>CM018689.1:815887-2115887 GCA_009363875.1 Mikania micrantha | reverse complement strand
TTTTTAACAAACTTAGATAACTCTGTCAAGATTAGGCCAAATCTTGGATTTTTTTTAAATCATTGTAACACATTTAGATAACATTTTTTTTATGAGTTTGTGTAAAATCATCAACATTTAAGTGGTAACATAATTGTAACTTTTGGGACTAAAACTGTTACAGTGGTATAAATCAAAAACTTATAATGAACTTACCTCTTAAACGGTGATTAATTTACACAAACCTATAACAAAAGAAATTTTTCTAAATGTGTTACAATGATAGTAAAAAAATACAAGATTTGACTTTATCTATATATATATATATATATATATATATATATTAAATTTCAATTATAGTTCTACTAATTCTCAGCCAAGGGGGGACCTACTCATAGTTATCGATAGCGAATAGCGGTAAATAGCGATAAGCTACCTATATGTTGCATCGCGAATAGCGGTAAATAGCGACCGCTATTTCGTATTTAGCGATAAAATAATATAAAAACTCAAATTACTATTCTAAACTTTAAACAAATACCAAATTTCCAACTCAGTGAATTAAAGACCAAAAACAAGAAAAAAAACAGAAGTGCTGAGCTGATAATAAGCTAGACAGCCAACTCCAACTCCACCTTCAGCCAATTCCGTCCAATTCGTCGTGTCTAATTTTGTGATAATAACCTGGACAAGCCAACTCCAACTCCAACTCCAACTCCAACTTCATCTTAAGCCAATTTTGTTCAATTCATCGCCTAATTTTGTCCAATCGTCCAATTGGGGCGTCATTGAAGTGGGGCATCGTCCAATTCCATCCAATCGTCTTCAACTTGTCGACTGTTAGGGTGACGTCGTCGAATTGGGGCGCCGGTTCATCAATCGTGATGTCCGACTCCAACTCTCTGCCCTCAATCGACTATTAGGGTTGACAATTGGGTGATTAGGAGACATTGGCCAAAAACGTCGAGCTCCAATTCCCGCTATTTCACATTTTTCAGCCGCTAAACACCAATAGCAGGTGTTTCCCGCATCGCTACGTAGCACGCTATAGCGCTCGCTACTGACGCTATCGATAACCATGGACCTAATTGCATTCGTTGATTAATTTGAAGAAAATAATCATTAACATCCCATTTTGTAGCGCAAGTAATCCCTGTCGATAGTAACCAATACATAATTTAACTAAAAAAGGTTACATTTATAAAAAAATTATAAACGATTGAAAACATCTAATGAAGTTGAAGACCAAAGTGAAACACTTGTGAAACTAAAACAAAATACAGGTAACCTTTTTATTTTTGAAAGTTGAAACAGAGTCACATAACAGTCAAGACCAACACTCTCTACAGCAATGCAGGCTACATACACCACAGAAACAGAGAGATTAGCAACTAAAATATCTCTCCCTGTTCGATACGCATCGCCAATCACAATTCATATTTAAATTTTTATTCAAAACACACACACACTGATACCCAAATCAACCAGACCACCCTCTCTGAGATGGATGTCCATTTAACTTATCAAGCACCGCGTTGAAATCAACAGTCTGTCCAGATTCATCCAACCTCTGAATCACACTCATAACATGATCACCTCGATACCCCATGCTCACCAGTTTATCAATCAGTTCATTGTACGGGTGATGGTTGTGCATAAACTGCTGTGCTGGGCGTGACATCATCCCACCACCACCAGCGCTATGCTGCTGGTTAGGTGGGTAGAACTGACCCCCCTGGCTAGGATGTGGAACCCTTCCTGACTCGTTATCATACATCATGTATGCATTGGGTGCTCCACTGGTGGAGTAACCTTCACCTGGTTGTCCTCCAAAACCAGGCTTCAGATGCTGTGGCGGCGGTTGCTGTGGTGGAGGTTGAGGCTGAGAGGCTCGAACAGGTCCACCGTAAGAGTAAGTCATTGGTGGGCTAGAGCCAGGTGGGGGGATGGCGGAGTAGGGCATTTGCATTGGCATACTGTTTGGTACTGTTTCAGGAGGAGACGGGTTCACAGGTGGTTGAGTCATGAGGTACTGAGGGTAAACTTGAGGTGATGCAGGTCTGGACCCAGGTTGCATACCTGTCTGTGGCTGTACCTGTGGTTGCACCTGTGGTGTCCACTGCTGCTGATACTGTTGCACAGAGTGAATCTGTGGTGGTGGTTGCTGAGGTTGAGCTGGGGGCAGTTGAGACTGTGGGTATTGGGCCTGGTTAATCTGTGCGGGGCCAGGTAAGTAATAAGCCTGTGGTTGAGCCACTGGCTCAGGAGCCCTCTGTGGTTGGGGGGCTGGAACAAGAGCCAGCTGTTGGCCATGTGAGTCTGGTGAACTTTCCTTCTTTATGGCATCTGAGGTCGATGAACCCTCCTCATTTTGCTGCAAAGATGACTCTTTCTGTGCAAGTTGAAGCTTTGCAAGTTCTTTTTGGGTATCAGCAAGTTCCTGTTTATCCCTCAGTATCTGTACCGATCTATGAACCTCTTGAATATGTTTCTCAAGAAACTTGAGCTTCGCATCTGATTCTCCATGATCACGTGTCAAATCAGAGCGCATCTCCCCGATCGATTTATCAAGATTATAGCAATACAACTCCAGTTGTGATAATCGTGAACTAAGACCCTCAAGAAATCGCATAACATTATCAGTGTGTTTCTTCATGGATCTCTCAACAGCCATGATGATCACTTCCTGGTTACCAGAATCATCGGGTGGACTATAAGATGAATTAGGGAAGACGGATGTTCTTGCCATTCTGCTTTTGTTAAATTCCTGCAAAAAAAATAAATAAATAATAAACAAATAATAATTTCAGGGTCTCTGATCCGAAAATACAAACTGTTGAGTATCAAGCTTCTAAAGTTGATCATCATCGAAAATCAAACAACGAAATTCATCTCTAGATCCAATATATCATTATACAAAGCAAATATAGTTCAATCGAACGCGAATCTATACACCCCTTGATGAATTATGAAAAAACCCAAATCAAGCATCAAAGAAAAAAACCCTAGAAAAGCAAGAAATCAAATTCAATCTAAAAACAGTTCATGAGCCAATAAGGGTTTAACGAATCACATAGAAAGAGTTGCATACTTTAGTGGAATTAATGCCGATGGTGGAATCGGAGTGTGTGCCGTTGGATTGTTCTTGATTGGCGTAATCTTCGTATGAACAGAGAATATCATCCGATGCAAAATCAAACCCTTTTGAAGATCCAGAAGCCATACAGCAAAAGAAGATCAAACTGAGATACAAAAACAAGTGATCGAGATTAAATAAAATTAGGGTTTGATGGTAAACGAAGAAAAAGAAGAAAGGGAATATATGATGTGGTAAGTTTCTTTGATTGCTTGCAAACCAAACAAGGGGCCGAGAGGAAGCTTCGTGATGTGGTATTTAACAAGATAACGTTTTTTATACGGGGTTTGATTATTGAAGATTATTAAGTTGGATCATATCAAATGTTAATAAAAGAGTCAATCCTCTCGTTTTGTGTGTTAATTATTTTGAATAATATGAATTATTAATTAAGATTTAAAGTAAAATAATTTCTTCCTTGTTCAATTTATTATACATTATTTATGTCCTAAATTAAAATATTCATTAAAAACTTGTAGCATAAATTAATTTAATTACGAGCGTATCGAATTAAAACTTACTTCAAATATATGACTGTCTTAATGCAAGAAATGTCAGTTTTGTAAATGCAATGATAGTCTTCCTTTGTTGAATTCATTGGTATCTTTCTTGTTATACATGTTAAACTAATATGCATAATGATGACGGGAGTAGGTACATCCCTTTAGCCGAGCTAAAAGTACACCACGACTGACATTTAGCTTGGATAACAAACAGCCCGGCCAACCTTAGCAGGGTTTGCCCAGTCATGACCTGGCTAACCTTAGCAGGGATACAGCCAGATAAGGTAAAGTCTATTTCCCCTCTATAAATAGAGGGGAATACTACACATTTTGGGGGCACCTTACATTGCAAGTGAAATACTCACTTAGCATCCACTATTTCTCTCTCTCTCTCTCTCTCTCTCTCTCTATATCTTGATAATGCATCTTGATGATTCTCTTCTGACTTGCTACTTCTTGCTCACTTTGAGCAAGTCATACATACATCATCTCAAGAGACTTTCATAAGTCTCATGGTTTTATCCCTACAAATATCACACATATATTTCTACAGGAGACTCTTAAGTCTCATTCCTTATCTTTATATATTTGTTTATATGTTTATATGATATACATCCTATTATCTCGTATAAATTACTGACTTGAGCGTCGGAGTGCCCTCGGGGATATTCCCCTTGGGCCCTCTAACGTAGATCTTCTATTTGGTTGCAATCAGGATCCATGCTTGGGATAATAAGGCATGACTTAGCCCGACTCAAGCCCGACCCGGATTCCGATACGTCAACATTGGCGCCCACCGTGGGGCCGAGAATACCAACCCATATGAGTATCTCGTGCCTCTGTTTTAGATGAAGATGACTAGATATGTGCTTGCAGTTTCGATTCATAGGTTTTAATCTCATATTTTCTTCATCATGTGGCATATAAGAAAGTATTCTGCATGATAACTATAAATCTTAAAAGACAAGATATACAAAAGTGATTTGTTATAAAGTGAAAATAAAACATATAACGGATGCAACTTTGATGTTACTGTACAACTAACTATGGCATAATTATTTACTTTAATGCTAAAATATTATCAAAGTTGCAGTGGTCCCATGAGTTAACATGGTTCATGCTTACATAGCAACAAAGGAACGTGATTTGTTGTTTGCGTAGCAGCATCGATTGGCTTAGTGATGCAAATTTTAAATTGTTCACCTGCAATATACTTAAAAAAAAAATTCAATTTATTTCAAAATAATAATTTTTTTATTGAACAAGACCCAAGACTTAATAAAGTCTGGTAATATGCATCATTTAAAAGAATTATATTGTTCATTTTACTAAAGCTATGTAGTAAAAGTGTTGGAATATGATATGGACTAAACAATTGAAAGCTTTAATTGTCAGACAAAAGAATATAGTCACTTTACAAGTTATTTCTTAAAATGCAAAAGCTTTAAAGATAAAATTATAAACCCCTTTTGTCTTATTCAAAAAAAACGAAAAAAAAAAAAAATCTTGACAGAAATATTTCCTTTATTCTAGATATTAGAATAATTTAACCTATGCGTAGAAAGTTACCAAGAAAAAGCTACACACACATTAAAAAAAAGGAAGAAGTAGAAAAGAAGTCAACAAAGAAAAGTTCTTTGTTTAGACCTGCAAGGTGCAGGAAACTTTTCTGACACAATAAGGCTGTCATAGCTAAGAGTAGAAATTCAGCAAAGCTTTCAACATATTTTTACTTTTGCTGACAAAGTGTAGCATGTACTTTCCTATATTATGGCTTGTCATTTCATTATAGATATTGACATGAACTTTACATTTAAACAACGTGCAATAACAATGTTTGCTTTTGTACTTTTTCACCTGAATCCTAGCTATTTAGTAGCAAGGTCAGGAAGCTGTATCAGCACAGCTTACCAGAGCCAACACAAGTTTTGTCACAACTAAGAGTAGCCATTCTGCAAAACTATTAATATGTTTTATTTAAACTCTAGTGACAATGTGCAGGGCATGGCTTATCAGAGCCAAACAATATTCGGTAAAAAAAATAAATAAATAAAAGTAAAGAAAGCTAGTTCTTGCACACATTTCAGCTACTTTACCTTTTCTAACCTCACCCTCATACTTATAACTTGTCATTTCACTTTCAAGGAAAATGGATACACACTACCTTTTACTGACAAATTATAGCACATATATTCTGATGATTGTGACTCGTCAACTTGTCACTTTTTATTAAGGATAAAGATATACAATATCTTTTTCTAACAGCGTATAACAGATATGTCATCATGGCTATGCAAGGACAACACCTTCCAGGACCTCTACCATGACCTAATGTCACACCCCGAGCCGGCGGGGTAGGATCGAGTTTCCCCGACGGGCGGAAGGTTCCCGGGGCGCGATATCGAGAATGATAATCGAAGTGATCAGATTGTTTACATTGCACATGATATAAATGAGAAATGCTAAATATAATAGAATTACAAAGTTAAATTACAGCAGTATCGTTTATAATTTAACAATGTAAATCTATTGTAAAACATCAATAAATGACTATCTTGTATTTACACAAGATATACAAAATAATTTGTATCATGATGTCTTCAAAAGTATGCAGGTCCAAAATACTAGTCTTCTATATGAAGTCCTAGTCCAAAAGAAATGACTTTCTAATTAACCTGTTCGTCACCTGAGAAGTCATGCAAAAATAAAAGTCAACACATGGTTGGTGAGTTCATATAATTTAGTATTTGGAAATGATTTGAAAATGATTCGAAAATGATTTGAAAACCTCCTTTGGTAAAGACCCTAACCTCACTAACTCCACATGTATCATCCAGATCGGTATGCTTATGTATAGGGCATACCCCTGAGTCGAGGCTACAACCCCGCCCAGACGCCATCCCACCACATACTAATCCGCATAGGACATTGTTGTTAATGATAATTAGGCATTTTTACCCTACCATTTACCCATGACTCTTCTGTTTGTTGTCCCTGTCATTACAATCATTTGAAATCTATGTTGATTTCACAAGTTCATCACACAATATGATCAACCACACAATTGTATAAACAGTTATAAATGCTTAATTAAACAAGTAAGTAAACATTTAATAAAATCTAAGTCCTTATGATTGGGGCCTTTGGTCATACTCGAGTAGACTAGTCTGTCAATCTAGGTACTTAGTAGTTAGGGAATTCTGTAAATATCCTCAAACATAAGACCTACAAGTCAATCAGTCTAGCTAGGACTTCTTGAAATATAGGATTTCTGGATTCAATGTGTTGGCATATGTTATCTCTGATATTTCCCAAACTATCCCTTAAAAATGATTTAATGATTCGTCTGATTATGTCACAAGATGTACTTGATGTGTTGATCATAGAATACAAGATTCATTGATCGATTGTACACTTGATTCGTTATTCAACAAACACTTGGTTTGTAGAACATTGAATGTTGTCTTTGCAAAGATTGTTTTGTTAATGTCTTGATGTCCCACACTTGTTTTGTCAAAATGTTTGATTTGATTCCCTGAATTCATCCACTTGATTTGTCAAAATGTTTGATTTGATTCCTTGAACTCACACCCTTGTTTTGTCAAAATGTCTACTTTGATTTGTTTGAAATGTTTCGATTTGTTGAAATGTTTAGTTTAACTCGATTACTCACTTAATTTATAAGTAAATCGGTTAGTAAACCTGCATAAAATCTTCCTAGACATGGTCTAGGATAACATTTATATATATGTAAAACATGTAAATTTAAAAGCATTTAAGTAAACAATTTAAATAAACAGTTTACGCATGCTTCTCAGCCCCGCGTTTTAAAACAAAAATGTTTGAAAAGGGGCAATGAACTCACCTGTGCTGCTATGTAATTTGATCTAACACAAAATGCGCGCTCCTGTATGTAAGCTAAGTATCTTCAGTTCCTGAGTTATTTTATAAAAATTCGAATATAATAAGTACGCATAGTAGTCGTCGTGCCTAAGACTTGATCTTTGGGTGTGTGCAACTAAGTGTCTTAGTACTAAGTGTAACTAAGGTCTAATTTATCCTAGTTACCCTTTTTGATCCCCAATCCCATAGTTTAGTTACTATCATATTTTTAGAAATTTCGGCAGAGTCTCCTTTGTTTTCTGTTAAAAATCCAGACAATGATATTGTCTCTTTAAAATCAATTCCCAACAATTTAAATCACAATAAATCTTTAAACCAAACATTACAATTTACTTTTATAATTAGACAAACTTAAGCGAAGACAATGCCATTTATAATTCACATTTCAAATTAGACAAAACTGTAGAATTTATTAAACCAACTCTTATAAATTCACCATGTCTTTTCCTTTAATTGATTCGCCATTAATCGAGTTTAAGTAATCCACTTAAAGCATGATGGGCCTAATTAAGCCCTATTGGGCCCACTTAAGCCCATTGACAACCTTTTGTTTCTTCCTTGATCATGATCCAAAAACGTTTGTACCATATGACCTTGATGTCCAAGTCGTTCTTGTTATCAACACATTTTTAAATTGTTAATAAGTGTTAATGACCTTAGTTATAGAAATTCTACTTCGCCTATAGTTTCATTATTCCTCATCATCCATAATTAACTCTTGTATTAATCCCATGCAAAATTCTAAGTGATTTATTCCATGCATAGCCTACGTGCCTTCCCATGCACTCCCATAGTGTATTCCATGCATACATGTCTCCCATACTCTCCTATTTTATCAAAAACCGATTTCCACTAGTCGCCTATCAGCGAACCTATTACCCAAACCCCACAGGTTCGGTTAACATGATCAAGAGGTTCGGCCGTGGCATCAGCTCAACGAACCTTTAAGGTCCGTTTGCCATAGAGAAGTTTGTGAGTTAATGGTTCGTCACCCTAGGTTCGTGAGTTTGCATGGCCATGGTTCGGCCATGCAAGGGTTCGGCTAAACTGAAGGGTTCGACTATAGGTACTGAATTCGCTTAACACAGGGTTCGTTGCACGTGAGTTGTAGGGTTCGGCTGGGTCGGCACATGCAGCATCATGCAGGGTTCGTTGCAGAAAGGGGCAGGGTTCGTTGCAGAAACCATGCAGGGTTCGGCTGCATTGTGGGTTCGCGTAGGGTTCGGCCAGCGAACCTGCATCATCACCCAGCTCCTTAGCTCACGAACCTGCAACTTCTTCCCTGTTCTAGTGCCAATCGATTACAACACAAATCCCACCCTATTTCTAGTTGATTATTCGAGTCATCTAGGTGCTTACTATTGTGTAAAAATGGCTACAACATCGATGAAATCCCTAAGGATTGTAACATATTATAAAACCGAATTTAAAGTGGGTGTTTACCTCAATTTCCACGGTTAGATACTTGTTTTTCTTGTACTCCCTGAATCCTTGTAGTGTGATGATCGTTTTGCCACCAATCTTGCTTGAATCCGACTTGAATTGAGCTCCCAATCGTAGAGAGATGTTGAAAGTTCTAGAGAGGGTTTTTAGAGAGAGAGAGAAAACGAGTTGAAGAGAGAGAGAGAGGTTGGTGAGGTTAATTATGGCAATTTAATGCCATAATAAAGGATTCCATCCCACCCGGTTAGTCGGTCTCGTTCGGTTTCGCGTAATATGTCGTTTTGCGTAGTTTTCGCGGTGAAACGACACGATCATAAAATTAGAAATCATTTAACTATTCTAGGTTGTGATTCCTAATAAATTAACTAATATCTTCTTATTTATTTAATATAAAAAAAAACATAATTAACTGTTTAAATCGAAATGTACGGTTGTCGCGCGTATTCGTCCGGATCGTCACCCGTACAAACACGGCGATAACTATACCTTTCAATCTCGTTTTCTAATTATAGAATATCATTTAGAACGTTAAACTTTCAGTTTTATTCGTACAGATCGTCACCTATACGAATAACCCGTCAATTTAGCATTCACATAGTAATATTCGTGTGTTTTGTTCTGTAAAGCCTCACATACGTTTATACATAATAATTCCTAAACAAATAATCAAATGATGGTTCTGTATTGCCAGATAATTATCCGACTCAAGAACCATTGTTCTGAACTGTGTTTCTGTTAAATGTTTCAGAATTTGTTCTATGATAACACCAAATGACAATGATAAATGATATGAATCTGAAACGTAATGAAATGTATATGATTCGTACCTGTTTTACTGTTCATGTACTGTAGAGATCACTGTTCTGGTAACGGTTCCGGCACTGATGTTACAGTCTCCCCTTGTTAGAGAAATTTCGTCCCGAAATTTAAGAGTTGTTATCAGGTACAGCTTCCTCTTCAAACAGCTGGGGGTACTTTAACTTCATGTGATCTTCACGTTCCCAAGTGAACTCGGGCCCGCGTCTTGAATTCCATCGAACCTTTACAATAGGAATACGGCTTCGTCTCAGTTGTTTAACCTTGTGATCCATAATCTCTAAAGGTTCTTCAATGAATTGTAACTGTTCATCGACTTGAATCTCCTCGATTGGAATGACGAGAGACTCGTCAGCAAGGCATTTCTTCAGGTTTGAGACGTGAAACACGTCATGCACACCACTGAGTTCATCTGGTAATCTCAGTCGATAAGCTACAGGACCTATACGTTCGATGATCTCGAACGGTCCCACGTATCGTGGTGCTAATTTGCCTTTCTTTCCAAAGCGTACCACGCCTTTCCATGGGGATACCTTTAACATTACACGATCTCCCACTTGGAATTCCAACGGCTTGCGCCGTTTGTCGGCGTAGCTCTTTTGTCTGCTCCTTGTTGCTTGTAGTCTTCTTTGGATCTGAGCTATCTTGTCGGTGGTTTCTTGGATAAGTTCTGGTCCAGTTATTCGATTATCTCCAACTTCAGTCCAACAGATCGGTGATCGGCATCTCCGGCCATAAAGAGCCTCGAATGGTGCACATCTGATACTGCTGTGGTAACTGTTATTGTAGGAGAATTCAATCAGTGGCAAATGGGAGTCCCAGTTTCCACCGAAGTCCAATACACATGTTCTCAACATGTCCTCTAGGGTTTGAATAGTACGTTCGCTTTGACCATCCGTTTGTGGGTGGTAGGCTGTACTCAGATTTAACTGTGTCCCTAGAGATTTCTGCAATGATTGCCAGAACCTTGATATAAATCTGCTGTCTCTATCAGAAATAATAGATAACGGCACACCGTGGCGTACTACTATCTCGTTGATGTATAATCTTGCCAGTTTATCCATGGTGAAGTTCTCACGCATGGGCAAGAAATGAGCAGATTTGGTTAAACGATCAATGATCACCCAAATTGTATCATGCCCACTGGAAGTGCGGGGTAGCTTGGTGATGAAATCCATAGCTATTTGTTCCCACTTCCAGAGTGGAATCTCAGGCTGCTCCAATAGACCGGACGGTCTTTGGTGTTCCGCCTTTACCTTCGCACACGTTAGACAGTGACCGACGTATTCGGCTATGTCCTTCTTCATTCCAGGCCACCAATAAAATCCACGCAAGTCTTGGTACATCTTATCAGCACCTGGATGAACAGAGTATTTAGTCTTGTGTGCTTTATCGAAGATAAGTTTCCTCAATTCATCTACCGCCGGTATCCATACACGTTCCCGGTAGTAGATCATTCCGTCAGACTTCGTGTCAAACTGTTTCTCTGCTCCGCAATCAAGTTCTTTCTTCAGATTATCTCGTTCAAGTGCTTCTTGTTGCGCTTGAATAATCTTGTCACTTAAACTGGTCTGCACGGTTATCCCCATCGCTCTAACACGTAGGGGTTTGACTCGTCCCTTCCGGCTCAAGGCGTCAGCTACAACGTTCGCCTTTCCCGGATGGTACTTGATCACACAATCGTAGTCATTCAGAAGTTCAACCCAACGGCGCTGTCGCATGTTGAGCTCCTTCTGATCAAAGATGTGCTATAGACTTTTGTGATCAGTGAATATGGTACACTTGGTACCATATAAGTAATGTCTCCAAATCTTCAAGGCGAAGATTACAGCTCCCAGTTCAAGATCATGAGTAGTGTAATTCTTCTCATGAATCTTTAACTGTCTTGATGCATAGGCTATGACTTTGTCCCGTTGCATTAACACACAACCAAGTCCCTGATGGGAAGCATCACAGTATACCACAAAATCATCACAGCCTTCTGGGAGAGATAGAATTGGAGCATCACATAATTTCTGTTTCAAGGTCTGAAAAGCATCCTCTTGTTTCTGCTCCCAGACAAACGGTTCACTCTTCTGAGTTAGCTTAGTGAGAGGCAAAGCTATTTTAGAAAAGTTTGAGATAAACCTTCTGTAATAACCTGCCAATCCCAGAAAAGACCGTATCTCTGTCGGTGTCTTCGGAGTGTCCCAATTCTTTATCGCTTCAATCTTGGCAGGATCCACATGAATTCCTTCGCTGTTGACTACATGACCCAGAAATTGAACTTCTCTTAGCCAAAATTCGCATTTGGAGAATTTGGCATAAAGTTTCTTTTCCTTCAACAGCTCCAAGATCTTTCTGAGGTGTTGCTCATGTTCTGTTTTGGTCTTGGAATAAATCAGTATGTCATCAATAAAAACAATGACAAACTGATCCAAGTACGGCTTGCACACTCGGTTCATGAGATCCATGAAAACCGCTGGTGCATTTGTCAATCCGAAGGGCATCACCATAAATTCATAATGCCCGTATCTTGTTCGGAAGGCCGTTTTCGGTATGTCTTCATCTTGAACTCTCAACTGATGATATCCGGACCGCAAGTCAATCTTGGAGAAGTATTGAGCTCCTTGCAGTTGGTCAAACAAATCATCAATCCTCGGTAATGGATACCGATTCTTGATGGTTAGTTTGTTCAGTTCACGGTAATCTATGCACATTCTGAACGATCCGTCTTTCTTCTTCACGAACAAGACCGGAGCTCCCCAAGGTGAGTAGCTCGGTCTGATGAAACCCTTGTCAAGTAACTCCTGTAACTGATTAGACAATTCCTGCATCTCTGAAGGTGCTAACCTGTAAGGAGATTTAGCAACAGGAGTTGCTCCAGGAATTAAGTCAATACGAAACTCTACCGGTCGCGCAGGTGGCAAACCAGGTAGGTCTTCGGGGAATACTTCAGGATATTCTTTCACTACCGGTACCTCTTGAATCTTCTTCTTGTCTTTCTCCTTTTCCACCACATGAGCCAGGAAAGCTACACACTGCTTCTGTAAACACTTACGCGCCTTTATGCAAGAAATGATTTTGACACTTCGTTTTGCTTGATCCCCTTTTACTTCCAATACACGATCACTCGGCAATGGAATTCGAAGCAGCTTCTCAGAACAGATAACTTCCACTCGGTTAGAGGAAAGCCAATCCATTCCAACAATGATGTCGAAACTACCCAACTCCATCGGTATCAAATCGATGGCAAATGTATGACCACTAAGTGTCAATGGGCAATTTCTATAAACTGTGCTAACTGTAATTTGTTTCCCGTTAGCTACTTCTATAATGTAAGGGGAGTCTAACTGTTCCTCTATGGAATCTAGTTGGCATGCAAAGTCGGTAGAGATAAAACTCTGATCCGCACCAGTATCAAATAAGACAGATGCATAAAAATCATGTAAGAGAAACGTACCAGTGACCACATTTGGGTCCTGGCGTGCAGCTGGTGCTCCGATCGCGAAAGCTCGTCCATGTGGTGCTTGAACTGTTGGTTGTGCTTTCTTCAGGCAGTTCTTCGCGAAGTGGCCTTGTTCGCCACAGTTATAGCATCCACCATTGTTCTGATTTGCTGGTGGAGGGAGAGCTAGAGCAGCATTGTTGACTGCTTGATTAGGAGTCATCCTGCAGTACTGGACCCAATGGCCCTTCCGTCCACATCCCGTGCAATGTTTGCAGGGAGTGTCAGCAGTGTGGTGATACTGACACTTGGCACACAGAGGATATGTGCCAGTGTAGGGTTTGCGGTTGGGGTTTTGTGGTGTTGCTGCTATTTGTTGCAGAGGTGTGGCCACCGCGTAGTTCTTGATGGTCTTCTGTTTCTTCTTTTGATGGTGGTGGGGTTTCTTGGAAGACTCAGCTTTGTTCTTACTGGGTTCAGCCTCCTTCTTTAGAACTCCAGAGGCAACCATGAGGTCAGTGAGTTTCCCAGACAGTCTCACTGCAGATTCAACGGTAGTAGGGTTGGCTGAAACAACCATGCCCTGAATGCAGGCGGGAAGTCCACCCACATAACGGTCTATCCTTTTCTCCAGAGTTGGTACCATATCTGGTACCAAAGCAACTAACTCGTGGTAACGAGTAGTGTACCCCATGTGATCAGCCCCCTTCATCACATGGTTGGATAGTTCAACCTCCAACTTCTGCAGTTCATTCTTGGGACAGAATTCTGTTCGCAGCAGTGTCTTGAAGTCTTCCCATGACATTGCCATAGCTTCCTCTCTTCCTCGGGCGTTGATCTGACCATTCCACCAGGTCAGAGCCCGTTTGTTGAATGTTCCCGCTGAGTAACGGACCTTGTGGTGTTCGGGGCAGCTGCAAAGATCCAATGTTGCCTCAATCTTCTCAATCCATTGGATTAATCTAACGGCGCCTTCAGACCCACTAAAGCTGGGTGGTTTACATCCTACAAAGGACTTGTAGGAGTAGTGAGATGAATCTCCAGTGTTTCCACTGGCTTCCCCTGATGTGTTGCCAGTATTGAGGATCTCATTACGAAGACGAAGGAACATCTCCGGTATAGCTTCTTTCATCTGATTTGTCATCTGGCTACTCAGTAACGTCACCAGAGCGATAGTAGCAGGATCCATGGTCGGTGCTGTGCCCGAACCAGATGCTTGAGTAATCAATGGAGGAGGGGGAGGAGGAGGTGGAGGAGGTGGTGGTGGAGAGTCATTCGGAGACGGTGTGGATGAGTGTGGTGCCATGTCTCGAGGTGGTAGCTGTATCAAGGGAGGTTGTCTCCTTGGCGGCATTCTGATCATAACCAATAAAGTTATCGGTTAGTGCAATGATCAATTATAGGATACAATATGCAAGTAATTTCCTAAATTCTGTTTTCTCTACATGCAGGGTCCCTAGGTTATAGTCTAGACCAAACCAATTAAATAAGTGACCTATATTTCTCTATAACCATGGCTCTGATACCAATCTGTCACACCCCGAGCCGGCGGGGTAGGATCGAGTTTCCCCGACGGGCGGAAGGTTCTCGGGGCGCGATATCGAGAATGATAATCGAAGTGATCAGATTGTTTACATTGCACATGATGTAAATGAGAAATGCTAAATATAATAGAATTACAAAGTTAAATTACAGCAGTATCGTTTATAATTTAACAATGTAAATCTATTGTAAAACATCAATAAATGACTATCTTGTATTTACACAAGATATACAAAATAATTTGTATCATGATGTCTTCAAAAGTATGCAGGTCCAAAATACTAGTCTTCTATATGAAGTCCTAGTCCAAAAGAAATGACTTTCTAATTAACCTGTTCGTCACCTGAGAAGTCATGCAAAAATAAAAGTCAACACATGGTTGGTGAGTTCATATAATTTAGTATTTGGAAATGATTTGAAAATGATTTGAAAACCTCCTTTGGTAAAGACCCTAACCTCACTAACTCCACATGTATCATCCAGATCGGTATGCTTATGTATAGGGCATACCCCTGAGTCGAGGCTACAACCCCGCCCAGACGCCATCCCACCACATACTAATCCGCATAGGACATTGTTGTTAATGATAATTAGGCATTTTTACCCTACCATTTACCCATGACTCTTCTGTTTGTTGTCCCTGTCATTACAATCATTTGAAATCCATGTTGATTTCACAAGTTCATCACACAATATGATCAACCACACAATTGTATAAACAGTTATAAATGCTTAATTAAACAAGTAAGTAAACATTTAATAAAATCTAAGTCCTTATGATTGGGGCCTTTGTTCATACTCGAGTAGACTAGTCTGTCAATCTAGGTACTTAGTAGTTAGGGAATTCTGTAAATATCCTCAAACATAAGACCTACAAGTCAATCAGTCTAGCTAGGACTTCTTGAAATATAGGATTTCTGGATTCAATGTGTTGGCATATGTTATCTCTGATATTTCCCATACTATCCCTTAAAAATGATTTAATGATTCGTCTGATTATGTCACAAGATGTACTTTATGTGTTGATCATAGAATACAAGATTCATTGATCGATTGTACACTTGATTCGTTATTCAACAAACACTTGGTTTGTAGAACATTGAATGTTGTCTTTGCAAAGATTGTTTTGTTAATGTCTTGATGTCCCACACTTGTTTTGTCAAAATGTTTGATTTGATTCCCTGAATTCATCCACTTGATTTGTCAAAATGTTTGATTTGATTCCTTGAACTCACACCCTTGTTTTGTCAAAATGTCTAGTTTGATTTGTTTGAAATGTTTCGATTTGTTGAAATGTTTAGTTTAACTCGATTACTCACTTAATTTATAAGTAAATCGGTTAGTAAACCTGCATAAAATCTTCCTAGACATGGTCTAGGATAACATTTATATATATGTAAAACATGTAAATTTAAAAGCATTTAAGTAAACAATTTAAATAAACAGTTTACGCATGCTTCTCAGCCCCGCGTTTTAAAACAAAAATGTTTGAAAAGGGGCAATGAACTCACCTGTGCTGCTATGTAATTTGATCTAACACAAAATGCGCGCTCCTGTATGTAAGCTAAGTATCTTCAGTTCCTGAGTTATTTTATAAAAATTCGAATATAATAAGTACGCATAGTAGTCGTCGTGCCTAAGACTTGATCTTTGGGTGTGTGCAACTAAGTGTCTTAGTACTAAGTGTAACTAAGGTCTAATTTATCCTAGTTACCCTTTTTGATCCCCAATCCCATAGTTTAGTTACTATCATATTTTTAGAAATTTTGGTAGAGTCTCCTTTGTTTTCTGTTAAAAATCCAGACAATGATATTGTCTCTTTAAAATCAATTCCCAACAATTTAAATCACAATAAATCTTTAAACCAAACATTACAATTTACTTTTATAATTAGACAAACTTAAGCGAAGACAATGCCATTTATAATTCACATTTCAAATTAGACAAAACTGTAGAATTTATTAAACCAACTCTTATAAATTCACCATGTCTTTTCCTTTAATTGATTCGCCATTAATCGAGTTTAAGTAATCCACTTAAAGCATGATGGGCCTAATTAAGCCCTATTGGGCCCACTTAAGCCCATTGACAACCTTTTGTTTCTTCCTTGATCATGATCCAAAAACGTTTGTACCATATGACCTTGATGTCCAAGTCGTTCTTGTTATCAACACATTTTTAAATTGTTAATAAGTGTTAATGACCTTAGTTATAGAAATTCTACTTCGCCTATAGTTTCATTATTCCTCATCATCCATAATTAACTCTTGTATTAATCCCATGCAAAATTCTAAGTGATTTATTCCATGCATAGCCTACGTGCCTTCCCATGCACTCCCATAGTGTATTCCATGCATACATGTCTCCCATACTCTCCTATTTTATCAAAAACCGATTTCCACTAGTCCCCTATCAGCGAACCTATTACCCAAAGCCCACAGGTTCGGTTAACTTGATCAAGAGGTTCGGCCGTGGCATCAGCTCAACGAACCTTTAAGGTCCGTTTGCCATAGAGAAGTTTGTGAGTTAATGGTTCGTCACCCTAGGTTCGTGAGTTTGCATGGCCATGGTTCGGCCATGCAAGGGTTCGGCTAAACTGAAGGGTTCGACTATAGGTACTGAATTCGCTTAACACAGGGTTCGTTGCACGTGAGTTGTAGGGTTCGGCTGGGTCGGCACATGCATCATCATGCAGGGTTCGTTGCAGAAAGGGGCAGGGTTCGTTGCAGAAACCATGCAGGGTTCGGCTGCATTGTGGGTTCGCGTAGGGTTCGGCCAGCGAACCTGCATCATCACCCAGCTCCTTAGCTCACGAACCTGCAACTTCTTCCCTGTTCTAGTGCCAATCGATTACAACACAAATCCCACCCTATTTCTAGTTGATTATTCGAGTCATCTAGGTGCTTACTATTGTGTAAAAATGGCTACAACATCGATGAAATCCCTAAGGATTGTAACATATTATAAAACCGAATTTAAAGTGGGTGTTTACCTCAATTTCCACGGTTAGATACTTGTTTTTCTTGTACTCCCTGAATCCTTGTAGTGTGATGATCGTTTTGCCACCAATCTTGCTTGAATCCGACTTGAATCGAGCTCCCAATCGTAGAGAGATGTTGAAAGTTCTAGAGAGGGTTTTTAGAGAGAGAGAGAAAACGAGTTGAAGAGAGAGAGAGAGGTTGGTGAGGTTAATTATGGCAATTTAATGCCATAATAAAGGATTCCATCCCACCCGGTTAGTCGGTCTCGTTCGGTTTCGCGTAATATGTCGTTTTGCGTAGTTTTCGCGGTGAAACGACACGATCATAAAATTAGAAATCATTTAACTATTCTAGGTTGTGATTCCTAATAAATTAACTAATATCTTCTTATTTATTTAATATAAAAAAAAACATAATTAACTGTTTAAATCGAAATGTACGGTTGTCGCGCGTATTCGTCCGGATCGTCACCCGTACAAACACGGCGATAACTATACCTTTCAATCTCGTTTTCTAATTATAGAATATCATTTAGAACGTTAAACTTTCAGTTTTATTCGTACAGATCGTCACCTATACGAATAACCCGTCAATTTAGCATTCACATAGTAATATTCGTGTGTTTTGTTCTGTAAAGCCTCACATACGTTTATACATAATAATTCCTAAACAAATAATCAAATGATGGTTCTGTATTGCCAGATAATTATCCGACTCAAGAACCATTGTTCTGAACTGTGTTTCTGTTAAATGTTTCAGAATTTGTTCTATGATAACACCAAATGACAATGATAAATGATATGAATCTGAAACGTAATGAAATGTATATGATTCGTACCTGTTTTACTGTTCATGTACTGTAGAGATCACTGTTCCGGTAACGGTTCCGGCACTGATGTTACACCTAACTCATGTGATGAGTTTTGTTTCAGCAGGGATACCATTAGGCAGAGCCTTTACAACTACTTAACTCAGCAAATACCCAGCTAGGCCTTGGCTGAACCACAAGTAACCATGATTAACAAGACCTCAAGAGGCTAAGCCAAGCCACCCTTCATGAAAAATGCTACAGTTATGTTGCTTGCAAAGACAAGATCTCCTTACTTTGAAAGGTGTCAAATCACTTTCTTAGCAAGACATCAAAGTCACCTAACATGATGGCAAAGTCACCTTGTCATGAATTCAATCAAGTTATTCTGTTTTGAAAAACTCAAGACACCATGCCTATAAAGCAACATAATTGTCTTTCCTGATGATAGGCGTGACTTTCTTCTTATAAAGGAACTCAATTTATATTGCTTCACAAAATCTAAAGTCGCTTTGCTTGCACAACGCAATGCTACATTGCTTTGGCTGAAGTCACTCTACTTTACAGAAGGCAATGTTATATTTCCCACAAAGAGCTAAAAGTTAACTTACTCGCCAAAGAACACAAAATACCTTTTATCCTTGATATGGATAAGCTCAAATTGTTCCCGTTTAGTAGGAACTCATGTTCCCTTGCCTAATGGAAGGAAATATCATATCTCCATGAAAGAAGTCGAGTCATCATACGTGACAAGTATCTACATCAACATTTAGGTCATCTAGTCTTGCTAATAGCAAGTTTTCTGTTTAGCCATGGCTCTCTCACAAACATATCACATAAACGTGACATAAAGTTTCACTGTCCGTGATAAGCTTACCAAGGCAGATTTCCAATAAATGAAGGCAAAATTCCTCCCGAACTAAGAATAACAAAGACACATGTTGGCTAAATCACATCTTAGCCTTGGCTGAGCGTTGCAAGTCAGCCTAGCCAAATTTACCCATAGCATGGGGGTTAATACTCATATCTCGACTAAGCATACCAAGTCAGCTCGGCTAAAAATATGTATGACTGGGAACAAAATAATTTTTATCCTGGCTAAAGCGCAACAAGGAGACCTGGCTAAAACGAAGCCCATCCAGAATACGACCATGCAAAGGCACTCGGCGATGTAATACTCTTGTTAAACAAAAAGGTAAAATCACAAAACAACACCTCGGTGATCTAATTTAGAATTACCCCAAATCTCCTTACTCTTGAAAAGTTCAAAGGTTGTCTCGACTAACAAAAGGCAACTTACTTTGACAAAAGCAAGACACTTTCACCTTGCCTTGTAAATAACATGATGCAGTCTGGCTGCAAAACACCAATGACAATTACCTGGCACGACGGAATCCGACATAGATTAGAAAATGCTCATGCTATATTGTTCAATAAAATCTCGAGCCACTTTGCCTAGAACAAGGCAAACATATCTTAAAATTTTGACATTCCCATCTTGCATGGAGGTGAAGTAGACATACATAACTTATATCTACCTTGAAATTATTTTGTTTATAATCTTCATAATTACCTTGCTACAACATTTCAACCAAGGTTGATATTCAGGCAAGAACCAATGATCCTACGTATGAGTATTGGGTATAGGAACGTCCAGTTCTATCTTCCTTACCTAGAAAAGTTCATCAGAATAAACTCATGATTAGTTCAACACTACTAATGCTATGTTAGTAATATTGAACTGGGGCTAGCATGGTATAATACCGCTAAAGTCAAACTGATTACATTGACAAATATTTCATGATATGAAAGAAACATCATCATGACAATACAATACATTTATTCTTGACGAGTTACAGGCTTGTCCTTCTCATGTAAAGGGTGAGCACCTCATAATGAAGCTCCATGGGGTCCGGCCTTGACCTACCCATGTAAAGGGTGAGCACCTGTTACAATACTGCTTCGTGGGGTCCGGCCTTGACCTACTCACGTAAAATAACGCGCGTAAATACAAAACTGTCAAAATTAGACAAACTATAGCATAATCAAATGCTTGGCAACAATCTTTAGCTAAGAGTGCCTCTTATCAAAGGTAGTTCGTAAGTACTCCAACATACCGAAGTATCCGGTTAAGTAAATTGCATCTTCTCTAGTTGACGAGGCGCTATGGAAAACTTGCTGTCACACCCCGAGTCGGCGGGGTAGGATCGGGTTTCCCCGACGGGCGGAAGGTTCCCGGGGGCGCGATATCGTGAGTGATAATCAAGTGATCAGATTGTTTACATTGCACATGATATAAATGAGAAATGCTAATCATAATAGAATTACAAAGTTAAATTACATCAGTATTGTTTATAATTTAACAATGTAAATCTATCAGCAACATCATAAATTTCTATCTTGTATTTACACAAGATATACAAAATAAATTGTATAATGATGTCTTCAAAAGTATGCAGGTCCAAGATACTAAGTCTTCTATCTGAAGTCTTAGTCCAAAAGAAATGACTTCTTAATTGACCTGTTCATCACCTGAGAAGTCATGCAAAAAGATCAAGTCAACACATGGTTGGTGAGTTCATATAGTTTAGTATTTGAAAATGATTGATAATGACTTGAAAACTCCTTCGGTAAAGACCCTAACCTCATTAACACCACATGTATCATCCAGATCGGTATGCTTATGTATAGGGCATACCCCTGAGTCGGGGCTACAACCCCGCCCAGACGCCGTCCCACCACATACTAATCCGCATAGGACATTGGTGATAATGATAATTAAGCATTTTACCCCTACCTTTAACCCAATGATTTATCAGTCCTTTATTCCTGTAAATACCACAATTTGAAATCTATGTTGATTCCTTATGTTCATCACAATAGTGATCAACCCCAGTAATTGTAGAAACAGTTTAATAAATGCTTAATTAAACAAATAAATAAACATTTAATAAAATCTAAGTCCTAATGATTGGGGCCTTTGGTCATACTCGAGTAGACTAGTCTGTCAATCTAGGTACTTAGTAGTTAGGGAATCTGTAAATATCCTCAAACATACGACCTACAAGTCAAACGGTCTAGCTAGGACTTCTTGAAATGTAGGATTTCATGTTTCGTCTGTTTTGGCGTATATTATCTCTGATATTTCCCAGGCTTTCCCTTGAAAATGATTTATTGATTCGTCTGATTCTGTTACAAGATGTACTTGATTCGTTGATCATAGAATGCTAGATTCATTGATCAATTGTACCCTTGATTCATTGTTCAACAAACACTTGATTTGTAGAACATTGAATATTGTCTTTGCAAAGATTGTTTCGTTTGATTCGTTGAAATCCCACACTTGTTTCGTCAAAATGTTTCGTATGATTCTTTGAACTCACCCACTTGATTTGTCAAAAATGTTCCGTTTGATTCATTGAAAACACCCATTTGATTCGTTAAAATGTTTCGTTTGATTCCTTGAACTCACACACTTGTTTTGTCAAAATGTCTAGTTTGATTCGTTTGAAATGTTTTGATTTGTTGAAATGTTTAGTTTAACTTGATCATTCACTTAATTTCTAAGTAAATCAGTTAGTAAACCTGTATAAAATCTTCCTAGACATGGTCTAGGATTACATTTATATATATATATATATATGTAAAAAATATAAATTTAAAAGCATTTAAGTAAACAATTTAAATAAACAGCTTACGCATGCTTCTCAGCCCCGCGTTTTAAAACAAAAATGTTTAGAAAAGGGGCAATGAACTCACCTGTGTTGCTGTGCTATTGAATCACAAAAGATAATACGCGCTCTTTGACTGTAACCTAAGTATCTTCAGTACCTGGTTTTGTTTTAAGAGAATTCGAATACGATAAGTATTGATAATAGCAGTTGGGTCTAGGGTTGGGTCTCGGTGTGCAACTATGTGTCTTAGATCACTAATGTGTCCCTAAGACTCATCTAACTTAATCTAACTTATTACCCTTTAGTAAACCCTTAACCCCCAACAGTCATTTAAAACCTTTTAATTAAGATATTTTCAAGTTAATTCAATTTACATTAAACATTTAGAAAACAACCTTTAATTTAATTTAATAAATTTTGACAATCATCACCTTTTATTAGAACCATATTTAGTTTAAATGAATACCATTTAATATGTGATGGGCTTAGATGAAGCCCATTGGGCCATCCTTGGGCCCATTCAATAGACTTTGATTTCCAAGTGATTTTCTCAGAAGAGTTAAGGGTTAAAGATTTACTCCAACACATTTAACTTTAGTTCATTGTTTCTTGACCATTATGACTTTTCAAATGTTTTGAATCATGGCTTTTTGAGTGGACCTTATTAGAAAACCCTAATAGCCCTTGTTAGTCTAATTCCCATATGATTGACACAACTATCCCTACATGTTCATGTGGGGATTTACATGTATCCCTTGCACACACACCCACTCTCGGTCCATGCATTCCCACGTAGAATCCCACACATGCGAACACATAACCACTAGGGTTCCTTGACCATGGTTCATGATTCTCACCTCAATCCCTTAGCCTTATATGCAAAACCGAATAACTTAGGTGAGTATGGGTGTCGAATGAAGGCCAACCAAATGAGTATGGTCGAATGAAGGTCATATGGTTGTCGAATGAAACCATGGCCGAAGGAGTGTATTGGACCGAAGCACCTTGCCGAAAGAATGAGTCACGAATGAGAGTGTGGTCGACCGAAACAACCCCCGATCAAACGAGGGTCCGGCGAATAAGAATCCATAGTCATTCGGCGAAGGAGAGTAGGTTGGGCTATGGCCATTCGGCGAATGAGAGTTGGCGAATGGATTGAGTATGGCTAGGGCCATTCGGCGAATGGACTTCGAATGAGGCCATTCTGCCTATCTGATGAACCTCATTCGGCCTGCGTGGTCTTGGAGGTGCAACCATCATCAATTCATGATTTACCCACAGCCATGGAAATCCACTCGTTCCTACTTTGTTCTAAAGTGTTGTGATATATTTTCTAAGGTTCGGGATGAGTTAAAAACCGGTTAAATGAAGGGCTCGAAATTAGGGTTTTCAAACCCTTAAAACGAACAAAAACACGGATTTTACCTCAAATCGGTTGGATGAACGCCTAGATCTGTTGTACTTTCGAATTGTACAAGTGATGGTGGTGATTTTGACACCAAGAACACACGAAATGGTTTAGAATCAAGCAAGAAATCTTAGAGAGATGTTATGGGTTTTAGAGAGAGAGAGTGGAGAGAGGATGAGATGAACGAAAATGGTGGGGAAATCTGGTTGTTGGGGTTTGGTGTGGCTATAAATGCTACATTAAATGATAGGAAAATACCCGGGTCCGTTCGGGTTCGTTCGGTTTCGCGTGGTTTTGCGTAAAAACGTCGGTTTGTCGTCGTTTTTTGTTACGAAACGACTGGGTTTTAAAAATAGAAATTATAAAATTATTTTAGGTTGTGATTCCTAATAAATTAACTAATATCTTTTATTTATTAAATTTTCAAATTATTTAATTAACGTTTAAATCGAATCGCGCGTATTTGTTCGAATCGTCACCCGATCAAACACGACGATAACTACACTTTTCAATATGGTTTTCTAATTATTGAATATCATTCAGAACGTTAAACTTCCAGATTTATTCGTACAGATCGTCACCTATACGAAAAATCTGTCGATTTAGCATTCACATAACGACATCCATGTTGTATTGTTCTGTAAAGCCTCGCATACGTTTATACATAATAAAATCCTAACAATTAATCACATGATGGTTCTGTGTTGCCAGATAATTATCTGACTCAAGAACCATTGTTCTGAACTTGTTTCTTGAATTTGAATCTGAACTGTGCTATGATAACATGTAATGAATATGATATGCAATTGATAACTGAAATATGTACCTGGTTTACTGTTCATGTACTGTAGAACTCCAAAAGGTCTCCAAATGTGAATTTAAAAATTTTATTTATTATGAATGTATTTACACTTTAAACACTGTAAGATTTACAGTAAAATCCCTTTAGCAATTAACTCATTTAATTACTTAAACCATATTGAACCAATTAACCATTAGTTGGATTAACTTAGTTAAAGAATTTAAGTTTAACCAATTAAAGTTTATTTATTTAATTTATTATCTTAATAATTAATTTCCACCATTTTATTATTCTATAAATAATAAAATCACCAGAACTGATAATTAGTGATCATGTAAATGTCTAACATCCTTAAACATTTAATAATATTGTCATCCAAAGTGCAGCTCCTTGGATCGTACGTCGATAGTAACATTGATCTTATCGATAATCTGACATCCAATATCCAACAATATTAACCTTAGTGACTTTGATCACCTGCAAATTTTAACTTTAGCGACTTTGGTCACCCGAATATGTTAACACTCAAGGATTTTGGTCACCCTCAATTCTCTTTTGTTTTGGACTTTATAACTTAAAAATTTCTCTCTCTCTTATGTCTAGATGTAATGTTGCTAAAGAAGTTTGACCACTATAATACACCAACCTTTTTTATTAATTATGTACCACTGTAATACTTCAACTTTTTTATTAGTGTTTTTTGTGTGTTTTGGATAAAAGGATACTTTTTAGAGTTCATCATGCATACAAAAATGCTATTAGGTGTTCTTGCATCGCTATGAACACCAACTTTAAAATATTTAAAGATTTAAAATTTATTCTTTCAAAATGCAATCAAGTCTTTTAAAATACTTTGGTATGCATATCACTCAAAAAACATTTAAAAAATAAGTAAAAAGGTGGGGTTCTAGAGACTCATTTGTCTAGCGTTCCTTTGAATAAACCCTAGCTAACCTGACTTTTCGAGACCTATAAATATAGATGTAATTGTTCAAACTTTATCACTTGGTAAGGTTGAAAACATCATCTAAGCATGATTCAATAATTAAATCTAAGTTTTACATGAAAAACAGTATCATAATCTTACATTTAACCTGTCGTTCATTCTCTTTCTCTAGTCGGTCTCTTTCTATCTCTTCAATAGACTCTTTCTTTCTTTAATTGAATAGCAACCACCATGTAGTAAATGAGCACAACAAATCTACTTCTCCTAATAAAAGAGTAACTTAAACGCCACATGTCCTTTAGCTAGATTGTCCACCTCATTAATATGCCATGTGTCACTCAAATACCGTTGCCACCTAGGATAATTTGACAAATGTCATAACCACAATCAAGCTTATAATTTTCCATAAATACCCGATTTTTGATTTATTAAAGGGAATATATAAATCTATTAAATGATTAAAAGGTGTATTAATGTATTTTTAAACACATTTCCTTGAATTTATCATTATTTAAAATATAAAACAAAATTTGTTAATAAACATAAATGTTTTATGTTTTTGTATTCCAATTTAAATATTACGAAGGTTTTTTGTTAATAAAAACTCCTATTATTTTGTAATTATTAGATTTACATTTATTTGTTACGTAATTATTTAAATTATATACATTATATATATATATATATTGCTTTTCAATTCTATTAATATTTAAATACTAATATTTCGTTTTTTTTCCAAGTCTATATTTCATTTTATTTTAAAAAATAATTATTTCAAAGTTAACTTTATATATTTGTCAGCCACTTTAAGTTAAGTCAACCCCCAACAACAACTAGGTGAGTTCATATGCCCCTTTTGTAATCACTAATTGATTTTAAACTCTTAGGGCTGAGAAACATGCTTAACTTTTATTTATTTAAAAGTTTTAGTTTTAACATATTGATTATACTTTGATTAGATAATACTGCTTGACTTATTATCGCTTATCATTGTATGCGTGATTGTATGATCATATTATGAAAGAGACAACAATGATGAATATGATAACATAACTTCATAACTCATCAACACAATAGAATAACATAGTTGTAAGATTATATCTCACAACACTTAATTATTCTTACAAGTAAAGATTGGAATTATCACAGGTGAACACGATGAAAACAACAATAACATACTTGAATGATACGAAGATAATATATCTTCATAATATCATTCATCATCGGAGTTAGTTAAGTATAATAAGACAAGTTCTTATAACACTTAACTTATAACTCGGTGCATACTACAAGATAACACGAAACAAGTATCATCCACCACCTGAGTCGACTAAGTGTGGTAAGACTAGCTCTTACCACACTGTAGTGACAACATGGTGACTGTATGGAACAACAAGGAATGATAATCATGATAATGTAATTTCATGATAACGACATCATTCACACAACAATTAACATAACATAATAAGACAAGATCTTATTTAACTTTGTTAACAACAACGAGGATACATAACATTGAGAACAAACAACATTGATGAACACACTACAATTGATTACTATTGAACTATCTGCATTATATCATTTCAATCATGTGTCATGTATTCAAATTGATCATTGTAAGTCCCTTCACAAATCGCTGACCAGTTAATTTGACGTGACTAAACCGACGATAGCATAGTGGTACCATAGGTCTGACAAACCTCTAGCTTGTAGGGCTAGTATGTTGATCGTATTGATTCATTGGCCGGTAACGTATGACCGGTGACAGGGCGACGAACAGTCAGGGTCTGGAAAGCGACACATGGTGATATTAATCTGTAGTGATATTGTAATTAATCCATCGTTTCAGGTTGACTAGTAGACTGAGGAATTTATTTTATTTCATGCCATATTACTAGTAACCGTTTCGATGAGGCCTACGGTAATACAAATTGGTATAGATAAATCGGATGCATTGTAATCTGTTTATGTGAGGATTACAATGGATTCCTTTTAGGCTCTATGCACTTCAAGTTGAGAACATATAACAATTGGTTAACTAATACTCTTATCTTTAAAAGTGATTAATAGTTAACCCCACAAGGAATGGAATAATAATAAGGATCAGATTAAATTAATCTAATTTCCTTAACACATAGAGGGTTTATCAATACTCCGATTTGATAATTAAACCCCTCTTATTATATTATTCTACATATGATACAATGGGAGTTGAACACAAACGGACGGGCGAAATGAAAATGGGGATCTATAGTTGTATTGCAAGTGGTATTAAGTTCTATTAGATATGTGGTGGGATGTTGGCTGGGGCTTGTTCCCCTACATATGCCCTATATATAAGCATAGCTAATTGGATGAGATATCACTTGTAAATATAACTATGGAAAGGCCATTATGTGAATAGGTGAATCAAACAACTTACAAACAACAAGTATGCCATTGTGATTGTGTATGTGAACAATTCAAGGTTTTCAATTATCAAATTTATGAACTCACCAACCTAGTGTTGACTTTGTTTAAATGCATGTTTTCTCAGGTGACGAACACGTTTAGTTACCCGTATTCAAGAACATAGCTAGTGGACTTTTAGAAGACCTAGCCACATTTTGTGTCGAGCATATTTTGGAATGACAAAACAATGAATCATATTTTGGGGATCTTGTACAGTTACAAGATATAAACTCATTGATTCTTTTGATTAGATTTACTTAGTTAAATTATGAGGAAACAATGTAATTTAACTTTGTAATTCTATTTCATTGTCATGTTAGCATTTCTCATTTATTTATCATGTGCTATGTAAACAATCTGATCATTTCGATTATCAAACGATATCGCGCCACGAGAACTTTCTGCCCGACGGGAAAGTCGATCTAGCCCGCTGGCTCGGGGTGTGACAGATTGGTATCAGAGCCATGGTTATAGAGAAATATAGGTCATATTACATAAACGATTTGGCCTAGACTATAACCTAGGGATCCTCATGTAGAGAACATGCAATATAGGACTCTATTTGCATATATCTTCTGCGTCTGATCACTGCAATAACCGATTTCTTTCGGTTATGATCAGAAGGCCGCCAAAAAGACCACCACCAGCTTTACTGCCACCACCACCACAAGATTCAGCACTGCACTCATCAACACCGACACCACCTGACTCTCCTCCACATCTACCTCATCCTCCACCTCCTCCTCCGCCACCACCTACTCATGAGTTGGATCCTGCTACGATAGCACTGGCCACTCTACTGACCAGTCAACTAAGGGATGTGATTCCCGAGATGATGAACAGGATCAACAGCCACAACAGTAACAACATCGCCAACTCATCTGGAGAAGGCAGCGGTAACACTCGACACCATCAGGATTACTCCTACAAAAACTTTGTAGGATGCAAGCCACCGAGTTTCAGTGGCAGTGAGGGTGCCGTCGGATTGATCCAGTGGATCGAAAATATGGAGACAACCCTTGACATCAGTGGCTGTCCAGATCAGCATAGAGTGAGGTATGCTGCGGGTTCATTCAACAAACAAGCGTTAACTTGGTGGAACGCTCAAGTTCAGACTAGAGGCAGGGATGGGGCCCTGTCCATGCCTTGAGATGATTTCAAGGCGATGCTGAGGGCAGAGTTTTCCCAAGGAATGAACTGAAGAAGGTTGAGACTGAGTTACTCAATCTTGTTATGATTGGTGCTGAGCATCTGGACTACACCACAAGATTCCATGAGTTAGCTACCTTGGCACCGGACGTGGTGCCCACACTGGAGAAAAGGATCGAGCGGTATGTCGGCGGACTGCCGTCTTGTATCCAAGGGCATGTGATTTCTGCCCATCCTACTACTATGGAGATGGATGTTACTCTGTTAGCAACTTTGACAGATGTATGGTTGCTCCGGGGCTTTGAAGAAGGAAGCTGACTCAAACAAGGTTGGGAGTTCAAGAAAGCCGGATAGACGCTCGGCTAAGAAACAGAAGGTGGTTAAGAACTTTGCTGCAACCACCCAGACACTGATGATCAACCAACCACAACCTCTACCAATCAAGAAGCCCTACACTGGCACAACACCTTTGTGCAACAGCTGTCAGTATCACCATCCACCTAACACCCAGTGCAGACAATGCACCAACTGCGGGAAGTTCGGTCATTGGGCAAACCAATGCAGGAGCATGGGGGCTCCAAACAGAAACAACAATGCAGCTACTACTGTTGCTGCTGATAACATGTCTTGCTACAACTGTGGCGAACCTGGACACTTTTCTTGGGATTGTCCCAAGAAGAATCAACATTGGGCTCAAGTTGCAAGAGGTAGAGCCTTTCAGATCGGAGCAGTTGCAGCACGACAGGACCCGAATGTGATTACGGGTACATTTCTCTTATCTGACTTCTATGCATCCATATTATTTGACACTGGTGCGGATTAGAGTTTTATCTCATCCGACTTTGCATGCCATCTTAATCATGTTGAGGAATCTTTAGACTCCCCTTATACTATTGAGATAGCAAACGGCAAACAGATCACAGTAGACACAGTACTTAGGAATTGCCCATTAACACTTGGCGATCACATGGTAGAGAAAGACAAGAAAGCAATCAACATTCAAGACGTACCGGTGGTAAAAGACTATGTGGACATGTTTCCGGATAATTTACCGGGACTGCCACCCGAGAGATCGGTGCAGTTCTGAATCGATTTAATTCCGGGAGCGACTCATGTACCCAAGTCTCCTTATAGACTTGCACAATGAGAAATGCAGGAGTTGTCCAATCAATTACAAGAGCTACTCGACAAGGGATTCATCCGACCGAGCTTTTCCCCATGGGGAGCTCCGGTTCTTTTTGTTAAGAAGAAGGATGGATCGTTCAGAATGTGTATAGATTACAGAGAGCTAAATAAACTCACCATCAAGAATCGGTACCCGTTACCGAGGATCGATGATTTGTTTGATCAGTTACAGGGAGCTTAGTACTTCTCAAAGATAGACCTGCATTCAGGTTTTCACCAGCTCCGGATTCAAGAGGAAGACATATCAAAGACGGCCTTTCATACCCGATATGGCCACTACGAATTCAAGGTGATGCCATTCGGACTGACGAACGCACCGGCAGTGTTCATGGATTTAATCAGCCGTACCTAGATCAGTTCGTTATCGTCTTTATTGATGATATACTGATTTATTCAGGAAGCGAGAAAGAACATGAACAACATCTCAGGGCAGTCTTGGAACTCCTGAAAGACGAACGACTCTATGCCAAATTCTCCAAGTGTGAATTCTGGCTAAGGGAAGTTCAGTTTTTGGGTCATGTGATTAACAATAGTGATATTCACGTGGATCCTGCCAAGATTGAAGCAATCAAGAACTGGGATGTGCCCACAACACTGACAGAGATCAGATCATTCTTGGGATTGGCAGGTTATTACAGGAGATTCATTTCGAATTTCTCTAAGATAGTCTTGCCTCTCACCAAACTCATACAGAAGAGTGAACCCTTCGTGTGGACACAGAAACAAGAGGAGGCATTCCAAAAATTGAAACAAAGATTGTGCAATGCTCCAATTCTAACACTCCCAGAGGGCAATGATGACTTTGTGGTATACTGTGGCGCTTCCCATCAGGGACTCGGTTGTGTTTTAATGCAACGAGACAAAGTTATTGCCTATGCATCAAGACAACTGAAGATACATGAGAAGAACTACACAACACACGATTTAGAACTAGGAGCTGTTGATGTGTTAGCTTAACACATCCATTTTTGTACATATTCGAGTCTATTTTCACAAGTTTTGTAAATATTTCGAGTCAATTCTAGTTCCTTTTTACATTTTAGTGTTTTTGTGCAGAAATGTGTCCAGAAGGAGCGGAAATGAGGGCAAGCAGGCATCGGAATTGAGTGCGGTTGATAAAGTGAAGAAAACAAAGAAAACAACCCTAGGCGGTACGCCTAGCGTGGCTGTTTGGCCCCAGGCGTTGCGCCTGGCATCATCAGCCGCCAATTTTCCTTTTTATCCGCGCGCATCGCCTAGCCTCGTGCATGCCCGCTAGGCGATGCGCCCCAGATGATTTTTGAGCCTAAAACCCTAATTTCAAGCCCTCTATAAATGGATCGCATTCCAGCCATTTTAGGAGTCTTCTTTTGCGTCTTTGGAACCCTAATCGAGCCTAGGAGCTGCTGGAGCTTAACCATAGAGTATTTGGATTGATTAGGGCTTGTTGAAGTGAAGAAGCACCTTGTTTTTGAGTATTTTCTTTATCTTTACATGTTCTTAGTTTAAAGCAGTAATCTTTCATGTATTTAGACATATTTCAGACCTGTTTTGTTACTGTTGAGATGATTGTTGGCTAGATCTATGGTTGTATCTAGGTTTGGGATGATAAAGTTGTGAACTTTGTTGATTTTGGACTTGATTTATGCTCATGGATGATATGTGCTTTGTAATCAGCTGTAAAGTTTGAAACTTTGATGATATTTGCATGTGTTGAATGATTATATTTGGTGAATGTTTGATCCACATGTGTTTAGGAAGGTCTTTCCACACATAGATGCATGTTAGGCCTACTACTTTGTGTTTTAGGTTAGTTTATGGGTTGTTGATCACATTCCATAGGATTAGATTTCATTAAGTATAGTTATTTGCACGTGTGACCTAGCCTAGAAATCCGGGAGGTGATAGGTTAGATGGTTGGTCTCTTACACTTGGGATTTTTGAGTTAAACGACCCGGGAGGGCGTTGTCTTAGATCTACTTAGTGTTAGTGTCAATCCATGTCAAAGTTGGCAACTTTATAGCTCTCTAGTGTCTTAGGATACAAACGGGTGGAGAAATCCGGGAGGTGATCCACCCGTTAGAGTGCAATTGCATATCGGGAAATTCGGAAGGTGACCCGATAGACTAGTGCATATATTACAGCCGTAGGATTCCCATTGTGGTATCTGATCTGGGTCCCATTAGGTATTCCTTAGTCTGTTCCTTAAGATCCTTGTCTTCATCCTTCATAAGTCAGTCCAGATCAGCATCTGTCATACTTTTGAATCCCAGCCTGGATACACCAGTTTTTCCTCACTGCAGTTAGATTCTAGTTTCATCATCAGTTTTAGTTTGCTGTTTTAGTATAGTTGTTAGTTTAGTGTGTTAGTCAGTTCAGTCTGATCAGGTTATCAGTTTGCACCAAACCCCCCTCTTTCACCTTAGTTAGTTCACAGTCTAGGTTTAGTTTGTTATACTAGTGTCCATTGGTTCGATATCCAGACTTCCATCAGCTATTCTACCACTGACAGGTACGCTTGCCTTAGGAGCGGTCTAGTTTAGGTTTTCCGATTATTACTAGGTGTTTAGGTTAAGTATAGGTCCAGGATTAGATTTGGTTCTTTAGCTTAGGTTAAATAGATTAAATTTAGTCTTGTTTTTAGTATACCGACCGCTCGCATCAAGTTTTTGGCACCGTTGCCGGGGATACTAGGAAATAGCAAAGATTACTTAGATTGTGACCTTTAGTTGCTTCTTTTCCTATTCCCCCTCCCTTATTAGCATAGTTTTCCTTTTTAGGTTTAGTTTTTATTTTTCTTCTTAGTGCCTTTATTTGTTATTTGTTATGTGTGCCTTAGATTAGGATTTTTCTTTGTGCATATTTGAGTCTTATTTGCTTGTTTGATTAGGGTGTCGGTAGTTGTATGCCCCACACCCTATCGCAGGGAGCGCCGGAGTTCGAGCTTACATCACCGGAGCAGATTCTGCGGGCCTGACAGCAGGTAAGTTTTCTTGATCCCTTTCTTGTCATGGATCCACCACCACCTCCGCCACTGAGGCGGACTGTGCACGAGCTAGCCAGTCATGGGGTTGTTGGAGCCCGGTCTGCCATCACAAGACCGGGTGTCAACAACAACAAATGGCAGATCCCGTCTCACGTGATGTCGACGATCACGAATTCGACACAGTTTCATGGCCTGGACGGCGAGGATGCCCCAGGCCATCTCTCCCTCTTTGTGCGTATATGCGAGACGTTCCGCATCAATGGAGTTTCGGAGGAGGCCGTCTACCTTCATTTGTTCCCATTCACACTCACCGGACAAGCTGCTACATGGCTGAATCTTCTTCCCAGGGACTGGATCACTACATGGGTTGACCTTCAGACGAAGTTCCTGAAGAAATATTATCCTCCTTCTAAATCTGCCAGATTGCGGGATCAGATCCATTCGTTTCTAATGGACGATGATGGGCCATATTACTTAGCATGGGAGAGGTTTAACTCCCTTTTGAGCAGATGCCCACTGCACGGCCTATCTGATTGGGCTTTAGTCGAGAAGTTCTACAATGGACTGACATTGGAGACGAATAGGAGATTTAATACAGCTGCTGGGGGGCACATTATGGACAAGAAGGAGCCAGAAGAGTGCGAGGCAATGTTTGAGGATTTCGCCTTAGCGGAGTATGAGGACCCGTCCTATGTGAGGAGAGCTGTGCTGGCTGCAAAGCCCACTATTGCACCGCCTATCCCGACCCGAGGGATGCACCATGTTACACCCGACAAGAGCAATGTCGCAGCCTTAGAAGCACTTGAGAAGGACATTAAAGAGCCGAAGATGGCAGCTGCTCGGTGCGAGATTTGTCGTGGTGGACATAGTACTGCTGAGTGCCCGGTTACCGATCAGGCACAGGTTGAGGCCATAAATTCTGGTTGGAACAGATCTTTCAACCCTAACCCTCATTGGAATCAGAATTCAAACTGGCGAGGCCAAAATCAGGGACAGCATCAGCAGCAACACTCGAATTGGCGGGGCAACCACAGCAGCAGCAGCTCTTACGAGAAGCCACCGGCTCGCCAGATCCCGATCACCGAGAGAGACGCAGCCGAGAGCTCAGGCAGCAGAGATCGAGACACGAAGCTTGAGGATATGATGGCGCAGCAGATGAAGATGCTTCAGCAGATTGTGGATAAAGATAAGCTACGGGACCAGAAGATCAAGGAGCACAATACGTTGTTGCGGAATCAAAGGCTGGCTTTCTGGATTTGCAGCGGTCGGTGGGAGAGTTAGCGAAGAGATTTGATGAGAGGTCGGGAGGGTCGTTTAGGGAGAACACTGACCCTAACCCTAGGGGTCATGTGAAGGCAGTGACCACACGAAGTGGTCGGGGAGGAGATGTTGAACTGCCACCACCGGTCATACCTGTTGATGATGAGCCGGTGGACGAGGAGATAGAGATGGAGACTCCTGCAGGGGTGCCTGTGAGGCTAGTCCCAGCAAGTACTGCACCGAGCAGTGAGTCTTCAGTTGATAGGTTGAGGAGGGAGAAGGCAGAAGAGAAGAAGAAGGGTAAGAGAGTGACGGAGGAGGCTGAGATTGATTTGACTAAGCTTCCATATCCCGCACGCGCACTGCAGATGAAGCGTGATCAGGAGTATGGACACTTTTTGGAGATGTTTAAGCAGCTTAAGATCAATCTCCCATTTGTTGAGGCCCTCCAGCATATGCCGAAATATGCTAATGTCTTGAAAGACCTCCTGTCTAACAAGAAGAAGTTGAAGACACTCTCTACCGTGACTTTAGGAGCTAGGTGCTTGGCTTTGGTTCAGAATAAGCTGCCAGAGAGGCTTGAGAATCCAGGGATTTTCACTATTCCCTGTCTTTTTGGCGGTTCTTCTGTGAACCATGCATTGGCTGATCTAGGTGCTAGCATCAATTTGATGCCATATTCCATTTATAAGCAGCTAGATCTTGAAGAGCCGGCACCTACACGCATGAGTTTGGCATTGGCTGATCGATCAGTCAAGTATCCTCGGGGGATTGTTGAGAATGTCCTGGTGAAGGTGGACAAGTTTGTCTTCCCCGTGGATTTTGTTATACTTGACATGCAGGCTGATGACTGAGTTCCCCTCATCATGGGACGACCTTTCCTTTGCACGGCGAAGGCGATGATTGATGTTTATGAGGGGAAGATCTCATTGCGTGTTGGAGAGGACACTGTCACCTTTGATGTGGTAAAGTCCATGAAGAACTCCAGTGGTCAGGACGATCAGGTCTACTTTCTAGATGCATTTTTGTCACACCCCGAGCCGGCGGGGTTGGATCGAAGTCCCCCTCGGGCGGAAGGTTCTCGGGGCGCGATATCGTGAGTGATAATCCAAAGTGATCAGATTGTTTACATTGCACATGATACAAATGAGAAATGCTAAAATAGAATATAATTACAAAGTTAAATTACATCCGAATCGTTTATAATTTAACAATGTAAATCTATCATAAACATCATAAAATAACTATCTTGTAACTGCACAAGATATACAAAATAATGGTATGATGATGTTTCCAAAAAAATATGCAGGTCCAAAAATACTAAGTCTTCTATCTGAAGTCCTAGTCCAAAAGCATACGCTTCCTAGTTGACCTGTTCGTCACCTGAGAAGTCATGCAAAAATAAAATCAACACATGGTTGGTGAGTTCATATAGTTTAAAGTTAGAAAATGATTTGTAAACCTCTTCCGGTAAAGACCTTAACCTCATTAACTCCACATGTAATATCCAAATAGGTATGCTTATATATAGGGCATATGTAGGGTCGAACTTACCGCCCGCCCAGCCACCATCCCACCACATACTAATCCGTATATGACACTGTTGTTAATGATAGTTAAGCATTTTTACCCTTCTCATTAAACCCAAAAATCCTTCTGTTCTTTGTCCCTGTAATTGCACTCATTTGAAATCCATGTTGATTCCATAAGTTCATCACACAATATGATCCACCACAGCAATTGTAGAAACAGTTATAAATGCTTAATTAAATAAATAAATAAACATTTAATAAAATCTAAGTCCTAATGATTGGGCCTTGGTTAACTCGAGTAGACTAGTCTGTCAATCTAGGTACTTAGTAGTTAGGGAATTCTGTAAATATCATCAAACATATGACCTACAAATCAAACGGTCTAGCTAGGACTTCCTGAAATGTAGGATTTCTTGTTTCGTTTTTGATTCGTTGTGTTGGCATATGTTATCTCTGATATTTCCCAGATTTTCCCTTGAAAATGATTTATTGATTCGTCTGATTCTGTCACAAGATGTACTTGATTCGTTGATCATGGAATACTAGATTCGTTGATCAAATGTACTCTTGATTCGTTGTTCATCAAACACTTGATTTGTTGAACATCGAATATTAGCTTTGCAAAGATAGTTTCGTTTGATTCGTTGAACTCCCACTTGTTTTGTCAAAACAGTTTCGTTTGATTCGTTGAACTCCCACACTTGTTTTGTCAAAATAGTTTCGTTTGATTCGTTGAACTCCCACACTTGTTCTGTCAAAATAGTTTCGTTTGATTCGTTGAAATTTTTAGTTTAACCCAATTATCCACTTAATTTATAAGTAAATAAACTTAGTAAAAACCTGCATAAAATTTACCCAGATATGATCTAGGTTATCATTTATATATGTAAAACATATAAATTTAAAAGCATTTAAGTAAACAGTTTACGCATACTTCTCAGCCCCGCGTTTTAAAACAAAATGTTAGAAAAGGGGCAATGAACTCACCTGTGCTGCTATGTAAATGATCTAACAAAAATTGCGCGCTCTTGTTGTAGCTTAGGTTTCTTCGGTTCCTGAGTTGTTTTATAAGAGTTTGAATGCGATAAGTACACGTAATAGTCGCCATACCTAAGGTTTGGTCTTGGTGTGTGTAGCTAAGTGTCCTAATTACTAGTGTAATTCTAAGATCTAATCTAACTTAGTTACCCTTTCATGATCCCAATTCCCATGGTTAGTTATAATAACTTACTTTTAAATTTTTAGAAATTTCGGCAGAGTTTCCTTTGTTTTCTGTTCAAATCCAGACAATTAATATTGTCTATTTACAAAAAATTCCCAAACAATTAAATCAAATTAAGTATTTAAATCAAAACATTACAATTAACTTCCATTTTAATTCAATATTAAGTCAAAGTTATTTAATGAAATCTAACAAATTATAAATAGGTTTCTTTTATTAAACTCCATTACTTGAGTTTAAGTAACCTTGAATGTGTGTTGGGCTTAATTAAGCCCCATTGGGCCCGTTTAGGCCCAATTGAAAATCCTTGGTTTCTAATTGATTAAAAGACTTGAGCTTTTGTCTCTCATGATCATATAAGAAGATTATCCAGTTGTTAAGCCATCCTATGTCCATTAACATCTCATTTGGGGTTGTTATTGTATGTTAGGAATTATCTTGATATAGTAATCCCTAACCCATGCTCCCATGCAAAATTCTAAGTAGTTTATTCCATGTATAGCTTATGTGAATTCCCATGCACACACACATAACCTTAACTCATGCATGCTCGTGTATACAAGTCCTATGTGCCATGAAACTAAAGATTGTAGTGTCCATCTATTTTCGATCTCCCCCAAGGCAGCGAACCTTTTAGGGTTTGCCCCAATGGTTCGGCTAACATCACCTCACCCACGAACCCTTAGAGTTCGGCCAGGCATAAGGTTCGGCCAACAACTCAGCATCCAGGAACCCTTAAGGTTCGGTGGCCAGGTGGTGCAGGGTTCGTGTGCCAGGAACAAGGGTTCGGTGCTCAGAGCAGCAGGGTTCGTTGTAGGTTGTATCTAGTGACCACAGGTTCGCAACAGTGGGAGGGTTCGGCAAATGAAAAAAAAACAAGAAGGTTCGGCTCTCAAAGAAATGGTTCGGCTGTTTCATCAGCCCAACAAGGCTCGGCCGACGCATGTGCTCACGAACCTGTATCATTTCCATGTTTTCCCCAAGCCCAATCTATTGCAGATCGCTTTGTACAACCATCTAGTTGCTAACCATGGCTCAACTCCAAGTTAGTGTGTGTTTAAAATTGATTATTATAGCAACAACTACATGGACTCGTGTAACACCCTAAAAACCGAACATAAAGTGATTATTTACCTTAGATTTTGTGGATGTAAGCTCAAAATACTTGTACTTCCGTAATCTACAAGATGAAAGGATCGTAATGACACCAACTATGCTCTATTCCGGCTAGAAATGAAGGAGATCCTCTAGAGAGAAGGTGGAGGAGATGGTTTTTAGAGAGAGAGGCTAGAGATAGAGAGAGAGAGTGACGATGGAGATGGTGGGGGTGGTGGTTAAGTCTTGAATGAGACATTAATGGTCTCATTTAATGATCAGCCTAATATCCGCGTGCTCGGTTTCGCCCGGTTTCGCAAAATACACCGATTCTTCGTGATTTTAGTCACGAAATGACATAATTTATAATATAGGATTTATGGGTAAAATTTAAGTTGTGATTCCTAATAAATTATCTAATATCTTTTATTTATTTAAAATTTTAAAATATTGATTTAATGTTTAGATCGAAACATATGGTCGTCGCGCGTATTCGTTCGAATCGTCACTCGTACGAACACGTTGATAACTATACTTTTCAATCTTGTTTTCTAATTATCGAATATCATTCGGAACGTTAAACTTTCAGATATATTCGTACATATCGTCACCTATACAAATAACCCGTCGATTTAGCATTCACATAACAACATCCGTTGTGTTTTGTTCTATAATGCCTCACATACGTTTATACATAATAATTCCTAACAAATAATCCCCTGATGGTTCTGTATTGCCAGATAATTATCTGCCTCAAGAACAATTGTTCTGAAATTTGTTTCTGTTAACTGTTTATGACTTGTGGTTTGATAACACGAAAGGACTTGACTATTGATATGAACATGAAATAGCATGAAATATGTGTGGTTTGTACCTGTTTACTGTTCATGGCACTGTTGAGATCACTGTTCCGGTGCTGGTTCCGGCACTGATGTTACAGTCTCCCCTTGTTAGAGAAATTTCGTCCCGAAATTTAAGCATTGTTATCGGGTACAGCTCCCTCTTCAAACAGTTGGGGATACTTGGTCTTCATGTGATCTTCACGTTCCCAAGTAAACTCGGGCCCGCGTCTTGAGTTCCATCGAACCTTTACAATCAGAATACGGCTTCGCCTCAGTTGTTTAACCTTACGATCCATAATATCTAAAGGTTCCTCAATGAAATGTAGTTGTTCATCCACTTGAATCTCTTCTATTGGAATAACAAGTGATTCATCAGCAAGACATCTCTTTAAGTTCGAGACGTGAAATACATCATGCACCGCACTGAGTTCATCTGGTAATCTCAGTCTGTATGCCACAGGACCAATACGTTCGATAATCTCGAACGGTCCTACGTACCGTGGTGCTAACTGCCTTTATTCCCAAAGCTAACTGCGCCCTTCCATGGGGATACCTTCAACATAACACGGTCTCCCACTTGGAATTCCAGCGGTTTGCACCTTTTGTCTGCGTAGCTCTTTTGCCTGCTTCTAGTAGCTTCTAGTCTCTTCTGAATCTGGGAAATCTTATCAGTGGTTTCCTGAATAAGCTCTGGTCCAGTTATACGATTATCTCCCACTTCGGTCCAACAGATTGGTGATCGACATTTCCGGCCATAAAGAGCCTCGAATGAAGCGGATTCGGAATTGTCTTTCATTCCAAGGCCTAACTTGTATCCATGCGCTTTGCACATCCGATACTGCTGTGGTAGCTGTTATTGTAGGAGAATTCTATCAGTGGCAAATGAGAGTCCCAATTTCCACCGAAATCCAAAACACAGGTTCTTAACATATCCTCTAGGGTTTGAATTGCGCGCTCGCTTTGACCATCCGTTTGTAGATGGTAAGCTGTACTCAGATTTAACTGTGTCCCTAGAGATTTCTGTAGTGATTGCCAGAACCTTGATGTAAATCTGCTATCTCTGTCTAAAATAATAGACAATGGCACACCATGACGTACCACTATCTCATTGATGTACAGTCTTGCCAGTTTTTCCATCGTGGGAGTCTCACGCATAGGCAAGAAGTGAGCAGATTTTGTTAAACGATCAATGATCACCCATATCGTATCATGACCACTGGAAGTGCGAGGTAGCTTGGTAATGAAATCCATAGCTATTTGTTCCTACTTCCAGAGCGGAATCTCAGGCTGTTCCAGTAGACCAGACGGTCTCTGGTGTTCCGCCTTTACCTTCGCACACGTAAGACACTGACCGACATACTCGGTTATGTCTTTCTTCATTCCAGGCCACCAATAAAATCCACGCTTCTTGGTACATTTTATCAGCACCGGGATGAACAGAATATTTAGTCTTATGTGCCTCATTGAAGATAAGTTTTCTCAATTCATTTACCGCCGGAATCCATACACGCTCCCGGTAGTAGATCATTCCATCAGGCTTCATGTCAAACTGTTTCTCTGCTCCGCAATCAAGTTCCTTTTTCAGATTACCTATGTCAAGTGCTTCTTGTTGGGCTTGAATAATCATGTCACTTAAACTGGTTTGCACGGTTATCCCTATTGCTCTAACTTGTAGGGGTTTGACCCGTTCCTTCCGGCTCAAGGCATCAGCTACAACGTTCGCCTTTCCTGGATGGTACTTGATTACACAATCATAATCATTCAGAAGTTCAACCCAACGGCGTTGTCGCATGTTGAGCTCCTTCTGATCAAACATGTGCTGCAGACTCTTGTGATCTGTAAATATGGTACACTTGGTGCCATATAAGTAATGTCTCCAAATCTTCAACGCGAAGATTACAGCTCTCAGTTCAAGATCATGAGTAGTGTAGCTCTTCTCATGAATCTTTAACTGTCTTGATGCATAGGCTATGACCTTGTCCCGTTGCATTAACACGCAACCGAGTCCCTGATGGGAAGCATCACAATAAACAACAAAGTCATCACATCCTTCTAGGAGAGATAGAATTGGAGCATAACACAATTTCTGTTTCAAGGTCTGGAAAGCATCTTCTTGTTTCTGCTCCCAGACAAACGGTTCACTTTTCTGAGTTAGTTTAGTAAGAGACAGAGCTATCTTAGAAAATTTCGAGATGAACCTTCTATAATAACCCGCCAATCCCAGAAAAGACCGTATCTCCGTCGGTGTCTTCGGAGTATCCCAGTTCTTTATCGCCTCGATCTTGGTAGGATCTACGTGTATTCCCTCGCTGTTAACCACATGACCCAAAAATTGAACTTCTCTAAGCCAAAATTCACATTTAGAGAATTTAGCATAGAGTTGTTCTTTCTTCAACAGCTCCAAGATCTTTCTAAGGTGCTGTTCATGATCTGCTTTGCTCTTAGAATAAATCAGGATGTCATCAATAAAAACAATGATAAACTGATCCAGATACGGCTTGCACACTCGGTTCATGAGATCCATGAAAACCGCTGGTGCATTTGTCAATCCGAAAGGCATCACCATAAATTCATAATGCCCGTATCTTGTTCGGAAGGCCGTTTTCGGTATGTCTTCATCTTGAACTCTCAGCTGATGATAACCAGACCGCAATTCAATCTTTGAGAAGTATTGAGCCCCTTGCAGTTGGTCAAACAAATCATCAATCCTCGGTAATGGATACCGATTCTTGATGGTTAGCTTGTTCAGCTCCCTGTAATCTATGCACATTATGAATGATCCGTCTTTCTTCTTCACGAATAAGACCGGAGCTCCCCAAGGTGAGTAGCTCGGTCTGATGAAACCCTTGTCAAGTAGCTCCTGTAACTGGTTTGACAATTCCTGCATCTCTGAAGGTGCTAACCTGTAAGGAGATTTAGCAACAGGAGTTGCTCCAAGAATTAAGTCAATACGAAACTCTACCGGTCGCACAGGTAGCAACCCTGGTAGGTCTTCGGGAAATACTTCAGGATACTCTTTCACTACCGGTACATCTTGAATCTTTTTCTTCTCCTTCTCTTTTTCCACCACATGAGCCAAGAACGCCACGCACCGCTTCTGTAAACACTTACGCGCCTTTATGCAAAAGATGATTTTGACGCTTCGTTTTGCTTGATCCCCTTTCACTTCCAATACACGATCACTCGGCAATGGAATTCGAAGCAGCTTTTCAGAACAGATGACTTCCACACGATCAGAAGAAAGCCAATCCATTCCAACAATGATGTCGAAACTACCCAGCTCCATCGGTATCAAATCGATGGTAAATGTATAATCATTAAGTGTCAATGGGCAGTTCCTATAAACTGTACTAACTGTGATCTGTTTCCCGTTAGCTACTTCTATAATGTAAGGAGAATCTAACTGTTCTTCTATAGAATCTAATTGGCATGCAAAATCGGAAGAGATAAAACTCTGATCTGCACCAGTGTCAAATAGAACAGATGCATAAAAGTCATGTAAGAGAAACGTACCAGTGACCACATTTGGGTCATGGCGTGCAGCTGGTGCTCCAATGGCAAAGGCTCGTCCACGGGGTGCTTGAACTGCTGGTTGTGCCTTCTTCGGGCAGTTCTTTGCAAAGTGGCCTTGTTCACCACAGTTATAGCATTCACCGTTGTTCTGATTAGTTGGTGGAAGGAGAGCCAAAGCAGCATTGTTGACTGCTTGGTTAGGTGTCATCCAGCAGTGTTGGACCCAATGGCCCTTTCTTCCACATCCCATGCATTGCTTGCAGGGAGTGTTAGCAATGTGATGATACTGACACTTGGCACACAGAGGAAACGTGCCAGTGTAGGGTTTGCGGTTAGGGTTTTGTGGTGCTGCTGCTACTTGTTGAAGAGGTGTGGCCACAGTGTAGTTCTTGATGGTCTTCTATTTCTTCTTCTGATGGTTGTGGGGTTTCTTTGAAGACTCAACTTTGTTCTTGCTGGGTTCAGTCTCCTTCTTTAAGACTCCAGAGGCTACCATGAGGTCAGTGAGTTTCCACGACAATCTCACTGCAGACTCAACAGTGGTAGGGTTGGCTGAAACAACCATGCCCTAAATGCAGGCGGGAAGTCCACCTACATAACGATCTATCCTCTTCTCTAAAGTTGGTACCATGTCTGGCACTAAAGCGACCAACTCGTGGTATCGAGTAGTGTACCCCATGTGATCAGCCCCCTTCATCACATGGTTGGATAGTTCCACCTCCAGTTTCTGTAATTCATTCTTGGGACAGAATTCTGTTCTCAGCAACGTCTTGAAGTCTTCCCATGGCATGGCCATGGCTTCCTCTCTTCCTCGGGCGTTGATCTGACCGTTCCACCAGGTCAGAGCTCGTTTGTTGAATGTTCCAGCTGAGTAACGGACCTTGTGATGTTCTGGGCAGCTACAAAGATCCAGAGTAGCTTCTATATTTTCAATCCATTGGATTAATCCAACGGCTCCTTCAGACCCGCTAAAGCTGGGTGGTTTACATCCTACAAAGGACTTGTAGGAGTAATGCGATGAACCTCCAGTATTTCCACTGGCTTCCCCTGATGAGTTGACAGTGTTGTTGATTTCATTGCGGAGACGAAGGAACATCTCCGGTATTGCTTCTTTCATTTGATTGGTCATCTGGCTACTTAGTAACATCACCATAGCGATAGTTGCAGGATCCAAAGTAGGTGTTGTGCCCGAACTAGATGGTTGAGTGATCAGTGGAGGAGTGGGAGGAGGAGGTGGTGGTGGTGAATCATTTGGTGACGGAGTGGAGGAGTGGGGAGCCAAGTCTCGTGGTGGTAGCTGTATCAAGGGAGGCTGTCTCCTCGGCGGCATTTTGATCATAACCAATAAAGTTATCGGTTAGGGCAATGATCAAATACGGAAGACAGTATGCAAGTAAATTCCTAAGTCCTGTTTTCTCTACATGCAGGGTTCCTAGGTTATAGTCTAGGCCAAATCATATAAGTAAGTGACCTATATTTCTCTATAACCATGGCTCTGATACCATTCTGTAACATCCCGCCTTGTTTTTACCAGCAATATTGTCCGCTTTGCCAAATTATAGCTCACGGCTTTGCTTTTGATCGCCTGGGTGAAAACTTCCTAGGGGGTCACCCATCCTGGATTCACGCTTAACTGTGGAGTTCTCCTCTCATCCACTACCATTAAGCCCCAAAACGCGTTGTTGGTATAAGAGGCGGGTTATTACATATGAACCAAGATCTCCCCAGTCCACTGACCGATGTGGGATTAGCCCGAGTATCCTGGGAGAGGAATTCCACCCCCTTAGGGCCTCAGCGTCCCCGCTGAGCACACTCGGATCGAGTGCGACCAGGGTGGCTCTGATACCAATCTGTCACACCCCGAGCCGGCGGGGTTGGATCGAAGTCCCCGTCGGGCGGAAGGTTCTTGGGGCGCGATATCGTGAGTGATAATCCAAAGTGATCAAATTGTTTACATTGCACATGATATAAATGAGAAATGCTAAATAGAATATAATTACAAAGTTAAATTACATCCGAATCGTTTATAATTTAACAATGTAAATCTATCATAAACATCATAAAATAACTATCTTGTAACTGCACAAGATATACAAAATAATGGTATGATGATGTTTCCAAAAAAATATGCAGGTCCAAAAATACTAAGTCTTCTATCTGAAGTCCTAGTCCAAAAGCATACGCTTCCTAGTTGACCTGTTCGTCACCTGAGAAGTCATGCAAAAATAAAATCAACACATGGTTGGTGAGTTCATATAGTTTAAAGTTAGAAAATGATTTGTAAACCTCTTCCGGTAAAGACCTTAACCTCATTAACTCCACATGTAATATCCGAATCGGTATGCTTATATATAGGGCATATGTAGGGTCGAACTTACCGCCCGCCCAGCCACCGTCCCACCACATACTAATCCGTATATGACACTGTTGTTAATGATAGTTAAGCATTTTTACCCTTCTCATTAAACCCAAAAATCCTTCTGTTCTTTGTCCCTGTAATTGCAATCATTTGAAATCCATGTTGATTCCATAAGTTCATCACACAATATGATCCACCACAGCAATTGTAGAAACAGTTATAAATGCTTAATTAAATAAATAAATAAACATTTAATAAAATCTAAGTCCTAATGATTGGGCCTTGGTTAACTCGAGTAGACTAGTCTGTCAATCTTGGTACTTAGTAGTTAGGGAATTATGTAAATATCATCAAACATATGACCTACAAATCAAACGGTCTAGCTAGGACTTCTTGAAATGTAGGATTTCTTGTTTCGTTTTTGATTCGTTGTGTTGGCATTTGTTATCTCTGATATTTCCCAGATTTTCCCTTGAAAATGATTTATTGATTCGTCTGATTCTGTCACAAGATGTACTTGATTCGTTGATCATGGAATACTAGATTCGTTGATCAAATGTACTCTTGATTCGTTGTTCATCAAACACTTGATTTATTGAACATCGAATATTAGCTTTGCAAAGATAGTTTCGTTTGATTCGTTGAACTCCCACTTGTTTTGTGAAAATAGTTTCGTTTGATTCGTTGAACTCCCACACTTGTTTTGTCAAAATAGTTTCGTTTGATTCGTTGAACTCCCACACTTGTTCTGTCAAAATAGTTTCGTTTGATTCGTTGAAATGTTTAGTTTAACCCAATTATCCACTTAATTTATAAGTAGATAAACTTAGTAAAAACCTGCATAAAATTTACCTAGATATGATCTAGGTTATCATTTATATATGTAAAACATATAAATTTAAAAGCATTTAAGAAACAATTTAAGTAAACAGTTTACACATACTTCTCAGCCCCGTGTTTTAAAACAAAATGTTAGAAAAGGGGCAATGAACTCACCTGTGCTGCTATGTAAATGATCTAAGACAAATTGCGTGCTCTTGTTGTAGCTTAGGTTTCTTCGGTTCCTGAGTTGTTTTATAAGAGTTTGAATGCGATAAGTACACGTAATAGTCGCCATACCTAAGGTTTGGTCTTGGTGTGTGTAGCTAAGTGTCCTAATTACTAGTGTAATTCTAAGATCTAATCTAACTTAGTTACCCTTTCATGATCCCAATTCCCATGGTTAGTTATAATAACTTACTTTTAAATTTTTAGAAATTTCGGCAGAGTTTCCTTTGTTTTCTGTTCAAATCCAGACAATTAATATTGTCTATTTACAACAAATTCCCAAACAATTAAATCAAATTAATTATTTAAATCAAAACATTACAATTAACTTCCATTTTAATTCCATATTAAGTCAAAGTTATTTAATGAAATCTAACAAATTATAAATAGGTTTCTTTTATTAAACTCTCATTACTTGAGTTTAAGTAACCTTGAATGTGTGTTGGGCTTAATTAAGCCCCATTGGGCCCGTTTAGGCCCAATTGAAAATCCTTGGTTTCTAATTGATTAAAAGACTTGAGCTTTTGTCTCTCATGATCATATAAGAAGATTATCCAGTTGTTAAGCCATCCTATGTCCATTAACATCTCATGTGGGGTTGTTATTGCATGTTAGGAATTATCTTGCTATAGTAATCCCTAACCCATGCTCCCATGCAAAATTCTAAGTTGTTTATTCCATGTATAGCTTATGTGAATTCCCATGCACACACACATAACCTTAACTCATGCATGCTCGTGTATACAAGTCCTATGTGCCATGAAACAAAAGATTGTAGTGTCCATCTATTTTCGATCTCCCCCAAGGCAGCGAACCTTTTAGGGTTTGCCCCAATGGTTCGGCTAACATCACCTCACCCACGAACCCTTAGAGTTTGGCGAGGCATAAGGTTCGGCCAACAACTCAGCATCCACGAACCCTTAAGGTTCGGTGGCCAGGTGGTGCAGGGTTCGTGTGCCAGGAACAAGGGTTCGGTGCTCAGAGCAGCAGGGTTTGTTGCAGGTTGTATCTAGTGACCACAGGTTCGCAACAGTGGGAGGGTTCGGCAAATGAAAAAAAAAACAAGAAGGTTCGGCTCTCAAAGAAATGGTTCGGCTGTTTCATCAGCCCAACAAGGCTCGGCCGACGCATGTGCTCACGAACCTGTATCATTTCCATGTTTTCCCCAAGCCCAATCTATTGCAGATCGCTTTGTACAACCATCTAGTTGCTGACCATGGCTCAACTCCAAGTTAGTGTGTGTTTAAAATCGATTTTTATAGCAACAACTACATGGACTCGTGTAACACCCTAAAAACCGAAAATAAAGTGATTATTTACCTTAGATTTTGTGGATGTAAGCTCAAAATACTTGTACTTCCGTAATCTACAAGATGAAAGGATGGTAATGACACCAACTATGCTCTATTCCGGCTAGAAATGAAGGAGATCCTCTAGAGAGAAGGTGGAGGAGATGGTTTTTAGAGAGAGAGGCTAGAGATAGAGAGAGAGTGATGATGGAGATGGTGGGGGTGGTGGTTGAGTCTTGAATGAGACATTAATTGTCTCATTTAATGCTCAGCCTAATATCCGCGTGCTCGGTTTTGCCCGGTTTTGCGAAATACACCGATTCTTCGTGATTTTAGTCACGAAACGACACAATTTATAATATAGGATTTATGGGTAAAATTTAAGTTGTGATTCCTAATAAATTATCTAATATCTTTATTTATTTAAAATTTTAAAATATTGATTTAATGTTTAGATCGAAACATACGGTCGTCGCGCGTATTCGTTCGAATCGTCACTCGTACGAACACGACGATAACTATACTTTTCAATCTTGTTATCTAATTATCGAATATCATTCGGAACGTTAAACTTTCAGATATATTCGTACAGATCGTCACCTATACAAATAACCCGTCGATTTAGCATTCACATAACAACATCCGTTCTGTTTTGTTCTATAATGTCTCACATACGTTTATACATGATAATTCCTAACAAATAATCCCCTGATGGTTCTGTATTGCCAGATAATTATCTGCCTCAAGAACCATTGTTCTGAACTTTGTTTTTGTTAACTGTTTATGACTTGTGGTTTGATAACACGAAAGGACTTGACTATTGATATGAACATCAAATAGCATGAAATATGTGTGGTTTGTACCTGTTTACTGTTCATGGCACTGTTGAGATCACTGTTCCGGTGCTGGTTCCGGCGAATAGGCTAGATGAGGGATTACCTTTGTTTTCAGACATTGCCAATTATTTGGCCAACAGTTTCCTTCTTAAGGGTTTGACATCCCAGCAGCGCAAGAAGTTCTTTGCTGACACGAGGCATTACATCTGGGATGCGCCTTACCTTTTCTGTGTGTGTGCTGATCAAGTTTTTAGGAGATGTGTGAGCAGAGAGGAAGGATTGGAGATCCTGAGGCACTGTCATGAGGGCCTTACTGGTGGGCATCACGGACCTTCTTCCACAACGAAGAAGGTATTTGATTATGGTTTTTATTGGCCCACCATTTTTTAGGATGCTCATGAGTTGGTTAGGAAGTGCGATTCCTGTCAGAGGACAGGAAACATCTCATCCAGGAATGAGATGCCCCAGCATCCTATTCAGGTTGTTGAGATTTTCGATGTCTGGGGCATCTATTTCATGGGACCTTTCCCTTCTTCTCGAGGGAACAGGTATATACTCGTCGCGATTGACTACGTTTCTAAGTGGGTGGAGGCACAGGCGATCCCCACTAATGACGCGCGAGTAGTGGTGAGATTTCTGAAGCACTTGTTTTGTAGGTTTGGGACTCCGAGAGCGTTGATCAGTGACCGTGGCACGCACTTCTGTAATGTCCAGATGGACAAAGTGCTAGCCAAGTACGAGGTCACCCACCGTCTGTTGACCGCATATCATCCGCAGACCAGCGGTCAGGTGGAAAACGCGAATCGGGGAGTGAAGAGGATTTTGGAGAGGACTGTCGGCCACACTAGGAAGGATTGGGCCAACAAACTAGATGACGCCTTGTGGGCTCATGGTTATCTAATAAACATGTAACCCTAATGTTAGATGTCAAGAACAAAATGACAAGCATGAAATTATGATCTAAATATGAGACTAGGAAACAATAATGAATTTCAGGTGCACACAATACAACGAAGTCAAAACAAAGGTCAAAAGATAGTAGAGCATAGGAACTATGAGTTTTACTACTAAAGTAATGACTTTTGGGCCTAACATATTTCACAAACTTGTCACATTAAAAGGGCCGAATTATGACCGTGACTTGTTGGTGATAACCAAGTTAGGATTGACACATACACGCACACAAACAAAATACGACTCATACTTATGAATTACATACAACATGAAATCAATACAGGATCGTGAAAACAAATTCAAGTCCAATCAAGAGCGCGTGCATTCTTCTTTTAAGCTAAGTCAACCACTTCACACATAAGGTGAGTTCATATGCCCCTTTTCTTTAATCTTACTGATTTTAAACTCTCGGGGCTGAGAAACATGCTTACTTTTATTTGATTAAAAGTTTTGCTTAATATATTGCTATTACATTGATTTTAGATAATACTTAATTGTTTATTATCGCTTGTCATTGTATGCATGCTTGTATGATCATGATATGACAGAGATAATCAGATGAACAAGATAATATATCTTAGTAGTTCATCAACACATTATAATAACTTAGTTGTAAGATTTTATCTTATAACACCTAGTTATTCTTACAGAAACAAACATTGAAATAATCACAGGCAAACATATGAATGTTATAAAGATACTATGTATCTTTGTAATAACATTCGACACAAGAGTTAAGTAAGTGTAATAGGACAAGTCCTTTTAACACTTAGCTTTACAACTCAACACATATTACAGGAGAACATGGAACATAGAATGATAACTATGATAATGTAACTTCATGATAACAACATCATTCACCCAATAATTAACATAATGTAATAAGACAAGTTCTTATTTAACTTTGTTAATAACACTGAGAACATATGACATTGAGAACAATAACATGGATGAACACAATTACAATTAGTTACTATTGACCTGTTGTATTATATCACTTCAATCATGTGCCATTTATACAAGTTGATCATGTAAGCCCCTATAATTCGCTGACCAGTTAGTTTGACGTGACTAAACCGACGATAGCATAGTGGTACCATATGTTTGACAAACCTCTAGCTTGTAGGGCTAGTATGTTGATCGTATTGATTCATTGGCCGGTAAAGTATGACCGGTGACATGGTGACTTCAAGTCAGGTTCTGGAAATCGACACATGGTGATTTTAATCTGCAGTGATAAGTAATTAATCCATCGTTGCCTGTTGACTAGTAGACTGATTAATTTATATTCTCATGTCATATTACTAGTAACTGCTTCGATGAGGTCTATGGATACACAATGTGGTAGAGGTAAATCGGATGCATTGAAATCTGATTACATGAGGATTTCAATGGATTTCTTTTAGGCTCTATGCACTACAAATTGAGAACAAATTACAATTGGTTAACTAAAACTCTTAATATTTAAAGTGACTAACAGTTAACCCCACAAGTAACAGAATAATACAAGGATCATATTTGATAAATCTAATATCCTTAACGCATAAAAAGGGTTATCAATACTTCGGTTTGATAACTAAACCTTTATTATTATATTATTCTATACATGAGATAACAGGTGATCAACAATCGAGATGAATAGGTGAAATGGGAAATGGAAATCCATAGTTGTATTGCAAGTAGTGTGAAACTTGTTTGAGCATGTGGTGGGATGGCGTCCGGGCTTGACCCTTTCGTATGCCCTATATATAAGCATGCTTGATCGGGTGTCACATCACTTGTACATATAACTAGGGAGAAGCCATTGGGTGAACGGGTAAAACAAATATCATACAAGTACAAGAATAACATTGTTATTGTGTATGTGAATTAATCAAAGTTTTAAATTATCATATTTATGAACTCACCAACCTAGTGTTGACTTTGTTTAAATGCATGTTTTCTCAGGTGATGAACAGGTGTAGCTACTTAGATGCATGGACTAAGCTAGTGGACTTTTATAAGACCTAGCTTCATTTTGTGTAACATGCTTTTGATGACAAAAACAATGAATCATCTTTTGTATATCTTGTACAGATACAAGATATAGTTTCATTGATTCTTTTGATGGATTTACTTGGTTAAATTATCAACGATACATTGTAATTTAATCTTGTAATTCCATATCATTGATGTGCTAGCATTTCTCATTTATTTATCATGTGCTATGTAAACAATCTGATCATTTGATTATCACTCACGATATCACGCCTCGGGAACCTTCCGCCCGGCGGAAAAGTCGATCCAGCCCGCCGGCTCGGGGTGTGACATTAAGTTAAGTGCCTTAGTAACAATTCTAGGATTTAGTTTAGTTAGAATTTAATTAGTTAATTTTTATTGAAATTTCTTAAGTTTAGTTTTAACTTTAGTAGTTATAGTTTTTAGGAAGTAACTAGGAATTAAAATTTAAATTAGTTTAAGTTTAATTAGGATTTAGGTTTGAATTTAATTAGTTTATTTAGAAATTATTATAAAAAAAAGCAAGAAAACAGTAAACAAAACCCCGCGCGCAACGCCCCACCTCAGTATCTCGTCTCAGGCGGTGCGCGTGGATGATTTCCAGAATTTGAATCGTTAAGCTTCAAGCGTAACGCCTCAGACCAGAGTTTGGTCTCGCGTGATGCGTGCGGGTGTTTGAACTTCGAAAAAAAATTTAAATAAAAGCTAAGAAACCACCGGTCACCCCCACACAACCACTCTTTACTCACCACGCCTCAAAACCCTAATCCCACCTTCCACCGCTGTCGACCATCACCACCGCCTTCTGCCGTCGCTGTCACCATCATCCCCATCGCCGCCGAAGTCGTGCTTCACCGCCACCTGTTCATCAGCAGAACCCATTCATCATCACCATCGCCGTTCGATTCCACCACCGCAGAACCCACCATCTCCATCATCATCTCGAGTCACCGCATCTTCATCCCCCACATCTGTCGCCGTTGCTCCGATCCTCCTCCGTACGACCGCCTCTTTCGCAGCCACCACCTAGCCTCACCACCGTCGGCCGCCATCAACAACCGCCGCAGATCATCACCATCGGTAACCCCCTGTTCTTTTCTTTGATTTTTCGATTTGAGATTCCAGATTAGGTTAGGTTAGTATGGATATGATGTGGGGCTGATTTCTTTTTGGGTTGATGTTGGTCGGAAATTGGCCGGAAAAGTCGCCGGTGCCAAGCCCCCCTTTTCAAATTTTCTTTATTTTATTTTATTTTATTTTTTTAATTTCTGTTTCTTTTTCTCTTTTTTAGTTAATACAAATAAATAAATAATAAGTGAAATTAAATAAAATTTTAAATTAAATGAAAATGAAAAAAAAATCTTAAATGAAATTAAATAAAATTTTAAATTAAATGAAAATGAAAAAAAAATCTAACAAAATGATGTCAGAAAAGAAAATAATAATGAAAAAAAAATAAAAACAGAAAAATAATAGATAATATATAATAACGTTTCTTTTTGTTAACAAAATAAATAAAACAATAACAACATAATAGAAAAAAATAATTTGAAATAAATAGTTTTGTGAAATAAATATACTTGTATAATACACAAATATATGTACAATAGAAATAATGTGAAATAGAATATAAATGAATAAAAACATTTTGTAATATAAATAAGTATATAGTACTATAAATAATAAAAATAAATAAATAATAAATAATAAAAAATAAATTTAGTACCACTTTTGCATAAATAAAATTTAAAGTAGTGTGCAAAATGTGTATCTTTTGTATATTAATATATATGTAAATGTAAATTTAAAATGAATGAACATTGTATACTGTAACTAATAAAATGAATAAATGAATAACAAGAAAAAAAATAATAAATAATAATGATAATAATAAAATATAAATGTTGTACCATAAATAAAACACTCAAGTTGTATATACATTGTACTATTAAAATAATAAATATTACTTTAAATTAAAATTGTATATTATGAATAAATAATTTTGTACGAAAATAAACTTCATAAAAACAATTGTATTGTAAAATAGAAACTGTCGTAGTATTTTAGAAGTTAATAAATTATGTATGTATCATGTTGTAACTTAATAAATTTATGAATTTGTAATTGTACTTGTACAAGATTAATAAATTTTATATGTACAATAATAAATAAACACTAATGTATGTATATGTATGTATGTATAATATGTATCTATAAAATATTAAATAATTGTATGTAAAAATAAAAAATTTTGTATAAAAATAAAGAATAACACTTTGTATATATGTATATCACAAATAAATAATTTAATAAACAAATGTGTACATAAATGACAAAAACAACACATTTTGTAAATAAATAATCATCAATTTTTCAAATAAAATAAATAATAACTTAGGAATTAGGGTTGTAATTAGTTTGTAATTTATTGTACATATGTTTGTTGTAAACTATCGCAGAGATGGCTGAGGCGTCGAGTTCCAGGGCCAAGAGGCCCCGTCGTGTGACTGTTGCAGAGGCACAGGCCCAAAGGCGGCAGCAGCAGCAGCAGCCACGGGAGAAAGAGATCAGGTACTCCGCTCCCATTGTCATCCTGCCACCGGATGCACCTGCACCACTACCGCACCTACGATGACGAGCAGAGCATACATTTCTACAGTTCGTGCCCGGCACCATGGAGCGCGCACGCATGGAGACACTCGTCGGCTTAGGGACGATTCAACACCGAGGATACGACCGAGACGTACTGCAGTAGCTAGGTCGCGTCGACGAGTTCGACGCGATGATGACCCCGTAGTGGACATCCGTGCTACGCTACAGCTGGCTGCAGTATGATGAGCAGACTGTGGAGTTCCTGTCCATATTTCAGTATGATACAGGCTCACTCACGCATCCTGGAGCCGTATCATTTGCTTTAGGGAGACAGACTCATACCATGAGTGTCGCCCAGTTTGCAGTGGCCTTCGGGCTATATTCGCAGGAGTAGGTGGCAGCTCCTGACTTTGAGGGTCTCCTCAGAGGCTCTGCCCGGGTAGCTATGCCCGGGTTCGTCGCAGATGACGATTTATCAGCCTTCTGGGGTACCTTCTCGACCCAGCCTAACACTGATCGTAGGCTGGCCTCCCAGATATGCGATACCTTTCTTCGATATATCCGTAGGATCCTTGGCAGCACCTTCATTCCTCGCCACTCCGGCAAGGACAAGGTGAGCACCTTTGACATGTTTTGCCTCTATTGCATACATGGTCGCCACCCGGCGAACCTCGCAGCCATCCTTCTCACATCAGAATGCCGCCGAGAAGACCACCACCTGCTATACTGCCACCACCACAAGACTTGGCACCGCACTCATCTACACCTTCACCTAGTGATTCTCCTACACAACCACCTCCTCCTCCACCGCCACCAGTTCATCAGTTGGATCCGGCAACGATAGCATTGGCCACACTACTGACCAGTCAACTGTGGGATGTGATCCCGGAGATGATGAACCGGATCAATACCAACAACAGCAACAACGTTGCCAACTCATCTGGAGAAGGCAGCGGAAACTCCCGCCATCTCCAAGACTATTCCTACAAAAACTTTGTGGGTTGCAAGCAAACGAGCTTTAGTGGCAGTGAGGGTGCCGTTGGATTGATCCAATGGATCGAAAAGATGGAGACAACACTGGAGATCAGCAACTGTCCGGAACAGTATAGGGTGAAGTATGCTGCGGGTTCATTTCACAAGCGAACGTTAACTTGGTGGAACGCTCAGGTTAATACTAGAGGCAGGGATGAGGCCCTGTCAATGCCTTGGGATGATTTCAAGGCATTGTAGGGATTTTGTGATGTTTATCAAAGTCATATTAACCATTTTTATGATGAAAACGCAGCGGAGTTTATTCTTAAAACATTTTAAGATTAGTGAGTTTATGTGTCATATACACTTGTTAAAACAAAAACCCAACAATGGATCTAAATATGAAATAACATGCTATCAAATAACCATTCAAAAACATCATATACTACCTCTTAGAACTCGTGTAATATAAGATGAAGATGATGATGTTTGAGAGCTAAATCTTCAAGAAAGAAGACCTCAAATCCGCGATACCCCAAGCCACCAACAAACACCTTGAATGCTAGGTTTCCAACACAAGATTTCAGCCCTAGAATACACTTGTTTCCAGCTGAAAATCAGCCTCTTAAAACCCACTTTTCTGCTGTGAAAATGGAGAAGAAAAAGGGAGAAAAGGCTTAGAGATTCTTGAGGAGAGAGAGAGTTTTTGCATGTATGTTTATCATCAAATGAATGCAGCTAAATTAAGTGGGTGTGGCCTCCCAAGACCACATAAGGGCCGAATTTTTTGGTCCAATGGGGTGGCCCCCTTTCAAATCTTCCCACCTAATTTTTTTTAAACAAGATTTTAATTAAAACCCCTTTTAATTAAAACTTGTAACACATTACAAGTCATGTTACATTTTATAAACTTTAATAATGTTACTTAACCATTAAATAACAATTATAAAGTAATCTCTCATAAATAAATAAACCCATGTTGTTTATTAATTTCTCAAGTGCATCTATTTAGAAAACCACTTTCTAAATGTCTTAAGTGTTATTATTTATTTAATTGATCAAATCAATAAACAAATATAGTAGGTGTTTGTCTAGCTTGTTGTTGGGTATGACCCGAATTGGATCATATCACATTAGCCACATCAAATTAATATGTATCTTGGGCAGATCGAATTCTACAACCTCCCACTTGCACAAGATTCATAGAAGATTGATGCAAGCAGCAAATAACGCCTAGCAACGGTTTGCTACTCCTAATGTATATGACTAAGTGCCATTCAATAACATCATCCTCTTCAAGTACCTTACTTGAATATGATTTAGGTGAATCAATCATTTATCCTTTTGTTACAGATGTCATGTTAAATCCTGGAGACATAGAGTTGTCATTCTCTGACGATTTAACTTTAACAGGCCTTAGACATCTTACTCTCAACGAATAAGAGGAACAAATTCCATCTTGACTACATACGTCTCTCACAATCACCTTGTATCATACTTGAACTCAGCCTTATGTACTGCCATGTTTCAGAACAGCAAAGTACTAAGTCAAAGTACAATACTTGGTGAATATCAAGACCCAATATGTATCTCAGGTCTGAGGACACAACGATATTCGCCTTTACTCAATATTTCTTATGACTAATCACAGAGATTCCATGAAGAAATATTTGAGAGCGGGCCAGTCCTATATCTATATCCCATAGAAATCAATGAACCTTGGCAGCAACCTCTTGCTCTATATTCATACCTTGTGAATATCAACCAATCCAAGTTTATAATAGTCTTACATTCATAGTTGTTCCCACAAATATGATCGACTACGGACGTTTAGAATAATTCATTTATTCATGGATTTAAACATGCTAAAATGGAACAGTAAATGAAAATTATAACCATATAATCAAGTCAAATTACATAAGTTCCGATATCCAAATACAAAATTTAATCAACTCCAGTCACTAGAATATCGAAGTCCTAAGGAACAAGTATGACTTTCATGCTTTGTCCTTTGAAGGAGCTTCGTGAATGGATCCGCAATGTTTTGATCGGTGTGAACTTTGCGAATACATATCTTTCCCTTTTCAACTTCATCCCTTATGTAGTTGAACCTCCGTTCAATGTGCCGAGTCTTTTGATGAGCACGAGGTTCCTTGATTTGAGCAATCGCCCCTTCGTTATCACAAAAGATCTCTAGGGGGTCTTGAATGGTAGCAACAACCCCTAGATCGGCAATGAACTTCCTTAGCCTTGCAGCTTCTTGAGCTGCCAATGAAGCGGCGATGTATTCTGATTCTGTTGTAGATAGTGCCACTACATCTTGCTTTGAGCTCTTCCAAGAGACCGCTCCTCCATTCATAATGAAGATATATCCCGACTGTGATCGTGAATCATCTCGATCAGTTTGGAAACTCGCATCCGTGTAACCCTTTACAACGAGTTCCTCCTCACCAGATCCATATATTAAGAACATATCCTTAGTGTTTCTAAGGTATTTCAAAATACTTTTAACAGCCATCCAATGACTATTACCAGGATTCTGTTGATATCTACTTGTCATGCATAGAGCATATGACACGTCCGGCCTTGTACATATCATTGCATACATGATGGATCCTATAGCAGATGCATACGGGACTCCATTCATTCTTTCTTGCTCAACCTTTAACTAGGGCATTGAGACGTGCTCAATATAGTCCCCTTTTGAATAGGTACTAAACCTTTCTTAGAATTCTCCATCTTGAACCTTTTCAAGACTTTGTCAATGTATGCACTTTGGTTTAAGCCTATCAACCGCCTTGATCTATCCCTATAGATCTTAATTCCCAAGATATAGGCGGCTTCACCAAGATCCTTAATGGAAAAACAGCTTCCAAGCCAGGTTTTTACACCTTCCAAGGTTGGAATGTCATTTCCAAATAGTAGAATGTCATTGACATATAATACAAGGAAAGTAATGATGCTCCCACTAGCCTTTTTATATACACAAGCTTCGTCAGCATTTTTGATGAAGCCAAATTTATTTACTTCATCATCAAAACGATGATTCCAACTTCTGATGCTTGTTTCAATCCATAGATTGACTTCTTTAACTTACATACCTTATTAGGATGTTTTGGATCGACAAAACCTTCAGGCTGTTCCATATGGACATCTTCCTCAAGATATCCATTAAGGAAAGTGGTTTTGACATCCATTTGCCAAATCTCATAGTCATAATATGCAGCTATGGCAAACAATATCCTGATAGACTTTAGCATCACCACAGGCGAGAAAGTTTCATCATAATCAACGCCTTGAGTTTGAGTGTAACCTTTTGCTACAAGTCTAGCTTTATAAGTATCCAAGTTTCCATGCATATCGGTTTTCTTCTTGAAAACCCACTTACTTCCAACTACCTTGGATTTAAGAGGAGGTATAACCAATTCCCAAACTTGGTTATCATACATGGATTGCATCTCAACGTTCATGGCTTCTTGCCATTTGTCAAAATCAGGTTTTGACATTGCATCACGGTATGTGGTTGGTTCATCAGAATCCACCACATAGCATCCATCCATGAAAAATCCATATCTCTCAGGAGGAACACTAATTCTACCAGATCTGCGAACGTTTTGTGTATCTTGATCATCCACATGATCATTCTCAACATCCTCATGTTGATTGCTAGTATCAACCAAATGTGCATCGTCTTGTGAATCTTGAACCTCTTCAAGTTCCACTGTTCTTCCACTAGTTCCTTCCGAAAGGAACTTAGTTTCCAAGAACTCTGCCTTTCGAGCAATAAACATTTTCAGCTCTGTTGGATCATAGAAATAATATCCCATATAATCTCTAGGATATCCAACAAGGATACACTTAGTGGATCGTGCTTCCAGTTTGTTTTGAGTGTATTGCTTAGGATAAGCCTCACACCCCCAAACTTTTAAATATGACAATGATGGAACCTTTCCATGCCATATTTCGAAAGGTGTCCTTTCCACTTTCTTGGTTGGGGCCATATTTAAAATACGGGCCGCGGAGAGCAAAGCGAAACCCCAAAATGATAGAGGTAGTGTACTTCTAGCCATCATAGATCGAACCATATCCAATAGAGTCCGATTCCTCCTCTCAGACACACCATTATGTTGTGGTGTTCCAGGAGGAGTAAGTTGTGAGACAATCCCACAACTTCTAAGATACTCTTGAAATTCACTACTTAGGTATTCACCTCCTCTATCGGTACGAAGAATCTTGACTGTTTTGTTGAGTTGATTTTCTACTTCATTCTTGAAGATTTTGAACATTTCAAAAGATTCAAGTTTGTGCCTTAACAAGTACACATACCCATAACGACTATAGTCGTCGGTAAAGGTAATGAAGTATCTTTCACCATTCCTAGTCATCGGTTTAAAAGGTCCACATACATCCGAATGTATGATCCCTAATAAATCTTTTGCCCTTTCATTAGTCCCACAAAAAGGGGCCTTCGTCATCTTACCTTGTAAACAAGACTCGCATACATTAAATGATTCATTTTCATTTGTTTTTAAAAGACCATTCTTTTGAAGTTTTTGCATGCGACTTTTGTTTATGTGTCCAAGGCGACAATGCCAAAGATAGGAATCACTCAAATCTAATTTGAGCCTTTTGGTGGTAGGTTGGTACATTGAGCTATCATATGTTGTGTTATCATGAACCAATTCATAAATACCATTGCAAGGCATAGCCTTAAAATAAAACACATGATTTAAAGAAACAGGGATATCATTGTCAACAAACTTGAAATTAAAACCACATTGTCTTAAACGGGAAACAGAGATAATGTTCCTAGTCAAACTAGGAGCATACAAAACATTCTTTAAAATAACTTCCAAACCACTTGGAAGCTTCAAAATATAGTCTCCTTGGGCTTCAACATGAACCATTGCTCCATTGCCCATGAAGAGACTAATTTCCCCTTTGTTGTAATGCTTACTTCTTTTGAACCCCTGCAACAAATTGCAAATATGAGTTCCACATCCGGTATCCAATACCCATGTGTTAGAAGAAATAATATTTAGCTCAACATGTATCATAAAAGTCATACCTGAGGTTTGCCCCGCATCCCTCTTGGTTCTCAACTCTTTGAGATAGACCGGACAGTTTCGTTTCCAATGGCCTATCTCACCACACTCAAAACACGGATCATCTTTAGCAACCTTTTGCTTCTTTTCTTTGGGTTCCACTTTAGCCTTACCCTTCCCTTTCCTTTTAACGTGTCCCTTCCCTTTGGCAACACTTGCCTTGGGGTCGGGATGGTTCCTTTTCTTACTACCACCCTCATTGATCATTAGGACCGGTAAAACCTTTTTACCCATGCCCGCCTCGGCCGTTTTGAGCATTGCATGAAGCTCACCAATGCTCTTGTCCCATCCATTCATATTATAATTCATAACAAAGGTTTCAAACCTTTTGGATAGGGAGTTAAGGATCAAATCCGTAGCTAACTCAGTGGAGACACGGCAGTTAAGTCTATCGAGGCGATCAATGTGGCTTTTCATCTTGAGAACATAAGATGAAACTGATTGGGTCTCGTCCATCCGACATGCATGAAGTGCTCGAACCGTTTCGAACCGTTCCACCCTAGATTGTTGTTGGAACATTTCCTTCAACTGGGTGATCATATCATAAGCATTGTGGTTCTCAAAGTCCTTTTGTAAATCGGGAGTCATACTCGCCAACATTAGACATGAGACTTGCACCGAGTCCTCGACGTACTTGACCCAATCGTTAAAGGCCTCCACGTTATCCTCATCGGGTTGATCGGGAATAGGATCGTCCAACACATAGGATTTCTTCCCTTGCTTGAGAACAATTCTCAAGTTTTGGTACCAATCCATGAAGTTCCCATGGTTAAGACGTTCCTTTTCGAGGATGGTTCTTAGTGATAGGTTGTGGACGTTCGGGTTTGCGTTGTTGTTAGCTGCCATCTACAATTTTTACAAAGTTCAATTTTAGTATTTTTAATATCAATGTATTTTAATTACTAATACCCTTTTATTTCTCATAGAAAATTAATAATTAAAATCTAGAATCCAACGTTACATTTAAATATTGGTTAGGTGATCTTTATCCCTTTATTTAAATTAACAAGGTAGTCAACTTTTGACAATTGTAACCTATTACAATTTCTAGTGTATGGGATCGGTTTAAACATCTTATGTTTTGTTTGGCATGTTTATCCCATCAACACCTTTTGTACGTCATGCTTCGGTGATCCTAATGCATGATTTCCAAATTCAAGTCGACCTTCTTAGACACACGTGTGATTTTACAAATATGAGCGGTTAGGTGACCTTTATCCCACAAATACGGTAATTTCACCTCAACTTCACAAGTTTCTAAGTTTATGGTTAGGTGACCTTTATCCCATAAATAAGTTGCAAGTGAATTGAGTGTTGTTTAAAAGGATGGTGTTAAACTTGTTCTAAAAAAGGGATTTTAAGTTTTCTTAATTCTAGTCTAGAAAACTCTATGTACCTTGCATTTGTATGCATTCAAATGCATGGTATTTTATGATTTCATTATTCCTTTTAATAAAACTCATTTTCATTAAATCATTAACTCTTAATAAACTCATTTTATTAATTCCTTTAACGATTTTTAAAGAACCAATTTTATGCTTGTTTTATTTTAGTTGTTTAACTAGTTTATGCATTTTTAGTTAAAGTTTCAAACTCATCCAAACAACCAAATAATCAACCAAACATAAAACATAAAACATAAGTGCATAACCATAGCCAACTATTTTGACCACACTTGCTTGCAATAACAAGTGTGTCAAAAGGTCATTCCTAAGGGTAAAAGACATGACACAATGTTGTGTTGATGAATTCCCACTTGAACCCGCATCCAAATGCTTCAAGTATTCCTTTTGTCTTGTGATTCCACCACCATCTTTAGGCACCTTCTTTGTCTTACAAATCAGCCCCAAAATGCAAGTTACATAGAAAAATCCTAATACATTTTTCTAGGAAAAATAAAATGCAAACTAATCTATTTATTAACATACCAAATGAAACAAATAAACTACATAGCTTTTATTTCAACTAAACGAAATCACAACCATCAAACATCAAACATAAGGTCATGGCTAGGTTTTATGCCTTAAAATACATCCAAAATATGTATCCAAAAAAAACGTAACATGGCCCCCTTTTTAAACCCAAATTTTCGCCTACATGAACCAAAACAAAATGGGTTTTTGTTCAAACAAACAAACCATCAAATGGCTATAATTTTTCAAGATTCTTACTATGCATATAAGAGTAATATCTTGAAAAACAAAGGGTTTATCATACTTGAAATTTCCAGCCCGCTTTTTACTCAAAAGGACCCGAAAATTTCGATTTTTTTGAAGCATGCATCCATATAACCTGGCTCTTGATGCCATTGTAGGGATTTTGTGATGTTTATCAAAGTCATATTAACCATTTTTATGATGAAAACGCAGCGGAGTTTATTCTTAAAACATTTTAAGATTAGTGAGTTTATGTGTCATATACACTTGTTAAAACAAAAACCCAAGAACAATGGATCTAAATATGAAATAACATGCTATCAAATAACCATTCGAAAACATCATATACTACCTCTTAGAACTCGTGTAATATAAGATGAATATGATGATGTTTGAGAGCTAAATCTTCAAGCAAGAAGACCTCAAATCCGCGATACCCCAAGCCACCAACAAACACCTTGAATGCTAGGTTTCCAACATAAGATTTCAGCCCTAGAATACACTTGTTTCCAGCTGAAAATCAGCCTCTTAAAACCCACTTTTCTGCTGTGAAAGTGGAGAAGAAAAAGGGAGAAAAGGCTTAGAGATTCTTGAGGAGAGAGAGAGTTTTTGCATGTATGTTTATCATCAAATGAATGCAGCTAAATTAAGTGGGTGTGGCCTCCCAAGACCACATAAGGGCCGAATTTTTTGGTCCAATGGGGTGGCTCCCTTTCAAATCTTCCCACCTAATTTTTTTTAAACAAGATTTTAATTAAAACCCCTTTTAATTAAAACTTGTAACACATTACAAGTCATGTTACATTTTATAAACTTTAATAATGTTACTTAACCATTAAATAACAATTATAAAGTAATCTCTCATAAATAAATAAACCCATCTTGTTTATTAATTTCTCAAGTGCATCTATTTAGAAAACCACTTTCTAAATGTCTTAAGTGTTATTATTTATTTAATTGATCAAATCAATAAACAAATATAGTAGGTGTTTGTCTAGCTTGTTGTTGGGTATGACCCGACTTGGATCATATCACATTAGCCACATCAAATTAATATGTATCTTGGGCAGATCGAATTCTACAGGCATTACTGCTGGCAGAGTTTTGCCCAAGGAACGAAATCAAAAAGGTTGAGACTGAATTACTCAATCTTGTTATGATTGGTGCTGGGCATCTGGCCTACACCACAAGATTTCATGAGCTAGCATCGTTGGCACTGGATATAGAGCCAACACTGGAAAAGAGAATTGAACGATATATCGGGGGATTACCGACCTGTATGCAAGGTTTTATCCTTGTTGCTCATCCAATAACCATGGAAATGGCTGTTACTCTGTCATCAACAATGATAGATGTGATGGTTGCCTCTGGGGCAATCAAGAAAGAGGCTGACTCAGCTAAAGTTGGAACTTCAAGAAAGTCGGATAAAAGACCGGCGAAGAAACAAAAGGTGGTTAGAAACTTTGCTGCGACCACCCAGACACCGATGGTCAACCAACCACCACCACTACAGATCAGAAAACTCTACACTGGCATTGCACCTTTGTGCAACGCTTGCCAGTATCATCATGAACCAAACACTCAGTGCAAGCAATGCACAAACTGTGGAAAGTTTGGTCACTGGGCCAACCGCTGCAGGAGCACGGGAGCTCCGAACAGAAACAACAATGCAGCTACTACTGCTGCTGCTGATCACAGGTCTTGCTACAACTGTGGCGAGCCTGGACACTTTTCCCGGGATTGTCCCAAGAGAAATCAACAAAGGGTTCAAGCACCAAGAGGACGAGCCTTTCAGATCGGAGCAACTGCTGCTCGACAGGACCCGAATGTGATCACGGGTACATTTCTTTTATCTGACTTCTATGCATCCATATTATTTGACACTGGTGTGGATCAGAGTTTTATCTCATCCTACTTTCCATGCCATCTTAATTATGTTGAGGAATTGTTAGACTCCCCTTACACTATTGAGATAGCAAACGGCAAACAGATCACAGTAGACACAATACTTAGGAATTGCCCACTAACACTTGGTGATCACACTTTTTCCATCGACTTGATACCGATGGAGCTGGGCAGTTTCGACATCATCATCGGAATGGATTGGCTATCTCTTAACCGAGCTGAGTTCATCTGTTCCGATAAACTACTATGCATTCCAGTGGAGAACAATGAGATATTGGAGATTCGTGGAGATCAAGCGAAACGCAGTGTCAAAATAATATCGTGCATGAAGGCTCGCAACTACCTCAGAAAACAATGCGTTGCATTCCTAGCTCACGTGATCGAGAAAGACAAGAAAAGAATCAAGATTCAAGATGTACCAATTGTGAGAGACTATGCAGATGTATTTCCGGATGATTTACCGGGACTGCCACCCTAGAGATCAGTGCAGTTCCAAATCGATTTGATTCTGGAAGCGACTCCTGTAGCTAAGTCACCCTATAGACTTGCACCATCTGAGATGCAGGAGTTGTCCAACCAATTACAAGAGCTACTTGACAAAGGATTCATCCGACCGAGCTTTTCCCCGTGGGGAGCTCCTATTCTTTTTGTTAAGAAGAAGGATGGATCGTTCAGGATGTGCATCGATTACACAGAGCTCAACAAGCTCACCATCAAGAATCGGTACCTGTTACCGAGGATTGATGATCTGTTTGATCAATTACAGGGAGCACAGTACTTTTCAAAGATAGACCTGAGATCAGGCTATCATCAGCTCCGAATTCAAGAGGAAGACATATCAAAGACGGCCTTTCTTACCCGATATGGTCACTAAGAATTTATGGTGATGCCATTCGGACTGACGAACACACCGGCAGTGTTCATGGATTTAATGAACCGAGTGTGTAAGCCGTACTTAGATCAGTTTGTTATCGTTTTCATCGATGATATACTGATTTATTCAAAGAACGAGAAGGAACATGAGCAACACCTCAAGACAGTCTTAGAACTTCTGAAAAAGGAACGACTCTATGCCAAATTCTCTAAGTGTGAATTCTGGTTAAGAGAAGTTCAGTTCTTGGGTCACGTGATTAACAGTGATGGTATTCACGTGGATCCAGCCAAGATTGAAGCAATCAAGAACTGGGATGTGCCTACAACGCCGATAGAGATCAGATCATTTTTGGGATTGGCAGGTTATTACAGGAGATTCATTTTGAATTTCTCTAAGATAGCTTTGCCTCTCACCAAACTCACACAGAAGAGTGAACCTTTTGTGTGGACACAGAAACAAGAGGAGGCATTCCGGACCCTGAAACAAAGATTGTGCAATGCTCCAATCTTAGCACTCCCAGAAGGCAATGATGATTTTGTAGTATATTGCGATGCTTTCCATCAGGGACTCGGATGTGTTTTGATGCAACGAGACAAAATCATTGCTTATGCCTCAAGACAGCTGAAAATACACGAGAAGAATTACACAACACATGATTTAGAACTGGGAGCTGTTGTCTTTGCTTTAAAGATATGGAGGCATTACCTGTATGTTACCAAGTGCACTATCATCACAGATCACAAGAGTTTACAGCACATATTTGATCAGAAGGAGCTTAACATGAGACAGAGACGTTGGGTTGAGCTCCTAAACGATTACGATTGTGTGATCAAATACCATCCGGGCAAAGCAAATGTTGTTGCAGATGCTTTGAGTCGGAAGCAAAGAGTCAAACCCTTGCGAGTTCGAGCAATGGGAATGACTGTGCAAACAAGTTTAAGAGAACAAATCATACAAGCGCAACAAGAAGCCGTAGCAAGGGACAATTTGAAACGCGAGCTCGATTGTGGAGCGAGAAACACTTCATGACAAAAAAAGATGGAGTTATCTATTATCTGGATCGTGTTTGGATTCCAGCAGTAGATGAACTTCGAACACTCATACTTGACGAGGCACACAAGACCCGTTATTCAGTTCATCCAGGTGCTGATAAGATGTACCAAGATTTTAGGTCGTTTTATTGGTGGCCGGGTATGAAGAAAGATGTTGCCACTTATGTTGGCAAATGCATCACATGTGCCAAAGTCAAAGCTGAACACCAGAAACCTTCGGGTTTGCTGGAACAACCAGAGATACCACAATGGAAGTGGGAACAAATAGCTATGGATTTCATTACCAAGCTACCCCGCACTTCCAGCGGACATGATTCGATTTGGGTCATCATTGATAGATTGACCAAGTCCGCACACTTCTTGCCAATTAGAGAAACTTACAAGATGGAGAAACTAGCGAGACTATACGTTGATGAAATAGTAGTACGACATGGAGTGCCACTGTCTATTTTTTCAGACCGGGACAGTCGATTTACTTCGCGGTTCTGGCAATCATTGCAACAATCCTTAGGGACAAGTGTTAACTTGAGCACCGCTTACCATCCACAAACGGATGGATAGAGTGAGCGAACCATTCAAACCGTAGAGGATATGTTGAGAACATGCATCCTAGACTTCGGTGGAAGTTGGGACACACATTTACCGCTCATTGAGTTCTCCTACAACAACAGCTACCACAACAGCATCGGATGTGCTCCTTTTGAAGCACTTTATGGTAGAAAATGTCGGTCTCCAATTAGTTGGACCGAAGTGGGAGATAACAGAATCACTAGGCCTGAACTTATTCAAGAAACTACTGATAAGATAGCCCAGATACAACAACGATTACAAGCAACACGTAGCCACCAAAAGAGTTACGTAGACAAACGGCGCAAGCCATTGGAATTCGATGTGGGTGACCGAGTCATGTTGAAAGTGTCCCCATGGAAAGGCGTAGTTCGGTTTGGGGCTAAAGGCAAGCTAGCACCTAGGTATGTCGGACCGTTTGAGATTACTCAACGCATAGGTCCTGTGGCATACAGACTCAGACTCCCTGATGAACTCAGTGGAGTGCGCAATGTGTTTCATGTATCAAATATCAAGAGATGCTTAGCAGACGAATCATTGATCATACCATTGGAAGAGATACAAGTTGATGAGCAATACATTTCATTGAAGAATCTGTAGAGATTATGGAAAGTGAAGTTAAGAAACTGAAACGAAGCCGTATCCCTATTGTAAAGGTTCGATGGAACTCCAAGCGTGGACCAGAATTTACCTGGGAGCGCGAGCACAACATGAAGACTAAGTATCCCCACCTATTCGAGAAGTAAAGCCCGACCTTATGCTTAAATTTCGGGACGAAATTTCTATAACAAGGGGAGACTGTGACAACTAGTACCTGACCGGCCGGCAAGTCCGTACGGTATGTGTACTTTCAACAGTAACTATGTGTACATACATGATTGTGAACAGTATTTGCATTAACAGAATTCAAAATACAAGAAGCAGTTGTACGTATTTTTGTGTAAACTTAAATTCCGTAACTACAACACACATTTGAAACAATAGTTGTGTGTATTTAAGTGAAAACCTAAGTACATTTAGCACAACAAATCACGAGGAACAACAGTGTTCAAGCGAATAACAATAACAAATCGGTTGCGATCTGATATCCATAGATGACAAGAATCAGATGGCCGACAATTCAATGTGAAAACAGGATGTTTAGTTGAGTCCGACAGTGAGGAAATACAAGTTAAAACAATGTTGCAGTGTTGTTTCAGAATAACGAACTGACAGTGTGTTTGCTTGGGTGATGATTCACACAAACATATCTGTGAGTTTAACGTTCTGAAATGATAACTGGGAAGTAGAAAACAAAAGTCAGAAAGCCAAACCATCGACGTGTTCGTTCGAATGACGATTCGAACGAATACGCGCGATGGTGACGCGATCTGACGAAACGAAAACGAAACACGACACGACAATCATAAATTTGAATCGTTAAGCTTCAAGCGTAACGTCCCAGACCAGAGTTTGGTCTCGCGCGATGCGCGCGGGTGTTTGAACTTCGAAAAAAAATTTAAATAAAAGCTAAGAAACCACCGGTCACCACCACACAACCACTCTTTACCCACCACGCCTCAAAACCCTAATCCCACCTTCCACCGCCGTCGACCATCACCACCGCCTTCTGCCGTCGCTGTCACCATCATCCCCATCGCTGCCGCAGTCGTGCTTCACCGCCACCTGTTCATCAGCAGAAGCCATTCATCATCACCATCGTCGTTCGATTCCACCACCGCAGAACCCACCATCTCCATCGCTCGCTTTCGCCATCATCATCTCGAGTCACCGCATCTTCATCCCCGACATCTTCCGTCGTTGCTCCGGTCCTCCTCCGTACGACCGCCTCTTTCGCAGCCACCACCTAGCATCACCACCGTCGGCCGCCATCAACAACCGCCGCAGATCATCACCGTCGGTAACCCCCTATTCTTTTCTTTGATTTTTCGATTTGAGATTCCAGATTAGGTTAGGTTAGTATGGATATGATTTGGGGCTGATTTCTTTTTGGGTTGATGTTGGTCGGAAATTGGCCGGAAAAGTCGCCGGTGCCAAGCCCCCCTTTTCAAATTTTCTTTATTTTATTTTATTTTTTTTAATTTCTGTTTCTTTTTCTCTTTTTTAGTTAATACAAATAAATAAATAATAAATGAAATTAAATAAAATTTTAAATTAAATGAAATGAAAAAAAAATCTAACAAAATGATGTCAGGAAAGAAAATAATAATAAAAATAATAATAATAAAAATAGAAAAATAAAAACAGAAAAATAATAGATAATATATAATAACGTTTCTATTTGTTAACAAAATAAATAAGTAATAAACAATAAAAACATAATACAAAAAAATAATTTGAAATAAATAGTTTTGTGAAATAAATATACTTGTAAAATACACAAATATATGTATAATAGAAATAATGTGAAATAGAATATAAATAAATAAAAACATTGTGTAATATAAATAAGTATATAGTACTATAAATAATAAAATAAATAAATAAATAAATAAAAATAATAAAAAAAATAAATTTAGTACCACTTTTGCATAAATAAAATTTAAAGTAGTGTGCAAAATGTGTATCTTTTGTATATTAATATATATGTAAAATGTAAATTTAAAATGAATGAACATTGTATAATGTAACTAATAAAATGAATAAATGAATAACAAGAAAAAATAATAATAAATAAAATAATAATAATGATAATATTAAAATATAAATGTTGTACCATAAATAAAACACTCAAGTTGTATATACATTGTACTATTAAAATAATAAATATTACTTTAAATTAAAATTGTATATTATGAATAAATAATTTTGTACAAAAATAAACTTCACAAAAACAATTGTATTGTAAAATAGAAACTGTGGTATGTATTTTAGAAATTAATAAATTATGTATGTATCATGTTGTAACTTAATAAATTTATGAATTTGTAATTGTACATGTACAAGATTAATAAATTTTATATGTACAATAATAAATAAACACTAATGTATGTATATGTATGTATGTATAATATGTATCTATAAAATATTAAATAATTGTATGTAAAAATAAAAATTTTGTATAAAAATAAAGAATATCACTTTGTATATATGTATATCACAAATAAATAATTTAATAAACAAATGTGTACATAAATGACAATAACAACACATTTTGTAAATAAATAATCATCAATTTTTCAAATAAAATAAATAATAACATAGGAATTAGGGTTGTAATTAGTTTGTAATTTATTGTACATATGTTTGTTGTAAACTATCGCAGAGATGGCTGAGGCGTCGAGTTCTAGGGCCAAGAGGCCCCGTCGTGTGACTGTTGCAGAGGCACAGGCCCAAAGGCGGCAGCAGCAGCCACGGGAGAGAGAGATCCGGTACTCCGCTCCCATTGTCATCCCACCACCGGACGCACCTGCACCACTACCGCACATACGATGACGAGCAGAGCATACATTTCTACAGTTCGCGCCCGACATCATGGAGCACGCACGCATGGAGACACTCGTCGGCTTAGGGACGATTCAGCACCGAGGATACGACCGAGACGAACTGCAACAGCTAGGTCGCGTCGACAAGTTCGACGCGAGGATGACCCCGCAGTGGACATCCGCGCTACGCTGCAGCTGGCTGCAGTATGATGAGCTGACTATGGAGTTCCTGTCCACATTTCAGTATGATACAGGCTCACTCACGCATCCTGGAGCCGTATCGTTTTCTTTAGGGCGACAGACTCATACCATGAGTGTCGCCCAGTTTGCAGTGGCCTTCGGGCTATATTCGCAGGAGCAGGTGGCGGCTCCTGACTTTGAGGGTCTCCTTAGAGGCTCTGCTCAGGTAGCTATGCCCGGGTTCGTCGCAGATAACGATTTATCAGCCTTCTGGGGGACCATCTCGACCCAGCCTAACACTGATCGTAGGCTGGCCTCCCAGATACGCGATCACTTTCTTCGATATATCCGTAGGATCCTTGGCAGCACCTTGATTCCTCGCCACTCCGGCAAGGACAAGGTAAGCGCCTTTGACCTGTTTTGCCTCTATTGCATACATGGTCGCCACCCGGGAACCTCGCAGCCATCCTTCTCTCATCATTCGCGAGGCCACGTTGGGGAGGCCGCACGGCGCGCCTCGATATGGGGCCGTACATAGGCCATTTGGCGCACGTTCTCTGGGTATTCCTCACATATCCTGTAGAGCATGTCACGAGAGGCCCGTAGACGACGCCATATGAGTTATACGACATGCAGACAGCTGGGATGGTGACCTTTGATGCACCACCCCGTTGGATGCCCATGTTGCCGGCCCCAGAGCATGCCCCTGCCATCCCTCCGCCATCGACGCACCACATTCTGCACTAAGGGGAGCGACCACCTCGTGATGCCCCGCCACGCTCTCATGTTCGCCCTCGTCTTACCCAGCGATATCTCCTTCAGAGGTTAGACGCGATTGAGGACAGCGTGAGGCGTATAGCGGCTCATTTCGAGGTCGAGTTGGGCCCTCGGATGCCAGACCCGCACCTTCCATCCGACCCAGAGGGCGACACAGACACAGAGCCCAATGACGGCATGGATGAGGGTGAGGAGTGATTAGTTGTATCTAGTTTAGATGATGTATTCCTTTTATTTTCTTTGTATTCGGATAGACTTTCTGTATCTATGTTATTTTGGTTTACTTCATTTCTTTTTGTGTGTTGTGGTTGTATTTACATTCGTGTTGAGATTGTGGTTGTGTATATTTATATCATGCGTTGCTTGTTAATTCATTGTACAAATTTGTAAACTGTGGTGGTTGTGTATAATTGTGTAATTATGTAATTCATTTGTTGTATTATTTATGTTGTGATGTAAATTGTAATTATATTGTTGTTGTATTAACAATTGTATGTTTGAGTATGATTTGTATATATTGAAAGGCGCGCAATTTACGACACATCTACATATATTCAGAGAGTTTGTTGCTAACCTTTTGTACATGTATTTTAATTTTTTTTCGCCAGTTCTGAATCCACATTGAGGACAATGTGTTGTTCTAAGTGTGGGTATGTCAGGCTGGCGCCTTTTAGTTTTTAATTTTTGTATAAACTAGTCATAATAAATATCAAGTCAAATTTTTTTTTTATAAAATGTTGTAAATTAGAATAAATTTTTTGAAATTTTTGTAAATAAATTAGAACTTGTAATTAAATAATTCAATTGATAAATTTTTAAAGTTAAAAACACAAAAAAAAAAATCAAAAACTTACAAAAAGATTTTTCTTTCAATTGAGTCATTGTAAATATTATTCAAGTCAGTATTTGAGTCTTTTTATTTTCAGTTAATCTACTTGGTTTGTTTGAGATCTTAATTTGCAGTCTGGTTATAACCACTCGTACTCAATTACATTCAGGTGGCGGCTACTTAGACTACTTCAATTGCAAACGGCCAGCTGCTGATTGACTTCTTTTCGGTTTAGACTCACTCGTGCTGATGATTGCATTATCAACTAAGTCTTTTCCACTTTTTACCTTAGATTTCTCTTTCTGTAAATATTTTTTTTGTTTATTTATTTATTTTGCATTTTCTGTTTGAGTCTAGAGTTTTAGGATGTTTATAGCTAGAGTCTTGAAAAACGTCCTTGTTCTGGCTTGCATTTTATAAATGGAAGATGATCGGACTATGATTAGGGCTTAGGTTTTTAGAGGCCAACTTGTGTATTGATTTGGGAATTGTTGGTAGGCCCAGCCGATAGAAAGTTCCTTAGGATTTGATAGAATAAACTTAAATTCAGGATTCTTGTGGGTTTAAAACTTGGAAAATTCGGGAAATCTGAAACTAAGTAATAATGAATAAAGGAACCTCTGTAAACTAACAACCTAGAATTCTTAAAATTTAAACCTGGCACGTATGTTCTCTTTTTATGAAAATAAATCCGAGACTTATGGCGCCCGCTAAATAAAAGAATTCCACAATCCACTAAGTTAGCTGAGCCTGTGCAAATAAAAGAAAGAGAGAATAAGAGCTAAAAAGCAATTGTCATACCCCGGCTCATAACCGAGTGAAACAGTGCTGTAATACGCTCAAGTGAGGTAAAAGAAAAAGAAAAAAAATGAGAGAATAAAAAGGCAAAATGCTCACACCTTCATCCATCTCCATTATTAGGTTAAAATTTTAACTTTGTCTAGGTAGTTTGCATACAGAGGTGGGTTTAAGTCTTTTGATTTAATCCTGTGCCTTGAAAGCTGTTGTTTAGGATTAAGATAACTCGTTTTGACCAAGGAATGGGAGCCATAAGATGAATTATCAAACTTAAACATTAAATAAATCATGATTAGGGAATTTGAAATTGGGGTTTGGGTTTAGATTGGACCATTATATCAACAATCGCGGTTAATACACAAGGATTTAAGATTGTTAAATCTTTTGCAAATATAAAACCTAGCCCTAATATATGATTCCATTTTGTTAGCTTTTTCGACGACGAAAAAGGTTTAAGTGTGGGTATTTTTGATGTGTTAGTTTAACACATCCGTTTTTGTACATATTCGAGTCTATTTTCATAAGTTTTGTAAATATTTCGAGTCAATTCTAGTTCATTTTACATTTTAGTGTTTTTGTGCAGGAATGTGTACAGAAGGAGCGGAAATGAAGGCAAGCAGGCATCGGAATCGAGTGTGGTTGATAAAGCGAAGAAAACAAAGAAAACAACCCTAGGCGGTACGCCTAGCGTGGCTGTTTGGCCCCAGGCGTTGCGCCTGGCATCATCAGCCGCCAACTTTCCTTTTTATCCGCGCGCATCGCCTAGCCTCGTGCATGCCCGCAGGCGATGCGCCCTAGATTATTTTTGAGCCTAAAACCCTAATTTCAAGCCCTCTATAAATGGATCGCATTCCAGCCGTTTTAGGAGTCTTCTTTTGCGTCTTTGGAACCCTAATCGAGCCTAGGAGCTGCTGGAGCTTAACCATGGAGTATTTGGCTTGATTAGGGCTTGTTGAAGTGAAGAAAGACCTTGTTTTTGAGTATTTTCTTTATCTTTACATGTTCTTAGTTTAAAGCAGTAATCTTTCATGTATTTAGACATATTTCAGACCTGTTTTGTTACTGTTGAGATGATTGTTGGCTAGATCTATGGTTGTATTTAGGTTTGGGATGATAAAGTTGTATTTATGCTCGAGCTCGGCTCGTTAAAAAATTTTTAGGCTCGAGCTCGGCTCGGCTCGTTTAGATTTTATTTATTTAATTTATTTACTTTAATTACTAATTTAATTATATTTATAACTATATTTTATAAATTTAACATAAAATATTTAATTTAAATATATTTATCATAATTTTATATATAAAAATAATTAATTTTATAAATAAACACTTAATATAATAAATAAACACTTAATATAATAAATAAAAATTATATAAATAAAAAGCTCGTAAAGGCTCGCGAGCCGGCTCGAGCTCGTTAAGTAAAGCTCGAGCTCGGGCTCGATAACTAAACGAGCCACACTTTTGGGCTCGAGCTCGGGCTCAGGCTCAGGCTCGTTAAGGCTCGGCTCGTTCGAGCTTTTTACCTATCCGATTCACGAGCTGTCTTGGTTTGTTTACACCCCTACATGTGGCTATACATAGTCTTTAAACTCTCATTGAGTTAATGTAATGTTGGAAATATTCACTCATCATGAATGACCACATCATTGAGGTGAATGTAGCTAGCAAGTCCAACCTAAGGATGAATGGGGGTGTCAACCAAACTAGTACTATTCAATATCTATCTACTAGCTCAAACCCATAAGTTAATGGTTTTGTCAAAAAGAAGGGACTTACGTTGTCAATGTATATATCTTATGTAATATACAATTTGGCTAACTTATGTCCACATTAACATATATAGCATAGTAAAGAAAACATTTTCTGTATAATGCTTTTCGCCCCAAGTTTGCAATCATAAAACAATATAAAAGGGGTTGTGAACTCACAGTTTGAGTTCAAGGTTGTTGGTTTAAAAGTCTAGGATTGTTGTAGTGTTTTGCTTACACAGTCCTTACAACATTCAGATTTTCACATCAACACTCTAGTCCTTGTATGTCATTAATCACGAGGGTATGTTTGTATGTGTCATGTTTGTATTATTATCATAGCTATTATTTTATCTTTGTGTTAGTTTTGGTAAATTAAAGGGTTTTATTCCTCATTTATTTCTTTTGATATCATGTGGTTACTCCCAAGCTTAAATAACCAAACACCCGTGTATTGGGGCTAAGGATGTTAAGCATCCCTTGGCCTAGACTTGGTTTTTTATTAAGAAGGATCTTTTGATGTATTCTTTTGAAATTAGTCCCTTAAGTTTTTTGGCAATCAAATGATTGACCTTTTTGATTTTTAACATATCTTTATTATTCGCGTCATGAGTTATTTTCCATAACCTCTTAACCAAGTTCAAGATTCGTTATATTATTCATAAAAATCTTTATATCTTCCCTTTAAATGTATACTACTAACCCATATCATTTTCCTCATACATAGGATAACATGTTTCCATATAGGCTTATATTCACACAAGAAAAATAAGGTCTTGTTGATGGTTGGGTTTATGGTTGTGTACATGCTCCTACAAATCACCCTTACCCATGTGAAACTTTGTAAGTGCCTCATTCTAACCCTCATTCCAAACCATTGCTTATGATCAGGTATAACCCATTTCGACAAATGATCGTATATGGGTTATCTCCTAGCATGCATGCATGCATGCATGCATGCTTCCTTAGCGATTCCCGTGCCTTTAATGTTATTATCGCTTTAATGTAGGTGGATGACTGATGTCCCTTAGAGTGGCCTAAGAAAATGACTCTAAACACTAACCTAGACTTAACTTAAAAACAACGAGTTATAATCGAAATTCCTAAAGTAGACCACTACAATAGGCAAGTGTAACTATCGATTGCAGAATAGTTAATGGAATTTTAGATATCGAACCCAAGAGACACTGACTTAACGAAACAGAACTAGAAAATGATTTAAAACAAAGAGGGGGGGTTTTGAATAAAAATGAAAGTTATTAAATTAATTAAACTAATTATCCTAATTAAATTCGAAAAAGACAGTTTAACTAATATTAAACCTAAAAATTAGATTGACAAATTTATTTGAAAGGAAATGAAACACAACTTTTAGAAAAACTTTAACAAATGAGGAAAACTCTACTTAGGTTGGAATGTTGTTTGTGATTCTTAGAAACTATTGAATTTGGTTGACACGATGGAACTAGGATCTTAAACAGCAAAACATAAGGAACATAATGGATTTTGGATCATTTACCAGATGTAACCAACTAAGAAACCTAAATCATGCAATACGTACACTAGTTAGTTGGATCACCTCCCGGATTTTTCCAACAACACTTTTGTACTCAAACAACAAGTCACATTCCTGATTTTCTTGTCCCAATACACCAAAGATGCGAAGAGTAATCTTAAAATGTCTAATTTGACACGAAATGACAGTAACACAAAGACTTTCAAAGAATCATCCCTTTCGGGTATTTACTAAGAAAACCCGAATGCTAAAGATCACCCGACAAGTCTCTCACCTACCGGATTTCTAGACTTGGATACACACAAAACCCTAAAAGCGTCAATCAAACGTTTCCTATGGCTTGTGATATCAAACAAGCCACAAACTAGTCATAACACAAAGTCAATGACCTAATACACGTCTAACACCGAAAGACATTCAATAAACACGTATGGAACATGATAATAACTGATATAATCAAGATCAAGCATGCAAAACTCGTCAAAATGACATAATAGAATCTGTTACAAAAGCATTTTCCATCAATGATCAAAACAATAGTCAATAGTAACCAATAATCAATCAAACAAACACCCTAACCTAAGTAGAAACAAAGATCTAGCCAACTAACATCATTCTCAGTCAATAACAATAAAAAAATAGATTAAAATGTACTAGAACTACTGGAAATGAAGAACAAATAGAGAACTAACTGTAACACCTCGTATCTCAAGACTATTATATATATAAATATAATAAGAATTTATTTGTTGACTGGTCAAATAGGGTTCGAACGGGTTAGATAAATTTGAATAAAAGATGGTCGGTTGAGTTTGAAAGACGACCCGTCTATTTTCGGTTTAAACTTGACCCAAACACAAACGAGATGAACTAATGTTTGAATATATATATATTAAAGTAAAAAAAAAAAAGGAAAGTAGATGTTCACGTGGAAAAAAAAAACATCAACATACGTTTACCCATAATGGGCTTTTGGCCCAACTCTTGAATTAAATGAAAACACATTCAGCAAATCAGCAAGCAGTGCAGCACCCGGCTGCAGTCGAAAAAAAAAACAGAGATACAGCAGAAGCTTTTAGGGGCGATCGGAAGAGGAAGAAAAAAATAAAAATAAAGAACTAGCATGTATATGAGAGCTGCAATCAAGGGATTTCAAGAATATGAGAGGTATGTTAAGGCTTCTATTCAATAAATTAGTGCATTTGGGTTTAGGAGTAACCTATTTATACCCTTTTTGTTTAGGTTCCTTTTTGAGACGTAAATGAAGCTTGAGATCACAAAATCAAGATATTTAGGACGAAATCGGAAGTAATAAACATAAAGGTTAGTATCTCTTGTCTAAAGAATACAACTATGTTGATTTGGGTGATTGTAAGTAACGTTATTTGTTTTAGGGTTTCAAGAGATTGATGCTCATTGTAGGTAATCTCAAGAACGATAGTTTACACTAATTATGAGTGTTGATTTGTGAAGAAATTGAATGTTACAAGTAAGGGTTTTCTTCCTTTGGTTAAGTTTAAGTTAAAAAGTTTACTTAAAAGGTCAAAAGAAATTGAAGTTTGACTTGGGTTTGTAGGTAATGACCACAATTGCAAAGAATTCAAACTTAAACATTGTGATACACTTAAAAGGTATTATGTACATTGATTTTAGTTGCTCAATTGACTCAAAGTAAGGTTGTTAATAACAATTAAGGCACTTTAGATCAAAATGGTCATTTTTGACTAAATCGAACCGACAAGTATTTTAAGCATTAGTATAGGTGGATTATGTTCAAAAATGATTATAGAATTTCACTTGAACATAAAATGTTGGAATTTAGTCGTCGAGCCCAAAGATGGTGCCTAAATTATAAAATGAATTTTTAAGGCAAGTTTGACTCTTAAAAGTCAAACTGCCAAGAATATAAATTATGTGTTTAAACCATCATTATGTTTAACGGTTTAAAAAGGGAATGGTGGTTCGATTAATCGTGTTTGACTAGTCGAGACCCTCTCGGTCTAGTATGAGCCATATACGTATATATATATATATAGGTATATATGTATGTATATGTTTAAGAAAAAGTAAGAGGCTTTATAAATAATTGAATGGACTATTAAGAGAGGTTTTTAAAGGATGAAATTATATTTTAAAAGATCGTATTTAGAAACGTATAGAAGCATCTCCGGTTATAATTACGACTATTACCAAATTACTAATTTTGGTAATATGTCTAAGAGTCATGATTAAGGATTAAAGGATTAGGTCGTGAGACCACTTCTTAAACCCACGTGTTAACTCAAAATGTTTATTATAAACTAGATTTGCATGTGCGTGATTAGCTTTACTCACCAGGACTTGGTGAACCTACTACTTCAGGATTTACGAATTGGTCAAATAACTCAGGTGAGTCTTGACCTCCCCTTTTTACTTAATTGTTTTGGGGATGTATCCGAGCTCTTTTAAAAGGGATTTTTACTTAAAGGATTTTATTTAAAGGATTTTTATGTGTGTTGCTGTAAGATATATTGTACCTCCTAGCTAGCATTGCATAGACTTAGGTACGTCCGGTTATGGATGTTGGTCAGAGGCAAATCATCAAGGTAGGGGGAAGGGGTGGGCCGGTGTAACCGTAAGACCTACTTACAACTACCTCGGGGCATATACGCGTTCAAACGGATCCGTGCGAATTGGAGGTACCTTGCTCTAGAAGCTAAGGATAAGGATAAGGATTAAGGATGGGGTCGTGTATTCGACTCCGGCCTACGGGCCAGTCCCTACGGGGATAAGGGATTGCCGGACGACTGTCACTAAGGTGGAGTTGTTGCGGTTGACGTCAAAGATAAGGGATTTGGTGTAGCACTGCAGTGGACCCCATGTGTGTCATTCAACACTGTATCTGCACCAGTGGCTCTAGAGTAGTGTATATGTTAACAAACACCGCGTTAGGATCGTTGACGGACGAATACTTAACGTTGTGAGACTTGATTTGACAACCAGTTTACTTGCACACACAAATATGATTTGATTATTATTTTATATGTCACTGGCCATGACTCACCAACTATGTATGTAGTTGACTTGTTTTAGCTCGCGATACAGGTAATACAGGAACAGGGAAGTGAATGGATTTATGAAGGATGCTGACAAGAAATTGAAGACTAACTTTTGGAAACCCGTCTTCTTGATAATACTATGAATTTTGTTAAATCATTTACTTAAGAATTTATGAATATTTTGTAACTACTCCACTTAAGCACATTAATGGTGCAACTATTACACTGTTTTAAAAAGTTCAATTTTATTCGAAATTTTGCGGTCAACATAAGTCTTCCGCTGTATTTGACTGGCTAAGGATGATACGACGTGACGCCCCTAGGATTGGGGTGTTACAGGTTGGTATCAGAGCCGTAGGTTTCAGCGAAGTAAGGGTCGCGTAGATCCTTAAGCTCTAACCTTTAGTGCTCTTGACCGTGAAAATTATAGGACCTAACCTAGGATAGTTAGGAAGCATGGTAGTTAATAGTTAGTGTACACGTGCAAGACAACTTGACAAGTGTGCCTGATCAACATAGTTGTCAAGGTTATCTTGCTACGAATATACTAATGGTTATCTATAATGCGGACTAACTTAGAAACCTCGTCACGAGGATGATGGGAGTTGACAACCGACAACTGGCAACTGACATCTGACGACTAACAACTGACAACTGACGACTGACAAATGACTGCTGATGTTTAATTATACACGTATGCTTATACATGATTAGCTACTGATGATACTTATTTTAAATTTCAGGATGTCTGAAGGAAACGGTAAAGGTAAGGTTATCTTTGGAATATTTGGACGAAAGAAGACTTCGTCAAAGTCTCATTTCGGAAGCCGTGGCAGTGAAGAAGGCCCGAGTAGGCGCAGACTGTCACAAGAACCAGATGCATCTGGCTACTGCACGGCTATACCATCTGGATCCCGACAGAGACAATCACCTACTCCTGCGGTTAATGTTCCACAGGCAACACGTGGAAGACGCTCTATTGGCGCAAGGATGACCACCCAGATGCCGGTGATAGAGTGGTTTGAGGCTCCGAGAAACCTCAGTGAGTTCACTCATACTCCCCCTACACCTTCTGAGGATGAGGAACCTTATGAGGAGTCTGAGACTCCAACTCACATTGTGATTTCAGACGATGACACACAGGGTGTTGCTGCTGACAGTTTGCCACTCCCGGTATTGTCCGATGATCAGACTGAAGTTGTAGAACACACGAGTGCCCAGAAGGAGAGTACTCACATGTCAGAGGAGTACGAGCAGGATAGTCCAGATGAGTCTGTGCCGATGGAGTTCCTAATGAACGACGAATCACGTAGAACCAGAAACCCAGAGCCATTATCTCGTCGCACACACAGACGACATGGGGAACATGACATGGCAGACTCGCGCAGACGATCGGGTGAGCGTTTTGGACAAAGCTGTGATGTCCTAGCACAGACGGATGCACCATGGCAGAGTTTTGAGGAAGAACATAGAAGACAACATGCGATGTATCAACGCCTCCTCCTGTATATCAGTCAACACCACCGATCATGTATCAGGTACCACCTGTTTATCCACAGATGCCTGTTTATCAGCCTATGCCTACCTATGTTCCAGCGCCTACCTATCCACAACCGCCAATGTATCAGTCACCTCCTCTCGTTGGATACCCATCTCCACCTTTTGGATATCCGACACCAGCTTACCCTCTGTACCCATCTCTGCCAGCATACGCACCTCCCTACCCGCATTATCAACAAGCGATGCCATATCCACATTACCAGCCATATCCGGAGCCACACAGAGAATCATTTGAAGCTGGACCTTCGAGCCGACCATATGTACGTGAGCCGTCTCGTCGATCGACTGGCACTCGCTTGGATGATCGAGGCGAGGGTAGTTCCCGTCGCAGGGATACTCGATTTAGGGGAGATGATGATATAAGGAGGCGTTTATAGGGATGATCGGTAGCATGTTTATTTCAGTATTGTATTTTTGAATTGTATTTCAAGATTTGTGTATTTCGTGATAACAAACACTTATGACACCAGACTATGATGTATTATCTAACTTTGGAATTCAAATTATGAAGTATGTTATGATAATCTTCACTTTAATTGCATGCATGATGTATTGAAATGATGCTTCTTTAGTGAAAAGAAAAAAAAAACTTTTTTTTGTAAGGCACTCATAAATGTTAGGACATATGATTTCTAACGTGTATACCTTGACTTGGATATTTTGTATAGAATGGAGAACGACAACATTAATAAGGCTAACAAAAGAGCAGGTCCATCCCAAGGGACTCGCAGTAAGAAGATTGTAGAAACGACTGAGAGATCCCATTATGTTGAAGTTACTAAGAATGATACACCTCCTCCCAGCTATGAAGAACAAAGGGAAAATGAAATGGAAACCAGACTTCAGGATCTAATAGCAGCTGGCATTGAAAGGGCCATGCCTAAGATTATTAATGGGGTTGCAAAAGCTGTGAGGAAGGAGAAACATGCTGAAAAAGTTGATAGCAAAAGTTCTAAGTCAAAACAAGAGAAAGAAGAAAAATCAAAGACTAAAGAAAAGATTCCTTCAGAATCAGAATCTACTTACAACATTTCCGATAGCAGTGACTACCATGATAGTAGTCATAGTTCTTATGACTCAGTTGATAAACCCAAAAAGAAAAAGAGAGAAGGAAAAACCAAGTCTAAGGACTCAAGTTCAAAAGGGTGCTCTTATCGCAACTACATGGCATGCAAACCTGAAGTGTTTAAAGGAGATAAGTCGGCTACTGAAGCTCTAAGATGGATTGAGGAGATTGAAACCACAGTGGATGTGAGTGGTTGCAAAGAGGAAGACAAAGTGAACTTTGCTGCTCAATCTTTTAAGAATGAGGCTCACATTTGGTGGAAGACCATTCTTTCCACTTGGGGTCGAGAAAAGGCATATGCAATGGGTTGGAAGAAATTTCGCAAGATCTTCTTGAAAAAGTACGTGCCTCATCATGAAGTAGAAAAGTTGGAGGATGAGTACTTACATATGAAAATGGAGGGTACTGATTATCGAAAATACATTTCTCGCTTCTTGGAAATCACGGGTTTGATTCCCGACTTTGTTGGTTCAGAATCAAAAAGAATAGGAAGGCTGATTTGGGGTGCCCATCCTGAAGTTTGGGCAGACATGAGGACGACCAAACCCCGCTCAATGCAAAAAGCTACGGAACTACTTGCTGAACTTACTGAAGAACTTATTCGAACAAAAGGAAGCCGTGTGTTTGACAACAGTCATAAACGAAAACGTGATGATGGCAAGCTCGGGAGACATGGTGGAAAATTTGATCGTAGCGAGAAAAACTATAATGCGGAAAACAACAAGTTCCGGAAGGTGGATTCAAGGGGGGGAGATGGAAAGTCAGTTTGCAAAATATGTAACAAATCACATCTAGGGGAATGTAGACTAAAGCCTTGTGGTAAATGTGGGAAAAAGGGGCACTTGACCCACGAGTGTGGGAAACCTCCAGTTTGTTATCTGTGTGGCAAGGAGGGTCACATCAAAATTGATTGCCCAAATTTTAACAAAAACAATCCCCCGAACCAAAATGACAAAGGAAAAGGAACGAATATTGCAAAAGGCAACACAAGGGTGTTCATTATGAGTGCTGAGGAAGCTCGCAGGATGGAGGACGTGATCACTGGTATGTTCCTAATTAATAATAATTATGCTTATGTGTTGTTTGATTCAGGAGCGAATAAAAGTTTTGTGTGCACAAAATTTATGTCATGTTTAAAGGGATCTCCTGAAAAGTTAGAAAATCCTTACATGGTAGAAATGGCCAATGGGCATGAAGAGAAAGTAGAGACCGTGCTTAAGAACTGTGTTATTAGAATCAATGATCAGGATATTCCTTTAGAACTACTTCCCATGCACATAGTAGGATTTGACATTGTTCTAGGAATGGATTGGCTAACAGCCAATAAAGCACGTATCAACTGTGAACAAAAGACACTTGATGTACAACTTCCTGATGAATCAAGGATTGAAATCAAAGGAGACTTGCCCCGAAAGTCAAATAACATCATTTCAATAATGAAGGCAGAGAAATGCTTGCGAAAGGGTTACGAAAGCTTTATGTTATATATGGCCTCTATCGAGGAAGAAAGGAGAATCGAGAACGTGCCGATAGTCAACGAGTATCCCGATGTATTTCCGGAGGAATTGCCAGGATTACCTCCAGATCGACAGGTCGAGTTCAGGATTGACTTGCTACCAGGGACTGCACCTATAGCAAGGGCGCCATACCGCCTAGCTCCATCTGAAATGCAGGAATTGATGAAACAACTCCAGGAGCTGTTGGAAAAAGGGTTGATTAGGCCGAGTTCTTCACCATGGGGAGCCCCGGTCTTATTTGTAAAGAAAAAGGACGGTTCTATGCGGATGTGTATTGATTATCGAGGTTTGAATAAGGTGACTGTAAAGAATAGATATACGTTGCCCAGGATCGATGACTTATTTGATCAACTACAGGGTTCAAGTTACTTCTCAAAGATTGATCTACGTTCAGGGTATCATCAGGTGAGGGTAAATGAAGAGGATGTTCCAAAAACAGCTTTTCGAACCAGATACGGACACTACGAATTCCTTGTAATGCCGTTTGGATTAACCAATGCACCTACGGTATTCATGGACTTGATGAACCGAGTGTGTAAACCTTATCTGGACAAGTTCATTATTGTCTTCATTGATGACATATTGGTGTATTCTCGCACCAAACATGAACACGAAGGACATCTTAGGAAGCTTTTAGAGCTTCTAAGAAAGGAGAAGCTATATGCAAAGTTCTCGAAGTGAGAATTCTGGCTTCGAGAAGTTCAATTTCTAGGGCATGTAATAAATGACAAAGGAATCCAAGTTGACCCTACAAAGGTTGAAGCGGTAATGAGGTGGGAAACACCTAAATTACCAACAGAGATCCGACGATTCTTGGGTTTGGCAGGTTACTACAGGAGATTCATACAAGATTTCTCCAAGGTAGCTTCCCCACCTACCTCACTCACTCAAAAGAATATCAAGTTTATTTGGGGTCAAAAACAAGAAGAAGCATTCCAGATTCTTAAACAGAAGCTTAGCAGCGCACCAATCTTGGCATTGCCGGATGGTAGCAATGAATTTGTTGTATATTGTGATGCTTTAGCCAATGGATTGGGTTGTGTTCTCATGCAGAGGAACAACGTGATTGCTTATGCTTCAAGGCAATTAAAAAGGCATGAGGCCAATTATGCAACTCATGACCTTGAACTAGGCGCAGTGGTGTTCGCGTTAAAAATCTGGCGTCATTATCTATATGAAACAAGATTCGTGGTCTATTCAGACCATAAGAGTCTAAAGCATATCTTTGATCAAAAGGATTTAAATATGCGCCAACGCAGATGGATGGAAGTTCTCACTGATTATGATTTTGAGCTTCAATACCATCAAGGTAAGGCAAATGTAGTTGCCGATGCACTAAGCCGAAAGGAAAGGGTTAAACCAATTCGAGTGCGATCTTTAAGATTAGATGTGCGGGTGGATATAATGGATCAACTGAAGAAGGCTCAAGAACGTGCACTTGAAGATGATAATGTCAAATTTGAAGAAATGATAAAAACAGTTCAACAAATGATGAAAGGAAATGATGGGTTGCTGAGATTGAAAACCAGGATTTGGGTACCAAAGTATGGAGGTTTAAGGGGTCTTATTCTAGAGGAAGCACACAAATCAAAGTATCTAATGCATCCGGGTTCAGACAAAATGTATTACACATTGAAAGACCACTACTGGTGGCCAGGGATGAAAAAGGATATAGCAGGATACGTTGAAAGATGTTTAACCTGCTTACAGGTGAAGGCTGAACATCAAAAGCCTTCGAGTAAGTTACAACCTCTAGAAATTCCAGTTTGGAAATGGGAAAAGATTACGATGGATTTTGTCATGAAGTTACCAAGGACTAAGAAAGGAAATGATGCCATTTGGGTAATTGTGGACAGATTAACTAAATCTGCTCACTTCTTAGCTATTAAGGAATCATTTGAGTTAGAGAGATTGGCACAAATCTACGTGGATGAAATTGTAACAAAGCACGGTGTGCCACTTTCGATTGTTTCAGATCGAGACAGCCGGTTTACTTCACGGTTTTGGCAAAGCTTTCAAAATGCAATGGGAACTAGACTTGACATGAGCACGGCTTACCATCCCCAAACTGACGGCCAAAGTGAAAGAACAATACAAACGTTAGAGGATATGCTCCGTGCTTGTGTGATAGAATTTGGTGGTAGCTGGGACACACATCTTCCACTCATGGAATTTTCTTACAATAATAGCTATCATGCAAGTTTGAAATCTGCACCGTTCGAGGCATTATATGGGCGAAAATGTCGAACGCCCATTTGTTGGTTTGAAGTTGGCGAAGGACAACTTACAGGACCAGAATTAATACTGGACACAACAGACAAGGTCAATCAAATCAGGGAAAGATTAAAGGCAGCACAAGATCGTCAGAAAAGTTACGCAGACAAACGGCGTAAACCGTTGGAGTTTGAAGTAAATGATAAAGTGATGCAAAAGGTGTCGCCTTGGAAGGGTACAATTCGGTTTGGTAAGCGAGGCAAACTGAGCCCTCGTTATATTGGTCCATTCAAAATCACAGAAAGGATTGGACCAGTAGCTTACAGGTTGGAACTACCGTCTGAATTAAGTGGAATACATGACGTGTTTCACGTTTCCAATCTAAAGAAATGTCTCGCAGACGAGACCCTCAGGACTCCATTGGAAGAGATTCAAGTAGATGAAAGATTAAATTTCAAGAAGGAACCAATAGAGATTTTGGAAAGACAAGTTAAGAAATTAAGGAGAAAGAGGATACCAATCGTGAAGGTGAAATGGAATGCCAAAAGAGGACCCGAATTTACTTGGGAACCTGAGGCGGATATGAAAAGAAAGTACCCGAACTTATTTGACAGTTAAACTGAATTCCGGGACGGAATTCTAATAAGGGGGAGAGGATGTAACACCTCGTATCTCAAGACTATTATATATATAAATATAATAAGAATTTATTTGTTGACTGGTCAAATAGGGTTCGAACGGGTTAGATAAATTTGAATAAAAGATGGTCGGTTGAGTTTGAAAGACGACCCGTCTATTTTTGGTTTAAACTTGACCCAAACACAAACGAGATGAACTAATGTTTGAATATATATATATATATATATATATTAAAGTAAAAAAAAAAGGAAAGTAGATGTTCACGTGGAAAAAAAAACATCAACATACGTTTACCCATAATGGGCTTTTGGCCCAACTCTTGAATTAAATGAAAACACATTCAGCAAATCAGCAAGCAGTGCAGCACCCGGCTGCAGTCGAAAAAAAAAACAGAGATACAGCAGAAGCTTTTAGGGGCGATCGGAAGAGGAAGAAAAAAATAAAAATAAAGAACTAGCATGTATATGAGAGCTGCAATCAAGGGATTTCAAGAATATGAGAGGTATGTTAAGGCTTCTATTCAATAAATTAGTGCATTTGGGTTTAGGAGTAACCTATTTATACCCTTTTTGTTTAGGTTCCTTTTTGAGACGTAAATGAAGCTTGAGATCACAAAATCAAGATATTTAGGATGAAATCGGAAGTAATAAACATAAAGGTTAGTATCTCTTGTCTAAAGAATACAACTATGTTGATTTGGGTGATTGTAAGTAACGTTATTTTTTTTAGGGTTTCAAGAGATTGATGCTCATTGTAGGTAATCTCAAGAACGATAGTTTACACTGATTTTGAGTGTTGATTTGTGAAGAAATTGAATGTTACAAGTAAGGGTTTTCTTCCTTTGGTTAAGTTTAAGTTAAAAAGTTTACTTAAAAGGTCAAAAGAAATTGAAGTTTGACTTGGGTTTGTAGGTAATGACCACAATTGCAAAAAATTCAAACTTGATCATTGTGATACACTTAAAAGGTATTATGTACATTGATTTTAGTTGCTCAATTGACTCAAAGTAAGGTTGTTGATAACAATTAAGGCACTTGAGATCAAAATGGTCATTTTTGACTAAATCGAACCGACAAGTATTTTAAGCATTAGTATAGGTGGATTATGTTCAAAAATGATTATAGAATTTCACTTGAACATAAAATGTTGGAATTTAGTCGTCGAGCCCAAAGATGGTGCCTAAATTATAAAATGAATTTTTAAGGCAAGTTTGACTCTTAAAAGTCAAACTGCCAAGAATATAAATTATATGTTTAAACCATCATTATGTTTAATGATTTAAAAAGGGAATGGTGGTTCGATTAATCGTGTTTGACTAGTCGAGACCCTCTCGGTCTAGTATGAGCCATATACGTATATATATATAAATATATATATATAGGTATATATGTATGTATATGTTTAAGAAAAAGTAAGAGGCTTTATAAATAATTGAATGGACTATTAAGAGAGGTTTTTAAAGGATGAAATTATATTTTAAAAGAACGTATTTAGAAACGTATAGAAGCATCTCCGGTTATAATTACGACTATTACCAAATTACTAATTTTGGTAATATGTCTAAGAGTCATGATTAAGGATTAAAGGATTAGGTCGTGAGACCACTTCTTAAACCCACGTGTTAACTCAAAATGTTTATTATAAACTAGATTTGCACGTGCGTGATTAGCCTTACTCACCAGGACTTGGTGAACCTACTACTTCAGGATTTACGAATCGGTCAAATAACTCAGGTGAGTCTTGACCTCCCCTTTTTACTTAATTGTTTTGGGGATGTATCCGAGCTCTTTTAAAAGGGATTTTTACTTAAAGGATTTTATTTAAAGGATTTTTATGTGTGTTGCTGTAAGATAAACTGTACCTCCTAGCTAGCATTGCATAGACTTAGGTATGTCCGGTTATGGATGTTGGTCAGAGGCAAATCATCAAGGTAGGGGGAAGGGGTGGGCCGGTGTAACCGTAAGACCTACTTACAACTACCTCGGGGCATATACGCGTTCAAACGGATCCGTGTGAATTGGAGGTACCTTGCTCTAGAAGCTAAGGATAAGAATAAGGATTAAGGATGGGGTCGTGTATTCGACTCCGGCCTACGGGCCAGTCCCTACGGGGATAAGGGATTGCCGGACGACTGTCACTACGGTGGAGTTGTTGCGGTTGCCTCAAAGATAAGGGATTTGGTGTAGCACTGCAGTGGACCCCATGTGTGTCATTCAACACTGTATCTGCACCAGTGGCTCTAGAGTAGTGTATATGTTAACAAACACCGCGTTAGGATCGTTGACGGACGAATACTTAACATTGTGAGACTTGATTTGACAACCAGTTTACTTGCACACACAAATATGATTTGATTATTATTTTATATGTCACTTGCCATGACTCACCAACTATGTATGTAGTTGACTTGATTTAGCTCGCGATACAGGTAATATAGGAACAGGGAAGTGAATGGATTTATGAAGGATGCTGACAAGAAATTGAAGACTAACTTTTGGAAACCCGTCTTCTTGATAATACTATGAATTTTTTTTAAATCATTTACTTAAGAATTTATGAATATTTTGTAACTACTCCACTTAAGCACATTAATGGTGCAACTATTACACTGTTTTAAAAAGTTCAATTTTATTCGAAATTTTGCGGTCAACATAAGTCTTCCGCTGTATTTGACTGGCTAAGGATGATACGACGTGACGTCCCTAAGATTGGGGTGTTACACTAACAGTAACCAAAGTGTCTTCACCAAATGCCTAGCCTTCTAGTATTCCCTAGCCCTCCAAAGCTCTCAAAATGCCTCCAAGACCTTCAAAAATGCTTCTAGGATCGAAAAATGACCGAACATGCTCTATCTTGTGGCTGGAAATCTTCCCTTTATAATTCTCGAATTAGGGTTGGCTTTTTTCAAATTTTAACGACCGTCGCTTACCGCCAAGCCTCCTACTAGCATCCTTGGAGTACCGTGACAGACCAAACCATCGGGGCTCTCCCGAAATCCTTGGCGTACCGCCAAGGGTTGGATTTCTCTGCTTGGTGTACCGCCAAGCCTTCAAAATTCTGATACATTTTTCCTATTCTCCTGTTTTCACCTGGGGCTCAATTCTTTCGTATTTTAGCCTCGATTTCCGCTCATTTCATTCGAAAAACCTGTAAAAACCATAAAATGTAAAAAGAAACTAAAAATAACTTTAGACTACGTATTTACAAACTAAAATTGACTCAAATTCACATAAAAAGTAGATGTGTTTAACAACCCATCAATGACTGTAGAAACGTTAAGGATCGATATTTCGGTTTTAGACGGAAGGCTTAGGGTAAGGACACATAAACAATAGGAATCAAACCAATTAGAGATTGAATAAAAAAATGATTACATGATTGAATCCATATACAAATAAAGAATATAAGTAGTTGACTGGGAGAGATTGAGCATGATCCCTACCTCTCTCCTGGCTCAAACCCTAAAAACTCTTGAAAACCTTAACATTCAAAAGCTAAGAACTGAGTTATATAGGGGATCTCCATTCGTACGAATGGACACATTCATACACACATTCGTACGAATGATCCCATCAGAATACCCATTCATACGAATAAACCGATACACATAAACACATTCGCATATGCCCCTGTGAATGGCTCAGTTCCAAGTGAAACAACATATAAATACGTACAAGTGAATTCAATTCAGTCTATACTAATCCTACACTATTCGACCAGGACACCCAAAATATGCATCAACATACCCCCCCCCCCTTGGACATTGCTGGCTAACATGAGATCATGTCCTAGCAATCTTCAGCCGATCTACTTTGATAAGTTTGACTTTTCCTTTTTGCAGAATTCCCCTTGACCGATATTGATCCAGGGTTGCTGCGGAAATACAAAACATGACATATTTGCAATCACAAAACCCATGCATCTCAAGGCCACAATTCTTAATTACACTAAAAAGTTTACAATCATTTTAAACTTTTGTACAAAACATTTATATTAGTTCATAATTCTTATGGAGATTCTAATTTCAATCATTTAAATCTAATAGTTAATATTCAAACAACTACTCCATCCAATTAACAAAATACACAACATACCAGATTAGGTTCAAAATGTCAAATTATCCAAAACATTACCCCACAAATACTTGTCCATAATGCAACTCCTGATATAATAAAAATTAAACAAAAATATGCTTCCAAGTTATCAATACCATCCAATGACCTGCACTAGTTACCTATAAGATCTGGACTTGTTGAGGTTTTGACCCCGATCCTTTGTACTTCCTTGTTCTCCTTGTTCCAATGATCGTTTTGACTATAAGAACGTCAATTTTGATGAAGATTTGGGTTGGTGGAGTGTGCTTGAAGGTAGAGAGACTAGAGAGAGAGTGCAAAAACGAAAATTTGAGAGAGTGGAAGAAAATATGCATTCAATGTGGGGAAAGAAGAAAATTTAGGGCTTTATAGCCCAGGGTGTTCGGGTGTGTTCGGAGGAAAATTGTAGTCACTTATATGCATTTGTATGCTGTTACACTCAGAACTGAGCCATTCGCTGGAGCATATGCGAATGGACTGAATGTGTATGGGTCCATTCGTACGAATGGACATCCCCTATATAAATCAGTTCCCAGCTTTTGAATATCAAGGTTTTTGAAAGTTTAGGGTTTTGAGCAGGAAAGGGGGAGAGATCATACTCGATATCTCCCCGGCAACTACTATATTCTTTTATGTGTATGGATTCAATCATGTAATCATTCATTTATTCATTGTTCAATTGATTTGATTCCTATTGTTTATGTGTTCTTTCCATAAACCTTCCGTCCAACACAGAAATATCGATCCTAAACGTTTTTTTAGGTAGACTTGCACGCTCCATTTGACTTGCTGCAAGAAAAATATGCCGCTTGCAAATTTGAATTGTCTGAAACAAAGGTCAACAATGAAAGTGGGTTGAATCCTACAAATGATTTCAATTGCTTCTAAAGAAGCAAGTTCACAGTATAGTCAAGTTTGGCATTGGGTATAATCATACAAGCCCCTCTGATGATTATACTTCAACTGACAAAAATAAAGAAGCCATTGAGACAGAACATATCTTACCAACTTCCCCCTGACATAATTCCTTAAGTAATTGATTCCTTTCCTAAGGAACAATCACTATACACACCAATAAAATTTGTAATCGCTTTAGATACAAAGTCAAATAATTTTGATGAAAACTCATAAGAGGAAGCTAACATAAAAGTCACTTCATAAATAATGAAGATTGTTCAATCAATGGGTAGTTCTTGAGTGTGTGAATATCCAATTTTTCATAATAACATTGATATTGCTAAAGGTGTTATATCTCATGGGAAGCAGCCTATAGCAAATATCAAGTTTCCACCATCCTTTCCTTACCCTCCTTACTTATAATGAAAGCAAGCCAACCTTTCATCCCAAGCTGTTCAGCCTTAACACCTTCATGCATTAAGTGTTTCAAGTTAAACCACACTACTGCGGAGTGTTGGTCTAAAACCTCACTTGAAAAACTTAGAAACAAAAAAAAAAAGCTGAACAAACTTATGCTTCAAATGAGCAAACACAAAACTAGGTGAAGAAAGCCAAGAAACTAAATAAAACACAACCCTTACCAATGACAAGATCATGGCAAGATCATCCTTTCTATTACCGTCCACCAACTGCAACATCATCATCACAAGTTCCAATTATTGGAACTCCATATTTCAGACCACCAATAATCAAACCACCATATCATCCACCATTTGTTGCTTAACCATAGATAGGTAGTACAAGCTTTCTATATTATACAAAAAAAATTAAGAGATTGTCTTAGATAATAAAAATAAACTTATGAATTAAAAGTTAAATGTTGTGTGTAAACAAATATTTAAAGATTTATGAGTTATAAATTAAAGTTTTCGGTTTCTTTCTAACATATAATATACTAGGTTATAAACCTGTGATTATAGAGGTGGCCATCCAACCCGGTTCCAGGACCCGACCCGGACCGGTTCCTACCCGGTAACACCAAGAACCGGTTGGTACCCGGTAGTACCCGAAAGATAGTAACCGGTTCCACACTTTTCCAATTAGATCAGTTAGTACTCGGACCCGAACCGGAACCGGTTATAGCCGTTGGGATGGATCTGAACGTTGGAGACTATTTCTAGCCGTTTTTTGACCGTTTGGAGCTCGAATCTAGCCGTTTTTAAAACCCTAAACTAGTACAAATAGGTATTGGGTGGTATGGAGTAATCACATAACTCAAAACGCAATCCCGAACGCGAAAAAACGCAAAGAAAACGCAAAAAACGCTCTTTATACGTGCTTGTTTAGTCTCCATCTCTCGTTTTGGTTTTTCGTTTTCTTGTTTCCTACTCTCAAAGTCTCAATACTCTTTATACATTTCCCTTTGTTATCATGGATGGTTCACATTCTTCGGTCGGTCAAGGTTCTAACACCGAACCATCATTTGTTCGTATTATTGAACACAATCGGAACCCGGAGATATGGTGCAATTGGGATTTGGTCGAGATATGGTGATGGGTCTATAAAAGCTCGTTGCAAGTTTTGTGGAATATATTTAGGGAAAGAATCGAATTCGAATTTGAAGAAACACATCACCAAACCGTTTTGCAAGGCGTTGAAAAAGGATCCCGAGTCCCAACAAACGCAAATGGATTTTCAAGGTGGAATATTTAATTATGACCTTGATCGGGTTCATGATCGAATGGCGAAGTTCGTGATTCAAGAGGCGTTGCCGTTTAGCCATTTCGATAACCCTAGGTTAACAAACATGATTCGGGAGACGCTTCAACCACGCTACACCCACGTAAGTCGACAAACTCTTATACGTTATTGTTTAAAGATGTGGAAAAATGCCAAACAAACCTAATAAAACCTTTAACTAATAATTAATTAAACCCTAATAAAATCTTAAACAAATCAAACCTAAACCTTAAACAAATCAAACCTAATAAAACCTTAAACTTATCAAACATTTAACTAATAATTAATTAATAAACCCTAATTAAACCTTAAACAAATCAAACCTAAACATTAAACTAATCAAACCTAACACTATTAATTAATAAAACCCTAATAAAACCTTAGACTAATCAAATTAAATAATAGTTTAAGGTTTTATTTGTTTAAGGTTTTATCTTTGATTTGTTTAAAGTTTATTAATAAGTTTAAGGTTTTATTAGGGTTTATTAATTATTAGTTTAAGGTTTTATTAGGGTTTATAAATTATTAGTATAGGTTTGATTAGTTTAAGGTTTGATTAGAGTTTAGTAATTATTAGTTTAAGTTTTAATTAGTTTAATGTTTTATTAGGGATTTAGGGTTTTACTAATTATTATTTTAAGGTTTGATTAGTTTAAGGTTTTATTAGGATTTTGTTCACGTCTAACGGTCAACGAGGTAAAAAAAAAAGTGGAACCGTTTGGAATCGGTTCTTAAACAGGAACCGGAACCGGACCCTACCCTAACCGGGTACACCGAATAGGGTTATTTGTAAGTGGAACCGGGTACGGAACCGGGTCGGGTTCTGGGTGGAACCGGTTTGAGAGAACTGACGGGCATTAGGAACCCGTTTGGAACCGGTTCCGGTTCTTGAAAAAAAACCGGTTTGGCCACATCTACGTGATTACACGGGTTTGTGAATAAAAATTATATGATTTTATAATTCTTTATCATATTAAATGATTATATTCTTTTTATTAAATAATTATATTAAAACTAATAATATTAATTATGCACTTTTATATTAAAAAATTTAAAACTAAAAATATATAAAAAAATGTTCTTAATGTGTGTGTATTATACATATATATATATGTGTATATATAACATTAAACATTGATGATATTTAGCATATTATTAATTATTAGTATTAATTTATTGTATTTATGTAAACAATGTATATTATTAATAACATTAATTGTGATTTATATTTAAAAATAAATGTTTATTTTTGAAATAATATGAGAGTGCCATGTGACATTTGTATGGAATCATTTATTAGTATAGAAAGATTTTCTTTAAATAAGTTTGATAATTAACATTTTTATTGTTAGAACTCTTGTTCTATGTAAGTTTGTAAATAATTAATAGTTAATTATCAAAATAGTTCATGTTTGATCCTTATATTTTATAAACTACTTATATGCTTCTAAATATTTAAACATGTATTACATGTCACTTGTTTTGATTTTGATAAGAAGTAAAAAAGGCTATATGATTACAAATATTTAAAGATGTTAAATTATGCAAGTAATTTATATAAATAAGGAAATAAATGTGAAATATTAAGAGAAATAAAGGGCAATTTACGGATCCAAAAGAAACCAAATGGCTTCTAACTTAGTGGTAGTCTCTTGACATTTTTTATGAAAGATTTTGGGTTGGAGTCTCACTTAGAGCAAATATTGTTCTGGGTTGAGTTAGGTGTTTTCCTAGTTATAGATTTCCTCTTGAACGGTGGATTAAGTCGTCATGCTCTGTCATTCGAATAAAATAGTGATCTATATATCAGGATGATCCGAAGTGGGCGGACGTCTGGTATCAAGAAAAACAAAAAAGGGTTCCAAAAGAAAAAAGTAAGTAGGGTTGAAAATAGATTAATCAATGTTCCCCAATGCTTATCCAAGCTCTGACCCCGATATATTCTTCGGTTTACATACCAATTCACGTTTTCACCCAACAAAACAAATTTTCAATCCAATCTTTATCTAAAATCATACAAAAATCACGAATTTTTTCCTTTGTCAAACCCTAGTTTTTCTTTTGGGGGGGCTTTTCTTGCTATTCAATCAATTGTTATTCATCTCAGCTGATTTTGTTTTGCTGAATGGCTTCTGGATCTTCAAAAGGGTTCGATTTTGCATCCGATGATATCCTCTGTTCATACGAAGATTACACCAATCAAGAACAATCCAACGGCAGGCACTGCGATTCTGCAATCGCCAGTAATTCCGCTAAAGTATGCATCTCTTTCTCCTTCCTTCTCTCAACCCTTGTTCTTGAAGAATCTTCTCATTTAGTTTTCTTTTATGTTGCTTTGTGGTCTTAGTTTTGGTGTTTGTGAAAACATCAGATTGGGTTTTTCGATTTGAGTTCTGATGAACAATTGATTCATTATATGGAGGTCATTCTGAAATTACAAACTTTTTAGCAGGAGTTTAACAAAAGCAGAATGGCGAGAACATCTGTCTTCCCAACTTCATCTTACAATCAAGCCGATGATTCTGATAATCAAGAAGTGATCATCATGGCTGTCGAGAGATCCTTGAAGAAACACACTGATAATGTTATGCGATTTCTTGAGGGTCTTAGCTCACGATTGTCCCAACTGGAGTTGTATTGCTATAATCTTGATAAATCAATTGGGGAGATGCGATCTGATTTGACTCAGGATCATGGAGAATCAGATGCAAAGCTCAAGTTTCTTGAGAAACATATTCAAGAGGTGATGATAATCTGATTTTGTTATGGATTATTATTTGATTTCGTCAATCCATGGATGATTATCATCGTCTTGATGCAGGTGCACAGGTCGGTACAGATTCTGAGGGATAAACAAGAACTTGCTGACACCCAAAAGGAACTGGCAAAACTTCAACTTGCACGAAAAGAATCATCTTCAAGTCACAACTCACAGCAGAACGATGATCGATCTTCAACGCCTGATACCCAAAAGAAAGAAAATCCGGTTGAGTCGCATGGTCTGCAGTTAGCTCTGGTTCCAGCCCCCCAACCACAAAGGTCTCCTGAACCGGTGACTCAACCACCAGCTTATTATTTGCCACCTGGTCCAACCCAAATTAATCAGACCCAATATCCACAGCAACCACAACCACAACCACAGATCCAGGCGTATCAGCAGCAGTGGACCACACAGGTGCAACCAAAACCAACTGGGTCCAGACCCTCTTCGCCTCAAGTGTACCCTCAGTACCTTCCGACTAAACCACCCGTTAACCCTTCTCCTCCTGAGCCACTCCCAAACAGCATGCCAATGCAAATGGCATACTCAGCCGTTCCTCCTCTTGGCTCTAACCAACCAATGACATACTCTTACGGTGCCCCAGTCCGAACAGCTCAGCCTCAACCGCCACCACAACAACCGCCACAGCATCTGAAGCCAGGTTATGGAGGACAGCCAGGTGATGGGTACAACACTGGTGGGCCGCCCAATGCTTATATGATGGTGTATGATGGTGTGTCAGGAAGAGTTCAACACCATGGCCAAGGGGGCAACTTTTATCCACCAAATCAGCAGCAAAGTAGTGGTGACAGAAGGATGATGTCACGTCCGCCGCCGCAGCAGCAGCAGCAGCAATTTGTGGGCAATCATCCTTACAATGAACTGATTGGTAAACTGGTGAGCATGGGGTATCGAAGTGATCATATAATGAGTGTGATTCAGAGGTTGGATGAGAGTGGACAGACTGTTGATTTCAATGGTGTGTTGGATAAGTTGAATGGGTCTCAGAGAGGATGGTCTGGTTGATGACAATTTATGTGTGGGTTTGGTTTTGGGTTTAGTTATTATGATGAATGTTATTGTTATGGAGGGGTAGACATATTTTAGTTATAATCTCCCCGTCAATATTAGATGCTACTTGCTACATTTTTCAGTTAATGTTGAATGCTACTTTGCTCTAGTTGCTGTGCTATTGTATAGATATCAAATTTTTTTTTTGCCACTTCCTATCATATGAGTGAAGAAGCGGTGACACGGACTTAGGGATGTAAATGAATCAAACCAGCTGGTGTAATACTTGGGATCGCATTGGTAAAACCTCAAACAAGCCGATCCCGAACTTGAGCCTAGAATATGGTTCGTTTAGTTTATCGAGACCAAGCCCAAGCTTTACATATTAAGCTCTTGCAGGCTCGAGAGCTTAAACAAGCTTTTATTAATATATATTTTTTTGGTTATTCTTTTAGTGTATACTTATAAAATTAATTATTTTTATATATAAAATTATGATAAACGTGTTTAAATTATTTATTTTATGTTTACTTTTGAAAGTATAATTAAAATCGTATTACATTAGTAATTAAAATAAATAAATTGATTTAAGGAACAACAAACGAGTCGAGATCGAGCTTTGAAAATAAAGTTTTTAACGAGTCATGCAAAAGCTCGAGCCTTGTTTTATCAAAGAACCGTACTCAAAGTCGAAGTTTAAACATAACCTTTAGAAACAAAATAAAGCTTTTAAAAGTGAATATATGTATGTAGGGATAAAATCAAAATAACCTTTAAAAGCAAAATCAAAGTACTAAGCAATAGTAATTTGATAGATATCAATCAAAAACAAGTTTCTCGTTTTCTTTTGAAAACTCACCGTCACTTTCTTATGCTTTCATGAACTAAATAATGAATTTTAGAACATATGTAAAGAAAGGAATACTTTACCTTTTGTGTGTAATAACTAATCTAACACCAAAAAAGGCACCATTTTTTGATCAAATCCTTTTGCAAGTCAAGCAATAATGGCAAAGAAGACAAAAATGTGATATATATATATATACACACAGGGCAATGTTCCTATAAAAAGTCAATTTTGTTTAAAAAGTCTAAGAAAGAATTTTAAAAACTCGAAAACAGACACAAACAAATTTCGATTTCATTTTTGTATCATTGGAACTGGCATGTCGAGCCCAAAACACAAACTTTAATCATAAACAATAAACCCTAATACTAAAACCGAAATTCTAAAATCAAACCCTAAACCTAAAGATAAATCCTAAAACCTAAAACTCATGCTCTAAAATCTAAAGGCTAAAAATAGTTGTTAAAGCTAAAACCTAAAAGCTAATATTGTAGGTTCAATAAGACGGTTCCAACGTCATCAAAATAAGTTCAATCGGATTTTGTTTTGGTCGATGTCAGAGTACGTAAAAATCATGTTTAACCTTCTTAGGCAAATTAGACTTTTTATTTTATCTTTCCCTATCAAATTTAGTTAAACAATCAACGTATTAAAGTTGGGTTAACATATATGTGCGTGTGTGTATATATAAAGGAAGGTTTATAAAAAAACTCGTCATTTTGAAAAAAACTAAGAAAACTTATACTTACTAATAAATTTTTTAAAATTTTTTTTATAATTTTGTAATATAAGGTTAAAATTTTATAATGAAAAATAAAATTCTAATAAAGATGTGTAGATCACGAAGTTACGTATATGTAACTCAAAAAGTTACACATGTAAATAATTCGTGATGGAGCTCGAGTAGAAAGTATTGATTAATTTCTCAGAGGCAACGATCTAGGGTTAATGCCAATCAATAAATTGGAACAACTTCGTAAGTATATCTTTGATATAGAAATCGAAAGGACCCGATTCGAGCCATCGACTACGCCTTTCGGCCTGATCTTAGGCCCTGACTCACCCTCTGTGGACGAACCTTGCGAAGGAACCCTTAGGTTTTCGGGGCATTGGATTCTCACCAATGTTTGCGTTACTCAAGCCGACATTCTCGCTTCCGCTTCGTCCACTACCGCTCGCGCACGGGCCTTTTTCGAATAAGCCAATTCATTTGGGACCCTACAGATCCACTCTTTTTCCTATTCAAAGCTCGACCCTTTGTCTCTGTGTTTTCACATCGAGAATTATTTGCAGATAAAGAGATGTCAAAAGATCTTGTTGCTTCTTCAACAATTCCTTATCTCTAGTGGACCTCTCAGTAGGATTCGAACCCAGATGAAGTTCTGACCATCTGTGTGGCAACCGGAAAATTTTTGTTTATCAAACACTTTTGTTCTCAAACACTACCAACAACAACCAAATTTCGGGACGAAATTTCTTTCAACAAGCGGATGATGTGACACCCGGCAATTTCAGGTAAATTGCGACTCTTACATTCTTTACATTTCACATTCATACTTGTTGCATTTCATTTAATTATGTTTAATTAGATGAGCTGAACACAAACGACTACGAAACGATAGTTCGAGGAACTATCGAATCGTACAATGCATTGCACATTGGTTTTAGAAACCAAGTGTGGCAAACACAACACTAACACAAAACAATAATTCGGGGAATTATTGAATTGTGCATCACACGTTGATTAGGATTAATCAAACGTGCAAACACTTCGTTAGACACGAGCACAAACTATCAAAGATAATTCGAGGAATTATCGAAACACACACGAGTCTCACGAACGTTAGTGATCAATCAAATTTATGTGCTACTTTGTGATTATATGTTAAACATGCATTAGAAGTTTAGAATAAGCGTTAGGAATCGAGTACGAGCAAAATCGTATCAACGAAATCGAAAAACAAGGAAATGGACTCATCGCGGTACGCGACGGTCCCTCGGCGAAAGGCTTCGCGGTACGCGGCGCAAACCGGGAGTCGAGACTCCCGAATCCCATTGCGGTACGTGATAAATAATTTTGATCAGCCTTTTCGGTACGCGAAGGCCATGCAGATCAGATTTTTCTATTTAATCAACCCCATTCATTTCTATCTGGTTCTCTTGCAATTTTCACCAAGCCTCTCGACCAAAATACACTGAACTCGCATCCTTAGCCTCTGGAATCAACATTGAAGCCATCTACTTGCATTTCTTGGTGATTTGGAGCCATAGGAACATCAAGAAATATCGAGGAGCTCTCAATCGACGAGAAAATCGAATCCAGCCATCGTAGCAGCTCCACAACTTCTGTTTAACTCGAAATCAGTCCTCTAAGAGCTTCTAAGGTAGTTCCCTATATTTATATTTAGTTATCGTACATGCAATGGGTGAAAACCCACATGCAACTCCATGTGACCATCGAGCACGAATTTGTTGGTGATTTTATGTGTTATTGTTATGGATTTACTGATTTGATAGTATTAGAATGTTAAGATTGAGTTTTGTTGAGTTATTGGTTGATTTGATGATGTATTGGTACACTTGCCATAAAAGGAAACTTTTATGTTGCAAGTCTTGGATTGGTAATGATCTAGACATGTTAGACATGTCTAGATGTTGTTAAATGCATATTGGAGTGTTTAGAAACACATTGGGATATTTGATTTTGTCAAAAACTTGATTTTATAGAAACTTGCTATTTATGGAAACTTTTATAAATCAAAAGAGGGCTTTTGATGTTTTAAAACGTTTTAATGAATTTTGAACATTGGAATATGCTTAGAAATGATTTCTAACATATTTGGAAACCTTGAATTGTGAAAACGAGTTTTAAAACGAATACTTTCCAAATAAGGAAACTTTATTTGGGCAAAACGGCATAAACGGTGATTTATGCGCAAACGACATGTTTCAAGGGTATAAACGTATTTTACAAACACGTTGGGAGTGTTAACTTTAAGAAATGGGATTTCATAACCATACTTTCCTAAATTGGAAACTTTCTAAAAATGGTAACTTGTGCGATTGGAGTCATAGGATGCATTATGGTTCTTATGTGCATCAAGGCACATAAACACAACAATCGTGTCACCAACGATTCGTCGAGTCCCACTAGTTAACACACACACACTCAGTTGAGCACACCGACACTTGGAGTTGTATGGGATACAACACAACACAGAACACATACTCACACCTATATGGTTATAGGTGCATACTAGCAGGTGCTAGCTCTCGCAGACGCGAACACACTCACAACCGGAACTACTCTATCAGGTGAGTTCACGACCCCTTTTACTTTTCTACCTTTGGGGGAGAAAACATTGCATGCTAAACTGTTTTACAAACAACAACTCATTTCATTTACGTATGGACATGCTTTATCGTATATGTATATGTGTGGACCACATCACAACTAAAAGACCTCGCGATACTCCACGGACTGTGACAGTTGCGTACGAAGAATTCGGCATTTATGACGTAAGCACATTTGGTCGTGCATGAAATCCACGAGGATTTAGTAACTTTTGTTATTGGGGATTGAAAGTATGTGAAAAATGATGAACGTGGGCGAAAACCGTGCGCAAAACGGAGTTCGTATGCCCCCGGAATCGCGAAAAGAAGTTTAAAACCAAAATGGTGACGCAGGATGACGTGGGGCGGTACGCCCCATCGCGGCCCTCCAGTTGGGGCGATACGCCCCAGGACCTATGTCGGCTAAAAATTGCTTTAAGCGATCAGAATTGTCCAGAACGCAAAAATTTCATCCACTTCGATCCCAAGCAACCACCAGACGCCATTTCTTCATCCTTTAACCTCCAATCTTCATTTCAAAGCCCCTAAAACATCCGGATCATCCCACAGATCATATATACAAGTCCCGATCGTTGTTTTAACCGCGGAAATTCGTCAGAACAGGTAACGGTTCATTTTAACCTTCTAGTTTGATTTTGATTGATTAGATCTTGATTTTGAACGTAATGAGATAGTTAGGATTGTTGATTATTGCCTAGATGATGGCTAGGATTGATTATAAACGAAGAACACGAAGTTCTAACGGTTAAATCCTTGTTTTGATCCGTTGTGATGCCCGGTTTGCATGAAATCATACCTATGATTATAATGGTTTAAACCATTTGATTATGACAATGTAGGTGATTAGTTTGATTAATCTTTGAAATGCAAAGGTTAAATCCAAGTGTTTCAAACTAATCATAATCATTAACATACTCATTGGAAGGATTATCTGATGTTTGTGATAACAGTCAGATTAGTATGTTAAATCTGGTTATTTCACCTATTCTGATGCTACATTGTGATATTTCATGATATTTGGGTAATCAATAATAAGGATTAATCACTCCTAAGCCATTAAATCATCTAGAAACTGTTTTAGCATTATAATCAACAACATTAACTATTTGGTTAATCTGAGATTATTCTGATTAATCTAGAGTGTCATCAACTTTGTGTTAGGAATCTAATGTAATGTAGGTTCCTACATTATCATACATTGTATGATATAACCTTAAATTAATTAATTATATAATTAATATCGAGTTGATGATTTACTAAGCAATGTCTTTGACATTGAACGTTCAGAAGAATCTAATCAGTAAACTAGAACATAAATAACTTATTAAAGATAACTAAATGCAGAATCATCTCTGTACTATCAGTTTGGTGATACACTGCTACACTTATACTACCAGGTGAGTTTCGTACAACCCCTTTTATTCTAATCTTTTATAAACATCGGGGAACATTGTTGAACTTTTAATGAACATATGATATGTATCACTGATATCTGTGTGATTTCATGTGATTGTTGTGACTTTTGTGGGATTTCATGGGATTTTGGCCTGTAGACTGAACTCTATCATGACACTGAAAGTCCTCATTTTGAACTGTATCTAGTGAACCCATGTGTGGCCGAGCAGAAAACATTGATAGTACTATTGGTTGACACCCCATTCGCTGGGAGGATTGCATCTCCCCTTGTGTGAATGTTTGTTATCTGTTTCCTGAACTTCTTAATGGTGTGATAGACATTAAGATAATGAGGCACTAAGATATGTACCGACGGGTAATATCTTGAGACAGACTAGACGTCCGAAAGGAACTAGATACAGGTCCCATGGTTATCCAGAACTGAACTTTTGAGAACGTGCTTATCATATCATATTGTTTTAAATTGAACTGTCGATCTCACCAGCTTTGTGCTGACGTTTCAAACTCAAACCTTTTTGCAGGTAAGCAAGAATAGCCGGTGAGGATGCACTTTGAGTTATTTGCACTTTAATAATTAGTATTGTAATTAAATAAATATAGTTGTAATGTGGTTGTGATTGCGACACCCTGGTAATGTAATTACTTTAAGTTAATCTGTGTGCTTATGATATTGGTTCAGGTAAGTCACCCCTCACCTCAGAGACATCACCACTATGCTTCCGCAACCGATTCAGTGACGTCAGACCAGACACGAGGTGACGAGGGGTGGGGGTGTGACAGGGTGGTATCAGAGCCACAGGTTATAGAGAATTAGGTTGACTTAGAAACCTAGACTATAACCATAGGCTCGTATAGTTACACAGAGAGCACCGAACATTAATATTGAACAAAACTTGTTTTGAATTAAGCCAGGATAATCAGGTGGTACAAATTCCAGTTATGAGTGGCCAGCATAACTGAAATTTGCAACACGTGTGCATTCTAGTTTGATTTAATTCAAGCAAAACACTAACAATAGTAATGACGAATAGTTGCGTTAAGATAGGAGGATGTCTCATATCATGTGTATGTTGAATTTTATTATTCAATATATTTCTTTCATGATACTGATTAGAGATTTTTATTGTACAGCAATGGCAGATCGAGGCGAACAGTATCAGCTAGCTCCTCATGATATGAGGGATGGTACTCCGAGCTCTAGCTCAGCACCGGATTCAGATTCTTCGGAGGCATCGACTGCAGCCTCACGAGCTCCATCTGTAGTGCCACAGGCACAACCAGCATTACCACATTCACCATTAGAGCCTAGACCAGTTACACCACCACCACCAGCACTTCCTATCATACCTAGTCCTCCTCACTCACCTCCGGTTGATCCCGTTGCGGATCGGATGCAGAGTATATCACCTCCTAGGGTACCCGTTTGGGACGGGTTGCGGCGTATGCGGGGTCAAGCCCGCAAGACCACAGGACTACCTCCCCGGAAGCAGCTGGCTCCTAGGGACGAGTTTCATGCCATACACGAGATGGGAGAATCCTCCCATCAGGCAGAGCTGAGAGCACAGTTGCAGCAAGTTACTCAGAATTTGCAGGGGACACAGCAGAGTCTACAGCAGTGTCAGGCTACGGTTGAGGATACACGTATGACCATATTAGATATCCTCACTTCTCACTTGACCCTGATGGATCAAGTGAAGGCGTTGGACACCGATACTCGAGCCTGGAGAACCGCGATGGATGATAGACTGAGAATGACATGGGGACAGATTATGCTTGCTGCATTTTGGCGGCAAGTGGCATGGATGACTGAGGGATGGAGTTGGGTGAGAGAGAGAGCGACAGAGTTTTTGGCATGGTTTGGAGCGGCGAGTACCGAGACCAGGATGATGATCCTGGCAGTAGTCATGGCAATAGTGGCCATGATACTTTCCTTCTTATCATACTTTATGCGATGAGTATGTACAGAAGATCAGTTTGGGATTTTCAGAGCATCAGGGTGTAGATAGGGGAGTTCTTTTCTGTTCTTTTCTTTATCTGATGGTAGTGTCTTGTGTTGTTTGGTGGTCTGTATAAAATCAATAATGATAATGATGAAATAAAATGGGTGTTTTGTGTATCGATTTGTGTAATGTACTATTTGGGTGTTGTGTGAATTATGTTTTTCTAATAACCTTGTGTGGACTATAAACAATTCTGTGTGAGAACATGTCAAACTAATATATATTTCTCTGAAATACGGTACGGGAGCAGTACTGTATGCGAATATATCGAACTAAAATATATATTTTGCTGGAATACAGTACGGAGCAATACTGTATGCAAATATATTTGTTACTAAAGTACAGTACGAGAGCCATACTGTACGAGAACATGTCTGAATTGTGAACGTATCTAATTGTGAATGTGTCTGTGTTGGACCGATCGGGAGCTCGGAAACAATCCGAATCCAATGAAAAACTACTCGACAACCTCTGGGATAGTGCGGAATCCTATTCCAGGGTTTTCCAAACGAAACCAACAGAAACCGTGGTGATCCGAGACTGTAGGAACAACTTGGAAGCAACGATCGAACACCACGGGTTGAGAATCGAACTTGGAAGCACAAGAACCGCTCAAATCTTCAAGGGTTTTGACTCTGGAGTGCCAGGGAAGAAGAAGGGCTCGGGAAAGTTAGGTTTGAAATGATTTGAACTTCTATTTATAAGCTGTAGTCATTCGGCCGAATGAGTGGCCGAAGCAGCTCATTCGGCGAATGACTAAGCTCGAATGAGCAGTCATTCGAATGAGTCATTCGGCGAATGACTCATTCTGAACTTAGACATTCGATACAACTCTCATTCGCCGAATGACTTCATTCTAGAGTCATTCGGCCGAATGAGCAGTTTTCATACTCAAACATTTAATAATCAAATCAAACACTTAGATAAACATTAATAATCAATAATCAATAAACATAAACATGATGAATTAGATATAAAGACAATTTCCATTAATACTTTGAATGATTACATGATAGCCATTTACATAACCGAACTAGGGACAAAACATGTATCTACATACTCCCCCTTGGACCTAGTTCAACTCTTTGGAATGTCTTTCTTTGCAATCTTGTCTGAGATAGCTTTCCAATCAGCACCGGCATGAATCTTTAAGCAGATACAGAGACGAATAACTCTCATATACTGAAGAGCCTGCTCCATATCCTGTACGTCGAAGAAAATCTGATGTCGATAGAAAGCTTTAACATCATTCAATGAAAGATTGGTCAGCCACATGGGATCAAAAACTCTGACAGTTTCCCATTTCTTGTCTTTGCACAGCACGATCACAGCCTCACCGGTTCTCCCATCATAGTACCACCATCGGAAGCCCTCCATAAAGTCTTGACGCATCTTCCGTAAAGGAATCTTCTTCATGACTTTAGGGGGAAGCCACTTCAGGATTACTTTATGCTTCCGGGTATCTCCGTCAATCTCTGGTAGATAGTACCTCTCTGGCTGCTGCGGCTGAAAATTCACCCATCTCTTCCGGTATTCATACTTGATTTGTCGAGAGAACCAAGCAGACATCCCGGAGTCTTCACAGTATAGCAAGTTCAGACGTGCTAGTTGATTGACCTCGAATCCAGGCAGCGTCTTGAAATCATGCGGGTGTTTGAAGTAATCTATACCCTTTTCCCTCTTTACTGCGTAGCACCCAAGATCATGGAAGTATGCCCAGCTGAGTATCTGACCTCCAGCCTTATATCCTTTGGTCCTGTAGACTTTCTTGTGCGTTGCTGGCATCTTCTCAGTGCTTTGTTTCTTTAGTACCTCCCAGTACGCAGCCCATTCTTCCTTTCTTTTCTTTAAGTCATCAGCTTCAGCCTTGCTAGCCTCTACTTGCTCTTCAAGATATCTGACCAAGAGATCCTCCGTTTCCTGATCAAATGGTTCAGTGAATGTAGGCAACTCAGCTTCAGCCGATGTATACTTTGGATACTCTTCTTCTGTGATGTCTTCCAAAATGACTTCATCTACATCATCAAAAATTTCTGGTTCGGGCTCTGCAGTACTGGGTACAGAGGTGTCCTCAGTGACCACCTCATCAGGATTCAACCTGAACAGCTCGGCTATTTGCTCTTTTGACAAGCAGTGTATGATTTCACCCTCCTCCTTGTCGTAGCTCACTGAGTGCTGTATAATGCCTTGAGCGTCTAAGATCATAGTAAGAGTCTCATCGAGTTGACGTCTCAAAGGCACAGCTTGGACTTCCTCAGTAGCTTTGGGTTCATCCGTCTGTGCAGGAGGAGGTGGAGCAGAGGCTTTCTTCTTATCATTGGCCTTCTTGGATCGAATCTCTGATGAGGGAGGGGCCTGATCATCATCGTCATCATCATCAGTACTCGATGAACCAGAAGACCCATTCCCAGATCCGTCCTTGGCCTCATCATCATGATCATCATCATCATCAGACTCATCATCTTTGTCTGAGTCTTCATAGTCAACCTGTTCCTCATCAGACTCTTCTTCTTCATCTTCTTTGTCTGAATCATCGGAACGATCCTCAACTCCTTCCAGTCTGGGAGTACTCTCCTTCGAACCCTCGACAAGTCCAGCTAGACGAGCATTCTCAGACTCTAGCTGCAGGATCCGATCACTGAAACCAGAGGCTGTCAGAGCCAACTGGTTGTGCTCATCAATATATTTCAGGAGCTGCTCCTCCTGTTGTGCAGACCTGGCCCTCAAATCGGCCCTCTGGTCTGCAGCCTGAAGCAGCAGAGTATCCTGCTCTTCAATCCTCTGAGTGAGCTGAGCAATAACCAACTCCTGCTCTTTATTCTTCCTCTCTTGCTCCATGCTCCTCTCCATCAGTCTCAAGACCATGCTGTTCAGTGTACTAAGCTGATCTACAACTGAAACAGCAGGTATATGAACATCAGCACGAACTGTGGAGGGGCCAGAGGAAGCAGCAACATAAACAGGCTCTTGAATGAAAGGAGTGGACAGAGGGGCAGTAATGGCCTGAGTGTGAATGGCCCTTGTCCTTGTCAGTGAAGAAACTGACACAGCTGCTACTGATGTGACAGTAGTTGCAGCAGCTGTAGTCAGTTCTGACCTCCTTTGGAAAGAGAATCGGGTTCTCTTTCCCCTTCCAGCTCTGGATGAGGTGGGAGCACCAGCAGAAGATATCACAGCTGTGGAAGCAGGAGCAGATGACCTTGGAGTGGGAGAAATGTCAAACTCCGGAATAAATATCGTATCAGTAATATCCTCCAAGTCATCATTTGTCCTCCTTCTCTTCCTCATCACCACTCTTCCACCCTCATCCACCTTCTCAAACTCATCATCATGAGTCTTCTCAGAATCAGAACTATCTTCATCACCTTCACCTGCTACACCTTCTTCCTCACTCGAGTCCTCTGACTCATCATCACCACCTGAGGAATGTGGAATAGAGACATCGAGAGGAGCAGTCACTGATGAAGTAGTAGTAGACAAGAAATCCAAGTCCATCAGTGACTCGATATCCACATCCTCCTCTTGAGCTGTAGACACAGCAAAATCAGCTCCAACACCAGAAGCAGTAACATCAACCATGCTCACTGAAGCAGCAGTAGTTATGTGTACTGATGGCATCTCACCCGCACCTGTGCTCTCAACAGCAACAGTGCTCACCTCCACACCAGCACCACTCGGGCCTGCACCACCATCTCCCTCATCACCATCACTGTCATCATCACCAACTGGGACCACAATGTCCTCCACATCTGAATCGGAGTCATCGTGTCTCCATCTCCTTCCAGCTGGAGCCCTGTAGTCAGGTCGGGAGAGGTGACCAAATAATGATCGAGTAGTAGGCTTCCTCTCCTTCCCTCTGTATGACAAAACTCTGTTGAGAGTTATGTCATTCATGTGCTCCAATCTGATAATGTCAGCATTCAGCTTTGGGAGATCTGGAATCTGTGCATCAATGATCTGCTGTATAAATCGAGGGTACATCAAAAACTTCTTGTCACCCTTCAGCCCCACGTTCTCCTTCATGTGCAGAAAAACCATCTCGGAGAAGTTGAATGGTTTGTTGAGCACAAGGGCAGCAAATGCGCACTGTATGGTTTCGCGCATATCGTCGAAGCCTCCTCTCCTGGAGCCAAGGTAGTGTACAAGTACATGCGCCAAGTACTTGAACTGCGGGGACATGAACGCTTTGTTCAAAATCCCGGCTCCAATATCTCCCTCGTACTTGCATCTGAGGAAGCATCCACGTACTAGAAATCTGTCAAGAAGAACTGGATGATCCGGAGAGTCCTGAAAACCACACACCCTCCGTATGTGCTCAGCTGACACTACAACGTCATGACCCCTGACCTTGCCCCTAATGACTGTAGGCTCGGCCTCACAGTCAATATCAGATGATGTCCAGAAATCCTGCTGATGTGATAAATATGGCACATGAATGGTCGAAATGGCAGTGAAAATCCTGGAACGCCTCAGGAAAGTAATGATATCAGCATAATGCTTCGCGTTCGGAGTCGTCAGATCAAGATGGGCACAGATGTTATGCTTCGGTACTGATTTGTATCCTGCCATGCTGCACAATACAAGAAATACACATATCAGTACAAGATGATCAATTAAACAATGAGATTTAACAAAAATCAGATTAACTTTCTTCTGATATGCCGAATGAGTCCATTCGCCGAATGAGTTATCTGTCGAATGAGGCTCATTCGTCGAATGACTCTCATTCGTCGAATGAGACTTGAGTATGACTTGTCATTCGCCGAATGATCCATTCGTCGAATGAGGCTCATTCGCCGAATGAGTCATTCGCCGAATGACGACATTCGGCAATATGACAGTTCAAAATCCCTTTTGTCCAAAATCTCAAATCAATCCCAAAAACTTGTTATACAGCACTCAGAAACGACCGATTAGCATATTTAATACATGACATTTCGAGTTTTAGGTCCATCTTAACAGATTATTCGTTGGGCGAAATCAAAAACCCTAAAACCCTAAATTCGAATCTGTTAGAGATGATTTCATGGATGGAATCGGCTGAAATTTGATCTCCATATACCTGAGAATGAGAACAATAAGATTATCAGTGGCAAGATCTGTCACAGTCACAAGAAATCGAAAAAGATGACTAAGTGTGTGTTTCGCCGAATGGGGTTCGTCTGAAATCGCGAAAGAGTAAATTGTCGAATGACCCTCATTCGGCCGAACCACAGTTATATACTGTGTACTCATTCGCCGAATGAGCTAAGCGAAAGGTCACAAAGATTATGTTCCATTCGCCGAATGAATATGGCGAATGAGTCAATCGATGAAGTTCATTCGCCGAATGAGAATGTCGAAAGAGACATTCGACACTCTTCATTCGCCGAATGAAGTTCATTCTGAGAAGCTTATTCGGTCGAATGACTCATTCTCATTCGGCCGAATGAATTCATTCTGTCTCTCATTCGTACGAATGAGACATGGGCATCTCCAAAATCCAAACTTTCAAGGATTTGACATTTTGTGCACCAGACTTTAAACAATTATGAAGATATGTCTAGTTGGTTCAGGATTCAGATATGACAGGCATCCGAATCTACAAATGATCATCTAAAACAAAATTGAAAATAGAAAATCTTTTTGTATTTTTCTGAGACAACTAAACAACTGTACAAACACAAATTAAAAGCAAATAAACACAAGTAAACACATATTTTTGTGAAAAGCCCATTAATAAGATAACACAAATCTCTGATCACATCATATAACCTTCAATGAATGCTTCACTTCAATCACAATTTCATTTTGACACGATTACTGATATATTTGTCCAAATTTAAACTGAACAATACTCAACTCTTAAACAAACTACATGATCCCTCATATTTTCTGATTGAGTTCCCCAATTCATTTCATCAATTAAGATCAAAATTAGTTCAAAATTCATTTCAGCATATCTTAATACCAGTCATCATGAATTCAATAAGATTCAATCATTCATTATCTTTTTGTGTTTTTCTTGTTCTATCCACATGGATGGCTCCAGCTAGGTCCGTCCCAGCAATATGGCACATGTATGGAATCGAACTTTATTTTTATTTGTTTAAGTTTTTCTCAAGCTTAATACCAGCTTGCGTTAGGTTTTCTTCAAGCTTAATACCAGCTTGTTTTTAATTTTTCTTTATCAAGCTTAATACCAGCTTGTTTTTGATTTTCCTCAAGCTTAATACCAGCTTGCCTTTATTTTTCTTTGAATGAAAACTCATTTGATTCCATGATGACAGGTGTATGCTTGATTTGAGTCAAAAACCATTTCTCACTCAAAAGCCTTAATAAATTGGATCCCACAAATCAAACTTTCTAAGTTCTCATATATTGTTTATTTATTTTGTATAGTCAGCCTATCAGTACATCCCATCATTATTTCCTTGTGATTTTAGCTCATGCATTCATTTCTGCTTCTATGACATAATGAAATCAATGTGTTATGTCATTAAACAGGACTATTTCATTTTTCATTTTTCTATTGTTTTTGGATTTTCAATTTTCTATTGTTTTTGAGTTTTTCAAATTTTCTATTGTTTTTGGTTTTTCAAATTTCTATATCTCCCCCTAAAAACCTAAAAATAGAAAATCTTTTTGTGTTTTTGTTAATAAAAGACAACTATACTATAGAAAATGAAAATACTAAAAATAAATAAAATTATCTAATTAAAGTGATGATCATTTGTTAGACTCAGATGAGGATAGAACTTCATCCTTGTGAAAAACACCATTAGCCGATAACAGATATAAAAATCTGGGTTTATCAAAAGCTTTTGTAAACAGATCGGCTTTCTGGTGATCGGTGTGAATTTTAACAACATCGATTAATTTCTTCTCAAAACAATCACGTATGAAGTGATATTTTATGTCGATGTGTTTGGTTTTGGAGTGCTGAACTGGATTTTTAGTGACAGCTATGGCGGCAGTGTTATCAACATAGATAGGAGTGTTAGAAAAATGTAACCCATAGTCCCTGAGTTGCTGTTGAATCCAGATGATTTGTGAACAGCAACTTGCAGCAGCAATATATTCAGCTTCACAGGTTGAAGTAGACACCGACGTCTGCTTCTTGCACTGCCAGGTGACCAATCGGTTTCCAAAGAACTGACATCCCGCAGATGTTGACTTGAAATCTCTTTTACATCCACCATAATCTGAATCACTATATGCAGTAAGATCAAAGTTATCATCATTAGAGTACCATAATCCAAGTTCCGGTGTACCCTTCAGATAACGCATAATCCTTTTGACAGCAACCAGGTGAGATACTCTTGGTTTTGATTGATAACGAGCACACAAGCAAGTGGCAAACATGATATCTGGCCGAGAGGCAGTGAGATACATGAGAGATCCGATCATTCCCCGATACAGAGTGGCATCAATTAACTCCCCCTTTTCATCTGGAGTAATCCCGTGATTAATCGCCAGTGGGGTACCAGCAGGCTTCGCATCAGACATACTGAACCGGCTCAGAATGTCACCAACGTATTTGGTTTGGTGAATAAAAATCCCTGCCTCAGACTGATCCACCTGTAAACCCAAGAAAAACTTCATTTCTCCCATCGAACTCATTTCAAATTTGTCTTTCATAACTGTCTCAAATTCCTTGCACAGATTATCATTTGTGGATCCAAAAATTATATCATCCACATACACTTGTACCAAGAGTAAATCACTGTCCTTCTCACGGATGAATAAAGTGCAGTCAATGACACCTCTTCTGAACCCGTTGTTCAGAAGGTGAGTGGAAAGTGTCTCGTACCACGCTCTCGGAGCCTGATGCAATCCATACAACGCTTTGTCTAGCTTGTAGACTTTATCACGATGCAATGGATCTTCAAATCCGGGAGGTTGATTGACATACACTGTTTCACTGATAACCCCGTGAAGGAACGCGCTCTTTACATCCATCTGATAAACCTTGAACTTTTTGAAGGATGCATAAGCCAGAAAGATACGAATGGCTTCTAATCGAGCGACCGGAGCAAACACCTCGTTGTAATCCAATCCCTCTATCTGTCTGAATCCTTGAACCACTAGACGAGCCTTGTTTCTCACAATTATCCCATGATCATCCTTTTTGCAACGAAGTACCCATCTAGTTCCAATGACTTTTGCACCTTTGGGTTTATCAACTAGTTGCCACACCCCTAACTTCTTGAACTGCAAAAGCTCCTCTTGCATGGCGTCTACCCATGATTCTTCTTTGAGGGCTTCAGTGACGGTACGCGGTTCCACTTGAGATATGAAGCAGGAATGAGCACAAAAGCTTACATCTGCAAAATCAAGAATGTCTGCAAGACCACCTGAAGAAAGTTGACTTCGAGTCTTTACTCCATCTAAAGGACTCCCTATAATGTTGTCTTGAGGATGAATTCGATTAATTCTTCCAACAGGATGAGCAGGAACCTCAACCTCAGGATCTAAGTTATTCAAATTCAAGTCCTCAAGATCAGGTACAAGATTATCAACAACTGGTTCAGGAGCAGCTGGGGGATTGTCATCTGTGTCTGAGCTGTCATCATTTACCTGTGTAGAGGGATCAGATGTAGATGTAGGTTGAAAAGTAGCATCGGGTGCATTCTGCACATCATACAACATCTGAACAGCTACATCTTCATCTGAGTACATGGGGGGCATATTGAATGAGTCAAAAAGACTGGAATAGTCAAACATCCAATCTGGCCCTTTTCCAGGTGGGGGCATTGTATACTTCTGAACATCCACATGGTACCACTCCTCCACATTATGAGTTGCAATGTTGTAAACTCGCTTATTTGGAGTGCTGTACCCAAGAAAGTACCCTTCTTCCACCTTTTCATTGAACTTGCCCTGCTCATGTTTCTTAAGCATGGTGCATGGAGCACCAAATGGTTCTAGATACTTAAGATTTGGCTTTCGGTTATGGAGCAGTTCAAAGCAAGTCTTCCCATGTCTCTTCACAATTAGGACCCGGTTCAATGTGTAACAAGCATTGGCAACAGCTTCATTCCAGAATTGAACCGGTAGAGAAGAATCAGCAAGCATAGTTCTAGCAGCCTCAATCAATGTCCTATTCTTGCGTTCAGCAACGCCATTCATCTGTGGAACATATGGAGCACTGAACTGTTGTACGATGCCTCTTGCATTACAAAAATTCTCCATATTGTGATTTTTGAACTCGGTTCCATTATCAGTTCGAAACTGACGAATTTTGAGCTTATAGAGCGATTCAAGTTTGGTAACCAAAACTTGAATGCAATCAAACGTTTCTGATTTCTCCTTCAAAAAGAAGACCCAAGAGTATCTGGAGTATTCATCAGTGATAACCAGGCAGTATTGATCTCCAGCTATACTCTTCCGATTTACTGGACCAAACAAATCCATGTGGAGAAGCTCAAGAGGAACATTGATTGAATGATATTTTTTCAGCTTATGAGACTGCTTAGACTGCTTTCCTTTCTTGCATGAAACACAGATATCAGACAGCTTAAAATTTTTCAAGCTAACTCCCTCAACCAAACTGTTGTGTACCAGATGATTCATCTTACGTAAACTCAAATGGCCCATCCTCTTATGCCAAAGGATTGAATCTTTTTCAGTTGCCTTTGTCATAAAACATGAAGCTGTGGAGGATGTAGTTGAAGCTGTGGCCATATTGAGAACATACAAGTCTTGTTTTCTTGGAGCAGACATCAAAATCCAATCTTCAGGTATCTGCACACCTTGCTTGAGAATATAACACTTTGAATCATCAAACAGAACCTTGTACTCTTTGTCACAAATCTGAGAGACTGACAGGAGGTTGTTTTCCAACTGTTTGACATATCTGACATTATCGAACGAAACCTGTCCATTTGTCAAGGTTCCCTCTCCTGTAATAAAACCACCCTTGTCTCCAGCAAAGGCTACATAGCCACCTCGAACTGCATTCACATTGGTGAGCAGCGAAATATCACCAGTCATGTGTCTGGAAGCCCCACTATCAACGATCCAATTGCTGTTCACTCCAGCTTTGGGGGCAACCTGCACAATAAAGAGACTATCAGTTTACATTGGGAACCCAAGCCTTTACGGTCTTGGGTTGACCCATTGAGTCTCGGATCCAAACATCGATCCATTTTCCCTTAGGAATAGGTTTATCTGAAATTTGTGGTACAGACACCTCAGATGACTTAACTTTCCAAATTGCCTTTTTGTCAAAAGAGGTTTTCAGATAAATGGATGATTGTTTTGATTGATTGACTTTAACCTCATTTGGAACAACCAATGTTTCCAACTTTCCCTTACCCTTGTCTGAACCCTTAGGCTGAGTGTGAAATGAAGATTTTGACTGAAAAGATTTAGACACAGATTTGCTAGGTTTTGGTAAAGCAGACTTTAAGGTTATGAAAGGGACAACCTTAGGTCTGATCAACTGAGGGCAAAACCTCACAATGTGCCCTGGTTCACCACACTCAAAACAGACTTTAACACCTTTTTTATGAAAGTGTTTTAAATCAGAAAATGACTTTTTAGTTGTTTCAAAAACATTTGATTTTTGACAATCTTGCTCAAAACCCAAACCCTTCCTTCCTTTGTTACCAAACTGAGCTGATTTGGTAGTACACTTAGCTTCAGACTCCTGAGAAGCTTTAACAAAGCAGAGTTCCTTGTAAATCTTTGATTTGGAGATTGGGTCACCTTTCATGACACTAGTAATTTGATTCCGAGGAGTACTCTGCTTTGATGAATACTCTGATTCATCCTCGGAATCAGAAACCCAATCTTCCACGATTCCATCCACCCTTGAATCCTTAGTCTGAGATGAACTCTGATTTTCACTCAGACTAACTGGATCAACTACTAACGGAGTAGTAACTTGAAAATCCTTTACGTCTTTGTCATTTGGAGTGTTGACAAAGGCATTTAGGATTGGTGGAGGACATTTTTGATAATTAACCTGCTCCTTCCCCTGATCAGTACCTCTACTGATCATATGCTCAATGATATAAGAGGAGCTCTCATAGCTCTTGAGCTTCTGTCCCAAAGTCTCATAATCACACTCAACTAATGCTAATTTTTTCTTAATCTCATTTATGGTATTGAGATAAGAAGTAATAGCATCTTGCTTGTTCAGAACAGCGATCTCGGCCTCATGCAGTTGTCTATTTAAAAGATCAATTTTATTTTGAAAATCTTTTTCATTAGATTTTAAAACTTTGTTTGCTTCAATGCACAGGTCGAGATCGGTCATAAGATCACTGTTGTGTTTCTGATAAGCAAGGACCTTGCTTCTAAGATCAACACAATTGAAACAATCAGATTTAGAAGATGAACAATCAGTGTATACCTGCTCAGAAGAATCAGTAGAAGCAGAAGAGTTTGCCATCAAAGCAAATTGAGTTGAAGAGTCATCAGCTTCTACATCAGATTCTTGAGTGTCAGAATCTGTCAAACTTTCTGAGTCTGAACTTGATGCTTTGTCATCAGTCACCAACACATCTCCCTGACAGCTGTCTTCAACAATGTCATCAGAAATCTGAATCTCTGCCACACATGCTTTTTCTTGATCATCCTTGTCAGCATTGAATCTGAAGTCCCAATTTACCCCTTCATCTTGTTGAACCATCAAGGCTTTACTACCAGAAGATGAGGATCCAGCTGTTGTAGGAGAATCAATAGGAACTAATCGCCTTTCAGAATTAGCAGGAGCAGACTTCTGATGCTGAAATGGGTTCTTGTTTCCAGCTTTCTTTGGCTGTTTGCATTGTCTAGCAAAGTGTCCTTTCTCACCACAGTTGTAGCATGTAACAGAAGCCATATCAAATCCAAACTTGGACTCCTTGTTTAGATTGATGTCTTTTCCTGTCCTCTTCACAAACTCCTTAGCTCTTCTGACTGCACTAGCCAATGCCCACATGATGTCAATTCTTTCCATATCATCAGGATCAATTTGAGAGTAGTCATCATTGGTCAAATATGGATTGCCAATCTGACCAGCAACCAATCCATCATATGAACTAACCAATGTTGACAGAAGACCCATGTGCTCTTTAGCAATCTCAACTGTGACTTTATCAAAGTTCTCTGTCTTCAGACTTGCAGTAGGCTGATGATGCTCTTGTTGTGAGCTCGATGAAGAAGATGGGCTAAAGTGCATCTGAGCTGCAGATGGGGCTTCAGAAGCTTTAGACACAAAGGCAGTTTTCAGAGGAGCATGAGTTGTAGACTTATCAACTGTTGGAGTGGAGTAGTATAGAGAAGGATCTTGAACTTGTGCAACCCTCTTGGCCTTCCATTTGTTCTCTATCTCCTGCTCTTTTAGCTTCTGAATGAAATCATTAATGTCCATATGAGCCATCATATGAGCCTGCTCTGATACCACTTTGTTGGACCGATCGGGAGCTCGGAAACAATCCGAATCCAATGAAAAACTACTCGACAACCTCTGGGATAGTGCGGAATCCTATTCCAGGGTTTTCCAAACGAAACCAACAGAAACCGTGGTGATCCGAGACTGTAGGAACAACTTGGAAGCAACGATCGAACACCACGGGTTGAGAATCGAACTTGGAAGCACAAGAACCGCTCAAATCTTCAAGGGTTTTGACTCTGGAGTGCCAGGGAAGAAGAAGGGCTCGGGAAAGTTAGGTTTGAAATGATTTGAACTTCTATTTATAAGCTGTAGTCATTCGGCCGAATGAGTGGCCGAAGCAGCTCATTCGGCGAATGACTAAGCTCGAATGAGCAGTCATTCGAATGAGTCATTCGGCGAATGACTCATTCTGAACTTAGACATTCGATACAACTCTCATTCGCCGAATGACTTCATTCTAGAGTCATTCGGCCGAATGAGCAGTTTTCATACTCAAACATTTAATAATCAAATCAAACACTTAGATAAACATTAATAATCAATAATCAATAAACATAAACATGATGAATTAGATATAAAGACAATTTCCATTAATACTTTGAATGATTACATGATAGCCATTTACATAACCGAACTAGGGACAAAACATGTATCTACAGTCTGTAACTAAAGTACAGTACGAGAGCCATACTGTACGAGAACATATCTATTGGTTATATGGGAACTTAGTGCATGAACTGAGAACATATCTTAGTTCTGTATGAACATATCTTTAAAAACATGTGTTGCAATGCAATGAGCTGGGTAAGACTCTAACATGTTTTTGAAATTACAGGACTAAGTATAACTACGAATAATTGTGTGATCTGTGTGTAATGTGAACATGTCTGGACTAAATTCATGTAGTTATACTGTATTCTTATAATCACCTTTTAATACAAATTTTCAGTGTAACTGAATGGGATTGTATTTATGTGATAGAACGGGTTATATCTTTAATGTTCTTGAACTGACCTGAGTTTTGTCTGCTTGTGAGCAGAATAATGGCTCCTAAACGAGGTCGACCAGCTAAGAGAGCTACTCAGAACATTACAAACCCTGAACAGAATCAAATTCCACCTTTGAATGTTGACTCAAATCCGGATCCGCATGTTAATCCGGAAGCGAACGTAGTTCCACCTGGGAACTTGGAAACGCATACTACTCCACCAGTGAACCCTGGAGCAGGCATTGTTCCACCTGCTGGTACAAGCGGATCTGAAACAAATGAGGCTATGATAGCTCGTATTGTGCGTGAACAACTATCTGCTTGTGGTGTTCTGACACAACACCAACCACATATCACTGTAGGTTCTGGTGGGGAACACGATCATGTTGAACATAATGCTACTGGTGGTCACGTTGAAACTCATACCACTACCGGTACAACTACTATTGTTCCTGATCCACCCCGACAGGGATGTACTTACAAGTATTTTGCTTCCTGTAACCCTCCTACTTTTACTGGCAAAGAAGGAGCGGCTGGTCTAATAAGGTGGATTGAGGAAATGGAAACTAAGCTCAAAATCAGTCAGTGTTTGGAGGAGCATAAGGTGTCTTATGCTGCCTGTTCTTTGAAAGATTCTGCTTTGACCTGGTGGAATACCCAGGCCAAGACTTTGGGTTCAGCCACAGTTGACTCGATGGGCTGGAACGATTTCAAAACTCTGATTAGATCAGAGTACTGTCCCATCACTGAAATTCAAAAACTCCAGGAAGAATTCTGGAATCACTCGATGATCGGTGCTGACTGTCTTGCTTACACCGATCGTTTTCATGAACTTACTTGTTTGCTTCCCGACATGTTTCCTACGGAAGCCGCTTTAATCGAGAAGTACATTAAGGGTCTGATTCCTCAGATACGAGGAATGGTGACTGCTGCTGAACCTACAACCCTGAAACATACGATTCTTTTGACCACTAAGCTTACCAATGAGGCGGTAAGGAGTGGTACTTTGTCTTTGAAACCTCAGACGGTTCATAATCGTAGTGATGTCGGTACCTCGAATGTGTCAAAAGGTACCAAACAAAAGTCGTTTGGCAAAACCAAGGCGAAGGCTCCGGCTGAGATCATCTAGAGCAAGCCAACTGTGAAAAACTATGGTGCAAATGTTCCTGAGAGGAAAACTTATACTGGGCAGGCGCCCAAATGCAATAAGTGTCCACTACATCACATGGGACCATGTCCTGTTTGTCTGAACTGTAACCGAGTTGGACATTATGCTAAATATTGCAACTTTCCTGCTCAGACACCAAACCAAGCACCACGACAAACCACTCAAACCAACCGGTCATGTTACAAATGTGGAAGCCCTGATCATCTCATACGAAACTGTCCGAACAATAACACCAATCCGGGAACTGAAGCTAGGGGAAGAGCTTTTCAGATTGGTGCGACCGAGGCGAGACATGATGCAAATATTGTTACTGGTACGTTTCTTCTTAATAATCTATACGCATCAGTTTTGTTTGACACAGGAGCGGATAAGAGCTTTATCTCTCCTGAATTTGCATCATTAATTTCATTGCCTACGGTAGATCTAGAAACTCCTTATGTTATTGAACTTGCTAACGGCAAGTTGATCAAAACTAACAGTGTTATTCAAGGATGTTCCTTGAATTTGAATGATCATCTTTTTAAAATTGATTTACTTCCTATTGAGCTTGGGAGCTTTGATGTTGTTGTTGGTATGGACTGGCTTTCTAATAACTAAGCGGAAGTTGTCTGTCAAAACAAGGTGATCCGCATTCCATTACCTAACGGTAATACACTGATAGTTCAAGGAGAACGAGCAGGTAGAAAACTTGGTCTCATATCTTGTATGCGAGCTCAGAAATTCTTAAGGAAAGGCTGTTATGCTTTCCTGGCACATGTGACTGAGCACAATTCTTCACCTAAACAAATCACAGATATCCCAATAGTCAAGGATTTTTCAGAAGTTTTTCCTGAGGATATATCAGGATTACCCCTAGTGAGACAAGTTGAATTTCGAATCGACTTGATTCCAGGTGCAGCACCTGTTGCTAAAGCCCCGTATCGGCTTGCACCATCCGAAATGCAAGAACTTTCATGTCAATTGCAAGAACTGTTAGACAAAGGTTTTATCAGACCTAGTTTCTCACCCTGGGGAGCACCTATTCTTTTTGTGAAAAAGAAGGATGGTTCATTCAGAATGTGTATTGACTACAGGGAACTCAATAAACTGACAATCAAGAACCGTTATCCACTACCTCGTATCGATGATCTGTTTGATCAACTACAAGGTGCTACTTATTTTTCAAAAATCGATTTGAGATCTGGATATCATCAGTTACGTATTCATGATGATGACATTCCTAAAACTGCTTTCAGAACTCGATACGGACATTACGAATTTCTAGTAATGCCGTTTGGTTTAACAAATGCACCAGCAGTTTTCATGGATCTGATGAATCGAGTATGTAGACCTTATCTGGATAAATTTGTGATTGTGTTTATTGATGATATTCTTATTTATTCTCGAAATCAACAAGAACATGCTCAACACTTGAAATTAATTCTAGAACTTTTGGCACGTGAAAAATTATATGCCAAATTCTCCAAGTGTGAGTTCTGGTTACGAGAAGTTCAATTTCTTGGTCATGTAGTAAATCAAAACGGTATTCAAGTGGATCCCAGTAAGATTCAGGCGGTGAAACAATGGGAGACACCACGAACCCCGACTGAAATACGTCAATTCTTGGGGTTGGCAGGTTATTATCGTCGGTTTATCAAGAACTTTTCAAAGATAGCCTTGCCACTGACTACATTGACACAGAAAAATCAACCGTTTATATGGAGTTCTCAACAGGAGGAGGCGTTCCAACTGTTGAAACATAAACTCTGTAATGCACCTATCTTGACACTACCGGAAGGTACTGATAACTTCACAGTGTATTGTGATGCTTCACGTCAAGGTCTTGGGTGTGTTCTAATGCAGAAGGATAAGGTAATTGCTTATGCTTCTCGACAACTGAAAATACATGAGAAAAATTATACCACACATGATCTAGAACTTGGGGCAGTAGTGTTTGCACTCAAGATTTGGAGACATTATCTATACGGAACTAGGTGTATTATATACACTGATCACAAAAGCCTCCAACACATTCTAGATCAGAAAATGTTGAACATGCGACAGAGGCGATGGGTTGAACTGTTGAACGATTACGACTGTGAGATTCGTTATCACCCAGGCAAAGCAAATGTTGTAGCTGATGCTTTAAGTCGCAAGGAACGAGTCAAGCCTTTACGTGTGAAAGCGTTAGGTATGACTATTCAAACCAGTCTAATTCCTCAAATCAAAGAAGCTCAGCAACAAGCTTTACAAGCAACGAACTATTCTGCTGAGGGACTAAGAGGATTAGATAAGAAACTCGATACTAAGGCTGATAGACTGTTGTATTTCAAAGACCGAATGTGGATTCCTTTATTCGGTAACTCTCGAACCATTATCTTGGATGAGGCGCATAAATCCAGGTATTCTATTCATCCAGGTGCTGATAAAATGTATAAAGATCTTAAAGACTTTTACTGGTGGCCTGGAATGAAGAAACAAATAGCTGAATACGTGGATCGATGTCTAACATGTCTCAAAGTCAAGGCTGAACATCAACGACCTTCTGGGTTACTACAACAACCTGAGATTCCCATGTGGAAATGGGATCAGATCTCTATGGATTTCATTACTAAATTACCCAGAACATCACGTAATCATGACTCTATATGGGTTATCGTTGATCGCCTTACGAAATCTGCGCATTTCTTACCCATCCGAGAAGACTATTCTATGGATCGACTCGCTAAACTCTATGTTAATGAGATTGTATCTCGACATGGAATACCGATCTCTATCATTTCTGACAGAGATAGTCGATTTATGTCACGATTTTGGCAAACTCTTCAGAATGCTCTGGGCACGCAAATCAATATGAGCACAGCTTATCATCCACAAACTGACGGGCAGACTGAACGAACAAATCAAACTCTTGAAGACATGCTCAGAACCTGTGTGATTGATTTCGGAGGTAGCTGGGATATTCATCTTCCACTTGTTGAATTCTCATATAATAACAGCTACCATACTAGTATTCAATGCGCTCCATTCGAAGCACTTTATGGACGTAAATGTAGATCACCTATCTGTTGGTCAGAAGTAGGTGAAAACCAAATCATTGGCCCAGAATTCATTCAGGAAACAACTGATAAGATCGCACTCATTCAAGAACAAATCAAAGCTGCTCGCGATCGTCAAAAGAGTTATGCTGACAATCGTCGTAGACCGTTGGAATTTCAAATCGGTGATCTAGTAATGTTGAAAGTTTCACCGTGGAAGGGTATATTCAGATTTGGGAAAAGAGGTAAACTTTCACCAAGATTTGTAGGACCATTTAAAATTCTTGAACGAATTGGACCAGTGGCTTACAGACTTGAATTACCTCCTGAACTCGATAACGTTCATGATATCTTCCATGTATCAAATTTGAAGAAATGCCTAGCCGATGAATCCTTGATCGTACCTCTGAAAGAAATCCAAATTGATGAGAAATTTCAATTCAGGGAAGAACCAGTTGAAGTAATGGATCGAGAGGTGAAGGTACTGAAACGCAGTCGCATACCTATTGTCAAAATTCGGTGGAATTCACAGCGTGGACCCGAATATACGTGGGAACGTGAAGATCAGATGAAACAGAAATACCCACATTTATTTTCATGATCAATTGTTATCCCGTAAGTCTTTCACTAAATTTCGGGACGAAATTCCTCTAACAGGAGGAGACTGTGACAGTTGCGTACGAAGAATTCGGCATTTATGACGTAAGCACATTTGGTCGTGCATGAAATCCACGAGGATTTAGTAACTTTTGTTATTGGGGATTGAAAGTATGTGAAAAATGATGAACGTGGGCGAAAACCGTGCGCAAAACGGAGTTCGTATGCCCCCGGAATCGCGAAAAGAAGTTTAAAACCAAAATGGTGACGCAGGATGACGTGGGGCGGTACGCCCCATCGCGGCCCTCCAGTTGGGGCGATACGCCCCAGGACCTATGTCGGCTAAAAATTGCTTTAAGCGATCAGAATTGTCCAGAACGCAAAAATTTCATCCACTTCGATCCCAAGCAACCACCAGACGCCATTTCTTCATCCTTTAACCTCCAATCTTCATTTCAAAGCCCCTCAAACATCCGGATCATCCCACAGATCATATATACAAGTCCCGATCGTTGTTTTAACCGCGGAAATTCGTCAGAACAGGTAACGGTTCATTTTAACCTTCTAGTTTGATTTTGATTGATTAGATCTTGATTTTGAACGTAATGAGATAGTTAGGATTGTTGATTATTGCCTAGATGATGGCTAGGATTGATTATAAACGAAGAACACGAAGTTCTAACGGTTAAATCCTTGTTTTGATCCGTTGTGATGCCCGGTTTGCATGAAATCATACCTATGATTATAATGGTTTAAACCATTTGATTATGACAATGTAGGTGATTAGTTTGATTAATCTTTGAAATGCAAAGGTTAAATCCAAGTGTTTCAAACTAATCATAATCATTAACATACTCATTGGAAGGATTATCTGATGTTTGTGATAACAGTCAGATTAGTATGTTAAATCTGGTTATTTCACCTATTCTGATGCTACATTGTGATATTTCATGATATTTGGGTAATCAATAATAAGGATTAATCACTCCTAAGCCATTAAATCATCTAGAAACTGTTTTAGCATTATAATCAACAACATTGACTATTTGGTTAATCTGAGATTATTCTGATTAATCTAGAGTGTCATCAACTTTGTGTTAGGAATCTAATGTAATGTAGGTTCCTACATTATCATACATTGTATGATATAACCTTAAATTAATTAATTATATAATTAATATCGAGTTGATGATTTACTAAGCAATGTCTTTGACATTGAACGTTCAGAAGAATCTAATCAGTAAACTAGAACATAAATAACTTATTAAAGATAACTAAATGCAGAATCATCTCTGTACTATCAGTTTGGTGATACACTGCTACACTTATACTACCAGGTGAGTTTCGTACAACCCCTTTTATTCTAATCTTTTATAAACATCGGGGAACATTGTTGAACTTTTAATGAACATATGATATGTATCACTGATATCTGTGTGATTTCATGTGATTGTTGTGACTTTTGTGGGATTTCATGGGATTTTGGCCTGTAGACTGAACTCTATCATGACACTGAAAGTCCTCATTTTGAACTGTATCTAGTGAACCCATGTGTGGCCGAGCAGAAAACATTGATAGTACTATTGGTTGACACCCCATTCGCTGGGAGGATTGCATCTCCCCTTGTGTGAATGTTTGTTATCTGTTTCCTGAACTTCTTAATGGTGTGATAGACATTAAGATAATGAGGCACTAAGATATGTACCGACGGGTAATATCTTGAGACAGACTAGACGTCCGAAAGGAACTAGATACAGGTCCCATGGTTATCCAGAACTGAACTTTTGAGAACGTGCTTATCATATCATATTGTTTTAAATTGAACTGTCGATCTCACCAGCTTTGTGCTGACGTTTCAAACTCAAACCTTTTTGCAGGTAAGCAAGAATAGCCGGTGAGGATGCACTTTGAGTTATTTGCACTTTAATAATTAGTATTGTAATTAAATAAATATAGTTGTAATGTGGTTGTGATTGCGACACCCTGGTAATGTAATTACTTTAAGTTAATCTGTGTGCTTATGATATTGGTTCAGGTAAGTCACCCCTCACCTCAGAGACATCACCACTATGCTTCCGCAACCGATTCAGTGACGTCAGACCAGACATGAGGTGACGAGGGGTGGTGGTGTGACACGGACCGTTAGTAGCGCGTAGCGCCTAGCATGGTAATCTTGAATAGTACTATTTGGGCCTGACAAGCCCCACCCATCGCGCCTGGGAGGCCAACCCGACTGTAGGTCGGAATGGGTGCAATATTGACAAACACTTTGCCATTGTCTTGTGATGGACATGGCGGGAGGCACAACTGTCAGCTTCGGTACGACCCCGCATATAATATAACTGTATTGACTAGCTATCAATCGATACTGCATTGTAATGATATGTAAATCGTATCTGTTACTCTAAACATTGGATGGTTATTGCTTATGAAAAACCTGTGCTCTCACCAACCTTTGTGTTGACCTTTTACTCGCATGTTTTCTCAGGTAGCTAAGGCACGCGCACAAGGATTAGGATGCTAGGCTGGAGTCGCATGCATCTGCTTATGTGTCTTAGACTATTAAACATTTGTCAACATTTTGTTATGTTACTTATTGTATTGATAAACAACTTTAATCGCTTCCGCATCTACTGTTACCTATCATTTTGAAAAATGTTTTAAATTAACGCTTCCGCAAATCATGAATGTTAAACTGTTTTGTTAATTTATACTTTACTTCCGCAACTCTGATTTTACAAACTGTTTTATCCAAGTTATTGGATGTACGTATGAAACCGGACATATAGGTCTCGCAAGTTGTGTGACCGGAGACTGCGATCCTGACAATCTGTTGTTGCTCGCGCCCCGTTCGGGACGGGATTTCTCGGGGTGCGACAATCTGGATGCTACATGAAGAACATAAGCCAGATGATGGAGCGGGCTGACCTAGATTATGACTAATATACTAATATATATTTATGTATGTATATTAGTTTATAATCCTTTTGACATATAACTTTATAGAGGTGTGTGTGAGTGTGTGTATGTTTGAGTTTATTTTGTATCTATTAAATGCATAAAATTTTAAAACGAACACTTCAACTCATTGACGGAGCTTGAACGGAAAAACAGAGGGGACTGAATGATTTTTAGAAAGAAAACGAAGGGGCGGAAGGATTTTTTAGGAAGAAAACAAAGGGGAACCGAATGATTTTTAGGAAAAAAACAGAGGGGACCAAAGGATTTTCTAACGAAATACTATTAAATCGACCCTTATAACCGGAAAAACAGGGGCCGGGGCATCCCGGGCTCTTGTTAAGCTCTGTCCTTGCTTCAACTTCGCTTTATTATACTTTGAGCTCCATTACAATTATTTGAATTTTAAAACAAAACCTATGGATTACACAAACTTTAAAGCCTTAAGATAAACCTAAGTTCTAAAAACCAAGTACTAAAACCTAAATTTGTTTTAAACTTGATCTTTATTAAAACTACTAAATTTGTTTTAAACTTATATTTAGGAAAATGATCAAGCTAAAGTTTACTAAAGCAAAGATTGAATATTTTGACCCTGTAAGCTTCACCCTGGCATTGCCACAAACACCGTCTGGGCCTTACAAAAAGGTTAATCATCACTTGGTTGTAACTAAACCGAACAAATGCCTTAATTGCACCAAAATTTAAGTTGAATACCTGTCAAACTATAAAACATTTTAAACAAAATCAATGAAGTTCATGATTTACTAAATCGAAGATTAGCTACTGCATGTAGAAGATGATTAATTTAGGGGTGGAATTCCGAACATATAATGTATTTGAACTTGACATGGATAATAAATATGTGTTGCTTCAACAAACTCAATGTAGCAAGTGTACCACAAAGACTTAAGGGTTAATCATCTATAACAAATCAAGCAATGGGTAATGTTGCATACAACCTTCTAACTTTTTAATGCTATCTTACCATGCTCATTATTGATTGTAAATTTGTATTATTCAGCGTTCTATAAATCATCAATCTTTTATAAATTATTTTTTAACATGTATATTCAAATTATATGTAGATTTGAGATTTATATTATGTTTATGAGTAAATTGCACTTTTGGTCCTTTATGTTTTTATTAAAAATTCAGAGACTGTCCTTAATGTTTCAAAATTTCAGATACGGTACTTGTGGCGTTAAAATCTTTCACTGTAGGTCCTTTCTCCGTTAACTTTTGAATTAAAGGGAAGGCAGAATAGTAAAATCACTCTTGTTGCACTTTGTAATTAAAAGAGGAGAATAATTCCCCTTTTTTCCATACATTCAAAGTATTAGGGTTCCAAAATCGATCCAACCTCAAATCGATCAGAATGTTAAGTTGTTTCTGTGGAAGGCAAACTATCATCCGCGTATCACGAACATCTAAGAATCCTGGGCGGTGATTTCATGTTTGTCGTTAGCATGTAAGTAATTTTGTGTCGAATTCATGTTTTCGGTTGATTTGAAGTAATTTTTATCGTTGTTGGACAAATTATATCGATATGATGATTCTTACCACCTACGTAGGTACGACCCTGGGGCTCGGTTAACATACCACCGTAATACTTCATTTTGAACAAAGTAGGATAAAATTCTGCAATTTCAAATAAACTGAAATTAATCAACAAGTAATTCAACAATAACTCAGCAATGTGTATCAACATGCAGGCTGGTTAACTTACCATACACAGAAATAACATCATCTTGGGTTTCTAGTTTGCGTAATAGCCATCTACGCTCATCATTAATCACTGAATAATCACTCATTACAGAAGATGAACCTTCCACCATGCTTGAAGACTGATAATCGATATGAAGGAGCTAAGATTGAACACCGATTTTTGATTCTTCTAGGGCTTCAAACCATCAATGTGTATCCACATGCAGTTTGGTTAACTTACCATGCACAAAAATATCATCATCTTGGGTTTCCGGTTTGCGTAATAGCCATCCACGCTCGTCATTAATCACTGAATAATCACTCATTACAGAAGATGGACCTTCCACCATTCTTGAAGAACGATAATCGATATGAAGGAGCTAAGATTGAAGACCGATTTTTGATTCTGATTTCAAACAGTCGTCATTTCTAGGGCTTCAAACGAGAACGAAGTGCAACAAGAGTGATTTTACTATTCTGCCCTCAATTTAATTCAAAAGTTAACGGCGTTAACAGAGTAAGGACCTACAGTGCAAAATTTTAACGCCACAAGTACTGATTTTGAAATTTTGAAACATTAAGGACCATCTCTGAATTTTTAATAAAACATAAAGGACCAAAAGTACAATTTACTAGATAATATGTGTAGAGATTCTTAAGGATATGTTGGGTGCTCATGAGGCTGCTATAGTCCTAGGTAAGTATAAATAATACCTAATATATGCAGATGTATGAATTATGATCGTAAAGTTTTTTTAATGGTTTTTGAGGTGTGAGTACCAAGGAGCAAGCACTTTAGACATTAGTTTTCAAGTGATGCGCGTCAGTTTTATACGCAATCTAAAATATGTTTACCCATCTCTCTTCTTTCTAATATTATGAGACGTTTTTTTAGATTTTAATTTTTCTCATCTTACTTATATTAAATGGTAATCATTATATTAAATTTGATAAATAATATGATTGCAATATAGGTCATATTCTTATAAACTACAAAACTATTTTTGAAAAATATATGAAATATAATTTAAAATAAATAATTTTAAAATTTATTTATTTTATCTATATAATAAACATGTTCCTAATTTAGTTATACATTAAACAAAACAACGGTTGTAAGAAGCTAAGACCACTCCCATCGTCGATTAAAATTGTGTTTGTTCGCTGTAATGGAAAAAAGAAAAAATAAAACAAAATCACCAACTTGTTTGCTCCACCAAATCTTTGGTTGGTTGGAGATTATTTTAATAGGGTATTAGAAAAAAAAAAAAAAGAAATTATTCTAATTTATTTAATATATTTATTTATTTCATTTTAAATTTAATTTAAATTTAATAATTTATATATTTTTAAATAAAATATTTATTTTTATTAAAATAAAAATAATCATAAAACAATATTTATTTATTGAAAATTGGGTTGGGTTGGTTGTAAATGAGAGTGAAAAAATTAAATTTGGTTGGTTGTGTAGATGGAGGAAAGAGAAATTAATTTTTAATAAATAGTGTTGGTTGGTCGTGAATAAGAGTGGTCTAAGAAGTAATTAGTTTGATACGAGCACATCAAGTGATTAGAAAACATCATCGCCATTTGTTGTAAATGATGAAACCATAGGGGTGAATAAATGCAAGCTGGAAAACTAAAAGGACGAAATGCATAATTTACTCCAAGATAAAATTCATTATGCAAAAATTATTTAAAAATAAAAAATAAAAAGGCCTGGTTCTCCTCCCGTTGCCGACGAGAATTCCAGATCCGACGGCGACGACTTCTCTGTTTCCAGTTTCCTAATTCTGTTCATACAAGATGACATACGCAGGTCTCCAGATGTTCATGGTGAAGTTGGAGCAGCTGATCAACGGCAACGACCATCCATTGACCAAACAACCCGGAAATTATACGTGAAAAGCCTCAATTTCAACTTCTCCATCAAGATCTGGGCTCCATGATTCAAACAATTTACATCGACGAACACCAAGATCCACATGAGCTTGAAAAATTTGATGATGTGAAAAAAAGATTCATAGATGCAGCAGAAGAGGCACAATATATGGTCGATCTGTTTCTATCTGGTGTCCACATTAGGAATAACGCTTCCGGTGTTCAAATTAGGAGACATTCCAAGTCTGTCGTCGATCTGGTTCTGTGTTGTGTTTACATCAGGAATAATGGGCGTTTCCTTGCATCTAAAGACTTTGAGCGATCCCTAAATCTTGTTGATGTTAGGAGATCATTCAAGTCTGTGAAGGAGGAGTTCATGAGTATGAGAAATGATAACACGAAGATGGATGCATCTCAAACAACACTCAATCAGTCTGCTTCTGCTGCTATTGGATCAAAGAAAATATTGGACGATTATATTGTGGGGATTGATGATGATGTTAAGCTGATAAAAGACAAACTTATGGAGGATCAAAAGAAGCTGGATGTAGTCTCTGTTGTTGGTATGGGGGGAATTGGCAAGACAACACTCGCCACCAAAGTATTCAATGATGCTTATGTTAAGTATCATTTCCAAATCCGTGTATGGGTCACTGTTTCTCAAACATATATGATAAGCGCCATGTGTTGACTCAAATTCTCGAATCAATCCTTGGCCAGTTAGACCTTGGAGTTGCTAGTGACTCTCGGCTTCGTGAATTGGTGCATAAACAGTTGAAGGGTAAGAGATATTTGATTGTGATTGATGATATTTGGCACATTGATACATGGGATAACATGAAATTATTCTTCCCCCATGACAACAACGGAAGTCGAATTCTGCTCACCAGTCGCCTCACTGATGTTGCTAAGCATGCAACTTCGTATGGATTGATTCATCACTTGGGATATTTGAACATTGAAAAAGGTTGGGAGTTGTTGTATAAGAAGGTGTTCCATGGCAATGAGTGCCCTGAATGGTTGATTAAACCTGGAATGCAAATAGTAGAGAATTGTAAAGGATTACCACTTGCGGTGGCTGTCATTGCAGGAGTTTTAGCAAAAGAATCACTGAGTGAAAAGTTTTGGGTGGAAATTGCGTATAGGACCGGTTCATACGTTGTTGGGGACCATGTTATGGAATCATTAGCTTTAAGTTACAATCATCTTCCTCTTCACTTGAGAGAGTGCTTTCTGTATCTTGGTGGCTTCCCAGAAGACTACAAGTTTCAAGTACAACAGTTGATCTTGTTATGGGTGGCTGAGGGATTCATTCATGAAGATGGACAAAGAAGCTTGGAGGATATTGCAGAGGGATACCTAATGGATCTAATTGACAGAAATCTTTTAATTGTAGCACACAGGAGTAATTGTAATGGAGCTATCAAATCTTGTAAAGTGCATGATCTTGTTAGGGAGGTATGCCTGAGAAAAGCCAACGAAGAAGGATTTATCATTAAAACAGAAACGCAAACATTGTCCTCTCACATGTCTAATGTTACTACAACATCATATAGGCCGGTTCGTGCGTTCATAGATAAAGATCCCAACATTGTACACTTTTCTTATCCGTGTGCCCAAAACCATTGGTCCATTTTGTGCTTTAATGATTTAAGATCATTGAGCGATGACTTTGCTAATTGTTTCCGTTCCTTTGTGTTACTAAAGGTGTTAGATCTACGTAAATGTAAATTGAATGACTTCCCGAAAGGCATGGAGTTGCTAGTTCACTTGAGGTATCTTGCAATTAGGATTTCATCAGACACTTTTCCATCTTCAGTTTGCAATTTATGGGGTCTTCAAACCCTCATTTATATTTCGAAAGGCATGAATATGGTGGTTTTACCTAGTAACATATCAGATATGGTAAATCTAAGGCATTTGTTGAGTTATTATCCTTCTAGAGACCAATTTAAGAGGCACTTTATTCTTCCTGCCATTGATAAACCAATGAATTTGCTAACCTTCTCGTGTGTGCGGTTGGGAGTTGGGGTGGATTTTCAAACATGTTTTCCATGCATTAAGGAACTCAGGTGTATGTATACTGAGAAAAATGACTTCAAAAGTTTCAGCTACCTTGAAAAACTCAAATTAATTGGCGATGTAAGGGAACACATTACACTTCCAGTAACATTGAAAACACTTGCACTTAGGGGTGTGCAAGAAACGGTCCGGACCGCGAGAACCGAAGACCCGAACCGTGAAAACAGGTTCGGGTACCCGTTTATAAAAGAAGGTTCGGGTTTCGGGTATGTTTATGGGGCTTAATCGGTTTCGGTCCGGTTCCGGGTTCTAACCAGCAGGTTACCCATGAAACCCGGACCGGTTTTTTAACCTAGTTTTTTTAGAAAAATTAAAAATGCTTACCTATACAAGCTAGTTTCTAATTGAGAATTGAGATTTCATGATTCTAATAGGCAACTTACTTGACACAGGGTGACTATCCAACTTCAAGTTTTCAAATGTGATTTTCATTTTTCAATTCAATTCATCATGAGCAAGCACCAACTTGAATATTTAAAGACATTTTTAAATGTTTGTGATATTATCATGTATAGAATTATGTCATATTCACGTTCCAAAACATTAGCACCAAGTACACGAACCATTTCTCTATTTTTTTCTTACAGGTTTTTGATGTTATGTTTTAACTTATTGCTTTTACATTAAACAGGTCCAAACCCGCGAAAACCGAACCGTGAAACCCGTATTACCCGGAACCGGTTTCTAATAATCGGTCCGGTTCTCGGTTCCCAAATTTATGTTAAAACGGGTTCGGTTCCAGTCCGGTTTGGTCCGGTCCGGTCCGGTTCCGGACCGATAATCACCCCTACTTGCACTAACATGGTGTGGTTTACCATGGAGTAAGATGTCAATCATTCACTCGTTACCAAATCTCCACGTTCTAAAACTACACAAATTATCCTTTGTGGGAAAATGCTGGGACTCAGATGAACATGAGTTCCCAAGGTTAACATTCTTGAGGCTTAGTTTCTTAAATATCAAACTGTGGAAAGCGTATACTACAAGCTTCCCGAGCCTCAAACAATTAGAAATTGAGTGTTGCGTCTATCCTGAAGATATCCCCATTGAAATTGGGGAAATATCAACGCTTGAGCTTATTAAAATCAGGGCATGTAGGCCATCTGTTGGTGAATCTGTTAGAAGAATTCTAGAAGACCAACATGATTTTGGAAACTACGACTTAAAGATTGACGTCCTTAACAACTTTTTTCCGGATAGTTGATAGTCAATGTGTGGGAAAGCTTGAAGCAACCTAAAAGGGGGCAAAACTGTTATGAGTGGGAGCGAAATCAATACTTATTTATAATCTATCGACCAAAAAAAAAACTTAATCAATAACTTATTAACAAGTGAATTTTAATTGACATGATTGTAGAGAAATATATTTGTTCATGCTTGTTTATTTGTCCCACAGAACAAGGAAAGAAGCATAATGTAATGTTATGTTCATTCAGACTTCAAGATTAGGCTTATTTGTTTTCATTTGACTTAAATTTTTATTAGTTAGAATCAAAATGTAAAGCTACAGTAAATTCATAAATTTTTAGATAAATGTGTATAGACTGATTGTAACCTTTTATACTCTTGGTCTTCCTATTAAGTTTTTACTTTTTAGAGAATTGAATATTTAGCTTTAGCACATAAAGACTCCACACATGCCTAATATGGCTCAAGGATGTTAAATTGGTCATGTTCATAAGTTGGCGAGTACAATCCAGTACGAATCCAAAACTTGTGATAAGTATGAACCCATACACAACACAACATGAATATAGGCTTGTTGATATTAATACGACTCATTTGACATGAATTTTTTAACATATCAATATTTTAATATTACAACTTTGTGATAACAAATACAAACAAACTTACCCAGTGTATTCTCACTTTTTAGTGGGGTCTGGGAGGAAAGGATGGACACAAACCTTACCCCTGTCCCAGTTGGGATAGAGAGACTGCTCCGAATGAGTCCTCGGCTCAAAGTTATCGTTTGAAGTTAATCATCCCAACGCTTTTATGGTTATTTTCACAAAATAAGTAAAATAACTTTAAAGGTAGTGAAATGTTACTTTTGTCCCTAGAAGGCCCACACATATGTGCATTACATGTGTGCACCGCAATTTTAAACGTTAATAAGTTGTAAATGTTACTTTAACAATGTGTGTCAATATTTAACGTTTGAATCTTAATTTTTATCAAATATCATGCGTAAATGCGTATGATTTTAAATAGTTTTTAATTTATTATTTACTTTATAAAGTGATTATATCACTACTTAATATATTAAATAAGTTAAATATGTAGAAAATTAGCAATAACTTGTTATTCAGGTTATTTATATAGTAATAACCTGGGTCATGCGATTTACCTCCCTCATGTTGGCCGTGAGACCGGTCATTGAGGGCCGCCTAATGGTGGCGTTCATCATTTTTTTTTATATATGATTAGAACACCTATATTAAGTTGAATGACCTAATTATGACAAAAAAAAGTTCTAGTGACTTAATTGGGACAATATGAAAAGTTTGTTACATTTGTGTAGAGTTATCCCAAATTAAAATAAGGAAATAGACTAGTTTCAAGGAGAGCCACACATATATTAAGAAATCCCACTAATCTTGGTCTTGTACGTGAATGCATGCTTTCATTATTTTGGGATAAGATCCTCCATGTTAATTGGGTTTCGTGATAACACGCTTGGGTCGAGGTTGCACATTTGGGTCGGTGTTGCTTACATGGGTCGTAACACTCTTGATGCAGGAGGTTTGGATGGTCTCTTATGGTGTTCAAGGGTGGATCATTATGTTATCTTTTTGGCTCTAAATATTGGAAACTTATGTGGTCGCCTTATTACATCCAGGGTAGTAGGGGTATAGCTTTTCACAATGAATTTTGCTACTGTTTTTTGGAATCATAGGAGTAAGTACTAAAAAAGGTCAATATGTTGGATCAAATTGATCTGGGTATGCATAGCTTTCATTATTGTTGGGAGCTGGTTCATTATAGACTGGGGCACAGATTTTGACCATGGTGCGATTCTGGTTTGCCTTTGGCACACAAATGGCTCGGAAGGGAGTGGCCTGGGTTTGACTTTGAGTTGGTGCAGATGGGGAACTACGCTAGTGGATTAGGTTTTGGGTTACAGCTGGTCTAATTTTACATGCAGATGTCATGGGAAGTGATATGGAGATCCTTGTAATGGGAAAGCTTCGCAGGTGTTACTCCTGGTCTCATCGAACATATGTATGTTGTGTTAATTGACGACTTAAATTTTGACAATGAAACAAATTTATTTTTCTTCATAACCTTCAACAAATGTATGAATTTTATTAAATAAGATATTGGCCTAATATAGACCCATCCGGGTCAATAGCATCAGCTTCAATTCGTACAAGCAAGGATCCGGTGATTATTTTATTTAATATGTTACGAAACGAAATGGCTAAAAGCCAAAGAGGTAACACCGTAGCTCCTCAAGTAGCGAGCTTGGGAGGTATAGTGGAACATATTTTATATCAACTATAAGCGCTGAAGAATATATGCAATTTGATATTTTGGCTTGGTGAAAAGGAAAGGAATAACAATTTCCTATTCTGTCTGCTACGGCCAGTGATTTACTAATCGCCCAAGCTTCTTCAGTAGCTCCAAAATCCACTTTTTCCGTTAGCGGCAGAGTTTTATCATGAAGATCACTTGGACGCGGTGGATCGTATACAAGACTCTACAAATCTCGAAGACGAAATAATAATTGAACCTCAAGTACACGAAGAGGAGGTTTCCGAAGGATTATTCTCCGGTTTGTCGGACGAATAACTCGCTTATGACGCATCGATTCGGTTGAACAACAGCTCCGGTGAAGCCGAAATGTAAACTACGAGCGAATTTAGATAAATTTGTATAATTATTTTCTTAGAATTATGTGTTATTTTTTAAAAATTTTAAAAAATATAAAAATGGAATTTATGTTATTTAAGTGTTTGTTATTAGCTTGTAAATTGTTTAGAATAAATAAAATTGAAATTTATGTTGTTTAAATGTTTAATTTTAAGAAAGTTAAAAAAATTGTTTTTAACCAATATCTGGTTATACCCAGTTTTCATACCCAACTCGACCCTAACCGGGTACCAAACTCCAAAGAAGCTATTAATTCTTCTTGAAATTATATTCCAAGAAAATAAAAATGGCTTAATTGATACGCCACAATTGTGGCTCTTCCATATAGCGAGGCCAAGACAAAAGACTCTCAAAGAAATATGATAAAACGACAAGAAGGCTGGATAGTAAGATAGACGGAATACACAAACGCAAGGCGAAAAGGAAGGGATAAGACAGACCAAAAGAATATCAATGAACAGAAAGGAAAAGCTTTTACACGATGGACACGAGGGAAGATGTCAAATCATAAAGATGGCAGAAAGCTGAGAGATGCTGTAAGCCAACTAGTTATACGGAAATAGGAAATTATAGGTAATACGAGAAAGGCACCCAGAAAGCAAGAAGCTGCCAATACACACAAGGAAAGGGACTAGCTCCTAGGAAGCTCAAGCTTCCAAGCAAGGAGCATTATAAATAGAACACCCCAGGTTACAAAGCAGGGCACTTGATCTTTCTCACCACTTTCATTCGTATTAACTTTTCTCTGATCAAACACTTATCCTCATGCCAGAGTCCAATCGCAAGAAGCCTCCTCCTGCGGTAAGGCTAATGATGTCTTTCTTTCTTTCTTTGCAGGACAGCCAGGAACCTTGAGACGAAGACCAGCCAAGAAGTATCCCGCTAAACCGTTACGTGAACATTGGCGTCCACATGGGGCTTGAATTCTAAATACTCACAAAGAAGAAGACAATCTCCGAAGGTCCTTTGAGTCACAAAAGCCATGCACAAGGAACAAGCAACCCGGGAGGGTCCGCGGCCACTGGCCATTCCCCGAGTTTGTCTCCCATCATTGCTGATCTGATCAAACTAACGCCGGAAGGCATTCAGGAGCATTTCCTCATTCAAGAATTGATCATCGAATATGAACCAGAAGAACGCCTCATAGGCGTCCGAGTACGCCTAGCTTATGATGATGAACCAGTCGTTGATACTGTGCAACATGCGAACAATGAAACACAAGTGTCTTTCCAGCAGGCTGGTAGCCTCATGGAAACCTCCACGGCCACGCCAACTCTGACACTCAAGACATTATATTTCAACCAAAAAGAAGATATTGCCAAATGATGAACTAAATCATTAATCCTACTGCACTTTTATAAATGTAAGGATGAACTAACCCATATTCTATTTCTTTACCAATATCACAGCCAACAATGATAAAATTAAGCATCTCATGCTCACTTCATCTGAAAGTTTTCCCTGTTTCTTTCCCATTTCTTAACAGCTTCTTTCATGCTATACATCGCGACATCACTCTGCAACTTTGAAGTGACCATATCTTGAAGGAGTTTCTTCGCTTCCTCAATCGAGATCTTGCTATCATCAAACAATTTTGACTTCTGTTTCACCAAATTCTCTCGGGTCCGCTCCTTTTCATGCAGTTCAGCTTGCAACCGGAGAATATCTGCATCAACTTTGGAAATTTTGGACTCGAATTCCATATCATTCTTCTGCCATTCCTTTAAACCTTTGAGTTTGTCTCCTTGTTTCACTTGCAATGCAATGTTTGTTTGAATATTTGTATGACACATTTTCCAGTTTTGGCAGATGGTTTCGAATTCAGTGTTGAGGGTTTCAATAACCCTGCCTTGACACATGGGCAGCTTGTGGAGGTTCTCAATCAGGATTTGTATGCAAGATTTTACTTTGTGTTCATCAGGTGATTTAACTATGGATTCAAAGTCTTTTTCCAGAAGTTGAATAAGGGTTTGTTTTGCATTTTCAGCTTCTTGATCAAGAGGAGTGCTTTGAGGAGTGTACAAACCGTTCGGTGACGTTAGCATAGAAAGCACAGATGACACCTCCCTTAAATCTGCACATGTATCACGAGGAAGAATCGAGATGGAGGTGTGTCGAACAGGTGTTTCTTCTACCTGGGAAAAAAATTACCCAATTAAAATTCATTGCACTTTCTTGGTTGTTAGACTTGTTTCTTTTCCTTAATATAAAAATGAAACTAAATTAAGTGTCTATGCGTTTCTTGTAGTTCTCTACTTAGAACTGGTCCTCTATTGTCCGTCTCTATGTGTGTATGTGTGTGTTTTAGTAAAATAATGGTTTTAAGAACTATAATTGGTTTTGAAAAACAAGAGCACCATGCACCTAGCATGTGCTTTAAGTTTCAAGAAAGCCAACAGGTTTGGCATACCTATTTTGTAAAGATGATTTCTTGGACTTTGTTATATTAAATCAGTACTTAATTGTTTATGAATACTGTTTTAGTCCAAAATTAATTATGAATAAATATTTGAAACAAATGATATACATTTTTTGGTTTTACAAGAAGCCAACAAGAAGTTTTGGTTTGCTTTCAAGAGGCAGCTGGCTATCCTGATGGTTCTTTTAGTTCCCTAATCAAATATCAAATCAAGCATAATTAGCTCATTCCTCTTGTTAGGGATATTACACACAAATCTTAATACACACATACACACACGAAAGCAAGGGCTTAACGTGGTTCAATCTAAACTGACCTATATCCACAAAAATAACTAGAATACTCCTTATTAGGTGCTTCAAGAGATTGCAAGTACAAGATCAATGTACAGAGAATGAAAATTAGGGTTAACAAAAATAGAACGGGTATCACTAGGACTAGGGACAACTACTCCTCCCCTTCCCATTCCCATTCGTTTCCTGTCCTATAGTTTGTCATGCTTGTACTTCTGTAATCAAGAGAACTTTATGTTCTTCATAGTTACCACTACTCTCTCATCAATTAACCTGAAGACACATTGAAGCTCCCCAAGCTCCAACACATCAATCATGGTGGAAAACGCATTTAACTTCTTCGTCCCTATCAGCTTTTACTGTAACAAACTACCAGATCCTGAGATGCCCTAAGACCAAGCACTCTTCTTTGTAAGCAACAGTTCATTTGGAGACACTTTAACGGCTGAAACACTAGTTCTATTAACCTACTGTCGTTTAGGAACCCTAGCTGAAGAACAACCTATGCTCCCACTATCATGAATGTCTCTGACTAGTTCTAGGTTCATCTCTTGCAAAGCAAACCTTCTACCATGAGATTCTGTGAATCAGGCTGTCTTTCTAAGTTGAGACTATCACTCCCTTGGGCCGTAATTTAACCGAATACAATGAACCTTTCTTCATTCCTAAAACTATGACCAGATTCCCTTTAACAGCTTTCCACTGCCCAATCCTAAACTTAACTTCATGCCCATATTTCCCGACATAAATTAACCTTCTTTTCAAGCTTGAAATTACATTGACATTCTTTAGAGTCCATGGATCAGCTGAAGTCTTCAAATTAATGTCATCCATGCCCGCAACATCAAGAATTTCATTTGGAGACCTTCTACCATGAGCCTAAATAGCTTTTTATTTATATAATTTTTTTTTATTAAATAAATGCATATTTATATAAATTATTGTTTTATATATAAAACTAGGCTAATACCTCGTCTATCACGCAGTTTGAAAAATAAGTAGATAGTTAGTAATAAAAATTATAAATTTATAGAACAATTTATTAAATAAAATATGATTGAAATTTTATATATGTTAAAATTTTAAATAATAAAATAAAAATATTATTTTTTAAAAAATCCGTTAATTAAATGTTTGTTTTTAAACATTATTTTTAAAAAATCATTTTGAAAAAATAAATAGTATTTTTACAAGATATAGGCTGATACATGTATTTAACTACAAGAGTTGAAATTTAATTTTAATAAAAAAACGTATAAAAATATAATTATTAATATGAATGCATTTAATATGAGAGAGAAGCAGGAAAAATATTTATAGCATGCTTCCCGGTAGAGGTAGGACTACACCAAGGTTCGGCACTAAGCCCGTTACTTTTTGCAGTTATTTTAGATGAGTTGTCAAAGTCTATTCAGGAAGATATTCCATGGTGCATGCTTTTTGCGGATGATATTGTGCTAGTGGCAGAAAGAAAAGACGACCTAAATGTGAGGTTAGAGGTAATAGGCAGTTTATAGATAATATAGGGGCTTTGATGTATTTATGTTTCCTATATTATGATTGTAACTCCTCTCTAATCAATTACAATTACAATCTCATTATTACAACATTTCATCCTCTCGATACCAATTCTATCTTGGTATCAGAGCATCCCAACAGTCTCCGATCAGCCACCTTGAAATCCGATCAGCCACCTTGTTCCGCCTGTGCTCCGCCATCTATCTCCTGTCGCCGATCATCAATTGCCGTATTGATCATGGCCCTTCTTGCTGCGTTTTCATCCACAGACAAAACAATTCACAATTCCCACAAGTTTGGATTTACCCTCTCTCCTACCAACTATGTGTAACATCTGTGCCGGAACCAGCACCGGAACAGTGATCTCAACAGTGCCATGAACAGTAAACAGGTACAAATCACACATATTTCATGTTATTTCATATTCATATCAATAGTCAAAGTCATTTCGTGTTATCAAACCACAAGTTCATAAACAGTTAACAGAAACAAAGTTCAGAACAATGGTTCTTGAGTCAGATAATTATCTGGCAATACAGAACCGTCATGTGATTATTTGTTAGGATTTAGTATGTATAAACGTATGTGAGGCTTTATAGAACAAAACAGAACGGATGTTGTTATGTGAATGCTAAATTGACGGGTTATTCGTATAGGTGACGATCTATACGAATATATCCGAAGGTTTAACGTTCTGAATAATATCCAATAATTAGAAAACAATATTGAAAAATATAGTTATCGTCGTGTTCGTACGGGTGACGATTCGAACGAATACGCGCGATGACAGTACGTTTCGATTTAAACAGTAAACTAATATTTTAAAGTTTAAATAAATAAAAGATATTAGTAATTTATTAGGAATCACAACTTAGAATAAATTTATAAATTCTATCTTTATGAACCGTATCGTTTTATCGCGAAAACCTCGCGAGCCGACATTTTACGCGAAACCGAACGAGACCGACCAACCGAGTGTGATGAAAGACTTGTTATGGCATTTAATTGCCATAATTATCATCACCAACCCCTCTCTCTCTTCAATTCGTTTTCTCTCTCTCTCTCTAAATCTCTCTCAAGAATCCACCTTCTCACTAAGATTTGGAGCTCAATTTTTGTTGGATTCGAGTCTAGCTGGTGCTAAAACGATCCCCACGCGGTGTAGATCCAGAAAGTACAAGAAGTTTGGTCTTCCATTAGTCGATCTCGAGGTAAATGTTAGTTTTAAATTCGGTTTAATGTGTATTTCATGATCTATAATCTTTTCGTAGCAATAATCGATATTAAACACTTAAAACACTTGGGTTAAGGTGTCTAGCACGTTTAGGTAGCTCTAGGAATGAGTTGTAACAGGTTTTAGATCTCAAGGACGAGGATGGAAGCCATGGAAATCCACAGGTTCGTGAAAACCTTTTCAGCCAAACCCACCATCACCAGCCGAACCTAACAGTTCCCCGGCCGAACCCTGGAGCCGAACCTGTTGGCACCTCACGAACCCTGGCACCGAACCTGTGGGACTTCTGCAACGAACCTGCATGTCTGAGTCACGAAACCTGTGACCTGCAACGAACCTGTTGCCACAACCGACCAGCCCTAACAACGAACCCTAATACCAGTACCGAACCTTTGTTACCGTAGCCGAACCTGTACACATGGCTGAACCTCCTATGGTTGGGCGAACCTTCGGCTGACGAACCAGAAAGCAGTGAACACAGGACAACCAAACCTCGATGAGGAGCGAACCCTATCCAGCCGAACCTCATGGTAGACGAACCCATTGCCACGAACCATTATGCGTGGCTGTGAATCCACATGGAACAGTGAACTTAGGCTTTTCCATGAACTAGCGAACCCTATGATACAAAACTTGCATGAGACCAAACCATCGGGACCGAACCTTAACTATGAACACTTAGACGAACCTAGGGTTTTTTTTTCCCAGCCGAACCCTCTCCCAGATAGCAGCGAACCTTGTGTTCATCTTGGAGTTAGCCGAACCTACTTTGCACATAAAGGTTCGCTGATCCCATGTGCGAAAACCCTAGCAATTGACAACAAAATGGCAATTTTAGGATGATGAGTGCATGAGAATACATATACGTGTACATACATAGGGATATTAGTGTGAGTGCATGGGAAGACTACTAAAATCATCCTAATGATAAAGGGAAATTAAGATAATCACGGGTTAGTTATCTTATTACAACAAAGGTTTTCTTAAACCACACAAACAACATAATATGAGTTGTAAACATTAATTGAAATGGTTTAGCACTTGAGAATTTTATGGACTCATGTGGATCAAAATGAAGGCATAAAGAGTGTAGTAGTCATTTAAATTATTAACCCTAATCTTAGGAGGAGTCCTAATGTAGATAATTAACATGATGATTGTGTTATCTATGTCGGGGTATTCAAAGAAAGTGAATTATAGTCATTGGACTATCAAGGACTAGCAATGGGCCGAGTTGGGCCCAATGGGTTACCATCGAGCCCATCACATGTAAATGTGTATTGTAACTCAAGTAATGATGTTTTAATGAAAGAAAATGCTTTATAAATTTGTTAGAATTAATTAAATGATTTTTTTAAGATTTCTAACCTAAATGGAGTTCTATTTTATATGTTTTAGGAACTTGATATGATTAAATATGGGAATTTGGGGTCATAACAAGGGTGACTAAGTTAGAATAGATCATAGAGACACTTAGTAATTTAGGACACTTAGTTGCACACACCAAGAACAAACCTTAGGTGCGACGATTATTACGTATACTTATCATATTCAAACTTTTATTAAACAACTCAGGAACCGAAGAAACTTAAGCTACAACAAGAGAGCGCATTTTGTGTTAGATCATTTGCATAGCAGCACAGGTGAGTTCATAGCCCCTTTTCTAAACATTTTGTTTTAAAACGCGGGGCTGAGAAGTATGCGTAAATTGTTTTATTTAAATTGTTTACTTAAATGCTTTTATTCATTATAAGTTATATTTTTATGCTTGTTGATACTCCTAGACTCCTGTCTAGGTAATTACTATGCAGATCAAATAATCAATTTAATTAAATTACTCTTTTGAGTAATACTCTAATTCCAAACTCTAAACAAACCCTTAGTCCATCAAGCTCAAATTTTTAGAACCTAAATTCAAAGTGAAATCAAAGAACTAAAGCTAAAGATCATGTTCAAAGAACTTAATTCAGTGTGTGATCTGAAAACAAAGAATCATAATCAAGAATCAATTATATTTGTGAAAATCATGGGAATTCTAAAGATCAAATCAAGAGACTCAAGGAATCAGAAATCATAAATATGTGTGAATCATGGAAATAATGAAATCATTAAGATCTAATGAAATCATTAATATTTGAGTTAAGGTGGATGTCAGTTGTATAGGGAATCAAGATCACGTGTAACACACATAAAGTCCCGTCATGAATAGTAGACTCTTGTAGTCAAGCTTTATGGGCAATAACGTGAACTATCAAATGAAAATCAATATCAAAAATCAAGAGAATCAAAGAGATCAAGAATCAAAGGATATCCGTAAAGTCCCTTCAGGTACAGTAGACCATTGGGTCAAGCTGTATGGGCATCATTAAAATCCCGGCATGCTCAGGTATACTCCTTGTGAGTTATGCCTGATATGGGTCACGTGTGAGAGGTTACAACTTGGACAACCACCAACAACTAAGTCTAATTGATTGAGTCAAACAAGACCCAATCATCATGTCTTAGTTGCATTTTAAATGTTTATTTATTTGTTTAATTAAATATTTAACATTATATTTCTATAATTGCTTTTGGGAAATCATGTAACTATGATGAACTCAAGAGGATCAAAGGTAGATCGAATTGTGGAAATCAGAATCTAAATCAGAGGTGAATGGAGTGAAACGCTTAATTATCATTAATAACAATATGTTAAGCAGTCCGGTATGTGGTGGAACGGTGGCTGGGGCTTGTCCCCTACATATGCCCTATATATAAGCATACTTGATTGGATAGCATAGGTGGTTGTTGATGAGGTTAAGGTTGTCACTTCGGGGGATCAAGGTAAACATTTTCAGGGTAATCAAATGCTATAAATCATAGGTCATGGAATCAAGGTAGTGAAATGAAATGCTTAATTATCACCAAGAACAATATATCATGTGGTTTGGTATGTGGTGGGACGGTGGCTGGGCGGGTGGTAAGTTCGACCCTACATATGCCCTATATATAAGCATACTAAGCTGGATGATATAGGTGGTTAATGGCAAGGTTAAGGTTGTCATTAAGGTTATTCAAATTCATTTTATAAAACTTAATGAACTCACCAACCATGTGTTGACTTTATTTTTGCATTACTTCTCAAGTGACGAACAGGTTAACTGAAGAGTTATTTCTTTGGACTAGGTTATCGGATAGAGGACCTAGCTTTTTGGACCTGCATATTTTGAAGCATCATTATACAGTTATTTTGTATATCTTGTGCAGATACAAGATAGAAGATTTATGATGTGATAGTAGATTTACATTGTTAAATTATAAACTTAACTGATGTAATTTAACTTTGTAATTCTATTTTATTTTAGCAAGTTTCTCATTTATATGTCATGTGCAATGTAACAATCTGATCATTCCGATTATCACTCCCGATATCGCGCCCCGAGAACCTTTCGCCCGACGGGGACTCCGATCCAACCCCGTCGGCTTGGGGTGTGACACTATGGTTATTGGAAGGCCATGATCCAACCTTTCCTCATTACCAATAACCTCTTTGGTTATGTGGACGGCACCATTCCGAAACCACCAGAGACAATATTGGCTGGTTCTTCAGGAAAATCAGATGCATCAAAAACTGATGATCAGCCCCAGCCAAATCCCAATTATGCCGTGTGGATATCCAATGATGCTCATGTCAGAATGTTGATTTTATCCACCATCTCTGAACAGTCATTTCAGCACGTTCAAGGCTCTACTTCACGTGAACTTTGGCTCTCTCTTGAACGTGCTTATGTTCCGCATACGTCCTCTCGTGAGTACACACTTAAAACACAATTGCTAAAAATACAAATGAAAGGAGATGAGTCTTCCTCCGCCTATCTTACTCGTGCCCAAGAATATGCCGATGCATTGGTTAACATTGGTGAACCGATGAAGGAAAAAGACTTGGTTATGCTTGTTATCTCCGGCCTTCGTGATGACTACAATGGTTTAAAAATCACTCTCCTGGCCCGACAGTTTCCCACTGCCTTTACCGAACTTCATGGTCTTCTTGCCGATCACGATTACATGCTAAAAAAGGCTGATTCTATCCCTGTTGCATCGCCCTCTCCAGCAGTCAACATTCAGACTCTTCAACAGATGGTTGCCCAACTTGGGTTTCAGTTAACTCCTACCACAACAGCCTCCTCTTCATAGCCTACACAAGCACTTGTTACTCGGCGAGGACGGAATTATCGAAGGGGCCAGCAACAGCAGCGCGGCCGACGGCGAGGCCTGTCATTTTCTAACAGCAATAGCAACGGCAGCTTTAGGCCAACTGGATCAAATTTTACAGCCCCTCGGGGTTCACAGTTCCCTTGGGCATCGACTCAAAATACTGTTTTTGGAACCTGCAATCGATGTGGCATTGGTCACATCCCCTCTTTGTGCCCAAATCGGGATCCTGCCACCATTAGAACTCGGTCTCCATGAGCAAACTTTGCAGATTCCAGGTCCTTTGCATCTTCATCATGGCTGCCTGATACCGGTTCTACAAATCATGTTGCTCCTGATCTTTCAAGCTTTGACAACACTGAACCATACTTCGGTGAGGACAATCTTCTTGTTGGCAATGGTAAGGGTCTCCCCATTCTTCACATCGGTTCATCCCAATTTTATTCTCCCACAAAAACTTTTTCCCTAACCAACATTCTACATGTCCCTGAAATCAAACAAAAATTGTTATCCGTACAAAAATTCTGTCATGATAATAATGTTTTCTTTGAATTTCATTCTAATTACTTTCTATGAAGGAGAAGGTTACTCGTTCTACCCTCCTCACGGGTCCAAGTAAAGACGGGCTCTACTCATTTTGTCTTCCTAAAGTGCAACTGCTTCCTAAAGTTGCTTTCTCCACTACACGTACTTCCTCTACCATTTGGCATCAAAGACTTGGTCATCCACATCCACAACTTTTGAAGACCATGTTATCCAAATATTGTTTACCTTATTTCAATAAAGACTCTAGTTTGCTTTGTTCTTCTTGTTCCGTGGGCAAATCATCTAAACTTCATTTGCCATTGTCTATTAATAAAAGTTACAATGTTTTGGATCTTATTTTTTGTGATGTGTGGGGCCCTGCCTCGGTTCCTTCTTATGATGGTGATCATTATTTTTTGCTTTGTGTTGATGATTGTTCCAAGTTCATGTGGTTGTTTCCCTTGAAACACAAATCTGATGTTTCTGCCACCTTTAAAAGCTTTCTTGCCATGGTTGAAAGACAATTTAACTCTAAAATCAAGTCGGTTCAAACTGATTGGGGAGGGGAGTTTCGAAGCTTGGCTTCATTTTTTACCTCTCTTGGTATTGTGCACCGACTATCTTGTCCCCACACGAGTGAGCAAAATGGCATCATTGAACGACGCCATCGACATGTTGTTGAGACCGGTCTCACTCTTCTTGCCCAAGCCAATGTTCCACATCGCTTTTGGCACTTTGCCTTCTCCACGGCTGTCTATTTAATTAACCGGATGCCTTCTCGTTCCAACTCTCACATATCTCCTTTTGAGAGACTTTTTAAACAAAAACCTGATTTCTCGTTTCTTAGGGTCTTTGGATGTCGGTGCTATCCTCATCTTCGTCCATACAACAACACAAGTTGGATTTTCGGTCTACTCCTTGTGTTTTTTTGGGTTATAGTACCTCTCATCATGGGTATCGTTGCTTTGATCCCGTGTCCGACAGAATATACACTGCCCGACATGTCCGTTTTGATGAACAAGTATTCCCATTTGCCCTTCCCATCTCTCCTACACCACCACCGTCTACTACCGAACCATACTTCTCTTCCTACCCGGTTCCTGTTTTCTCCTCCACCGATGCACCTGTCCACCCTGTTTCAGGTCCACCACCCACTGTCCCTGCCTCAACTACTGCTCCAATCCCCCCTGCCCCATCCTCTCCTCTCAAGACCTATTCTCGCAGGCCAAGAGGCTCTAAACCCATTCCAAAATATGACCAGTTTGCTTCGGCTGCTGATTCCGCCTCTCGTCCTAGACCAGCCAACCTTCGGCCCAACCCAAAACAGTCCAAACCTACCACATATACCACCAGCCGTACCTCACCTCTTACCGAACCCAAGACCTTTGCTGCTGCCAACAAAGATCCTCACTGGCAAACAGCTATGGCTGCTGAATATTCAGCCCTCTTGAGAAACAATACATGGACTCTTGTTCCACGTGTGCCTGGCACTAACATTGTTGCGTGCAAATGGGTGTACAAAATTAAGACTGATCAGCAAGGAGCTATCCAAAGATACAAGGCTCGTCTAGTAGCAAAGGGATTCAGCCAACAACAGGGCATTGATTATCACGAAACGTTTAGTCCGGTTGTTAAACCTACCACTATCCGCGTTGTTCTCTCGGTTGCCTTCTCCAATAAATGGTCCCTAAGGCAACTTGATGTGCAAAATGCCTTCCTTCATGGGGATCTCAAAGAAACTGTTTACTTACAACAACCGCCGGGATTTGTTGATCCACAAAAACCGGACCATGTGTGCCTTTTACACAAGTCTCTTTATGGTTTGAAGCAAGCACCAAGGGCGTGGTTTCAACGTCTTTCCACAGCGCTGATCAGTCTAGGATTTCACGGTTCGAAAACTGATTCTTCACTGTTTGTTTATGCAGCTAATGGTACAATCTTGTATATGCTCGTCTACGTTGACGATATTATTCTAACAGGAAACAACCCACATATGATAGAACAGGTTGTTAGCAGCCTTGGTACCACCTTTGCAATTCAAGATATGGGTCCCCTTAGCTATTTTTTGGGTGTTGAAATAACCGCAAATGAACAGCATCTGATCTTGTCACAACAGAAGTATATTCGTGATTTATTACACCGAGCTGGTTTATCAGATTCAAAGCCTGTTGTTTCTCCGCTGCCAAGCACAACTAATTTGTTTTTGAATGATAGCCCACTGTTTAACGATCCTACCAAATATAGACAGATGGTTGGGGCACTTCAATACGTTACCATGACTCGGCCGGACATCTCTTTTGCTGTTAACAAAGTGTGTCAATTTATGCACTTACCTACTGAAAATCATTGGTCAGCAGTCAAGCGTATTCTTCGGTATCTTAATGGTACTTCAGGTCATGGACTGCTGATAAATAGGGACTCTAATACCCTGTTGCATGCTTACACCGATGTCTCTTCTCCTTCCCAACTTAACATTTTTTCTGATGCTGATTTGGGCGGGGAGTGTTGATGATAGACGATCCACCGGGGGCTTTGCTATCTTCCTTGGTTCCAATCTTGTTTCGTGGGCTGCTCGGAAACAAAAGACTGTGTCTCGATCCTCCACTGAGTCTGAATACAAGGCTCTTGCAGACTCGGTCGCGGAATTGACTTAGGTTCAGTCCCTGCTTCGTGAACTTCGAATCCCATCAGCTTCCTCTCCGGTTCTCTGGTGTGACAATCTTGGGGCTACCTATCTTTCTGCCAACCCGGTGTTTCACGCACGCACTAAACATGTTGAAGTTGATTTCCATTTTGTTCGAGAGAAGGTAGCAAGTGATCAACTCACCGTTCAGTTCATATCCAGCGATGACCAACTTGCAGACATTTTTACAAAGCCGCTCCCATCCACCAGATTTCTTCATCTTCGCACCAAGCTTCAAGTCGTTTCCCGCCATAAGCTTGAGGGGGAATAATAGGCAGTTTATAGATAATATAGGGGCTTTGATGTATTTATGTTTCCTATATTATGATTGTAAATCCTCTCTAATCAATTACAATTACAATCTCATTATTACAACATTTCATCCTCTCGATACCAATTATATCTAGAGGAATGGAAAATCGCCTTGGAGAATAAAGGACTACGCATCAGTAGGTCAAAAACAGAGTATCTTTATTTCAAATTTAGTGGGACCAACGACGAGAAGGACGAGGAGAACCAAATGACTATTGGAGGCCAAGAGGTGCCACAAACAACAAAGTTTAAATACCTAGGATCTTTTGTACAGAGTGATGGAGACATTGATTGCGACGTAGCCTATCGGGTACAGGAAGGTTGGAACAAGTGGAGAGCAGCTACAAGCATCTTATACGACAAAAAATTCGCAAACAAACTAAAGGGTAAATTTTACATGGTAGCAGTTCGACCAACCATGTTGTATGGAAGTGATTGAGACGTAGCCTATCGGGTACAGGAAGGTTGGAACAAGTGGAGAGCAGCTACAAGCATCTTATACGACAAAAAATTCGCAAACAAACTAAAGGGTAAATTTTACATGGTAGCAGTTCGACCAACCATGTTGTATGGAAGTGCTTGTTGGCCGATCAAAAAGATTCACGAAAGGAAGCTAGAAACGGTAGAGATGAGGATGCTTGGACGTATGTGTGGGCACACGAGACTTGATCGAATAAGGAACGAAACCATCAGGGGAAGATTAGGGGTAGCATGCATCTCAAACAAAGTAAGGGAAGGGAGATTGAGATGAGCCGGTCACGTGAGGAAAAGAGACATGTTGGCTTTGGTTAGAAGAGTTAAGAATCTAATTGTGGAGGGGAAGAGGTACATGGCCGACCTAGGCTGCCATGGGAGGAGCAGATTCGCCAGGACTTGTTAGCATTGCACCTCTCTAAGGACATGATTAGTGATAAGAATTCATGGAGGCGTAGAATAAAGGCTAGAGACTACTAGTATGTAAGGATATAGGTTAGCAGCCCTAATTGTAGGCAGAATCTTAGTTTTACAAATGCATGCTTGACATGTTGGTAGTGTTTACTTTGCGTGTTTCGGCTTCTTTACGTGGTGTATGTCATTAGATTATATGTGGCTTTTGTTTTGCATTGTTTGCATGCGAAATCGGTTGTTATATGCCTTGCTTTTAACCATGCTTTTTTTACATATGATTGTGTATGTGATCGCTATATGATTGCTATAGGTGTTGTAGTTTTACCCATACTGACTGCCATATGCGTTTGTAGCTTTACCCATACTGACTGCCATATGCGTTTGTAGCTTTACCCATGCTTGGTTTACTCTTTTTCTTTCATAAAATGTCTTTGAAAAAAAAAGACCGATATTTTGAGCCGGGGGCCTCTTTTGAAGCAGTCTCTCTACCTCTTCTTGGGGTAGGGGAAAGGTTTGTTTTCATCTCACCCCTCCTAGACCCTAGTTAAAAGTGGGATTTAAATGGGTACGTTTGTTTGTTTGTTTGTGTGTGTATATATAATAATAATAATAATTATTATTATTATTATAATAAACAAATTAATTAATAATAAATGAGCCGGGCCGAGCAAAGCTTAGCTCGTGCTTGATAATTTTCTTACAAACCGAGCTTGAACTCGAGCTCTCGTAACTCAACGAACCAAGCGAGCTCGAACTCGGCTCGGCTTGTTTACCCCCCTAATCACTGCCCTAGCCTTTTTTATTTTTCTTTTCCCAATCTACTTGTAAAATCATTTTCGGTCTCTTACCCTCCAACATTACACCCAACTTTTTCTGACACAGTAGTGCCTCTTGTCAAACTTTTCGGTCTCTTACCATCGAAAAACCCAGTAAAACAGATCGGCAGGGCTGCCGACTGATTCCTCGATCTGCGCCCGTGATGACGTAGTCTTGTGAAATGTTTGCAAATGAATGATTGCTAGAGCTATGCGTGATGTATAACTGATATCAATTTAATCATGCATTATTTATGATAGCATGAAATATGATGTTTGTACTAAACAAACAAACAAACAAACTTACCCAGTATATTCCCACTTTTCAGTAGGGTCTGGGAGGGAATGATGGACACAAATCTTACCCCTATCCCAGTTGGGATAGAGAGGCTGCTCCGAAGGAGTCCCCGGCTCGTACTAAACATGAATGTTTTATTAAAATTAGAACTCACCAACGAAAGCTGACTATTTTAGTTTGTATGTCAGAGTGACCATGTAGTTTAAGATGCTTGTCAGAATCTGCTTTGCTTTTGGTATCAATTCTAGGAGCGTTGGGATGAAAAAGCATCTGAAGTGAAGGCAAGAAGATTACAAGCTTAAAGCAAAGGGGAGTTGTTTGTACATTTTTATGCTTTAACTTGTTATATATTGTTTGATTATGTATTTGAGAATGTTTTTATAATGTTTTATGTCAAATGTATTCCCTTCATACTAAGGAAGGCTCATTCGTACGGTATATGTATAACATACGAAGGGATACATACGAAGGGAAGCAGGTTGTATATAAAGTTGTTTTCTTTGATCAGATTGTAACACTTGATTATATTTTGCAATTAAGCTTGAATGTTTATAGAAACTCCTTGTGTTCTATGTTGTATCATTCTTTCTTATTGATATTCATTGCTTGATCTCTGATTGCATGGTTAAAATCAATGGATTCCGCACACTGATTTTGACTTTTGTAGAGTCAAACATTTGATTCAATTGATCGTTATATCTCGTGAATCACAATTCAACAGCTTGTTCTAGGATTTCTAGTTTGGAGTAGTTTGTCATTCCTATATGCATTCAGCACGGGGTTAGTTCCTAAGGATTTATTTTAATTTAAAAATAATGTTTAAAAGTAAATTTAGCATGTTCTAAATCACCCCCTCAACAAGTTAGACACAGAAGTAATTAACTATTGGCTCCAGCCTAATCATTATGAAGTAAGATGACATGTTGTGTATAATTTTGACATACAAAGTGAATCGTAAAAAACCTACTCCTTATCTGCAGAAAAACGATATGTATATTCTAAAATTAAACTCAAAAGCATCTCCAAAAAGAAAGAAAAACAATTTTAAGTTCTTACTAACAATTGCTACAATGTGATAGTTTCTCTTGTTAGAAAGTTCAATATGATTTTTGCAAAAGTATTAGAGTCCACAACAATTTTTAAGTTACAAAGTCACCTATCTGATTATCAAAAATTCAAATTTAACCACTTAGATCATTTTAGGATAAGGTATCTCATATTTCTTTTTTTTTCTTTTCTTGACCATGTACCAAAGAAATGACATTTATCCCAAAAATTTACCTGGTTCTCATCTTGGTTCATTGCCACAATCTGAAGCCTTCCTGCATGCTCTTCTTCACCTATGTTCTCATGAAAATGCTCATTTCCAAGAACATGTTGGCTGCCGACTTCCTGTTTTATAACCAGTTTTCCACTTTCAACTTGTGGGCAGGTTTTCTGATGGATAAAAATAAGATTACAAAACGGAACAGAAACAGAGAGAATTGCAACAAAAGAAAAAAGGTAATCCAGTCCAACATCATAATCTATTTTTACTTTAGGATGACAAGATAATGACTAACATATGTTTAAGGATTGGCCAATTTGACGAAGCACAAACTTATTATTTGGTTAGTCCATTTGACAAACTTACATAAATGATTCACAATTGAACAACCTTGTCTGATTTAATGATCAATTGTAATTTGACCATGTACCAAAGAAATGACAGCTATCCCAAAAATTTACCTGGTTCTCATCTTGGTTCATTGCCACAATCTGAAGCCTTCCTGCATGCTCTTCTTCACCTATGTTCTCATGAAAATTCTCATTTCCAAGAACATATTGGCTGCCGACTTCCTGTTTTATAACCAGTTTTCCGCTGTCAACTTGTGGGCTGGTTTTCTGATGGATAAAAATAAAATTACAAAAAGGAACAGAAACAGAGAGAATTGCAAAGAAAGATAAAAGGTAATCCAGCCCAACATCATAATCTATTTTTACTTTAGGATGATGAGATAATGACTAACATATGTTTAAGGCTTCGCCAATTTGACGAAGCACAAACTTACTATTTGGTTAGTTCATTTGACAAACTTACATAAATGATTCACAATTAAACAACCTTGTCTGATTTAATGATCAATTGTTATTTGATTGAGATGATAATGAATCTTTAGCTATGTATTTAAAATTTTCTCAAAGGAAACTGTTCATAATAATTCTAGTTTAACTTGATTGGAGATGGAAAAACAGTCTAACCAAGTGCTAAGTCTGTGATACTAAAATAAGAAGGGAGCCCAAAAATCACCAACCATGTATTCTTAAGAGTAAATTACCAAGATGGTCCCTATAGTTTGCTAGTATTTCACTTTTGGTCCCTAGGTTTCATAAATTACACATATGGTCCCAAACTTTAATCATTTGTAACACATATAGTCCTTATGTGAGGGTAATTTGGTCAATTATGTCAGGGTTATTTGGTGACCTAAGGACTATAAGTGTTACAACTTTCTGAAGTTTTGGACGTAACTTATGTAATCTAGGGACCAAGAGTGAAATACTAACAAACAACATAGACCATATCGGTAATTTGCTCTATACTTAATGAATACATGAATCGAAACAAAAGGTAACACAAAAGAATTAACATTTGATCTTTTAATTAAAAAAAGTCAGTAGCGCAAAATGTTTCTTAAATCCCTAGTCAATACCATATGAGATTAACTATTTGAAGTATTGCCATGCTAAATTAAAATGCATAGAAAGAGTAATATGTAATATGCATAGAGAGAGACCTGATTTACACCGGCAAGTGTCTCACGAACATTCTTATATTGGGCCACAAGTTGACCATCAGCTTCAACTTTATCTGGCCTTGTGCTGATGTCAGGACCTAGATCACTCTCCTAGGGCATAAGTAAACAAACATTTATCAAGACACAGATATTAATATCTAGAGTAACTAACAATTTGAAAACATAGATATAGTACTAGCCATTTCCCATCAATATCCCTTCCTCTTAAAATTACAACAGTATTAGAAAATGAGGAAAGAAATGGGAAACCAAAAGAAAAACCTTAGGACTTTGAAGTATTGCCCTGCGATCAATTTCATCTTCATAGCACTTGATAGCTTCCTTTATAGCTCTAGCTTTTTCAGGCAACTTTTGTTCCAGGATTCCAACATTCCGTTTGTTCATCCAAATAAATTCCACCAATTCCCTATCTGTCTTGGATTGAAGGTTATCCATCATAACAAACTTCAATTTCTTAGCAGCCCTAACCTCTTCTGACATCTCATCACTAGACCTAGCAGTGTTGGCATATGGGAGGGGTTGGTTCGGCTTATATTGGGTTAAGGGTTTTGGGCAACACTTTCGTAAGTGTCTTCTCATCGTTGAGGTACCTGAATTTGGAGCAGTAGCATACACTTTGTTGCATGTGGTGCACCTTGTTTTTGGTAACCCATCTTCCCCCATTATCTTCTCAAAATAAGTCCACACATAAGCTCTTGAGCGTCTCTTACTAGATGAATTTTCATCATTTCCTTGATCACGAGGCGTCAAAATTTTACCACTTAATTGTTCAACAGGAGCCAAATTTTTATCATTTCCTTGGTCAAGTGCAACATCATCAGCTGACATATCTGATTGAAATAAGATCAGACAATAGGAAAAAGAATAATGCTATTGCTATTTCCATTTTTTGTTATAAGAAATGCAATATCCATAAATTAAAGATGCCTGATTTTTGCTAAACCCTAAGCAGAATGAAGATATTTATTGAACACTTGATAATTATCTGATTAGTTCAACCTAAAATCAATCGCAGTCACAAGTTTCAATCAGAAGCATGAATTTATTACAAAATTAACTAGGTTTCACCAATGAATTTCATTTTTCCCAAACTAGTTCTTTATTTGAGAAGAAAAAAAAAAAAAAAAAGTCCTACTTTTTTTAAGTTGTAGACATCATCATTCCATGATAACTGAAAATTGCTACAAACAAAGAAACAACAATCTCGTATATGAAATGCATATAATCAATTTAAAGGCTGAATAGGGCTTCAATCGCTAAAAAAAGGCATTAAACAGTACCGACACACAAAATTGGGAATTAAAGTAAAAATAAAACCTCAAAATTTGGATCGAAGATGGGGGAAATCGAAAAGAGAGCATAAAGCGAAGTTATTCTGTAGGAAAAACGTGTTTCGGGTAGGAATTTGGTGAAAGGGTGTGCGTGAAGCACGAATTTAAGCGACCCTCACCCCACGCGTCAAGCAGGGAAGGGATCAAATAATCAAATAATATTATCACCCCTCGTCTCGTCTATACGTGCATGTATTATCATCACCTCTCATCACTTCATTTTAATCATTACAATTATTTAATATTTTATTTTTTAATTAAAGACTTATGTTATATATAGCTAAAAAGGTAAAAATTTACTCTAAGCGTAAAATATTGTTCCATTCCTCCTACCACCATTGTGCGTTGTAAAACCGAAAACCTCACCTTCTTCACCAAGTATTCCATCTCTACCCCTCTTTGTGTTCTCCCAAACTCCACACCGACAATCACACCGTTCGGCCACCCTTACTGCTCCTCCACCATCCATTCGTTTCGTGTACGTAGCCCCGCGAAACCTTCACCGTCCTCCGACAATCGCAACCTGTGTGTTCTACTTTTCTCCCTTCGATCTAGGGTTTTTGTTCATCAAAAAGTGATCGACAGTGAGGGTTATGACGTACGATGGCGACGGTGGCTAGCAAGAGGCACATGCTCGAGGGTGTTGGAGTTTGTTGGTTGGATGTGACCCTCTTTCTTTCTGCATTCGCTGATCCGTTTCACTCACTCTTTCTATCTCTTCTGCACTGTCATCGGTGAGGGTTTCAGCTGGAGGGTGAAGGTGATATTTTCGGTCACCGATATCACCACAGACAACGACAATAAGTAATTTGAAGATACTGGAACTAGGAACGCGATTATCAATTGTTAATGAATTTTTGAGATTAGGGCTTAACAATTTCAATGATTTAATTTAGGATGATTCTAATGCAACCTTCTGTTCGATTGTTTTTAGTTTAGGAACTCAATTACTTGATTAGTATTTTGTTTTTTTGTTGATCTTTCCAACACTTTACGAACAGGGTCGATCCTAGGGTTAGATCTTCGAATGGGAAAAAGGAATTTTCTTTTGGGGTCCAATTCTATTTCTTTTTGTTGACACCTTTATTTCTAGACCTAGAACTCATTTATTTGATTCTTGGATGCCTAATCTACCAAAGGTACTTAGTTTTAGGTTTGAATATGTTGTACATTTTAGCTATTTAGGTTTGTTGATCTATTTACTTACTTGAAATCGGATCAAATGGTTGAGTGTTTTTGTAATTGGGTTTGAATCTTTTGCTTGTTTGACCCTTTATGCAGATTTAAATTGAATGTTTATGCCTATTATTATCATCCGTTTAGGTAAATATCTAGGGTTTAGCCATTGAAGTACAACGATCAGGATTCATATATAGTATACTTCTAATTTTGACTTTCTGAACAGATGAATTTTAGGGTTGGTACATAATGCATAATGATAAGGTTGTATGGCAAGTCCTCACCCTCAAGAATATTTGATAACAAGGTATTTAATTGTTTTTCTGTTAATTTTTCTTATTGTTATTTCCTATATATTTATAGATAAAGTTTACAGTTATTATACATATTGTGGACCTAACGGGTGGTATTTTTAGTTTTGACAACTCAGGTAATTTGTGCCATTTGGGTCACTCTGTTTTGCACATAGTTTGTTTGTTTTATGTATGTGAATTCCCTATTATTATTATGATTCAAAAGCATGTCATATAAATGTTTTCCTAGTTTTGTTATTAGGGAGAATTACATATTCCCCAAGGTACAAATTTTTAATGCAGAATGTACAATAATCTTAAAGCATGATTTGGAGAAATATGTAATTTTACAAGTTAGGAAGGGAATATGTAAATGCCCTTAAAACTTTTAAAAGGTTAAAACTTAGAACTCATGAGATACCTTTGAGTATGCATATCAAGCAAAGCTAAGGCTTCACATAGTCATGGCATGGGCAAGGAGTGATTACTTGAACGCCAAGCTATTGGTGATTTTGATATATGCATATTGACATAAATTTGTATGAGATTGGCATCTAGTGTTGAAACTTGTGTTATATTAATAAAATTTCCACGGCTTATCTCTATTATATCATGTATTCTGTAATAATTTTGATTTAGTGATGTTACCTAGAGATGGACATCACATACGACATATCGTTGCTATACCTGAAACTATTGCGACGATTCTTGTCGTCACTATACAATTCGCTTCTATAGCCTTATATCCTTGTGGTGACATATTAAGATGGTGAACATGGTAGCAAGGTACTTTCTCAATGAAAGATATGCATTTTTTTAAATTTATGGATATGTGTTCAACACATGTATAGGTTTGAATTTATACACAACTAAAATATATTATAACCTCTCTATCTCATTTTTTTTAATTTTTTTTATGCATTTACTTGTTATATTATTAAACAACATCATTTGTGATTGTCATCACAAAAGGTTAATTGGTTCAATAAACATAAAACAAGCAAGATGATAGAATATTTATCAAGAGAATGGTAGAGCTCAAATAATTGTGTTTCAAAATACACATTGAACCTGATCCAAGCACAAGTATTAACAAATCTAATGTAATGATATATTCTCGAAGCAGTATTGTTATGGTTGGAAAATGGGTCAAAATATTTTTAAACTGGTACATCTAATTTGTAACCCCTGTTATTCAAAACGTTAATTTAACGATATTTAAAGCGTTACCGTTATCAAATTTTGGTCCCAGAAAAAAATTGACAATATTACAACTCCTATATGGTGTTTTACATCTTTTTTATAAATAAGTTTAAAAAATACATGAGGTTAATTAACTAATATCCTTACCATGTCCAACACGTAAGTTTGAAATCATATGCGCAATTCATTTCAAAACCCCAAGTTGTTCGATCCTTGCATCCTTAATAGATCTCGTTCGCCTTCATTCTTGGTTTAACCTCTAAATTCACATTAACATTCACCATAGTTCATAAGAACTAAGTGAGTCCACTATTATATAAAATAGGGAGATAAAGAGAGGTCATAATATGCTAAAATGCATAAAACAGGGCCAAATAGCGAAATTCGGAGACCTGGTCGCTGTAGCCTACGGCTCAGACGTAGGGTACGGCCAGACATTTCTGGTTAGCCCTTTTTCCTGCTAGTGCCTGCATCCATTTTGGCCATTCTCCGCATTTTAACTACTCGGATCATTATCCCATAGATTCCCAACATCACCATGATCCTATATCACCCAAGAACATATTTGGTTTGACTTTCATAATTCAAATCAATTCCAACGTCTCAATTGTATTTTTATCTTCTTAATCAAGAATTCATATGCATAACTAATTCATATCATAAGCAATTCACCAATTCACATAACCATAACTTTGACTTTTTAAAGTCAACATCGTTCTACTCATTTTCACATACTGAATAATCCACACGTATGTAGATTCACCCAATGTCACACTAAGATGGACTTACTTGACAGACTCAATGCCATTCCACGATGGTTTTACACTTCAAACCCAATGCCATTCACTAGCGGTCATACATAACAAATCGAGCGCCACTCACAAGTGGTCATACATGACAAATCAAGCGCCACTCATAAGTGGTCATACATGCCAAATCGACCGCCACTCACCAGTGTTCTTAAATGAAAAATTCAATGCCACTCACCAGTGGTCTTACACGATAAATTTAATACCATTCACTAGTGGTCTTACACGATAAATTCAAGGCCACTCACCAGTGGTCTTACATGACAAATCCAATGCCACCCACTAGTGGTCTTACATGAAAAATCCATTGTCACTCACCAGTGGTCTTACATGTTCATCCACACAAATGCGGGTCATCACCCAAATGTCATACGTCATGATCTTACATTTACTTTCTCACTAATGTGAATCATATCTACAATTCGTTGTGTCAATTATTATGATCCTTATAATGACACTTTTACAAGTTATGCAACATTCATTAAAGCATCTACCATCAATTATTCCCATAATCATTTCATTACATATAAACTCTTACTTTGACTTTCATTAGCCAAACATTCATTTATTTCATAACCAAATGACTTAACATTTGCGTTATTCTTTTCTTCCATAACCGAATGACTTAACACTCGTGTTATTATTTTACTCCATAACCGAATGACTTAACATTCGTGCTATTCATTTATTCCATAACCATTATTGATCACACATGGTGGCAACTACTACTTTCATTTACATAATTACCCATTGACTTTCTACTAGTCATCCATCGTACATAACTACCATATAGATATACATACACATATACTCTCCATATTCAACAGACCATTTATTCACATAAGAGCATTTCTTTCAAGCAATGCTAACAATATAGGAATTCTCTTCATTTCCTTAAACTCCATATAACAAATATGCAACAATTATATCTTGTTTTATGATTTATAACTACATTCCACGTATCATTTTTTAATACTATAAGACAACTAATTAAGTAGTCAAACATTCAACACACATATTCAATTGCCAATATGACTTATGGTTGTATATTTAATGGGTAGGTTACTCACCTTGGACCGTAGGAAAGCTAAACTTCATAACTGTTTCTCGATTTTATGGATTCCACTTTTCATTCCATTTCCTATACAGTTTGTATGGCACACACACCATTTAGATTTCCAAAGTCAAACAAACAACATACTTACATAAGAATCTTCATTTCTACATGTTTATACTAAATTCTCATTTTGACCCGTTAGTGTATACATGTGTCCTTTGCATTTTTTTTAGGTATCTTAGATACTTAACACATCCAACTATATGTTACACCCCGAGCCGGCGGGCTGGATCGACTTTCCTGTCTGGTAGAATGGTCTCGGGGCGCGATCGTATCATAGTGATGAGATTGAATGCATAGCACATGATATATAATTGAGAAGACTAACCAAACATGCATTAAGAATTACAAATTTAAATTACATCGGTTCAAGTTCAATAATTTAACCCTAAATCTAACAAAAGACATGATATAATTCTGTCTTGATCTGCAAAATGTTCTGGATCATATGCTGTTAATACACAAAATGCACAAAATCTTCTAGGTTCGAGTTCAAGACTATTTAGTGAATCCAGGAAATATCATCACACATGTGACCCATACCAAAAGTCTAGCTAGGACTTATTGAGGTATAGGACTTCTTCTTTCGTCTTGTTTTTGTCTTGATTTGTCTCGTTTCATTCTTGTTTCATTTGCACGTGTTATCTTTGATATTTCTCGGATATTTCACTAATGTTCTTGATATGCTCTCAAAATGTAATCTCAGGAAAATAATTTTAATCTAACATAATAGTTGTTAGAAATCATTTTAAGTTTGATAATAATCCAACATATGAACACTAAGGGATACCCTAGATGTTCCTGGATACTTAGCATAATAGTTTTTGAAACCCCACATACACTTGTAATCATGACACCATAAATTGGAAAGCATTACGTACATCTTACATCTTATATTCAAAATAAAGTATATAAGCATGCTTCTCAACCCCACATTTATAAATTAAAAAGATTTGAAAATGGGCAATGAGCTCACCTGTGATGTGTTAGACTGTTGACTTACTTCAAGAATGCTCGCGCTCGATGTTTGTAGTTGTATTGTGTTCAACCTATGTTTCATTAGTTGGTGTTTAACATTACTAGTATTCGAATTTGGTTCTTGTTAGGTTTGAAACTTAAATGTTTTGAGTAAGTGTTTTGATCTAAGTGGCCTATTACTTCGTTAATGTATTACTAGGTTTAAACTATGTGCTTCATCATACCACTCTTATTAGTTTCTTACCCATCATCATCTAAACTTGCTTATTAAAACATGGTTTGTGTTTTGAAAGACATGTTTTAAGATTCAAAGAAATTAGTTGTCTTGAAAATTGTATTTGATTATAAGGAAAGTTAGGCTTATTTTATAAAAAAGTTCTTTTGCTTTAATAATGTTTCAATAACAAAACTTAGGTTTATCTTATAAAAGAAACTTATTTATACGATATTGTTTAAAACATTTTAGTAAAATATTATGTTTAAGTTACAAAAATCTAATTTTAAGTTATAAAAACCTTCAAGTTTATAAGTTTAGAAATTGAATTAAACCTTGTCGGATCTAATCCAATTTCCTTGTATGACTTCTTGTCGTTCATTGTGGTTGTTTTAATCATAGTTTGATAGTAAAAACATATAGTTTATAAGTTATATGTGTTTAGAAAAGTTTAAAGATAGTATTTATGGTTCTCAAGTCGGCTAACGCTTAGGAAAACCTAATGAAACACCCTTCGATACTATTGCTTTTAAATTCGACTTCATGATCCTATACTCGATTTTTATAAAGGGTTTTGTGGTTCCTTTCACTTGAATTAGCTTAAAATAACCATGTTGATGAATTTGAGTTAGCATAGACGGTTAAGGGATAGTATCGATGAGCATCATGAATCGGTTAACACTACTAGCTCATTTCCGACCCTGTCACCTTAAATCCAACTTCCTTAGCTCATTAGTCGGTTAATGTTACTGAATCTTGACTTAGATTACTTGGATAATCATCAAGTAGTAGTATCAAAGGAGCTGGAATAGTATTGATGGTGTTATGTTTGACCCACACTTAGAAAAATACAAAGGGAGGTTGTCGATACTACTAGTGTCGACAGCTCCCTTAATATCGGCAGCCTGGTCATCTCGGTGGTTAGTATCGATGAATTCTAGTCTCCACATCCTTGGGTTGGTCGAAATTACCAATATCGACTGTTGGTGGGTCCAGGTAACCATCGAACTTAACAAGTTCGATGGATGAATGTCAGCCCCAAGGAAGCTATCGATACTATAGTCTTCCCTAACCTTTGGCCGTCGTTACTAGTGATTAACTAGGTCCATGCTAGTGTGTCCAATATACCAATCTTCATGTCAACTCAATCCAAGTGTTTTAAACCCATTCCCATGTATATTCTATGTGGTTTAATGACTCAAAACCGATTAACAAGTGCATCTATCCGGTTCTAAGGAAAACCCCTAAAAACGAAACTCCAAGCTCCATTTTACCTTGATTTAGATGATTCCAAGTCCAGATCCTTTGTACTTCCTTGTTCTACTCGTTGAGAGGGTCATTTTGACACCAAGAACACCGAATTTGGTGTTGATTTGCTTAGGTTGAGTGTAAAGGATTTAGAGAGAGAGAGAGTAGAGAGAAAGGAGAGCTTTTCTTGAGTTAGAGAGAGAAAGAAAAAGCTGGAAATGGGGAAGCGGGGGGAAGAAAAGGCTTTTATAGTCTGGGTTTTTACACGCGTATTAAGTCTCGATCGGTTTCTTTTAAAATACATTATTTCGATATGTTACGTTAAATATGTAGAATTTTTATAAAATAGTTTAAATTAATTCTTTTTAGGTGGTGATTCCTAATAAATATTATTTTATTTTATTTTTATTAATTCAAAGTTCGAAAACATCTATTTTCATCGTTTCGTCAGAAAACGCAATTTACGCGCATATTCGTACAGAGCGCTAACTATTCGAATCCGTCGTCAGTTCCACTTTCTGATTTGGTTTTCTATTTACCAAATATCATTTAAAATTTTAAAAACCAACAGATATATCCGTATGAATCGTCACCCACACGAATACGATGTTTGCTTAACATTATTGTAACGATATCAGATTATTGTTAATGATTGATACCCTCACAGTCGTCGGTAGGTTTCAACATGACGATTCCCATTCATTTGTATTTTCCCGTTAGATCGCTACTTCTTATATCCACTTATCTTTCAGGAGTATATTTATGTACTTGCTCATGATCATGGTTTTAAATGGATCAATTTTGTTCAATCGTCCGATCCTTGTTATCGAAAGATCTGTGCGACGATTGTTGTGTTTGTTTTCAACACACATGGTCATATATGTGTTGTTTCCATTCATTTTATTATGTGATATCACCATTGTTTCATTGTTTTGTACTTTGTTTCCTAATTTGTTATATAAATACACTTAAGTATTTATATTTAAAGTCTGTGACGGGTGTACTACCATAAAGTCTCCTGAAGGTTTCGTATTGGATGTCATTCTATATGTATATGATGTAATATTAGTGTTCATTCTTATTCAAAATCATACCTACTCAATTTCTTATTTTTATCATATTTCAGAAGAGTCACAATTAAGTGTAGCAAAATTTTGAGTTGTTGCTGTAATTGTCAAATTTGACCAAGTTATGATTTTATTCAGCCTTTGGTATTCAAATATATATTTTAGTAGACTAAAAGAGCTTTCCAACCATATAAGGTACAATTTCTACAGATTTTTATACGATTTTATATGATTTTTCAAAGAACAGAACATATTCATCCTTTATCCAAAAATTCAGCTTTTACAAAATCTGTTAAGTTGTTTTGAACTGCAGTTTTCATGTACTTACTATCCATATATTTTATCATTCTAAATATCTATAGAAATTAGACTCAATAAGCATTCCAAAAACATGGCCCAAACGATTATTGATTGATTTTATATGATTTTTCATAAATCAGCACAACAATAAAAATAAGGTCTATAAGCATGCTGGACTTTCTGTCAAGCTATAGAAATCGATCATTTTGACTCGCATACAACCTAAATCAGTTTATATTGTTCAAATACAAAATATAGTATACTCAAATATCTTTCTAAGAATACAAAAAACACCTCAATCTAATGTATTGTTGACTTTATATGATTTTTATAAAACAGTGCAGAAATCAAAATAGTTTCAATCTACACTTATCAAACTTTTTATTTCAAGCATTTTTACAAACACTTTATGTGCATGATTTTACTAATTAATTATCACTACCATTTGATTGCTATCAACCATCCATTTTTCATTCATTATCTTCTTTTACTAAAGATTAGTTTAGGTGTTTTTCAGAAACATCAAAACCATGATTTAAGCAACATTTACCCGACCAATCTGATTCATATATTGAGTTTACATTAAACACATATGCAAACCCAACCTTGTTCATCATGTGAACTTCAAACCAACATCAAATAGAAAACTAAACTCACTTACAAGTTATTAGAAACCATCAAAGAGTAAGATTAAGCCTTCAATTACAATGTTTGACTGATAATATATGTTTTCAGAACCGGACCGGACGTCGAACCTGACAGGACGTCGAACCGAACGTCTTACTGGTTACTGGCCGGACCGGTTGAATCGGATTCAAGAATCGGATGGCATAATAAATATTTAAAAAATTCTAAAAAATTTATAGATTTAGGCACTTTGGAGAAACAGGTATTCGGTCGTCCCTGCATGGTACACAAACATTTAATGAGAAACAGGTACCCAAATCCTTACAGATTTAGGCACTTTGGAGTCAACTTTGATTGGGCTCTTGGGGTTATTCACCCTACCAGAATTAGTTGGTTTTAGTTTTACTGGTGATTTTCTTTTTCAAAAATTTTTGATCTCAGATTTAGAAACTTTTGTTTTATATTGTTGTTGAAAATCATTGTGCTTTTGTTTTGCCCTTTTATTAGATCTCACAGGATCATGATTCCGAGCTTTCTTTTGTTGTTTCACCTTAGGCTTGGAGGATTTTTCAATCCTTTTTGGTTTACTGATTGGTTTAGCCTTAGGTATGACCTACTGATTCTTCCCATAGAAGAACTCAGTATGTCTATGCAGACAATGTCTGGCAATGTGGCCGTGTTTCCCACATGTGTAACAACAAACCTTTTGATAAAACTCATTTGGGTCAAAAAGTTTTACATGACAATCACTGAAACCCGTATATGAACTTGTAGAGACTTGTTCCAATGACCCATTTGGAACATAAGGTTCACAGTTATGATTTAACTTTGAACCCGTCTCTTTTGTGATTGTGGAATCAACTTTGTTTTCATTTTCTTTTCAAAGGGAAGCCTTGGTTTTTAACACATTAGTTTTCAAAATTAGCATCAGTTTTAACAGATTTAGTCTTAAAATTTTGAATCATTTCATTAGGCTTTATATTGATTGTTTCAAATTTTCCAACATTGTCAATTTTTGGAACTGAAAATTTTGACTTGTTCGACACAACAAAACAATGTGTGCTCTTCCCATCACTTCTTTCCTCCTTTTCATCAACCTAACGTGAAGAACTTAAATTTTCTGCACATAACTCAGAATCATTAGAATAGTTCATATTTTTTAATTCAGGATCAATCGTAAGTGGAACAGGTTCAGTTGAGAATTCGTGAGCAAGATTTGACTTTGAAAGTAAGTCATCAACAAATGTGTTGATTTTTGGCATGGTCGAATAATTGTGGTTAAAAGGAGGTTCCACCTCACTATAACCAATACATGTTAACCTCTTCCCCCGATACTGAACATTGATCATGTTGGAAACCAAGTTACTTGAATAATCAACATTTTCAACTTTGGCTTTGGTGTTAGAAAATTCAGTTTTAACCTGATTCAACTCTAATGTAATCTCATCGATTCTGCGCCTGGCATCTCGATAGTTAGACTCCTTATCAATCAAAAGTTCCTTTAATTTTGAAATGTCACGTCTCTCAGCCTTAAGTTTTCTTTTAAAAACATCTTCATTTTTAAGAAACTCTGAGTTAAAGTATTTCAGTTTGGCTACTTCTTTGATCAATGCATGGAGCTCGAACATTAAAGTATTTCAGTTTGATAAACTTCTTGGCTTTGAAAACCGCCATTGCCATCTGCTAGGCAATGCCCATCTCCTCAACATCTGTAGGATTGATTTGTTCCAAGTTATCCTGAGCCAAATTTGCAAGTGCCAGTTCTCCTGCAATGCAGGCATTATAGTTCATGAAACCCTTGAGTAGCAGCATATTCTCTTTTCCTTCAGCACTGACTTTGGACACAAAATGAGCTTGTCCTAAGGAGAGGAAAGCAGTCTCATATGGAACAGATTGAGCTCCAAATGCTTGATAATTCATTGTGGAGACAAGAGCTGCATTCTCTGTTTCCGGAGTAATTCCCATTAAGCTTGCATCATTCAGTGCTCTCTGTTTGTCATCCATGTCATAAGAGTTTATGATGGAGATAAGCTCACTCAGGGTGGTCTTGTACATTTCTTTAGTTCTCTTGATGGTAGTACAATTGGAGTTCCAATTGTAAGGAAGAGAATTTAGCAGCTTCTTGTTGACCTCACCCTTGGTCATTTCAATTCCAGCACTAGCTAGCTCAGTCATCAGATAGGTGAATCAGTTTAGTTGTGCCTCTAATGTCTCACCTTTGATGTGATTGAACATGTTAAACCTTTGTCTTTACATTTCTTTCCGGCTCTCCCTTATGTCCTTATTTCCTTCAAACCTTTCCACCAATGCATCCCACAACTCCTTGGTTGTTTTGTGTTCTTTGAAACCATGAGCAACTTCTGTGGATAATGCCGTGGTAATTGAAGCATATGCCTTATCATCTTTCTCCCATAGGAGTTTATCGTTCTCGGTGAACAACTCTGGATCTTTCGGGATTAGACCGTTGAGCTCACTCTCATACATAGGGACATATGGCCCTTCCACAATAGATCTCCATAGCTTGGGGTCAGTATACTTGATGAATGATTGGAATCTTAATTTCTAATCTTGGAAGTTGTCTCCAGAAACAGGCCTAGGAGGCTTAGTGCCCGTTCCAATCGCATTATCCAAGTTGAGCAGGTTAGACAATTTACTGAGGTTCTTGGCAGCCATGTTCGCGAAAACTCAAAGATAGTCGAAGACCAAGTATTCGAAAATTTTGAAATACTCGAAATCCAGAGAGTACTCGAAGTCACATAAGTATTCGAAGTCTCCCAATTAATCGAAATGAAGAATACGAACTCCAAGTGCACGAAATCAGCAGGAAATAACCAAAGATTGAAGTATACGAACTTGACAGAAGTGATCAAAGACTGAAGTACACGATCTCAAAGTAACCGAAGACTAAGAACACGAAGCTGAAGTTCACGAATTCAAAGTAACCAAAACTAAAGTATACAAAGCTGAAGGTACACGAAGCTCATAGTAACTGAAGCCCAAAGATCACAAAAGCCAAATTTTATGAATGAGAAGTACCCGAATATCCAGAAGAATTTTCTTCAAAATTCTGAACCTCAAATTTGTAGAGTAGCTTCCCAATGTAGAGATGAATAATAAATTCGTGAACTTGAGATGAAAAGTTGTTACCTTGATGCTGAAAAGAGCTCCAAAACTCTTATACAACTTGCAGGTCCCTAGCTTGTCAAGACTCAAACTTTATCTATCAAAGTAGTATCAAATGTCTTCTATAGTGTGCGGAATTCGGAATAGAAGATAGAAAAGTGAATTTCTATTGATAAAAAACGTGAACTTTACAAGGTAGCTTCAATACGTCTGGAAACGTTTTACCTCGGGATTCTAACCAAGACCAGTTGATTGTACGTCTATTTATACTAGTCTAGCAGTACACGAAACCTATGTACACGAAATACAAAAGTTAACGAAATACAAAAGTACTCGAAAGTCAAAGTACACGAAAATAGTCAAACTTGATCTTCAGCTTTGTTCGGTGTTGATTTTGTCAGTCTTTATCATCTGGATGGGCTCTACAAGGTTTTAATTTGAGAAGGGTATTTTTGTAAAATCCTATTTTTGTATGCATGTCAGATCTCTCTGTCTTTTAAAAGAATTCCTCAATTCTCTCTCTACCTTTTTACCACCATAAAGTAAATGTAATTGAAAAGCTTAGTAACAGAGGAGAATGGCTGTTCGAAATCTAGTAGAAGAGGTGCACGGAGCATCCATTCGAATATAATACTTCATTGAAGACATATACTTCATCGGAGAAGGGGAGCATCCATTGGAAAAGCTTAGCAGTAGAGGCACACAGATTTTTTAGGGCTCGTAATCATCGACTTCTACTTCATCGTATATGGTGTTCATAATTGCACACAAGCAACGATGAATGACAGCAGCATGGGAGCAATGATTTGAAATCTCATGATCAGAAAAGCGCCAATTTTTAGGGTTCCTAATCGTCATTCAGCACTGCATTAGATTTAGGGTTCTTAATCGCCGATAGCAACATCAATTCGTCCGCATATACATGTGATTTAGGGTTCCTAATCGCGTTTTTACATGTTATCTTGGATTTAGGGTTCCATTTGAATGGCGGGACTTCGATCCAGACATACGAATTATATTCATGATGATGAGGGTCATGCCAAATTTTATGAGTTAATCTAATTTTTTTTGTTTTGTTTAAGTCTGATTTTACATGTTATATGAGTTAATTAGGGCTAAATTTGATTTAGTAACACCATTGCATGTGATTTTTGTTTTTTTATTCGGCCATTCTCCCTTGTGTTTTTGTTTAACATGGGTGGTTTGTAAATAATTTGAAGATATGAAGATTGTGAATAAGTGCTCATATCCGGTGTTTTGAATAGATTGTTTATAGTTATGTTACATTATGTGTCTGTTAATTAGGAATTGTCAAATAAGGAATTGTGATATGGTATCTTCGTCTTGGTTTGTCCATAGTTGCATCCATTTTATGATTGTCAAAAAAGTGGTAAAGGTTGCGGTCTCGGGTTTGACTGAGTTCGCGTAATTGTTGGATTTCATATAGTAGTTCTCGATTGATAAATATTTGTTGTTTTTGTTAGAGTTAATTGATCCATTTGAATGGCAGGACTTGGAACCAAACTAGACTCCAGCTGACCAATTTTCGTGATGATGAGTGTAGATCCCAATGAAAAACAAGAGACTGAAAAAATCAAGATTAGATCAAAACTAGACTCCAGCTGACCAATTTTCGTGTACTTTGTGTTCGTATACTTTTGGTTCTTATGTACTTTTCTATTTTGTGTACTTTACATTTCGTGTACTCCTGGATTAGTATAAATAGATGCATAGTATACTTGTCTAGGTTTCAAATCCCACGGCATTGTTCCTAGACATATTGGTCACTCCTTGTAAAGTTAACGACTTTATATATGCAAAACACTTGTTTCTTCTTCTATTCTGGATTCCACACATAATAAAAGTTATTTTGATGATGTTTGCTAGTGTAAAGTTGATATCTTGTTCAGCTTTGGGACCTACAAGTGGGATCAGAGCTTTGGAGCTCTTTTTGGTATCAAGGTACAAGCTTTTTGCATCAAGTTTCATACTTTCGTGTTCATCTTGGCATTGGGAATCTACTCAATCAATTTGGGGCTCAAATCTTGAAGAAAATTCATCTGGATATCCTTTAAGATTTTTGTGAACCCAAATTTCGGGTACTTTCACCTTCGTGCACTTCAGCTTCGTGAACCTTGGACTTCGGTTACTCTGCTCTTTGTGTACTTCAAGTTTCGTGATCTTTTAGGTTCATGTACTTACTCACTTTGGGTACTTATGATAAGTGTATACTTGGAGCTTCATATACTTCAACAACTTCGTATACCCTATATTTCGTGTACATGGCTGCCAAGAACCTTAGCAACTTGTCCAACTTACTGAACCTGGACAATGAGATTGAAACAGGCACGAAGCGTCCTAGGTTTGTTTCAGGAGATAACTTCTAAGAATGGAAGTTCAGATTTCAATCATTCATCACATGCACTGATTCAAAGCTATGGAGGTCAATCAAAGAAGGACCATATGTTCCTATGTATGAGAATGAATTCAAAGGATTAATTCCTAAAGATCAAGAGTTATTCACTGAAAATGATATACTCCTCAAGGAGAAGGATGGCAAACCTTATGCTTCAATCACTATGGCATTATCCACTGATGTTGCTCATGGATTTAAAGAGCACAAAACAACAAAGGAACTTTGGGATGCCTGAGTTGAGAGATTCGAGGGTAATGAGGACATGAGAGAGAGTCGGAAGGATATGCTGAGACAAAGGTTCAACATGTTTAATCACATCAAAGGTGAGACATTGGAAGCACAACTCAACAGATTCACCCATCTTATGATTGAGTTAACAAGTGATGGCATTGAAATGACCAAGGGTGAGGTGAGCAAGAAGCTACTAAACTCATTGCCATTCAACTAGAACTCCAACTGTACCACCATCAAAAGAACCAAGGATATGTACAAGACATCCTTGAGTGAGCTCATATCCATTATCAATTCATATGATATGGATGATAAGCAAACATCCTTGAATCATGCTAGCTCAATGGGAATCATTCCAACTACAGAGAACGCAGCCTTAATCTCAACAATGAACCACCATGCTTCTACTTCTCATTCAATTCCATATGAAATTGCTTTCATTTCTTCAGGTCAAGGTCATTATGTGCCAAATATCGGAGTTGAAGGTGAAGAAAATCTAATGTTATTTAAGAGCTTTATGAAGTACTACAATGCCTTCCTTGCAGGGGAACTTGCACCTACAAGTCTAACTCAGGGTAACCTGGAATAGATCAATCCTGCTGATGTGGAGGAAATGGATTTTGCATGGCAGATGGCAATGGCTTTAGGGCAAAGAAGTTCATCAAGAAGTATGGACGAAATAGTTTTGGGAAAAACCCTGGAAGGAAATTGGGATTCGACAAGTCTAAACTCCAGTGCTACAACTGTGATCAGGCCGGACACTTTTCTAGGGAATGCAAGATGCCCAAGATAGGGAAGGAGGCTGAAAAGAAACCTGAAGAATCCACCGGTGCTGGAACTTCCAAGGATTTAGTCACTTAGGAGACAGACTCTTATGATTGTAGTGATCAGGTTCAGGATTTGGAGATGACGTTGAGTCATGATTTCATGGTAGAGGTGGATGAGAAGAAATATGAGGTAACTCAACATTTATGCTCATCTACTTGCATTGAAAATTTTTCAATTATAGAAAACATAATGAGACATTGATCAAAGAAGTAACCAAATTAAATTACTTTAACTCAAAATTTCTTAAGAATGAGGCAATTTTTAAAAGAAAACTTGATGCTGAGAGACTTGATATTTCAAAACATAAAGAAATTTTAAGTGATAAGGAATCTCATTACGTGCTACCAAAAGCATAATAGATGAGATAACCTTAGAGTTAAATCAAGTTAAAACTAATTTGTTAAAAACTATAATAACTGTTGAGAAATATGATTATTCAAGTAATTTGGTTGCTGGCATGCTGAATGCTCAATATCGTGGCAAGAGAATCAATGGACTTGGTTATAGCAAGGTTGAACCTCCTTTTAACCATAATTACTCAAGCATGCAAAGATTCAACAAATTTTTTGATGATTTGATCTCAAAGTCAGATCTTGGAAATAAATTCTCATTTGATTCAAACAAACCGGTTTCACTCACAATTGATCCTGAATTAAAAGATATGAACTATTCTGATGATTCTGAGATATGTGTGGAAAATTTATGTAATTTAGATCATGTTGATGAGAAGGTGGAATGAAGTGCTAGGAAGAGCACAAATTACCCTGTTGTGTTGAATAATTCAAAGTTTTTCGTTCCTAAAATTGACTATGCTGGCAATTTTAAGACAATTAGTATTAAACCTAGTGAAATGATTCCAAATTTCAAGATAGTTTATTAAATCTGCTGATGATTGTGTCTTGAAAACAAATGTCGCTCCTTCAAAAGAAAAAGAAAACAAATTTTGTTCCACAATCACTAAAGAGACAGGTTCAAAGTTAAATTCAAACTGTGAACCTTATGTTCCAAATGGATCTTTGGAACAAGTCTCTACAAGTTCAGTACCTATTGAATTATTCTATGGAAAGAATCAAAAGGTTGGAGCAGCACAATTCTCACCTAAAATAGGCCCTAAAGTTGCGGCATGAAAACTGATTCTTTGCCAAATTATCGAAGTGTTGTTTTGCTTTAGCACAAGTGGAGTTTGTGGGACAAGTAATCAGCTCGGATGGAGTTATTGTTGAGGAAGAGAAGATTTTAGCAGTAAAGTCATCGACCATTCTAACAACAGTAGAAGAGGTGAGAAGTTTCCTCGGGCTAACCGGTTATCATAGGTGTTTTGTCCGAAATTACGGACTTATAGCCTGACCACTTACTGCATTGACCAAGAAAGATGGGTTCTTCTGGTAGGAACAGCTCTTAAGGCCTTTAATGACCTGAAACAAGCACGGCTGACTACGCCTGTGTTAAGATTACAGGATTTCTAAAGATCCTTTATAATGCGTCATCAGAGGGAGTAGAGCAAGACTATCACAGGAAGACCACCTCAAGGCCTGTTTTAGTACATGATTCTCTCTTTCGAACATGTATAAATTAGCTTACAATAGGCAGCTGTTGGTGCTAGTTCTAGCAGTTCAAAAATGGAGCCATTACTTTCTTATTCGCATAGATCATTATACCCTAAAGTTCTTACTGAAGCAGCAAATTATCACTACTGAGCAGCAAAGGCTGCTACTAAAACTCATGCCTTTTGATTTTTCTATCATTCATAAGATTGGGAAAGAGAACAAGGGGGAATGCCCTGTCTCGCAGACCCAACTCAAAGATATTGTTAGCTCTTGTCGTCCCTTATGGTGTTAAGGTGGCCGACATCAAATCAGGATTACAAAAATAAAAAATTACAAGCGAGCTGATTAATAAATTGCAAGAAGATCCCACATCCGTTCCTGATTTCTTGTTTGTGGATCAGCTTTTGTTTGATCAAGGACAGCTGGTAATACCAGAGTTGTCTTCTTACTCCAGTCGGTAGCCATGGAGGTTTTTTAAAATCTTACAAATGAGTCTCTTCAAGAGTTGTATAGAGCTCTCACGAGGATGGGTAGGAGGAAAGCGGTGGGACCAAATGACATTCCTATTGAAGTATGGAAATGCTTAGATGATGAAGGATGGGGTGGTTGATAATGATGTTCAGCACTATACTTAAAACCGGTAAGATGCCAGACTAGTGGATAAGTATTGTTTTAATACCCATATACAAGAATAAAAGAGATGCCCAATGTTGCAGAAATTAAGGGGGATTAAGTTGTTGAGTTATAGTATGAAACTCTAGGAAAGAGTGATAAAGACGAGATTGAGGAGAGAAACCCAAGTAAATGTGAATAAATTTGGATTTATTCCAGGACGGTCCACAACACACGCGATACACCTCCTAAGAAGGCTGATGGAGAAATATAGAGAGAAGAAGATAGATCTATATATGGTGTCCATTGACCTCAAGAAATCGTATGATAGGTACCATGTAGTTAAATGTAATTGTGTTGTAATAAACTGGTAACAGTCTTTGTATTATTATGATGCCATATAATGTGAGAAGACAAGAGAATATATAGGCTTAGATCTAGAAGATGTAAAGCCTTTTGGATAGACAAACAGACTCAACATTAATACATAATTTATGATAATTATGAACTATTTAATATGACTAATTATGAACTATTTAATATGACTAATATTCCCCCGCAAGCTAAGGTTGGGGAGCGACCTGTAGCTTGGACCGTAAAAGTAAAAATCGTTGTGAAGGCAGTGGTTTTGAGAAGATATCAGCAATCTGATCCGTAGTAGAAATAAACTGGACATTAAGTTTCTTCTGAGCAACCTTCTCACGAACAAAGTGAAAATCAACCTCTACATGCTTTGTTCTAGCATGAAACACCGGATTAGCTGACATGTATGTAGCACCTAGGTTATTACATCATAGTGTAGGAGCAGTATTCATTGGAACACACAATTCTCGTAACAAAGTTTCTAACCAAGTGAGTTCGACAACAGTGTCAGCTAGAGCCTTGTACTTAGATTCTGTAGACGACCAAGATACAGTCTTTTGTTTGAGAGCAGCCCAAGAAATGAGATTATTGCCAAGATAGAAAACGAATTCCCCAGTGGATCAACGGTCATCCGGACACCCAACCCAGTCTGCGTCTGAGAACGCTTGCAGATAAGCATCCGTGTAAGCCTGAAGGTGTCAACCTGAGTTATGATGAAGCCAAAGTCCAAAATCAAAAGTGCCCTGAAGATAGCGGAGGATGCGTTTAACGGCAGACCTGTGATTTTGAGTAGGAGAGTGCATAAACTGACACACTTTGTTGACAGCAAAAGCTAGGTCAGGTCTTGAGAGTGTAACATACTGAAGAGCTCCAACAATCTGACGATACTTAACCGGGTTATCAAAAAGTGGACTGTCACCGATGGCCAAATTAGCAGTAGTATGTAGGGGAGACGAAACTGGCCTTGCGAAGCAGATCCAAAATATACTTTTTCTGAGAAAGAACCAAATCTTTACCTTTTGGGATAATCTCAATGCCAAGAAAATAAGATAAATGACCCATGTCTTGAATGGTAAACGTAGTGCTGAGGCTGTGAACAACACGATCAATGGCCCGAGGATCATTGCTAGTAAGAATAATATCATCAACATAAACTAGCATATACAGAAGCGTGCGATGTGCTGAGTAAATGAAAAGAGATGGATCTGTTTTTGAACCCTTAAAACCGAGAGCAATCAAGGCCATGGAGAGACGATTAAACCATGCTCTGGGAGCTTGTTTGAGCCCGTAGAGTGACTTATGTAGGAGACACACGTGATCCGGTTTCTGTGGGTCAACAAAACCTGGTGGTTGGCTGACATAAACAATCTCTGTAAGATCCCCGTGCAAGAAGGCATTCTGAACATCTAATTGCCGAAGGGACCATCCCCTTGTAATTGCTAGTGACAAAACAACCCGAATTGTTGTAGACTTAACAACCGGACTAAACGTGTCATTATAGTCAATGCCTGGTTGTTGATGGAACCCCTTTGCAATGAGACACGCTTTGTAACGCTTGACAGCCCCGTGTTGATCCTTTTTAATTTTATAGACCCATTTACAATCAACAATATTGGTGCCTGGGACTTGAAGAACAAAAGACCAGGTGCCATTTCTCATAAGAGCAGAGTACTCAGCAGCCATAGCAGCTTGCCAACAAGGATTCCTGTTAGCAATGCTAAAAGAAGTTGGTTCGCTATCCGAGGAAGAGGTGTGAAAAGAAGATGGAGTATAACGCTCGGGCTGTTTAGGATTGGGACGAAGATTTGATGGACGGGGACGAAATGGTGGAGGTGGAGGTGGTAGTGGTGGAGTTTGAGAGGAGGTGGAGGGGTTAGTAGAGGCTGATGTGGAGGATGGGATTGATGTGTGGGTGTTGGAATGGTGGTTGGAGAGTCTGATGGTGTGGGTGGAGGAGAGAGTGGTGAAGTTTGGACTGATGAAGATGGAGGGTGATTTGTGGGTATAGGGTAAGTGGAGAAATATGGTGGAGTTGGTGCTGGTGGAAACTGTGTTTGGGAGACAGCAAATGGAAAGGCAGATTCGTTAAAGCGAACACGCCTGGCAACGTACATCCGACCAGTAGTGGGATCAAAACACCCCCATGGTGTGCGGTGCTGTAACCTAGAAAAACACAAGGAAGGGATCTAAAATCCATCTTATGTTTGTTGTAGGCTTGTAGCTGAGGGAAACACTGACATCCGAAAACCCGAAGGAATGAGTAATCAGGTTTGCGATGAAAGATGTGTTCGAAGTGTGAAAGACTGTCATTGGTGCGAGAGGGCATATGGTTAATTAAATATACCACAGTGTCAAACGCAAAATACCAGAAACGTTGTGGAACTTTAGATTGAGCGAGTAAGGTAAGCCCGGTTTCAACCACGTGTCGATGTCGACGTTCGACAAGACCATTTTATTCACTCGTGTTTGACACGAGAGTCGATGCACTATACCAAGAGAAGTGAAAAATGGCGACAGCTGTCACACCTCGAGCCGGCGGGAACGGATCGGCTTTCCCATCGGGCGGAAGGTTCTCGGGGCGCGATATCGTGAGTGATAATCGTGATGATCAGATTTTTTACATAGAATCAATGTTAAGAATATCTAAAGCACCATGACATTTAACTAAAATTTACAAAGTTAAATTACAATTGTCAACGTTTGATAATTTAACCAAGTAATTCTAACAAATGAATCATAAGTCTACTATCTTGTAACCGTACAAGATATCGAAAGTGATTCACAGTAGTCAACAAAATATGTGCTTTCCAAAACTACTAGGTCCTCTAACTGGCATCCTAGCATGCATTCCTGAAACCTTAGCTTAATCCTGTACATCACCTGAGAAAGCATGAAATAAAACAAAGTCAACATAATGGTTGGTGAGTTCATATAGTTTAGTATTTAAAAAAAATAGTTTTGCAATCCCTTCGATAAAACCTTAACCTCATTAACATCACCTGTATCATCCAGCTCGGTATGCTTATATATAGGGCATACCCCTGAGTCGAGCCTACAACCCGCCCAGACGCCATCCCACCAAATACTAAGCCACATAGGACATTGCTGTTAATGATAATTAAGCATTTTACCTACCATTAAATTTCATCATAGTTTCAAGCATCTTGCTTAGAAGTTTAAGTTATCTACCCAATAGCATTTCCAGATCCCTTCGGTAACAACCTTAATCTCATTAACATCACCTGTATCATCCAGCTCGGTATGCTTATATATAGGGCATACCCTTGAGTCGGGCCTAGAACCCGCCCAGATGGCATCCTACCACATACTAAGCCACATAGGACATTGCTGTTAATGATAATTAAGCATTCTTACCAACCATCCACTTCCATGTTAAAATTTGATTTCCACAAATTGAAATGCCTCAGATTTCCAGGGTTCACCATGTCCTCATGATTTCCCAAAACGTTTGTAGAAATATAATATTAAATGGTTAATTAAACTAATAACTAATCATTTAAATACAACTAAGACATGATGATTGGGCCTTGTTTGACTCAATCAATTAGACTTAGTTGTGGATGGTTATCCAAGTTGTACCCTCTCACACGTGGCCCATATCAGGCATGACCCACAAGGAGTCTACCTGTATGCGTCGGGACTTTCATGATTTGCCCATATCAGCTTGACCCTTTGGCCTACTGTATGCGTCGAGACTTTAAGGATATCCTTTGATTCTTGATCTGCTTTGATTCTCTTGATTTCGTTTGATAGTTTAAGTTATGCCCATATAGCTTGACTACGAGAGTCTACTATTTGTGTGGGGACTTTTCGTGTATTAACACGTGGTCTTGATTTATGTACAACTGACACCCACCTTAACATAAACATTAATGATTTCATTAGATATTAATGATTTCATTATTTCGCTGATTCATACACGGTTATGATTCCCTTGAGTCTCCGGATATGATGTTTAGCATTCTATGATTTCCACAATGATTATAGATCTTTGAATAGGATCCTTAGCTTTACTGATCATACACTGGATCAGATTTCCTTGAATTTGATTCTTAGCTTTAGTTCTCTTGGTTACACTTTGAGTTTAGATTCTATGAATTCAAACTTGATGGACTAAGTGTTGTTTTAGAGTTTTAGAATTAAAGTATTACTCAGTAGAGTAATTAATTTATCTTTCAGTTAATTCTGCATAACAGCTACCTAGACAGGAGTCTAGGATATGAACATGTATATATATCACATATAATAATTAAAAGCATTTACGTAAAACATATTTAAAGAAAAAGGTTTACGCATGCTTCTCAGCCCCGCGTTTGAAAACAAAAATGTTTAGAAAAAGGGGCAATGAACTCACCTGTGTTGCTGTGCAAATGGACCACAAAAGATATGCGCGCTCTTTGATTGTTGCCTATGTATCTTTAGCACCTGAGTTGTTTCAAGAGAATTCGAATACGATAAGTATTTATAATCGTCGTGTCTATGGTCTTGGTCTCGGTGTGCATCTAAGTGTCCTACGTTACTAATGTGTTTCTAGGATTTCATCTAACTAGTCTAAACTCATTACCCAATAATAACCCTAATCCCACCGTATTCATTACAAGTCTTTAGTTAATATATTTTTAAGTTTAATCATTTTAGTTAAACATCTATTTAGAAATCATTTACTTTAATTTAATAAAGTCTATAGTTAAACTCTTTTATTAAAAATATAATTTTTTTAAGAAAACTATAATTTCACATGATGAGTTTAGGTTAATCTCATTTTGATTAACTTTGGCCCATTACTAGGTTTTGATCGTTCATGATTCCTTGATCGATTACATGTGCATAACCCATTCTAAGTAGTTTGTATGGAACACCAAATGTGGTTATGTATTCTCATGAATTGTCTAAGTGTTAGGCGTTAGTAGTTAAGTTAACATCCATAAAAGTAGACCATTACCTTGATCCTTAATGAATTCCCAAGTGTGTTTTGAACTCCAATGATATCAAAAAACATGTTTAAATTTTAACATGGTTTATGAAAACTTTTGTTAGTGGAAACCCTAATATTTAATTGTTGATATGATTTAAGAAAATCCTTTACTTTAGAAACCCTAATTCATTGTTTTCTTCAAATAAACTCATGTATCTTTGATTAATCCCACACATTGTAACCCATGATTACTTAAAAGGATCTTATTTTACCCATGGTTATCACCACGTGAGGAAACCCTAGTAGGTCTCCCATGCACACACCCTTACTTGCTCCCCATGCATGCACACACACACTTTCGCTTATGGTTCATGCATGAGAGCTCATCATCCAACTCATGTTTGAACAACTCCAACTGAATCCCGTTTGATAGAACTACACCTTAGGCCGACACAATAGGTCTTTGGGCCGAAAGAAGATGGGTCGAATGGTAGTTGGGCTGACAGAAACTAACTGGGCCGACTGTATGATCATTGGGCCGACCGAATTAGTTTGGGCCGAAAGAGTTGGTTGGCCGAGCGAAGAAGGATCTAAACCGAATGAGGAGGCTCATGCGAATGGTAAGTTGCCGAATCTAGGTCCATGCGAATCAGTTGGTCACCCGAATGGAGTTCATGCGTGTAGACATTCAGATGGCATGGGACCCGAATGAGCTGTGGCGTATGGGCTGCTACGAATGGGCTCAGTCGAATGGCCTCCTTCGCCCATGTGGTTGTCTAGCCTCTCATTCGCTCGGTGAGTGAAGGGTGTATTCAGTCGGCCGTAGCCCTTCGGCCCTTGGCCATTCGGCCAGGCTGTTGGTGCCTTCATTCGGCTGCTCAAGAACAGGATCTCCTTGCCACCATTTCGAGCCCTAGACCTAGATACTGTGTTCTTCCTAAGTTTCCACATGGTCCTAAAGTGATTTTGTGTGATTTTCCTAAGCTTTGAGTGGGTTTAGTCGGTTCTAATAGTGGTTCGAACAAATGGGTTAGAAAACCCTAAACCGAAAAGAAAAACTCGTTTTTACCTCGAATCAACTAGTTCAAAGCTTAGATCGGTTGTACTTTCATGTTCTACATGTTGTGGTGGTCGTTTGGACATCAAGAACGCGAGATTTCGTCAGGAAACGAGTGAGATCTAGAGGTTTGAAGTTTGAATTTCTAGAGAGAGAGGATTCCGGGTTTGGGTGTAGAGAGAGAGAGGAGGTGAATTAAATGAGGAAGATGACTCATTTAGGGTACTTATACCCCGGGTGGGTTCGGGTTCGTTTCGATTGCTCGGTTTCGCGTAAAACGTCGGTTTCGTTTCGTTTTTCGTAACGAAATGTTACGGTTTTAAAACAAAGTTTCTAAATTTGTTTTAGGTGATTATTCCTAGTAAATTAACTAAATATCTTTTATTTATTTTAAATTTACGAAATTATTTAATTTACTGTTTAAAATCAAATAGTACGGCCGTCGCGCGTATTCGTTCGAATCATCACCCTTACGAACACGACGATAACTATACTTTTCAATATGGTTTTCTAATTATCAGACATCATTCAGAACGTTAAAATTTCATATATATTCGTACAGATCGTCACCTATACGAATAACCCGTCGATTTAGCATTCGCGTAACGATGTTCGTTGTTGTTTTGTTCTTGTAAAGCCTAACATACGTTTATACATAATAACACCCTAACAAATAATCACATGGTGGTTTTGTGTTGCCAGATAGTTATCTAACTGATGAACCATAGTTCTGAGTTTCGTTTCTGAAATGATTCTGAAACTGTGCTGTGATAACATAAAATGATATTGATATTTGAACATCAATTGGATTACGTGCTTGAATCACTGTTCATGTTACTGTGTTGATCACTGTTCCGGTGACGTTTCCGGCACTGATGTTACAACAGCTTACGAAATTCGACTCCCCAATCAGTCTGTACAGATTTTGACGTTGTGTTGAATTGGCGTTCAACCATGAGTAAGAAATGCTTGAACGTATCAAAGACATCTGATTTTCATTTAAGAGGAAAGAACCACATAAATTTAGAATAATGATCAACACACAACAAAAAATAAGAGTGGTCATCACACGAAGAAACAGGGGCTGGACCCCATACATCACACACAATCAAATCCAAAATATGAGAACTTTTATAATCAGACAAACGTAAATGTAGCTTGAAGGATTTTCCAATAATACAAGAATCACAAACAGAACCAAACTTTTTATTAGAAACAGGTGAACAAAGTTTAGAGATCATTGACTGTAAAAGCTGCGAATGTGGATGGCCAAGTCGTTGATGCCATGTTTGTGGTAAAGCACGGACGGATGAGAAAGCAACTTTGGAAACTGGTTTAACTTGAGGAAGAGTAATGGAGTAGAGCCCATCATTGCTTGGACCGGTGAGGAGGGTAGTGCGTGTAAATTTGTTCTTCATAACAAAAAAGGTAGAGTGAAATTCAAAGAACACATCATTATCATGACATAATTTTTGAACAGAAAGAAGGTTCCTTTTTATTTGAGGAACATGAAGAATATCAGTTGAAGAAAATGTTTTATTAGGAGAAAAGAAACGTTTTGAACCAATATGAAGAATTGGAAGAGCAGTACCATTGCCAACATGAAGGTTATCCTCACCATAATAGGTTCAGCATGCTCAAACCCAAGAGATCTGGAGCATCATGATTTGTGGATCCTGTGTCAGGAAGCCAATACAAAGATGATGCCTGAGACCGAGAATCAGCATTGTTGGCAGACGGTTGGCGTCCCCTAATAGTAGCAGGATCCCGGTTTGGGCATTGTGAGGGGATGTGACCAATACCACATCTGTTGTGAGTGTTGGAGGAACCGTGACCCCGACGATTGTGGAAGTTACGGCCGCAACCCATACGGCCCCGGTTGGTGTAAAAAGCTTGAGACCGAAACCACTAGACTGAAAGGATCGACATCAACATGGGAGTTTTCCGAGGAAGATCAATGTCTGCTTTTGTAGGCTGATTGCGAAGGCCAAGTTGTCCCAGAAGCTGCTGAATGTCCTGAACAGTGGCTGGTTGGGAAGAGGCAGAAGCCACAGCCCCATTCAGAGGCTAGTTAGAGGCTGCCATAAATGCTTGTGTGGTGGGGACAGATGGCAGAGACTTCCTAATCATAAAATCATGATCTGCCAAGAGACCATGCAGTTCGGTAAAGGCTGTGGGATTTTGTCGGGATAGAATAGTTGATTTGAGACTGTTGTATTCGTCTCGGAGTCCTGCAACAACCACAACAATGTCTTTGTCTTTCATAGGCTCCCCAATATTTGCTAGGGCAGTAGCATACTCTTGGGCGCGGGTCAGATAAGCCGAGGCTGTTTCATCAGCTTTCATCTCAATCCTCAACAGCTGACCTTTGAGTGTGTATTCACGAGATGCAATGTGGGGGGGCATAAGCACTTTCTAATTATAACCAGAGATCGCGAGATGTAGAGTTGCCTGGAACATGCTGAAAAGAGGCTTCAGATATTGTAGATAGGATCAACACATACGAACATGAACATCATTCGACAGCCATGTGGTACAATTGGGATTCAGTTGTGATGGTGGAACATCATCCTTGTCAGAAAGACCAACAGTAGGGATAGTTGCACGTGGACATGGTATTGTATCGTCAATATAGCCAAAAAGATTGTTGGTGATCAGGAAAGGTTCAATCATGGCTTTCCAGTAACCATAGTTTGTGAGGAAAGCTTGAATCCAAACTTGTGAGAGTTGTGGGTTGTTTTGTCAACCTGAGAAAATGAAGCAAGGAGAGCCATGGGTGTGAGAAGAGCCAGTCGTAGATGACGGATGAGAAATTCCCGATCGTAGATGACGGTGAGGATGACGATCGGACGGTATCGCGGCTCTGATACCAAGTTAAATGCAATTGTGTTGTAATAAACTGGTAACAGTCTTTGTATTATTATGATGCCATATAATGTGAGAATACAAGAGAATATATAGGCTTAGATCTAGAAGATGTAAAGCCTTTAGGATAGACAAACAGACTCAACATTAATACATAATTTATGATAATTATGAACTATTTAATATGACTAATTATGAACTATTTAACATGACTAATACATGCCAAGTGATCTAGGATGAGGTAATAAGAGATACATATATAAGTGCTAAGACGAGTGTTAGAGCACCGGTGGGAGATGCAAACTTCTTTCCAATGAAGGTGGGGCTACACCAAGGAGCGACATTCAGCATGTACCTTTTTGCAGTTATTTTGGATGAGTTGTTGAGTTCTATTTAGGAACACATCCCATGGTGTGTGTTGTTCGCGGATGATATTGTGTTAGTGGTAGAAAAGAAAAGAAAGAGGAACTAAACGTGCGATTAGAATATTGGCAAGCGACTTTAGAGCGGAGAGGCTTGCACATCGGTAGCACAATAACCGAGAGTATATGAGCTGCAATTTTAGCGGGACAAACAAGGAGGAAGACGATCAAGTGACTATTGGAGGGCGGGAGTGCCACAAACAACAAAGTTCAAATACTTAGGATCGTTCAAACAATGTAACGAAGACATTAACAGCGACGTAGCTCACAGCGTCCAGGTGGGCTGGAATAAGTAGAGAGCAACAACAAGCTTCTCATGCAACAAGAGATTCCCAAAAAAGCAAAAATGGAAATTTTACAAAGCAGTGGTTAGGCTAACCATGATGTACAGAACGGATTGTTGGCCGATTAAGACACAAGCAAGAAAGTTGGAGACGATAGAGATGAGGATGCTGAGAAGAATGTACGGACGCACAAGGTTTGATCAGATAAGGAACAAGGTCTTCAAGGAAAGATTTGGGATAGCAAACATATCAGACAAAAAGGAAGATTGAGATGGTTTGGGCATGTAAAGAGAATAAACCGGTCAACAATGCGCTTGATTTTAATATCCTATATTAATAAGCGTGTTTGTCGATCGCGAGCCAATTTTAAACTATTAATAAACTTTTATTAATATGTTTTAAACTAATCCTTTTTCGAGATATTTGGTTTTATACTTTTAAAATAACTCTTTATTTTAAAATCCTTTCACAAGATAACTAAAATATTATTTGAATATTATTTTGAAATCCCGTCATTTTATTGTGTTGTTTTGTTTTAAAGTCATTTTAAAACTGTTTTCATTGTTTTGTCATTTAAACCAAAATATTTAATTTTTAATATCATAAACAACCACAAACGAAATAAATGTAAATCAATCCTTTTAGTGTTCGGTTTTGTTAGATCCAATAACAAAACCAAATGGGTCGCAATGAGACAAAAACTAAGAGTAACTCCTCGAATCTTGTAATGCTCCCACTTGCTTCAAGATCTCTATCTTGTCTCCAGGTTTGCCATTTGTTGATTTCCAATATTCTATCTTGTCTTGTCTCGATCTGATTACATTTTACAATTTACAAATAAATTTAAAATTAACGTATATATTACAAAGGCTTCCAAAACAGCCAAAAATACAATATATATATAAAACACAACCAACACAGCCACAGGTCAAAGGCTGATTTACAATAACAAAACAATATTTAATAAACAAAAAGGAAGCAATCTTTGTTTAAATAAATTTAACAAAATAAAACCGGATTGCTTAATTAAATTAATCTGATTGTTTGCAAAACTGGCTCTGATACCACTGTTGGGTTTTTTACTTGGGTTTTAAAAAAAATTAAATCATTAAACCCAGCGGAAACAATAACCGTTCAAACCAATCTAGTCAAAACTAGATTGCCCACCAGAAGTCTAGATGCAAACCAAACAGAATAAACAAACCATAGGGTGTTGGTGATTATACCTTTCGAGAATAAACAAACATACACGAGGCACCACGATATCAACGAAAACAGTCGCTAGATCTGGTTTCACAATCTAATCTTTGACAGTCGAATATGATTCGCTTCAAAGATCTCAACATCGCTCGAAAACTGACTCCACTTGATCCGAAACAATCAGCTGCAGCGGAATGACCTGCGGATGTGGCTGGTCGGTGCGGCAGGTGGCTGACGGTGGCCTGGCTAGTGACGCAGAAGGTAACGCAAAACATATGCATTAGCATGATAATACATACACACACATAAGGAAAGATAGATTGACGCCATAAACTTCAGGTTACCTGTATCAGTAGATCAGAAAGAAAAAAATCCTGAACTTACAAAAGTTGGTATTTAGGTTACCTGTAACAGCGCATAAACTTCAGGGATGCTTTCCATAAGCCCCTCTGGAAGTAGAATGACGACATGATTCTTGTCTGAAAGATAAAAAAATGTTAAAGATGTGCTAATATTCATCACCACCACCATATTAACAAAATTCAGAGGTGACAAGCCGGGCATATCAAATCAGCTAAGGGTCAAAACTAGCAAGGTTGGGCAGACCTGAAAAAAGGATTTTGTTCATTTTTTTTGTTTTCTAATAAATAAATCGCATGTTAATTATGATACACACACATTATTATTATTATTATTAGTACTAAATTATTATCATAAGGATCTAGAATAGAATTTTGGGTGACTCTCAACCTGAATGACGTGCCCCCTTTTTAGATAACAATTCTATTTGACCTGTTGAGAAATAACTCACCTTGCTCTGCCCTGGCTTGCACAGCATCACAAATCTGTTTGGTTATGTCAAAAATGGTAAGCTTTGAAGCAGCAACTTCTTTAGCAAGGATAACCTACATAAAAAATAAAAAATAAAAGTTTAATCCATGTATAGTAAAAAAAAAAAGGAAATTATTATGAAAGAAAATGAAAGCACACCTTGTTAGGATGCGACTGAAGTGTGCATTCCACAGCAACATGAGATGCTTTCTTACCCATGAGCCGGATAAAATAGTAACACTGCAACAAGAATTAAGGGAAAAAAAGCCCATAAGATTTTTACAAGGCTTTGGTAAGTTAAGTAACAAATACCTAAATCTTTGAATATAACAATTTAAGATGGTTGAATGCATAACAAATAAACCATGAGCAAGTATGAAGCTGTCTCAACTGCCCATTCCTCCCTTTAGCTATATTATTTGGCTCAATTGACCCGTTTGAGGTTAAAGAAAACAATAAAGACAAACCGAATCAACCAATTTGTAAGTGAATGGGACAAAACCATAACATTGCTGTAACATCCAGTTTTGAGGAAATAAATAAAATACTCTCGTTTATAATTAAAATATTATTAGTCAAAGAAAATATATTAAAAGAAAAACGATCAATTAAAAACTTAAGGTCTCGTCTAATAAAATATATATATATATACATGTATATATATATTTTTATTTCATAAATATGATTATTCATGAGTATAAAAATAAACGTTTAAAATTTTTAGCATTCGTTTAAATGAATAGGTAGGATGAAACGTTTATTAGAATAATCTTTGTTTGAACGATCAGTGACTATTATAGGAGACCACTTAAAATTAATAAAATGTATTATAATTAAACTTTCTCCGTTTTTAACGAAACTTAGGTGAAAACGTAGATAAAAATGAGCCGATCCTAGCAGTATTTTTAGAATTTTATAAAACGTGATATTTTAAAAGTTATACGAGAAAAACAAAATATTAGCTAAATTAATTATAATAATAAAATAAAATAAACTTACATTCAAATTGATGTAGGCAGATGCTATGTGGAGGATAAAAAGACAAACAAAAGAGAATTTTAGTGATTCATTCAAACAAATAATAAACACGTTGAAAGCCTATGTCTACTAATTTCTTCGGCAACACGTTTTAAAGTCATATAAATACTAGTCATATTTATTTCAACTAGATATCATACGCATACACTGATATATATACACGCACAAATTTGAGAAGAAAATGGAAGCTCTGGATACTAAGAGGTGCTGATTAGTATAAAAGTCAAGATTAAGGTGTCGGTTCGTTTAGGTATATTATCTAATTTTAGTTAAACTCATAAATTTAAAGTTTTATTAAAAGATTTATTTATAGGGTTAGGGTTAAGATCCGACCCTATGTATATATTATAAATTTTAGTTTACATAAAATAAATAATAATAATAATAATACAATCGTAATAATAATAATTATAATAATAATAATAATAATAATAATAATAATAATAAATCTTATTTGCAGAATGCTTATAAGAATAGATTAAGCAGAAACGCTGCCCAAATTTATATTGAGAAGTTTAAACGGTCACTCAGTCATCCAAAATTTCAGGTGAATACATTTAACTTCTTTTTAAATTTATAAATGATTTTTTATGAGCATGGTATGTTTAAACCTTGACGCATAAAGGGATACTATTAGACCAGCATTTAGGCCATTAGTATACGTACGATTTGCAAATTGTATCCGCTATGGGTGAAATTCATATATGTGGCTGGTAACACGTAAGACGCACTCCGCATGCAACCTAACCAGTGACGGGCTGTGGGCTGGAGGGAGTAATTGTAAGACGCACTCCGCTGTTGTTCCTAACCAGTGACAGTATAAGCCAGGGTATGCAGTGGTTGTATCGATCAGTGAAATAATCTGCTAAATGTGTAGTATTGCCACTATTAATTATGGTTAAAGGACCGAGCATTCTATGCTTACATATCGAGTCTGTTATTTGTATTCACCAACATTATCTTGACGTTTTATTTTCAAAAACTTTTCAGGTAATAATGAATGACAAATCAGAAGCAAGATTAGAGGTTTAAGGCCTATGACGCCTTAAATAAATATCTTGTGGCAAAACCGAGGAGCGATTGGAGTTATACCTCCAAGTCCAGTGTAAACCGGGATATGTAAATATATGTTTGTAAAAACTCGGTTTAAAATAAAATAAAATGAGATGTTCATATCTATGCATATAAAATTTTATTAAATCCTGAAAAGTTATTTATAAACGATGAAAGTGTGGTTTTTCATACCTATGCGTATGAATTATTTGTAAATTATGAAAACGAAATTCACATCCATGCATGTGAATTAATTATAAAATTATAAATTCATGAAACAATGCTTCAGCTGAAACGTACTAAAATAAATAATAAGCTATGACCGAGACTGTATAATCTATGAATTATTTTAAGACATTGTCAAATGTCATATTTTGTAGACAATGTCTCGTAACCAAAATTCTGGCGGACCATTTGCAAACACTCGTGGGCAAAAGAGAACGCACACGGATGTTAATGAACCAGTGATTCAAAAGGATGAACTTAAGGAAATAATAGCAAAGGAAATTATGGACGCAATACCTACGATTGTTGCGGCTATGAAAAATAATGAAAATTCGAATCCAGAAAATACAGTGACAAAAGCAAAAGAGGTGTCTGGTTCGAACAATGAGAATATCGAAGCTTCTAGTGCAAAACGATTTAGAACTTAAGGATGTTCATACAGAACATTACAATCTTGTAAACCTCCTGAGTTCGCTGGAACAGAAGGAGCTGTGGTAGCGTTAAGATGGATTAAAAAGATTGAAGCGGTAATTGCTATCAGCATATGTGCCAAAGAAGACATGGTTCTGTACGCTTTGAATTCCTTTAAAGATGGAGCATTGGAGTGGTGGAACTCCATTATTCAAACCAAAGGCAGAACCAAGGAATATGCTATGACTTGGGAGAGTTTTCGAGATCTCGTAACTCGAAAGTTTTGCCCAATGAATGAGAAGGAACAAATCGAGCGAAAATTCCTGACTCACCGCACGGTCAGTGCTGGGCATCGTGAGTACACTTCCAAGTACTTTGAGTATGCTCGATTGGTGCCACACCTTGTGACACCATAATCAAACCTTATCAATCGTTATATCTGGGGATTGGTGAGCGAAATACGTGACATGGTTAAGGCTGCTATGCCTCAGACCATTGATTCAGCTGTTGAACTGGCAGGGTTGCTTACAGATGGAATGGTAAGAACCCAAGAGGAAAAGAAAAGCCAAGAGGCAATCCAAAAGGTTGATCAAAGTTCAAAAAGGCATGCAGTAAAATTTGTGAAGAAAGAAGGAGGCAGTGGTACGTTCCTACAATGTAAAACATGTGGCAAAAAGCATCTGGGAAAGTGTAATAGGGCAAAGTATTGTTGTCACTGTAAAATGATGGGTCATTCTTTGGAAGAATGCAGAAGGAAAGTGATGGTGACGTGTTTTAACTGCAACGAACCAGGACACTATCGAAATGAGTGCCCTAAATTGAATAAAATGAGTGGGACTGGCGGAGCTGGTGTTTCAGGAGCAAAAGCTGATACAAATGCAAAGAAGACGACTCGAGCTTTTGTTCTTAATGCCAAGGAAGCTAAAGACATGCCGGATGTCATTACCGGTACGTTTCTTATCAATAATGTTTATGCTAAGGTTTTGTTTGATTCGGGAGCAAATCAAAGCTTTATTGATTATGAATTTTGTAAGCTTCTAAATGAACCACTAGTGAAACTAGATAAGCTTTATCTGGTAGAAACCGTTAATGGTGATGTAGTCAAAGTAAATGAAGCATTAGTAAATGGTAAGATCACACTCTTTAAGCACAACATACCTGTGAAATTCTTACCAATGAAGTTGGCCGATTTTGATGTGGTAATCGGGATGGATTGGTTAGCTACAAACCAAGCTTGTATCTTATGCGACACCAAATCCATTGAAGTTTGTGTTCCAACGGGAGGAAAATTGATCATCAAAGGCGATAAGACAACAAACTATGTTGGAATTATTTCTATGATCAAAGATACTAAGTATCTAAACAAAGGTTGTTTAGCTTACCTAGTCTCAGTCACAACTGAAGATCAAGAAAATAAGAAACTGAACGACGTACCTGTTGTAGCTTATTTTCCTGACGTGTTTCCAGATGAATTGCCTGGTTTACCACCAGAACGAGAAGTAGAATTTAATATCAATCGGGTACCAGGTACAGCTCCAATTGCTAAATCTCCTTATAGATTGGCACCGACTGAGATGAAAGAGCTCAAGAAACAATTATACGAGCTATTGGAAAAAGGTTTTATTCGACCTAGCTCATCACCTTGGGGAGCTCCAATCTTATTTGTCAATAAGAAGGATGGGTCGATGCGGATGTGCATTGACTATAGGGAGCTAAATAAGGTGACTGTTAAGAACAAGTATCCACTTCCACGAATTGATGATTTATTCGATCAACTTCAAGGAGCTTATCATTTTTCTAAAATTGATCTTCGATCAGGATATCATCAACTGAAAGTCCAGGAAGAAGATATTCCTAAAACTGCTTTCCGTACAATGTATGGGCATTATGAGTTCATGGTTATGCCATTTGAACTTACTAATGCTCCAGCTGCCTTTATGGATATGATGAACCGGATATGCAAACCTTATCTGGACAAATTCATCATTGTATTCATTGATGATATTCTTATTTACTCAAAAACACCAGAGGATCATACTAAACATCTTAGAACCCTACTTGAATTAATAAGACATGAGAAATTGTATGCTAAATTCTCCAAATGTGAGTTCTGGCTCACTGAAGTACAATTTCTGGGACATGTTATTAATGCTCAAGGTATTCAAGTGGATCCATCTAAGATAGAGGCTATAACCAAATGGGAGAACCCCAAAACGCCAACGGAAGTACGAAGTTTCTTAGGCTTGGCGGGTTATTATCGCCGATTTATTCAGAATTTCTCCCGAATAGCCGTTCCTCTCACCTCATTGACTCGAAAATCTGTAAAATTAGAATGGGGTCCCAAGCAAATTGAGGCCTCTCAAATTCTTAAAGATAAGTTGACTCACGCTCCAATCCTAGCATTACCTGAATGTGTTGAAGACTTCGTTGTCTATTGTGATGCTTCTCATATAGGATTAGGATGCATATTGATGCAACGAAACAAAGTTATTGCTTATGCATCACGTCAACTTAAGACGCATGAAAAGAATTATGCAACTCATGATCTGGAATTAGGTGCCATTGTCTTTGCATTGAAGTTGTGGAGACATTACTTGTACGGAGTTCATTTCACAGTTTACACGGACCATAAGAGTTTAAAATATATCTTTGGTCAGAAAGAATTAAATATGCGACAACGAAGAAGGATGAAGACATTAAATGATTATGATTGTGAAATTCTCTATCACGAAGGAAAAGCGAATGTGGTCGCAGATGCCTTAAGTCGAAAGGAGGCAGAGAAACCGAGAAGAGTACGTGCTTTACTGCTAGAACTCCAAGTCGATTTGTTTAATTAAATTAAAGATGAACAAAAAGAAGCCCAAGAAGATGAAAACAAGAAACAAGAAGGAATAAAGGGCATGACTGAACAACTGATCAAAGGAGATGATGAAATTCTTCGAATGAACACAAGAATCTGGGTGCCAGTCTCTAGTGGCTTAAGACAAAGAGTATTGGAAGAAACGCATAAATCTAAATACATGATGCACCCAGGAGGCGATAAAATGTACAAGAATTTAAAAGAAAACTATTGGTGGATTGGTATGAAGAAAGATATAGCAGCATATGTTGCAAAATGTTTAACTTGTTCACAAGTTAAAGCAGAGCACCAGAAACCTTTTGGTATGTTGCAACAACTGGAACTGCCTGTTTGGAAATGGGAAATGATAACCATGGACTTTATAACTAAACTTCCCAAAACCAGTCGTGGGAATGATACGATTTGGGTTATCGTTGATAGACTGACCAAGTCTGCTCATTTCTTATCAATGAAAGAAACTTACTCAATGGATAGGCTAGCACAGTTGTATGTAAATAAGATTGTATCATTACACGGTGTGCCATTATCCATTGTGTCAAATAGGGATAGCTGTTTTACATCTCGATTCTAGCAAAGTTTTCAAAAAGCTCTCGTAACACGTTTAAATTTCAGCACTGCTTATCATCCACAAACTGATGGGCAGAGCGAAAGAACAATCCAAACATTGGAAGACATGCTTCGAGCTTGTGTGATAGACTTTGGAGGAAGCTGGGATGACCACTTACCTTTAATGGAATTCTCCTACAATAATAGTTATCACTCAAGTATTCAGACTGCACCGTTTGAAGCTCTCTACGGTAGAAAATGTCGAACACCAGTTTGTTGGTCTGAAAGTGGTGAAAATCAGTTGTCTGGTCCAGAAATCGTGCAAGAAACAACTGATAAAGTCTTGCAAATTCGAGAAAGATTGAAAGTGGCTAGAGATCGACAAAAGAGCTATGCAGATCGAAGAAGAAAGCCATTAGAATTCAATTTTGATGATAAAGTGCTACTCAAAGTTTCACCATGGAAAGGAGTAGTACGATTTGGTAAAAAGGGAAAGTTAAGTCCACGTTATGTCGGACCTTTTAAAATTTTTAAACAAATCGGACTGGTGGCTTATCAGCTTGAACTACCGGAAGAAATGGCGGGAGTACACAATGTGTTTCACGTTTCTAACCTTTGGAAATGCTTAGCAGATGAGTCATTGATGATGCCTCTTCAAGATGTTGAAGTGAATGAAAAATTAAAATTCATCGAACAACCACTTGAGACTCAAGCGTAAGAAGTTAGTGTTAGTTAAGGTTAAATGGAACTCCAGACGTGGTCCTGAATATACATGGGAACCAGAGTCTGAAATGAGAAAGAAATATCCACACCTTTTTCAATAATCTCGAGGACGAGATTAAAACAAAGGTGGGGAGGATGTAACATCCTGTTTTGAGAAAATAAATAAATACTCTCGTTTATAATTAAAATATTATTAGTCAAAAAAAATATATTAAAAGAAAAACGATCAATTAAAAACTTAAGGTCTCGTCTAATAAAATATATATATATATATATACATATATATATATTATATTTCATAAATATGATTATTCGTGAGTATAAAAATAAACATTTAAAATTTTTAGCATTCGTTGAATAGGTAGGATGAAACGATTATTAGAATAATCTTTGTTTGAACGATCAGTGACTATTATAGGAGACCACTTAAAATTAATAAAATGTATTATAATTAAACTTTCTCCGTTTTTAACGAAACTTAGGTGAAAACGTAGATAAAAATGAGCCGATCCTAGCAGTATTTTTAGAATTTTATAAAATGTGATATTTTAAAAGTTATACGAGAAAAAAAATATTAGCTAAATTAATTATAATAATAAAACAAAATAAACTTACACTCAAATTGATGTAGGCAGATACTACGTGGAGGATAGAAAGGCAAACAAAAGAGAATTTTGGTGATTCATTCAAACAAATAATAAACACGTTGAAGCCTATGTCTACTAATTTCTTCGGCAACACGTTTTAAAGTCATATAAATACTAGCCATATTTATTTCAACTAGATATCATACACATACACTGATATATATACACGCACACATTTGAGAAGAAAATGGAAGCTCTGGATACTAGGAGGTGCTGATCAGTATAAAGTCAAGATTAAGGAGTCGGTTCGTTTAGGTATATTATCTAATTTTAGTTAAACTCATAAATTTAAAGTTTTATTAAAATATTAATTTATAGGGTTAGGGTTAAGATCCGACCCTATGTATATATTATAATTTTAGTTTACTTAAAATAAATAATAATAAAAATACAATCGTAATAATAATAATAATAATAATAATAATAATAATAATAATAATAATAATAATAATGCAATCGTAATAATAATAATATTAATAATAATAATAATAATAAATAAATAAATAAATAAATAAATAAATTTTAGTTGCAAAATGCTTATAAGAATAGATTAAGCGGAATCGCTGCCCAAATTTATAGTGAGAAGTTTAAACGGTCACTCAGTCATCCAAAATTTCTGGTGAATACATTTTAACTTCTTTTTAAATTTATAAATGATTTTTTATGAGCATGGTATGTTTAAACCTTGACGCATAAAGGGATACTATTAGACTAGCATTTAGGCCATTAGTATATGTACGATTTGCAAATTGTATCCGCTGTGGGTGAAATTCACATATGTGGCCGGTAACGTGGGCCGGAAGGTTATACGTAAGACGCACTCCGCAGGCAACCTAACCAGTGACGGGCTGTGGGCTGGAGGGAGCAATTGTAAGACGCACTCCGCTGTTGTTCCTAACCAGTGACAGTACAAGCCAGGGTATGCAGTGGTTGTATCGATCAGTGAAATAATGTGCTAAATGTGTAGTATTGCCACTATTAATTATGGTTAAAGGACCGAGCATTCTATGCTTACATATCGAGTCTGTTATTTGTATTCACCAACATTATCTTGACGTTTTATTTTCAAAAACTTTTCAGGTAATAATGAATGACAAATCAGAAGCAAGATTAGAGGTTTAAGGCCTATGACGCCTTAAATAAATATCTTGTGGCAAAACCGAGGAGCGATTGGAGTTATACCTCCAAGTCCAGTGTAAACCGGGATATGTAAATATATGTTTGTAAAAACTCGGTTTAAAATAAAATAAAATGAGATGTTCATATCTATGCATATGAAATTTTATTAAATCCTGAAAAGTTATTTATAAACGATGAAAATGTGGTTTTTCATACCTATGCGTATGAATTATTTGTAAATTATGAAAACGAAATTCACATCCATGCATGTGAATTAATTATAAAATTATGAATTCATGAAACAATGCTTCAGCTGAAACGTACTAAAATAAATAATAAGCTCTGACCGAGACTGTATAATCTATGAAACCAATTTGGGTCGCAACACCCGGGCCGCCGAGAGCCCGGGGTATGACAATTGCCACGTGTAACATCAATGTATTCAAGAATATAGGACTGTTTCAATTGAAGATTTGTACCTTTTGAGCAGAAAGAGCATCTGTGCAGACGTTACTGATGAGTTGTGACTTAAGCTAAAGGAAAAACAATTCAGTGACTACAACAAAAATATTTTATCAAGTCCCTAAATTAAATCACAAAAAGGATTTATATCCACAAAGAACTTGAGTAGTTGCCAGCTAATCTAAAATCAGCTCTCATTTTTAAACTGATAGTACAATTATAATATTGCAATGATCTAAATACTGTTTAAATCAAGATCACAAGCATACACCATTTGTTGTTATACAAGTATTTAAAATCATAGCATCTATACCTTACAAATAGTATCAAAACCAAAATTTGCTTCGACAAACTGGTTTTTAAGATCACCGTTTAAGGTGCATGTACTCCAACCACCTGTGAGTAAAATCAGTAGCAGTAATTACTTGTATAACAAGATAAAAATACTTGTAATGTATAAGATATATATGTAGCAAATTTAGGCACAGTTAAATACCTTTGTAGAGCATTTTGCTTCTGCAAAAGTTTCAGCAAGCTGAGCAGCATCTGTGTGCAAGCCATGGTTTGTTAGTAAGCAACATGATAAAAGATTTTATAGAAATAATTATTTTTATTAAAAGTTAATATACCTCCAACAATCACTAGGCATCCAAATTCAAAGCCTTGCAAGCTACCATAGCAGAATTTACTTGTTATGCGGTTCTGATTTGATCCTTGGTTCGTCCCAACAAATCATAACCACCTTTAAATGATTAAATCAAAAAATTAGCCCAAATGAAATTACTTTAACAAAAAAAGGAAAATACCATTCACAAAATTACATATTTCTCATAACTACCTTAATTTTTGTAGGTTGCAAGAACATCATATGTGATCTCGAAAATAAACCTTCAGATCCACCTATTTACATGCATAACACAATTACGATTAAATATAAAAAGTGACACCTGAAAGTAATCCCACAAATGGAAAAGGAGCATAGAAATTGATCATATATTTACCAAGAAATCCAAGCAAAACACTTTTAGGGTTGTGAATTTTGAGAGCTTCATGAAGTCCCCATACCACATTATGTCCTCCAGGAGATTGTCTACCACAGAAAACCAATCCAACCCTGAAAAGGAAGAGTAAGTAGAAAGTCAAGCTAGGTCAAAATAACTTCTGTTTAAGATGGAACAAAAGTAAAGTCAAACCATTAATTAATCAATGGAAACTCAATTAATGACAAAAGTCAAAAACCATTAACTTCTGTGTAGAATGGGGCTAAATTAATGACAAAAGTCAAAAACCTTTTCATCTGGATCTTTTAATGTATAATATATATTATATATTATAAATTATAAATTATAAATATATAATATAATTAGCATTGAGGGAAAGTTTTCTAAAATAAACCATTTGGTTTAAAAAAACTAAAAAAAAATTAAAAACTTAAAAAGCGGCCCAAACAAATTCTAACAATAAAAATTTCCTTAATAACTTGAAAAAAAAATTGTTTATAGTTTAGACAAATTATGATCAATTACTAATAATAATTTGTTTTTAAAAGTTTATATGTATATAGTTATTACATTTTAAAATTACATTTTAAAATCAGATTTATAAAATATTACCTTGAATATACGTTGTGTTTTTCGAAAAGGTTACAATAGCTAAGGTAAAAAAATAAAATAACTATAATAATTAATGTATCATTAAATAAAATTCATTATGTTGAAATCACTTCATAGTTTTATAACAAATGTTCACGAGAGTAGCGCAATATGTTTGCGTCAAGATACAAAATAGATAAAAATAATATGTCGTAAATGGTTGTTGTTCCGCTATAAGATCATAAAACGTATGAAGTAAACTTCACTTGCCGTAAATACCGGTGGCATATTATCAATAAAATAAAATATCATTATTCATATTAATAATTGATTTTAAAAAATCAGGAGTTTAGTTTAGGTGTTCTAAATTTCTAGAAAATAAAAGTTTTATTGTAAACACTTCCCTTATACATACATAGATACGTATATATAAAATTTCTATCAAATGAAAACATAATATTAAAAGGAAATGTGTTAAACTCTTTCGTGATTATATGTTTTACCTTTATACAATTATACCCCATGATTAATTTAACACATATTTTTGTTATATTTAAATAAAATTTTCATATCTTATAGTAGTCACACATCTTTTTTACATTTTTTAACATGCAGTTTAAAATTTTCATATCTTATAGAGCATAATGTTTCTAAAGATTCTACAAGTGTCAACCATTATTTTTGATAACGAAACTTCCACAAACAAGACCTGAAAACAAAACAAACAGTAATGATCAAGTAACCAAGTTCTATTTGTTTGGCATAAAATAAAATAAAATAAAATGAAAACAAAAAACTCATCACAAAACTCGTAATATCATGAAAATCAGAAAGAAATTCAGGCAGAGTTGAGGAAGCATGATATAGTTTGATTTAGCCAGGTTAGCAAGCCAAGCTAAGCTAAGCTAAGCTAGGTGTTACTCCGGGCGTTGTGAGGTCATGACAGACAGAATGTCCGTCACAGATGACATGGCACTCAATGCAGTTTTTAAAACATCCTGAGAACAACCTGGTTTCACAATTGTTCTTACCTGTACAAATTAAGAATAAATCTGGATGTAAACAATTCAACACGCTCGCGAGTGACCCGAAATCGGCTTGTTTAAAGCACAAATCGAGCAAAAACTTAAAGGAGCTCAAGGCTAAAGCCATAATTGGAGCATATAAATAACAAGCTTGAGCCTGAGTATCACATGTCGAGCTTAGCCTATATTATTTAATATATATTATTTTTCCATATAACATAAGTATTTGTCACACACACACACACATATGTATAATTATGATAAAAGTAACTAAATAATATATTTTTTGTTATATTTAGAAAACTATAATTCTAAATACAATAAAAACAATTATGTAGATAAAATAATCAAAATTTTCATAAACTTGAAATTAATTAACAAGCCAAGCTGACCCATTTTGAATTGTCCAACCAGCCTAATATGTCGTTTCTAGAATAATGTATACCTTGTCAAGATACTCGTTCACTTCCTTGATCCGGCCCATATAATCCAAGTCCTCTACACATAAGCTGACAGCTTTGGAATTAGCACATGGCCCATCAAACTGAATGGGTTTATTTTTAGTTTATTTCAGCTTAACAACAAAATTCAAATGAATTTGATTAAAAAACCAAAGGCATCGTCCCAAACAAAAAAAAAATCAAAGCATGTAACGCCAAAAAAGGAGTTTTAATAATTTGTTAAATTGATAAATCGTTAAATAATTTGTTGATATGTGCTGGTATGAATGATAGGATAATTATTTAGCATATTTTTAGTATTGTGTGCTGACATGTTGTAATTTTAAACGCCAAAACACAGATTTTGTAGTGCTATTATGTGTTGATATATATGTATTGATATGTGCTGATATAAGATTACATGTATTAATAGCACGTATTATGTGAATGTTCTGATATACGCTTCATGTACTAATAGCACATATTAGCACATAGTGAAAAGCAAACCGACTTATTCCTTAAAAACAGTAACTGCTCCACTAATGAAGTTCCAAAATAATCAAATGAAAACTTTGGATAAACAATCCCAAATACTTTAGAAAAGGCTTCTTGGTATATCAAAATTCAATAAATATACACGGTTTTAGTAATCAATCTCAAACTCCCCAAATATATGCATACTACTGGGAAGATGTCATATTGCAAGAAACAAAAGTATTCACGGATGTTCCGCACGTAAAACTCAGACAGAGTTGAGAAATTATTCGGGTAGAATAGAAACGCCAAAAACTTACATGTTTCAAGAAGTTGATAACATCAAAATTTACTTACATAAGCTTCCATTTATTAAGCAAACTGTAAAGCAAATGATGCATAATTGCACAACCTGCTGGAACCATAATTGTCAACCCAAGTTAGAGAAAGTTAAATGGTCATATATGTAAATAGGTTAAAGTTGTGTTTACGTATAAATATGAAATATGTATGTATTAAAAAGGTTAAGGTGTAATTTGTCAATAGTATTAGGGTAATATATACCCATGGATGTATATGTTTGATATCATACGCACGTAATCTCTGTAAATACTGTTAGTATTAAAGAATCTCTGCAGATAATGTTAGTATCAGCAGTGACTTTTGTATATACTGTTATTATCAACGTTACTTTTGTGGATATTGTCGGTATCTACAAAAACCAGACTTAGAAATTTTTCTAAGTGTTGAAATACTTTTCTCTGGAATTCAAAATGACAAATTCTTCAAAATTATCTACTTTGTTCATAAAATAGAGATTGAGAAAATGACAAAGCTTTCTGCTCTTGTCTCGCTTAACAAATTTTTCATCTTGAAATACACAATTTGAATCGTTTCTCAAGCTTGTTGATCCAAATCTCAAAATTCCTATATTTGATGGATATTTTAAGCCTAAGCTCAATGGAATATATAGAATCCCTCAAGAATTAGTAAAGAAGATAACGATAGTAATGATTTGTCTTGCTTTCAATGGCAATCTCCAAAGAAATTTTTCAAAATTTCAAATAGAACAAGAATTCAAAATATCTTTGGATAGCTCTTGACAACTTTTGTGGCGGATCAAAGTAGAAGACAAATAAGAATGATTTGACTAATTAGATGGAGATTCTAAGGACGGATTTTAGATTGAAGAAAGAAATTGAATAGTTAAAAATTAAATCTAAATTCCAGGAAAAGCAGATGAATGATGGTAATGTTGGTGCTACTTCAGCGTTCAAATTTCCAAGAGTTGAGCAAATTTCTATAGTTGGAAACCTTGCTGATCACGACTATTTTTGTACTAAGAAAGTATTAACAAAAGTGTCTTTAACAAGAATCAACCTTCTAGCACTCCCTATGCTAGAGGTGGCCAACATACCTGGAACCAGAACCGGTGGGTACGGACGGTTCCGGGTTTCTAGAGAAATTGGAACCAGAACCGGTTCCACCCTTAAACTGATCAAACCTGAACCGGAATCGGCCAAAACTGGAACCGAAACCGGCAAAAAAACCGGTTGGAACGGGTCAAAACCGGAACCGGTTCCAAAAAAAAAAACCAGGTTTGGCCACCTCTACCCTATGCACCCAAAGCTTCCAAAACGCCTTCCAAACCTTCAGAAATGGCTCTGGGATCCAAAAACGGCCGAACACGCATTCCCATTGCTGCTGAAAAGGCTCCAATATATACCTTTCGAACTAGGTCAATTTTTCCACGAATTAGGGTGGTCGCGTACCACCAAGAACCTCCATTACACTCGTGGCGTACCGTGAAAGACAAAACAATCGAGGTTCTCCCGAAATCCTTGGCGTACCGCCTAGGGCAATGATTCTCTGCTTAGCCTGACAATTCCTAACAACTTTGTCTTTTTCTTCTATCTTCAACCGAGGGTCAATTATCTCGTGATTTAGCCTCAATTTTTGTTCATTTGATTTGACAAACCTGTAAAAATAGGAAAATGTAAAAAGAAACTAAAAATACCCATAAACGACACATTTACAAACTAAAATCGACTCAATTACACATAAAAACTGGATGCGTTTAGCCAAGTCAAAATTCAAACTTGTAGAATGTCAGAAGCCGAAGAAGAAGAAATCCAGAAGGAGGTCAAAAAAGTCAAGGAAAAACAAGAAACCAAGAGAGAATGTCAACTTAATTGACTTAGTGACCAAGGGTTTCAAAGATCACTTGCAAAAGGATGTGATCACTTATTGACCGAACTTCCGGATATCCGAATTTTTTGAACACCTCTAAATACTACCTAGGATTTTCAGTTGTTACATTAACCATCTTCGTCTACATATTTACTCCAAAGCAAACAACACATAGGATAATATAGAAGAAACAAAAACAAGTGTTTTATAGATAAACGGAAAAGAAAAAAAAAGTCAAAACAGATGATTAAAAAGAAATGCTATATTTACCAACTCATAATAATAATAATAATAACATGAAGATCTTTGACAACTTCTTCAAGTTCCAAACAAACATTCATAGCACTAAGCTGCTTGAAAATCCCCAAAATCGTCATCTGGTACATCTTGAGCAGTCGGTTTTTCAGCATTTGGTATCTGATCAACTGAAGTCAAGGACTTGAAATTTGGAGATTCATTAAGAGCCAACTTTGGGGGTGTTTCAAGAGGGGTATTTACGGCATTAACTGGTGGGGAAAGTGGAGATGGGGGTGGGGGTGGGGGTATACTAGTAATTGCAACCTCCTTGCCCTTTTCTTTTTGATCTGGGGGACTGTTGACTCCCTGCTCGAAGAACTTGGACCTCATGCTTTTACCTCCTTTCTATAAACATGTAAAGCACCATTAGAAACTATCAAAACAGGTTATGTTGAGTTGACCATAGACAGTGTGTTAATTTTTCTTAAGAACTAGTTACATTGTCAAATATTATTATGAAAATTTATATGATCAGTGTTTTCTCTAATATTTTGAAAACACTTGTATGCATTTTAAATCAGAAGAAAGACATCTCTCCTGAACTTTCTTAATTACATATTTACCCGATCAAAAACTAAAATTGCATATATAACCTTTTAAATTACATCAACCTAAAATCAAAAATTGCATATATCCCCAATCTGAAAAAATTTCAAATTTAACAATTTTGATATATTTTATTTAAAATTAATTGTATTTAGACTATTTTACCGTTACTTAAAATTTCTCAAATTTTTGTATTTACTCGTTTTTAACTTCTTTTTGTCATTTTTAAGTTTTTTTCATTAAAAATAAATGATTTTCCAGTTGTGTTAGATCTGAAGGCTCAGCCCCTTGCCGAAAGCAGTTGGTGTGCCAGGAATATAGGAACAAAAACGATAACACAGGATTTGTGGAAAACCCTCATGACTCCTTTTATTAGATCTGAATTTTTGGTACAAAAATAAAAACTCTCTTAACCCCTATTTATAATAAAAACAAGCCTTGATCCCTAAGCAAACAATAAACCTAAACTAATTTAATCTAAATCGAATTCTAATTCCTAATAAATATGCCGACTTATGCAAAAACAAAACAATTAAAACTTTATAATTTACTCTTCTAACTATCGAATAATTAAAAAAAGTAGTCTAACAATCACTCTCTTAATCTTGTGACACCATTCTTCAATAAAGCATTCATCTCTTAGCCTCATCAAACTGAGTAAAGTTAGGCTCCTCTTTCTTTTGCTCCCAACTCGAGCATTTTGACACCTAATGTCCAAGTCCGTACGCTAGAACACACAGTATGACTCTTATCACTCTTCCCTTGATATCCCGTCCCTTTCTTGATCAGCCCTGCAACCTTCAACCCGGCCACGTCCTTGATCTTCATGACTTGGACTTCCTTGACCCTCTAAACCACAGTGCTCACAACCATCATACTTTGACAATAGTTTCTTACCATGTGGGTCTCCTATAGAGTCCTACTTGATCCGGCTCGTTGATACGCTTCTCATAAGCCTTCAATCTCCCAACAACTGTATTGAGTTTCATGCTATTTAATTTGAAACATTGTTCAATTAATGCTATGATTTGAAATAGCCATCTAGGCATTGAGTTCAATAATTCTCATCAATTGGTCCTCTTCAAAAGTGGTTCCAAGACTATTCACCTTTGACAATAACACCCTCATTCTTTATATGAATCCATTGACTAAATCATCCTCCATCATCATAAGGTTATCAAACTCATGTCTCAATGTTTGAAAATTTAGCAATTCTTACCTGATTCGCCTTACATTTAATTCCTCTTTCTTTTCTACCACTAAGATATTGTCTTAGTGGCAGGGAAAAAAAGGAACTAAATTGAGAGAGAGGATTATATCCCCTATATCGAACACTCATTCCTATCTATTGATAGAAATATCTTATTCTAATACCGGAATTTTCCTTTCTTTTTCTTTCTTTTTCTTTCTTTTTTATTTTTAATTTTTTTCTTTATTTTTTTCCTATTTTTTTCTTATTTTTTTCTTTATTTCTTTTTATTATTATTATTTTGATCATTCCTCATATCCATCCAAGGCAGCTTATCACAAGCACCCCACCCCATACGACTTTTGGGGGGCGTTCGCCTTTTGAATCAAACAAAGTAGTAGGTGCTTCATAGCAACTTTCATTCCAAAGGAAAGTTAAGAACCCACTTTTAGTCAATAAGAGCCCTTGAAAACCTCATCGCTGAAATTCAAGCGCAAACCCATTTCTTAGTCACTGGGCTGAGCGCACCTTTGGTACTTCAGTAGGGCGAGCGCTTTGATATCTTAGTGGCAGAAAAGAAAGAGTAACTAAATGCAACGTTAGAAGAGTGGTGAGCGACCTTAGAGCATAAAGGTTTGTGCATTAGTAGCTGTTGCAACTTTAGTAGATCCCACTAAGAAGAGGACGACCAGATGACTATTGGGGCCGGTAGGTGCCACAAATAAAAAAAGTTCAAATATCTAGGAGCTTTCCTTCAAAGTGACAAAGACACAGACAACGACGTTGCTCACCTTGTATACGCAGGTTGGTACAAGTGGAGAGTAGCTACAACCATCTATTTCCACCTCCTCTCAACCAGCACCTCCCCAAACCTATCAAAGACGACATAAACAGTCCTCTACCCTTCCCACACCTACCTGCCGCACTCGTCCCACAAATCTCCGCCAAAATCCTCTACAAACTAAACCCTACATTCCTTCAGCCTATACTACTACTACTGCCTCTTATCTCTTTGAGCCACCACCTTCACAGTTGCCAACACATGTCCTCAATGGCGCCAAGCCATGTCTGAAGAATACACGGCTCTAATTACAAATGGAACCTGGACATTGGTTCCACCTGTTCCTCATGCTAATGTTGTTGATTGCAAATGGGTTTACAAAATCAAAAGAGATCAAAATGGTCTTATCACATGTTACAAAGCTCGCCTTGTTGCTAAGGGATTCAATCAGTAAGCTGACATTGATTATCATGAACCGTTCAGTCCGGTAGTCAAACCCACTACCATTCGGGTGGTTCTCTCTTTGGCAGTCACTCACGGTTGGCCTCTTCGTCAACTGGATGTTCAGAATGCATTTTTAAATGGAGACTTGCAAGAGACTGTCTACCTTCGTCAACTTCCAGGAATTGTTGATCCTGCTAAACCGAACCATGTTTGTTTACTCCATAAATCCTTATACGGCTTAAAACAGGCCCCTAGAGCCTGGTTTCACCGCTTATCTGGTGTCCTATACACCTTGGGTTTCACAGGATCCAAAACTAATCAGTTCCTATTCATCTATTCTTCTCATGGAACCACTCTCTACATGCTCGTGTATGTTGATGACATTGTTTTAACATGCAATAATCCGGCAGCCATTGACAATATTGTCAAACATCTTAAACAAAATTTTGCTCAACAAGATATGGGTGCTCTTTCTTTCTTTCTTTCTGGGGACTGAAGTCATTTCAAAAGGATCAAACTTGCTGCTATCTCAAAAGAAGTATGTCCTGGATCTATTACATAAGGCTGGTCTTTCTCAATCCAAGCCAGTGTCATCTCCGTGCTCCACGTCTGTCAATCTAACTAGGGAGGATAGTCCATTGATTGAACCCAGTGATAGTTCTGCATAGTTCTGCTACTGCATTTGCAACTCCTCGGCATTCTGCTTCGGCATTTGATCGAGAGATCGTTGTCAGGCGTTTGGATGACCAAGACAGAAGATTGTCACCTAGAAACACACAATAACCTGAGGTGGATCTGCGAGTGTCGGGACAGCCTGCCCAATCCGCGTTAGTGTAGGCAATCAGGGATGAAATAGGGCTGGAACGGAGGTGTAAACCCATAGAAATGGTGCCTTTGACATACCGAAGGATGCGTTTGAGAGCATTGAAGTGTGAGGTTCTTGGGGAATGCATGTGCATGCACACCTGCTGAACAGCATAAGAAATGTCTGGACGAGTGAAAGTAAGGTATTGGAGAGCTCCTACAAGGCTGCGAAACTGAGTTGCATCAGGTAAAAGGTCACCAGCAGTGGCACTTAGTTTCCCTGTAGTGTCCACTGGTGTGTGAACTGGATTACAATCTGACATGTTTGCACGTGTGAGGATTTCCTGGGCGTACTTCTGTTGGGATAAAAACATGCCATGAGTGTCCCGAGTGACCAAGATGCCAAGGAAATAACTGAGGGAGCCAAGATCCTTCATGGCAAATTCGGATGAAAGTAGGTTAAGAAAGTGTTTCTTCAGGGCTGCGGAAGATGTGGTGAGGATGATGTCATCAACATACAGAAGAAGGTAAGCAGTGTCTGATCCTCGTCTGTAAATGAACAGTGAATGATCACATGAACTATGATGAAATCCCAAAGTTGTGACATAATCAGTGAACCGTTGGTACCAAGCCCTGGGTGCCTGTTTCAAGCCATAGAGGGATTTGCGTAAACGACATACATGATTAGGAAATGTGGGATTTCGAAAGCCCATGGGTTGATACATGAAGACTGTTTCCTGTAAGTTCCCATGTAGGAAGGCGTTCTTAACATCAAGTTGACTAATATCCCATCCTCGAAGCAGGGCAATGCTTAAAACGGTTCTGATGGTTGCTGGTTTAACCACGGGACTCTATGTTTCATAGCAGTCCACGCCCACCTGTTGTGACCGGCCATCGCAAACTAAGCGGGCTTTGTAACGTTCTAATGAACCATCAGATTTTGTCTTGTGCTTGAAAATCCACATACACCGAATGATATTCATATCCGGTTGACGAGGTACTAGCTCCCACGTATTATTTTCAATAAGGGCATTAAATTCATCTGTCATGGCACGGAGCCAAACGGGTCGGGTTAATGCATCAGTAGGGTTACGGGGAATAGGCTCGATTGTGGTATGGGTGTTAAGGTTGAAGGGGATATTGGATTTGGATGCATTGGACATGCTTCGGGTGACCATGGTACGTCGGGGTGGGGCTGGGGGGGTGTGGTTTTGGGCCGACATGTGTAGACCAGGTAAGGTAGGGGTTGGGCCGAAGTTATAGGAGGCTGATGAGGCAGTGTAGTAGCTGTAGCAGGTGGGACTTGAGAAGTTGAAGGGATAGAAATTGTTGGTGATGAATGAGCTGTTGTAGATGAAGGATCTGATGGTAATGGAGATGTAGGGGCTGTTGGTGTGGAAGGGGCTGTTTGGGATGTAGCCGATTGACCAGAGACTTGAGACCAAATGGAGGGGTGATGATCGTCAGAATGAAGAAAATCATAGGTGGAGAAGGTTGAATTATTAGAGGAGAATGGAAAGATGGTTTCGTCGAAGACAACATGGCGAGAGATGATGACTTTGCGAGTTTGAAGATCATAGCATTTGTACCCTTGGTGGTTAAGAGGGTATCCAAGAAAAACGCAAGGAGTAGAACGATTTTGCAGTTTGTTTATGGAAGAGGAGGGAAGTAATGGATAGCAGAGACAACCAAATGTGCGTAAATGGTCATAAGAAGGGTGTTTGAGGTATAGAAGAAAGGTAGGGGTGTGATTGTTTTTGGTTTTGGAGGAAAGAATGTTTAGAATGTAGGTGGCCATTTGTAGGGCATGATGCCAGAAGGTGGCTGGTAGCGAAGCATGGGTTAAAAGGGTGCGAATGATGTTATTTATGGACCTAATTTTACGCTCGGCCTTGCCACTTTGAGAGGATGTGTGAGGGCAAGAGAAGCGAAATGTCATGCCATGTTTGGTGCAAAAGTCATGAAAAGATTTATTATTGTATTCGGTGCCATTATCACATTGAAAGGATTTAATTCCTCATTCAAATTGAGTAACTAAAAATGTGTGAAATTTGAGAAAAATAGAATAAACAGCTGATTTATTTGCAATAGGAAATGTCCATAAATAATTGGTAAAATCATCAAGAAATAATATATAGTATCTGTGACCCCCTGAACTAAGTACCGGGGAGGTCCAGACATCACTGTGGACAATATCAAAAGGTAAGTGATGTGTAGTTATTTACACATCTTTTTAGTATTTATTTTATATTATTTTATTTTATTTTATTAGATTTTTAGTTAGTTTTATTAAATTTTAATGAATTTTTACTTATTTTTATTGTTTATGTCATTTTTTATAGGTTTCGCGAAAATAAACGTTCGTAATTACGAAGAAAACCGAAGCCCGGAATAAATTTTATGAAGTTGGAAGTTAAAATATAATTTTTAGAAGTTCCGGTGAAAAAAAAAATTGCATTTCAGGAGGTTCTGGGGCTTAAAATCGAATTTCTGAAGTTTAGGGGGTGTATTTGTGAAATCTGCCAAAGTTTCCATGCCAGGGACACGTGTCAGCTCCAGCTTCTGCCACATCAGCCCTAGAACCCCATCTGACCCGCGTGACTTGGTCCGGATCCCGCCCGACCCGCGTGAAAACCAGATGCACACACAGAGAGCTCCACGCGCGACCCGGATGGATACCCACGACCCGCGCGCCCCATGCTCCTGTTGACCGGACTTTTTGGCTGTTGACCGCGCTCTTTGGAGCGTTGACCATGTGCAATTGGGCCATTGACCAGCCTATTGGACCACCAATTGAGCCCAAGAGATCAGTTTTGAAGCCCAGATCGTAAATTAAGGTTAAATTCAGCTATTTAAACGAATTTTTAACCCTAATTCGCGTTTTAATCACCCTAGACGGCTGAAAACGAAGAAGAAATATTATTTTGAAGATTTTGAAGGTTTGGGGCTGAATTGGATGCTCGGGGGAGGCTCAGAACGCATATAAAAGTGTCCGGGAACGCGTTTTCGGGTTCTTTTTCTTGTTTTCTTGATTATTTCTCGTTTGTTCTTGAACCTATGGATATGTTTATGAATGTTTTTCATATTATTACTGTTCTAAACATGATTCTTGGCTAAAATCCTTGTATTACCTAGATTTGGATGAATAACGGTTAATTTAATTTGGTTTTCGGGTTTGTTTTTATGGGATTTCGATTGTTTATGATTAAGATCAGATTATATATGGTTAATATTGATTATTTATTGCTGTTATGATGATCTATAAATGCATGATGATGTCCAATTGATAAGTCTTGGTTGTCTACTACGTGTTTTGACCGGTTTATCAGTTTTAGGCTTAGATTTCGTATCTAATTCTATTTGGGTTTGCTTTGGCCAATTAAACCTTAGGATATTATCTGTAATTGGATTATAAACAGTAGGATTATCATTCCTGAGACTAATCACATGAGGGAATTTGAATTGTTAGGATTTTAGGGTTTTTCAGGCAAATTACGTGACCATCGGGTTTTCTTGTTTATTCCTTAGAATTCCTTGCAATTCAAGGTATTAACTTATATATTTTGATGTATCGAGATTGTTGAACTGACCACGTGATACGATCTTCTGAATTCTTAAACGATCCGTGTTTGGAGAGACTGACTAGGTAATCCATTACACATCCCGGTGATTTTTCACATGACTCTTTGAACATTCTTAGCATTAGTGAGACTGACTTTGTGATCTAATGGTTCTGAGTGTTTCCTTTGTTGTCATATCCTTGTTGACCGGATATCCCGTATCTCATTCCCGAAACTGTTAAAGTTACCGTTAGGATTCCAAGTCTAGGTAGTACCCTTCGTTATCTGATTTATTCGTTTCTTAATTTGTTTCAGTTGTCTAGGTTATATTATTTCCTTATTTCTTCGTTATAAAACTCTTTTCTAAAAAAAAAACATAAATTTCCTTATTTAGTAATTTCCTTCTTTAGTTTTAGTTTTGTCTTTATTTAGGGTTAATTCTTAGATTCCGTGTCCTTAGGTTCGATATCCGGACTTTCCTTAGCTATACTTCATACGTCAGGTACACTTGCCTGTAGTTTGTAGTTCGGTTTAGGTTAATTCGATTTATTACTCGATAGTGTTGAACCATCATTTTCTATATATATAAACCGACACATCAAGTTTTTGGCGCCGCTGCCGGGGACACGGTAATTCTTTGACCTACCTTATCTTTGGACTTAGCTTTCCTTTTAGTTTAGTGTTTTCGTAGTAACTTCTTATTCGTAGTGTCTTTCCAGATTTAATAATTTTCTATTTTTAGTAAGTTCTTAATTCTAGGTTTCTTTTTTTTATTTCCTTTTCTAGTTAGTCGCTTTCCTTTTTGTTTCGTTGAGTTTGTGTCATTCTTTCTCACCAATTATGTGCATTGTATGCACCAAACCCGTCTTAGCGGTCCACCACAGTTTGCTTCATTTGACGAGCCGGAGAGAGAGTTTCACCGAAGGTTTAGACTTTGTCGATTACCTTTGCATTCTACTGACATGGCCGCTCCACCGAGGAGAACGGTCGCTGATTATGCCAAGCCGACTGCGGCCGGCACTAGGTCTTCTATTGCTCGACCAGTTGTCACCGAGGACAACTGGCACATTCCTGCTCAGATCATCAATCTTATCATTCATTCTCCTAAGTTTCATGGGTTGCCTGATGAGGACCCGAATGCCCACGTGGGGCAATTCCTTCGTATTTGTGACACCTTCAAAATCAAGGGTGTCTCTGATGATGCGGTCTTTCTGCGTCTCTTCCCATTCTCACTTGAGGACAAAGCCATCACTTGGCTTGAGTCCCTTCCTACGGGATCAATCACTACATGGGACGAGATGCAGGAGATGTTCTTGACTAAGTACTTCCCTCCTGCAAAGACTGCTCGCCTGAGGAGTCTTATTCATTCTTTTCAGCAGGAGGAGGGTGAGAGTTTCTTCACCACTTGGGAGAGGTTCAAAGAGCTCCTGAATAAGTGCCCGCATCATGGATTGGAAAATTGGGCTTTAGTCGAGAAATTCTACAATGGAGTCACCTTTGCCACCAGACACACACTCGATTCTACTGCTGGGGGTAACTTGCTTACCAATCTTACCCCTGACGAGTGTCTGCAATTATTTGAGAACATGGCCATGAGCAGCTATCAGTATCCCACCCGAGGGAAGGCCACTGTTCAGAAATCTGGAGTCTTGCCTGTAGACTCTAACACTGCATTGGTAGCACAGGTGGAGGCACTCACCAAGATGGTAAAGGATTTGCAGGCGAAGGAAAATGCTAAGTGTGAGATCTGTAGAGGAGGCCACGATACTCGACAATGCCCTATGTTGGCCAATGATTCTCACGAGCAGGTGAATTATGCTGGTAATTTTAACCGGGGTCCGGGAAATGCCTATGGCAATTCCTATAACTCGGGAGGAAGAAACCAGCCTGATTTTACATGGAAGAATGGGAACCCATCTGGGTTCAATCAGCATCCGCATGAGCAGAGTGGTGTTACTGATGAGAGGATGGCTAGATTGGAGGAGTTAATGGTCCAACAGACGCAGATGTTGACTCAGGTTATTGCTACCAATCAGACTGTTAGTGCTAGACATGATGAGCTAATAAAGACGCAAGGTGCAGCCATACTGAGTTTGGATAGGAAGTTAGAAGAGTTGGCTGATCAACTTAAAGAGAGGAAGCCATGTGAGTCGTCAAGCAACACAGAGAAAAACCCAAAAGGTTTTGTGAACGCAGTCACTACTAGATGTGGAAAGTTTATGGGTGAAGAGGAGTTGTCTGCTGAGCCGGTTCAGGAAGAGGAACCGGTGGACGAGGAGATTGAGGTAGAGGTTTCAGGCAAGGTGCACCCTACTAGGCTAAGCCCAGCAAGTACCGCACAGCCTGTTCAACCTCATGTGGAGAAGGAGAAGCCGAAGGAAGTAGAAATTGATCTCTCCAAGGTGCCATACCCAGCAAGAATCCTTCAGCAAAAGTATGAGAAGGAGTATGGGAAGTTTCTTGAGTTGTTCAGGCAGCTTAAGGTGAACCTTCCATTTTCTGATGTGTTACAGCATATGCCCAAATATGCTAAGTTTCTAAAAGATCTCCAGATGAAGAAGAAGAATTGGGAGGAGATCTCAGCTGTAACACTGAGTGAGAGATGTTTTGCAGGATCGCCGAAAGAGCTACCACAGAAGATGAGTGATCCGGGTAGTTTTACTATCCCGTGTGATTTGGGTGGCTTGTCTGTCAGCTATGCATTGGCAGATCTAGGTGCTAGTATTAATCTGATGCCATATTCGATTTTTGCTAAGCTTAACCTAGGTGAGCCTATGCCGACACGCATGACTATACAGCTGGCAGATAGATCGGTGAAGTATCCTCGGGGAATAGTGCAGAATGTGTTAGTGAAGATCGATAAATTCTTGTTTCCCGTGGACTTCGTGATCTTGGATATGGAGGAGGATGAAAGGGTACCACTAATCTTAGGTCGTCCGTTTTTAGCCACTGCGAGAGCTTTGATAGACGTGGGCGATGGTAGGTTGACCTTACAAGTTGAGAACGAGTCGGTGACCTTTGAGAATGGTAAGAGGGAGACGACAGAGCAGAAAGGCACCTTGTGCCTTGTTGATACACATATGCCTCTTACCAGTACCTATGTTAGTGAGGAGGAGCACTTGGTTGCACGGAATGTTGATATTGAGTACCAGGTGCTAGTGAGAGATAAACCACCCGACATAGGGATGGTTTACAGTGGATTTGTTGATAGAGTAAAGTCCAAGTGTGGGGATCACGCAGCTTCACACGGATCCCCACGACTAGGAGCTTTCATGTTGAGGGACTTTGGCTCTGATAGGAACTCTGAGTTTGAGGACTTGGGCGGTGGCTATGTATATGAGCACCGCAGCCCCCGGATGTTTACTGAGTACGGGGGCAGGACTGTTTGCTTTGACCCCCCATAGATATGGGTGTGGGTCCGAGTCTGGCTGAAGACTCGTTAATAAAACAAGCGCTATTGGGAGGCAACCCACATTTATGTACATGTTCATTTTCATTTTATGTTTTATTATTTTGCATTTTTAGTTTATTTTATGTTTTGTTTGTGTGCTAACCTGATTGTCGAGCCATGCAGTCACGCATGAGCATTTGTTACAGGATCCCAGGTACCTTCATGGTTGTTTCTTTTACTTGGATCTCAGCAGGTCACTATGGAGCTTACGCGTTTGCATGGATTGCTTGTCAGGGAAGTATCTCGTTTTTCTTTCTTGTTACTATCGTTTATTATTTTGTTTCTATTTTATTTTAGTTTTTCCCTGTTTTTAGACACATTAGGGACAATGTGTGTTTCAAATGTGGGGATGGGGAAATTCCTTTCTTTTTGTTTCTTTCTTTTGAGTCTAGTTTTTTTTTAAAAAAAAAAAAAAATTGAAAAATTTTGAAAATACCAAAAATAAAATAAAGCTTGAACTTTTGTAAGTCCTGATTACCTTTTGCTTATGCTTAACAAGTCTAGTTCATTGTAATTCGTTAACAAAAGGCAGGTCGGCATGGGTTATTGAGTTTGTTATACAGTTAGTCTTTAAGTTGCGTGATAAAGTTTTCCCAATTGGACTTGATTTCAAAACTTATGGGTTAGGGATTCTTAAGATAGTGAAACCTGTTTAATAGTTGAAAACCATTTATGCTCATATCGTTAAACCTATTCCACACCTTTCCAGTGAGATTTTGAGCCTTAACAGTCTTTATTTATTCACTGATTCGTTTGTGTGTGATTTGGCCTACCTGTTGCTTTGCTTTAGAACTTGTGCTTGTATACAAATTGAGACTTTGATTGAGATCTGACACAGAGATGATTAAGGCATTAGGTTCACCCATTTCTTAGCCTTTTCTATTTCTTTTGTTTGAAACCCTTAAATACACCAATTAGACACCCTGTTGAGCCTAAACCCTTTTCATTTGATCACCCAGTTTAATTTCAAGACATCCGGTTAGTTAGACAGTTACGTGTTTATGTTTATTAATTCTAAAAAAAAAAAAAAAAAAAAAAAAAGCCCAAGAAAATGAAAAAAAAAAATTGAGTAATGTGTGAATAAAAGGTCAAGGAAGACCAAGTGTTGGTAGCTTGTTCCGTTTAAGTTATTGTTTGTGAATAAAGTCAACTACCGGACTTTCTTTTGTTTTGTTTAGCCACTTTAAAACCATACATGACCTACCCTTAACCTAAGCCCACCCTTTTAAAGTCCTTTTGATCTGTTTTAATCTTGATATCATGTGGAGATTTGATTATAGCACAAGCTTATGCTAGCATTGTTGCAGTGTTAGGCTATGAGAGTTCACTTAATAAAAATGCATATATTTAACCGAGTGTTGAGTGAAAATTGTGAGGGTGTGAACGTAATTGGTTGAATTCTTGAAAAACAGGTGAATCTTGATTGGGAAATCCCATTTTTGCGAAAAATTGCTTCATTCATGTCCGGTTGGGTTGTAAATCTATTGACCGTTGTAAGTCTTGTGATTAATTGTGTAACTAATTCGTAAACCCATGTTCGGTTTTGCTTGATGTGAAACGTTTGTGAATTAGATTTCGTTTTGTGTTGTTTAAGGTTTGCTTAGGGACAAGCAAAGTTCAAGTGTGGGGATTTTTGATGTGTAGTTATTTACACATCTTTTTAGTATTTATTTTATATTATTTTATTTTATTTTATTAGATTTTTAGTTAGTTTTATTAAATTTTAATGAATTTTTACTTATTTTTATTGTTTATGTCATTTTTTATAGGTTTCGCGAAAATAAACGTTCGTAATTACGAAGAAAACCGAAGCCCGGAATAAATTTTATGAAGTTGGAAGTTAAAATATAATTTTTAGAAGTTCCGGTGAAAAAAAAAATTGCATTTCAGGAGGTTCTGGGGCTTAAAATCGAATTTCTGAAGTTTAGGGGGTGTATTTGTGAAATCTGCCAAAGTTTCCATGCCAGGGACACGTGTCAGCTCCAGCTTCTGCCACATCAGCCCTAGAACCCCATCTGACCCGCGTGACTTGGTCCGGATCCCGCCCGACCCGCGTGAAAACCAGATGCACACACAGAGAGCTCCACGCGCGACCCGGATGGATACCCACGACCCGCGCGCCCCATGCTCCTGTTGACCGGACTTTTTGGCTGTTGACCGCGCTCTTTGGAGCGTTGACCATGTGCAATTGGGCCATTGACCAGCCTATTGGACCACCAATTGAGCCCAAGAGATCAGTTTTGAAGCCCAGATCGTAAATTAAGGTTAAATTCAGCTATTTAAACGAATTTTTAACCCTAATTCGCGTTTTAATCACCCTAGACGGCTGAAAACGAAGAAGAAATATTATTTTGAAGATTTTGAAGGTTTGGGGCTGAATTGGATGCTCGGGGGAGGCTCAGAACGCATATAAAAGTGTCCGGGAACGCGTTTTCGGGTTCTTTTTCTTGTTTTCTTGATTATTTCTCGTTTGTTCTTGAACCTATGGATATGTTTATGAATGTTTTTCATATTATTACTGTTCTAAACATGATTCTTGGCTAAAATCCTTGTATTACCTAGATTTGGATGAATAACGGTTAATTTAATTTGGTTTTCGGGTTTGTTTTTATGGGATTTCGATTGTTTATGATTAAGATCAGATTATATATGGTTAATATTGATTATTTATTGCTGTTATGATGATCTATAAATGCATGATGATGTCCAATTGATAAGTCTTGGTTGTCTACTACGTGTTTTGACCGGTTTATCAGTTTTAGGCTTAGATTTCGTATCTAATTCTATTTGGGTTTGCTTTGGCCAATTAAACCTTAGGATATTATCTGTAATTGGATTATAAACAGTAGGATTATCATTCCTGAGACTAATCACGTGAGGGAATTTGAATTGTTAGGATTTTAGGGTTTTTCAGGCAAATTACGTGACCATCGGGTTTTCTTGTTTATTCCTTAGAATTCCTTGCAATTCAAGGTATTAACTTATATATTTTGATGTATCGAGATTGTTGAACTGACCACGTGATACGATCTTCTGAATTCTTAAACGATCCGTGTTTGGAGAGACTGACTAGGTAATCCATTACACATCCCGGTGATTTTTCACATGACTCTTTGAACATTCTTAGCATTAGTGAGACTGACTTTGTGATCTAATGGTTCTGAGTGTTTCCTTTGTTGTCATATCCTTGTTGACCGGATATCCCGTATCTCATTCCCGAAACTGTTAAAGTTACCGTTAGGATTCCAAGTCTAGGTAGTACCCTTCGTTATCTGATTTATTCGTTTCTTAATTTGTTTCAGTTGTCTAGGTTATATTATTTCCTTATTTCTTCGTTATAAAACTCTTTTCTAAAAAAAAAAAACATAAATTTCCTTATTTAGTAATTTCCTTCTTTAGTTTTAGTTTTGTCTTTATTTAGGGTTAATTCTTAGATTCCGTGTCCTTAGGTTCGATATCCGGACTTTCCTTAGCTATACTTCATACGTCAGGTACACTTGCCTGTAGTTTGTAGTTCGGTTTAGGTTAATTCGATTTATTACTCGATAGTGTTGAACCATCATTTTCTATATATATAAACCGACACATCAGTAAGCAAGTGGTAGAAACAGAATCATAAAAAGGTAACTTAATATGTTTTCCAAACACACATGATTGACATAGTTGTTTGCTAGAAACATTACGAAAGGAAATAACATGCTGTCTATTTAAAAAATGAAGTAAATCAGTGCCAGGATGGCCTAAACGACGATGCCATAAATCTTGAGACAAAGCTGCAAAAGTGGAGGGATTGGTGACTTTAGTAGCTGGAGATGAAAGAGGATAGAGATCGCCAGTGCTGTCACATCGGAGGATAGGAATCCGCGTCTGGTAATCCTTCACAAGAAAACCATAAGGGTCAAAATCAATAGAAATGTGATTGTCGGTGGTCAACCAGCGAACTGAAAGCAAGTTTTTAATGAGTTTGGGGGCGATAAGAATGTTGTTTAACTGTAAAGGTGGCTAAGGTGGTTTAAGATTAGTGAAACCCGTACCATGGACCGGTATTTGATACTCGTTGCCAACGACAATCGAATTTTGTATGCCATTATTGAAATAAGGTGAAAGGATTACCTGTTGAATGAGACATGTGGTTGGTAGCTCCGGTGTCTAGATACCAATTTTGATCAGGATTTAAAGTCATCGTGTGTAGGGCCTGTTCAATATTGGTTGGGGTGAATGAAGCTTCACTGGAGGCATAGAATTGAGAAGGTGCATGACCAAGGATTCCAGCAGTAGAGCCACGGGGTGAAGGTCCCCATTGGGAATGAGTGGGGACTGTGGGGTAAGGTACTGGAGGGGTGTTCCAGGGCTGTTGTGAGGTCCACCAGGGCTGGTAGTGAGGCTGCCAAGGGGAAAAGTGAGGCTGCTGGCCTTGAAAAGTCGGTGGGCCACGGGTGTTGCTTGGGTGACGTCTGCCTCGGCCACGGCCTTGACTCCCACGACCGCGGCCCCGGCCACGAGTGGAGTCAGGAATGGGAGAATGAGGGTCGTAGGGTGGGGGCTGTGAGTAAGTAGGGGGAATAGATGAGGATGGTGTGGGTTGGGTGGTGGCAGCATGCAAGGCAGTGTCCGGTTGGGTGTTTTGAGCCTGCCTTGTTTCTTCCAAGATCAACCGTGAGCGGGCTACGTAGAAGGCAGGTAAAGGGGAGGTTTGTTGCAGCATCATACCAACCGCATCCAGTTTGCTACCGGTAAGACCATTGATAAGTTGAAGAACAAGTTGTTGGTCGCTGACAGGTGCATCCACATTTGCTAATTGATCAGAGAGGACCTTTAACTGTTGGCAATAAGCAGAGGCTGAAGAAAACGAGTCAAGCTTGATGTTGGAGAACTATGTTTTAAGATGAAGAGCTCGAGTACTTTTGTTGTCATGAAAGATGTTTGTCGGGGCATTCCAAGCTTGGGCGGCGGTGGACTTGGGTTTGAGAATTGTGTGTAGGAGATCAATAGAGATCGTGCCATAAATCCATTGTAAGACTATAGCATCAAGTCGTGACCAGAGGGCAGGATCTTGAGGAGTGTCTTCAGCTTTATCGGCTGCTTTATCTGTTGTAGGTTTGGGAGGAGGAGGAAGTATATGATCAAGAACCTGATAAGCAGTACATTGAATCTGAAAGAGCTCCGACCAGGATGTATATTTGGCATTGTCCATCTCCAGCACGATTGGTATTAGATTACATATGTTGGTAACAGTGAGCGCAGGGTGTAGGTTGGCCATGGGTGATAATCGACCGAACTGGACAGATGACAGGATCGATCGAACAAGAAGTATGAGAAGAAGAGAATCAGAAGGATCGAAGGTGAACGGAGGTGATCGAAGGTGGTAGGGCCAGCTAGGGATCAATTAGGGTGATACCATGATAGACGTGATATGGTTTCAAAACCTGATCTGATTCTCATTCATTTCCGTATATATAAAACATTTACAAGTATGATAATTACAATTGACATCCCTATTCTTTATGTGATTTACTTAATCTATTCTAAATATAGATTATATCTAATACCCAGTTCGTTATCGGCAAATGGTAGGCTCTCTACAATATCTCACTCTCACACGACCTTATATTGCCTTTGTTGTCAACAAAGTCTGCCAATTTCTACACTCTCCAACAGAGAATCATTGGTCAGCTGTTAAACGCATTCTCAGATATCTTCAAGGCACCGCAGATCATGGGCTTCTCCTTCAACGCTCTTTGTCTTTCACCTTGCAAGCCTATACAGATGCAGACTTTGCATCTGGGCTGGCTCTTTTGATGATCGTCACAAGGCCGGTTTACTTGGCAGATGTCAGGGGCGCCTAACTTTCTGCCATGGCAGGCCTCGTGTATGCCCTGATTGGGTAAATGGGGCTGCTCTACATGGAAGCTGGGATGGGTCTGATCCAGTTTCTTGCCTGGATAAGGAAAGACACACAGATGATCATGGGTTTGGCAACACTCCAGGTCCTGTCTGGGTTGTCAACACCCTGGTGGGGAACTTGAAGTTTTTTGTGTTACACCATGTTTTGAGAGTGATGTGTTTGGTTCCTACTATTTGGCTTCATGATGCGTGTTGGAACATTACGCATCATTTTTATGGTTTTCTTTGTATTTTAAGCCATAGGGTTCTTAATTTTGTTCGTAATAGTTGGGCTTGGTGTATTTATTGTAATAGGGTTAATAGTTTCACCCCTTTTTTGTATAGGTGGGGCGATGGGTTTAAATTCATCCGGTCTATTTTTTGGGTGCCCAAGCACAATGTGTGCTTGTGGCTATTATGCAAGGGAATGCCCTCTTGATCTTGTATTTTTTGGTTGTTTGGTATAATATTTTTCCGGGCTTTGCCCTTTATCCAAAAAAAAAAAAAAAAAAGGGCCGGTCAACAAGGAACAACCTAACATAGTGTCCTGAGATAACAAGGCAAAAGTGAGAACGCCCAGTGACGAGAGTGGCGACATACGAGGATCTAACCTCGACCAACGAGAGCGTAGCTGCTCGACCTCAGACATAGGGTGATGTAAGAATCGATTATAACATAATCTACTATATATTAAGTGACTTACTCCCCAAAAGCATGCTATCTTTGTTAATGGATGCATAACTATTTAGAAATATTTTTAAAGATGGAGAAAAAAAACGATCTTTGGATCAACCCACACCAACCTTGTCTGTTTTAACCTATGCTAAAAATGGTGAAGCATTTTGACTTGTTACCGAACACAAATGTCTTTCAAGGTCTACTTTTATGTAAATTTTAAATAGGCAAGTAGTAAAAATTAGAAAGGTAACCAAATTTCAAGATTAGTTCAAATAGTAGACAAGAAAAAGTTAGCTTACGTTCTTAAGTTGAAGAACTAGGGTTTCACCGTCTTTTAAACTGTAATCAACAGAACAAGTTTGCTGGAACTGTTGTTCCATCTCTTCAGCAGTTTTCTTCTTATCAAGGTACCTTCAGGCGACGTATTAATTTATTTTAAATAAGTAATTAAGCCATACAAAATTGAAAAATGTTATGGAACTATAAAAGTGGAAAATTGCTTGTCATGAGAGCAAAATAATACTTCATATGATCATGCAGAGCAGCTTGGAAATCATAAGCTTGAGGTCTTTCTCTAAAACCTATACCAATAAAAGCATGGCGAAGGCGACCACCTGCATGTTCAAGGAATCAACAGTTAAAAGAAAAAACGGGGTAAAAACAGGTCAGTTGGGTTGAGCCGACCGGTAAAAACCATTTTAATCATTTTCCCAAACTCTATAAATAATTAATTTATGGCGTCGAATATGATTACAAAAACTATAAAACAACAATACTAATCTTTGTTTTAACAAAATGACTTACAAGATTTTATGCATTAAATATTCAGGTGACTTTCGACCAATTTAAATCATTTTCCTATAAGTTGAATCTTTAAACTTTAACCCATCTAAGTCATTAACAACAAAAAACATGATCATAGCAACCCATTTGTAGGTAGATGGGTCAAAACTGCCAGCTCTATATAGTTTAAATAAAATAAAAAAATCATTACAGTATGTAGATTTACCAATATTCTCTTCTACACGTAAAACGAAATATCTGAAGACAATAATAAATATGTTAGCTAGAAAACTAGAGTTGTGGGCCTTGTGGCACTGATAATATGAAAAAATTAAGCATCATTATGCATGCAAAACAATTCATGGATAAACATAACCACAGACCTAAATAAGTCATAATTTGATTTCCTACTAAACACATTTTGAGAAGTTTTAAAATACTTCCAAAAGTCATGAATTAGAGGATGATTTACCGGCTGCTATCAATTACAGGCTCCACAGGATGAAGCTCTCCATCTCTTAAAAATGCACGAGCATAGATTTCACCTACATATCATGATAATATGCAAATATATAATCCAATGATCCATAAATGTAATAAATGGTAAAGGAGAAGGCACTTTTAAACCGTTTGTGTCAAATTGGGTTGTATTTCATTGACAACCAAAATGGGTCAAATTAGGTAGCATTTGATTTTTAACCCATTAAACAAGTTAGATGTTAATATTTCCAAAAAATGAGAGGGGTGTAATGGGTGAAGTAGGTCTAAATTTGTTTATTTCAAGAACAATGTATAATATCTTTAATAAGATGGTTTTGATAATCATATTCAACACATTAGTATAGGGTTTCTCCTTACTAGGGTTAGGCATATTATCTTATGCCACTATAAATAGGGTTTTGTATTCTAAAAAAAATGCATGACATTTATATTTTCAATTTGTGAAAGCTGTCACATCTTTCTATTTTTCTTTAGAAATATGCTAACGGTAGCATCCATGCACTGACACCACTATCCATCATTGATGACCACCATCATCCTCAACCATCCATCAAGAGCCAAGAACATCATCTCCATCATTGAATAGAAAAAACATGACCACTCCCCATCCCTCTGATAGAGATTATATTTAGATTAAATATGTTGGTAATTTTTAGTAGTTGGTATATTCTAGATATGGGTAGTTTGGTAATATTGATTACTAGTTAATTGTTAGATGGTTATAAATAGTAGTGAGGCTTGTGAGTTGAGGTGTGAAGAAAATTGTTTAGAGTTAAGATTGGCTCCTGCTTGGAGAAGGGTTTTACCCTGGGACATCAGATGATGTAATCGTTTCCATTTTCATTTTCAATCAATACAAGTTAATCCTCTTCAATTCGTATTATACTGTAATTGTGTGTGTTGAAACCTTATCAATGGTCCGACCCTGCCTCAGACCTGCCGTTCTCTACCGCCATTTGATTTCAATTTCATCTTCAATGGATCTCATCATCGCCGTTCTCCAATTTCCGAAGATCGTCAAGTGATTTTTCCAGATTTGTCGTCCACTTACCAGCAAATTTCAGGTTCTTCCAATTTCAATTTCATCTTCCCGTTTTTGATTTGATTCCATTCATCTCTTTCACATCACGTAATCTTCTGTCATCCTATCGGTCGATCACACTTTTTTCGTTCATTCCAAATTCATCCAATCATCGATTGATTTTCCTGATTAATCAGCCAATTTGTCGCCGATTTTAGGGTTTTCCGATTTCAATTTCATTGTCGCAATTCTGATTGGATTTCGTTTCCGATTCTCAGTTCTATCCAATTTCCGATTCCAACCATTTCCGACTACAATGGTAAACCTCAACTCTCGATTAGATGTTAACGATCAACAAATCGCTCAACTCCCGCAAGCCGTTCATGAAATTAAGGTTTCACTGAAGCTGTTGAATGAAGAACGCTCGGAGTCCAGGGAATTTCGGAAGATGGTCTTAGCTTGGATGAAGTCCCAAGAGGAGAAATCGGTCGATTCTTCAGGGCAGGAGCTTTAATCGGATTTGATTCACGATCCTCTAATCCCTGTAGTCGATGGTAAGCATGTAACGATTCATCCTCCTGAGCAGTTCACTGCGATTCAACACTCGGAGGGGATTTCCGATTTGATCGGTGAGGTAAAAGTCGAAGACACAGGGCGCCCTAATTGTGTCGACAGTAAGGCCGCTCCTGATTTTTCTTATTCAATTGGGCCTGAGCCTTTAACAGATGATGGGCCTAAGGTGTTGGGTCAAGGGGACCCCAAACGTATTATTACACCCAAATTAATTAAGCCACGATTTCCCATTTGCTCTTTTGATAAAATTAGTATCAAGTTGGGAAATGAGCATCTAGTTTATGTGACTGATTGGGATATGGCCCTTATGTCTACCCCTCAAATTGAGATTATGTGTTCGTTTCCAGCCATTCGATCAGGCGTCTCATCTACTCCTGAGTTGAGACATGTTTTGCATCATGATCGCGAAGCTCCATATCTTTTGCGTTTGGAATGGAAAGGACGTAGGAAGAAAGGACTTTGTTTGCGTTGGGGTAATCGATATGGATCAGCTAACAAATGTCCGGACGACACGACGCAAGGCAGGACAGATGATTCACTCCCAAGTCTTGAGGACAAGACTTTTAAATAAGAGGAGAGTAATGATAGAGATTATATTTAGATTAAATATGTTGGTAATTTTTAGTAGTTGGTATATTCTAGATATGGGTAGTTTGGTAATATTGATTACTAGTTAATTGTTAGTTGGTTATAAATAGTAGTGAGGCTTGTGAGTTGAGGTGTGAAGAAAATTGTTTAGAGTTAAGATTGGCTCCTGCTTGGAGAAGGGTTTTACCCTGGGACATCAGATGATGTAATCGTTTCCATTTTCATTTTCATTTTCAATCAATACAAGTTAATCCTCTTCAATTCGTATTATACTGTAATTGTGTGTGTTGAAACCTTATCACCCTCTCACTCTTCTATTGCCACCCTCACCCGGCGTCGGCCGGTGGTTACCACTGATCGCTTTCATATCAATGTATCAACTCTATGCACCTTAGATAAACAAGCCAAAAACCTATATCTAAACTCGTTAGAAAATACCACCACTCCAATGTGTTATGGGTCATACGCTTCAGCCCTTTGTGGGCTAAATCAGTTTAATGAGGACCAGAAAATGAGCAATTAGAACATATGGTGGATTAGGAGCGGGTTGGCCGTAATCCTGTTTGAAGTCCACCTTAGTTTTCTTGTTTATCAAGTTTAGCAAAAGGCTTATATTAGACTAGATATATAGTGACACGATTTGTATACAATAGGGTGGTAAATTGTAACTTTATATTCTATATATATTATATGTGAATGAGAAGCAGGCAAGGGATTGGAAGCCAAAATAATTCTGGTATCATATGCCATTCTCCTGCTGTGACCTGTTACGTCCCCCCCCCCCCCCCCGCGTCCGATCGTTTCCCGCCCTCCCCTCTTCCACTGCCTTATCCTCCGATCGGCCTCCTTCCAGCCGCCGACCTCCCTGCACAGCCTCTACGCCTGCTACAATGGCTCATCTTCATCCTGCTATTACTGTCACCAACATCAGGAACTTCATGCTAGTAACTTTGGAGATGGAAAACGCGCAATACACTTCGTAGTCAGAATTATTCAAGATACACTGCACCACTTTCCAGGTACTTCATCACATTCTTCCTGACACGGCTACACCTAATCCAGCGGCTGACAAGGCAGCAGCTGCGGCGCCTATTGATCCAGGCTTTCTTGATGCTACTGTCAAGCAGTGGATTTATAGAGCCATTTCAAAAGATTTGCTGATAGCATATTGAAGCCTGACACTACATCGGCTCAGGCTTGGCAAGCCCTAGCAAACATCTTTCAGGACGATAAGAGTTCCAGAGCTCTTCATTTACAGACTAAGTTTGCAAACCTTAAACTGGACTCATTTTCTGATGCCTCTGCCTATTGTCAAAAATTAAATATATTGGCTGATCAACTTGCTAATGTAGAAGCCCCTGTTGATGATAAACGCCTGGTTCTTCAACTTATTTACAGGTTAACAGGAAGCAAACTTGATGGGGTTGGATGATGCTGCAACAAACCACTCCGTTGCCTGATTTTTATGATTTTCGGAACAGACTCAAGCCATTTTAATTCAGCTACAGTGTCTGCCAGGGATTTATATTCCACCTTTGTAGATGACTGAGTGACAGTTTTCGAGCACACCACAAGATAAGATTAGATCCAAGATAGATGGAATATTCCCACGTGGATCGATGGTCATCTAGATTGCCAGCCCAATCTCCATAAGAGAAGGTTGTAAAAGATGGTCTATGAATATTTGTGTAAGCATGAAGAATAGAGGTTGATTTGTGTTGAAGCAACAGACAAAAATGAGAGATTCATTATAAATAACAAAGAATTCTTTTGACAGTAGACAAGTGATTTTTTGTGGGGGAGTGCATAAACTGACAAACCTTCTTAACGATAAAGGTAATGTAAGGGCAAGAAAGAGTAAAATATTGCAATGCTCCAACAGTTTGCCAAAATTTAACTGGATTGTCAAACTGAGGACTATCACCAAGAGGCAATGTGGAGTTGGGGACCATAGGAGATTCAAACGGTATAGATTTAGAGAGACCAGCCTTGTGAATAATATCAGAATTGTATTTTTTCAGGGAAAGAACAAATCATTTCCTTTTTGACCTATTTTCGTTGTTTTCCGCTAGTTTTTGTTGTGTTCCGTAGAAATGCCTGATATTCATCATTCATATCATTGTACCACTAAGAATCTTCGTTGGCAACAGTATAAGAGGTAGGTTCAGATTCAAAAGAGAGTGATGAGTACGAAAGAAGTAGCACTGTCAGGTCTTGTTTATATGATTGGGTCGCACGTTGGCTGGTCATGAACGTGTGAGCTAACCCAGTTTGGTAGTGGGGTTTGGTACTTTGGATCCATGATAATAGTTTTGAATAGGAGGACATGGATCTTGACTTCTTGAGTTATAGGTGAAGTAGGTGTATGTGGATGGAGATGTAGATGATGTAGGAGGTGGGTCAAAGGTGTCAAGATTGTGAGGATGGGGATTGGATGTTGGATCAGAAATAGGGTTAGTGGTGTAGGGGTTGAGATAAGTGTGAGCACTAGTAGGCTTTGGTGTAGAAGATTGGGAGAACGGGAACGTTTGTTCATGGACACAAACATGAAGGGCTACGTAAAGACAATCAGACGAAGACATTGGGTAATAACCTTGATAACCATGATCAGAGGTGTTATATCCAAGGAAGACACATGATGTAGAACACATGTCCGTTTTGTGTTTGTTGTATGGACGGATATGTGGGTAGCATTGACACCCAAAAACCGGAAGAAAAGAAAAATCAGGTTTATGGCCAAACAGGTGTTCAAAAGGTGAAATCTTGAAGTTGCTTCGGAATGGTATGCAATTAATGAGATAAATAGCAATGCCAAAAGTAAAGTGCTAGAACAGTTGTGGAACATGGGATTCAGCAAGAGAAGTAAAACCAGCTTCAACATATCGGTGGTGCCGTTCAATGTTGCCATTTGTTCACTCGTATGTGGACAAAAAAGGCGATGGATAATACCAACATAAGAGAAGACCGGGAAGAGTTTGTGAAATTTGCCTCCCTGATCGGTTTGGACAGATTTTAGTTTAGTGTTAAATTGGCTCTTAACCATGACAACAAATTGTTTAAACATGTCAGATTTTAGCTTTTAAGTAAAAATCCACATAAAGCTTGAAAATTAGGAAACCCATTATCATTGCTAACATGGGCGCAATATGATAGTTGGATTCGGTATTCAAAAGCCAAGAAGATGATGCCTGTGAGCGGTAATTAGTGTAATTTGCCGAAGGTGAGTGTCTTATCCTCATGGTTGCAGGATCATGGTTAGGATTTTGTGATGGGATATGACCAGTCCCACACATGGTACAAGTTCCAAATACAGTGTGATGATTTGAAGCCCAAGAGAATTGGATACGATTACTTCCTCCTTGGTTGTTGTGATCGTACTTGCCCCTGCAACGCTTGTAGTCACGGCCACAACCGCAGATGTGACCTGGTCTATCGATCCTATTGGCAAAGAATGTGTCCACCAGGGTTTCTTGTTGAGTTGGTATATGAAGACCAAGTTGTGACAAGTCCTGTTGAAAAGCTTTAAGGTGATCAGGTTGGGTGGGGGCAAAAACAAAAATCGTAGCTGGTGAGTGAACACCCATAAAAGCTTGGAGTGGAGGAATGTTAGAGAAAGATTTCCTGATCATTTAGGTAGTGTTTGTTTTAAACGCCCCATTAGCGGTGCGCACATATAATGTATATATGTGTCGACAGCTCTTGAGGGGCAAAAGTAAAATTGCATTAATTTTAACGTTATTTTACTTATTCAGTGAAAATAACGTTAAAATCGTTTCGGACGGTTGATCAAGCATCATGAGCCGAGGGTCTCACTGGAAGCAGCCTCTCTACCCCTACGGGATAGGGGTAAGGCTGTCTACATCTCACCCTCCTCAGACCCTGCCTTAGCATGCTAATGGCGGGATATACTGAGTACATTGATTGATTGATTGATATTTTAGGTAGTGTTTGTTTTTCCCCAAAAGGTCTGCGTAGGCTCTTCTGTCCACCGCACAGATCACATGCAGACATTGTCATCTGCCGACTGTTTTTTTTGAAGATTTTCATTAAAATACGTCTGCTTGAGCTCTTTTTGGTGCAAATATGGCCCAGCCACTTCTAAGGTCTACAGAGACCACCACTGAACACCCACCCTCCACAACCACCATCCAGCACCACTATCCACCACCACCGTCCACCACCACCACCGTCGGCCACCCCCATCACCACCACCATATTATTTTAACAGTCAACACACGTCAAAAAATTAAACAGTCTTCTTGCAGGTGCATAGATTTGGTCCACCTCTTTTTCAACACATGTGTTGAAAAAACAAACACCACCTTAGTCGTGATCTGCTAACACATCATGGAGATCGTTACTAGTGGGAAACTCGCAGCCAAGAAGATTAGATTTTAAGCCATTGTATTTTTCACTCTGACCCAAGAGGACACACATCAATAAGTTGTTTTCTTTGATCAGTTTGCCTATATTGGCAAGTGCATCAGAATATTCCCATGTCAGATAAGTGAGCAGCGTAGGGACGTCCAAGAGAAAGCCAGATATGTGAGGAGCGTAGGAGCATTCAGCTTTCAACTCCAGTTTCATAAGTTGAGCCCTCAAAGTGTATCATCTAGAAGATGTGTGAGGAGCGTAGGGGCGTTCAAGAGAAAGCCAGAGTTCACGAGTTGTATATCCTTCAGCATGTTGGAAGGATACCTTAGAGATAGTAGAAATAATTAGCATTCGAACACGAGCATCATTAGAGACCCATATCGGATATTTAGGATTTGGTTGTGGTGGTGACGGCACTGTGACAAATGATGAAGACAGCGAGACAATAGTCGGGGAAGGACATGGAATGGGATAATCCACATAGTCGAATGAGTTGTTGGTGACAAGAAATGGTGGAAGAATGGGCTTCCAATAACCATAGTTGGTCGGAGTTAACCAAAAAGCAAACTTGTGAGAATTATGGGATATTTTTTCTGTTAGAGTGAAGGCAGCAAGTAGTTTCATTAAAAAGGTAGTGGAAGTGACCTTTGTGAGTCTCTGACGGTGACGGTGGCAGTTGTGCAACCTGTAGTGGTGGCAGGAGTAGGGTTATGGTGAATTCAGTTGTGGCGGCTAGGATTTTGAGAGTTGGCTTTGATACATGCTAAACTTGGTAAGATATTGTATTATTGTTCATATTTAGAATTCCAATAGAAGTATATATAAGAGATACATTTTCAGTCTAATCCTTATAATTACACATGTATATATAACAAACTTACCATGTATATTCCCACTATTTAGTAGGGTCTGGAGGGAAGGATGGACACAAACCTTACCCCTATCCTAGTTGGGATAGAGAGGCTGCTCCGAAGGAGTCCTCGGCTCAAAGTTATCATTTAAAATTAATCATCCCAACACTTTTAACGCTGTTTTCACAATATAAGTAAAATAATGTTAAAATTGGTGCCATTTTACTTTGGCCCCTCGAAGGCCCACACATATATACATTATATGTGTGCACCGCAAACGGGGCGCATACACATGTATATATATTAAGCTTAATCGTCTAATATAGCACTAGTAGATTATCACATACTACCAATCTCAATATCATCTCTCTTTTATATTCACATGGTTTCACAACCATGCTCCTCCAAAGCTAAGTTGCTACAAAACCCTAGCCACAAATATAGGTCACATCTCACAATTACTTATGAGACATGACCTGCACTTATAAACCCTAGCCATTGCGTGTCAATTCCATGAGCCACCTTCTGTCACTGTGTATCAATTCTCGCAGCCTACTCCCAACATCATGTATTTCTCGCAATTCTGGCACGCACCTTTCGTCGCTATGTATCAATTTTGATAGCCACCTTTCGTTACAGTGTGAGCTCAAAAAAGCACCTTTCATTATGTATCAATTCCAGCAACAATCTTGTTCGCTGCAAAATTTTGTCTAAAACCATGTTGTTTTTAAAAACTTCAGCTATTTTTTAGGAGTGTAATTACACACCCCCTCCCTTCATTGTCATTGTTATGAATATATAAAGCATTTGAAATACACACTCTAGCACGAGGGAGAGTGTTGGAAATATTGGGGTTAGCCATTATAGGGTTAAGCTCATTAGCATAGCCCATTGGAATTATGGTTTCGTATTTTGTCTATTTTGTAAAATTAGTAGATTGTAACATATTATCAATCTTAATATTATCTCTCGTTACCTTCAAAAGTTATTTACAAAATTATAAGAATGACGAAAAAAATGTAATTAGACATGCCCAATCCATCTCGGTTTTGACCCAAAGAAAAAGGTTACCCAGTTAACTGGACCAAATTTAACTTCCTACCCAATAGGCCCAGATCTCCCATTTTACCTCCTCGACTAGTAAACAATGAAGAGTGAATATATTGTCACCTGTGGCCTTATCTTCAAGTCTGATAATACACTCTTCTCCCTTGCTTACAACTTTCATTGTTCCCTCCCAGGCCCATTTGTTTATATCCCATTCATCAGCCCTATAAAAACCATGAACTAATGACTCCAGCATGTGCAGATCATAATTTAAAAAGTTTATGATACTATCTTGGTTAGATAATAAATACGAGGATGGGGGTTTTTTCATGCATTATATAAAAATAAATTGACAAGAAGTCAAGTGACCTATATAGCCTAACACGAGGGATCAAGTGAAGAAAAGCTGCAAGTTTCACGATAACATTTCATAGTTCAAGAATTAAGTAACAAGTTGTGTTGTATATGAATTTTGTACCTCCACCATGTCATCAAATGGGTAAATACCACAAAAATCTTACCCATAGCATGGCTATTTGTTTGGTCTAAGAGGGTGGGACATAGGTAAACCTTATCTCTTACCTCTATCCCTAGGGAGAGAACTACTTTAAGAGAGATTCCGGCTCAAAAACAAACAAACGCAATCAAGCAAAATAGCCAGAAAAAAACAAAACAGATCAAATGGATCAAAAAGTAGCCAAAGTGCATATTCCATGCATACAACCTTTTACATTGATCCATTACAAATATTGGATAATAACTATTGTAAACTGTAGAAAAAAATGCATCGTAGCAACCCAAGAAGACCTATTATAAACCGTAAGGACTAAAATTCTACTGATACTTGGCTCATGAGAGCATAATAAAAATTTTTAACCTTGTAAGGTAGTTAAGGCCTATGAACTCATTGATGTAGTCAACTAATGATTATAATGAAAAGTAATATTGTACAAATTTACAGGGCATGGAGGAGAATAAAGATGGTTTGGTGCAATTCAATGCTACTAGGGTACTTTAAATATATCTAGGTGGCTTGACAAGCATAGTGTTGAAGCAATTGACAGAAATTGATTGTACGAAATATGTGCAAAAGGATTAAGATAATACAAACACCACACATATATTCGATAATATGTTTGTACAGACAACGGCTATTTATAGCCATCACAAACGGTTACTTCCGGCAGTTAAATGTCGGTTACATTTTGGCGCCTATAACTACCATACAACTAACTTTAACTACCTTATCCAAACTACCCATAATTAACTTACTAAAACATACTAAGTTTACGAAGAGACTACTTGACCCGTTAAGATATAAGCTTAACACTTCCAACAATCTCCCCCTTAAGCTTAGTATCTTAACGTCTTGATCTTCATTAAATAGCTGGTCCGCATCCGGGTGGCCAATCTCGAACCGCTTGAACTCTCCTTTTCTTGTATGGCAAGTGCTTTTCTTCCCGAACCTGCAACTTCTCCTTGGGCTGCGACTTTCCTTCTGCTTTCTCCTTGTGCTGCAACTTACCACTGCTTTCTCCTTGTTCAAACGTATAAAAACCTTGTTGTTCCCTTCTGTTTTTAGTGATTTTGTAGAACCACTCCTTAGGATCAAGATACTCATTATAAATGAACATGAGTTTGTATCCTTTCCTTGAATCTAATCCCAAATCCGCAGCTAATAGTATCCAGAAATTGTTGATGCTAACTTTTTCTTTTCCTCCATTTATCCGAACACTCAAATAGAGATCATATAGGCTTATAACTTGATTGTCGATTATGGGGGGCCACGAACTTGTTTGTTTGAGAATACCTTTGATGAACCACTTAACCATCTCATCAAACCTTTTCCTTAATGTTTCCTCATTCAATAGGCTTACGTGAACATGTTCCATAAGATCAAAAAGAGTTACCATTTCCTCCAAGGTTGTGATTTTTTCCGGTTCATTGGTTAACTCTATCTCTATCCCTTTTCCACCTTTTCTCTTGATTTCCTCTTGTCGATCCTTTATCTCCATTTGTTCAAAGTGATTCCATAAAACCGAGACATTATCTAGGTGATCAACATCATTCCATTTGATGTTGGATTGCCTTTCATCATTCACGTAATCTTCAACAGCCTTCTTATTCTCTTTTACTTTGTGTTCGACAAAAACCATATACGGTTTTGTTACAACACACATTGTTCCTTCGAAAGTAAGTTCAAAACCTTGCTTTATCAACGTTTTCAAACTTAAAACATTCCTTCCCAATTTCGGTTGATAAAATACGGATTTTATGGTATGAGTGGTTCCATTTGAACTTAGATCAATTGAACCTATCCCACGAAAATATGAATTTCGAACCTTTCTGTTAGATGCTTCAATTCCGTATGATTCTTTTAAAGTTTTGAACAAACTCTTATTCCCACATGCATGTGAGTTTCGATCCAAACTCACAAACCATGTGTGTTTCCATCCTTTCCCTTCGGTACCCGAGATCATACACTCAGATCGTAGTACGCGATTTTTGCATATTTTCTTAAACTTACTTGATCGAATACATTAAGCGCATGAATGATACTTGAACGGTTTCTTCTTTGTTCCTTCACTGATGATTTTTCTGAATTTCTTCGTTGCCTCAGTCCTTTTTTCAACCGCATCTCTTTCTTTGTTGATTTGAAAATCATTCACTAGAATGCATAGACTTTCCTCACTTGAATCTCCATGATCACTCTGATCATTACCCCGCGATTTTCCCCGATCTCCCTTATCAAAAATTCAAAATCACGCAACGGATTCAACACCGAGTCGTCTACACCGTCTGCTCTTCCCGTAGCAAAATGATCTTCCATTTCTTCACAGTATCGAATCGTTGGCTCTGATGCCATTTGTTGAAGCAATTGACAGAAATTGATTGTACGAAATATGTGCAAAAGGATTAAGATAACAAACACCACACATATATTCGATAATATGTTCTATACAGACAACGGCTATTTATAGCCATCACAAACAGTTACTTCCGGCAGTTAAATGTCGGTTACATTTTGGCGCCTATAACTACCATACAACTAACTTTAACTACCTTATCCAAACTACCCATAATTAACTTACTAAAACATACTAAGTTTATGAAGAGACTACTTGAACCGTTAAGATATAAGCTCAACACTTCCAACACATAGGTTAGGGTTCAAGTCCTATCAGGCACATGTGTGTATAAAAGGGGGGTGTGTGTGCGTATGTCAGTCTTTACCATCTAAGAAGACTTTGGATTGTAAGATAGTCAACAAGCTGAGCTAGTAATATTTATCTAATTTACAGAACCTATTTTTAGGATGAAAAATGTCATTTTATAGTCAAAAAATAATGTTGCAAACTTGCAATTTGTGAGATTTACGCAACTATGTTATTATGCATTCCAAACAAACAAATACATCCAGAGTTATTGTGCATCAGTCAAAATCAATTCTTACCCATATATGAAATTGTCATTGAAAAAAAGAAGGAATTTTGATTATTTTCAATTTAAATTTTTGAGAAGATTGTGAGAGAACTAGGATTGTTATACATGAAACTGAATGGCCTCAGTTCTCCGTCTCCATGTTGTTTTACTCCTAAAGATCTAACAGCCTACTAGATGATTCCAAAATGGATTTTCCAAAGGTAGTCTATAACTCTATGTCTATGTTGTCAAAACAGCCAAAGGCTCATGCCTTGGCGCTTAGGCAAGGCAATGTGCCCCAAAAACGCTTTGTGCAAGCAAAGCACTCCAGCGACACTCCGGGGATTTCCGGCCATATTCTGACAAGTTTTCGATCATTTTCCGTTGCCTTTCAGATTATATTCTGGCAAATTCCAGCAAACAAGATCAATAGAAGTGATGAACTAATTACCGATCTGCTTCTTTTCAATTACCGATTTGCTTCTTTCTTCTTTTCAATATTCTCGCCATAGTTGAAGGTTGTTGGAGTTTCATTACGCAGAGGTGCAGGTTGCAAAATTCCGTTGTCAGGTTTAGTATTACAGACAGTTATAGTGAGGGAGATGGAGAGGTGATCATTTAAAGAGAGGAAGCATGAAAAAAGACAAATTTAAATGGTATTGAGTGGATAGCTTGTCGTTCAAGGAGATTGACTAGTCGCTGCAATTCTGCAAACCTACTATCAGTTGTGCATAGTTAGGAGATGGTCACACATCTTTGACATTTTTTACTAATTTGTTTTTTCTTTTGTTTTTTTCTAGTTTGTTAACTTTATATATACATATATATAGTAAATTAGTAATAAAGTTGTACTTTTTAATGCTTATTATTGCAGCTTTCTTTTATCGGGCTAGCAATTTTTCTATGGCATGCGCCTAGGCTACTATGGTCAATATGATATAATACTAGGCATAAAACGTCACATGACTTATAATAAACTTGATTTAGTTAGATCAAGTTTGAAGCTTTTTGCCATATGCTTTTTGCCAATGCATGTTATTCCAATCTTCATGCCTAGAAATCCACAACAGCATGTTACAATCAAATGGAAAATGCATGCAGTTGAAGTTACTAACATCTTACTCTTGCCTTCTAATTTCCAACAAAAATTTTGTGTTTATGAACAGATAGCATATCCTACATTTCTTATCTCTATGTACGGCCATAAAAAACATGACATAACGTTTTATCTCTACGTACAACTATAAAATCTAGGGGTGAGCATAATATAACCATAACCGAAAAATAACCGATAACCGCACCGAACCATAACCGATTTAACCGAAACCGACTTTAACCGACGGTTATGGTTAAGCAAAGCCATTAACCGAACCATGCGGTTATGGTTATGGTTAAGGCTAGTCATTAATCGACTTTAACCGAACCGAACCGAATAATGTATATTTGTTTTTTAATATTTGTATATTTTTAAGAAGTTATGGTGTAAATCAAGTATAGAAGGTGAATCCTCATTTTTTACTATATCAAAATATTATGAATCATATATGAGACTAAATATATTAGAAAATAAATCAAAGTTCACGTGGTTTTTACTTTTTGTTCACACATGCTTAGGCACTACAAAATTTTACAAGCTTCGCTAAGATTTTCATCATTAATATATCTATAATTCACAAGCATATTTCAAGTTTTTCTTAGTTTTTCAACAAGTCAATAATTAACCGAATTTAACCGAAACCGAACCGTAACCGGTGGTTAACCGATTAGTGGTTAACCGATCAAATGGTTATGGTTATGGTTATGGTTATGGTTAAGGATTTACAATTAACCGAAGTAGCGGTTTTGGTTATGGAAATGGCCATAACCGCACCGAACCGAACCATGCACACCCCTAATAAAATCCATATGTACAACCATAGATAACACACCTTTTTATCTCTATGTATTTTCGTACATGTCGTGTTATATATAATCATATGACCTATATGAAAACCTTAGACCTTTCAGCAATCTTATATATAATTTTATACCCTTTTTACATTCTTTCTTCTTTCTATGCTTCAACATGAGAACAAAAGTCTGATAAAGAGAAAAAGGAGAAAGAAAAGATCAATCAAAGAAGGATAAACATGGGAGAAAGATAAGGAGAAACTGAGCTTTGTAGAAGTTGCGTGTGACATAAATAAAAAAGGAGGAATCCACACAATGTGTAGTGAGGTCCTACTGTAAAAATCGGCCTAGTCGGCCGATTAATTGGTAGTCGGCTAGGCACCGATTAATTTTTGGCTAGTCAGTCAAAAAATCAATAATCGATCAAAATTTAGTCTAGTCGGAAAAAATTGGCCTAGTAGGCCGAAAATCGACCGGCGACTTTTCAAATTACGGCTACTTTTTCCGACGACTTTTCAAATTTTGGCTACTTTTTCCTGTGACTTTTGAAATTTCAGTGACTTTTGGAAATCTAGCAAGTTTTGGAATTCTGGCAAAAAAAATCCGGCGACTTTTTGAAGTCCAAGCTGTTTTTTGGTAAAATTCTACATATATGTATATAAAATTTAACATTTTTATAAAAATTATATAGGAAATTTGGATGTATATATAATTTTGATATATTATATATAAATTTTCCAATCCGATTACCCCCTGATCCCTACCCCGCCGCCCGACTAGCAACTAGCTGATCTCCAACCATGTGTGTTGGCTTCCTCACTATAAAGCGCAAAAAATGTTCCCACTGCAATATTAGCATAATTAAATTAGAGCTGGCAAAATGGGTACCTGTTAAGACACGATTAGACCTGTTTAGCAAAAAAAATTACTATTTGATTTTTTACTCTTTTAAAAATAATAAAATTAAGAGGCTAGACTTCATCATTTTTCTTTTTTGTTACATAAAATATAGAACTGTCATGCTTAAAATCACCAAACCAAGTGTTTAAAAAGTCATTTTCATGTTTATATTTGCATTGATCGCGTCGTCTGAAACCTATTAAAACCCGTTAAGACCCGTTTTGCCAGCCTTAAATTAAATAACGCTTACAGTGATTGGTCGTTAGAAAACAGGAGGTTGGAAATCTAGCGAAAACAAATCGTCCTTGCTGCAGTTCTGACCTACGAACACAAGGTCAAGATTTTTGTGTGCTAGCACAGGATCTAAGATCACTCCATAAACATCCTCCATTGCACAGAAATTCTTTTGTTGATGGGGAAGCAAGGTTGATAACGTCGAATAAAATGATGTAGAATATTTTATGCATTATGCAATTTGGAAAATATTTGAACAGATTGACCTATTTGGCTTGTTTACTTTTAAGCTATTTTTTAGTCCCCCCTCCTCTCTCCTCTCCTCTTTAACCCATTAGAAATGACACATAACCCAAATCCACCTATCCCTATGTAAATTGATGAAATTGCATCATGAGAACTATCATAAAGTAGATTAAAAATTATCAACCAAGACCGGTGGACCAATGTGGCAATGTAAATTGATGTTTTGTTGTCATAAAGCTAGTACAAGCACAAGCATTATGGAACTACTAGACAACAATCAACAAGACGGAAAATGACACTCTATATTCAAGAATAAACAACAGAAAAAAATTTATATTCAGCATAGAATTATTATGAAGGGAAAAACAGAAGTTCAGAGAGTTCAGTTAAGAACCTGTATGAGGCAGCAGTCTTCCTCGGGGGTATCTGCAAGAAAAATATTTTTATGAAGATATAATGTAAAAACCAAGTCAAAGATGATGACATTAAATTTGAATAAGTACATCAATGATATAATTGTTTAATGCCTCGTTATGCTTCAATGCGTCTATTAGTGTCCAAACTACACAAGTATTGGGTAACACCACCAGTTGAAGTCTTAGTTAAACTACTAATAATGAAAAAAATCAAACCACTTAGACCTTATACCTTCAATATTTAAATATTAAAGCCTTCAACGTTCAAAGATTCAATAGTGTATATATATATATATATATATATATATATATATATAGGGTAAGGATCCGTTGTTATCCCTCCTTATTGACATAACCCGAATTAAGCCATGAAGATGACCCCAAATCTTTTGTTTTTTTTTCAAAATCTTTGTTTTACAAGTACAAGAGTATGTTCTTTTATGTGTTTGTGCAAATTCTTTTTCGTTTGAGATCCTACATCACTGTAATTTGCCTTACAGCACTGTAATATTCGGGTTATGTCAATAAGGGTGGGTTATTATAGGATGCGAATCCTATATATATATATATATATATATATATATATATATATATATATTTAATCTACCATGAGGTTATTAAAAAATTTTTGGATAAATAATAAGAAAAAGGAATGTAAGGATACATGTTGCCACCACGACAACTTATAAAATTAAAATAGTGTGTGTGTGTTTGTAATTATTCTACCCTGGGGTTATTAAATTTGGATGTTTGTGAGTATGTTCAATACGATATAATGGACCAATCGCAATCATTTTGGATTTTTATAACTCTAAGCATCTCTTTAAAATTGCAACCTTGTAATTACTGAAATGATTTCTGGCAAAACTAAAAGAAAAACACATATTTATCTACTAAAATTAATGTTTTCTCTTATGTTAAACTTGAGCTATCTATACCCCTACCGGTTACATGAAAAACTTACCCTACATCAACCTTGTGACATTGTTGAGTTTAGTTGAACTGTCTATTTGTACCAACTAACACAGAATTGTTTTCCACTAAAAAGTTAGTAATCTGTCTATTTTTACCAAGTGATATGCAGATAAGCACTTCAAAGCATAGATTCCAAAACACGTAATAATCACTCTAAAACACATTCATTTCAAATGCCATCTAAAGGTCATGCTATATGTCTAGTAATTAAAAATGAGTCTTAGGACCAAATTACCATTTCTAGAGAAAGAAATGCCATCTATTACCTTAGTAGCTCTACAATTTACAGACATTAAAACTAAACATGGTTATAGAAGAAGTTGGCCATTTTTGTACTTCTTTATTGATTGAGTTGATAGATAAAACTAATGGAGCTGATGTGATTTATTTTCTTTAAGATGATTCATACTAAGAAAAGCCATTCCTGTCTTTCAGTAGTTCCATTGACAAAATGACTGTATAAAGTGACACATAATCATTGCATGAAAACAAGGATGCAAATACCGAATGGTACTAAAGTCAGTTTCATTTGAGAGAAACCTGAAGCACAGTAAAAGGAACTGCAAATGCACTGCTCAATCTCAACCTAATTTTAGTATTTTCCACCAAATTCTAATCATATGCTTCTGGAAAATATGAATTTATGCATCAAGTTTGCAAACTTTGCATAAGCCAATTCTACCACTCCCATGCAATTAAAATGCACTCTGTGATGTTTCATAATAAGAATCTAATCAGTGATAAAACAGCACAACATACTCTATCTCAACACAAAAGGTTACATGCATCCCTAATCTTCGCAGCTTATAGCTCCAAATCAAGTCAAAATTCAGATCAGAAAGAATATATACGAGTACTGGCTAATTAACAAAATTCCCAATTCAGTAAGCAAAAAAACAGAACTAATTAAATCACACCAGAATCTAAGTTCCCAAATTATGACTTGATGCATGATTCAATTTGTGGAAATGTAAAGGAAGAGACGAAATAGATCGATAGCGGAAATATTACCAGATAAACGTAACATTCAGAGACTTGGAAGAGAACGAGCTCAGCGGATTCAATGTCGCCGGTATCATCTAAGATTGGAGTGTTGTGATTTTGGTTGTCTGTACCGTGCGATTGCATCTGGTTTTCGTTCATGATCTAGACTGTATACAACAGATTAATAGGGGAAATGATCTGTGTAGACCAAGAAAAGCAAAGAGACGGTGGGATTGTCCAATTTGGTAGATTTGATCTGATGAGCTTTAGTTTGAATAATTTTTCAAGATGATAACATAACAAATATATAAAAATTATAAAATTATAAACACATTTAAACAAACAAAAAAAATGCATGTTAAACAAAACAATGTTGGATTTTAATGTTTCATTATTTCGATTTTAGTTAAAAGAAATAAAATCTGGTCCGACTGGTAAACCGGCTCAACCATCCGTATTTTCAGGACGGTTCACGTGTTTCTTTTGGGCCGTCCGACCCCTGATTCCTGGTTTGACCTGCCGGTCCGGTCCGGTTTGGTTTTGAAAACAGTGTCTCTAATCATTCACCCCTTTGTCAAAACAACTAATATAATTTCAGCCCATTATTTTTCAAATTTCTTAAATAAAACCAATCAAAAAAGGTTTCACGTGGCAAAATATTCCTTGTCAACAATATTTAATGTTCTTGATAGCGATATATTTACATAAAATATTGTTCACAAGGCTAGACATGCACAAAGTGGTTAACTGGTCGGAAACCGATTTCTCAATAACCGGACCGGTTAACCGGTATCTAGTGTTTACCGGTTTTTCCCAATAACCGGTTAGGTTAAAAACCGATTTTTTAACCTATATTTCGTAATCGAAGGAACCGCTTCAAAAACCGGTTTTTCTTTTTCTTTTTTTCTCCTTTCTTTCTTTTGTTAAATAAATAAAAAAATGAAAAAAAATAAACAAATAAATAAAAATTAAGTACAAACTTATATAAATATAATAAAAACTAATATTTATTCAAAATTATTACTAGTTTTACAAACTTACATAAAATTAATATTTAAATGAATAAAAATTAAGTAAGAATAAAATAAAATAACAATTTTTCAACACGATAAATTAAAAACAAAACTAGATAAAAAAAGGTAACACTTAATTCCACAAGATTATAAATAAAAAGGAAATATAAATGTAAATAGAATGCCCTTCAGATTGGAGTTCCGGGCTATTGTTTCGCATCCAATCATCCATTATTTGTTCTTCATCGGAAAGTGGTAAAGTCATTATTTTCTCAACGTCCACTCCGTATATTGTTTCTTCTACCTCAAGCTCGCCTTCAAGATTTGTGTGGTCTTGTGAGCGTTCCATTGCGTCCAAATGGCCTTTCAAGCAAATGCACATTTCCAATGATGCTGAAGTAAGCCTCGTTCTTTGTATCGATAAAACCCTGCCACTAAAAGAAAAAGAGGATTCCGAAGCTACCTTAGAATCTTGGATGCCTAGTAAATCACAGGTCATGGCAGATAGAATTGGAAATTAGGATTCCTTTTGTTTCCACCAGACCAAAATATCAAAATTTTCAAATTTTTTCGGATTAATACCGAAAATCCAATTCGTCCATAGGTACCTTCCAAGTTCGCTACTTGCGCTAGTACCTCGAGCACGTTTGGTTACATTTCGCCTTAAAGTGTTAAACAAATCAAAGTTAACATCTTGGCTTCTACTCAAACCAGAAGCCGCATACATTGTTCGTTGTATGTTAGATGTTTCACCATACTTTTGTAAATAATGATCAAACATATTTTGAAAATAGATGTTAAAACTATTTTTTGTGTTTATAGCAAAGTTTGGATCATCCAAACCCAAAGCATTAACAATTTCATCAATTAATGTTTCAACGTCGGCACAATTGAAACATTGGTTTAATGACGTCGCACATGTAAAAATGGCCGGCACTTCTTGAAAGTATTTCAAAAGTTTTAATTTCATTGGAAGTAACATTCCCGTATATATATCTCCTTCCGAATGAAATTCGTTAATGTTTCTAGTCATTATAAATAATTGTTAAAGAACCAACAAGACGTGGGATAATAAACACCCGATAAAATAGTTCTTGCATTTTCAAAAGTTCAAAATAAACCGGTGAATTCGTCAATGGCGACCCAACATCGGTTAGGAAAAGACTTAGCCCAACGTTGTTTAACTAAATTTTCATGAAATACCTCCAATGTTTGCCTCTGTCATAAGGCGTTAAACATACGCCAAGTCGAATTCCATTTTGTAGGAACGTCCCAATACGGACCTAAAAAGATCGAGTTTGTATCCTCACAAATTTTTTGATAATCCATATATCTTCTACCGCTTGTCAAAAAAACATCCTTTAACATTTTTTTAAGCATATCTTTTAACTTGTTCATTTCAGGAACCACAAGAGCATTGTGCACAACCAAGTTAATGATATGTGCAACACATTTAGTTTGAAAAAAAGTACCGTTACATATCAGTTTATATTTAATTTGAGCACGTCGCGAGCTTGCCGTTGAATTGAGATTGAATTAAGAAGTAGGTGATCATTTTTTGATCGTTTTGCATCTTTTTCGAGCGTTTAAGAGCATAAGAGGAGAATAGATGTGTGATCAAACCAAAACACCCCCCATCTATTTATACTTGCGTTTAGGGGCAAAATGGACCAAAAAATTGTGAAAACGGCTAGAAAAGGGCTATAAAAAGCTAGTTTTTTTACCAAACCGGTTAACCGATTAATAACCGATTACCCGGTCTCCAACGGCTGCTTTTTTCAAACGGCTAGGAAAAAACGGCTATTTTTTTTAACCCTAACCGGTTAATTGGTTTTGTTTTAACCGGTTACTAACCCGTTTTTGGAAAAAAAGTGGGAACTAGTCTCAAATCGGCGGTTAAACCTAAACCCTAAAACCGGTAGGAATAACCGGTCTGGAATCCTTAATCAGCTTCCTTAACTTAATATCACATAGAGTATGATAAATTGGGAACCAATAATGATTTAGGCTCCTATTAAGAAGTTTATGACTCGTTGGATTAATCAGGGCATTCCCAGATTAACCAAATAGGTATTGTCGTTGATTATATCACGTGAACAGTTTCTCAACTGATTTTTGATCTATAAGAATAGTTAATCCTTGTTATGGATCACTTAGGTATTATGAATTATAGGAATATTATATTGAAATGGGTTTGATATCCATATTACATATACTGATATGACTGGTAATATGGAAATTAAATTTTTTTTCCAATGATTAACCTAACTCTTATTCATTAGCTTGGGAGCGCTTAGATTTGACCTAACGTTACAAGGAATGACTAAATCATCCATAACCTTTGTCAAGATCAAATAGATTAAAACTATTATGATCTAGGGAATGGTTTTATGATAATCGGGCAGCATAACGTATCAATATGAAGATTTTACCGTTAACTTTAAGATATCTTTATTTCTACCTATTCCTAACCATCGTCTAGGCAATAATCAACAACAATAACCTTTGTATTGTGCTCAAATACTAGATTCAACCCATACATTATCAAAATAGTAGGATAGATCGAATCGTTACCTGTTTGAAGGATTTTCGGTTGAAAAATGATGATCCAACGTTGTAGAGACAATTCCCAGCTCAATCTTGGTGTTCCTCTAGCTTAACAGCAGTGATTTGGAGCTACAAATTCGTACAGATCGTGTTTTTGGAAGTGAAGTTCGAAAGAAGAAGAAATAAAATTTGCATGAAGAATCCTGATTGTTCTGGCAACTTATAATTGCCGACCCTTCGTCGCGTACCGCCAAGAGTGCCTGAGGGGCCTTAACGTACCGCAAAGAAAACCGGAGATTTCAGATATTTTGGGTTTGTCGTGTAACGCCAAGAGTGCCCGAAGAGTCTTGGTGTACCGCGAATGTCATACCCTCATTTTCCCCTTGACGAAATCATACGTTTTAGGGTGTGACAAACCAGGATCTTAGTCATTGGACATAACGGAAGACCTCTATATGCTTTTCAAACATAATTCAGTCACAAATTTGATAGTCAAAATGTAGCGTTTGCGAAAGTGTTAAAACCCATGACAGTAACATAACAGTTGAAAAACATAAATTACAATGTTCATTCAATTATTTCAAACAATTAAACTAAAGATGCATGAGACTCAATCATCCTAGTCCCTGCTTGCTTGTGCTTGTGTCTTAGCGTCATGAGAAAACATGTAAGTATAGTCAACACAACGTTGGTGTATACACAGGTTTGTATAAATAATCATAAATGTTTGCACAAACTGCTTGTAAGTAAAGTTGCAGATGACATAAATCACAGATTGCATAGTTAATGATAGCTAGTCATATATACTATTTCTACAAGTGGTCGACACCGAAGCTGACTGTTACTGGTAATCGCCTTTCCACTATTGTCTAACACAAACAATAGTAATGTTTGATTTGGTCAGTAAGCCACTTGCATAGATCTACCATCTACCAAGTCAGGTTTGTCAAACCTAATAGATCTATCTTCAACTACCATGCTTTGCACTAAAGCAAACTAAACGGTTCAATATGTAAGGAATTCTAGTGTTTTGTTCGCACTTATAGTAAATAGCTAACTCATGCAAGTGATATATGCATCAAAAAGGGTTTGTTTTCACATGTTTTCTCCCCCAAAGCAACAAAAGGTAAAAGGGGTTGTGTACGCACCTTATGATGTGAACTAGAAGTTAATTGTTCATGCAATCGCGTAGATAACCGTCAACGAGAAATCTGTGTTATTACGATAACATCAGGTTATTTGAAATGTCAAATTGTCACAACCCGAGCCGACGGGTTGGATCGACTTTCCCGTCTGGTGGAAGGTTCCCAGGGCGTGATATCGTGTGATAATCTAGATGATCAGATTGTTTGTATAGCACATGACATATGAAATGAAAAAACTAAACATACATGCATTAAAAATTACAGAGTTAAATCACATCAGTTATGTTCCATAATTTAACACTGCAACATTAACAAAAGACATATGATATGAATCTGTCTTGAACTGCACAATGTACTTGATCATATGTAAATCCCACACAAAATGCACAAAATGAGCTAGGTCCTTCTATTAGGTCTCCTAGCTAACTTCTTGTTCCTAGTGACTAAACCTGTTCGTCACCTGAGAAGAATCATGCGAAAACGGGTCAACACTAGGTTGGTGAGTTCATTTGTTCATTTGATTTGAAAATGTCTTATGAAAATATTTATTCAATTAGACATCATTGATAATTCACAAAAGTTTATACACATCACAAGATATAGTTTTATCCCCAGCTGATCATTATAGTTCTCACAACGTATTGTAACAAATTACCATAGTTAGCCATATAACTCTAGATTAGTCAGTAATATGTAAATTTAGGAATTTGTCTCAAAATGATTTATATGACCTTATCCCCCAGCAATGTCCTCTCCATAGTTACACCTACAGACAATATATCGTCCAGCTAAGCATGCTTATATATAGGGCATACGTTTTATGAATGAAGTCACCAGCCTACCACACACTTAACTGAACTCCATGCCACCTGTATTGTAACTATGGATACCCATTTCATCTCCCATAGGCTTATTTTCAATTAGCATCCTCCATATGATAAGTCTTTACCCCACAATGATATTAGCATAGCATAATAGGTTCTAAAGAGCAAGGATTACCACAATTATAAATGGTGATATATTCGTATAGATTTTATTAATCTTGTCCTTTTGTAACTGATTTCTCATTAATTGGACTTACTGTTACTCACATCTGAATAAGAAGTGAGAGCAAGTATGACACGTAGATATATCCCAGTTGATGATTAGAATTGAATTGACCACATTGCGGCCACCACAAAGGCAAACCACGATGTCCTCAATTCATTCCTATTCATTAGTTTTCACAAGTCCTCACAACTACCTGCCACCAGCTTATGACATGAGGGAGGTCAGTCTCTCAGTCGTCCAGTCCACAGAATAGAAGTGGTGAGATAATTAGCAGACACTATCATACTATTATCACCCGTGTCAGAAATGATACAGATGGAATAGGTTGACTAAAAATCAAAATAGTCCTTTATAGTCATCATCTCATAGTCATCATCCCATAGTCATCAATCCATAGTCATCATCTCATAGTCATATTCTCATAGAAATAACACACATAGTTTCATAGTTTTCAAAAGATAGTTCACTCAACATTGTAAATTTCCCATTCACCCATTTAGAAATTTAAAACAAGTCATACTTAAGTAATACGAAGTTATTGTTTTTGATTCCGAATTCCATTGAATTCAATGTTGAATTGGGAAATTCTGGAAATATCATCACATGTGTGGCCTATACCAAATGTCTAGCTAGAACATTTGGAGTCATAGGACTTTATGTTTAGCTCAGGTGTTCCCCTTGTGTCTGACTCACTAGTCATGTTTTGTCTTAATCTCTTAGTCTTATGTGTGTACGTGGTCTTTGATACTTCTCAGCTATTTCACCATGTTTTGAAATTTTCATTTGCTCAATAATAGTCTCATAAAAATAACTTTACTCAGACATCTTAGATGTCCAAAAGTTATTGTTGATTGATAGTAAGAATCCATTTTACGAACTGTTAGGATAACTAAGTGTTCCTGGATATTTGGCATATTCGTTTCTGAACTCCTATACACACTCAATATGATTTCATAATAGAATATTAAGAAAACATGCTATGCATTTATAAAATAATAAAAATGTATGCATGCTTCTCAGTCCCGTAGTATAAAACAAAAGAGTTTAGAAAAGGGGCAATGAACTCACCTGTGTTGTGTTGATTGTTGACTTATTTCAAGAATATTCACGCTCGTTATTTGTAGACGTAGTGTATTCAACCTGTGTTTGATTCAACATTGTTTGTAACTTATAAGTATAATTTATGATTTTGTATGCTAACACTAAAGTTGGTTAACATTTGCAAACTCTTGTTGTTGATTTACTCTAGTTCAATTGTGATGTAATACACTAGCACTTAACCCATATGTGTTAAATATTAGTATATCATTGCATTCCTTGTATACATGTTTTTTGTCCTTTGTTGATCTTAAAATGGTTGTTATCACTTGAGTGTGCTTATACGAATATTATGTTATAAAAAAATAATCATGTAATCTTGTTACAAAAGGGTTTAGCAATGCTATATTACTTAAGTAAGCCCACCAACTTTGTAGCAAAAGTGGTTAACTTATTTTATAAGTAAACTCTTTTGTTATCTTGATCAAAATATGATTTATTTATACACCTTTGACATGTTTTAAACCATGATTTATGATTAAAACACTTTTTTTAAGGTTTATCTATGTTTTTAAACGATGTTCACGTATGGTTGATGAAAGTTTCATAAACCGGTTGCACCTAAACCCAAAGGAATCTCGTTTATCAATATGGTGGATGTTTTCAACCTGGAATGGTTGTGTTTTTGGTTGTTTAGGAGGGGTCTCAACTAGATATGTATCACCAATAAATATTCTCGATCAAGAATGTCCAAATGGGAAGGTTCTCTAATTTTTGTGGGTGTTCTCGGCTAAACATAAGGTTCTCAAGTGGTTGGCATGGTGTGGTTCTCGAATATCCATGGAAATAGAAGGGTTCTCGAATTTTATACCCTTCCCTCTATCATGTTCTCGAGTTTTGAAGAAGAACCACATGGTTCTCGAATCCACAAAGGAAGAAAAAAGGTTCTCGAATTGTACATGTAGTTATCTAATTTTAAGGACCTCCTTAATTGTTTTCTCGATCTACATATGGAATTCTCGACTTCTTATTATTTCCCACAGAATGATTCTCTAATGAAATAAAAAGGGTTCTCGGCATTTATGTGGCTTTTTAATGAAAGATGTTCTCGACTTGGGTTAAAATGGTTCTCGACAACATAGGAGTGTTCTCGGATCACTTCATCTTCAACCTCACATTTCCCAGACTTCACATATTTGCAGGTTTCTTAAAACCTCTTATTTTAAGTTATTTCATGCTTAAATAATGCAGAAAAACTCATTTAAAAGTGAAGATTACGGTTTTGAACTCATACCACTGAAATGGGTGAAAACCCACTTTGAGCCGAATCTTCTCTCTAGATTCATGTCCGTTTAAGCTTGTTTTGGGTTAGATATTTTGTACTTCTGTAATCTACGCGTTGAGGGTCGTTTAGACGCCAAGAACTCAAGATTTGGTGGTATTTTGCTATGGTGGAGTGTTGAAAAAGTTTATAGAGAGGGTAGAGAGAAAGCTGTTCATCAGCATTTTAGAGTGAGAGAAAAGCTGAAATGTAAAGGAAAAGAGAAGAAATGGGGGTTTTATACCCCGGTTGTTTACCCGCGTGTTCGGTTTTGATCGGTTTCTTTAAATTACGTTGTTTCGTCCTGTTACGTTAATTACACATATTTTTGTAAAAATTGTTTATTCAAATTCTTTTTAGGTGGTTATTCCTAGTAAATATTATTTTTATTTAATTTCTATTATTTTAAAGTTCGTAATCGTTTAATTTCATCGTTTCGTCAGAATACGTAAATTACGCGCGTTTTTCGTACAGAGCGCTAACTGTACGAATACGATCGTACGTTTCACTTTCTGATCTGGTTTTCTATTTATTGTTTTTTCAGTTGTTGTTCAGAACGTTAAACCCACATATATGTTTGTGTGAATCGTCACCCACGCAAACACTCTGTCAGTTCATCGCTCATAAAAGATACTGAACTGTTGTTTGAATTGTACATTCTCAAAGATGGACTCTACTAAACCCAACTGTTTTCTCATGATATTGTCGGCTATCTGAATTCTGTTATATATGGAAATCAGATCTCAACCAGTTCTTTATGTCTTTCGTATTCTTCATTGTTTTTTTCTCATGTGTTGTTGTATATTTATATTCCAATTCTCATTGGAATACATACAGCTGTTAACTGTTTTTCCACTGAATTGTTATCCCACACTGTTTATCACCTACTATTTACACACAGTTAAGAATAAAAGTACACATACCGTACGGATTTGACGGATGGTAAGGTACCAGTTTTCACACAAATCGTGTTCTTGTTCACATACGTGTCAAACCACATATATTTGGATTGTTCAAAACGTACATACGAAGGTATGCGTAGTTTTGAATATGTTTATTTAAACCGTATACGTATATACAATTACACTTAAATACACGTAATTATACGCGATCCTATTTTTGGTAAAAAAATATTAAATTTAATGTTTCCATTTTGTTCGGGGTTCCATTTCAGTTCCCACGAAACTGGAACGGATTAATCGGAGTTAAAACGAGGAAGTTATGGTCAAAATACCAAAAAAATGGTTTTGGTTCAAAACCGACAGAGGCACGGATTCTGACCCGCGACCTCCCACTCATCGCACACACAACCTACCATCTCAGCCCGCTTGGGTATCGCAACAAATCTTAGGTTTTAATTATTTTAACCTCTAAACACCCGGTTTCCCTTTGTTAACCCAACCGAACCCAACTGGTTCAAATTGGACCCCGATTCGTTCACAATCGAACCTGTAACCTATGACACCTCGCAATTTCCAGGTCAATAAACGATTTAATTAAATAATAATTTAAATTATTATTACATATGTGGTACTAGAATTGGTTTAAATTAGTGTGACACGTGGCACATTAGTCCAAACACACACAATTGAACGATAATTCAGTGAATTATCGGAAATGCACACACGTGTCTGAAAACTCACGAACATTGGTGAAACATCGAACGATTTATGTAATTGAACAATAATTGAACGATATGTGCACAAATAACAAGCAAAACCAATACAAAAGTCGAGAAACGATAAACCGATAACGAAAAGCAAACGAAAAACGAATCGAAACAATAAAAATAGGCCATTGAGCCAGCCCAAGATCATGCACGGTACGCCAAGGACCTCTGCGAGATCCTTGGCTGTAAGCGAAGGTGGGTGGGAAAATTTGAATTTCTCCGAAAAGCATAGCAGTATGCCACGACCGATCATCTTCCACTAGGCGGTACGCGGCATGTCTCGGTGGTGCAACCGACTATTTTGTCCTTGGCGTTCTGCCAGGACTCTCGGAGGCCACTCTTGCCGGTATGCGAAGCCCCCAGGAACCTTAAAACTTTATAAAAACCCAACGAGTCCTTCTGTTTCATTTTACCCCAATTCTCTCGAACTCCAGCCTTCCACCCCGACCAAACACCTTTGTCACAGCCGCCACCAACCTCCATGAGTTGATTTGAAGCTGTGCTTGAACCTCCAAGGAGTCTTGAAGCTTTGAATATTGAAGAGAACATTGAATGAGCTTACCCTCACCACCACCAGCTAATTTGGTCGAACTCACACACCTCCAGAAGCTCATTAACTTCATCTCAGCCCCTCGAGCCTCAAAGGTAGTTCTTGATAGTTCTTTTCACATATAAACACACATGCAAGACTAAACTCACACATGCAATCATAAATACTGTCACACCCCGAGACGGCGGGAACGGATCGGGTTTTCCCGTCGGGCGGAAGGTTCCCGGGGCGCGATATTGTGAGTGATAATCGAATGATCAGATTGTTTACATAGCACATGATAAATAAATGAGAAATGCTAACACATCAATGATATAGAATTACAAGATTAAATTACAATGTATCGTTCATAATTTAACCAAGTAAATCTATCAAAAGAATCTATGTAACTATATCTTGTATCTGTACAAGATATACAAAAGATGATTCATTGTTCTTGTCACCAAAAGCATGCAACACAAAATAAAGCTAGGTCTTCTGAAAGTCCACTAGCTTAGTCCATGCAAATAAGTAGCTACACATGTTCATTACCTGAGAAAAACTTGCATTTAAACAAAGTCAACACTAGGTTGGTGAGTTCATAAGTATGTTAATTGAAAACTTTGATTCATTCACATGCACAATCACAATGAATGTTATGTTACTTGTATGTTATCTGTTTCACCTTTCTCTCAATGGCTTGTCAATAGTTATATTCACAAATATTATATTGTCCTAGTAGTGATGCTTATATATAGGGCATATGTAAGGGAACTATGCCCTAGCCAACATCCCACCACGTCACTACTAGAACTCCACACTACTTGCAATACAACTATTGATTTCCATTCCCATTCCACATGTTCATCTCGTTATTGATCACCTGTTATCTCATGTATAGAATAATATAATAATAAAGGTTTAGTTATCAAACCGAAGTATTGATAACCTTTTTATATCCTTGTATTATTCTGTTACTTGTGGGGTTAACTGTTAGTCACTTTTAAATATTAAGAGTGTTAGTTAACCGATTGTAATTTGTTCTCAACTTTAGTGCATAGAACCTAAAAGGAATCCATTGAAATCCTCACGTAATCAGATTTCAATGCATCCGATTTACCTCTACCACTTTGTGTACCCATAGACCTCATCGAAACAGTTACTAGTAATATGACTTGAGAATATAAATTACTCAGTCTACTAGTCAACAGGAAACGATGGATTAATTACTTATCACTGCAGATTAATATCACCATGTGTCGCTTTCCAGAACCTGACTTGAAGTCGCCCTGTCACCGGTCATACGTTACCGGCCAATGAATCAATACGATCAACATACTAGCCCTACAAGCTAGAGGTTTGTCAAACCTATGGTACCACTATGCTATCGTCAGTTTAGTCACGTCAAACTAACTGGTCAGCAAATTATAGGGGCTTACATGATCAACTTGTACAAATGGCACATGATTGAAGTGATATAATACAACAGGTCAATAGTAACTAATTGTAATTGTGTTCATCCGTGTTATTGTTCTCAATGTCATATGTTCTGAGTGTTATTAACAAAGTTAAATAAGAACTTGTCTTATTACATTATGTTAATTATTGGGTGAATGATGTTGTTATCATGAAGTTACATTTTCATGATTATCATTGTTTGTTCCATGTTCTCCTGTAATATGTGTTGAGTTGTAAAGCTAAGTGTTAAAAGGATTTGTCCTATCACACTTACTTAACTCTTGTGTCGAATGTTATTACAAAGATACATAGTATCTTTATGACATTCATATGTCTGCCTATGATTATTCCAATGTTTGTTTATGTAAGAATAACTAAGTGTTATAAGATAAAATCTTACAACTATGTTATTATAATGTGTTGATGAACTAATAAGATGTATTATCTTGTTCATCTGATTATCCCTGTCATATCATGATCATACAAGCATGCATACAATGATAAGCAATAATAAACAGTTTAATATTATCTAAATCAAAGTATAAGCAATATGTTAAGCAAAACTTTTAATAAATAAAAGTAAAGCATGTTTCTCAGCCCCAAAAGTTTAAAATCAGTTAAGATTAAAGAAAAGGGGCATATGAACTCACCTTATGATTGAAGTAGTTGACTTAGCTTAAAAGAATAATGCACGCGCTCTTGATTGTACTTGTAGTAGTTTTCACGATCCTGTATTGATTTCATGTGATTGTAACCTATAAATATTGTTTGTAATTGATTCATGTGCGTGTAAGTGTTAGCCCTAAGGTCGGCTTAACACTTGTGGGTCTTGGTTTTCATTCGGCCCTTATTTGATTTCCATAGATTTCAATTACTTAATCTCATCAAGTTGAGTTTGGCATGTGATAGTAATTCATGAGTTTTGACTTGAACTTCATTATTTTGTTTGCTTTCACCTGCTTCATGAAAATCCACACCAAATTATAATATTTAAATCCTTGCATTGATAGAATTTTTGTAAATCAATTCAAACCATAAATATGGCTTAAATTTATGATTTAAGGTTAGTCTTGCTGTCCTGTTAAGTCTTGAATTGTATAATTGTCCCATACTTATAATCTTAATGTATTAAGTTACACTCTAAATCAAGTGGGCCGAATGTAATTAGTCTGGGGCCAATTCGATTGGGCCGAGGTTTCATGTGTCATTACATTGTGTTGGGCCCGTGAGTCAATGTGGGCCGAATCAAAGAATTTGGCCATAATCACGTGCGGGCCTAGTAGTTTATTGACCGGGTAGGGTAAATCCCATCTAGATGTGGGCTGCTAGATGGTTGGGCCAAGTTAACTGAAGTGGGCCGATGGATATCCAGTAGCTTTCCCCCAGACCAGCGAACCCCCGGCATGCTAGGTTCGGTCATGATGTTCCCATAGGTTCGGCCTCCATGTGCATCATAGGTTCGTTCCCAACCGATGGAGGTTCGTCCCAGTCATGATGGTTCGTGAGTGTGGGATGGTTCGTTGCATGAGAGGGTTCGTAGGTCACTGAGGTTCGGTTGAATGGGACTGAACATAGGTTCGGCCAGGATCCATCCGGCTAGGGTTCGTGGAACTTAAAGGTTCGGTTCCTAGTGGGTAAGCATAGGTTCGTCGATGTTTTGTTTAGGATGATGGAAGGTTCGGTTGGAAGTAAGAAGGTTCGTCCAGATAGGGATTCGCTTGCATGCTAGGTTCGGGAATCAAAATGGTTCGGCTGATCTCATGCTGATACAGGTTCGTCTCTTTCCCGCCCAGCATGGGTTCGTGAACTGAGGAGGGTTCATTTAAAGGTTGCAGGTTCGGGGATTGTGGGTTACAGTGGTAGGTTCAGCAGTGGCAAAGGTTCGCCGGCGAGGAACTGCATGTGGCTCACAAACCCTGTGTGGTTTTCCTATTTTCATCGAGCTCAAACCCTCGATCTAGCTTTTCTCATGGCTTATCTACGTGATGATCTGATCCTAGTGGTGCTAAGAGCGTGCGTTTTAGGGTTTTACACCGATTGAATGTGTGTGTTGAACAAGAAGATACAAAACCCTAATTTTTCAGACTTTACACGCTCAATACCTCGAGTTTGGCGGGACAAATCTCCAGATCAGTTGTACTTTCAGGTAGAGGGGATCACGAGCTTCGCGTGGACACCAAGAACACCCAAATCCGTCCACAAACGAGCAAGATACGCGAGTTTGAAGATTGCAAGTTCTAGAGAGAGAGAAAGGTTCGGGAGTGAGCTCTTAGAGAGAGAAAGAGCTGCATTAAATGAGGGAAACACCCTCATTTGGTGTTTATATACCCCCGGGGTATTCGGGTTCATTTAGGTTGCTCGGTTCGCGTTTTCGTCGCGTTTCCGGAAATTTTACGCGTAATTTATTTATTGCAATTAAAAGAAGTTAATTTAATTATTTTGATGAGTTTCAAAATTGTAAAACGTTATTTATTTTATTTTATTAAATTAAAGTCGTTCGTGTTGTGTTTCGCTTTCGTTTCGTCAGATCGCGTCACCATCACGCGTATTCGTTCGAATCGTCACTCGAACGAACACGACGATGGTTTTGCTTTCCCACTTTTGTTTTCTACTTTCCAGTTATCATTTCAGAACGTTAAACTTACAGATGTGTTTGTGTGAATCGTCACCCACGCAAACACACTGTCAGTTCGTTATTCTAAAACGACACTGCTACATTGTTTTAAATTGTATTTCCTCACTATCGGACTCAACTAAACATCCTGTTTTCGCATTGTTTTCACATTGAAATGTCTGCCTTCTGATTCCTGTCATCTATGGATATCAGATCGCAACCGATTTGTTCTTGTTATTTGTATGAACACTGTTGTTTCTCGTGATTTGTTGTGTTAACTGTACTTAGGTTTTCACTTAAATACGCACAACTTATGTTTCAAATGAGTGTTGTACTTTTAGTATTTAATTTTACACGAAAATACGTACAACTGTTTCTTGTATTTAGAATTCTGTTAATACAAATACTGTTTACACACATGTATGTACACATAGTTACTGTTGAAAGTACACATACCATATGGACTTGCCTGCCGGTCAGGTACTAATTGTCACAAATACACACATGCAACACTATTGGTGATACATGCATGAATTTATACAATCTCAGATCTGTATTTAGATGTTTGATGGTTGATTTATAGTGTTGGATTGATCTATGGGAGTGATTGTTATTGATTTGTGACTAAAGATGTTTATTTCTAAATATGGTAACTTTAACGGTGCAAGTTGATGATAGATGATGAATTTGACATAATAGGTATGTTAAAATGATGATTTATGACTAGTGTGGTGATTATTGATGTATTGGTTTGGTTAGATTTGATGAAATTGGTGATTTGTTCATAGGTTTCTATAAATAGAAACTTTTATTAATAAACTTGGGCATGCATGTTGATTTCTACTATGATTAAGTGCTTTGGGCATAATAACGGTCATATAAAACTATTTGTATAGCTTGATCTTGATTAAAATGAGTTTTGATGTGAACATGTTATTTATGGTAACTTTTGATTTGGGGCATTTTGCTAGTAATGATATACGAACTTGTTAAATGGTTAGAAATGATTGTGAGTATTATATTGTGATAATGTGTAAGATGAAGAATTATTTATTGAGTTAGAACATGGTCAAACATAGTTAAACATGGTCAAACACGACAACTTAGAGTTGTTTAGACACAAACATGGGCTAGTTAGGCCAACACGAACCCGAATATGAACATGACAGTGAAATGAACTCACAATACCTATGTGATATAGGTAACAGTTAAAGACAAACCATTCACAGTAACGAAAACAACTACAACTCAGGTGAGTTAACGGCCCATTTTCTATCATTAACTGTTTAACTTAAACTTGGGGAGATTATATTGCAAACAACTTTTAGATATATGACTGGTATGTTGTTCCAACATTTTTGAGTGTGCTTATATCTTAACATAGTCCTCACAAAACCTTACCGTTATTTAAATACGAACGAGGCATTATTGGATAGTACTATTGGGTCCAACAAACCCCGCTCGACGACAACTCTGACAGGCGGTCAGGACGAGCGTAATATCGACCTATGCCATAGTTTTTACGATAGACTTGGCAGAGACATCTAACAGTCTAGTTTCGGTAGAGGTGCAACACATACACTTGGTACCTATAGTCTACAACTTTACATGTCCAGTATATATCTCGTTAACTGTTTTACTGTTACTTAAACCTGTGAACTCACCAATTTTTTGTTGACACGTTTTAGCATGTATTCTCAGGTAATTGAATGCACAAGGCTAGGACGCACATAGAGTCTCAGGAAGAGGGTCCTGCATGCATAACGACTATTTTGCAAACATTTTATGATTAAGTATTTATAAACAATGTAGTCTTTAATTTACATTTCCGCTGTGCAAGCATTTAAATTCCGCTGCTTCAATCTTAAACAACTTTGGTTATCTCTATTATAATAGTGTATTTTCAAAAGCATATAGATTCTTTCTATATGACCAGAGCTTCTGATCCTACCACGTCACACCCAATGCCTTGATGCCATAAGTGGTAATTTGGGGTGTGACATAACCATAGGGCTTTGGTTTTATGGATCCAAATGAGTCCAATCATGGTCTCAATTTGATAAATAATAAACCTGAACCGGTTTAACTCGATGTACACAGATTCGAACTTGAGTTCTATACTCTCAATTCGATTTGATCAAATTCGTTACTGTAAAGTTATAGACTCATAGGGTTTTTATTAAACAGGTTACTACGAATCTATCTGTGCCATTTAATTTGATTATCTAGTTCAATTGAATCGAAATCCCCAATTCGTGTTTAATTTAAAACCTTATAATTGGTTTGCATCCAATTCGATGTTGTTCATTGAAATTATCATAGGGTTTTCATTAAATGAAAGATTACGAAACTGATGATATAGTTTAATTTGATTATTAAACTCATTTGATTCAAAAATCCCAAACCTGTTCATACGATGAACCCTAGAACCCAAAATCACACAATTCGTTTTTTTTTGTATAAAATTAACATGGGTTTTTTGTTAAACATGTCATTGCGAAACTGTTGATATGATTTAATTTGATTTTGGAATTCTATTACGTTGAAGCCCCAATTCGTCTTGGCCGATGTACCCTAGTGTTCGAATTTGTGTAATTCGATACTGTAACTTGAAATTGACGAAGGGCTATGCTATAAAAGAGTATAACGGAACTGTTGGTTAGTTAAATTACCAGTTTATAGATTGAATGGTGTGAGGTCGCCTTGTGAGTTACTTTTCGGCCGACCCTCGATCGACTTGCTTCCCGATGTTCTTTTCTACTTGAATTGAGTTGTGCAACAGGTCCAGGTGTTGAATGATGAGTTTGGATGTTCGATTCGGGGAGTATTAAGGTCGAATTGTGTGGGTTTGATAGTTAATGGGTACGGTTTCGACTTTTGAGATCATTTTTTATTTAATTCGATGATTGATGGGTCTAATAACGTATGATAACTGTTAATCATCATCAATGTGAGCTTCATGAATGTTTAATTCGATTAAAATCAGCGTATTAATGTGAATTTGGAATTTCCCTTTGATTTACAATACGAATTTTGACTTTAAGAGTCAAAATTGTGTATTTCAACTAATTACAAGTTTAATCCTTGTGGTTTAGGTGTTTATAGACTCCTTTTGTTCAAATTCAGTCCCTCTGATTTGACATTGTGTGCTTTTGTGTAATTCCATTAGTTTTTGGTTAACAAAGTTAACCCGAAATGTTGGGATGTCACAACTAAGGATTCCAAAATTCATATATTTTTCTAATTTTCTTGTTTTCGAAATTCCGGGAGAACGCGAACTACGTTTTCGCACTGTTTTCGCCCACTTTTACGATTTCTCGAGTATTTTCTAACCGTTAAGATTACAATCTGTCACCATCATTGATATGAAAACTCATTTATAACTTGAACTTGTAACCTTTATTGGGAATAGAGACCAGACATGACCTAATTGTCACAGTCTCCTCCTATTGGAAAACTTTCATCTCGAAATTTGTTTAACTTATTCATAGACAAGTGGTCATGAAAACAAATGAGGATATTTTTCTATTATATAATCTTCACGTTCCCATGTATATTCAGGTCCCTGCAGAGAATTCCATCTCACTTTGACAATTGGAATTCGGCTTCGCTTAAGTACCTTGACATCTCCATCCATTACCCCCACTGGTTCTTTAGTGAACTGGATTTTATTGTCAATTTGAATTTCTTCAAGAGGTACAATCAACGATTTGTCAGATTAGCACTTTTCAGGTTCGACACGTGGAAGACATTGTGTATGTTGGTAAATTCAGAAGGTAATTCAAGTTTGTTGGCTACCATTTCGATTCGTTCTAGAATTTTGAATGGTCCTACAAATCTTGACGAAAGTTTACCTTCCGAATCTAAATATATGTTTCCAAGGAGAGACTTTTAACATGACATTATCATCTATTTGAAATTCCAGGGGTCTCTGACGATTATCAACATAAATCTTTTGACGATCGCGTGCTGCTTTGATTCGTTCATGAATAAGTGAGATCTTGTTTGTAGTTTTGTCACACCCTCAAATTACCACTTGCTGTGTTAGGCCGCTGGATGTGACGTGGTAGGATCAGATATGTTGGTCATATAAAACGACTCTATATTCTTTTGAAAATACGTGGATATAATATAATATGTCACACCCCGGGCCGGTGGGCCGGATCGTGGACCCGTCGGGCAGAATAGCCCCGAGGCATGATTGAAATCGGAGTGATCAGATTGATTACACATCACATGATATATAAAAGAAGGATACAACGATCTAACCATTACATATACTAAACATTACATGTCACTTGTCTGAAAACACAATATTGTTTGAATACATTTGTCCATCACAAATTATATTTCCAAATTCCCATGGTCGTCCTACTAATGTCAACTAAGCTACATCCCTGTCAAGCTACCCCCTCCTACCAGCATCCCTCATGTCAGGTCTCATACCTGTTCGTCCCCTAAGAAGCATGTAAAAATACAGTCAACATAATATTGGTGAGTTCATAAGTTTAAAGTAATGAAATCTGTTAAGTCACAATTACAAGTTCTAGGGAAATGAAATAGTGCACGAGCAGTGGCTTCCTAAGATTATTTGTACCATCCCGAACCAACAAGTATCGTATATGTATAGGGCATACGTAAGGTCCTAAGACCCAGCCACCAACCCACCACGCCTTAGCTGATTCACGACTATATACCTAACATGGATAGCGGGAAATGCCCCTGCTCTTGCCTTATTCTCTTTCCCTTGAACTTATCACATCGCACATGTGATTCAGTTGATGAGTTTGACACTTATGAGGGGGATTGTCTGTCTATTCTATTCCACACATGTTTATTTAGCAAGCCTGACCTTGTGTTGCCCGTGTTAACCAGACCCCATGGGTCTAGCCCTACTGATGATGAAGACTACGTGTAGCATAACATACCGACCACAGTGCCGGAAGTTTGTTAAACTAATAGTACTATCTACGTTACTGCTGGTTGACACTCGTCAACTAATGGCAAATGAATATATGATGACAGGACTTACTGAAATGTGTACAACTCTCATGTGCCTCAAGGAATATGCAAACAGACTCTCCCCTTGTGTTAAATGCGATTTATACGGTTAAGAACACAAGTATGATAAATAGTATTTACAAAAATACTTTCATGCTCTCAGCCCCAAAATGTAAGGAAAACTGTTTTCTTGTACGAAAAAGCGGGCTATGAACTCACCTATAGATGTTGGTTGTTTGTGATGTCGCGGATGGCTTGACATCATGTCTATTCAGTCACGTGCGTTTCAACTAATTAATTGTTAGTTTATACTCATGCCTTTGGGTTGTCTTAGTGGGTTCTTACATTTCTGTGTTCTTTGTATTATTCGATTTGTTTGATTTTCAACACTTAGTGTTTTTCATGAAGCTGTTCGGATGAATGGGCGGTTCGGACGAACTGAGTCGTACCTCGTACGAATGAACCTCATGAATGACCAAGGTCACTCGCACGTCTCGTTCGTGAGAAAAAGCTCTAGTTCATCCTTGCCCTTCGCTCGCCCAGCACACTCGTGCGAACCATGAGTTCACCTCGTTCATCGTATTCTCCTGCGAACGGACCACCTTTTCGCACGAATGAGACGATCGTACGTCTCATTCGCATGCAACTCTACTGAAAACACCTTTTTCGTTTCCGGCCGCATTGGCGACCATTTCTCTAGTCTAACCCTTTGAAGGTGTTAGGGAACACATTGGTGTGTTCATCTAGGTGAAACACTCACCGAAGACCCTCGGATGGCTCTCGGTTGAGCCTCGATTGTGGAAATGGTGAGAAAAGTGACGAATAAGATGATGTGATGATCGTGGAGGTGTTCTGCAACCGTGGAAATTGATGTCGCACGATGATTGGTCGTAGCTCCCGAAATCGCCGTTCGTGTGTGTGTGTTGGCGTTTTGAGAAAAATGGTTGAAATTGGTCTAAGTGCTGCTTATATAGCAGTTCATTCACACGAATGGGCCGTTCGTGCGAAGAGCCCTCAATCAGCCGAATCTGCTGGCCGATTGGGCGTTCAGCTTTCCCGAATTTCATTCGTACGAACGAATGAGTTCATTCGTTCGAATGATTTCTTGTTTTTCAGAATTTTCAGTTTAATTTCCAATGTGTTTAGACTTTGGTCTTCGTATGTGTAGGTCTCAAACCGTGTCAAGAACGTAGCTTTATCACCCAAATCATCATCAATTGACTCTAACAAGTGCGGAATCCATGCTAGAATCAAGTAAGCAAGTGGAAAAAATGAAATCTTTGTATTAAATACTGAAGTTCGAGTACAGATGCATCAATACGTCTAGAGAGCAAATGCCTCGGGATTCCAACCTAAACTAGTACAAAATACGTCTATTTATACTAATCTAGGTGTACTCGAAATCTAACACAAAAATATTTCGAGTACTCGAACCCTTGGTGTATTCGAAATATCTGTACACGAAAACAACAAAAACTATCAAAAAATCTGGGCTTCAATTCTTTCAATGTTTGACTTTGTCAGTCTTCTTCGTGTAGTGGGCTCTACAAACTCCCCCTAGACTGGCGAAGTCAACCAATAGGAAGAGTCACAGAATGTGGTCCGGCTCCTGCATATAGCTTCAAATCAATAGCATACGCAACTGTGCGTCTAAACGGCTTTGCTTCTTCGTCAGATCCATGGTAGACTCTGATCGGTGAGTTGTGAAGCTTCATCATGTCCTCTTTCCCGTACTTCAAAAGATCCATCGGATAAAGAATCATATCAATGTCATTGATGTCGTCCTTGTTCCTTAGAATGATTGCTGCAAGGTTACACTCATCAAAATACCAAGATAAAAAGTTAGACAATGAGTTGTCGGGGACTCTTGGGGAAACTGGGAAAGCAATTTCAACGAGTGGTGGAGAATACTTGTAGTAAATCCAAGGCTCTTTCATTACAAGATCTATAATGCACTTTGAGACAAATCGTCTTCCCTTGGTCGTCTTCATCACAGGGAAATCCTTTTCACATTGATCCTTGATAAACTTAGCAAACAAACTGGCCTGAGTGTCCTTGGATGGATTGAAGAACATCGCGTTGTTGATACTTCTAATGTCAAACTTTGGCATCGTGCAGAAGTCTCGCGGTCTCTTGTAGAACTCAACCTTGCCATTTCTCCGCTTGACCAGATATATCTCTCTCTCCTTATCGTACATCCAGCAGCATACCTCTGATCTGTCGTTACAAACAACAAATAGATTTCGATCATCGATATGAAAGTGTGCTCTGGATGCTCAACATTCATCTCCCTTAGCCAAGTTGTTGTTACTTCCTTAGGCGTCGGGGTCCAATCCTTCTGCTTATCAAACCAGCTGTTAATAACGGTTCCCAGAGGAGGAATTTCTTTGCCATCTTGACCGATATACTTGTGAGCATACAAGTAATCCACATACGGGTCTTTGGTCGCATCGGCGATAATGAAATTCTTTGGTTCTTCCTTTTCGTCTTCATTTGGAAACAAATTTCCATGTCCGGTTTCATCTAGCTCTCCACCAAGCCCTTCAAAGTCAAAATCCTCGGGCAAATCATCAAACAAACCATCAAAGCCAGCTCTTGCAGCTTCATCTGGTTGAACATAATCTCCAAAAAGGATATCATCAGGAATATCTCCAAAGAGATCATCATAGTCGCTCGTGGGCTTTCCTGATGAAGATGGATTTCCTGTATCTCCTCCTTGATCTTTATCATCTGGAGGCCCTTGATCCTTTTTGTCTGACGAATCCTTTTCTTTCTTGTCGCCACCACCACCACCACCACCATCAGCATCATCACTGCTATCAGTTTCCATATCTTCATCCTCGTTCTCATCATCAGACTATGGGGCCTCGATTCCTTTCATTTTGTTAATCTCCTTGCGCATCTCATAATTTTCCATTGAAAGAAATCTGATTACTCTTCGGTGCATCTTGATTTGCCCTTGAAACTTATTCAGTCTTTCAGCGATTTTGAGCATTCCGTCCTGCATTATCCGAATGTTAGCATCCTTCTCTTCAGATTCCTTTTCAAGTAGGAAAACTTTGTCTTGTAGACTCTCGAGATTGACGGGCACCCCTTTTGGCTCGTATGGTGAATCTGCGTGCAAGGGAGATTTTCCCTTGTCACCATGTGAATGAGGTGGTGATGATGGAATCTTAGTATGGGGAATGAAAGTAATAGAGGGTGACAGTGGGGAACGAGCAGGAATCTTGATGACAAGATTGGGTTTATTTGGTTTAGTAGGTGGTTTTTGAGGTTTTGGTTTTGGAGGAGGTTTTGGTTTTGAAGGTGGCTTAGGTTGTGAAGGTAGCTTGGGTTGTGAAGATGGCTTGGGTTGTGAAGGTGGCTTGGGTTGTGAAGGTGGAGGTGGTAAAATCGATACTGCCGAAGAGAAAGACAAATAAGAGAACATCTTCTGCAGTCTAGGATCCCTAGTCCGCTTGGACATCGTCTTCAGTCTCTTTCTTTTTGGTGACGACTCGGGAGTGGGAGTGTAATCAATATCCTATGCTTCCTCTCTTTCTTCTCTGGTCGGAGGAGGCTTCTCAGCAACGAAATCCTCACTTGATGAGGAGGATGACTCAGAAATATGTTCCTCGGCAGTCGTGCCAGTCTGTGTGCTCATAGGAATGTCACGCTCCTCAGCAACGAATGCAATAGGAGTACCTTGATCCTCAACGACATTCTCTTCTCCCACGAAGTGTCCAAACTTGATCAGTGGTCTCTCCCCAATGTACTGCTTCTTCCCTCACTTATTCATCTTCATGTAGCCAAAAATGTCGTCTCGCATTCTCTTGATCTCCGGAGTGCCCAGTGTGGGAGTCAGAGAAGGATGTCTTTTATTGATGATGATTTGCAGGAACCGAGTGAAGGCTAGAAACCTCTCCTTTCTTCTTACTTTGATGTTAGCGTGCATATCAAGGAAGATCATCTTTGAGAAGTTGAAATCAACTCCAAGTGCTAAGGCTACCAGACAAGAACTGAGAGTCTGGTTGAGAACATCATATCCTCCTTTCCTTCCAGAGAGGCACTGAGTTACAATGTGTGCCAAGTATCTCCAATAAGGGTGTATCAATTTCTTCTCGGTCGGAGGATAGGCACCTTCGTGTCCCATCTGATATACAGTCCTATTCACCAGTTCTTGATCTAGCTCCATAAGGTCAGAATCCTTGTCTCCAAATTGCTGACATTCTTGGAGAATCTGCTCTGTGATGACAATAGGTTGACTCTGAACCTTTCCCACAATGCTAATCGTCCCACTCTCATCAGTACGTTCTTCCACTGTGCTCCAGAAACCTCAAATGAAATCCGTCACGATCAAGGGATGTTCCATGATGGCATAGCTGACTGGTGACAGGATCAACCCAGCAACCATACTCTTGAACTCCGAGTGTTTCTCTGGCGGGTCCCCAAGGAATGCTGTCATGTTATGATCGGGTACGAAGCATAGATCATCCATCTGAAAACAAAAACATATTAAGTTAGTCCAAGATAGTAACACCGAAAATGTTCTAAGTCCAAAGGAGTTTGCGAAAGTTTGTGTGTTCTCGAAATAACAGGTGTATTCGAAGTAGAGGCTTATTCGAAACAACAGTTGTAATCTAAAATGGTCATACACGAAGTAAGGGCTATACACGAAACTAGCCTGTATTCGAAATTGGTCAAAACAACATGTGTATTCGAAGTTTAGCATGTATTCGAAATGTCAAATTTCGAGAACACAATAAGTTTTCAAAAGTCTATCAATTTTTGCTCCTCAGAACTTCTAATTTCATTCGAAATACTCGGAATCAATAGGCGACCAACATATCTGAGAATCGTCTTTCAATTTTATTCTTTCGAGGTCAATTTACCCAAAAACCCTCTGTAGACGAACTTTGCGTATTCGAAATCGATTTTGACCTATATCTCTCAAATTCATGGTCAAAACTTGATGAAAATTCATACCTAGGTTTGCCTATAGGTGATCTACAAGATTGTCGGATCGGATTTTTTGAAATCGGGGCTAGAAATCGAGATTGCCTTATGAACACAAAATGTGTACTCGAAGAACTTGATAAGAACGGGTACTTTCCGTTGTTTCGAGTACACACCTTTCGTGTACTCGATTTCGAGTACACATATTTTATTTCGAAAAATTCTAACTTTCTGAAAATAAAATAAAATAAAATAAAGTAATTTAAAATAAAATAAAATAAAATAAAATAAACTTAGAAAATTTTTGGACGAGTTCAAAGTTGAGTCGGGTCAATTTCGTGGGATCAAATCTGTCGTCAAAATTTTACCGGCTTAAGTGATTTCTTAACGAAGCACAACTTTTAAACAACTGTACCCCACCAATGATTTCCACTCGTTAATCCATAACTTAGAAGTACGACATATGATCAAGGTTTTTCTAAAAATATCTTTTGGGAAATTTGTGACGGTAAAACTAGATTAATATACTACCTATCAATCTTGACAAGTCTATTGATTCAAACTTTGATTGTGTTTTAACGAACTTAAAACGTTTTGACAGAGTTATAGATGAGAGGAGAAAAGAACAGATCTATTAGATTAGAATCAAGAACAAGGAGGGGTTCTGTCATCTTGTGCTCATTGGCATCTTTTATTTATTGATCTGCAGACACATTGGCCTTAACTTCACACATCCAGGTCTTTGCTTACGCAAAACAGAGGATGCTTCAGTAGATATTTCCCGCTCTTTGTTTACACAAAACATAGGAAATACCCGAGTTTTTCAAAAATGATTTCAAGTTTATTTAAACACAATCTTGTTTTTACTAAAGGACTTAAACAAAAAGTCAAATAGTTGTCACACATTTCTAATTATCTACTGATCACAACTTCACACTTATTTATATATTTTATTTTAATTGATCATATCCGATTCTTTCATTTGGAAAACTTGTTTTAATCTTCTTAGTGAACGATAGATATTCAAAGTTGTTTTTCTTTAGAAATGTAATTAAGATGGTAAAATTTTGATTCTCAGAAATTATTTCACTTCCTAATTGAACAACTAAACTTGTCAGACCAAAACACAAAACTTTTTGTATTTTTCTAATTTTCTTAAATTTTAAACAACAAAAATCTTTTTGTTTCTTTTCAAAGTTTTACTCCCTCTAAACTTGTAGATCATCTTAGACTGACTCAAAGACCGAAAATCTTTTTGTTGTTTTTTGTAAATTTTGACTCAAAGACCGAAAATCTTTTTGTTGTTTTTGTAAATATTCTCCCCCTAAATTTGTAAACTAAAAATAAAATAAAATAAAACAGAACACAAATTTTTTACGTATTTACAAAAATTGTTTTTAGTCAAAGCTTATTAGTTTGAGAGAGACAAGCAAGTGATGAAAGCATGTAGTATCGAACGGCTTTGTGAAAAGATCCGCCAGATTGTCATTTGTATGGACCTTTTCAAGTTGAATTAGTTTTCGTTCGAAACAGTCATGGATGAAGTGAATCCGGATGTCAATATGTTTAGTTTTGGAGTGTTGTACCGGATTCTTGATGATCTGAAGAGCAGCTTCATTGTCACAATAAATAGGAGAGTCAAGAAAATTCAAACTGTAATCAAGGAGCTGCTGTTGAATCCATATAACCTGAGAGCAGCAACTGGAGGCTGCAACATATTCAATTTCTGCAGTAGATGTGGATACGGTGGTCTGTTTCTTGCTCTGCCATGAGACAAGACGATCTCCTAAATATTGACACCCACTAGTGGTTGACTTCCTGTCCAAGTTTCATCCACCAAAGTCACTGTCTGAGTATGAAATAAATGAAACATACCAGAGACCGAGACGAGGCTTCCCGACAAGATACCGAAAGATTCTCTTGACAGCTATAAGGTGAGAGGCCTCCGGATTCGCCTGATATATGGCACACTGACAAACTGAAAACATAATGTCTGGACGACTAGCAGTCAGATACATCAGAGAACCAATCATCGAGCGATGGAGGAGTTGATCAACATCTTCACCATCCAAATCCGAAGTTAAGACAGGACGAGCAGCCATAAGAGTGGATGCTGGCTTTGAATCCATCATTTTGAACTTGGTCAAAATATATGTAACATACTTCCCTTGATGAATCAGCACACCCTTTGGATCTTGCTTCACCTGAAGACCCAGAAAGAAGGTCATTTCTCCCATCGCGCTCATCTCAAACTTCTTCTTCATTACCCCTTCAAATTCTTTGCACAGCACAGAGCTCGTGGAACCAAATATGATGTCATCTATGTAGATTTGGACGAGAATTAAGTCATCCTTATCCTTGAGAACGAACAAAGTCTGATCGATGGCTCCACGGGTATATCCATTTGCAAGCAGGTGATCAGTAAGTGTAGCATACCATGATCGTGGTGCTTGATGAAGACCATAAAGAGCTTTGTCTAACTTGTAGACATGATCTGGATACTTTGAATCTTCAAAACCTGGGGGTTGGCACACATAAATTTCTTCCTTTACCTTTCCATACAAGAAAGCGGTCTTCACATCCATCTGATACACCGTGAAGTTCATGTAGGAGGCATAGGCCAAGAAGATCCGTATGGCTTCAAGTCTTGCGACTGGTGCAAAGACTTCCTCATAATCTATCCCCTCCTGTTGGTAGAAGTCCTGAACTACCAATCATGCCTTGTTTCTGATAATAACTCCTGAGTCATCTCTTTTGTTTCTGAAAACCCATCTGGTTCCTATAGGCAGCTTTCCTTTGGGTAGAGGAACCAAATTCTACACCTTGAGTTTCTGAAACTGCATCAGCTCTTCCTGCATTGCTTCGAATCAGCTAGACTCCTTGAGAGCCATCTTGACGTTCTTTGGCTTGACCTACGAAATGAAACAGGAATACAAACAAGAATTAATCGGACCTGATTGACTTCTGGTGATTTTCTCTTCAGGCAAGAGGTTCTGAGCTGGAATAGATCGGCTCTGAGTGAGAACGCCTTCTGAGAGAGGTCCAATAATATTTTCTACTGGATGATTCTTGTTGATACTGAGTGTCGACACTTCTTCCACAACTAGATTGTCTAGCAAATTGCTGATGTTGTTCACTTGATCTTCACTGGAGGAAGAGATGTTGTCGACAGGAGCAGTCTCACTTGCTTCGGCTCCATGATCCACGTAATGTTCCTCAGGAATGTTGTCTGAGAATAGTGGATTATCAAAAGTTTGGTGGGAGGACGATGAAACTTGATATGTTTCTGGAAGTGGCTGAACAGACTAAAATGTTTCTGGATCTGATGGGAGAACTTCATGTATCAGGGTTGGCTGATCTGGAGGAGCATGATTGTACATGCCTGGAGCGTCAACAGACAGAAGCTTGGGATCACAAGGAACATAGTCAACCCTATAGTCTACATCATCACCCTTGTAGAAATCATTGGTTTGCTCAGATGATCCTGCTCTCTCGGATGTAGTGTCGAAGGGCCTAAAAGTAGAATCATATTCAAATAGCCAATTTGGACCAGAATCGGCATCTGTAGAGTTCATTTCTTGCCAATCGATATAATATGATTCCACGATCATCCGAGTCTTCTTGTTGTAAACCCTGTAAGCTGCCTTCTCGGATGAATAGCCCACAAAGTAACATTCATCAGGCTTGTCATCAAACTTGTGGTTTGGCTCTGTATGAAGAAGTGTGCAAGGACATCCAAAAGAGTTGAAGTGACCAACTTTAGGCTTCTGATTGAAGAAAATCTCGTAAGGAGTCTTCTGATGGCGCTTGTTCAGGAGAGCCCGATTTTGAACATAGCAAGCTGTGTTAACAGCTTCGGCCCAAAAGAAAATTTGTAGCTTGGATTCTGACAGCATGGTCCGTGCAGCTTCTATAAGCGTTCTGTTTCTCCTTTCAGCAACTCCATTTTGCCGAGGTGTTCTAGCTGCACTATACTGCCGAGCTATCCCCTTCCCATCGCAGAAATCAATGAGAGTCTGATTTCTAAATTCTGTGCCATTGTCGGTTCTGATCACCTTAACCTTCAAGTTCTTCTGATTTTCAATCAAGGTGATAAACTTCTTCAGAATCTCTGGTGTCTCATCTTTCTTGGCCAGAAAGAACACCCAAGTAAATCTGGAATAATCATATGTCACCACCAGACAATATGATTTCTTCCCGATACTCATAACATTAACTGGTCCAAAGAGATCCATATGAAGAAGTTGTAGAATCGATGATATAGAGTTGAATAGCTTAGGTTTATGGGGGTCTCTTATGCTGCTTCCCTTTGGCGCATGCGATGCATTTCTCAATGGTAAAGAAATCCTTAGAAGGCAAACCAATAACGTGATCTCCCTTGGCAAGTTTGTTGAGATTCTTCAGATTTACGTGACCCAGTCGGCGATGCCATAGCAGACAATCATGCTCTGATGCTTTCGAGAATACACATGTGTTCTTTGTAAATGATTATGAATTCGTGTTAATGATGTAAGCATTGTTGATCCTTGGAGTTCTCATCAGAATCCACTTCTCAGGCACAACAAAACCAGGCTTCAAAATAAGACACTCTTTGTTTGTGAAGTGTGTGGAAAAGCTCTTGTCACAAATCTGAGAAACACTCAATAAACTGTGATTGAGCTCTTCAACATAGTACACATCTTCAAAGCTAAGAGTTCCATTGGTAACCGTGCCTTTCATGCTAATCTTTCCTCCTTTGTCTCCCGCAAATGATACATATCCTCCATTGAACGGTGTAACTTCATACAATTGAGATAAATCCCCAGTCATATGCCGGGAGCAGTCACTGTCTACATACCAAACATTTTTAAGCTTATTTGGCCGTCCCTGCATTTTACACACAATCAATGAGGGATAGGTACCCAAACCATAACAGGTTTAGGCACAGGAGAGATAATGGGTTCTTTCTTGTGAATACTTTTGATTTAACTATTTTGCCCTTATCAATTTTTGATCTTGCACCACTGCCATGGTTGACTGGTTTTAATGGAGTTCTTACAATTGGATCACGTCTCCAATATGACTTGTTTTTAACTTTTGAAAAGTTTGAATTTTGTTTTTGAAAACCAGATTGATGATGTTTGGATGACTTTGTCCTTTTGGCAGTGGATTGCTTTTGAGATACTTTCTGAGGATTTACCCTAGGATTTGAGGATTGGTCAGTCCTCGTTGATTTGATAGAGGGTTTAGCCTTGGGTGTGACCTTCTGATTCTTTCCATAAAAGAATTCAGTAGGTCTGTGCAGACAATTTCTGGCAATGTGGCCTGGTCTACCACAAACAAAACAACATACCTTCTCATGAAATTCCTTAGGGTCAAAGAGTTTCACATCACAGTCACTTTGGCTAGAAGATGAGCTAGTAGAGGCTTGTTCCAATGACCTTGTTGGAACAAAAGGTTCACAGTTAGGGTTTAACTTTGAACCTGCCTCTTTGGTGACTGTGGAATAACCCTTGTACTCATGATGCAAACATGAAGATATTGTTTCCAAAATAACATTCTTCTTAACAAAAGTAGATTTAAAGTTTTTAGACATCTCATTTGTTTTAATATTAAATTCATCAACTTTTCCAACAAAATCAGTGTTTGAAATAAAAGATGATGTTCCAAAAGATGTTGAACAATCTGTGCTCTTCTCAGCACTTCTTTCTTCAGTCTTCCCCCCCACACCTGCTTTGTTTAAACTATCTGCACACGTCTCAGAATCATCAGAAATATTTGGAATTTTTTCAATGGGATCTGCTGTCAATGAAACTGGTTTGTTAGAACCAGTGCTGAAATCAAACCATTGGTCAGATTTCAACAACAGATCATCAACAGATGTGTTGATATTGGGCATGATTGAGTAATTATGGTTGAAAGGTGGTTCACACTCCTTAAAATTTTCCCTGTATCATATGCTTACCATGTCTTCCAAAACCTTGCTTGAATAATCATATTTTTCACATTTTACTGAAGTTTTAGAAAGTTGAGTTTTAACTTGGTCCAACTCTAAGGTGAGTTCATCGATTTTGCGTCTAGCATCACGATAGTTGGACTCTTTATCACTTAAAAGTTCTTTAAGCCTTGCCACATCCCGACCCTCGGCTTCAAGTTTCCTTTTAAAAAGTCCTTCATTTTTAAGAAATTTCGAGTTAAACGTATTTAAGTTTGGTTACTTCTTTGATTAGTGATTCATTATGTGACCTATACTTAAACACTTTATCTATGCAAGAGGTAGAGTAAAGATTTTCAGTTACCTCCTTTTGCTTGTCATCCACTTCAGCCATGAAAGCGTGACTCAGAGTTAGCTCCAATTCCTGCACCTGATCACTCCAATCATAAGAGTCAGTTTCTTGAGTCACCAGTGCTTTAGACGAGCTAGCACTTCCTCCAGCAGCAGCAGTCACAGCCTTCTCCTCAGGCTTCTTCTCTCCTTCCTTAGTTACCTTTGGCTACTTGCATTCTCTGGAAAAGTGACCCGGTTGATCACAGTTGTAGCACCGCAGCTTTGACTTATTGAATCCATGTTTCTTTCCCAGGTTATTTCCAAAGCTATTCCTTCCATACCGTTTGATGAACTTCTTTGCCCGAAACACAGCCATAGCCATCTGCCATGAGATGTCCATCTCCTCAACATCTGCTGGATTGATCTGCTCTAGATTATCCTGAGTAAGTTTGGCAGGTGCTAACTCTCCAGCTATGAATGCATTATATGTCACAACCCAACCAGGGGGCTTGACTAATGATTGACTCAAAACACAAAGTAGCGGAAGACAAAATAAATATATTACAATTCAACCAAAGGTTTAGTCTAAGTATCTAATTTGTTTACAACAAATCTAAAATAGGCTTTAACTAGTGGGAGATTTTCTAGAGTTATTGGGTCCATCCAGGCATCAACACACTTTATAAATCTTTAAGCCAAGTTCTTGTTTTCCATGTAGTGTTCTTGTTCAAGCAACCTTGTATCCGAGTCATACCTGTTTCTAACTACCTGAAAGACATGCTAAAATACGTCAACTATAAAGTTGGTGAGCTCATGAGTTTTAGTATACAGACACAATAATAAATAGCATGTGATAATTCAAAAACAATACAACCAACCCTGCTCCATGCTCGGGCGTTTGCCTCATACAATGTTAGCCCACAACATGGTCATTCTAATTTAACTTCCCATTCCGAGACCCGTTCCTGCTCTCGGTCATACATGTATCATAAAGAATATATGCCACAACGGTTGATGTTAACCTCAGTGGGGTTTCAACCTTACTTTTACAAGGCCACCCTTTCGGGCCACTGTGCGTGGGGGATTCCCCAAGTAGTACTACCCATATACTCACCGGCTCTCCTTATGAGTTAATGGTTGTAAATTATGTTTAATGTCTAGGGGAAGCAATTTTATTTGAAACGGACGTTCATTATCACATAAATATAATTTTATAAACAATTTATGGAGCATGCTTTCAGTATCCCAAAACAGTAAAAAGAAAAGGGATCACATGAACTCACCTGGTTGCTTTAACTGGTTCCTTTTGTTCCTGTACAAACATGTCATTGTGCCATTATGCATGATTTGCTATGCTCCCAGAGTTATCATCAAAGCAAGTTCCTATTTGTATTCATCTATACATGTATAAGTTGTAGATTTCATACCTTATGGTTGTTTACTGTGGTCGAGCTCTTTGGGTTAAAGTGTTTAAAGTTTACTAGCTTAAAGTTTCATTTTATTACCATACATAACAAAATCTTACCTTGTATTGTACGTAAAAATGTATGAGCAAATGTTGGTATTATTTGATGTTTAGTATAGCTACTAGTATGCTACTTATGTGACTAGTATGTTTATGGTCTTCTAAGAAAATTAGGGTTTTATCATGACCAATGGTCTTATATTTTAAAGTTGGTTCACCTTGTTTGAGAGTTTGAGGAACAATCAATAAAAATTGTTTAAGTATAATACTAGCCATGGTGTCTTACTAATAATATAAATTAATGTAACACATAAGGTATTACAAAACAATAAGATAATTATTATAACATATTCACTTAACTTAATAGGTATTTCATACATCACAAAATAGTTTCAATACATTAATATCTAAGATATTTTACATGTTGTATTCATTGTATATACTAACTATTGTAATTATTTTAAATATTGAATAAGAAAGTGTTTAAAGTATTCATAATTTATTTTCTATGTTTAAATGTAAGGGAACATTCCTATATGAATCAATTATCAAGGATAATAATAATAATAATTTCACTAATGATATTAATATCGGTTTATTGATAAATTTTTAATTATGAGTAAAACTACAGAAATGGTATCATATATTATATGTTAAGATAATCATTATGTTTTTAATAAGTTCATATTCATATAAATAATAAATTGAAAGCCACGAAAACATTCTTTAGCAATATGCTTAATGTGTTGACTAAAATGTAGAAAGTTACTAAGTATTCTTATCAATATTTAAATCGACACTTTTGTTAAGTTATTATTTGTTTAACACTAGCATATTACATATTATATAGGTATGCACATCTTTATTATAAAATCCACCCTTATTTATATTTTGATTATTCATAAATGTATAAAATCAATGGTTTACATGTTGAATTAATCATGTTTATAAACATATGATTATACATAAACTATTTATCGTATTTTAAATCATCTTGCTAAGTTTATCTATAACATGCATAACTAGTTACTAAATCACCATATTTTATGACCATATATATGTGGAGAATTTGTTATACTTTTACACACTTTATATGTAGAGATATATGTATACATATATACATATAGACACACACCCACGTACACATATGTATAGTGGCTGAGTTTCATTATTTGAATCTAATACTTTTATTAAGTTTTAATTTATAAATAACAATAAATTCGTATCCTCAATGTGACAAGTTTAAATTAAATTTTAATAAGTATCCATGTTATATGTTTAGATTTTTAATACCCATTTATTAAGTGTACAAATACATATAATGATGTGATTATATATATAATCGCCTATTCAATTTTATTATTCACTTGACTAAACATAAATTCTTGTAACTTATAAGAACACTAGAGATGTTTACATTTGTAAAACATTAGATAAAAGTTTGTAATGTTCTAAATTCATGTATATATATACAACTCACCATCTCACTCGTTTAATGGTTTCGTTAAACATTTTTGTTATTAGCTAATTATCATGAATCATATTTTATCCTATTTAACCCAATTACTCAACCACTTTAATTTATTTATTTAAAATATTAACCATACGTTAGAAGATAATGTCGCACGTTTTTACCTTCCCACTCGTTCGTCTCGCGCGTACAATCCAATTTAGTTAACCGATCGTATGTTTCATAACTCGAACATGTTTCTAAACTCGTTTTTATATAACGAATACAATCGATCGCTTGGTTTTTGCTGTTGACCGTGACTATCCGAGTTTGACCAGCCCTAATCTCGTTTGACTTTCATTGACCACGCTCAAATCTTAGCCAAAGGCCCTAACTTCTGACGCCTCCAACTTGGACCGCCACCACCGTGGCTGCTGCACCTCCACCCGAACCATGGTTCATTTCAGCCCCATGACCACCTATTCGGGATGTATCACACCCACGAGAAACGTTCACAACCACGTATTAGTACAAAACAAACGAGCAAATGACATGCATGTGTAGATCGAAGCTTGTAGAGTCGTGTTCTTACCTTTGGTTGTCGGCTCAAGAGCATGACCCGACTATAACCCTACTACCACCACCACCGCTGGCAGCCTTCTGGGGAAGCACCACCATCGCACGTAACAACTACCATATCGCTTGGTCTACTAGCTGGATATAGAGAAAAGACGAGGAATTCCTACTGCAGCCTTCTCTCCGGCGGAACCCTAGCAACTCTCGGTGGCAGCCCGTGGTGGTTCTCGAGCTCAGCCGCCGCTGCATGTGATATTTGGGGTTCAAAAACCACCCCAATCTTCATTCCCCTTTGCTGCATCGTCAAAGCCTTTGGATCTGCACCGGTTCTCCGCCGGTATAGGGTGGAACCGAGACACCATCACCATTTTCGGCTCTATTTTTGTCTCTTTAGGGTTGAAATCTCACGAAACCAAAGAAAGAAACATTGTCGTGCGTGAGAAGAGGAGAGTGGTGATGTGGTTTGTTTGTTTCACCGCCGTGAACCACCCTAGCGCCGCCGTGCTCCGCCCCAAAGATCTGCCGCTGCCCCTCTCTCTTTCTCTCGGTTTACTTCGAACGAGGACACACACACACACAGTTAGGTGTGTGTGTGACGGCTGAAAGAAATATGGGGAAAAGGGTTTACATCCCCTTTATAGTTAGGTTAATTTCTTGGGTTTAAAAGTAGAATAAAACGCGTATTCGAACCATCTCGCGATCGTATACCGTTTTCGTTTATCATTCTCGACCCGACTCTTCCTAACTTACGTGAAAATAACTTATAATAATATTAGAATGCTTATTTGTCTGTTAAAAGTTATTCGTTTAATTAATTACGTTGAAACGCGTTAATATCGCGTATTCAACATATTTGACTAATTAAATGTTTTCGCTCTCCGAATACGTTTCTCGTATTTCTAATATTGTAAATATTTTTAAATAGGTATTTATAAAGGCTATTTAACTCATCTCGGGAGTCAGAACGTTTAATTAGTTAATGCGGGTCTTCACACATTAAGTTCTGTTTAAAATTCTTAATAGGCCTAATTGGGCCTAAGTTTCTTATTGGGCTTTCAATGGGCCTATTTGGGCCTTCACATCAGATTGAGCCTTTATATCTTATTGGGCCTTATTATCTAATTACAATTTAATGTTTTAAGTTTGTTGGGATTTTCTTACAATTGTTACAGTCTCCCCAACTTAAAAGAATTTCGTCCTCGAAATTAGTTGTTACTACGGTTTAGCATGTTCGAATAGTTGTGGGTATTTTTGGTGCATCTCTTCTCAAAGCTAAAATCTGGTTTATCATTTCTAAGTATCACTATGCTCTAGTCCATCCTAAGGGATTGCCATTTTAACTAATCTGGTATCAAATTTTTATTTATTATGGCGTGAAATGTTGACAAAGATCCTAATAATTATGAACAGTAAAGCCTAGCTAGAAGTGTCAGTCTATATATATTACAGTTTAACTGTTCATAAGCTGTCATAATTAAAAGTTCACATAAATAAACTTTATTCTCATTAAAAATGTTCCATAAATTACCAAGTTACAATCTAGTTTCCCACATGTTTCATTACGCATCCATTGCATCAATAGTTTCCAAAACCTGATCAATTTGATCTTGTTTCCAAACATAATGTTTCATCTTATTTTGAATGTAACCAATTGGTGTCAAGGCTCACAATTCCTTGATCATGTATCTGAATACAATGTTTCTTACAACATAAACATAGAAATCAATTATACATATTGTTCATTTATTGTCTCATCTAAGTTATTAATATAATTAACTCACTTATACATGACATTTGGCACAAAATTGTACATAATGTAAATCAATTTGCATTCTTGGTTACTTTCTTTTACACCATACATTTATGATTTCTTATCTGAGTCTACCAAGTTATTTATTGCTAAACATATCTTTGTTTTCTAAAACCAATTGAGTGAAAGTAACATTCCAAGTAAACGAAGTCTAAGGTATAGATTATCAACGACTAAGGTGTAACCGACATATTTTAAGTAGTTTAGTTAGGATACAAACCAAATTATGATCATTTCAATAAAGCACAATCACTTTTTATGTTGAATCCAGCTAATGTCTTAACTATGTACAAATGTAGTTATTGATTCTATAAGCCTTGAATAACAAAGAATAGGCTCCAATGAGATAACGATGGTACTACTAAAAGAAGCTAAGGATTTTATTGAAATATTTGGGCCGAGAAATCTTCAGACTAAGTATGTTATCTTAACTTAGGGAGTATAATCGTGATGATGCCTATGTGCTTCATGGATGAATTCGAGAGGTTGACGAAGAATCCCTGAATTAAGGCTATTATGGAATTCCAAAGTAACTAAGTAACAAAGATAGATGGGTTAGATTTCAAATCGAATCGATTACTTTAGATATGCAAAGGATTTTGATTCACTGTTTGTGTCGGGATATTACTCAGAATTATTTCAAGTGTTTGCAACAATTATCACTTTCTCCGAAACTTTTTAGAATAATAATTAAAGAATAATTCATCATTCGTGGGGATAGCATCATCTTGTTTGAATATGTCAAACTTTATGATCATCTGGTTTGGAATATAAGAAACCGGAGATACAAAGATTTAAAGAGGCTTTCGTCCTCACCAAGAAAAGTCGAGGAGTAGTTCTTTCAAAGGCTACTAATCGAATGAAATTATATCGGGAATTTTAGAAACATTAATAGTATGTTATTGTATAAAGGAACGAATAGAGCATTTAAAAGACGTACAAAAACGATTACAAGCTAAACGAACGAGGGTACCTTTTGTTCTAGTGTGGTTACAACTTGATCTCTTTCAGTAAGTCCTTCTAACTAGCCTTTCGACACGCATCACCCTAATGATGACTTCTTGACCCGAAACCTCAATTGTGTGCTTGTTGAGATTGAGCTATTGATTTTCATTAATAATTCCATGAATGTACCCACTTTTGCGAACAAATAGACATGACTTTCGTATATGATACTATCTATTCCAATGATACATTATCTATCATTTATCTCTTTGTCATTGATACATGAAGTTATGAGATGTAGAAGTATAGGTTGTTATTGGTTTCACGATAGGTCTGACAAATAGGTATGACAAATAAGTATTTCGTGGTTTTGCGCAGTGGATAGAATGTTCTAGATTTCTTCCTTCACATTATGTAGATGACCATAACTTCATTGTGTCATCGCTCTCTTTGCCAGGTTCATTGTCTATCTTCTTGTCTGATCATTTTATTTCATCCCTTAAATTATGGTCTACTAACTTTCTTCTCGTGATAAGATTTTCAACGTATCTCATTGTCATGAATCCTCTTGATGTAAATATTTTATTGATACTACGTCTCGAAGTGATGAAAAGGTGCATTAGGCTCGAACGTGATCTTCACTGCTATCCTCAAAGTATGGCAGATATTTACATAGTTTTCACTCTTGAGGTTGACTTTTCGCAAATGATTTTTAACTTTTTATGCTACCTTCTTGTAGCTTTTCTTCTTACAATTTAACACATTCTATCTTATTTGAGATTGATCCTCCTAATTTACTTCCTTGCAGTCCTTCCATACTGTTTAATCCTGGTAACAAAACTATCTTCCTCCGGTGACAATCTAGATTAGTTGTCCTTCTTGCTAATTCACTTCATTATCTCTTGATGATGTTTGTACGAGTGAATTCCGATGTAGATCCACCCAATGATTAAAATCTCCAAAGTGCCCAAACTCTTCAATTTCAAGATATCCCTTCTTGCACTATGGAGTGGTCGGTATTAACTAGTGTATTTCGTGTAACTACTCATGAGTTCGGCTTGTTGAAATTTTATAAGTTGTATACCATGAGAATTCTTCTGGTTTTTATATTTCTGTTTAAATGTTTTAGCTGTTATACTACTTGTCATAACACTCAACAATAACACTATCCCAATGTACCGAACATAGTTATATATAGGGCATACGTAGAGTCAGGCTACCTGCCTTATCAGCCGCCAGCCCACCACTGTTTCGATATATTACGATAGTGTCCTTGCCAAATGTCTTTGACTGTAGATATATTAGTAAACACTTATCAACTAAACAATTTCCTCTATCATACTACACATGTTCATAAGATTCACATTGATGCTATGATGCAAATACTATTTCCTGCAGTTGGTCTTCAATGCTTCTCAAAACATTTATTGGCACTATAAAATCTTCTAATCTAAGATTAAATCCTTCACCATTTAATCCTTCACTTCTTCTTTTTCCCGATAATCATCAATTCTAATGGTTTGAAGATCGTCTTTTCCTCTTGGTGTTAATTACCTTCCTTCCCCTTGCTATAATTCGGTAGCCGGTACTGATCGTCGTGTATCAATGTGTATGGAGGTCTCGCTTGCCAAAACAATGAAGTTTTCTTCAAGCAATAATAGGATGCTTAGACGAATCCCATCTTTAGTCTTCGATATGCCGTATACTGAGTGACCTTAGCGTCTTCTCTTTTACCTTGCTATCAAAGAATATCTTGATCACTCTTATGATCCATGGGAAATACCTTCTTCTCATGACAACCTAACTTCTCAAATTATGTTCTAGGCCAGTAGCTTCATGTTCCATCTCTTATATTCACTAAGTGGTGCTCCTTTAAGAATTTCTGTATTGTTCGTATATGTCGTCGTTATATAGTTTAGAATCAGGGGTTCGATCGACGGAGTGGATAGGAAAGAGTCAAGATGGTGAATCGAATTGCTTATGAAATAGTATCTCTGGAACGGAATTTCAAGTGATAGAATAAATTAAACTTCATATTAAAGGTTCACATTCCTGCTGTGTGAACTAAGGAATTTCCTCCCAATAGCATACAATTCCATTACTTTAGCTATCAAGAACTGGGGAATAGTTAAGTCAAGGGCGTGTACATTAGAGTCTCAAAAAGAATTAATTGTTGATGAAAGTTTAGAGATCGAAGATGAACTATTATGGATAATAGAAATAGTAATTACAGACAACAATGGTAGTTGGTTATTAAAGGTGACTAACCTAATAACGATATGAGAAACGGTGAAATGAAGAATTTCTCAAGTTTATACGTATGATAATTTGAATCTGAAGGTAGTATGTGTCGCAATACTTTGATGTCATCACCAGCTTTCTCCTGGGTCTTTGTGATTTTTCACTCACTCATGTAGCCGTGTGGTTAGTTGAGGAGTACGCATAGTTGATGGTCATAATCAAACTTCTGTGGCTATAAATATAAATTTGATAAAAAGTACAAAGAAATTTTGAAATTTGTAGAATAGAACAGAAGATTCTTGGACGCCTTAAAAGGATTGGAAGTTGACAACCTACATACCTTGATAACAAAGAAGTCATGATTCCCATAATATTTGAGGTAAAAAGAAGATAAGAATACGGGAACGTCGTTTCTACTAGGATAGAATGAATGAAGAGGAGATAACGTACCATAAAATCATCGTTGACCTCTTGTGACTTAAATCCTATGCTCATCTCCCAATGTCAACTAATGTTTGTTCCAACAGTTATTAACATAACAAGTATTTATATGAATATGCATAAACATTATGTTCAAATTTTATTTTATGAGTGTCTTAGAACTTCCCATGTAACTTCAAATTCACCATTATGTGTGCACCCATAATCCTGAATTTAATTTACATGGTTGTTCTAGTTTAACCCTTCGTGTGCTTCATATGCCTGGGAATTGATGGTCTCACTAGTATATTGTTTCTATTTGTTTAGGCCCCTAGATTACTCAGGTTAAAGTCTAGGAACTTATCCTAAGGTTCCTAATTCGCTAAAACCTTTGGCTCTGATACCAACCTGTCACAACCCAACCAGGGGGCTTGACTAATGATTGACTCAAAACACAAAGTAGCGGAAGACAAAATAAATATATTACAATTCAACCAAAGGTTTAGTCTAAGTATCTAATTTGTTTACAACAAATCTAAAATAGGCTTTAACTAGTGGGAGATTTTCTAGAGTTATTGGGTCCATCCAGGCATCAACACACTTTATAAATCTTTAAGCCAAGTTCTTGTTTTCCATGTAGTGTTCTTGTTCAAGCAACCTTGTATCCGAGTCAAACCTGTTTCTAACTACCTGAAAGACATGCTAAAATACGTCAACTATAAAGTTGGTGAGCTCATGAGTTTTAGTATACAGACACAATAATAAATAGCATGTGATAATTCAAAAACAATACAACCAACCCTGCTCCATGCTCGGGAGTTTGCCTCATACAATGTTAGCCCACAACATGGTCATTCTAATTTAACTTCCCATTCCGAGACCCGTTCCTGCTCTCGGTCATACATGTATCATAAAGAATATATGCCACAATGGTTGATGTTAACCTCAGTGGGGTTTCAACCTTACTTTTACAAGGCCACCCTTTCGGGCCACTGTGCGTGGGGGATTCCCCAAGTAGTACTACCCATATACTCACCGGCTCTCCTTATGAGTTAATGGTTGTAAATTATGTTTAATGTCTAGGGGAAGCAATTTTATTTGAAACGGACGTTCATTATCACATAAATATAATTTTATAAACAATTTATGGAGCATGCTTTCAGTATCCCAAAACATTAAAAAGAAAAGGGATCACATGAACTCATCTGGTTGCTTTAACTGGTTCCTTTTGTTCCTGTACAAACATGTCATTGTGCCATTATGCATGATTTGCTATGCTCCCAGAGTTATCATCAAAGCAAGTTCCTATTTGTATTCATCTATACATGTATAAGTTGTAGATTTCATACCTTATGGTTGTTTACTGTGGTCGAGCTCTTTGGGTTAAAGTGTTTAAAGTTTACTAGCTTAAAGTTTCATTTTATTACCATACATAACAAAATCTTACCTTGTATTGTACGTAAAAATGTATGAGCAAATGTTGGTATTATTTGATGTTTAGTATAGCTACTAGTATGCTACTTATGTGACTAGTATGTTTATGGTCTTCTAAGAAAATTAGGGTTTTATCATGACCAATGGTCTTATATTTTAAAGTTGGTTCACCTTGTTTGAGAGTTTGAGGAACAATCAATAAAAATTGTTTAAGTATAATACTAGCCATGGTGTCTTACTAATAATATAAATTAATGTAACACATAAGGTATTACAAAACAATAAGATAATTATTATAACATATTCACTTAACTTAATAGGTATTTCATACATCACAAAATAGTTTCAATACATTAATATCTAAGATATTTTACATGTTGTATTCATTGTATATACTAACTATTGTAATTATTTTAAATATTGAATAAGAAAGTGTTTAAAGTATTCATAATTTATTTTCTATGTTTAAATGTAAGGGAACATTCCTATATGAATCAATTATCAAGGATAATAATAATAATAATTTCACTAATGATATTAATATCGGTTTATTGATAAATTTTTAATTATGAGTAAAACTATAGAAATGGTATCATATATTATATGTTAAGATAATCATTATGTTTTTAATAAGTTCATATTCATATAAATAATAAATTGAAAGCCACGAAAACATTCTTTAGCAATATGCTTAATGTGTTGACTAAAATGTAGAAAGTTACTAAGTATTCTTATCAATATTTAAATCGACACTTTTGTTAAGTTATTATTTGTTTAACACTAGCATATTACATATTATATAGGTATGCACATCTTTATTATAAAATCCACCCTTATTTATATTTTGATTATTCATAAATGTATAAAATCAATGGTTAACATGTTGAATTAATCATGTTTATAAACATATGATTATACATAAACTATTTATCGTATTTTAAATCATCTTGCTAAGTTTATCTATAACATGCATAACTAGTTACTAAATCACCATATTTTATGACCATATATATGTGGAGAATTTGTTATACTTTTACACACTTTATATGTAGAGATATATGTATACATATATACATATAGACACACACCCACGTACACATATGTATAGTGGCTGAGTTTCATTATTTGAATCTAATACTTTTATTAAGTTTTAATTTATAAATAACAATAAATTCGTATCCTCAATGTGACAAGTTTAAATTAAATTTTAATAAGTATCCATGTTATATGTTTAGATTTTTAATACCCATTTATTAAGTGTACAAATACATATAATGATGTGATTATATATATAATCGCCTATTCAATTTTATTATTCACTTGACTAAACATAAATTCTTGTAACTTATAAGAACACTAGAGATGTTTACATTTGTAAAACATTAGATAAAAGTTTGTAATGTTCTAAATTCATGTATATATATACAACTCACCATCTCACTCGTTTAATGGTTTCGTTAAACATTTTTGTTATTAGCTAATTATCATGAATCATATTTTATCCTATTTAACCCAATTACTCAACCACTTTAATTTATTTATTTAAAATATTAACCATACGTTAGAAGATAATGTCGCACGTTTTTACCTTCCCACTCGTTCGTCTCGCGCGTACAATCCAATTTAGTTAACCGATCGTATGTTTCATAACTCGAACATGTTTCTAAACTCGTTTTTATATAACGAATACAATCGATCGCTTGGTTTTTGCTGTTGACCGTGACTATCCGAGTTTGACCAGCCCTAATCTCGTTTGACTTTCATTGACCACGCTCAAATCTTAGCCAAAGGCCCTAACTTCTGACGCCTCCAACTTGGACCGCCACCACCGTGGCTGCTGCACCTCCACCCGAACCATGGTTCATTTCAGCCCCATGACCACCTATTCGGGATGTATCACACCCACGAGAAACGTTCACAACCACGTATTAGTACAAAACAAACGAGCAAATGACATGCATGTGTAGATCGAAGCTTGTAGAGTCGTGTTCTTACCTTTGGTTGTCGGCTCAAGAGCATGACCCGACTATAACCCTACTACCACCACCACCGCTGGCAGCCTTCTGGGGAAGCACCACCATCGCACGTAACAACTACCATATCGCTTGGTCTACTAGCTGGATATAGAGAAAAGACGAGGAATTCCTACTGCAGCCTTCTCTCCGGCGGAACCCTAGCAACTCTCGGTGGCAGCCCGTGGTGGTTCTCGAGCTCAGCCGCCGCTGCATGTGATATTTGGGGTTCAAAAACCACCCCAATCTTCATTCCCCTTTGCTGCATCGTCAAAGCCTTTGGATCTGCACCGGTTCTCCGCCGGTATAGGGTGGAACCGAGACACCATCACCATTTTCGGCTCTATTTTTGTCTCTTTAGGGTTGAAATCTCACGAAACCAAAGAAAGAAACATTGTCGTGCGTGAGAAGAGGAGAGTGGTGATGTGGTTTGTTTGTTTCACCGCCGTGAACCACCCTAGCGCCGCCGTGCTCCGCCCCAAAGATCTGCCGCTGCCCCTCTCTCTTTCTCTCGGTTTACTTCGAACGAGGACACACACACACACAGTTAGGTGTGTGTGTGACGGCTGAAAGAAATATGGGGAAAAGGGTTTACATCCCCATTATAGTTAGGTTAATTTCTTGGGTTTAAAAGTAGAATAAAACGCGTATTCGAACCATCTCGCGATCGTATACCGTTTTCGTTTATCATTCTCGACCCGACTCTTCCTAACTTACGTGAAAATAACTTATAATAATATTAGAATGCTTATTTGTCTGTTAAAAGTTATTCGTTTAATTAATTACGTTGAAACGCGTTAATATCGCGTATTCAACATATTTGACTAATTAAATGTTTTCGCTCTCCGAATACGTTTCTCGTATTTCTAATATTGTAAATATTTTTAAATAGGTATTTATAAAGGCTATTTAACTCATCTCGGGAGTCAGAACGTTTAATTAGTTAATGCGGGTCTTCACACATTAAGTTCTGTTTAAAATTCTTAATAGGCCTAATTGGGCCTAAGTTTCTTATTGGGCTTTCAATGGGCCTATTTGGGCCTTCACATCAGATTGAGCCTTTATATCTTATTGGGCCTTATTATCTAATTACAATTTAATGTTTTAAGTTTGTTGGGATTTTCTTACAATTGTTACATTATAACTGTTCATAAAACCTTTAAATAGTAACATATTTTCTTCACTCTCTAGACTGATCTTGGACACTGAACCAGCTTGCCCAGATGATAGAAATGCAGTCTCAAATATTGACTGAGATGAAGAAGTCTGATAGTGCTGCATCCCTGATGCTTGAAGATTGATAGCTGACAAAAGAGCAGATTTTTCTGACACAGGTGCGATGCCCATGGAGCTGGCATGATTCAGTGCTCTCTGTTTATCATCCATATCATAGGAATTGATGATAGAAATCAGCTCACTCAGGGAGGTCTTGTACATATCCTTTGTTCTTTTGATTGTAGTACAGTTTGAGTTCCAAGTGTAAGGTAGTGAGTTCAGGAGCTTCTTGTTCACTTCTTCTTTGGTCATTTCAATTCCAGAACTTGTCATCTCGGTCATCAGATGAGTGAATCTATTTAGCTGTGCTTCAAGGGACTCTCCTTTGATGTGATTGAACATGTTAAACATCTGTCTCAGCATATCCTTGCGACTTTCTCGCATGTCTTCATTGCCTTCAAATCGTTCAACCAAAGCATTCCACAGTTACTTTTCCGTCTTGTGTTCTTTAAAACCATGAGCTACATCAGTCGAAAGAGCTATTGTGATTGATGCATAGGCCTTTTCATCCTTTTCCGTCATCAAGATATCATTATCTGTGTATAATTCCAGATCCTTAGGAACAAGAGGACCATTTATCTCACTTTGGTATGATGGCACAAAAGGACCTTCTTCAATTGACCTCCAAAGTTTTGGATCAGTATACTTGATGAAGGATTGAAATCTGAATTTCCAATCTTGGAAGTTGTCTCCCGACACGAGCCTAGGTGGCTTTGTTCCAGGGCCGATCTCATTGTCCAAATTGAGTAGATTGGACAGATTGGTCAGATTCTTTGAAGCCATGATTGATCAGAAAATTTTCTAAGTACAGTTCACGAAGTCCCAGTAGACCAGAGCACCAAACACTACTCGAAGTAAAGCAATCACTTTCTCTTATGTTCTAAAACAACCTGTGTACCAGAAGATCTTTTTGAAATCGAAGATAAGTATATCCGAACAACTCCATACTCGAAAAATTCAGTACTCGAAAAATTATGTGTACTCGATAATGTTGTACTCGAAATCTCTGTCGTTGTCGAAGAAATCTTATAATCGAAACTCTTGTGTACTCGAAGCAAAAATCTACTCGAAGACTATGTGGTGAAACTCCCCTTTGAACACTCTATCTGTACTCGAAAAAGCTGATCTCAAAAATTTTGAACTCGAAAATACTTAAGAAAATTTTATAAAAATATTTCTTAAGATCTGGAGTCCCAAATTTAAAAAGCAGCTAGATAGAGTAGAGTAGATTGGTAAAGTAAGAAACTTGCTTGAAAAAGATGTTACCTTGATGACGAAAAGAGCGCTTAAGCTCTGATACCACTTGTAGGTCTCAAACCGGATCAAGAATGTAGCTTTATCACACAAATCATCATTAATAGACTCTAACAAGTGCGGAATCCATGCTAGAATCAAGAAAGCAAGTAGAAAAATGAAATCTTTGTATTAAATACTGAAGTTCGAGTACAGATGCCTCAATACGTTTAGAGAAAAAATGCATCGGGATTCCAACCTAAACTAGTACAAAATACGTCTGTTTATACTAATCTAGGTGTACTCGAAATCTAACACAAAAATATTTCGAGTACTCGAACACTTGGTGTATTCAAAATATCTATACACGAAAACTACAAAAACTATCAAAAAATAAATTCTTCCAATGTTTGACTTTGTCAGTCTTCATCGTGTAGTGGGCTCTACAGTATGTTAAGGCATTGGTTCGTGTATGGTAACTTATCCAGTTTTCTTAGTTAAGACCAGACGACTTAACTAGCGTATGCAGCTGTTTCGGTCGTCACCCAAATAGACGCATCCGTAACCATTTCTGCTGGTGTTTTGAATTTATTTTTCATTTCACTGATGTTCCCGATTCAGGTTCACATCTCGATGGATCGTCACCCATCCAGATACAAGCCTGCTTCGAAGAGCCATCACATGAATGTTTGTGATTTACCTGTGAAATTGCCAGTTGTCACATAATATCCCAAAATAGTTCAATAAGTAATACAACAGAATTTAAATGGTTATGCAAAAGCTTAAACAAATGATAAATTGTCTACGTAATACGATAACATAAATTGTTTTCAAAATGTTAAGTATGCATGCATGTTGGACTATGTGTTGGCTCCTTAGGTGCAATCTTAGCCTTGAGTATTATAGTTACCTGAGAATACATATTAAAAACGTGTCAACATAAATTTGGTGAGTTTACAGGTTTATATCAACAGTAAGTAAGAAAATATAGTTTGCCATGTGACTGTTGTTTAGTAATGTTTGCCAGGCCCTAAGTGTTAGTTGCGTCGCTACCGAACTAGACTGTTTGTTACTGCCTCCGCCATGTTTATCATATAACAATGGCGTGATGGGTCGAGAATACACACGTCCTGACCTCCAGTTAGTATTGGCGCCCTGTGGGGTTTGTCAAACCCAATAGTACTATCTAAGCTCGCCTCGTTGTGTTTACATTAACAGTATGACTGTGCGAGGATGTTATACGATATACAATACTTATGAGTTTGTTCCCAATAAACCAACATTCATAAAAAATGTTTGTAAAAATAGTTTACATGTATTCTCCCCTAGTTTAAAGCTTGAAAACAGTTTAATAGAAAAAGAGGCCGTAAACTAACCTATGACTGAGTCTTGTGTAAGTGCTAAGCTCGTTTGACCGTTACTTGTTACCTATATCATGCATGATATATGAGTTCGTGTTCATATTCGTGTTCGTGCCCAACAACTCGAAGTTGTCGTGTTTGACAATGTTCGACCGTGTTTGACTAGTTTGACCAGTATTGACCGTGTCGACTTGACGACCGTTGGTGACTTGTTTAGTTTACTATCGTTTGTTTAATATGCGTCAATTATCATGTAATACATGTAAACACATAAAGCATGTTCAAAGCCCGGCACCACCCAATTTTCCCTGGGTCACGCGATTTACCTCTCTCATGTTGGTCGTGGGACCGGTCAATGAGGGGCGCCTAATGGTGGTGTTCACCATTTACTATTTATAACAAGTTTCCAATATTAGAATGTTCCCATTTCTGGTAAGTTTCTAGTTTTATTAGGTTTCTATTTTTAGTTAGTTTCCATCAAATTCACATTTTACCATTCTAAGCATGCATTTTTCCCTAAATGTTCATGTTATCGCTTAGCACATCGTCACATAATATCAAGTGTTAACATATTTCCTCTATACGCAACAAAAGTTACTATATTTAGTAAGTTGCTGCATTTAATCATGTTTGTTATTCAATTTATCATGCCAATACTTTCATATCATCATAAGAAAACATTTACAATTATATTTCACTCTTTAATATGACCATACACCTTTATTTACAAAAATCCCCAATTAAAGTTACTATTAATGGATAGTTCACAACAAAACTCATTTTTATCAAAATCTAGCCATTCAAATATGTTCATAAGACCATTATCATCATAAAAACACTTAAACATAGTAGAAATCAGCATGCATGGAAATTTCTTTTGACAAATGTTTCTATAATTAGAAACATGTGCACCAATCATTCATTCCATCAAATTTAACCTTTCTAACATGTCATTATACACAAAATTAACCATAATTCATCATTTAAACATATATATCATGTCTAAGTCACTATCTAGCATTATCCTTTACTACAAAAGTTTCCTTTTATAGAAAGAGCACAAATCTTAACTAAGTGACATCAATATCTCAAATAAACTGTTTCAAAACTTTAAATCAGTAATCAAGACACTAAACTCATGTTTCAAAGCCCACAAAGTCATGCATGTGTCACGTTTAGTGTTGCATGTGTGTTCAAAGGCAATATTACCCGTAAGAGACTACCTTTAAAGGCTCAAGAAGGCTGAGATGAGGCTGAGTAGGTGGTAACAAGCTCCTCGAGTGGCTGATGATAGGTGTTCTTGTGTGTTGATAGCTGAAATCAAGTAGTTAGCTCCTTCTTCAAGCTTCTAATATTCAAAACTCCAATGTAGCTTCAATACCAGCTCCTAGATAACTCCTGGAGGTTGAAGGTGGTGTTTGCATAGGTTCTTGGTCAGAGGTATGTTGTGGGTTCGAGAGAAATTGAGTAAAGGAATGAAATGAAAGAAATGGGTTGGCTTTTATAGAGTTTAAAGGCTCTAGGGGCCTTAGCGTACCACCAAGGACAAAATAGTCGGGTTCTCCACCGGTGCACATCACGTATCGCCAAGGTGTAAAATGATCGGTCATGGCATACCGCGATGACTTTCGGAGAAGTTCAATACCGCGAAGGATTTCACCAAGCCCATCGTGTACCGCGATGGGTCTAGGGCAGATCCAGTTGCCCAAATTCATTTGTTTGACTCATTTTTCGTCCGGTTTTCAGTTATTAATTATCATTTTTCGACTTTCGTCCTGATTTTGTTTGTTATGTGTTAACACTTCATCCATTATTGTTCGTTTGTTTTCTTTGTTCGATAATTCACCAACGCTCGTGAGTTTAAGACACGTGTGTTCACTTTTCGAAAATTCGTTGATTTACAATGTGATTGTTTGTGTTTAAACTATCGTGCCACGTATGATACTAATTTAAACCAATTCTAGTGCCATGTATGATTTAATAATATAAAATATTTTTTAATTAAAGAAATTGCTGACCTGAAAACTGCGAGGTGTCACAAGTTTCTTCTATGAATTTTGGGCCAATGATTTGGCTTCCACATACCTCCGACCAATAGATGGGAGATCGAAATTTGCGCCCATAAAGTGCTTCAAATGGAGGGCATTGAATGCTAGTATGGTAGCTGTTATTGTATGAGAATTCAACAAGTGGAAGATGATTATCCCAGCTACCACCAAAATCAATCACATAGTTTCTAAGCATGTCCTCAAGAGTTTGATTTGTACGTTCTGTTTGTCATCTGTTTATGGATGATAAGCTGTGCTCATATTGATTTGTGTGCCCAGGGCATTTTGAAGAGTTTGCCAAAGTCGTGACATCTACTAACTATCTCTATTAGAGATTATTGAGATCGGTACTCCATGTCGGGATACAATCTCGTTGACATACAGCTTGGCTAGTCGATCCGTGGAATAATCTTCCTGGATTGGTAAAAAGTGTGCAGATTTCATAAGGCGATCAACTATAACCCATATAGAATCATGATTGTACGACGTTCTGGATAGTTTGGTGATGAAATCCATAGAGATCTGATCCCATTTCCACATGGGAATCTTTGGTTGTTGCAATAATCCAAAAGGTCGTTGATGTTCGGCCTTAACTTTAAGATATGTCAAACATTTATCCACGTATTCTGCTACATTTTTTTCATCCCAGGCCACCAATAAAAGTCCCTAAGGTCTTTATACATTTTGTTGGCAATTTGGATGAATAGAATACCTGGATTTGTGTGCCTCATCCAAGATGATTGATCTAATGGTACCGAATAGAGGAATCCATATTTGGCTTTTGAAATACAACAATTCATCAGTGTTGATTTCCAATTGTTTGTCTAACCCTCGTAGCTCCTCGGCTGGGTACTTGATTGTTTGTAAGGCTTGTTGCCGAGCCTCTTTAATTTGAGTAATCAGACTTGTTTGAATGGGCACTCCTAAAGATCTCACACGTAAGGGTTTGACTCGTTCCTTGAGAATGAAGGCATCGGCTATGACATTCGCTTTACCTGGGTGGTAACGAATTTCACAGTCATAGTCATTTAGAAGTTCCATCCATTGCCTTTGGCGCATGTATAACATCTTTTGATATAGAATATGTTGGAGACTTTTGGGGTCAGTGTATACAATACACTTTGCTCTGTATAGGTAGTGTCTCCAAATCTTAATTGCAAACACTACTGCACCAAGTTCTAGATCATGAGTGGTATAGTACTTCTCGTGTATTTTTAGTTATCTAGAAGCATAAGCAATCACCTTATCTTTCTGCATTAGTACGCATCCAAGACCTTGACGAGGAGCATCACAATATACACTGAAGTCTTTTGTGACTTCTGGTAGTGCAAGTATAGGCACGTTGTAGAGTTTGTGTTTCAACAGTTGGAACACCTCCTCCTATTGAGAACCCCATATAAACTACCAACCCTAAGAATTGACGAATTTCTGTTGGTGTTTGGGTATTTCCCATTGTTTAGCCGCTCGAATCTTGCTATGATCCACTTCTATACCATTTTCATTTACTACATGTCCTAGGATTTGGACTTCTTGTAACCAAAATTCGTACTTGGAAAATTTGGCATATAGCTTTTCCCGTGCTAAAAGTTCCAAAATTACTTTTAAATGTTTTGCATGCTCCTGTTGGTTTCGGGAGAAAATGAGAATGTCATCGATAAATACAATAACGAAATCATTCAGATAAGGTCTACACACTCGATTTATCATATCAGTGAAGACTGCAGGTGCATTTGTTAAGTCAAATGGCGTTACTAAAAACTTGTAATGTCTGTATTGGGTTCTGAAAGGCGTTTTAGGAATTTTGTCGTCGTGAATTCGTAATAGATGATATCCATACCTTAATCGATCTTAGAAAAATAAGTAGCACCTTGCAACCGATAAAATCAATCGTCGATACGAGGTAGTGAATAACGGTTCATGATTGTTAATTTATTGAGTTCTCTGTAGTCTATGCACATCTTGAATGAGCCATCTTTATTTTTCACAAAAAGAATTGGTGCTCCAAAAGGTGAGAAACTCGGTCTAATAAAACATTTATCCAGGAGTTCCTGCCATTGACCTAAAAGCTTTTGCATCTCTAAGGGTGCTAAATGATAAGGAGCTTTAGCAACATGTGCTGCACTTGGAATCAAGTCAATAGAAACTCAAGTTGTCTCACTAGGGTAATCCATATATTTCATGAGGAAAACTTCAGGATAGTCTTTAACTACATGAAAATCTTCAATATATTTTTGTGGGATACTGATTTCAGTTACATCTGCTAGGAAGGCCTAATAACCTTTCCATAAGAACTTTTGAGCTTGCATGCATGATATGATACCAAGTTTCCTACCAGCTTGTACACCTTGAACTATGAGTGTATTACCATTAGGCAACGGAATACAGATCACCTTGTTTTGACATACAACTTCTGTTTAATTGTCTGAAAGGCAATCCATGCCGACACGACATCAAAGCTTATAAGTTCAACAGGAAGAAAAGATATTGAAAAAGTGATCATTCAGATTCAAGGAACATCCTTGAATAACATTGTTGACTTTTATCAATTTGCCATTGACAAGTTCAATGACATATGGGTGTTCTAAATCTACGGTAGGTAATGAAAGTAATGATGCAAATTCAGGAGAAATAAAAATTTTATTTGCCCCATATTAAACAAAATTGATGCGTATAGATTATTAAGAAGGAACGTATCGGTGACAATGTTTGCATCATGCCTGGCCTCAGTTGCCCCAATATGGAAAGCTCTCCCTCTAGCTTCATTTCCTTGATTGGTGTTATTGTTGTTGGGACAATTTCTTATGAAATGGTTGGAGCTTCCACACTTGAAACATGACTTGTTCTGTTGAGGGGTTTGTCGTGGCGCTTGATTTGGTTGACGGACAGGAAAGTTACATTATTTTGAAAAGTGTCTGACTCGATTATAGTTTGTACAAATAGGACATGGCCCATTGTGGTGAAAGGGACAATTTTTGCACTTTGGTTCCTGTCCAGTATAGGCATTCTTCTTAGGAAGAGTTGCACCATAGCTTTTGACTGTTGGTGTATTCAGGCTTGTTTCAGCCGGAATCTTTGTTTTGCCTTTCTCAATCTACTTTCTTTTAATGCCCCTCTTGTTATCGTGGGCATTAAGGTTACTATGGCTCACAGGAGATTCTGTTTTCTTTGATAACGCACCACTCCTTACTGCCTAGTCAGTAAGCTTAGTGGTCAACAAGATGGTACATTTAAGTGTGGTTGGTTCTGCTGCGGTCGCCATACCCCGAATCTGGGAACCAGACCATTGATGTACTTCTCGATCAATGCTGCTTCCATGGGAAACATGTTACGAAGCAAGCAAGTAAGTTCATGAAATTGATTGGTGTACTTTAAAATGTCAGCACCAATCATAGAATGATTACATAATTCCTACTGTATTTTCTGGATTTCAGTAATTGGGCAATACTCTGATATAATCAAAGTTTTGAATTCGTTCCAGCCTATGGCATCAATGGTGATTGTACCCAAAGTTTTCACCTGGTTATTCCACAATGTTAAAGCTGAATCTTTCAAAGAACAAGCAACATAAGACACCTTATGCCCTTCTAAACATTGGCTGATCTTTAGTTTAGTTTCCATTTCCTCTATCCACTTCAATAGTCCTGCTACTCCTTCCTTTCCAGTGAAAGTAGGATGGTTGCAGGAAGCAAAATACTTGTAACTACACCCACGTAGTGGGGGATCAGGAACAGTTGTGATTGTACCGGTGGTGTGATGAGTTCCAACGTGTCCACGAGTGACATTGTGTTTAGCATGGTCCCCACCCGAACCAGAAGTGATATTTTGTTGATGTTGGGTTAATATACCCGGTACAACAGCGGATAGTTGTTCCTTTACTATTCATGCTACAGCAGCCTCGTTCAAATCTGAACCACTTACAGTCGCAGGTGGAACTGGATTTGTTTATAGGTTAGTAATGTTCTTAGCAGGTCGACTTGTTTTTGGAGCCATTTTCTGCTCACATACAGACAAACTCAGTTCAGAGTTAGAACATTTAAATATGAGCCCCTTCAGTCACATAAGTTCAACTGTATATAGTTATATTGAAGTGTTATGTTGATATGTGATTACACAAGGATGTTGTATAACTACATTGATATTATCTAGATATGTTTGTAACACAGACTTATCACATTGATGTTTGTAGTTATACTGAGTTTTGATATCTCAAAGACATGGCATTGTGACACCTATAAAGATATGTTATCACACTATGTTATCTCACAAATACGTGCTAGCATCACATAGCAATACTGCAATGACATACCGATATAGATATGTTATTATTCAGGTTTGATATGTTACCATACAGATTTTTGGTATGTAATTACACAGGCTTTTGATATGTTACCACACATGCTTTTGATATGTTATGCTATGATACCAAATTACTTTTTATGAAATACAAATTTGATATGAACCACACATTTTGATACAAAACAAACATACTAAAAGAAACTTTTCATTGCTATGATATCATTTTATACATCAGAATGGCTATGTACATGAAAATTTCATGATGCTATCTTGACTATTAATCAACCTATTCGTATGGGATCTATCCTATACATCAAAACTTACCTCATGATATCACTGTCCAACCTATTCGATCGTATCTAGACTGAGATATCCCAAAACTGCTACTCACCATCACTATTTACCGTAAGAAATATGGTAAACAAGCAATAATGATGGCCAAAATCGCCATCATCATCATCGCTACGACTACCAGTCATAGCTCCAAACTCATGCTCCTCACCCTCTCAATGTTATTTCTTACCCTCTCAAAATACCTCCACACCACTATCATCACAGTCCACTACATCTGAGACTCTATCATCTCCCTCCATGCTCTAGTGCATGCCTCAAAGGCGGTCACCTACTCTACTAGCATACGATGAGACGCACCTGTCTCTAAAAAAGTAGCTCGTGCTTCTTGTAAAGAAATACGTGACTCATTCAACTCCGGACGGGTTCCCTGCAAATCAAGTGTCATCTGGCGGAGCTGGGCCATAAGCTCGGCCTACTGTGAAGACTCAACCACCTCGTGTGCGGAGCCCGGAAAATCCATAAGGTACTAGTTGATGACAGGGAGGAAGACCTTTGGTCTTACGAGCCTCACCCCGCATACATTGAATCCTAGTAAACACTGGGACCCTCTTGAGCGTAGGACTCTTTGCCTGTCTAATGGCTGATGAATCCTCATCTAACAGATTAGGATGTCTGGGTGGTGTATGAGGCACCTGTGGTGGTGTATGGGGTATCTGTGTACAACTCATGAAGCTGTTGCGGATGAATCTGACTCTAAGCTCGTACTGGAGCTAGGAGGATCGTCTGGTATCACATATGGAACCCTTTGATAAATACAACATTCTCCAGAGTTTGACATCGTTGTATCAAATACAATTTTCAGATCAGTATTATGTAATATAATCAATATTGATATTCAGTATAATCATGATATCAATTCCTATTATAAAGCAACTATTCATCAATAAAGCTAATAATTATATTTGTTGATTACGATCGGTGATCTCAGTGTTACTATACGAGCATATGGCTATAGACTAGGTCAATAGGTCAACCTAATTCTCTATGACATGTGGCTATGATACCACCCTGTCACACCCCCACCTCTCGTCACCAGATCATATCACTTTTAACTCTTTGAAGATTGTGGAAGCATAGTACTGATGTCTCAGAGAGGGGATGCAACTTTACTTGTACCAGTATTAGAACACATCAAGTTAACTTAAATAAAATATGATACAAGGATATCATTACTATTACAAACCATAGATCACTGTTCATAGCCTAAAATGCATTAAACATCTTAAGTTGCTTATTTACGCGGTGCCTAAAGGTGCAATCTCTCACCTTTCGTCACTGTCTACCTGTAAAATATTTAAAGTTTAAAAGGGTCAGCATAAAAATCGATGAGTTCTTACACAAGACTTGATACAATATGATATGTTATGCAGAGCCAATGGAATGTATTGACACAATAAGAATAATCATGTGACCCATATCTAGTTCCTTTTCGACTCATATTGATATTGCCTAAAGGAAAACATAGATGCCTTGCCTTAACATATTACTACGTTAAGTTTGATATTGGAAACGGGAACAAACATACGCACCGGGGGAGATGCAATCCTCCCAGCAAATGGCGTTGTTATCCTGATAGTACTACCATTGTTTACTCATTCAGCCCCACATGGGTTCATTAGACACAGTTCGATGGTTGAAGACTTTTGATATAACACATTGATACCCATGCTCATCCCATGATTTTGTATTGTAATATTTTGTTTTGCTTTGTTTTGTTTTGTATTTTGTTTCTAGTTGTAACTTGTAATTTTTGACTACGTGTTAGTATCATCGATACTAATAGTATCGACAACACTACCATCGATACTTACTTTAAGTATCGACAGTTATTAGGCCATCGATACTAACAATATCGATGGTAGTGTCTATATATAGGTAAGTTTTGATGTTAATAGTACTAATCTTATTCAGATTTCATATTTTCAGATTGTAGTTTTCTCTCTAATTGCACGAACTCAACTCAAGTATTAATACAAGAAGATTGAATCTTTATTATTGTGTTATTTTCATCTTAACTCGCACACATTTGTAATGGATTCCGCACGTATATTTGTGTGATACCAAATCATTTTGATCCTCAACACAGACCAAGTGATCTCAAAGGAGGTTTATGGGAGTATTTAGGTTTTGATAATAGGGTTGGAACACGAAACTTTGTACGAAAATGACGAGGCACGAACTATTTATAGGAACTGGAACGCGAATCGAGATAACCACTCTGCGACACCTTGCAGGACACGTGTCAAGTCACTAGGACACGTGGCAGCCACCCTAGACACATGGAATCCACCCTAGACACGTCGAAAGGCTGTAAAACATGTGGCATGCCACCTAGGACACGTGTCCATAAACACACGTAGTGTCTTGAACTTGTTTTCACGATTTTGGCTTTATACGAACTCCATTTTGAGCACTGTTTTCGCCCACGTTCACAATATTTAAATACTTTTCTAATCATATCAAGAACTCCTCCTAGGTATGTGTAGATCATATAGGTCATTTTATGATTATCGTTCAAAACTCGTTTGATCATAACTTTCATTCCTAACGTCGTTTGAAAATTTCTCTTTCCCTCATTATGATTATCACTTTGTTGTCTTAATAATGTGATATTATAAATCCATAGACCACTTGATAGTATCATGTGATCACTCTTTATAGAAAAGTAGCCACATAGCGACTTTATCATGTCATTATAAAAACACTCTTCATAGAAAAATTGAAACACTTCATTATTTTTAAATTTATTAAAATACTATGAAAAACTGGTTGAGACTTTTGAATTGCAAGTGGCGTATCATACGCTGGAGGTGGTGTATGATGTGCCAGACACTGCAATTTGGGTGTTTTCGCGTGTCAAGCAATTCCTAATCATACACGACCCATTCCTTGTTTACAAACTTACCCAAAACCATTCAAATAGACTTTATAACTAATTATAAAGAAGTTTTGATGATCAAACATAAGATCCAAACATTTGACAAGTATTCCAACCAACTTTCAAAGTCATTAATCGGGTCTGAACTTTGCACAAACAAGCAATTATCGTTCCAACCCTTCTAAAACTGATCTAACACATCCATATACATATCATATGGATTATTAACAAGCTTAATCATTATATATCTACACAAACTATACATGCACACTAAATCCAATTGTGTATCAAATTCTTAAAAAGTTAAACTGAGCTATTTTGACTCTACAAATTAGATGTATACACTCGTGTAGATAATCCATTGTTTACAATTTTGTGAATCTACAACATTAGCTTGACAAGTCTTATGTTCACACAATTGTGAATCAAAGCATGAGTATAACAAAATAAATGTTTGCACTTATGTAGATCATGACTTCTACATTATGGTAATGTTTACACGATTGTAAATCAGTTTAGCCATTGACACTAATTGAATGTTCACACCTATGTGAATCCTTCAATCAAAATAACCAAACAAACATAACTATTATCACCAAGTTAAAACAAAACAATAAGTCACATATATGTTTAAGTGCAAAATTACTTGTAGTGTGGACTCACTCAATCCTATAACTACAAGTCAAACAAAAATGGGTAATTTACCTTGATTAAGAGTGTTGTCTCCTATAACCAACTCCTTCCCGGGTTGTTTGGTATGAGTGTCACTTCCACTTCCTATTACATATCCACATATAACAAGATTTAATAATATGAGCACGTAACTTGTGTTATTTATATAGCTCAATCCATTTGGCCAATTTTACTTCTAATTCACCCAACTAATCAAAATTTTATATCAATTGAACTTATAGTTAGGTTTATTAGTCTTTCTTATCAGTTTACACTTCATAATTAATGAAAACCTCTTTGAGGCATTTTATCAAGCAACTCATGTGTAGAATTTCACCCACACATGTTATTAGTTAATTTCAAGTTACCTCAATTCCATCATATGTTCAAGTTCATCTAAATCATAAGTTTAGTAGGTTTGCTGAGTTTTAACAACACCTTTGCATATAAAACATCAACATAACATTAACTTATAGTCAATTTTACAAAGTTCATATGTAAGCCAAACCCACATGATTTACCCAACACCCAAATCCTCTCCTATTGATTCTTTATGTAGGAATCATTTGTTTTGGTGTTTAGAACATGATTACAAGAATCAACATGTTCGTGATCCCAACAATACCCAATTCAAAGTTTGGATGAAAGCCATTCCCATGGCTCTATCCTTTTCTACGAAAATTCAACCAAAACAAGAACATAAAACTTACTACTAGTTAGGCCTTTCTTTAGATGTTGATTTCTAGCTCCAATCCTCTAATTTCAGTTCAAGAACATTTCAATTTGATCAAGATGATGTGATGTGACACCCCACAAATTCCTGGTCTGTAAATGATTTAATTAAATAATATTTTATAATATTATTTCTTACTTGGAACTAGAATTGGTTTAATTTAGTGTGACACGTGGAACGATAGAACAAACACAAAGAAATCACATCGTAATTCGATGATTTACCGGAAACGCACACACATGTCTTAAAACTCGCGAACGTTGGTAAATAATTGAACAAATGATACAATCGAAGAATATTAAATGATATGTGAACCTATGACAAACCAGAATAAAGCAAGGATGGAAAAACGATTAACGAGAACAAAAAACGAATGGAAAACGAATTGTATAAATAAAAAAGGGTCATTGGGCCAGCCCAGGACCCGTCACGGTATGTAAAGGGTCTCTGCAAGATCCTTCGCGTTACGAGAAAGTGGGCTCTAAATTTGAATTCTTCGGAAACTCATCACGGTACGCCACGACCGATCATCTTCCACTCTGTGGTAAGCGACGTGTCTCGGTGGTGCAACCGACTATTTTGTCCATGGCGGTAAGCCTCCTGGAGGGGACTCTTGCCAAGCCTTCTAGAACTTAAAAACTTTATAAAGACTAATTCAGTTCATTTGTTAACTTACTCACCCTTTCTCTTGAACCCAGACACACACTTTCCAGCCAAAAACACCAGCTAGATCCACCTTCACCCTTAGGAGCTATCATGAAGCAATCTTGAAGACTTCGGAGGCCTTGAAGCTTGAAAGAGACCTTAGGAAGCTTTCCACCACCACCTTCCTTGTGTAGAAGCTGAAGAAACACTACCAGTAGCTGTCGGAGCTCGATAAACTCCTATTCAAATTGAATCTTAGCTCCAAGGGTCTTGGGAAGGTAGTCTTAGTAGTCTCTTTGCACTAAAACACCATTAAAACACACATGCAAGCATGGATGCTCCCATGCAACACACAAATCAACACATGCACTGAATTTCTCACTTGTACACTGATATTAGGAGTATTGAATTACTGATTTGGTGTTTTGGCATGATCTATGATGAGCATTGATGCTATTTGATGATTATTTAGGAATATTGCTATATATAGTAACTTTTATGCTCAGCAGTGTTGATTTGTGATGATTTAGACATAATAGATGTGTTTAGAGGATGATTAATGATTAATGTTGATGATATGAACTTGATAAATTGGTTAAAAATGATAGAATGGGTGATTTGTTTGTATCTTTCCATATTTAGTAACTTTTAATAAGAAACTAGGCCATGCATGTTGATTTCTACTATGATTAAGTGTTTTGGTCATGATAATGGTCATATAAAATTATTGGATAGTCGATTTTGATTAAAATGATTTTGGTGACAAACTTGCTAATAATAGAAACTTTGAATTGGGGATTTTGTTAGAACACATTATAAGAACATGTGAGATGGTGAGGTGTATCTTGAAAGGTCTTTTTATGATAATATGAAAGTTGTGGTATGATTTATTAGTAATAAAACGTGATAAAAATAGGAACCAAATATTTATAATAACTTTATTTGGGGATTTTCATTAATTTGAGTTATTGAACATGTTTTGATAATAATAGATGATTTAAAATGCCTTGTTATGATAATATGGAGGTTGTTGTAGGATTAATTGGGTCAAAACATGATAAATATAGGAACTTGCTATGTTTTGTAACTTTAAAAGAAAAGGTATGCTTAATTGATGACTTGTGACAATGTGCTATGTGATAACATGATCATATAGGGAAAACAAGCATGCTAGAATGGTAAAAGATGATTATTGTGTAAACTTACTGAAAATAGAAACCTGCTAAGAATGGAAACGTACTATAAATAGTAAGTTACCCATTGAACATGACTTATGTGTCTACATGCAATACATAATTAAATGACAAACATTAAACGAACGATAACAAACTAACAAGTCACCAACCGGTCGTCGAGTCGACACAGTCAAACTTTGTCTAACTTGTACGGACATGGTCAAATATGAGCAAACGTAACTACTTAGAGTTGTTGGGCACGAACACGAACACGAACATGAACGCGAACTTATATATCCTACAAGATATAGGTAACAAGTAAACAGTCAAGCAAGCAAGCTTAGCATTTACGTGCACAACTCAGGTGAGTTTACGACCCCTTTTCTATTAAAATGTTTTTACGCTTTAAACTAGGGGAGAATGCATGTTTTTATAAAGCTATTTGTACGAACATTTTGTGTGTATGCTGGTTTATTGGGAACAAACACATAAGTGTTGTGTATCGTATAAAGTCCTCGCACAGTCATACCGTTAATGTGTATACAACGACGTGAGTTTAGATAGTAATATCGGTATTGATGAACCCCACGCAACGCCAATATTGACTGGAGGTCAGGACGCGTGTAATCTCGACCAATTGCCATTGTTTTTATGTCACCCCCCAGCCGGCGGGACGTATCGACTTCCCCGCCGGGCGGAAGGTTCTCGGGGCGTGATATCGTGAGTGATAATCGTGATGATCAGATTGTTTACATAGCATCAACATTTAGAATAACTAAAGCACAATAAAGCATTAAACTAGGATTACAGAGTTAAATTACAACTGTCAATGTTTGATAATTTAACTACGTAAACCTATCAAAAGAATCAAATGTTTCTATCTTGTATCTGTACAAGATATCAAAAGTGACTCGCATCAATAATAAAATGTGTGCTTTCCAAAAGTTTACTAGGTCCTCTAACTGGGCATCCTAGCATGCAATCCTGTGCCTTAGCTTAATCCTGTACGTCACCTGAGAAAACATGTAAGAAAACAAAGTCAACACAATGGTTGGTGAGTCCATATAGTTTATTTGTTGAAAAATAGCTTTAGCAAACCTCTTTCGGTAAAACCTTAACCTCATTAACATCACATGTAATATCCAAATCGGTATGCTTATATATAGGGCATACGAAAGGGTCGAGCCTACAACCCGCCCAGACGCCATCCCACCACATAGTAATCCGCATATGACACTGTTGTTAATGATAATTAAGCATTTTACCTACAACCCAATTCCGTCTTCATCATAGCTTTTGCATACTGTTAAAAGTTTACAAGTTTATAGCATTCACGTTGATTAGCTTTAGAGTATATTGTACAAGGACAATTGTTCCACAAATCATAGTTTAGCTTTCACCAATCTCATGCATGGGTACAAGCTTTGCTCTAGCATAGTTTAGCATTTACGTAGCCCACGAAAAGATACAAGCTTTGCTCTAGCATAGTTTAGCCATTACGTATCTCATGAATTGGTTTTAGCTTAGCATCAGAATAGTTTAGCATTTACGTATCTCATATATAGATACAAGCCTTGCCCTAGCATAGTTTGGCATTTACGTATCTCATATATAGACACAAGCTGTGCACACACATAGTTTAGCATTTACATATCTCATATAAGCAGACACAAGCCTTGCTCTAGCATAGTTTGGCATTTACGTATCTCATATATAGATAAAAGCTTATCATTAGCATAGTTTAGCTTTCACGTATCTCATGCATGGGTACAAGCTTTGCTCTAGCATAGTTTAGCAATTACGTAGCCCACGAATAGATACAAGCTTAGCATTTAGCATATAATCGTAGCTTTTAGCATTTAGCTTCTAGTATTAGCATATAGTTTGAACATATAGTCTGTACATTAGCATTGAGCATATAGTTTAAGCATAGAGTTTATAGCATAAGCATCGAGTATGTAGTTTAAGCATAGAGTTTATAGCATGAGCATCGAGCATAAAGTTTAAGCATAGAGTTTATAGCATAACCATCGAGCATATAGTTTAAGCATAGAGTTTATAGCATAAGCATCGAGCATATAGTTTAAGCATAGAGTTTATCGCATGAGCATCGAACATACAGTTTAAGTCTTAGTCTCTAGCTTCCAAAATCAGAGTTACAAGCTTAAGCATTAGTATAAGAACCATGAATAAGAGTAAAAGCATTTAATAAACATTTCAATAATTGTTTAAAATGTATAACATGCTTCTCAGTCCCGAGGTGAAAACAAATATGTTTGAAAAGGGACAAATGAACTCACCTTATTGTTGTTGAGGTTGACTTAGCTTAAACAAGAATGCACATGCTCTTTGTTTGTACTTATTGTATTCACGATCCTGTATTTATTTCATGTCGTAGGTAACTTGTAAGTATAAATCCTTAAGTGCGTGTTTGTGTGTGTTTGTGTTAGCCTTAATTTGGCTAACACTCATGAGTCTCGTTCATTATCCGGCCTGGAATTTAATATATTATGTAATGTAGTGTTGAACTCCTTCATTGTTTGCAAATTCTCAACTTAGGATTTAATTTAAAAGTTATAACTTTTAAATAAAGTTCTAAGTCCTTGCATGGTTTGTCTAGCAAGTTTATCACCACCTTTGTAATAAACTAAAGTGATAATCCATGCATGAGTTTATTATTGATTTGAGGCGTTCGTTTGTGTGTTTGTTAATTATCTTGAATCCTTTGGGCCGGATAATCCCTTGGGCCAACTTATGTGTAAATGGGACGAGTAGTTATGTGTCTGGGCTTAGGCCAATTGTCTTGGATCATTAGTATGTGTGTGGGCCGAAAAGTTTAGCTAGGCCGAGTGAGATGTATGGACTGCTTAAGGCCAATCAAATGAGATGGGATTGAATTAGTGACATGGGTTGAGCACATGGGCTGAAATGGATCGAAGGGAAACTTGGCATCAATTCCAGCGAACCTTGGGTTCGTTTGGGAAAGGGTTCGGCCCATCCACCGGTCTAGCTTCTCCCAGGTTCGTACCACCCCTTAGGTTCGGCTACCTTTCCAGCTCAGGTTCGTTCGAGTGAGGGTTCGGCTCTTCTAATTAGGTTCGCCTCACACCAAGGTTCGGCTGATATGGAGGTTTGCAGCAGAGGTTCGGTGTGTATGGTTGCCATGAAGGTTCATGGAGGTTGGGTTCGTGGCCTGAGGTTCGGCTGTCCCAGATGATAAGATTCGGTGGTGGTGCTAGGGTTCGTGCATGCATAAGGTTTGGTTAATACAGAAAGGTTCGTTCACCCTTGTAGGTTTGGTGATGATGCTGGTTCGGCAAAGGATGGGGCGCAGGTCCAAGGTTCGTGAGCATGTAGAAGGTTCGGCCCCCAGTGTGGGTTCGGGTGGTGACTGATTGATTCAGCACAGGGTTCGGCTAACCCTTGCAGCTCACAGGTTCGGCCAACCTGTTACACACGAATCTGGTTCATCTTCAACCTCCTCATCGAGCTCGAACCTGTTGCAGGGTGGTTTTCTTGGCAATAGTTATGCAAAAAGGTTTTCTTGAAGGTGTAAAGTTCGGTGAAAATGGGTTTATGACCGGTTGAAGTGAGTGGGTCGACTAATGTGACAAAAACCCTATTTTTTTCAAACATTCAAGCTCAATACCTCGAATTTGGCTGGGTAAACCTACAGATCAGTTGTACTTCCTTGTAGAGGGCGTTGAGAGCTTCGTTTGGACACCAAGAACGTCTGATTTCGTCCACAAACGAGTGAGTTATGCTAGTTTGAAGATGGTTTTCTTCTAGGGAGAGAGAGGTTCGGGAATGGAGGGATGAGAGAGAGAGAAATAGTGAAATAAATTCAAGGAAGACATCATTTAGTCTTTATATATCCCGGGGTGTTCGGGTTCGTTTCGGTTGCTCGGTTTTCGTTTTCGTCGCGTTTCCGGCACGTTACGCGTGTATTTTGTAACTTATATAAAAAGAATTTATTTTCGAATGTTTAGAAGGTGGTTATTTCTAGTAAATCTTTTAAATCAATGTTTCTTGAATTATTTATCGTGGTTGATTATTTTAAACGTTTCGTTAACTCGCGTCCGTTGCGCGTATTCTATGTAATTAAAATGAGTTTATTTGTAATATTTCTAAAAGATTGTGATTCCTAATAAACGTTTAATATTAAGTTTTCTTAATTTATTTTCGTTCGTTTCGTATTTCATTTTCGTTTCGTCAGAACGTGTCACCATCGCGCGTATTCATTCGAATCGTCACCCGAACGAACACGACGTTGGTTTCACCTTCTGATTCTTGTTTCTACTTTTCAGTCATCGTTTCAGAATGTTAACTTTCAGATTTATTCGTACAGATCGTCACCTATGCGAATAATTCATCGGTTTAGCATTCTGTAACAACAACCGTTATGGTTTTGTTCTGTTTAACCTCGCATACGTTTATACATAATAGCATTAAATCAAGCATCCGCGTGTTAGTTATGTGTTGTCTGTTGTGTTTCTGACTGTTAAACCGTGAGTTTTAATCGGATATCAGAAACGATATCATAATAGTTTAGTGTCAAGCTTCAAGTGTCAATAGCATATACATAGTTTACGTAGTTTGTACCTGAGTTACTGTGCAAGTTACTGTTGAGATCACTGTTCCGGCAACGCTTCCGGCACTGATGTTACATTTTACGATAGACATGGCAGAGCCATGGCAAACAGTCTAGTTCGGTAGTGACGCAACTGACACTTAGAGCCTCGGGCTCGGCAAACATTAATAAACCACATGACACACGAAAAACTTTGTTTTTGACTACTTATTGCTTATCAAAACCTGTGAACTCACCAACTTTATGTTGACACATTTTTAACATGTATTCTCAGGTAACTGAAACGCATATGGCTAGGAATGCACCTAAGGATGACAAGCACAAGAGTATGCATTTCTTACATTTTGAAACTTCATATATTTTATTATAATGTGTAAACATTATTTCATTTGAACAAGCTTCCGCACTAGTTTAATTTCCGCTGTGTAACTTTTAAAAACCATTTTGGGTTATTTATGATATACTGTTGATACATCGTATGTCCCTAGCTCATTGTAATTGTCTTTTTTGATTGTATAAAGCATATATTATCAATAAAATCAAGTATTATCTATTGTTTAATTGTGTTTGACATGATTAAGTTTGATTTTTCTTAACAGATTGACCATTCGTGCGAATGAACCAAGAAATGAGTTAATTTGTACGAATGAATGCCTAGTGAATGACTTACTTTAACGAATGAGTCATTAGTATGACTCATTCGTATGATAGGCTCATTCGTTTGTCGTCATTCGTGCAGAATAGTCATTAGCATGACTCATTCGTACGAATGGCAGCAGACTATATAAACCCAACAAACATAATGTTTAAGTACCTCTGCTCATTCCCAGACATATCCACCTGGGTTTCAGCGCCCTCTCTAACTCCAACATCTATTTTCAGCCCTTGGTCGATCGTTTCTAGACAAAACGTTGATTCCATACCTTCGATTGATCAGGTGGTACGTTGGTATCTATTGGAAAACCCTCAAATAGGATTCCACACTATTTGAGGGCCTGCCGAGCAGAATTCGCGTGGAACCGTTGCATTTTGGAGGTCCTACAAAGTGGTATCAGAGCTTTGGCTCTTGATTCTACTCAGTTTCCATTGAATTAAGAGGATTTGGTGCTTTTTGATCAAAATCTGCAAAACCCTGTTTTATCTCCATTAAAAGCCCACTTTTCAATGCTAAAACTTGTGTTTTAGAGATTCTTTTCCTTAAACGTTTATTCCAAAAGCTTAGAAATATTGTTTTGAAGGTGTATACCAAGTTTGGTGGTGTAAATCGGTCTAAAAATGAAGTTAGAAGGATTTTCGTGCTGCTAAAACCCCAGATCGTACGAATGGACTCTTCAGGAGAATAGCTCTTCATTCGCAGCATACGAATAGCTTCATTCGTGTGAATAGCTTACTTATTCGTTTGAGTCTCACGGAAATAGCCCCTCATTCATTTTCCAGATTTGTTATTATCACCAACTGGTCATTCGCCCTTCAGAGTCTTATACGAATAGCTCTCATTCATCCAATGGAGTTCTCATTCGTATTAGTTTGTCCATTCGCCCTATAGATCATTCATGATAGTTACTCTTTCGCCTCTTGATCTCATCCGGTCCTCCATTCGCATCAATCACTTACATTCGTACCCGTCATTCGCATTGTTCAGCTTCATTCGTCCCAAGGGTCTGAAATTTGTCTAAGTGTCAAATCAGCTTGTTTTCACTGAGATGGATGAATTTGCACTAATGGCTAATCAAGATCACAGGATTCAGAACCTTTTGCTCACTAAGACTGAGACGGGAAATTCCAACAAGGCACCAAATTTACTATCTTTGGATGACTATCCACACTGGAAGTACATGTTTGAGATCCACATAAATGGAGTGGATACTAATCTATGGATGATGATTGAAGGTGGATATTTGAGGCCACTGAATGAAGATGGAACTCTAGTTCTTGTTACCAGAATGATTGAACCTCAGAGAAAAGCCTGTGATTTTGATAAGAAGGCTTATCCTATATTGTCTGAACCTATTGCTACTGACATATTTCATCAGTTCAGACAATACTTCTTCAAAAATGCTATGGGATGCTTTGCAGCAAAGATATGAAGGCAATGATGCATTGAAGAACATAATATCTAAAGCTTTGAGGAAGGAGTTAAACAACTTCATGTTTGCTGGAAATGAATCATTAGATGATCTGATAGCTAGATTCTATCATCTCCTGAGTGAGCTTTATAATCACCAAGTCAAGACAACAACTCAAGATAAGATCCAATGTCTTGCTGATGCATTACCTCCAAAGTGGGAACCTTTTCTTATGGTTTTGAAGCAGAGTGAGATGCTTGCCACCATGGACATAAATGACTTTATACAAAAGCTGAAGGAACATGAGAGCGAGAACAAATGGAAAGCAAAGAGAGGAGCTCAAGTTTAGGATCCTTCTATTTGCTACTTTACTCCAACTGTAAATGGAAGTTCCTCTCATGCTCCATTGAAGACTGCTTTTGTCTCTCAAACCACTGAAGCTCCTGGTTCAAGCCATGTTAACTTCAAACAACCTGCTGCAACTTCTACCCCTATGACTCACTCAGATGATAGTCATTCTATTATCAACTTGAAAACAGAAAATTTTGATAAAGTGACAGTAGAAGTAGCCAAGGAACACATGGGACTGTTATCAACTCTTGTGAGTTCATATGATGGATTACTTGCAGGTCAAATTGGCAATCCTCACTTGACCAATGAAGACTATTCACAGATTGATCAGGATGATATGGAAAGAATTGATATAATTAAGGCTGGCAAAATGGTCTTAATGGTTTTAACAGGTTTCAGACGATGCGATTAATGCATATATAAACATGGAAACGACTTGTGTAACACCCCGACCGATGGCAGAAACGTCGGGATGCCACGAGGGATGTGTAGATTGTTCAAAAGCTCGTGGGCATCTAAATATATACCATCACATATCAATCAAACAAATAAATGTTTACACAAAAATCATGTTCATCATGAATTTAAGTACATCAATTACACAAAAGATTTAGCTAAACTAACTAAACTCTAATCGTCAGAATTTCAGTTAATTAGCTAAGTCCAAGAATCCTATGTGATGATGTCCAAAATAGAAGAAATCATCCTCCTCAACCTACTTGTCTTCGTTACCTTAAACATGTAAGAAAATCAAGTGTCAACTACGAAGTAGTTGGTGAGTAATCATAAGTTTTTATACTTAAAAGTATTTTATAAAATGAGTATAAAAGTTTATGTTCAAAAAGGTTTTATAAAAAGTTTTGATTAAAATGAGTATAAAAGCTTATGGTTTTTCTGAGAAAATCCACCAGAGTACCTGCGTGAAAATCCAACACAATCATCCCAGCACAAAATCCAAACACATAACCAACACATTATCACATAATCAATTTAATCATAGATAATCCTAAATAATCATAGACAATAATAGATAATCAACCACATAACCATTCAACACATCTCAAACACCAATATTCTCAAATAGTATCTGTGACAATACATGGAATTTCCGTAATTAACATAAGTTAAAGACATGATCCATGGAGTGGTGGCTAACCACGTGACAATACATGAAATCAACTGCAACTAACTGAAGTTAAAGGCAATGATTCATGGAGTTGTGATAATCCAAGTGACAATACATGTAATCTTTGTTATTGACCGAAGTCAATGACAACTTTACACGGATATATGATAATAAGTGATAATCCATAAATAATGATAATTCTATAATGTGAATATCATATTGATAAACAGGTATCATCCTTGTGTTATCAAAATAATATTTAAAATTGGTATACATGTTTCACCTCCGAGTTTTAAAACAAAACAGTTTCAAAAGGAGGTTATGAGAACTCACCTGAGTCCTTAGAATTAGTGTTATCGTAGGATGCGCGCTCACGTGTATGAAATCAACAACAACTCAATAATCTGTAATTTAATATGTGTTCATGTTCATGAGTATATGCATTTCATTATCAGTAGGTGTCCATCTATGTTTATTTTAACTCCTAAGCATTCATTAACTTAGTTGGTTCAATCTAAGTTAAAATAGTATACTTAGCATTTTATAAATGTCTCTCATTAAAATATATTTTTGACTTGTTAAATTTTAACTATCTTGAAATGAAAATTGTGCTATGAGATTACCCATGTATTTCATAGGCAATCTTAGTCATCCGTTTATTTATGCATGCACGATCTCATTTAAACCAACCACCATACTTTAAGTCATTACATTTTATTCCATGTTTAAATAAATCAAGCTTAATTTTTGCTAATAGGCTATCCAATGTATATAAGTCTAAGATATTGAGTTTTTATATTTAATAAGTGAAAAGGTGGTGGTTGTTGTAGTTACTCGTGCATGCATGAATATATATGTGTTTGTATGTAATGATCATGATATTTCATTTATCACTAATCCTTTAATTGAATCGAAATTAGGTTTTTATCCATTTAGGAGCAGCGAACCTTTCTACATAGGTTCGGCTCCAACTGGTTGCATGACAAGGTTAGCAGGTTCGGCTAGAGATAGGGGTTAGGTTAGCCTTGAGGGTTCGGTGGTGACCACCTTCAGCCTAGTCAGGGTTTTTGAATCCCATGCCAATGGTTCGGCTAGCTAATGGTTCGGCCCCCTAATGGTTCGGCCATGTAGCTTCTACCTAGCCCAAGGTTCGCTGGTTTGGATTCTTAACCCCCTCAAGGTTCGGCCCAACTAGGAAAGAGGTTCGTGGGCTAGGGTTACATGGTTGGGTTCGTCTAAGGGTTCGCCGATCACCAACCTTGTTGCCTAAGGTTCGGGACTCCACAAGGTTCGCCCCATGCAAGCTGGTTCGCCCATTGTGGGTTCGTGACATGCTAAGGTTCGCCATTCCCATGTTCATCTAAGGGTTTGCCAATCACCAACCTTGCTGCCTAAGGTTCGTCTAGCTTGTGCAGCAGGTCTAGGGTTCGGCCATTAGATAGGAAGGTTCGGCCCGTATGATGAAAAGGGTTCGCGTATGCAACTAAGGGTTCGGCCACCTCCTTTTAACTCTAAAAAGGTTCGGCTAGAGGCTGGTGGCAAACCTGTAACATCTTCATCGTGTGCAACCTGTTACAGATCAGTTTCTAGGGTTTTCCCATGATCTACAAACGTTTAACTAAGCAATTTTAACTGTTTTAGATCGGCTAGAACATAAATCGGTTATGAGATTCGTGATTTATACTAAAACCGAAAAGTAGAGCTTAGATTTACCTCTTTACGTTGATCAAATGTAAGGTTTCTTCGTATCCTCTTGTTCCTCTCGATCACGCGGTCGTGTAGGCGCCGAGATCTCGTGAATCCGTCGAGTAACGAGCGAGATAAGTTAGAGAGAAGGTGGAGAGAAATGTGGGTGTAGAGAGAGAGAGAGAAGTCTTGTAAATGGGAAAGAAGAAAGAAGGGTGGGCTTTTATAGCCCGGGATCTCCCCGCGTGCTCGGTCTCGTTCATTTCGCGTTAACGATTATAAGATGTTCGGTTTTTTTGACTCGTAATATATTTAAAACATGAAATGCTAAAATAATTAAGTTTCGTTGCCACCAAAAATGATTTTAATTAATATTGTTTCGTAAAATGGTTTTCGTTTAATTTACGATAATTCATTTATTTCATTAAAACGGTTTATTCGATTCTGTTTTAGGTTGTGATTCCTAATAAATGTTTTTAATTTATTTTTCTTATTTTATTATCATTAAGTATTATTATAATTATCTCGTCAAAACGCGTTACTCACGTATGTATTCGTAAAGATCGTCACCTTTGCGAATCCAACGCTCGTATCGTTTTTCGATTCGATTTACTATTTATGGAATATCGTTTCAGAATATTATTCTTAATAATTATTTTCGTGTGAATCGTCACCCACGCGAATACATTATCAAGTTAATATCTCTGAATTAATATTCGCGTTTAAATTATGTTCGTAACCTCACCATCGCGTATTCATTTCCAATTAAACTTTCATTATTTTATTAACTTAAATATTATCATCCACATTCCAAAACCCACTAAACCATATCACTGACACATCCGTGATAGACCAAAATATGCATATGTATAGGGCATATGTAGGGGTCAGTCGCAACTGCCCAGCCACCGTCCCACCGCTATTTCGATAAACCATGACCATGTGTCCTTGACTATGTTCAGCAACCAAACTATAACCAGTAACAACTTCAATCCTTTTCCATTCAAATCCAATAATCCATAACTGTGAAATGTAACTGCAATAAACTCTCTGGTTCTGTTTAGTTGGGTTTCAACTAAACTCATCATGGTTTATGCATAAAATAATATATTCTCAATGTATACCAATAACAGCGATAATCATTAATAATATCGACAAATAATTCATTGTCATTAATAATAATAAATCTCGTGTCGTAACAGTACAATCGTACGACCGGAAATACAGTGATGTTACAACTTGTTTAACACTTGGTTTGTTGATTTAAACATGATAGTTCTATATTTTATGTAACATAAAAGAAAAATGATGAAGTCTAGCCTCTTAATTTTTATTATTTTTAAAAAAATATATAATCAAATAGTAAATTTTTTGCTAAACATGTCTAATCGTGTTTAACAGGTACCTATTTTGCCAGCTCTAGATATAATGTGCCTTTGGCAAGTGCAGTGAGAAGGGCTAAGGAATTTGTTAGAAGAACAGGGAAGGATATCAATCTCAGCAAGGATTCTAAGTTTGGCTTTGACATGTCCTCAGTTACGTATTACAATTGTGAGGATAAAGGACATTTTGCAAGGCAATGCAATAAGCGTAAGAAGATGGGGAATAAGAATCCTTTCCAAAATCAAAGATCCTCTTCTTCAAATCTTGAGAGACGTTTAATTCCTATTGAAACACCTTCTCAGCCAAATTCTTTGAATGCAAACAAGGCTCTCATGTTTCAAAATGATGATGGGAAGAACTGGGAATTAAGATTCAATTCTGATAAGGTGAATGATGATAAAGCTTGCATTGCTGAGAAAAAAAATTAAGTAGAAGCTAGGGTGGATATTGATTCAAAAGAAGGAGAGGCAAGATTAGATGAGTCATCTTGTTCAGAAGATGAAATCATTCCAGATTCTGAAGCTTAAGAAGGAACATATGCTGAATCTGAAGATCAAGATGCCATCAAATCCTATCTCAACATCATCAATGAAACAAAGAAGAAGCTGGCGATAGTTGAGTGCGACTATGAGACTTTGATTCGCAAACTCATGAGTTATGAGAGTTCTTCTTATATCATTGAGCACATGATTAGTGATGGGACTGATTTAAAAGGGAAGGGAAACAAAGTGAATTACAACATGTCCTCCACCAGTTTTAAATTGTTTTGTCAATTCACCAAATGATAATGATAACAAAAATTTTCAAGTCAAAACACCTTTTGTAATTGATCCAACTGAAATTACATCAAGCTGTGAGTCTTTATCTTCTAAACCATCATTTGTGGAGGGTAATGTTGAGGATTGGGTCTCTGATTCTGAGGATGATTTACTTTCATCATTTAGTGCTACTACTCTTGACAATGAGACTTATTGTGTCAATAGAATTGACCTAATCCCCTCAAATTCAAAGTCTACTTCCTTGACTTCAAGATTTTCTTAGCTTGTAAATTTTGTGAAGATTTCACCAAATTGTGAAGAAAATATGTCTAACAAGGTTAATAATCTTGTTTTTAATGGCACCAAGGGTTTGGTTTTAGGAGTTGATAAAAGACAATCAAGTGGTTTGAAGAAAAACATTACTTTTAATTGTCAAAACAAACAGTTTAAACAACTAGTTTCAAAAACTACTTTTGCTAAACCCAAACCATTTTCTTCTAAAGTGGACAGGAGAGCATGTTTTGAATGTGGTGCGTTGGGGCACATTGCAAGATTTTGCCCTCACGTGACTAGATCACATCCTGCACCATATCGAAAAATAAATATGTCTCTTGCAAGAAAGGTGAAATCAGTCAAGCATTCACCTCAAGTCAGCCCAAAACACCAAAACCCCACCAAGCTTCAAGAAAAGGGAAAAAAGGGTAATTGTTGATTAGGACACACCTAAGATTGTTTTTGTCAAATAATCAAAGCCATCCTTAGTCTATCTGAAAAATTCTCAAAACAAAAACACTATCTGGAAGGGAAAGTCATCTGAGACTTTAATACCTAACAATGCAAAATCTTCAGACCTTTGAGATAAGGTGACTTTGGATGGGCAATGGATTAAAATGAAAATTCCCGACTCATTGGGTCAACCCAAGATTGTAAAGGATTAGGCTCCCAATTTCAACTAATGATTTGTGTTTGTGCAGGATGCCCCTAATGCTGCTTTAAACAGCACTTGGATTGTTTCCCCTAATGTAGCTTTTGCAGGTGACAAATGTGGTTTTATTACTGGTAAGGGAATTCTTTCAAATGGACAAGTCTCGTTTGATAAAGTGAAGTATGTGAAGCAGCTTGAGAATAATCTTCTCTCAATGTCACAAATCCGTGACAAGAAATACAGAGTTTTGTTTGATAATTCTAAATGTTGCATTCTCAAGAGAGACATTGTCACACCTGAAGACTGGATCTTGATGTTAGCTCCAAGAAAGTAGGATCTGTATGTTCTCAACATGGCCACAGGCCACAGCTTCAACTACATCTTTTACAGCTTCATGTTTTATGTCTAAGGAAACAGAGAAAGATTCTATTCTTTGGCATAAGAAGATGGGTCATTTGAGCTAAAGGAAGATGCATCATCTGGTTTAAAACAATCTGGTTGAGGGCATGAGTTTAAATAATTTCTAACTGTCTGATGTCTGCATCTCATGCAAGAAGGGAAAGCAAACCAAGCGGTCGCACAAAGTTAAAAAGTTTCACTCAATCACTGTTCCTCTTGAGCTTCTCCACATGGACTTGTTTGGTCCTGTCAGTCGCAAGAACATTGTTAGAGATTAGTATTGTCTGTTCATCACTGATGAGTTCTCTAGACACTCTTTGGTGTTTTTAATGAAGGAGAAATATGAAACGTTTCAATGTTTTCAAGTTCTAGTGACTAAACTTGAATCTCTTTATAAGCTCAGGTTCGCATGTCAGAACAGATAATGGGACTAAATTTAAAAATCACAACAAGGAGACCTTTTGCAATCAACATGGAATTATGCATCTGTTTAGTGCTCCGTATGTCCCTCAAATGAATGGTGTTGCTGAACGAAAGAACAGAATCTTAATCGAGGTTGCTAGAACGATGCTTGCTCACTCTTCCTTACCCGTTCAATTTTGGAATAAGGTAATTACCAATGCATGTTATACATTGAATTGGGTATTGATTGTAAAGAGACACGGGAAGAATTGCTTTGAATTGCTCCACAATAGAAAGCAAAATCTTAGATATCTTGAACCATTCGGTGCTCCATGCACAATGCTTAAGAGATATTGTCACACCCCCAAATTCCCACTAACGGCGTCAAGCTGTCGGGTGTGACATGGCAGGATCAAAGCTTTAGTCATATAGAATGACTCTATATGCGTTCGTAAAATACACTTTCATACCATCAATAACCAAAATAGTTTAATAGTTTATGTAGCGGAATTCATAAATAAAGCAGCGGAAATAAAATTGTTTCATGCAGTGGAAATTAAATATTAGAAACTACAATGTTTGACACAACATAATAACATAAAAATCGTTTATCAAAAATATGAGAGAAATATATGCAGGACTTGCGCTCGTTCTCCTACGTGCATTCCTATCCATGTGCGAGCCAGTTACCTGAGAATACATGTTAAGAAAAAGTGTCAACACATTGTTGGTGAGTTCACATGTTTTAATAAGCAACAAGTAATCAAAATAAAGTTTGTCGTGCGTCATGCTGTTTGTTAATGTTTGTCGAGCCTGAAGCTCTAAGTGTCAGTTGCGTCACTACCGAACTAGACTTGTTTCTTTCTGCCTATGCCATGTCTATCGTAAAAACAATGGAGCGATGGGTCGAGATTACACGCGTCCTGACCTCCATTCAGTATTGGTGCCACGTGGGGCTCATCACACCCAATAGTATTATCTAAGCTCACCTCGTTGTATAAACATTAACGGTATGACTGTGCGAGGACTTGTGACGATACACAACACTTAATTTTTGTTCCCAATAAATCAGCATACACAAATGTTTGTACAAATAGTTTGAATATACAACATGTATTTCCCCCATACTTAAAAGCTTGAAAATAGTTTGAGAAAAGGGGCCGTAAACTCAGCTGAGTTATGTGCGCGCGTCATGCTAGATCAGCCTGTGTGTCTGTTACTAGTTACCTATATCACATAGGACATATAAGTTCATGTTTGGGTTTGTGTTCGTGCTTGTGCTCGTGTTTGTGCCCACTAACTCAAAGTTGTTATGTTCGTTAACTGTTATTTTATTATAGTTCGTTCAAGGTTCGATGTGTATCACATATTGTATGTAAACACATAAATCACGTTTAATGGACAACTTACTATTTATAGTAAGTTTCCTTTTTTTAGTGAGTGTGCATCGAATTACATTTTAGCAATTCTAGCATGCTCATTTAGCCTAAGTGATCATGTCATCACATAGCACATTGTCACATGTCATCAAATAAGCACAAAAGTCAATTTTTAGTAATTAAGGTTATTATTTATAGAAAGTTCCTATATTTGACATGTTTTGTCATCAAAAATTACATAAACATCCCTAATATCATTAAGACAAGATGCCTAGAATCACATTTCATCATCTAACATGTTCTTAACTTATGTTTTCACAAAATACCCAACTTAAAGTTACTTCTAATAGTAAGTTTTCATATTTACTATGTTTTAACTTCAAAAATCATGTAACAATCTTCCACATCATCATAATAAATCTTCAACATCATCATAATAAGACATGCTAACCTATCTATCATTATCAAACAAGTCCAATATCTTCAATTCATGAAAATCCCCAAATAAAGTTTCCTTTATTGGAAAGTTTTTCTACAAATTCCACTTTAACCATAATCAACTTATTCAAATGGGTTCATAAGACTCTTAACATCATAAAAATAACTTGAACTTAGCAAAAATCAACATGCATGGCAAATTTCTTGCATAAAAGAGTCTATTTATAGAAATCCATGACCAAATCACACAAATCATCAAATCTATCATATCGATCATGCAAATGTCATCAATACTAACTTCAAATCATCATCCAAACTATCACTGCATATCTAGAACATCATCTAACCACATTTTGTACTATCAAAGTAACTATTTATAGTAACATGAACAAATCATCATCATAGCACATCAATATTCAACATAGCTCATTTTAATAACTAAAAATCAATCATCAAACCCTCAAATCACAGATTTTGAAGTAAATTTCTTTGCATGTGAGTAATGTAGTGTTGCATGTGGCCGACAAGGCTTGCATGTGTGTTCTAGTGGGTGTTTAGTGCAAAATGGTTATCAAAACTACCTTCCAAAGGTCTATGGAGCTGAGATGTAGCTGGAATGATCAAGAATAGGTTCTGGAAGTGGCTGATATTGGCTCTACAGCAGGTACAAGGTGTTGGTGGTGCTAGAGACTCTTCCTAAGCTCCTTTGGATGTTAAATTCTTCAAAGAAACACCAGGAGTAGCTCAAAATCGTTTCTGGAGAAGTGAGATGGTTTTTATAAGATTTTTGCGTTCTAAGAGGAGTCGCGTAACGCCAAGCAAGCCCGTAGGGGGTCTTGGCCAACCGCCATGAATATTTTAATCGGGTTTTCTCCTAAAACACACCACGTACCGCCTAGGTGGAAAACGATCGGTTGTGGCAGACTGCAAAGAATTCTGAAGAATTAAGAGTCTGCCGCCCATCTTCGCGTAATGCCAAGGCTCTCACTGGGGCCCTTGGCATACCGGGAAGAGTCCTGGGCTGGCCCAATTGTCCATTTATATTTGTTTGATTTGTTTTCCGATCGTTTTTATTGTTATCGCCTATCGTTTCTTGACTTTCGTTTCAATTTTGTTCGATGTTTGCCTAAATATCATTCAATTATCTTTCAATTGAATCAATTGTTCGACATTCACCAACGTTCGTGAGTTTTATGACACGTGTGTGTGTTTATCGGAATTTCCTCGAATTACCGAGCTTTATGACTGTGCTTGTACTATCATGCCACGTGTCACACTAAATTAAACCAATTCTAGTGCCACGTGTATAATAACAAATTAAATAATCATTTAATTTAATTGTTTAATGACCTGGAATTTGCAAGGTGTCACATCATTCCCCCCTTAAAAAGAATTTTGTCTTGAAATTCAGCTCGCGTTATCAGTATTTGTTGCGTTCGTGAACAGATGTGGGTATTTATTTTTCATTGGTCTTCACGGTCCCACGTGAATTCCGGTCCACGCCTCGAGTTCCATCGTATTTTGACAATCGGTATGCGACTAAGTTTGAACTTCTTAATTTCACGATCCATGATTTCGACCGGTTCCTCAACAAAGTGCAGTTGTTCATCGATTTAAATCTCCTCAAGAGGAATTGCAAGCGTCTCGTCAGATAAGCACTTCTTGAGGTTTGATACATGAAAGGCATTGTGCACTCTGCTCAGCTCGTTTGGTAGGTTCAGTTCGTAGGCTATTGGGCCTATTCGTTTCACAATCTTGAATAGTCCGATGTAGTGAAGATTTAGCTTCCTTCGTTTCCCAAATAGAATGACTCCTTTCCTAGGTGAGACTTAAAAAGTACTCTGTCTCCTACTTTGAATTCCAAAGGCTTACGCCTTTTGTCGGCATAGCACTTATGTCTGTCCCGAGCTGCTTCCATTCGGTTTCGTATCTGCACAATATTTTCAGTCGTCTCGTGCACACGTTCGGGGCCGGTTAGTTGGCTTTCACCAACTTCTGCCCAACATAAAAGGTGATCAAAACTTTCATCCGTAAAGCGCTTCAAACAGTTCAACCTTAATACTGGTATGGTAACTGCTGTGTAGGAGAACTCTACCAATGGTAAGTGGCTCTCCTAGCTACTGCCAAAATAAATCACATATTCTCTATGTATGTCTTCCAACATTTGTATGGTTCGTTCGCTCTTCCCATCAGTCTGCGGATGATAAAAAGTGCTCATATCCAATCTCATGCCTAGTGCCTTACGTAAGGACTTCCAGAAGTGTGCCGTAAATCGACCGTCACGATCCGATATTATCAAAACCGGCACTCCATGTCGAGTGACCACTTCCTTTCGATAAATTCGGGTCAATTTATCTAATTTGTCTGTTTCCTTGATAGGAAGGAAGTGTGCAGACTTAGTGAGTCGGTCTACTATTACCCAGATGGCATCGCAACCACACGCCATTTTGGGCAGTTTGGTGATAAAATCCATGGAAATGTGCTCCCATTTCCATACCGTTATCTCAAGATGTTAAAGGAGTCTTGATGGCTTTTGATATTCGACCTTAACCTTCGAACATGTTAGGCACATGCTTACGTATGTCGCAATATCTTACTTCATGTTCGGCCACCAGTATATTCTCTTCTGGTCGTGGTACATCTTGTCAAAACCAAGATGTACTGAGTATCGGCTCTTGTGAGCTTCATCCATCACTACGCTTCTCACTCCCCCATAGTGTGGTATCCAAATTCGGTCCATAAAGTAGTATGCTCCATCGGTCTTTACCTCTAGTTGTTTATCCATGTTGCGCAAGGATTCATGAGTGAGGTTCTCGGCCTTTAGAGCTTCCAGTTGCGCATTCCGAAACTGGTTAGGTAGCTCAGAGTGTATGGTAAGTTGTAGCGACCGTACACACCTGGTTGTTTCCTTCTGGCTCAATTCTTCAGCCACTATGTTAGCCCTTTCCAGGGTGGTACTTGATAGCACAATCGTAATCACCTATGAGTTCAACCCATCTTCGTTGCCACATGTTTAGCTCTTTTTGATCGAATATGTGTTGTAGGCTTTTATGATCAGTGAATATGATGCATTTCGTGTCGTACATGATAGTGTCGCCAGATCTTCAATGCGAATACTACGGCTCAGAACTCTAGATCATGAGTGGTGTAATTCTTCTCTTGCACCTTTAGTGGTCGTAACGCATAAGCAATGACCTTCTCGCATTGCATCAACACGCAACCGAGTCCTTGTTTCGAGGCGTCACAGCAGACTACGAAGTTGTCACATCGCTCATGTAAGGATAGTATAGGTGCACTGCATAATTTATGCTTTAGTAGATTGAATGCAGTTTCTTGTTTCATTCCCTATTCAAACTTCTTGTCCTTGTAGATCAAGGAGGTGAGTGATTGTGCGATCTTCGAGAATCCTTCGATAAATCGCCTGTAGTACCCTGCCAGTCCTAGGAATTGCCGCGCCTCAGTTGGAGTCTTTGGTGCTTCCCAGTTTTTGATGGCTTCAATATTAGGTGGGTCTATGGGCATTCCCTTCTCATTGACCACGTGTCTAAGGAATTGGACTTCGCGAATCCAAAAATCTAATTTGGAGAACTTCGCGTAAAGTTTCTCGGTCTTCAATAATTCTAAGACAAGTCTCAGATGTTCAGCATGTTCTTCCTGATTCTTAGAGTAGATCAGGATGTTGTCTATGAACACTATTACGAATTTGTCATGGTACGATTTGCACACGCGATTCATGAAATCCATGAATATTGCCGGTGCGTTGGTAAGTCCGTAGGGCATGACCAAGAATTCATAATGTCCATATCGTGTTCTGAAAGAGGTCTTAGAAATGTTGTCCACTTGTATCCTCAACTGATGGTAACCAGATCTCAAATCGATATTCGACTAGGAGCTTCACCCTTGTAGCTGATCAGACTGGTCGTCTATACGTGGAAGTGGCTATCGATTCTTGATCATCACCTTGTTCAGTTCCCAGTAATCTATGCACATTCTGAATGTTCAATCTTTCTTCTTCACGAATAGGACCGGTGCTCCCCATGGTGAGAAGTTCGATCTGATGAATCCCTTGTCTAACAGCTCTTACAACTGATTAGACAATTCTTGCATTTCAGTCGGTGCCAACCGATAAGGTGCTTTTGCAATCGGCGCAGCTCCTAGAGTGAGGTCTATCTGGAACTCAATTTGTCTCTTCGATGGTAATCCAGGTAGATCTTCAGGAAATACTTCGGGATAGTCGCGAACAACATTGATGTCCTTGATCTTCCTCTCCTTCTTCGGTTGCTCCGTGATAAGGGCTAGTATTGTCGGGTATCCCTTTCACAAACACTTGTTTGCCTTCATGCATGACATGATGTTCAAGGGTATCCCCCGTCGTTCTCCTTGAATGGATATTTGATCTCCGTTCGGTAGCGTGACCCGAACGATCTTCTCGTGGCACACAATCTCTGCATTGTTCTCGGATAGCCAATCCATTCCAACCATCACATCGAAACTTCCTAGTGTTATCAGCATCAGATCGATTTCGAGTTCGTGATTTTCCAAAACCATGATGCATCCTAGAAATATGTGTTGTGTTTAAATTAGTTTGCCGTCGGCAAACTCTACTATGTACTTATAGTCTAGTGGTGTTGGTGTAATGTTAAGTAATTAGCTAAACTCGCTGGATATAAAACTCCTATTGGCACTGGTATCAAATAATATGCTAGCGTAGACATTATTTAAAAGAAACATACTGGTTATGATATTGGGGTCATCTTTAGCTTCACCGAAGCCATTCACAAATGCACGTCCCTTTGCCGTGTTTCCTCCCACCTTCTTTAACTGTGGGCAGTCCCTGCGCATGTGCCCAGGCTTGCCACATTCATAACACCCCTTTATGGGGTTCTGGTTGTTGTTGTTGACTGGCTTGCTTCTACAATCCTTGGCCATATGATCGTGCCTTCCGCATTTCAAGCATCGGTAGCGTTCGCACTATCCCTAGTGATGATAAGAGCATTGGTTGCACCTAGGGTATTTCCCCTCGTAGACACCCTTGCCCTTGGTGTTGGATTGTGTAGCGGTGAATGCTCTTGTTGGTGCAGATTCGTGATGGGATTGTGATTGTTATGGAGAGTAGGTTTGGTTGTAATTGGGCTCCCACTTGCTTTTGTTGTCAGCCTGCTTTAGGTGCTCGCCCCTGTTGGGCAACTTTCCTTGTGCTACCGCTTGGTCAGTTAGATGGTGTGTCAAGCGGATAGTGGGTTGGATGAGAGTGGGTCTGCCGTGGTAACCGTACTCTAGATCTGCTCAGGTAGTCCGCTGATGTACTGCTCGATTATCTTATATTCCGGGGTCACCATTCCCGGACACAGCTTACATAGCTCGTGAAATCGAGTCGTGTACTGCTCAATTTCGGATCCCACCATCTTATGGACCCGAAATTCTTCTTCTAACTTCTTGATTTCGTTACGAGGGCAGTACTCCTCCTAGAGCATCCTCATGAATTCCTCCCACAATACCGAGTTGGCTGCCTCTAGACCCAGTGTCTAGACATAGGAGTTCCACCACATGAGGGCTGACCCTCAAGGGTTCCATTAGCAAATTTGACTTTGTTCTCCTCTGCGCAGTCACACTTCTCCAACCATCGGAGCAGTCCCACTGCCCCTTTGGTCCCTTTGAATGTGTGGGTGACAGCTCAGAAATGTTTTAAACGAACATCCCTTAGTGTTGTTCTTGGATCCTGCGTCTCAGCAGTCAAGTTTGCGTGTTAGAGTTTGCGTTCTGTTTACTACGTTAGTGGAGATAGTATTAGTTTCACCGTTGTTCCTTCCACGAGCCTCACTGTTCAATCTTGTGGCTTCGTAATCCGCGATCGCCTTGTTAACCCGTCATTCCACCATGGCTTTGATTGTCGCGGAACCAATTGTTCGACTGTTGGCACGCACATAAGGTCCTCTACCGGCCATTTCGTTAATATCTATTTACAATAGATAATGTGTTACTTACTATTAGAGTTAGTTGTGTGTTAGGATGCATACAAGTATAACATCATAAAATCAAAATAACATTTCATTAATAATTTTCAAAAGTACGACCATGCTTTTAAGTCTGATCATTACTATCCCAAAATGATTTCATGGGCACAACCTGCCCATTATAGGTTTTAGCACTACTACAGAAATAAAAGTACGCCTAACACTAGGTAGCTAATGAAATGGTGGAAACCAAGTTCCCATTGTCTGCTGGGTTGTCGTCTTCATCCTCGAAAGATTCTTCCACGTTGTCCTCAAATGGCTCTTCTTCATCTTCGAATGGCTCCTCCTCGGGTGTCGGCTCGGCTGCTAACTGAACAGCTAATGCTCCAACCATGGACTTGGCCGCATCGGCTCGTGACTCAGCTGCAACGACTCGGGCCTCAGCTAACCCAAGTCTAGACTCTACCAGCTTCAGTTGTGCGATGACCTCGTCCAGTTGCCTGTCCGACCGATGTGTCGAGTTGACCAAGTTATTATGCATCTGGTCGGTGTCGACTAGCTCCTCCTCGAGCTGGGCCACTCGCTGAGATAGTGATCGCCCCTGATGCCTCCCACATGTTACGGATCTCTCAATCCATGATGGCAACATGTGCCGCGAAGGCCTGCTTTAGGGGGTATCCTAGTGTGGGTAGTCTAGGCGAGCTAGAGGGGTTGCCTAGTGACATGAGTGGAGGTACCCGTTCCTCGCTTACCCACCAATGTATCAGATTAAGATACCACTCCCAATCCTGCGTATTGCTCCATGAGCGAATTCGCATAACCTCTCCTGAAAATAAGTCCACTAATGGCACCATCATGCGCATCTTGCGCTCTTCTTCTTCGGTAGTTTCCTCTGCTGGGCGTTTGCCTAAATTGCGTTCTTGGTTGTCGGCAACTCCTGCTAAGTTTGTTTAATAAGTACAAGCGTATCATAATGTTAGTGTGAAATGTCTAAGTGTAGTGTCTAAGTGTAGAGCAATAACTTTAGTCTAAGTTTACTACATGCAAACCTAGTTCTATATAACCTGCCACTGATACCAGTCTGTCACACCCCCAGATTCCCACTAACGGCGTCAAGCCGTCGAGTGTGACGTGGCAGGATCAAAGCTTTAGTCAAATAGAATGACTCTATGTGCGTTTGTAAAATACACTTGTTATACCATCAATAACCAAAATAGTTTTACAGTTTATGTAGCCGAATTCATAAATAAACCAACGGAAATAGATTTTTTTCATGCAGCGGAAATTAAGTAGTAGACACTACAATGTTTGACACAACATAAGAATCGTTTTTCAAAAATATAAGATAAATGCATGCAGGACTTGTGCTCATTCTCCTACATGCATTCCTATCCATGTGAGAACTAGTTATATGAGAATGGTGCAATCTCTTAAAATAAAGAGATGTACAACTTGGGGAGCTTGTGTTACAACACTTCAATGCAACCATCGTTTACTTTTGATATCTGGTTACTCTACTTTCCCATCTCCCTCAACTGTGTTTGTCGTCTTCGTCTTCTCCATCCCCAACGAAGAAATCATCAATCACGTGGGTATTTGTGTATGACTTTGTTTCCTTAATAAGAATTTTTCTTAACCAGATGTGCATTGTCAACGTCGCGCGAAGAACTTTGAAGCTCGAAGACAAAAGAGGTAGCCTTTCTCGTCTTTTACGAACCATTCATACACGAAAAAAATTAGAAATGGCTCCACATTCAAATTTCAAAAAATTGGATCTCACCTTTAAAGAGGGCTGCATCTCTTGAATTATGCCTCCACTGCTCCTCTTTCTTCACTTCTTGTTATCTTGTGTTTGCCTCTCCGTACCTTGAGAAATTGGTATGCATATTCATAAGATTATTTAACCAAATTTTTATAAACCATTTTAAACTAATTTTTATACTTAGTTGTTTGTCTGCATCAGAATTTCTTAGCATATACTATATGGTTTTCGAACCATCACCATAGCTTCATCTAGTTCTCTTATGCTTGCCTCTCTAATGTTACATCATAATTTTATATACCTCCTCAAAATCTGTTTGACCTCAAATTTAGTTTTTATGTATATGTTTTTTAAAACGGTTTAAATGTATGTTCAGTGTATATGTATGTTATGTTTATATTTATATATATATATATATATATATATATATATATATCAGTGAAGGGTGTGGTTAAGTTAAAAAGCTTGATTGTCTGATAAGCAGGGATCCAAATTTGTGTGTATGTGTATGTGTGTAAATGCTTGGGCAGGATATATGATACATAATTTGGATTTCCAAAAAATGGCAGGCATGTATATGTTTGTGTCAATGGTTTGTATGTATGTTCTGTGTATATGTATATATATAGGTATGTATATGTTTTTGTTGAATAATATATATGTATGTTGTAAATAAATATGAAATTTTTTTAAAGTTATTATAAAGGTATGTATATGTATGCATGTATGTATGTATGTATATGTGTATGTAAAAACTCTTAATGTGTGTACTATAAAGAAATGTATATTTAGTTTTTTCCGTAAAAACTCTTAATATATGTAATTATGTCTGTTTGTGTGCATTTCTATATGCAATATGTTTGTATTAGTTAATTTCCTTATACTTGTTCATGTGTTAATACAAAATTGTTTATGTTTATGTATATATGCAGAATTTTGTAAAAAAAAATAATGGTTATTTACTTGAAAGTAAATTTAAATACAAAGCAACTAATATGCAATTTATCAAATTTTATTAATTTTGTTATGCATGTATATATGTAGTTTATGTTTTTTAAAAGTCAGACATGTGTAAGTATTGTATGATGTATGTATGTAGTTTTGAATGTGTGTATGTAGTTCAATAATTTGTAATTTATAAGTGTGACATATTGATTATTTTATATTATATTTAACATGTACATTCATATATTTTGAGATTCATATCATTTGGTTCTCTTGTGCTTGCCTCTCTGACGTTACATCATAATTTGGTGTACCTCTTTAGAATCTGTTTAACCTCTTTTTTAGTGTTTGTGTATTTGTTTTTTAAAATGATTTGTATGTATGTTCTGTGTATATGTATGTTATGTTAAAAAGTTTGATTTTCGGATGAGCAGGATCCAAATTTGGGTGTATGTCTACGATGTATGTGAGTATATGGTTGGGTATTTTGAAAAAAAAGCTATAGATGTCATATTTTATAATCATTATTATGTGTATGTATAATAGTATGTATGTTATATACAGATTGTATGTTCCGTATAGTATGTGCATGCTGCATAGTATGTTGTATATATGTGTGTATGATGTATATGAGCATAGTATGTCATATATATGTATTTATACAATTTTGGTACACTTTGAAAAAAGATTATTTTTTCCAAGAATCTTTTAAGTCCTTTTGAAGACGACATGTTTCCATTCAAACTTAAAAAGGAAACAATTTTTGTTTCAACTTGGTTTTTTAATGACAATCAATAAAGATAAAGGATAAACAATTCCACGTGTTGGTGTTTATATACCAAATTTTGTATTCTCACATGGACAACTTTATGTGGCATTGTCAAGAGGGATCTCACCCGAAAATACCAAGGTATTTTTGCATCCTACCAAGGAGTTTAATTGAGTCGATGTATACACATCAAACGCTATTTTTCGTGAAATGTTGCACGATGAATGAAATGCATGTATTAATAAATTAAGGTAATTTAATCACATTATTTGATAATACCATACTATTCATTTATAATATATTGACTTGTTCATTTCTCTCTTACATAAAGTAGGATTATGGTTTGGGTGGAATGAAGAAAAAGCTAAAAGATTTTGACAGTCGTCGAAGATATGCGCTCGAACCATAGAGTTGACACATGGATTTTAACTCTAAACATCTATGTTTCCGACAAACTTTTGTTATTTGTGTGGTTTCTTTTTCTTTTTAACAAGATCATTGTGTTTATAACTATTTTTTTTATTTTCGTATGTTAATTTAGTAGAGTTTTGTAAGACTTATGGCATAAATAACCCACAACGAATTGCATACATAAAAAGACCATCGAGAGCTCCATTTATATCATGAAAACAATGATAAATTCCCAAAATACGAACACCGCGTTGTATATTGTCGTTAAGGGTGTTAATCGGTGTCACACCCCGAGCCGGTGGGCTGGGTCGACTTTCCCGTAGGGTGATATAGTCTCTGGGCGCGAAACCATGTGATAATCGACATGATCAGATTGTATACATATCACAACATTTGAGAATAACTAAAGCATAATAACATTAAACTAGAATTACAAAGTTAACTTACAATCGTCGTGTTCGATAATTTAACAACGTAAATCTATCGAAAGAGTCATGAGTTCCACTATCTTGTAACTGTACAAGATATTAAAATAATTCACATGTGTTAAGCAAAAGTATGCACATCCAAAAGTCACTAGGTCCTCTAACTGTGCATTCTAGTGAGTATCCTAAGCTCCTAGTCTTAAATTTGTTCATCACATGAGAAAACATGTAAAATAAAGTCAACACATGGTTGGCGAGTTCATACTATTGAAAACCTTTGTAAAAGTTTAGTAAGTTTAGCCTTTTCCAAAATCCCTTAGAGTCTCATTTTAACCATTCACCACATTCAGTATTGTTTGTGTAGCATTTCCATTTCAAACATCTTGATAGTTTTGAAAAGAATTATGGTTATTCAATTTCCATTTCATTAGAGTTTGAAAACCAGGTTTGAGTTCACAACTGTAGACGACTGAAAATCTGAAGGAGTGTCTCTTGAAGTCACACATGTTGATTAACAGTACCAATCTACAGAAGTAACTCGGGTGTAACTTTCAACGCCGGTGCGTAGTTAGAGGACAACCATCAGAGGACACATAGTCACTTCTGAGGGAAATCATAATCACATGAGGCCAATCATTACAAAACATTGAGTCGACAATTAAGGTCACTGAATGACTAGTTGGGGTTGACACCATGTCAACTCTCAGCATCCAATCAGTCTACCTTACGAAGTCCTTGTGAGTATTGAGTATTGAGACTTCCCGTACCATGTGCACATGTACCCGCTTACTAAAAAAGGTTCTCATCCACGTATGCCCCATCCTCGGTACACCAACCACTTGTATGTGTATGTATAAGAAAGTATATGTATGTGAAAGTCTATGTGTGAGAAATTATTTGTATGTGAAAGTCTATATGTGAGAAATTATTTGTATGTGAAAGTCTATGTTTGAGAAAGTCTATGTATGAGAAAGTTAGAGTTTGTGTATGAAATAATAAGCATTTCCAAGTATAAGTATAAAGAATTGTAAACAAGTATGTCATCATGATAATAAATGATTTATGAAACAAGAAAACATTTATGTAAAAACATTTATGTAAAAACATTTAACATGTTTCTCAGTCCCGTAGTTCATAAAACAAAATGGTTGAAAAAGGACAATGAACTCACCTGTGTTGTTGTATGATTGACTTGATTTAAGAATGCACATGCTCCTTTGTTGGAGTTTGAGTGGTGTTTAAGACTACCTACTAGAATATCTATTTAACTTTAGTGTGTTACCAGGTTTTGGCTAAGTGATCTCACCATATTACCTTTATTGAATTATTACCCATAATTACATAGAACTTAAACTTATTTGAATAAGATTTGTGTTTTAACAGACATGTTTTAAGTTATTAGAAAACAATTTGTTACAAAATTGTATTTGGTTATGAAGAAAGTTAGACTTATTTTATAAAACACTTTTGTTTTATTCATAACACTTTTCAAAAATAGCTAGTGTTGTCTTTTTGACACCTTAACCACTTAATATTGGTTAGGTTACCTTAATGAAACACATGCTTAGTATAGAAATCTCAATTTTTATAAGCTTGGAATGGTGCCTAACTCAAAGTGATTTGTATTGTAACCCTTACTATCACATGATTTTGTAAACATTTTGTTTGATCTTTCTTAACCCTATTTATGATTACTAATTGTCCATGCTTGTTAATATGAGTTATATAAGTTGTATGTTTGTATTGAAAGGTTAGTCCATGTGTAAGGAATGGAAAATGTTGACTTAGGGTCATGAACTCCCATAGACCATTGCCTATCTTAGTAAGTTACCCACTTGTAATTCTCCCCCTTAACAATCCCATGATGGTTAGTATCGATGGAAACCAGTCCCTTTTTCCTTGGACAACACAGCTGAAACTAATATCGACAAGTTTGCGATGGCATCGATACTATCAGTATCGATGTCATTCTTGAAAAGTCAAGATCATGGTTGTCGATACTATTATGTTCGACATTAACTTCCCTTTGATCATGTGGCTTCGATACTACTAGTTTAGACCATGCATCTGCACCCTACCCTTGGATATCATTTAGGTATTAGTATCGATCAAGTCCTAGCAATATCGACGAGGTTAATATCGATTAGAATCAGATCAAAGTCAACAGCTCTTGTCGATATTATAGTATCGATGAGCCTGCTCTTTTCCCAGGTTCAAGACATCGCTATTGTCAAAATCGATGCCCACTTGAGTTCCAATCCTTGGAGATTGTCGATACTAACATCTTCGATGAGTTCTGAGTCAACCAGGTCTGTCGAACTTAATAGTTTCGATGAACATGGGACAGCTCACATTCAAGCCGTCGATACTGGTGTTCTTTCATGTTTATGTGTCGATACTAATGTCCAAGACTTTTCCAGCCATTCTCAACCTTCCCAATCTTTAAGCTAACATGTTCCAAGTGTCCTAGTTCCATTTTCGTGCCAATCCTAAGTGGTTTGAAGTGTTAATACATGTTTTTATGTTAAGAGATGAAAGTTGATGAAAACCCTAATATGGTCGAACCTTCTCACTAGAATATCGATCGTTTGAGCTCGTTTTGAAGTTGATCCTTTGTACTTTTGTGTTCCTCTCGTTGTAAGGATCGTTTTGATACCAAGAACGTCCAATTTGGTTGAGATTTTACTAGGTAGTGTGGGTTTTGTAGAGAGAGAAAGTAGAGAGACGAGTTCCGAATTTGCTAGAGAGAAAAGTTGGAGCTGCATTTGTAACATCAGTGCCGGAACCGTCACCGGAACAGTGATCGTAACAGTGCGTGAACAGTAATCAGGTACAATTTTCATGTAATTCAGTGTATTTCATGTTCATATCAAACCTCAGTATCATTACATGCTATCAAAACAGTGAATTCACAGACATTTCAGAGAAATCAATTCAGAACAATGATTCTTGAGTCAGATAATTATCTGGCAACACAGAATCATCATGTGATTTATTTGTTAGGATCTTATTATGTATAAACGTATGCGAGGCCTTACGGGACAAAACAACACGAATATCGTTACGTGAATGCTAAACCGACAGATTATTCGTATAGGTGACGATCTGTACGAATAAATCTGAAAGTTTAACGTTCTGAATGATATTCAATGATTAGAAAACAAGATTGAAAAGTGTAGTTATCGTCGTGTTTGATCGGGTGACGATTCGAACAAATACGCGCGATGACCGCGCGATTCGATTAAAACGTTAAATAAATATTTTGTAAATTAAATAATTAAAAGATATTTAGTTAATTTATTAGGAATCACAACCTAAAATAATTTTAAGTTGTCTATTTTAAAACTGGGTCGTTTCGTTACGAAAACGACGCGAAAACGACGTTTTTACACGAAACCACGCGAAACCGAACGAACCCGAACGAACCCGGTATTTTCCCCCACATTTATTGTGGCATTTAATGCTACAACAAACACCACCAACCAGAAAAATCCCCCCCATTTTCGTTCATCTTCTCCACCCCCACTCTCTCTCTAAAAACTCACAACTTCTCACTAAGATCTCTCACTTGAATCTTCACCATTTCGTGTGTTCTTGGTGTCAAAATCACCACCATTACATGTAGATCAAGGAAGTACAACAGATCGGGTTTGAATCCGTCAAAAATCGTGGTAAAGATCATTTCTTTGTTTCGGTTTTAGGGTTTCAAAACCCTAGAACGAACCCATCCTTTTAGTCAGTTAAACCCACTTAAAGTTAAGGAAAAACACTCAACAACACCACCAAGTGAAGTAGGAAAATGTTTTAGTTCAAACCATCTCAGATTTGGTCGAACTCCATGGTTGCACCCTGAAAAACTCGATGGGCCGAATGTCTTCCTCCAGCTCGCCGAATGAAGTGGGGCGAAGTAGTCTATTCGGCGAATGGCTACTCTTTCACCGAAGGACCCTATTCGATCAGTACCTATTCGGCGAATGGACTAGTGGAGTATGAGACTCATTCGTCCAACCTCATACGGTCCAGCTCATTCGGTCTTTATTCATTCGACAACCCCCATTCGACCGGCACCCCTTATTCGACCATGACACTCATTCGAACCATGTCTCATTCGCTCAAAGTATCATTCGACCCTCATTCCCATTCGGCCGTTTAAGCACCAGTCATTCGATCGACCATACTTCTTTCGGCCAGAGTCATTCGACTCAACCCATTCGGCTGGGATATGGTCGGGTTACTTCACTCCTTGGGCTGAACCACACCCCAACCAGCCATGCACAATCAAAGAGCCACCTTAGCATGCATGAATAATGTGTCGGCATGGGAGAATATTAGGGTTTTTCCCATTTCCATGCAATATAAGTTGAGTTGAAATGGTCTCATCATGGGTTAGTAAATCAAGTAATAATCATAGTAACAACGAGGGTTAAACTAAAGTTCATTTAAATAATCGTGAGAGTTAAAGTTAAAAATCTAAACTCATTGACCTTAAGAAATAGTTTTCTTAAATCATGTGATCAAACAATGAAGGTTATCAATACCTTGGAAGTTAAAACCTTTGAAAAGTCATGATGTTATCTAAATATAGGGTGAGAGTGTTAATTTATTCATTAACACCAGAATCCTAGGAAAATCAATGGGAAACCCAAAGTCTATTGCTGGGCCCGAAGTTGGCCCATTGGGCTAAATCAAGGCCCAACATGTAAAAGTTCAAACTCTTTAAACCATATATGTGTTAATAAAAGAAATTAATGGGTAAACTCTTTCAAACTAAAATAAAGGATTTTTATAATTAAATGTTCATATTAAAATGGGCTAATTTAAAACAATGATTAAATACTTACAACTAATAAAGTGGGATATGGATCAATCATGGGTAATAAGTAGTTAGATAGAAAGAATTTTAGAAACATTAGTAATCTAAGACACTTAGTTGCACATCGAGACCAAACCCTAGTTACGGCGTCTGTTATAAGTACTTATCGTATTCGAATTCTCTTAAAACAAATCAGGTACTCAAGATACTTAGGCTACAACAACGAGCGCGCATTTTGTGGTAATTCTATACAAAGCAACACAGGTGAGTTCATTGCCCCTTTTCTAACATTTTTGTTTTAAAACGCGGGGCTGAGAAGCATGCGTAAATTGTTTTTAATTAAACTGTTTATTTAAATGCTTTTATTTATTATATGTTTTACATATATATGTTGTTGATACTCCTAGACTCCTGTCTAGGAAATTATTAAACAAGAATCAAATTACCAATTGAATTTAAGTACTCTTATGAGTAATACCTTAAATTTAAATTCTAAATCAACCCTTAGTCCATCAAGTTCAAATTCAAGAATCTAAATTCAAAGTGAAATCAAATGAACATAATCAAGAGATCATATTCGAGGGAATCATAACTCAGTGTGTGATCTGAGACCCAAGAATCATAATCAAATCAATTATCATTGGAAATCACGGGAATTCAAAGAATCAAGAATCAAGAGACTCAGGAAATCAGAAATCATAAGTGTGTGTGAATCATTGAACTAATGAAATCATTATGATCTAATGAACTCATTAATACTCATGTTAAGGTGGATGTCAGTTGTATATGGAATCAAGATCACGTGTAACACACATATAAAGTCCCACGCAGATGCAGAAGACCTTCGGGTCAGGCTGTAACGGGCAATAACATGAACGATCAAATAAAATCATTATCAAAGTTAAAATCAGGAGAATCAAGAGATCAAGAATCACAGGATATCCTTAAAGTCCCCGCTTGTACAGAAGACCTTTGGGTCAAGCTGTAAGGGCAAAACATTAAAGTCCCACTCAGATGCAGAAGACCATTGGGTCAAGCTGTAACGGGCAAATCAATAAAATCCCGCTCAGTTCAGGTGTACTCCTTGTGAGTTATGCCTGACATGGGTCACGTGTGAGAGGTTACAACTTGGACAACCACCAACAACTAAGTCTAACTGATTGAGTAAAATCATACCCAATCATCATGTCTTAGTTGTATTTAAATGTTTTATTTAATTAATAAATTAAATATTTGACATTTTACTATTATCACTGTCTTTTTGGGAAATCATATATCTATGAGGAACCCAATAAATCGAAGGCATATCAGATTTCAATATCATGATCTAAATCAGAGGTGTTGGGTAAAAATGCTTAATTATCATTAACAACAGTGTCATATACATGTTAGTATGTGGTGGGATAGAGTCTGGGCTTGACCCTTTCGTGATTCCCTATATATAAGCATACCGATGTGGATATTACATGTGGAGTTAATGAGGTTAGGGTCTTTACCAAAAGAGGTTTTCAAATCATTATCAAGTCATTTTCAAATCATTATCATACCATTTCCAAATCATTTTCAAATACTAAACTATATGAACTCACCAACCATGTGTTGACTTGATCTTTTTGTATGACTTCTCAGGTGACGAACAGATCAACTAAGGAGTTATTCCTTTCGTACTAGGACTTCAGATAGAAGGCTTAGCTTTTGGACCTGCATTATTTTTGAAGACATCATTATGCAAATTATTTTGTATATCTTGTGTAAATACAAGATAGAAATACATGATGTTAATGGTAGATTTACATTGTTAAATTATAAACAATACTGATGTAATTTAACTTTGTAATTCTATTATGTTTAGCATTTCTCATTTGTATCATGTGCAATGTAAACAATCTGATCATCACGATTATCACTCACGATATCGCGCCCCGGGAACTTTCCGCCCGACGGGACAACCGATCCTATCCCGCCGGCTCGGGGTGTGACAGATTGGTATCAGAGCCATGGTTATAGAGAAATATAGGTCATTTATTTAAACGGTTTGCCCTAGACTATAACCTAGGGACCCTGCATGTAGAGAACTTAGGATTTAAGACTTATTGCATTGCGTCTTCTGCATTCGATCATTGCACTAACCAATATTATTTTGGTTATGATCAGAATGCCGTCGCGAAGACAGACTCCCTCGTTACCACCTCTAGACTTGGCTCCACACTCCTCAACGCCATCACCAAACGACTCACCACCGCCACCTCCTCCACCGCCTCCACCTCCTCCTCCACTGATCACCGAGGCATCAGGTTCAGGAACAACACCTATACTGGATCCTACTACTATAGCGTTGGTGACTCTACTGAGCAGTCAGATGACCAGCCAAATGAAGGAAGCAATACCGGAGATGTTCAACCTTCTCCGTAATGAGATGAACAACACTGGCAACTCATCTGGAGAAGCCAGTGGGAATACTGGTGGTACCTCACACTACTCCTACAAGTCATTCATAGGATGTAAGTCGCCTAGCTTTAGCGGATCTGAAGGAGCCGTTGGATTAATCCAATGGATTGAAAAGATTGAGGCTACTTTGGACCTCTGCAGCTGTCCAGAGCATCATAAAGTACGCTACTCTGCTGGAACATTCAACAAGCGGGCTCTGACCTGGTGGAATGGTCAGATCAACGTCCGAGGAAGAGAAGAAGCCATGGCCATGCCATGGGAAGATTTTAAGACTCTGCTAAGGACCGAATTCTGCCCAAAGAATGAACTGCAAAAGCTGGAGGTTGAACTGTCCAACCATGTGATGAAAGGGGCAGATCATATGGGGTATACTACTCGTTACCACGAGTTAGTTGCTTTGGTGCCCGACATGGTACCTACTTTGGAGAAGAGGATTGATAGATATGTAGGTGGACTTCCCGCCTGCATTCAGGGAATGGTTGTTTCAGCCAACCCTACCACTGTTGAATCTGCAGTGAGACTGTCTGGAAAACTTACTGATTTGATGGTTGCCTCGGGAGTTCTGAAGAAAGAGGCAGACACTGGCAAGAGAAAGGAAGAGACTTCAAAGAAGCCACAACATCAGCAACACCCAAAGAAGAAGCAGAAGTTCATAAAGAATTACACTGTGGCTACTCCTCTGAATCAAGTAGCAGTGGCACAACAAAATGTGCCCAAGAGGCAGTATACTGGCCCACATCCTTTGTGTACTAAGTGCCAGTATCATCACATTGCTAACACTCCTTGCAAGCAATGTACGGGATGTGGAAGAAAGGGCCATTGGGTCCAGCACTGCCGGATGACACCTAACCAAGCAGTCGACAATGCTGTTTTGGCTATTCCTCCACCAGCCAACCAGAACAACGGTGGATGCTTCAACTGTGGCGAACAAGGCCACTTTGCAAAGAACTGCCCGAAGAAGGCACAACAAGCAGTTCAAGCTCCTCGTGGAAGAGCTTTTGTTATTGGAGCACCAGCTGCATGCCAGGACCCGAATGTGGTCACTGGTACGTTTCTCTTACATGACTTTTATGCATCTGTTCTATTTGACACTGGTGCGGATCAGAGTTTTATCTCTGCCGATTTTGCATGCCAACTAGATTCCATAGAAGAACAATTAGACTCCCCTTACATTATAGAAGTAGCTAACGGAAAACAGATCACAGTTAGTACAGTTCACAGGAATTGCTCATTGACACTTAACGGTCATACATTCTCTATCGATTTGATACCGATGGAGTTGGGTAGTTTCGACATCATTGTTGGAATGGATTGGCTTTCCTCTAACCAAGTGGAAGTTGTCTGTTCTGAGAAGCTGCTTCGAGTTCCATTGCCCGATAATCGTGTATTGGAAGTCAGAGGGGATCAAGCAAAACGAAGTGTCAAAATCATTTCCTGCATAAAGGCGCGTAAGTGTTTACAGAAGAAGTGTGTAGCTTTCTTGGCTCATGTAGTGGAAAAAGAGAAAGACAAGAAGAAGATACAAGACGTACCAGTAGTAAGAGAGTATCCAGAAGTATTTCCTGAAGACCTACCAGGTTTGCCTCCTGTGCGACCGGTAGAGTTCCAAATTGACTTAGTTCCTGGAGCAACTCCTGTTGCTAAATCTCCTTATCGGTTAGCACCTTCGGAGATGCAGGAATTATCGAATCAGTTGCAAGAGTTATTGGACAAAGGATTCATTAGACCGAGCTACTCGCCTTGGGGAGCTCCGGTCTTATTTGTGAAGAAGAAAGACGGATCGTTCAGAATGTGCATAGATTACAGGGAGCTAAACAAACTAACCATCAAGAATCGGTATCCATTGCCGAGGATTGATGATTTGTTTGACCAACTGCAAGGAGCTCAATACTTTTCGAAGATTGATTTGCGGTCTGGTTATCATCAACTCAGAGTTCAAGACGAAGACATACCGAAGACGGCATTCCGAACCAGATACGGGCATTACGAATTCATGGTGATGCCTTTCGGATTGACGAACGCACCAGCGGTATTCATGGACCTCATGAACCGAGTGTGCAAGCCGTACTTGGATCAGTTTGTCATTGTCTTTATTGATGACATACTGATTTATTCCAAGAGCAAAGCAGAGCATGAGCAACATCTCAGGAAGATCTTGGAACTGTTGATGGAACAGAAACTCTATGCCAAGTTCTCTAAATGTGAATTTTGGCTAAGGGAAGTTCAGTTTCTTGGTCACGTAGTCAACAGTGAGGGAATACACGTAGATCCCGCCAAGATTGAAGCAATAAAGAACTGGGACACTCCGAAGACACCAACGGAGATACGGTCTTTTCTGGGATTGGCAGGTTATTACAGGAGATTCATCTCGAACTTTTCTAAGATAGCTTTGCCTCTCACTAAGTTAACTCAGAAGAGTGAACCGTTTGTCTGGGAACATAAACAAGAGGATGCTTTTCAGACATTGAAACAGAAGTTATGTAATGCTCCAATTCTATCTCTCCCGGAAGGATGTGATGACTTTGTTGTATACTGCAATGCCTCCCATCAGGGACTTGGTTGCGTACTGATGCAACGGGACAAAGTTATCGCTTATGCATCAAGACAGTTAAAAGTTCATGAGAAGAATTACACTACTCATGATCTTGAACTGGGAGCAGTGATCTTCGCACTGAAGATCTGGAGACATTATTTATATGGCACTAAGTGTACCATATTCACTGATCATAAAAGTCTGCAACACATCTTTGATCAGAAGGAGCTCAACATGCGACAACGCCGTTGGGTTGAACTTCTGAATGATTATGATTGTGTGATCAAGTACCATCCGGGAAAGGCAAACGTTGTAGCTGATGCCTTAAGTCGGAAGGAACGGGTCAAACCCTTACGCGTTAGAGCTATGGGGATGACTGTGCAGACCAGTTTACAAGACAGGATCATTCAAGCTCAACAGAAATCAGTTGACAGAGGAAACTTGAAGAAAGAACTTGATTGCGGAGCAGAGAAACATTTAGAGACCAAATCGGATGGAATGATCTACTACCAGGATCATATATGGATTCCGGCGGTAGATGAATTGAGAAGACTTATCTTCGATGAGGCACACAAGACAAAATACTCTGTTCATCCAGGCGCTGATAAAATGTATCAAGACTTGCGTGGATTTTATTGGTGGCCGGGAATGAAGAAAGACATAGCCGAGTACGTCGGTCGGTGTCTGACGTGTGCGAAGGTAAAGGCGGAACACCAGAGACCGTCTGGTTTACTGGAACAGCCTGAGATTCCGCTCTGGAAGTGGGAACAAATAGCTATGGATTTCATTACCAAGCTACCCCGCACTTCCAGTGGTCACGATACGATTTGGGTGATCATTGATCGTTTAACAAAATCTGCTCACTTCTTGCCGATGCGTGAAACCTTCACGATGGATAGACTGGCGAGATTGTACATTAATGAGATAGTGGTACGTCACGGTGTACCATTATCAATTATTTCTGATAGAGACAGCAGATTCACTTCAAGGTTCTGGCAATCACTGCAGAAATCTCTAGGAACACAGTTAAATCTGAGTACAGCTTACCATCCACAAACGGACGGCCAAAGCGAACGTACGATTCAGACCCTAGAGGATATGTTAAGGACCTGTATTTTAGATTTCGGTGGGAATTGGGATTCTTATTTGCCACTGATTGAGTTCTCCTACAACAACAGTTACCACAGCAGTATCGAATGTGCACCATTTGAGGCTCTTTATGGTCGGAAATGTCGATCACCGATCTGTTGGACTGAAGTTGGAGATAATCGCATAACTGGACCAGAGCTTATTCAGGAAACCACTGACAAGATAGCTCAGATTCAGAGAAGATTGCAAGCTACAAGAAGCAGACAAAAGAGCTACGCTGACAAACGGCGTAAGCCGTTGGAATTCCAAGTGGGAGACCGTGTCATGTTGAAGGTATCCCCATGGAAAGGCGTTGTACGTTTTGGAACAAAAGGCAAGCTAGCACCACGATACGTAGGACCGTTCGAAATCATCGAACGTATTGGTCCTGTGGCGTATAGACTGAGATTACCAGATGAACTCAGTGGTGTGCATGACGTGTTTCACGTCTCGAATTTAAAGAAATGCCTTGCTGACGAATCACTCGTCGTTCCACTCGAAGAGATTCAAGTTGATGATCAGTTGCATTTTGTCGAAGAACCTTTAGAGATTATGGATCGCAAGGTCAAACAACTGAGACGAAGCCGTATTCCGATTGTAAAGGTTCGTTGGAATTCAAGACGCGGACCCGAGTTTACTTGGGAACGTGAAGATCACATGAAGTTAAAGTATCCCCAGCTGTTTGAAGAGGAAGCCGTACCCGATAACAATTCTTAAATTTCGGGACGAAATTTCTTTAACAAGGGGAGACTGTAACATCAGTGCCGGAACCGTCACCGGAACAGTGATCGTAACAGTGCGTGAACAGTAATCAGGTACAATTTTCATGTAATTCAGTGTATTTCATGTTCATATCAAACCTCAGTATCATTACATGCTATCAAAACAGTGAATTCACAGACATTTCAGAGAAATCAATTCAGAACAATGATTCTTGAGTCAGATAATTATCTGGCAACACAGAATCATCATGTGATTTATTTGTTAGGATCTTATTATGTATAAACGTATGCGAGGCCTTACAGGACAAAACAACACGAATATCGTTACGTGAATGCTAAACCGACAGATTATTCGTATAGGTGACGATCTGTACGAATAAATCTGAAAGTTTAACGTTCTGAATGATATTCAATAATTAGAAAACAAGATTGAAAAGTGTAGTTATCGTCGTGTTTGATCGGGTGACGATTCGAACAAATACGCGCGATGACCGCGCGATTCGATTAAAACGTTAAATAAATATTTTGTAAATTAAATAATTAAAAGATATTTAGTTAATTTATTAGGAATCACAACCTAAAATAATTTTAAGTTGTCTATTTTAAAACTGGGTCGTTTCGTTACGAAAACGACGCGAAAACGACGTTTTTACACGAAACCACGCGAAACCGAACGAACCCGAACGAACCCGGTATTTTCCCCCACATTTATTGTGGCATTTAATGCTACAACAAACACCACCAACCAGAAAAATCCCCCCCATTTTCGTTCATCTTCTCCACCCCCACTCTCTCTCTAAAAACTCACAACTTCTCACTAAGATTTCTCACTTGAATCTTCACCATTTCGTGTGTTCTTGGTGTCAAAATCACCACCATTACATGTAGATCAAGGAAGTACAACAGATCGGGTTTGAATCCGTCAAAAATCGTGGTAAAGATCATTTCTTTGTTTCGGTTTTAGGGTTTCAAAACCCTAGAACGAACCCATCCTTTTAGTCGGTTAAACCCACTTAAAGTTAAGGAAAAACACTCAACAACACCACCAAGTGAAGTAGGAAAATGTTTTAGTTCAAACCATCTCAGATTTGGTCGAACTCCATGGTTGCACCCTGAAAAACTCGATGGGCCGAATGTCTTCCTCCAGCTCGCCGAATGAAGTGGGGCGAAGTAGTCTATTCGGCGAATGGCTACTCTTTCACCGAAGGACCCTATTCGATCAGTACCTATTCGGCGAATGGACTAGTGGAGTATGAGACTCATTCTTCCAACCTCATACGGTCCAGCTCATTCGGTCTTTATTCATTCGACAACCCCCATTCGACCGGCACCCCTTATTCGACCATGACACTCATTCGAACCATGTCTCATTCGCTCAAAGTATCATTCGACCCTCATTCCCATTCGGCCGTTTAAGCACCAGTCATTCGATCGACCATACTTCTTTCGGCCAGAGTCATTCGACTCAACCCATTCGGCTGGGATATGGTCGGGTTACTTCACTCCTTGGGCTGAACCACACCCCAACCAGCCATGCACAATCAAAGAGCCACCTTAGCATGCATGAATAATGTGTCGGCATGGGAGAATATTAGGGTTTTTCCCATTTCCATGCAATATAAGTTGAGTTGAAATGGTCTCATCATGGGTTAGTAAATCAAGTAATAATCATAGTAACAACGAGGGTTAAACTAAAGTTCATTTAAATAATCGTGAGAGTTAAAGTTAAAAATCTAAACTCATTGACCTTAAGAAATAGTTTTCTTAAATCATGTGATCAAACAATGAAGGTTATCAATACCTTGGAAGTTAAAACTTTTGAAAAGTCATGATGTTATCTAAATATAGGGTGAGAGTGTTAATTTATTCATTAACACCGGAATCCTAGGAAAATCAATGGGAAACCCAAAGTCTATTGCTGGGCCCGAAGTTGGCCCATTGGGCTAAATCAAGGCCCAACATGTAAAAGTTCAAACTCTTTAAACCATATATGTGTTAATAAAAGAAATTAATGGGTAAACTCTTTCAAACTAAAATAAAGGATTTTTATAATTAAATGTTCATATTAAAATGGGCTAATTTAAAACAATGATTAAATACTTACAACTAATAAAGTGGGATATGGATCAATCATGGGTAATAAGTAGTTAGATAGAAAGAATTTTAGAAACATTAGTAATCTAAGACACTTAGTTGCACATCGAGACCAAACCCTAGTTACGGCGTCTGTTATAAGTACTTATCGTATTCGAATTCTCTTAAAACAAATCAGGTACTCAAGATACTTAGGCTACAACAACGAGCGCGCATTTTGTGGTAATTCTATACAAAGCAACACAGGTGAGTTCATTGCCCCTTTTCTAACATTTTTGTTTTAAAACGCGGGGCTGAGAAGCATGCGTAAATTGTTTTTAATTAAACTGTTTATTTAAATGCTTTTATTTATTATATGTTTTACATATATATGTTGTTGATACTCCTAGACTCCTGTCTAGGAAATTATTAAACAAGAATCAAATTACCAATTGAATTTAAGTACTCTTATGAGTAATACCTTAAATTTAAATTCTAAATCAACCCTTAGTCCATCAAGTTCAAATTCAAGAATCTAAATTCAAAGTGAAATCAAATGAACATAATCAAGAGATCATATTCGAGGGAATCATAACTCAGTGTGTGATCTGAGACCCAAGAATCATAATCAAATCAATTATCATTGGAAATCACGGGAATTCAAAGAATCAAGAATCAAGAGACTCAGGAAATCAGAAATCATAAGTGTGTGTGAATCATTGAACTAATGAAATCATTATGATCTAATGAACTCATTAATACTCATGTTAAGGTGGATGTCAGTTGTATATGAAATCAAGATCACGTGTAACACACATATAAAGTCCCACGCAGATGCAGAAGACCTTCGGGTCAGGCTGTAACGGGCAATAACATGAACGATCAAATAAAATCATTATCAAAGTTAAAATCAGGAGAATCAAGAGATCAAGAATCACAGGATATCCTTAAAGTCCCCGCTTGTACAGAAGACCTTTGGGTCAAGCTGTAAGGGCAAAACATTAAAGTCCCACTCAGATGCAGAAAACCATTGGGTCAAGCTGTAACGGGCAAATCAATAAAATCCCGCTCAGTTCAGGTGTACTCCTTGTGAGTTATGCCTGACATGGGTCACGTGTGAGAGGTTACAACTTGGACAACCACCAACAACTAAGTCTAACTGATTGAGTAAAATCATACCCAATCATCATGTCTTAGTTGTATTTAAATGTTTTATTTAATTAATAAATTAAATATTTGACATTTTACTATTATCACTGTCTTTTTGGGAAATCATATATCTATGAGGAACCCAATAAATCGAAGGCATATCAGATTTCAATATCATGATCTAAATCAGAGGTGTTGGGTAAAAATGCTTAATTATCATTAACAACAGTGTCATATACATGTTAGTATGTGGTAGGATAGAGTCTGGGCTTGACCCTTTCGTGATTCCCTATATATAAGCATACCGATGTGGATATTACATGTGGAGTTAATGAGGTTAGGGTCTTTACCAAAAGAGGTTTTCAAATCATTATCAAGTCATTTTCAAATCATTATCATACCATTTCCAAATCATTTTCAAATACTAAACTATATGAACTCACCAACCATGTGTTGACTTGATCTTTTTGTATGACTTCTCAGGTGACGAACAGATCAACTAAGGAGTTATTCCTTTCGTACTAGGACTTCAGATAGAAGGCTTAGCTTTTGGACCTGCATTATTTTTGAAGACATCATTATGCAAATTATTTTGTATATCTTGTGTAAATACAAGATAGAAATACATGATGTTAATGGTAGATTTACATTGTTAAATTATAAACAATACTGATGTAATTTAACTTTGTAATTCTATTATGTTTAGCATTTCTCATTTGTATCATGTGCAATGTAAACAATCTGATCATCACGATTATCACTCACGATATCGCGCCCCGGGAACTTTCCGCCCGACGGGACAACCGATCCTATCCCGCCGGCTCGGGGTGTGACAGCATTGAATGTGGTGGGGGGAAAGATTTAAGGCTTTTATAGTCCAGGGGTGTTCTCGTGTTTTCGGTTTCGTTCGGTTTCGATTACACGTGTCGTTTTTGTTACGTTTCGTAAAATTACGTATGTTTTTAAAAACAGTTGTTTTTAAATCTTTTTAGGTGGTAATTCCTAATAAATATTCTAAATATCTTTTTATTTTGGTACAGATCGTCACCCGTACGAACACGACGACAACTTTATTTTGCGATTTGGTTTTCTAGTCGTAAGATATCATTCTGAACGTTAAACTCGCAAATATATTCGCGCGAATCATCACTCACACGAATACACTGTTAGTTTAATATTCACAAAACGATATCCGTTATTGTTTTGAATAGAACATCCTCGCATATGTTTATACATATGTTATCATTTCACAGTTTAGCATCATCAGCATATCAGTATTGTGTTTGTGTGTGTATTATGTCAGTATTGAGCTTCTGTTGAGTTTCTAATATTGTTCACTGAACTATTTAACATTGAATTTACATATAATAGTTTTACAAACAGTTTCCGTACTATTTAACTATTTAACGCTTCGAATGGAGTGCATCTGATGCTGCTATGGTAACTGTTATTATAGGAGAATTCAATCAGTGGTAGGTGTGAGTCCCAATTTCCACCAAAATCCAAGACACGTGTCCTTAGCATATCCTTTAGGGTTTGAATTGTACGTTCGCTTTGACCGTCTATTTGTGGACGGTAAGCGGTACTCAAGTTTACACTTGTCCCTAGAGATTTCTGCAGTGATTGTCAAAACCATGACGTAAATCGACTGTCTTGGTCAGGAATAATGCACAATGGCATACCATGTCGAATAAACAGGGTTTATTCGAGTTTTCGGTAAACAAGATTTTGTATATTCGATATCCAATCCGAATTCAAAAAATGGATATCCGATCCGAATATATCTGAATATCCGACTTTTTAATTTGGATCGGTTTTTTTTGGTATAGGATACGATTCGCATTTCGGAACTTTTCGGATTTTGGAGTTTTTGAACACCCCTAATTGTCGTTGCCTCCACCGCATTGTACTCAAAGATCTTACTATCTTAATAAACAAAAATATTTTTTGACACTTGTCACAATTTTAGGCTAATAGTGCCACTTGTCAACTTCTTATCATCTAATTTAATTCTAACTCTTATTTAATAAGTATATCAACTCTCATATTCAATAATTATAATATTAATGATATCATTAACCTTTTTAATAATAAAAAGTTTTATAATCAATTAAAAATAATATTTTATTATAAAATACATTAAAAAATTTTAAGATATGATTTTTTTTCTAAAAATCAACATTTTTATAAATAAATAATGTTCAAATCTGTATTTATTACAATTTTTTTTTCTAAAAATCATGTATTCTAAAAAAATTGAAAAATAAAATAGACTATAATACATAGATTTTAAAGAATAGTTTATTATAAACAAATGACATTTTGTAGTATAAAATTTAATTTCTTTCAAAAATAAAGTTTTTAATCATTATTTTATTACTTAAAGTACTTATTAATGCATATTTAAAACATTTTATATTAAAATGTTATTGTATAATTTATAAATTTTTATTACTAAACTATTTAATATTTTATATTAAATCCGTGTAACACACGGAGTATAGTCTAGTATGATATACATGTAGTTAAGGAAGTTTAACAAATGATGAAAACAATAACATAATGCATTTATTTAATAGTAATTTTTTCTAGTAATTTTGAACAAATATGACATTTTTTTTCGGATGTTTTTTTTTATATATATTGAGTCTTAAAGGAGTAAGTTAATATAAACTTTTGACATTTAAGTTGTTTTTTTTTTTGGAATTTAATAGTAAAAAATGTATTATAATAAATAAAAAACTTAAATAGTATAAGAGTCGAATTGTCACTTTCTTTTCAACTTGAGAACATTATTTTTTTAATTTTTTTTTTCTTTTCACCATGAAATAAGAAATAAAATTTTATTTTTTATTTCCTTTTTCCTCACATCCTTGTTTTTCGTTCTTATTTATTTTTTCTTTACTAAACTTAAGAACATAACATAAAACATAAAGTAATTATTACAAAATTTAGTTGCTAACAATGTATTACATATATTAAATAAATAAATTTCAAAATTAATTATTTTAAATAAATATCTTATATTTAACAAAGAGTTTTTTATGAAAATAAAAAAAAAGAGTATAAAATAATTATATTTTTACCATTAAATAAAATTTTTATTACTTGATATAAAAAAGAAGAGAAAAATTAAAACATAAAAAACGTTATATAAATATTTAATAAGAGGAATAAACAAGAAATTAATTTTGAGATAATACAAGAATTCTTATAAAAACATTTATTTATTAAATTAAATAAATAAAAGTCAGAATCATTATTATTTTTTTGAAATCGAGAGGATATATTAAATTTATTGAAATGATATATGAAAAATGGAAACCAAATTAAACAAGTATCAAATCTCTTTGAAAGCATCTCCCCTCTACTCATAAGATAACCCCTGTTTCATCCTTCTTCTCTACGGATCTGCAAATCTTTCTTCCAAACAACCAAATCCTGCCCATTTTCGTTTCTTCGTGAAGATCAACGAGAAATGGGTGCCTACAGAGCAGATGATGATTACGATTACCTGTTCAAGGTAGTCCTGATCGGAGATTCGGGAGTTGGAAAGTCAAATCTGCTATCGAGATTCACACGAAATGAGTTCAGTCTCGAGTCCAAATCCACCATCGGCGTTGAATTCGCCACCCGTAGCATTCGTGTTGATGATAAAGTTGTCAAGGCTCAGATTTGGGACACCGCTGGCCAGGAAAGGTAAATATCAAATCAACTTCTATATATTTTGCAGATCATCGTTGGAATCAAGGGTTCATCTTGGATTTAGTGTTTTATTTGAAGAGGCTTAGTATTTAGATCCAACTGTTCCGTATGCAGTGTTTATGTATGAATATTGTTATGCTATCAGATCTGTATTCTGCATTGTACCTAATCTGTGTGAATTATAGTTTATGCAATTTTAGTAGGACAGTCTATTCACACATGAAAGTGAATTTATATTTTGCTAAATTACAGAGTTGCTTCTTAATACATACTTGTTAGAATGGATGCATTGCTTTTTGGTTTTATAATCGCTTAGTTGAAGTCAAGCCAAGAACTGAGCTTGATTGAAATGTTGTGATGTCATATAGGTGGGATGTATTGGTTCTATTATGTGTTCTTAAAATTGACGTGTTGAATGACTCTGTTAGTTTGCTGGCAATAAGTTCTTTTTAGATTATCAACAAAAAGAATTGCATTCAATTTTTGTATACAATCTCCTTTTGTTGATAATCTGCTCATAATCCAAACATTTTTGATAATTACTTTCTAGAGTTCTTGTGCCCAAAAAATTATCATGGTAAATAAACCACCCTATTGTAAAAATCGGCCTAGTCGGTCGATTAATTGGTAGTCATCCAGGCAACAATTAATTTTTATATAGTTGGTCAAAGTATCAGTAATCAATCAAAATCGCGTCTAGCCGGAAAAAATAGGCCAGAATCAAATGAAATTCCGGCAACATTTTCTAGCGAGTTTTGGAATTCTGCCGAGTTTTCCCGACAACTTTTGAAATTCCGGCAAGATTTCCGGCGACTATTAATATTCCTGCAAAACCTCCGACGATTTTTTAAAATACCGGCAATTTTTTGGGAAAGTTCTTTATATTTACATATAAAATTTAACATTTTTATAAAAAAATTATAGAAAATTTTGATGTTTATATATATTTTTGAAATTATTATATATTAAGTTTCCATACAAATAATTCTTGTTAATCCCTAGTCTCTACCCCACTGTCGACTATCGACTAGCGATTTCTACAATGCTACACCTGACAAAGTTGTAGTATATGCTATATGGCTATTGGCTGTACATATCAACCATGAGCTAGTTTTGAATCAACAAGAGAAATGGAAGTTGGATCAATAATCATAACAAAGTTCTGTAATGTAGATATCACTAAGTGCTAGTCGGGCGGTGGGTAGAGACTAGGGACTAATCGGGATTAGTCGGGACTAATCATGATTAATTATATTTAGATATAATTTTATAAATTATATATATATATATATATATTCAATTTTTTTCTATATAATTTCTATAAAAATGTTAAGGTATATATATGAATTACCAAAAAAATCATCCAAATTTAAAAAATCACTAGAAATCTTGTCAGAATTACTAAAGTCATTGGAAAATCTCGTTGGAAATTCGAAAGGTGTTGGAAAATCTTGATGGAATTCCAAAAGTCGCCGGAATTTCAAAAGTTTTCGGAAAATCTCACCTAAATTTCAAGTTGCCAGAATTTTGCTGAATTCGAAATGATTTCCGGTTGATTTGGTTCACCTTGTGATTTTAATCCTATTCAAATTAGGAAACTAATCAAACAAATTAAACAAATAAAATAACTTAAAACATAATTCCTAGCTTTTGAGCACTTAGAAAACTGACCAACTTCATATGTGCACCAATTTAGGATTAATTTATAACAATCTTCCCTTTAATCCTATATTGGACTTGCTACTTAAACCTTATTTGTTCGGCGCATGGTACTTGCTTTAAGAACACACAGTTCTTGTCTCTTACTCTTGGCCTGTTCATACAAATCCCATTTTAATTGATGGGTGGATTTGATCTCCTCTTTGCTATTCTCGATCTTCTGTTGGTTGTTGGTTCTTCCATGCTCAATATTTTGTCTTTGCAATAATTGCTTGAACTCTCTTTTTCTAGTTTTGATCTTTGTTTTGGTTTGTGTTCACCACACGGTAGCCAAAAGGATGTTGTTTATTTTCCTTTGCCTCAAAGTCAATCGTGTCGAGCAACATGCTACTTGTTGAACATCTCATTATTGTTGTATTTCATTTGGACATGGTTTTAGCTTTGAAACTGAGCCTGAAATGCATGTCGTTGCTTTTTTCCTTTATGTTGGTTTCTTCTTTTTCGATTAAGCCTGAAATTCTTTACATGCTTGGTTGCGACCACTGTTACACCCCAACCAATGGCGGAATCATTGGGATGGAACGAAATAGATTGTTCAAAGCTCAAGGTACTAAATTGTTAAATATTAGAAACATTCATTTATTCAAAATCAACCACATAACTTCATCAACTACACAATAATATTCAAATACATCATAGTAGATCTCTTTACAAGAAAACAAATATCCAATTCAATTAACTAGGCCCAAAGCTCCTATATAATCATATAGCATCCTTAGCTTGCATTCTTACCTAAAACATGTTAAAAAGGTCAACTAAAAAAGTTGGTGAGCTTTGTAGGTTTATCACACACACAAATAATAGTTTATAAGATAGATAAGATTTGCCACATGTAATATTAAGCTAATATGAACCAAAACATGCAAATATACCATACGCAGATCAAATAGTTAAGTTATGACCAAGTTAGCATAATAACAATGCGAAGTAGTAAACAATCACCACGGGCCTGCCTCGAAGGGTAAATCAAACATTGGTGGGATGGTTGGTCTAATAGATCTATCATGTTAGTTGTTACTATAGTTCATATCAATGCAAGTTCATAGTTAAGTGCATTACAAGTTAGGTCATAAAGCTAATACATGTGGACAATAGTTATAACTAAGGTTTAATAGCTAACATGTTTGACCCCAAAAGTTAAAACATAAATGAAAAAGGGCTATGAGAACTCACCTTAATGAGACGAAGTTGTTGCTTAAGTAATATCTAATCTAAACAAGCCACATAAATATACATCATTTATAAGCTAATGGATTTTGTTATGGTTTAAAAGAGTTGTTAGATTGATATGAGGTCGTAGGGTTAGGGTTTTGATCGAGTGGTTTGTAATGTAAAAATAAATCATTTTAGGTTTTTCAAAAGAGTTTTTATGTAATTGTTATATGTTATAATTATAAAGTCATAGTTGTGCTTAATTAGTTTTTATTATAATGACATAAGATTTTTTATGATTTACAGAATTTTTAATAAATAACTATTTTTTAGCAAAATAAAAATGTAAAGTTGAGATGATTTATGTGTTATTTAAATAAGAACTTAAATTCTTTAAATCCTAAATAAATAATTATTAACATAAAGATTTAATATTATAAAGAAATTTCAAAATCTCAAAATCCTTAATAATATTTGTTTATAATTTTTAATAAATTTATAAGAAACTTACCCTTTTAAAACATAGTGAAAATAATTATATATCACATTTGTTTATAATTATATATATATATATATAGGGAAATATTCATATATATCCTTACAAAACCGATCTCTACCCTAAACCTATGCGCTGACGCTTTCCCAATATGACGAATGAAGTTTGTGTGTAGGGCATACATTGGGCATAATGCCTAGCCGCAAGCACAACACCCTTTTGACATACCACGATCATGCCCTTGTTAGTATTTAGAGTTTAGATCACTTTTCATTACATCAATACATCGGGTTGCCCTTTTCGTTACTTAACATAATACATATAGAAAAACGGGTAGCATCCCGGCTTAACATTTCATATACATAATAATGAAACGGGAATCATCCTAGCATTAAAACATTCTTTAAAGCGTAACTATAGCATCATATCAACCCAACTTGTAATTTAAAACATTTAAAATGGGCACATAGAACTCACCTTAGCTTTGCTTTAATCCTGACGTCTGGTTATACGATCCGAACGTCCTTGACAACTTCATCCTAGCTTTCTAACTTTTACAAGGCTTGTAAGAGGATTATAGATGTATATGTCGTGAGAGTCTTGTTTAAAATATGTAGAAAATAAACTTTGAGGTCTATTTATAGGAACTGGTTCGTGAATCGAGAAACCCACATCGTGACACCTTGCCGGACACATGGCAGCCATCTAGGACACGTGACAGCTTCCTAGGACACGTAGTAGGTTTCTAGGACACGTGTCAACCACCAAGGACATGCCGCAAGCCTTTATGACGCGTGTCTCCTTGCACGCGTCATTCTTGAAACATGTTTTCGCGATTTCGGGAGCATACGAACTCCGTTTTGCCAGCCTTTTTCACGCACGTTCACAATTTTCCATGCTCTTACCGACCATATATAACACACCTAAAGATTAACTAAAATCTTTGGCTATTTTATGATTAAGTTTTGAATATTCGACTTATCGTAACTTTAAGTGAGAGCTTAGTTCGTTGATTTTTCTTTCTCTCATTTTTTTTTTTATTTCATGTAGATTAACTAAGTTTCATCATATCTTAACTAACTATTTTGATCGTATAACTTTTATCATATAATTTACTCCAACTTTTTCACATCTTACTTAACTTTATAAATAAACATTATAATTGAAATATTGTATTTTTAAATATCATTTATTGTTTGGAAAACCGGGTGTTACATTATCCTTCACGTCCTTTCACTTTCTACCACCAAATGCAACATGTAGACCTTGTTCATCCAACTGATCAATATAGATCAACTTGGTTTGCCTTGCTAGTAACATCAAGATTCAAATTACACTTCGTTTAATAACTTTGATGTTACGCAAAGTTAAAGTAGTGCGTAAAGTAATAATCAGATTCAAATCCCTCATGCTAGTAACATCAAGAGTTTTGCGGTTTCGCAGCATAACCTTGCTAAAATTACCCTTTATAATATTCTTCATCTCATCATTGCTATGGGTAGCATGAAATGATGTACTAGAAGTCTAGAATCAATGATTACACCTTCTTCATTGCAAAGTATCAAAGTATCCATCATCATCATCATTAGAGCAGCTTACATCGATAGTGTTTAGTCCACTAGAATTCTCCGATCTTCCATCAGAATTCTTATTCGGTGGTTAAGCCTTAGACGAGCTCTTGCCTCGACATTTACTACTTTAGTTTGGCTATTATTCCTTCCCCTGCTAACATAAAAATATCAGAAGATCTTGCTTTAGCACCCCTTGAGCGAACATCTTCATTTAGTACCAAATCTCGGATTTTCTCAAATGTTATCCTGTTAGTTCCCACCAAGTTGGTAACAACAGTCACTGTCCCGGACCAATTATCAGGTAGTGAAGATAGCAATAGTTGAGCCTTAGTCTCATCATCCAATTTTATTCTCATAAATGATAATTTGGAAAGAATAGAATTCAAATTATTAATGTGCTTGGTTATTGAACTTCCCTCTTTCATTCTTATCTTGAACAACCCTCTTATCAAGAATACTTTGTTAGCTACAACTACTTTTTATACATATTAGGCAACGACTTGTGGTTTCAGACATGATATTAAGCGCAACGTTCCTTGTCAATGACAACATATTAATGCCTTCAGCTTTCTTATCCTTGGCATCCCACAAAGCTTTTGCAACTTACTTCATTTTCTCAGGCTAGTACCATATCTAAATCCTTTTGACCAAGCAATGAATACATCTGCATCTTCAACCAACTAAAATTTGAACCGTCAAACTGTTCAATCACAAATTTTCCCTCTTCAACCATGTTGACAAATAGAAATCAAAGTAACCCGGTTCCATGTTGACATAAACAGTCAAACAAAACAAACCTAATCTAGCCTGACAAAGACAAGGGTTTCTAAATAAATTTCCTAATGTTCATCACAAGAGTTTAACACGGTCTCAGAACTAAACATTTTCTACCCGTGATATCAAAACGTGATAACAATGAATCCAAAACTCGATGACCGAAACGGAGCTAGCCACGCTTAACCTCCATTACACCCAAAACATTTCCGATTCAAAATCGATCAAGTAGGAACGACAAACTTGAATGAAAGTGCAACTGAAAGAGTAATAGTAATAGTGGTCAATAGAAAACTACAATTCGGGTAGAACCATGTCCTAGTGGTAGTGTCGGTGGTTGTCCTGTGGCTGAAACCGTAATTAGCAACAACGAATCGTACCGAACATATAAGGTTCGATGGAACCCTAATCTCGAATGGTGGTGGATACAGTTAGATACCATGCAACACTCACAGAACCCTAGAAAACACAGTAGCAACGAAACCATAAAGCGCAACGGCGGTCGAAACCCTAAATCAACGATGACAATTAGTGGCGATTCCGGTGGTGTTCAACTGGAGATGTGATCAAACGAGAGCCTGAGCTCTAGTATTAGTTGTTGGGGTATCACATACACTAAACACATAGACACACGATAAAACAAATAAATGACATGGGATTTAATGTGGTAAGGTTGGTGTGACTGTGACTTAGGTCCACGGGTAGCAAGTAGGTATTTTATTATTACTTCACTACAAAGATTACAATCGCAAGAGTAAGGTATATATAGAGACACGAATTAGATTAAATCAATAAACATGCTAAGCTTTGGGCTGACTGCCCTAATCTGCTCTAAAGGCCTACGAAACCTAGCACTTTTGACATGGATGAATGCAAACATGGTTTATGATGAGGATATGGATCTAATATTGTTTTTTGACTAACTTAGCGTTGTCAATCTTCAGTTCAAAGTTATGCATGGAATCATTGTTTTTTTGATTGCCTTGCACATTTATTTATTTATTTTTGGATAAAGGGCTTTTGCCCGAAAAAATATTATACCAACCACACAATAAAACCCCCCTCCCTAGAGATTAACCATAGGAGGGAGAGAGAGAGCACAAAATAAGACTACAACCCGAGCAGGGCATACCCCACCCTAGCACCAAAGAAAAGATAAAAACCCAAAAATATAAAAAACTTACTACATGGAGTAGCCAAAAACTACTTGCACAAACTATACAAGCCTAACAATGCCCAAATTACAAACCAAATCAAACCTAAGAAATCCCAATAACTGGGCCTTCAGAAAGACCAGCTCAAATTAATTTGGTTTTTACTTAATCTGGCTTTTATTGTGTTAGGCCTGTGATAAATATCAATATTAACATGAACAATTTTGATAAATGTTGGAGATTAATCACTTTTAAAAGTTAGTGATTAGGTGAACTATTTATGTAACGTGAATTTGTTATAAAAGTTCACATCCTTTAAGAAGTGATCGGCCTCGGCCTCTAGAATGTTGGTCATCCTTATTTTGTTATATATCTATTGTTTAACTTTTTAGAATTGCAGAATATGGTTACGAATAGAAGTTTGTGGAGATGTAGGATTATGGTTAAAGATTTTTATAACATAGTGTAGATGTAGTGTGGCAATGTTTTAGGAACATATATTCCTAACATATTTTATGGAGAAAGTTGCATGTTTTTGCCTCTATTTTATTTCATGTATATATGTGTGCTTTATGATATTATGTCTTTTGATATTATAATATTATGTTATTATGTATGCTGTCACTTATTGTGCACCATTTTGCTTTAAACAGTATCTCTCTATCTTTATATGGTTGTATTTTGCTTGATTATGTTTGTTTATATTTGAGCCGGGGATGTCTGAAATGAGCCTTTCTTTCCTCAGGGATATCCCATCCTCCTCAGACCTTGTAAATAGTCATGTTACGAGTGAGATTTTCTGGGTATGACTATTTGGTTGGTGTCTATTGTTTGACTTTGACCAACAAGCATCAAAATTCGATCTGAATTGAGCCTTTCTCTTTCTCAAGGCACCTTGCATTTATAATTGCATTCTCTTACCTGTTTGACCAGTTTTTTGGTCCATGATATGTATTTTATCTGTTTGTTTATTGACCCATAATCTATAAAAGTCAACCTGAATTGTCCCCTTTTCTTTCTCAAGGTACCGTGCAATCACAAGCGCATACTACCGAGGTGCAGTTGGTGCATTGCTGGTGTATGATGTCACACGCCATGTCACCTTTGAGAATGTAGAAAGATGGTTGAAGGAGCTTCGTGATCATACAGACGCCAACATTGTTATTATGCTTGTCGGTAATAAAGCTGATTTACGCCATTTACGAGCTGTCCAAACCGAAGATGCCACATCATTTGCTGAGAAAGAACACACTTACTTCATGGAAACCTCTGCACTTGAATCATTGAATGTGGAAAATGCTTTCACTGAAGTTCTTACTCAAATTTATCATATTGTGAGCAGAAAAGCACTTGATGCTGGTGATGATCAGGCAGCTTTGCCGAAAGGGCAGACGATTAATGTGGGCGGGAAGGATGATGTGTCAGCAGTGAAGAAAGGTGGATGTTGTTCTTCTTAGAAGGTGAGTTTTGATCAGGTGAATGAGTATAAATTATAGTTCATTACAGTTAAAACCATTGTTTTTATCTTGATGTCTTTAAAATGGTTTTTGGTCAAGTGATTGTGGCATTCGAATTGTAGTAAGATTTTATTGGTATCTATGTACTATGATTGATTGATTACTTGATTAGTTGTCTCTATGAATCTAGTAGAGGATTCCTGTGTGAATTGTAATAGGGTATGAATCTAACATAAAATGGATAAGTTTGGTTTGGTCTTGCTTGGTTCAAGTCAAACCTATCAACATGTCTGGCTAAACGGGTCAGGTTTAGGGTTTACCTTGTGGGGTTGTAGGTTGACCCCTTTGGGTGGTTTATTTTTACAAAATTTATCACGTGTCAAATTTTAAATGATGAATGAGAAATCAGTGACTTTATTTTTGGGTTAAATGTAAACTTGTTTGATAGTTGATAAATTTATATTTTATAGCATTAACTGGAAATAAATTTTGCGCTTGTTAGTATTAACTTGCTAAATAAGTTGTTTGGGTATATAGTTATACTTGATTTTGAGTTAACTATGTATTTGTGTGTCATGTGTTCTACTTGTCCGACATGATTTATTTGTTTGAGTTTGATGATGGTTCAATTCTAATTCCAATTATATAACACAATGAGATATAAATAATATTATTAGATATAAAAATTGTCCAAAGCTTACACGTGAGAACATGATAAGCTTGAAACTATGGTGTCATTTTTTTAACGTATAGAACCTGAGCATGACATCAACTCAAATCAACTTGTTGCACAATGGGTTGGCTTATTTCTAACATTTTTTTAATTTTTTTAATCTTTTTTTGAGCAGCAAAACTTCACCAATTTAACAGGCCAACAAGTTGCTAGCACGGCCCAACAATAATTACACCTATAAAAGAAAAAAATAGTAATAAACATAACCTAATACTCTATTTCAAAGCAAAATTACACCAATCCTCTTATTGTAACATACTTTTTAATGCTCGGTGTTTCACTCACATAATAAAGCTTTGTGCTTTAGTATCCTCGAGTTATTATGCTTCTAGTTGATGATGGCTTTTTATTGTCGAATACCACCTGATTGGCCTTTAAGATATTTCTAGCCTTTCAGTATGATCACATGAGCTGCTTCCCTTTTCACCTTATCTATCGGCATATGAGTATGAGCATCCTATAGATACGTGTCCAGCATTCCTGTATATTATAAAAAAAAAAAAAAAAAAAAAATTAAGATTACCCGTCTCCTTTTCTAATGTCTTTCTCAAATGCATTTGGTATTTACACTGGTACACAATCACTAGAGCTTTATGTTCTCTAGGTCTTTTAGAAACTCAAACATACATAGTGTAACTAAAAAATGATTCTAGAACCGAACCCAAAGACGGTAAACGGAACCGGTTTTGATTCTGGCCAGGTTCTATGTGGAACTTATTTTGACCAAAAAAAAACCCATGGTTCCTATCCGGTTCCTTTTCTTTGTGTGATTAGTTCCTTCCTGGTTTCTACCCAGAACTAATTCCTACTCAAGCCTAAAAAAGTCAATTCCTCTCTGGTTATTTATGTTTTTTACAAAAAAAAAAAAAATGTAGCTGTTTTGGTTTAACTTTTGACTGTTTTTTTGGTGTTTTTCTTGCCTACTTTGCCCCCCTCCACTTAGTATAAATAAATCTTCGATAAATTGGTTGAAAACTCAACCAATGCAAAAAACACAAAAACACTCTCATTTTATTTATGTTTACACATGTTTTATTCTTATTCAACATTTCTATTCTTGTTATAATGCTTCAATCACAATCTTTTGTTAGTCAAGGTTCTAAAATAAAGCCTACGGTTTTTATGTTTATTCTTCACAATAAAAACTAGAAAATTTGGTGCAAATAACATATGGTTGAGCTAAGTGCTTCAAACCAAAAGTCACGTAGGAAGTTTTCTTACATTTTTTAGGGAAAGCCAAACTCTATGTGAAGGAATTCATTGACAAATATTGCCAACCAGAGAAAGCAAATTCGAAATCCAAACAAAAACAATTTGATAGTGGCGGTGGATTATTTATGTACAACATAAATGTGATTCATGATCAAATGACAAAGTTTGTGATTTAATAAGCTTTTTTGTTCCATGACACCCATCGCTAGTAAAGCCCCATGCGACAATTTTTTAGAAACGAGGACCTTGCTAACGTGACATAAAGACTCTTATAGTTTCTATCTCATTATTAATTCTTATTGACAAAACTTCATTCTAACATTCTTATAAACAATGGAATTTGGACCCAGAAAATTCAGGTCTAAATTCTTGTAAAATTACATTAAAATCTTTGAAATCATTTGCACAAATAGATCATGATTTGTTTTTGCTGTACAAAATAACATGTTTAATCTTCCTATATATTTAGTTTAAAAATTTCGCAAATGCCTCGTTTGATCAATTGGCCCTGGCATTTCCTCCTTTTCCGGATACAAACCCTCAATCTACCCAAACAACCCACAATTGAGGATCATCTAAATTACAATACCATAGCATGTATTATTGATTTCAAACAAAACATCTTAATTTGTCAGATTATAATAATTCTTAATATATTTCAAATGGGTCTTTATAATCTATTTATTATACATGTACACCTGAATGTGGATCATCACATCATAATCATGTTAAATAGATTTCAAACACGTCTTCATAATCTATTTAACATACATATACACACAAATGTGTATCATCTCAATTCATTGCACCATTCTCATGCTATATAGGTTTTAAACAGATCTTGATAGACTAATTAAAATACATTTTGTTAGATCTGAAAAATTATAAACAAAAGAATTAGAGTAAATTAATCAATTGATGAACACATAAGAATTTACTCCAAATCAAAGATCAATTCAATCATATTCACTCCCCCTCGATACAATGATTACTCTTGTTAGTCACACCATTATAGAGAGACTACTGTTCTATTTATACTAAAATTGAATACAACCCTACACCATAAAAGTATTAAAATCCTAACTACTTATGAAAGTCTTTTTCAGTTGTTTTGCATTCACAAGTTCTTTTGTATTTAGAAGTTGGATATCAATAGTTGTTCTTCAATAGTTGCATTCTTCTTCAGCAGCTGTCTTTGAACAATTCTTATTTTTTCTTCAATAGTGACACATCTCATCATATTCACATGATGACGTCACTGATAAGATCTGAGGTTGCGGAAGTAGTCATGCAGATATTACTAAGCATATCATTTACATTAGGGGTGCAATCCTCCAGCAAATGGGGTTTTCAACCCGATAATACTATTTTTGTTCACTCGTTCAGCCCTACATAGGTTCACTAGTTACGGTTTGATATATGAGAAATTTCGATACAACATATAGATACTTGACAGCTATCCCATGATATTCACAATCAAATTATTCATACATATATTACTAAGCATATCATTAGTTTGGGAAGTTTTCATATTGATTCTCCGATGTTTGTAAACTTTAAACGAAAAGGGGTTTTACGAAACTCACTTGGATTGATGAAATACCAATAAATAACTCACAAAGTTCCCACTTTTAGGTCTTGGATTCCAAATCTGCAATTGGTTAGAGTTATGTAAGTTTTTTGTGCTTAATTTAGTTCATCGAAACATTCCCTGACATTATGTGCCAGGGATATGGTAAACAGAGTCATTGTCCTGATCTTGAACTACATGCATGTTAAGAATGGATTTGATATGATTATTAGTTAATGTGTCTTGTTAAAATCATTGATTTTGATTAATTATTTTTCCATAGTTGTGTTTTTATGAAAATTGATGCGAAATTGAACTTCGTGTCAAAATTGAAGTCTTAATTAGCTTCCAAATCAAAATCGGGTTTTCGGATTGCGAAATGGATCACAAAATGGAGTTCAGAACATGAAATTGTACAAGAATAGGTTTTTATAGGGAAAACTGACGCGGAAACTTAATTTCGTGTCGCAATTGGAATCTTAATCAGTTTCCAAATCGATACCAGGTTGCTGGATTGTGAAAAGGATCACAAAACGAGGTTAAAAACGCGAAATCGACCAAGAATAGGTTTTCCAGATCGAAATCGGTAGTCGAATTGCAAACATATCACGAATTGGATTTCATAACGCGAAAACGAACAAAAATAGGTTTGGCAAGAAAACCCTCGCTAGCAGCTGGTGTGACACCCCAACTGATGGGTGAATACGTCAAGGCGTGATTTTTAATTATTTAAAAACTCATGGTGTTAGTTTAAAGTTTAAATAATTAAGACATCAAAAATTAATTCCATTACACAACCAATAATCAGATATGAGTATTCGAAGATCGTTCAAACATACACTTTGAAATAACATACATTGTTTTATTTAAAAAAAAAACTAGGTCCCTATTCCTAATCTATGTATTCATGTTCATCACTTAACATGTCACACATATAAAATATAATTTGTCAACTAGTTGCATATTTGGGAAGAGCTCATACAAGTTATACGTATATAATATAAATAAAGTGATGCATTACTAAGTCTTTGTAGAAATAAATCCAAGTGTATAATCTTAAAGTTGTAACATTCGTGTACTGAGTTAACCAATAACTGTGTATATATATGTGACATGTGGCAATTTCAGGTAAATTGAAATGCTTACAATTATTCATCTCACATTCATACTCCTTGCATTTCATTTAATTAGGATTAATTAAGTGAGTCAAACTTAAGCAATTGCGAAACGATAGTTCGGGGAATTATCGAATCATACATGACAAATTGATTTTGGAAATCAAGTGTGACAAACACAAAAACAATTGCAAAACGATGATTCGGGGAATTATTGAATGTTACATTACACATTGATTATAATTAATCAAGTGTGCAAACGTTTCACAATATCATGAATCGGTAATGTGTTTTATTAGACGAACGTTGATGAACAAACGAAACAATGAATCGAACGAACAAATGTGTTATTATATGCTTATGTGTTATTATGTGCTTATGTGTTAACACTAACTAAACATCTGAAAAAAAAACGATACTAATCAAACGCGAAAGAAACCGGATAAACAAATTGAAAAATATGAAAACCAAACCCTTCGCGGTACGCGAAGGAGCTTTGCGAAACTCTTCGCGGTACGCTAAGCATGGGTGGGATTTTTGAATTCAGTCGAATCACCCGGGTGTACGCGACGACGAATGTAACATCAGTGCCGGAACCGTCACCGGAACAGTGATCTCTACAGTACATGAACAGTAAATCAGGTACATATTTCAGTTATCAATTGTATATCATTTTCATTGCATGTTATCAAATCACAGTTCAGATTCAATTCTGAAAACAAAGTTCAGAACAATGGTTCTTGAGTCAGATAATTATCTGGCAACACAGAACCATCATGTGATTAATTCTTAAGATTTATTATGTATAAACGTATGTGAGGCCTTATAGAACAAAACACAGGAATATTGTTATGTGAATACTAAATCGACGGGTTATTCGTATAGGTGACGATCTATACGAATATATCTGAAAGTTTAACGTTCTGAATGATATTCTATAATTAGAAAACAAGATTGAAAAGTATAGTTATCGCCGTGTTCGTACGGGTGACGATTCGAACGAATACGCGCGACGACCGTACATTTCGATTTAAACAGAGAATTAATATTTTAAATTTAAAATAAATAGAAGATATTAGTTAATTTATTAGGAATCACAACCTAGAATAATTAAATGAATTCTATTTTTAAAATCGTGTCGTTTCGTCGCGAAAACTACGTGAATCGACATTTTTCGCGAAACCGAACGAGACCGAACATCGGGTATCGGTGATACATTAAATGAGAACATTTAATGCATAACCAACCATCACCAACTTAATTTTTACCTTCTCTCTCGTCACTCTCTCTCGTCACTCTCTCTCTCTCTCTAGAAATTCCAACTTCTCTATACAATTGGGAGCTCATTTCAAGCCGGATTCGAGTATATTTGGTGTCAAAGCGACCATCTCATCGAGTAGATCACAGAAGTACAAGAAGTTTGAGCGTTCATCCGTCAAAATCCAGGTAAAAACCCATTTATATTTCGGTTGTGGTGTGTGTTTTACGATCCACATAGTCCTCGAGGCCATAATCGTTTATAAACACTTAGGATTGTTGAGATAAATCATTGTGAATGTTTAGGTGGTCCTAGAAACTGAGTTGTAACAGGTTCTGATCGATGGGAAGCCGAAGGTGGTGCAGGTTCGCGGTTAGCCATACGGTCGAACCCTTGAGAGCTTGGCCGAACCTTTACCAGCTTTGCCTGGAAATCCTCACGAACCTATCACCCTAGCCAAACCCTAGAAGCCGAACCCTAGAAGCCGAACCCTGCAAGCACTGCAACGAACCTGTGGATGTGCAGCACCGAACCCTGCAAACCATGCCACAAACCTGTTGCCATCATCTCAGTCGAGCCCTAATAAAGAAACGAACCTAAGTGCTGGAAACCATAGCCAAACCTTTCCAATACTGGCGAACCCAAGTGTCACGAACCCTAGAACTTTCATCTAACGAACCAAGGAGCAACGAACCAGCACCAAACCTAAAGTTTTCTTAACCGAACCCTTAATGGCCGAACCCTGTGGTGACGAACAGTCAACCGGCAAACCATAGTCCTTAGACGAACCATAATGGCTGTGATGGTTATTCAGCCGAACCTATGGGCTTAACCAATAGGTTCGCTGCTCTAAGTGAAGGCCGAACCTAGATATTGTTTAATTAGGTTAACGTGGGTTCTAGGGTACTCAAGACTAATGTTAAAGACTTAGTAAATAAGGAAATTGTCATCAATCTAGGTCCTTCATGAGAATTGAACCTATAAAGCACATGTGTGGATTTAGAGAGTATGTGTGTACATAGGAGATCATATAACTTATGCATGGATTGTGATAAGGTGCATGCATGGGTGTACGTGGATCATTCATATATACATGTGTGTGTGCATGAACAAGGATGAAACTCTAATCATGCATGCATATGTAGAACTAAATGTTGAACATATAAGATTGTTTAACAAATAGGGTAGAATTAGGAATCAAAGGTCATCAATTGGGCCTAAGTGGGCCCAATGGGGCTTAATTAAGCCCATCATACATTAAATGATTACTTAAACTCAAGTAATGGTGTTTTTACTTAAAATGAAGGTGTTATAAATTTATAAAAGTTAATTTGATAACTTTCAAAAATCGTGTTTAATTTGAAATGTAATTTATAAATGTCATTGGTTTCTTTTAAGTTTATTTAGTATAACAGTTAGTTGTAATGTCATTGATTGGGATTTTGTTGTAAAATAGACAATGTCATTGTCTGGATTTGAATTAAATACAAAGGAGACTCTGCCCAAATTTTTGCAAAATTTAAAGATAAGTAATTATAATTAAAGATGGGAAATTGGGGTCATAATAAGGGCAACTAAGGTAGATTAGATCTTAGACACACTTAGTACTAAGACACTTAGTTGCACACACAACAAGACCCAACCTTAGGCACAACGACTATTATGCGTACTTATTATATTCGAATTCTTATACAATAACTCAGGAACTGAAGAAACCTAAGCTACAGCAAGAGCGCGCATTTTGTGTTAGATCATTTACATAGCAGCACAGGTGAGTTCATTGCCCCTTTTCTAACATTTTTGTTTTAAAACGCGGGGCTGAGAAACATGCGTAAACTGTTTTATTTAAATTGTTTATTTAAATGCTTTTATTTATTATATGTTTTACATATATATGTTTATTGATACTCCTAGACTCCTGTCTAGGTAACTATTAAACAGATCAAATTATCAAGTTAATAAAATTACTCTTATGAGTAATACTTTAAATCTAAACTCTAAACAAACCCTTAGTCCATCAAGTTCAAATTCAAGAATCTAAATTCAAAGTGAAATCAAATGAACTAAAACAAAAGATCATATTCAAAGGAAATCTAATTCAGTGTGGGATCTGAGAACAAAGAATCATAATCAAGAATCAATTATTATTATGAATCATGGAAATTCTAAAGATCAAGATCAAGAGACTCAAGGAATCAGAAATCATAAATGTGTGTGAATCATTGTAATAATGAAATCATTATAACCTAATGAAATCATTAATATTTGAGTTAAGGTGGATGTCAGTTATATAGGGAATCAAGACCACGTGTAACACACATATAAAGTCCCCTTCAGGTATAGAAGACTCTTGTAGTCAGGCTATACGGGCAATAACATGAACTATCAAAGGAAATCATTATCAAAGTCATATCAAGAGAATCAAAGAGATCAAGAATCACAGGATATCCTTAAAGTCCCCGCATGTACAGAAGACCATTGGGTCAAGCTGTAAGGGCAAAACATTAAAATCCCGCTCAGTTCAGGTGTACTCCTTGTGAGTTATGCCTGGCACGGGTCACGTGTGAGAGGTTACAACTTGGACAACCACCAACAACTAAGTCTAATTGATTGAGTCAAATAAGGCCCAATAATCATGTCTTAGTTGTATTTGAATGTTTTATTTATTTATTTAATTAAATATTATCATTTTATTTCTATCACTGAAATTTGGGAAATCATGTAACTATGATGAACTCAAGAGGAGCAGAGGTAAATCAAATTGTAGAAATTAGAATCTAAATCAGAGGTGAATGGAGTGAAACGCTTAATTATCATTAATAACAATATGTTAAGCAGTCCGGTATGTGGTGGGACAGTGGCTGGGGCTTGTCCCCTACATATGCCCTATATATAAGCATACTTGATTGGATAGCATAGGTGGTTGTTGATGAGGTTAAGGTTGTCACTTCGGGGGATCAAGGTAAACATTTTTAGGGTAATCAAATGCTATAAATCATAGGTCATGGGATCAAAGTAGTGAAATGAAATGCTTAATTATCACCAGGAACAATATATCATGTGGTTTGGTATGTGGTGGGACGGTGGCTGGGCGGGCGGTAAGTTCTACCATACATATGCCCTATATATAAGCATACTAAGCTGGATGGTATGGGTGGTTAATGGTGAGGTTAAGGTTGTCATTAAGGTTACTCAAATTCATTTTATAAAACTTAATGAACTCACCAACCATGTGTTGACTTTATTTTTGCATGACTTCTCAGGTGACGAACATGTCAACTGAAGAGTTGTTTCTTTTGGACTAGTTTACAGATAGAGGACCTAGCTTTTGGACCTGCATCTTTTTGGACATCATACACATTTATTTTGTATATCTTGTGCAGATACAAGATTGAAGATTTGTGATGTTATAGTAGATTTACATTGTTAAATTATAAACTTAACTGATGTAATTTAACTTTGTAATTATATTTTTAATTTAGCAAGTTTCTCATTTATGTATCATGTGCAATGTAAACAATCTGATCATTTTGATTATCACCCACGATATCGCGCCCCGGGAACCTTCCGCCCGTCGGGGAAACCCGATCCTACCCCGTCGGCTCGGGGTGTGACAACGAATCATTTTTGTCACAGCCTGACCGACAGTGGAATACGTCGGAGCGCGAGCTTGACTATTTATTAGCTCATGGTACTATTAATAAGTTTGAATATTTAAAGCGTTCATTAATAACATTAATCCAAAACATTCAATACAAACATTCAAAGAAATACAAAGTAAAACATTACAATATGAAATCTAACATTATTTAAAATTAACTAAGTCCTTCAAGCTTATCATATATCTTCACCATAGCCTGCACCTTATCCTGTTACATATGTAAAATAAATTTGGGTCAACTATATGAATAATTGGTGAGTTACCCATACAGTTTAATATATATATAAGAATATGTTTAAAACTTTAAATGCAAACAAAGTCTAAATCAATAAGACCTAAAGCAAGTATATTCTACAAGATTAAATTGATTCTTTGGCTCTTTCACCTTTACTAACTTAATGACATAATTCATTAAATAAAGATACAACAAATGAATTTTGGCTCTTTCATCTTTGCATTTTACAATAACCAAAGCTATTGTACTAAGACTACTAATTACATGGATTTTAGGCTCTTTCACCTTTATAATATATATAATATCCTAAATTATATTGCAAGGGCTACCAGTAACATTGACTACACATAGAATAACATGATAATACCTTGAATATAAACAAGTAGGCATACTAAGCACATAAGTCAAACAACTTAGACTAATAGTTTGCATCTAATGTTTGATTGTTGACTCTAGAATAACAAGGTTTAGCATAGCATATGTAACATCCCTAAATACAAAAGTAAAAGAGGGAGTATGAGTGAAACTCACTTATATTGCTTAGCTTGTCCGAAGGTTCTTGACGAGATTTATGAGTTCTAGTTTACTCGATAACCTAAGTTTAAATGAACAACATAGTAAACCAAGTATTCCTAAATTTTGATTTTTGATATCTTATGTGACATTTGTCGCAAATTCAGGTGTGATTCTATAAGGACTTGACTATTAATTTGACTTGATCTACAAATTGTAAATCAGTAAAAATCCTACATCTAGCTAAAAGCTATTAATATGGTGTGAGGGTAAGCTTTTACATGTATTGGAAAAAGAAGCTACACTTGTTGAGTTCTTCAACTCCAAACATACAACGTGTTGCAAGTAAATTTTACAAGTAACACAATAATAGATATTTAAATTAATATCTATTGAGATACAAATTACGAAATATGTGGTTTTATAGAATGATACCATGTGTGGTAGTGTACAAGACTTGACTAAATAACATGTTAATAAATTTAATATTTACTATTAAATTTAAGTTATTGAGTCTAGCAAATAATTATTTTTATTCTAAATGCATGGTGTTGCATTTGGTGATTTTGAGATTTCGGCATCGTTTGGCAGTGCAATATCTGAAAACGAACGTTGGTGACGACTCGGTTAATGAATTTATTTGATATGCTTGGATTAGCGTAAAATAATAAATCATAAACGAATAACCTGAGTTAACGATGAAAAACCGTAATTTTTAGAGTTAACCGTTAAATTTTCGGACAACAGATTTTATCTGCGAGTTAGCCTGATAAGATTATTTTAATTAAACAAATGACATCTAAGGTCATTATTTTTAACTGAAATGTAATTATTTTAGTAAGATTAATTATTCTAGTAATTTAGAACAAAAATCGCGTTTGAATAAAATTACCGGTACAAGATTTATACACCGTGGGACTCAGATTATACCAGTTTTTATCTGATTGGGGCAAGAACTTCACACATGTTAGACACATGTCATGTGTAGATGAAAGAAGATATTTTTTAAAATCTTCCAAAATGTTCTTAAATACTCCACCCATCATCATATTCATTTACACACTCCACTTTCACCATCTCTCTCCCTCTCACGTCCATCTCCCTCTCTCTCTCTCTCTACCAATTTTCCATTTTTCTTTTTTTAAATCAAGCTTTATCATCCTCATTTTTCAAGAGTTATTTGGTGTTTGGAAGAATTTTTTATCAAGAAACAAACCATTGTCAAGCAAACTAAGGTAACATTCATCAAATGTTTTGGGTTTTATATAAGTTTGTTCACCTAAAGCTTGGATTTTAAATCAAATGGGTTTTGTATAAAAAGATGATAATGGGTGTGTGTATAGATGTATGTGGGTGTTTATTACTTGAAAAATGATAAACATCAGATACATGTACATAGATGTGTATGTACATAAAATTTACCCACATGCATGTAGATATATATATATATACACACACACGTATGTATTTATGTGTGTGTGTCAGTTTGAGTTGGTTTTACATATATATATATATATATATATATCATATATGTGTAGGTATAAATAAGTTTTGTTCAAAGGTATGTATGTGTGTGTATATATATGATCATGTATATATATATATATGGGTTCATTTGGATGGCATACATACACATGTGTGTATGTTCATATATGTGTGTATATATGTGTGTTTGTGTGTGTTGGATCTTACTTGCATGCATGTGTATGTATACATACGTATGTGCGTATATGTATGTATGTATGTATGGTTCTTTCATGTATACATGTGTTTGAGGATATGTGTGTGTGTCTATATATATATATATAATGACATGCATGTGTGATCATGTATGATTATGTATGATTATGAATGCATGGGTTTTTCATATAAATTATTTTTAAATATTATTGAGTTGAAAAGTAATATTTTATACAATTATTAAGATCTGATTTCTAAGTTCTAATATACTTAAACATATAAATATTTTTGTTATAAATATTTACAAAGGATGGTTAGACAAATAACCATAATTTTTACTATCTTAAAAGTTGGTGTTTTAACAAGTTTAAGGACTTTGGAAGTGGATTTTCTATAAAATAATTTTTGGGCAGATTTATATCAGTAGAATATACTTAATTATCTTATATTTTAAGTATAAAATTTAGTAGATTCTAAAGTATATTTATATGATGATCATTGGTGACCAAAATACGCGTTTGGACGACTTTTTTAACATATGAAAAGGCTTCTTTTTTAAATCTGAGTTTGATCAGAATTTTCATATAGTTTTTATGTTAAAAATTAATGATCTGAATTATATAAGCATTTAGTTATAAGTATAAAAGGTTATACTTGAAAACTATGCTCGAAAACGTCGTAAAACGGTATAATTAAGCGTATAAACGACATGAACTTTTAATTGATTTTGATCAGTAAATTTCGTATAAAAATAAGTAAATTATACTTATTATTAAGTTTTAAAAGTTACTTGAGTAATAATGCATGCTTGGTATGTGATTTGGTGTGTTTCTGTTGTTATGAAAACGGTAAAATATTGAGTATTTACTAGTTTTGGCAAATTTTGACAAATAAATAAAGTTGGTAGTTAAAATGGATTGTTAACAAAGATAACTTAATTTATTTGTGAATTTCATGTGTTTAAAAAATTAACTAATAATTTATGAATAAAAAAACTAAATGCGAGTCACCAACGGGTCGTTTGGATGAAATCTGTTTTTCCAAGATGGAATATCTTCTAAGTCTAGTAGGTTGGTTGAACAACGTACTTAATAGACTTGTGTATATATTGTAACATGTCCCTTGAGTTTTAGGGCGCACAAGAATTCAGTATTCTTGTTTGGGAATCTCCTTGGCTAGCAGGAACACAGCTAAGGTGAGTTCATAGCCCCTTTACTAATTTTTGTTTTGAATCTCGAGGTGGAAAACACACTGACAAAATCATACAAGTTTTACTATTACTATTATTATGCCTTAGTTTTCATGTGACTTTGTTGTTATGTGTACTTACATGAGACAAGTGATATTAATTTTTTTACAACACATTATTGTAAGTCCCATTTTTATCACAATCATTTAACTCGCGAGGCGAGCCGGTGGACATGTATTGGATAGATCTATTCGGGGCTGACAACCCTCACCTATGGTTTGGTCGCGCCAACCAACGCTTTGTTGTAGGCAAGTAGGTGAATATACTCCTCAAGACTTTTTTATTTTTGATATCCGTTATGGATTATTTAACAAGTGTCGTGTGCATTTGTCTCTAGGCAGACAAGTCAGAGGCTTGATTGTGAGACTCATGTTATTTACTTTCACATACATTAGTTCATGATATACTTGGCATATAAATGGCGCATATTATTACATTTTTTTATTTAGACAAACATGTGAACTCACCAACTTTTTAGTTGACACTTTTAAGTGTGTTTTCCAGGTCATGACAATTACAATGACAAGGATGTATTAGTACATCAGTGAACAACCCGGCTAATTTGTCCTTAGCGGTACGCGACGAGCCCAGAGCTCAAAAACCCTATAAAAGCAACCCTTTTTCCCCATGACACATTCTTTTACCACACACCCGAACTTCTAGCAAACAACTCGACCAAAACCCCTGGTAATCAGCTTCCAAGCCTTTGTTGACAACCTTTAGAACCATTCCTTGCATCCTTGGTGTTGTTGGATCACTAGGAGTTCAAAGAGAGAGCTAGAAGGTGTTTTTGAAAGGAAAATTGGTTTCGTCAAAGCGCGCGTGCCGAGTAATGTAAATTCGAGAAGTAGATGGGTCTAAACATTTGAATCCCTTGAATTGAGAAGAATAACCCAAAAATATACATGGTAAGCTTCGAGGGCACAACTTGTGATCTGAGTAGTCTCGAAGATAAGGATAAACCCGACACGCAAACGCCCGAAAGTTATTATACGTGGGCAAGTGAAAAAATAGAGTTTCATATGGTGACTTGTTGCTTAAAATCTTTGTAGGAAGACGGTTTATGATGAAGACCGCTGAGCTGAAGGCATCCACCCAATAGGATGTAGGAGCATTACTATTAAAAAGCATCGCCAAGCCTGATTCAACAACATGTCGATGTTTTCGTTCAGCCCTCCCATTTTGTTGAGGGGTATATGGACAAGATATCCGATGTAGTGTGCCATTTGAATCAAACATCTTTTTAACATATTGATTCACAAACTCAGATCCGCCATCACTTTGAAAAACTTTAACTCGTCGTGATAATTGAGTTTGAACAAAATTGAGAAAATTAGATAATGTAGCATAAAAATCAGTTTTCACTTTTAGTGGATAGAACCATGTAAAGCGAGAAAAATCATCCACAAAGATGACATAGTATCTGTAGCCATCAACAGACGTTACCGGGGATGGTCCCCACAAGTCACAATGAACCAAATCAAGTGGATAAAGTGCTCGTTTTTTATTACGATCAAACGATAAACGGTGTCCTTTAGACATTTCACAAGAAGAACACAAAACTGGTTTAGGTAAAAGAGATGTGACAGATATGCAACCCATTTTATTTAAAGACAAAATCGTGTCAAATGACACATGTCCTAACCGTAGATGCCATAATTCATAAGAAGCTTTAACCGGATTGCAAGCAGCAGCAAAAAGAGCTTTAGGACTAGTATGAAGAACATATAAACCATCTTCACAACGACCTTGAGCCAGCACCTGTTTGGTTGATCGGTCCTGAATATAAAAATTTGGTTGCGAAAATAATACATCCAGGTGATTATCAGTTGTTAATTTACTTATAGATAAAAGATTTTTCATAAGGTTAGGCACCACCAAAACATCCTTTAAATGAATATGATTAGAGACAGTAGTATGTCCAGTGTGAATAACAGGTAAAGATTTACCATTACCAAACTTGACTGATGTATCACCAAGTGGAGGAGAAGTGTTGTAGAGATTATCCGAAGAGGCGGTCATGTGATCGGTGGCTCCAGAATCAACATACCAATCAGGGCCTGATGAAGCAACATGACACTGGGCATGAAAAGCCTTGGCAATGTCTGTACCAGTACCAGTAGTCACAGCTTGAGAGGCATAAGTGGCAAGATTGGGGCAAAGATTGGCATAATGACCGTCCGTCCGACAAAGTTGGCAGTGGGGTGATCGGCGGCCCCGACCACGACCAGACACACTACCACGCCCACGAGAAAAGCGACCGCTCCCACCAGACAACCTGCCACGGTCCCGGAAAGGAGCTGGGCTACGAGATTTTTGAGCATTGAAGGCAACAGGGGAAGGAGTTGTACCATGAAGAGAGCGTAAAAACAATTCATGACTCTCTGCTTGAATTAAGAGATCCCGAAAAACCGGCGGAGGCTTGATGGCACGTGTGGCAGTAGAAAAATTTTCAAAGGAGGGACCAAGGCCTCGAAGAAACAAGTGCAATTTTTCCGTTTCGTCCAAGGGTTGGCCAACCGCGGATAACTGATCGCAAATACATTTGAATTTTCTGCCAAAATCGGCGACAGATGAGGTGCCTTTAACAGTCTGCCTCAACTGGTCTTTGAGATTCTGCACCCTCTCAATAGATGTGTTGCTATAAGCTTGTTCAAGAGCAATCCAGATGGAGCGGGCAGTGGATAAGCCAAGAATTTCCGCCACTGCTTCTTCAGATAGGGATGAATGCAGAATTATTATAGCCTTCTGGTCATTAGAAATCCAGGATGTGAATAAGGGGTTGGGCACAATTTTTTCACCTTGCGTAACAGTAGGGGCCGGACTAACGGCAGTTCCATCAACATGACTCAAGAGGTTCTGGAAGGACAGCAAGGGGAGCATCTGATTGCGCCATAGTAAGTAATTTGAGGAGGTCAATTTTATGGTGATCATATGAAGCACCGTATTCAGGGAGATGGTGCCATCGGAATTGCTGGAGGAGGGAGACGCCATGAAAAGGAAGATGATCGGAGGAAGGGAAAGATGAATAGGAAGAAGGGGAAGAGGTAAGGGTGAGGAAGGGGAAGGATCGAGATTAGGCGTATGATCGGATGGCAAAATTGACCGTTACAAAGCTCGACTTGTGGCTCAAGGTTTTAGCCAAGTTCCTGGACTAGACTACTCTCACACCTTTAGTCCGGTTGTAAAAGCCTCCACTATTCGGATTGTTCTTTCTCTTGCTGTTATCAATGGTTGGAATCTTCATCAACTTGATGTTAACAATGCTTTCTTGCATGGTCACCTAAACGAACTTGTATTTATGGAGCAGCCTCCTGGTTTTGTGGATCCGCTATATCCCCATCATGTTTGTCGACTTAACAAAGCTATTTATGGGCTAAAACAAGCTCCTCGGGCCTGGTTTCATCGTTTGAGTTCTTTTCTTCTTGCAAATGGTTTTTCATGTAGTCGTGCCGACCCCTCTCTTTTTGTGTTCAAACGTGACACATGCATCATGTATCTTCTAGTATATGTGGATGACTTGATACTCACCGGCAACCAACACATCGTCATGAATAACTTCATTCACCGCCTTCATCAAGAATTCTCTATTAAAGACCTTGGACGACTTAATTATTTTCTAGGTCTTGAGGTTGTCTACACCGATAATGGTTTATTCCTTTGTCAATCTAAATATGCTCGGGACATACTCGACAGGGCCTCCCTTCTAGATGCTAAACCCGTATCTACCCCACTTGCAGCAAATGAAACATTTCAAGCTACTGGTGAACCTTTTGCCGATCCCACCCACTATCGATCATTGGTTGGTGCTTTACAATACTTAACTATCACTCGACCTGATATTTCTTATGCGGTGAACCAAGTCAGTCAGTTCTTACAAGCCCCAACTGCTATCCACTTTCAACACGTTAAGCGCATTCTTCGGTATATTAAGGGTACCCTTTCCTTTGGCCTTACGTTCTCCCGACCCACTTGCACTACCATTGTTGGGTACTCTGATGCTGATTGGGCCCGCTGTCTAGACACACGCCGATCCACTTACGGTTATTCAATTTTTTTAGGAGGAAATCTTGTGTCTTGGAGTGCCAAAAAGCAACCTACGGTTTCTCGATCCAGTTGTGAATCCGAGTATCGTGCGATGGCCAACACTGCCGCTGAAATTGTTTGGATCACTCATCTTCTTCGAGAGCTACATGCACTTCCTCTGGATCGCCCAACATTGCTCTGTGACAACAAAAGTGCTCTTTTTCTCACACAAAACCCGGTCTCTCACAAACGTGCGAAACATATTGATCTCGATTATCACTTTATTCGGGAACTAATTTCATCTGGGAAACTGTATACCAAATTTATTTCTACCAAGCTTCAGGTAGCAGACATCTTCACAAAGGGGCTTGCCCGTCCACAGTTTGAATTCTTTCGTGCCATGCTTGGCATTCGTCCGCCACCGTTTCGCTTGAGGGGGGATGTTAAACCTCCATAGTTTGTATTATGTTTTATATGTTCCATTCTTGTATTTTTGCCATTCTTCTGTATGTAATTTGTAATTATATAATTTATATATTGAATGGCATCCCATTCATTTTGGGCATGCAATTTACTAACTCATCAGAGAAGGCGCCAAGAAGCAAGAAGCATCCTCATCAGCTATCTGTGGAGTTGTGTAGCTGTTGTTCCAACTTGAATCCATCTATCTAAGAACATCTAAGGTAGTTTTACATGTTTATTTGTAGTTAGATCGCACATGCGAGCTTGAAAACCCACATGCATGGGTATATAACCACATGCAACTCCAAATGGCTCACATGCACAAATTTTGTGATTTTCTTGTATGTTCATTTGTGTATTTTTACTAATTTAAAGTGTAGGAAGGTTTGGGATTGAGTTTTGATCGATTATTGTGAAGTTTTGCAAAACTTACCATCTAAGGAAACTTTATAAATGCATGTTGTTGATAAATGATCATCTAGATAAGTGTCTATCATAATGAATAGAAACATCTTTGATTAGTTGGATTTGTGAAAATATGGTTTTGTCAAAGACTTACTGTTTTTAGAAACTTTTATAAATCAAAAATGTTGGTTTCAATGTTTTGACATGAAATGATGTTATATTAGTATTGCAATATGCTTAGAAATATCATAGAAAAACATTTGGAGTTTTAATTTGTGAAAACAGATTTTTAAACGAGTTCTTTTTTAAAAATAGAAACTTTATTTGGGGAAAATGTCAAATAGGATAAAATGAAAACTTGAAATACTTGTATACGTGTTTAATGTGTTTTATGAACATACTAGAAGTATTAGTTTGATGAAATGGGATTTCATAACTAAACTTTCCAAAAATAGTAACTTTTCAAAAAATAGAAACTTACGTGGTTGACATACGTGACATACTTGAAAGACTGCTTGGATAGAATCATAGGATGTGTAATAATGCCCTACTTGCATGTTATGATTAAGATGACACATAAACGAACAATAGCACTATAACGTGTCACCAACGATTCATCGAGTCAACACAAACACTCGGTTGAGCACACCGACACTTGGAGTTGAATGGGATACAACCTACCACTAAACAAATGCTCATTACCTATATGATTATAGGTGATCACAAGTAGGTGCTAACACACGCAATTTGCAAACACAAACAGGAACTGTGCTATCATGTGAGCTCACTGCCCCATTTTACTATTTTTGACCCTCGGGAGAGAAAACATGCATATAAACTATTTTTGAACAACAAACACATTTGGATACAAATGGACATTCTATATCACTTATATATATGTGTCCCACACAATCACAACTAAGTCCTCATAAACACATCTCGGACCGTTAATAGATCAGGGTTCACAGCGTGGTAATTCTAGATAGTAAAATTTGGGCTTGACAAGCCCCATCCATTGCTCCTGGGAGGCCAACCCTAATGGAAGTTGGAATGGATGCAAAATTGACCAAAAAACTATGCCATTGTCAGGTGTGATGGACATGGCAGGAGGCATACAGTCAGCTTCGGTTTCGAATTCACATATGATATAAACTATATTGACTAGCTATCAATCGATATTGCATTGTAATGATAAGTAGTCTTATAACATTTATTGCAAACATCTTTATTTACTGTTACTATAAAACTTGTGCACTCACCAACCATTGTGTTGACGTTGCTCGCATGTTTTCTCAGGTAACTAAGGCATGCATGCAGGAATATGATGCTAGGACGAGGTCGCATGCATCTACGAAATGTCTTAGGCTGTTGAAAACATTTTATTTAATTTGACTTGATATGTAATTATTAAACAACTTAAATCGCTTCCGCAACCTATGTTTTTGTAATGATTTGAAAACATTTATCTTAGCTTCCGCAACTCTGATTTACAAAGTTGTTTTATCCAAAATATTGGGTGTACGTACATAAACGGACATGTATATCTCACAAGTGTGACCGGAGACTGCGATCCTTTGCCAATCACGGTCGCGCCCTCGGTGGTCGAAACTTGGTGGTGCGAATATATATGCCTATGAGTTTTTGTAAAGATATCTTGTAACTATGTGACTAAATTTACGAACTAGTTTTGACCTTAATTGAGTAAAACCCTATTCGTAAATACTTATGGGGAAAAATATGAAAACAAATGCCAGAAATACATGACACAACTAAACATATCGACTGAATTACTAGGATGAACACGTACTAAACGCACATAACTGTTATACACGCCAACAATGTTTCTAAGGATAAACAAATGAAATCTTATACAAATGCAAAGTTATGACTAAATACTAGCAACGACACGATCGTGAATCGAAGTAGTGGTGGGCTGGCGGCTGGACTTGATCCTACGTCTGGCCTATACATAAACTCCTTTCGGTGTGTAGGGAAAGTGTTGATGTATAGGTTAGTGCATGAAATTTTAGTTAGGGATTTAATTATGTAATTTATTTGAATAACGCAACATATATACACGGAAATACTAATTCTAAAGAGAAAACATGATCTGAATACAAAAGTCTGATATTATATTTTTATGGGTGACGATCCATAAAAATATATATGTTACTTAAATATTCAGCGAAAAAACCCGACACTATATACAAATATGGGTTAACACACATTATTATATCAGTATCCGGCTAAAGTAATAAATCAGTTTTGAAAGGAAAACATAAATTTCTATAAAAATAAATGTGACTAATAAAATAAACTATTTGAAAATATATTTGTACAAAAACTAAGTTTAAAGAGTAAACTTTTTATTTTATAAAATAATCGACTTCTACGAACGCATAACAAAACACGCGTATGTAGACGCGTGTGTGACAGACTATATACAGATCTATTATGTTGTTTCCTCTTCATTCTTACACTATCTCTCTCTAAACCAAAAACCCTCCTATCTCTCTAGAAAACTTCACCTTTCTCCCCCTTCATTTTTCTTGTTTTCGACTAAAGGAAGGATGCAAACCACGTCCAAATCGGAGATCTACAACCCACCATCTTCGAAACTGAGTTAGTAAGTTTAGATCTAGACCCATTTATGTTTTTTGACCTAAACTGTGAACTTTTGCTAATCAAACACCTTCCCAACTTGCAGAAACACTAAACCAAACCTCAACAGTTACAGATCTTACATTTACGCACATCTGCAACTAGTTTTAGTTCGAGGTTGAAGATGAAGTTCTCATACCGATACTAATAGTATCAGCGATCGCATCGACAACATACAATCTCGGTTCACAAGTGTCCATCAACGCTAGCAATATCGACATTAACCACCGAAACTAATAATATCGGTATTGAGCATTGTGATACTGATAGGATCGACACTACCTTCATAACTTAACATTGTCTACAAACATTTTTACCGATACTCTTAGTATCCGTACAAGGATACCACAGATACTAACAGTATCGGCAAGGGCTGACACTTACACAAACTCAGGACAAACGGAGAATGGCCCTCGAGTGCAAAGGCAGAAGGGTGCTTGACTGCAAAGGCAGAAGGCCTGACACTTAACAACTATTAACAATACCAAATTTTCGAATAAAACCAACACCAAACGTCTATACAACTGCATATAAACTTGAAAACAAGTCTTATAGTATGTGTTAACCTATTATAATAGGACCTTAGTAAACTCATCAACCTCCATTCATCTATCCGAGACTTAAGCTAACAACATAGCCAGGTGAGTCTTCATAGCCCTTTTTAAAATTTGTTTCCAACTAGAAGGGTGGAACATGGAATCAACTATTGAACATGTGATCTTAGCTTTATGATATGGTATATTAAATTTGAGCTATTATTATGCATAAAACTCAACTATCAACTAAGCTAATATCAACTATACAACTATACATTACCAATGTTTGATTGACCCTTCGAGGGGTGTCTGTGGTGATGGAATTCATTGATGTTTGATTTACACTTCAGGGGGAGCCCGTGATGAAAGAACTATAACTATGGGAACTAACTCAACTATGATATCTATACTATAGAGCATTTTTAACTATTCAACCATGTGGTCTATTCAACTATGTGATCTCCGTTTCACTTTGTTGCCGAGCCTTGTTTGTAGGTGAATTTGTGTGTGATTGGCATTATGAGTGAAGTACTACTTGATATGCCTATTTATGCTTTCTTTAATGTCTCTTTACTCATTGTAAGGCTCGGAAATGACAGAGACTAACAAAATCAAGCAAACCAACAAATTATTTGAAGCAAAAAGTACTCGGCCGAATACTTTCACTTCGAGAACTCTTGATTTCGAGAAGTTGTATACTGTATAAATAGTCGTATTTTGTACATGTATAGGTTCGGATCCCGAGGTAGTGCTTTTAGACGTATTGAACACTCCTTGTAGAGTTCTCGACTTTTTAATGCAAAACACCTGTTTCTTCTTCTGTCTTGGATTCCGCACCATTTATGTGACAACCAGAACGTGATCGTCCGGCAAGTCCGTACGGTACGTGTACTTTCAATATTTACTATGTGTAAATACAATGTGTAAACAATTGTCTGACAACAGGACTAGAAAACAATAACAGTTGTATGTGTTTGAGGGAAAATTTAAATACTGAAAATACAACAACTCATGAGAAACAAAAGTGTGCAAACAAATGACAAAAGCACATCGGTTGCGATCTGATATCCACAAATAAAAGAAATCAGATGGCCGACAATTCAATGAGAAAACAATGTGAATTCCATGATAACAATGTGAAAATAGTCAAGTTTAGTTGTGTCCGTCAGTAAGAAAATAAAATTCAAATAACAAATCAGTGTTGTTTATGAATAATAAACTGACAGTGTGTTTGCGTGAGTGACGATTCGCACAAACATACCTGTGAGTTTAGATTTCTGAATGATGACTAAAAAGTAGAAAACAAGAATCAGAAAGTGAAACCCTCGTCGTGTTCGTTCAGGTGACGATTCGAACGAATACGTACGACGGTGACGCGATCTGACGAAACCTTTAAAATAATCGTTTTCGATGAAATAAATTAAGTAAAATGAATTTAAAAGTATTTACTAGGAATAACCACCTTAAAAACCTAAAAATAAAATCCTTTTATTTAAATCAGTAAAATACGCGTTTATGATTCGGAAACGCATAGAAAACGAGAACCGAGTAACAGAAACGAACCCGAACACACCCGGGGTATAAAAACCCTAAATGTGTTCATCTTTCTCATTTACTCCCTCACCTACACCTTTCTCTCTCTAAATTTCCAGCTCACCTCTCTCTAGATTCTCAACCTTCAAACACCAAGATCTCTCTCAATACTCCACTAAATCGCGCAAACTTAGTGCCAAATCGAAGCTCTTAATCCCCTCTACATGAAAGTACAATAGATCTGAAGTGAAACCAACCGAAATCGAGGTAATCTGAGCTGCAAAAATTCGGAAATTAGGGTTTTTAACCCTTAGGTCGACCCACAAATTCTAACCGGCTCTAAACCTTCCCATTCGAACCCTAAACCTTCGAGGATGATTTTCACCTGCACAACCAATGAAAGACCCCATGGATCTCGAACTGAAGCTGGGAAAGGGCACCTATGCAGGGTTGGCTACAGTTTGGCTGAATGAGGCTTCCGACCGAAAGGGATCAAGGCTGAAGGGGCCATTTGGCCGACTGAAGATGATCGGATGAGATGGGGACCGAATGGTGGCTGGTCCGCATGATTTCTCTTTTGGTCTAACCTCTTCATTCGCACATGTAGCCATTCGGACGGGTCCTCTTTCGGCTGACTGAGTGTTTCGGTTGGCTAACCCTCATCCGGCCTAAGGTCACATTCTGTGGAGCTATGTTTCGGTTGGCAAGGTGTCATTCGCCCGATTCACCATCAGTTGGCCCAGCCTCTTATTCGGCCTACCTATCTGTCGCACCCTGGCCCTCCTGTCCCGGACGGGGGTGCGACGGCTGGCTGATCTGGCAGGATCGCAGTCTCCGGTCACACAGTGTTGCGAGACCTAAATTTCTAGTTATATACGTACATCCAATAATATGGATAAAACAGTTTAGTAAAATCAGAGTAGCGGAAGTAAGAGTAAGTTATCAAAACAGTTTAACATTCATAAATTTCGGAAGCGTTAACTAAAACAGTTTTCAAAACAACATTTAAGTAATAGTGCGAAAGCAATTTAAGTACTCGTTATTACAAAACAAGTCGAATGTTTAAATGTTCTCAAAATAATCCTAAGACAATAAAGCTGATGCATGGGACTCCATCCTAGCATCCTAATCCTTGCGTGCGTGTCTTAGCTACTTGAGAAAACATGCGAGAAAAAGTGTCAACACAAAGGTTGGTGAGAGCACAGGTTTTTCATAAGCAATAAACATCTAATGTTTAAAGTAAGCGTTGTGATTTACATATCATTACAATGCAGTATCGATTGACAGCTAGTCAATACAGTTATATTATATGCGGGTTCGTACCGAAGCTGGCAGTTGTGCCTCCCGCCATGTCCATCACAAGACCATGGCAAAGTGTTGGTCAATATTGCTGTCACACCTCCAAATTCCCACTCGTGGTGTCAGTCCACGTGGGTGTGACGTGGCCAGGATCACAGCTCATGGTCATATAGAACGACTCTATATGAGTTATACAATCACACAGTTTTTGTAAAATAAACATGTTCTCAAAATAAAGCAGCGGAATGATTATAACAAAAGTAAATAAAGTTACAGCGGAAAGTAAATTGTTCAAGACACTACATAGTCTAAATCGTTTTTAAAGTAAAACACATGAACACAAGCCTAAGACACGAGTCTATATGCCAGACAGACTCCATAGTGCTCCCAAGTGCGCATCCTAGCGTATGCTCCATTAGTTACGTGAGAATACATGCGAAAAGTCTCAACTAAAAAGTTGGTGAGTTCACAGGTTTAGACAGACTGAAAAGTAACAGACATATACTGGGTATGTTAAGTTTAGTTGTTGGATACTACGATCCGTGGAGTGTGTCAGTTCATCTTACCGAAACTAGACAGTTCCCGTTTTCCTCCGCAGGTCATCGCTGAACCCGCATTCCCATCGAAATTACACTCGTTATGACCTCCAGTCAACATTGGTGCCGAGTGGGGTTAGTCAAACCCAGTAGTACTACGTAATTACGACTCGTTTGTGTTACAACTAACGGTAAGGATAAGTGAGGACTTTAAGCGATAAAAGTTACACTCGAAAATAGTTTTCACAACATACCAGTCATACATCTAAAATAGTTGCATAATATTCTCACCCCAAAGTTAAGTAAAATAGTTGATAAGTAAAAGTGGGGCCGTAAACTCACCTGAGTTTGAGTAAAGCGTTCGCTCAACAGAAATAGTGTAGCTTGCCGGCTAGTAATCACCTATATCACATAGGTACTATGAGTTTGTGTTTGCATACATGTGGGCCTCACAGGACCGTGTTCGTGTTTAACAACATCCAAGTTGTTATGTGGGTCTAGTTGATCGTGTTTGACCATGTTGACCGTGTTTGACCTAACGATCCGTTGGTGACGGTTTTGGATCAAGTGCTCGTGTAACGTGCGGTTTAGTGTCGTGTGATGTGTACAGATACCAAAGTCACTTTCGTGAGGTATAGTAAGTTTCTGTTTCAGGAAAGTTTCCATATTTGGCAAGTCAAGTAATAAATCATAATCCGATTATTCTAACATGCATATTTATCCTAAATGAGCATGTTGTCACAAAGCATATAGTTATACATAGCCGGTTTAGCATAGTTTGCGCGTAAAAGTTACTATAATTAGAAAGTTGCACAAACAAGCATATTTCACCAAGTTTAACAACTAATATCATCTAAGCTTCACTATCCTAGTCATAAATAACCTTGCAATCATAACTGTATATCTAGCATGCTCCTATTCCCGAATTTGCAACCACAAAGTTACTATTTATAGTAACTCGTGATAAAACACAACTCTCAATCACTTTAGCACATAAAATCATTTACTAACAAGTTTAAATAGGCACTCCAAACTTATAACATCCATCAAATCCAACATTTCTAACAACATTGTAACAAAAAGTTTCTATTTATAGTAATAACCATAAAAATCATATTTTAGCCATTCTAATCATTCCTATTCATCAAATAATCATCATTTAACTTCTAAACATCATTTTCAAGCATAAAATGTGGACCTAAACATATAAATATGGTCATTTCATCAAAAACACATACTTAGCAACATAAAAGTTACTATTTATAGTAATTATCGCATCTTAGACATTTCTTGACCATAATCAACCATTCTAATCATGTAGGACATCCCAAATATCATTTCTAATAATATTTAAATATCAAAAATCATTTAAAACAATATGGATCATCCATGCATGTTGTTGTAGGTGACCATCTCATAACAAAATCAACAAATAATTATCATAGGCATTGAAAATCACCAAGGATCCTTCTCAAATCATCAAATCAGTAATTAAATCAACGAATAAGAGATCTAGACCATCAAAATTTCGTGCTAAGAGTGGTGCTAGTGATGCATGTGGGTTTTTCCCCTTGCATGTGTGCCTAGAGGTGATTTTAAGCAAGATTGAACATAGAACTACCTTCTTGAGCTAATTCCAACTAGGTGGTCGACCACACAGCAGCTAGAGGGCCTGGGAATCGTCTGAAATCGTCCAAGGAGGCTGGCACAAGTAGTGGGATGAGCTAGATGGCCTTCCAAGGTCTCCTTGCACTTCAAATCTTCAATGGAACCTTCAAGATGGCTTCTTTGTAGCTCCAATGGTGTTATCAGAGTGGTAATGGTCGCTGGTGAGGGTTTCAGTCGAGAAAAATAGAGCAGGGGCTAGAGGACTGATCAATCTTGGATTTATAAAGATTTCTACGAAAATTGACTCGTCGAGTACCGCGACGCCTTCCAAAAAGCATCTCCGCGTATCGCGGCGATTAAAATAATAATTTTGCTCCCGAAACACGCCGCGTACCGCGGTGGTGGAAGATGATCGGTCTTCGCGTACCGCGACGGTTTTCGGAGAATTCAAATTTCTCCAGCCCAGGCTTTGCGTGCCGCGGAGGCCCAATTGGGTGCCCATCGCGTACCGCGATGGGTCTCGGTTGAGCCCACTAAGCCCAATATCATTGTTTTGAAGCGAATTTCTCGAATTTATCGACTACGAACATCGTTTCTCGACACATAAGCGTTGTTCTAACTAAATTAGGTTCCTCGAAACCTAATGTGTAGTGAAAGTGTACTGTGATTTGATCCGTTCACCAATGTTCGTCATTCAAGACACGTGCGAGTGTTGTGCGATAATTCCTCGAATTATCGGTGTGTTTGGTCCGTTGTGCCACGTGTCACACTAAATGCAATTATTCTAGTGCCACGCATGAAATAATAATACACATTATTATTAAAATAAATTAATTGCTGACCTGGAATTTGCGAGGTGTCACATCATCCCCCGGTCAATAGGAATTTCATCCCGAAATTCAGTTCGTGTTGCTCGTGCCAGTTTGGTCGAAAAATAAGTGAGGGTATTTCTTTTTCATCTGGTCATCTCGCTCCCAGGTGTATTCCGGCCCATGCCGTGAATTCCATCGTATCTTAACTATCGGTATCTTACTGAGTTTAAGCTTCTTGATTTCCCGGTCCATAATTTCCACCGGTTCCTCAACGAAGTGTAGTTGTTCATCAATCTGAATTTCCTCCAACAGAATTGCGAGCGTTTCGTCTGATAAACATTTCTTGAGGTTTGACACGTGAAACACATTGTGTACGCTACTCAATTCCTGTGGTAGCTGTAGCTCGTAGGTCACGGGGCCTATCCGTTTAGTGATCTCGAATGGTCTGATGTAACGAGGGTTTAACTTTCCCCGTTTCCCAAATCGAATCACTCCCTTCCAAGGCGAGACTTTAAGAAGTACTTGATCTCCCACTTGGAATTCCAACGGTTTGTGCCTTTTGTCGGCATAGCTTTTCTGTCGATCCCGAGCTGCTGCCATCCTGTTACGTATCTGCACGATCTTTTCTGTTGTCTCATGCACAAGCTCAGGTCCGGTCGGTTGGCTTTCGCCAACTTCTGCCCAACAAAGTGGTGATCTGCACTTACGTCCGTAAAGTGCTTCAAATGGTGCAGCTCCAATGCTGGAGTGGTAACTGTTATTGTATGAGAACTCAACTAAGGGTAAGTGAGTCTCCCAGCTGTTACCGAAGTCGATTACACATGCCCGAAGCATGTCCTCCAAGGTCTGGATGGTTCTTTCACTCTGTCCATCCGTCTGCGGGTGATAAGCAGTGCTCATGTCCAACCTCGTCCCGAGTGCCTTGTGTAAAGACTTCCAAAAATGTGCCGTGAAACGGCTGTCTCGGTCAGATATTATTCAAACTGGGACTCCGTGTCTGGAAATGATTTCCTTTAAGTACAGTTGGGTTAGCTTTTCCAATTTATCAGTTTCCTTGATCGGTAGAAAGTGTGCCGATTTCGTGAGTCGGTCTACGATAACCCAGATGGTATCGCAACCACTTGCCGTCTTCGGCAGCTTGGTGATAAAATCCATGGAAATCTGTTCCCATTTCCATACTGGGATTTCTGGTTGTTGGAGTAACCCTGATGGTTTATGGTATTCAACCTTGACCTTTGAGCAAGTCAGACACTTACTCACATAAGTCGTGATTTCTGATTACATGTTAGGCCACCAGTAAGTGGTCTTCAAATCGTGGTACATCTTGTCAGAGCCTGGATGTACTGAGTATCGGCTCTTGTGAGCTTCGTCCATCACTACTTCTCTCAAGCCTCCGTAGTGTGGAATCCAAATCCGATCAATCAGATAGTAAGCTCCGTCGTCTTTCCGTTTCATTTGTTTATCCATACCTCGCATTGCTTCGAGGATAAGGTTTTCCTTTTTCAGACCTTCTTGTTGTGCGACTCGTATCTGATTAGGCAGCTCAGAGTGAATGGTGAGTTGTAGTGCACGTACGCGTTTGGTTGTCTCTTTTCTGCTCAACGCATCAGCTACTACATTGGCCTTTCCGGGATGATACTAGATTGCACAATCATAATCACCTATCAGTTCAACCCATCTACGTTGTCTCATGTTTAACTCCTTCTGGTCGATTATGTGTTGCAGGCTCTTATGATCGGTGAATATAGTGCACTTGGTGCCGTACAGATAGTGTCGCCAGATCTTCAATGCGAACACTACGGCTCCTAACTCCAGATCATGAGTTGTGTAATTCTTCTTGTGCACCTTTAGTTGTCGTGACGCATAAGCTATGACCTTCTCGCATTGCATCAGCACACAACCGAGTCCTAGCTTTGATGCGTCGCAGTAGACTACAAAGTCTTCACACCCGTCTGGCAGTGATAGGATCGGTGCGCTGCACAGCTTCTGTTTCAATAATTCGAATGCAGCTTCTTGTTTTTCTCCCCATTCAAATTTCTTATCTTTATGCGTAAGGGAAGTCAATGATTGTGCGATCTTCGAGAATCCCTCGATAAATCGCCTGTAGTACCCGGCCAATCCCAGGAACAGTCGCACCTCAGTTGGAGTCTTTGGTGCTGTCCAGTTCTTGATTGCCTCAATCTTGGATGGGTCTACGTGTATCCCTTTCTCGTTCACCACGTGCCCAAGGAACTGAACTTCGCGAATCCAAAAATCACATTTGGAAAACTTCACGTATAATTGTTACTTCTTCAGTAGTTCCAGGACGCGTCTCAAGTGATTGGCATGTTCTTCTTGAGTCTTGGAGTAAATCAGTATGTCATCTATGAACATGATTATGGATTTGTCAAGATACGGCTTACACACCCTATTCATGAGATCCATGAATACTGCCGGTGCGTTAGTCAACCCAAAAGGCATGACTAGAAATTCATAATGTCAGTATCGTGTTCTGAAGGCTGTCTTCGGTATGTCTTCCTCTTGTATTCTAAGTTGATGGTAACCGGATCTTAAATCGATCTTCGAATAGTAGCTTGACCCTTGCAATTTGTCAAACAGGTCGTCTATTCGAGGTAGAGGGTATCGATTCTTGATCGTTACCTTGTTCAGTTCCCGGTAGTCTATACACATACAGAATGAACCGTCTTTCTTTTTCACGAACAAGACCGGTGCTCCCCAAGGTGAGAAGCTCGGTCGGATAAATCCCTTATCTAACAACTCTTGCAATTGATTAGATAGTTTCTGCATTTCAGTAGGAGCCAATCGGTATGGTGCCTTGGATATCGGCGCTACTCCTGGTGTCAGATCTATCTGAAACTCCACTTGTCGCGCTGGTGGTAGTCCCGGTAGATCGTCAGGAAAGACTTCTGGATAATCACGAACAACAGCGATGTCCTCGATCTTTCGTTCCTTCTTTGGTTGTTCGGTGATGAGTGCCAGGATAGCCGTGTACCCCTTCTTCATATATTTGCTTGCCTTCATGCAGGACATGATGTTCAACGGTATTCCGCGCCGTTCTCCTTAGATTGAGATCTGCTCTCCACTTGGCAACGTCATCGCACAACCTTCTCGTTGTATACGATCTCAGCGTGGTTTGCAGATAGCCAATCCATTCCAATCACCACGTCGAAGCTCCCGAGAGTTACCGGCATCAGGTCAATCACCAATTGGTGGCCTGCTAACGTCAGGACACACCCCTTGATGATATGTTGTGTTTCTATCAGTTTGCCGTCTGCTAACTCTACGGTCTACTTATGGTCTAATGGTGTTGGTGTCATATTAAGAAGTTTGCTAAAGTCGCTAGAGATAAAACTCCTATCGGCACCGGTATCAAATAATATACTAGCATAGACATTATTTAAAAGAAACGTACCGGTGACAACATTGGGGTCATCTTTTGCTTCTCCTGACCCGATCACAAATTCCCTTCCCCTAGCTGGATTGCCGCCAGCATTCTTGTTTTGCGGGCAGTCTCGACGCATGTGCCCCGGCTTTCCGCAAGTGAATCACCCCTTTAATGTGTCATTCTTGTTGAGATTGGGGTTGGGGTTTGATCGGCATTCTTTGGCCAGGTACCCGTTTCTGCCACAGTTTGTACACTTGCCCTTCTTGCATGGGCCAAAATGATAATAGTTGCAGCTGTTGCATTTTGGGCTGTTGCCCTGATATCCTCCCTTGCCTTGAGTGTTCGGCTGGGTGGCAGTGAAAACCTTTGCAGGTGATGGCCGGTGCTGGGTTTGTTGCTTAGGTGAGAAGGTTCGGTTATTGCTGGGCTCCCACTTCTTCTAGGGCTCTTGGGGTTTCAGATGTTCACCCCTCTTCGGCAGCTTTCCCTGGGCTACTGCCTGATCAGTTAATCTGTGAGCCAAGCGAATCAATGGTTGGATTGTGGTGTGGTCAGATGCAGTCACTGTGCTCTGGATTTGTTCCGGCAATCCACTTATGAATTGCTCAATCTTTTTGTACTCTGGCGTCACCATTGCCGGGCACAGCTTGAATAGTTCATGAAATCGAGTACAGTATTTCTCGATTTCGGATCCTACCATCTTGTGCACCCAAAACTCTTCCTCAAGCTTTCTGATTTCATCACGAGGACAGTCTTCCTCGTGAAGCATCCGGGTGAAGTTCTCCCACGGGAAGGAGTTTGCCGTTTCCAGTCCGAGGGTCTGGACGTGTGTGTTCCACCAGGTGAGGGCTGGTCCCTCCAGAGTCCCGGTAGCATATTTTACTCGGTTTTCCTCCGAGCACTCAGACATGGAGAATACCGACTCCAATTTCTCGATCCAGCGAAGCAGTCCCACTGCTCCTCGGTACCCTGGAACTTGTGAGGGTGGCAGCTCAAAAAGGCTTTAAACGAGCATCCCTTTGCTGAGCTCCCTTGGGATCCTGTGCATCGGGATTCAATGTAACGTGTTAGTGTCAGCGTTGCCTATGCTAAGTTAGTCAGGTTAGGCAGGTGTTAGTACCGTTATTGGTGCCGCTAGTCTCGCTGGCAAGTCGGTTTGCTTCGTACTCAGCGAGTACTTTGTTGACCTTACGTTCGACCATCATGTTGATCCTTGCCTTTTCGGCCTTACGTTTGAGGTTGCGGGCATTGGGTCCCCTTCCAGACATGATTCTATATGGAAAGGTTAGAACGTTAGCTAGCATAAGTTAGAGTGTTAGCCGATTGTCATGTCAGAAGTCAAGTTAGATGTCATGTTAACAAGCAACCAAAATCAAGACGTAATAAATAAAGCAGAATATCATTTCATTAATAATAATAACTTGAAGTACAATGATTTTAAAAAGATGATAGCAACATAAGTTTGTACGACCACATCCCGCTCGTTTAGGCAAATAGAAAAGAAACATAAATGAAAGTAACTCGGCTAATCTGAGTCCATGGTGACATGTGAAACATCACTATCAGCATCCTCATCATCATTATCCTGAGGATCCTCATCAAAGTCTCCTTCTTCGAGGTCATTGGCCTCGAATTGGGGACCGTCATCCTGAGGTGGTTCCTCAATAACCTGCGCGACCCACGCGTTAAGCATGGCATCACTAGCCTGGACCATCGCCTGAGTCTCCACGTTGGCGACTCGATTCTCTGTAATGCGTACGTCATGCTCCTGCATGACATCCACTATCTGTCCGTGCTGCCCCATCAGCTGGGACACCTGGAGACGTAGGGTCTCTACCTGTTCCTCTAACCTGTCATTTTTCCTCTCGAGGCGATCGTTCTTCTCTCAAAGAACTCGGACCTCGTCCGATAGCTCGCCGTTCCTCATGGCTTCACGTCGGGAGAAAGCCACGTGAGCCGCAAATGCCTGTTCCATCGGTACTCCCAGTGGTGGTAGCCTATGGTCTGTCGGTGCATCGCCAGGATACCGTGGCGAAGGTACCCTCTCTCCTACGATCCAATCCCGTATTACCATCGGGAGCCATCCCCAGTGCCGGGCTCGTGCTGCACGTCGTGCCCGTCTGTCCATCTCCGCGTCGACTTGTGCCACGATGTCATCGACTCGTAGTCGACTCTCTGCGGTCAAGTCATCTGTTGCCGAGCGTCTGCCCGGGTTCCTGTTAGCGTTGTCGTTGTTGGCCATTCCTGTAAGTCTATAGTTAGTAAACAATAGTTCAATAACAATGGTAATATCAGTGTGCGAATTCTAAGTGTAGTGTCTAGTGTAGAGCAGTGGCTATAGTCTAAGTTTACTATATGCAAACCTAGTTCCCTATAACCAAGGCTCTGATCCCAGTCTGTCACACCCCCAAATTCCCACTCGTGGTGTCAGTCCACGTGGGTGTGACGGGGCCAGGATCACAGCTCATGGTCATATAGAACGACTCTATATGAGTTATACAATCACACAGTTTTTGTAAAATAAACATGTTCTCAAAATAAAGCAGCAGAATGATTATAACAAAAGTAAATAAAGTTACAGCGGAAAGTAAATTGTTCAAGACGCTACATAGTCTAAATCGTTTTTAAAGTAAAACACATGCACACAAGCCTAAGACACGAGTCTATATGCCAGACAGACTCCATAGTGCTCCCAAGTGCGCATCCTAGCGTATGCTCCATTAGTTACCTGAGAATACATGCGAAAAGTGTCAACTAAAAAGTTGGTGAGTTCACAAGTTTAGACAGACTGAAAAGTAACAGACATATACTGGGTATGTTAAGTTTAGTTGTTGTATACTACGATCCGTGGAGTGTGTCAGTTCATCTTACCGAAACTAGACTGTTCCCATTTGCCTCCGCAGGTCATCGCTGAACACGCATTCCCATCGAAATTACACTCGTTATGACCTCCAGTCAACATTGGTGCCGAGTGGGGTTAGTCAAACCCAGTAGTACTACGTAATTACGACTCGTTTGTGTTACAACTAACGGTAAGGATAAGTGAGGACTTTAAACGATAAAAGTTACACCCGAAAATAGTTTTCACAACATACCAGTCATACATCTAAAATAGTTCCATAATATTCTCACCCCAAAGTTAAGTAAAACAGTTGATAAGTAAAAGTGGGGCCGTAAACTCACCTGAGTTTGAGTAAAGCGTTCGCTCAACAGAAATAGTGTAGCTTGCCGGCTAGTAATCACATATATCACATAGGTACTATGAGTTTGTGTTTGCATACATGTGGGCCTCACAGGACCGTGTTCGTGTTTAACAACATCCAAGTTGTTATATGGGTCTAGTTGATCGTGTTTGACCGTGTTGACCGTGTTTGACCTAACGACCCGTTGGTGACGGTTTTGGATCAAGTGCTCGTGTAACGTGCGGTTTAGTGTCGTGTGATGTGTACAGATACCAAAGTCACTTTCGTGAGGAAACTTACTATTTATAGTAAGTTTCTGTTTCAGGAAAGTTTCCATATTTGGCAAGTCAAGTAATAAATCATAATCCGATTATTCTAACATGCATATTTATCCTAAATGAGCATGTTATCACAAAGCATATAGTTATACATAGCCGGTATAGCATAGTTTGCGCGTAAAAGTTACTATAATTAGAAAGTTGCACAAACAAGCATATTTCACCAAGTTTAACAACTAATATCATCTAAGCTTCACTATCCTAGTCATAAATAACCTTGCAATCATAACTGTATATCTAGCATGCTCCTATTCCCGAATTTGCAACCACAAAGTTACTATTTATAGTAACTCGTGATAAAACACAACTCTCAATCACTTTAGCACATAAAATCATTTACTAACAAGTTTAAATAGGCACTCCAAACTTATAACATCCATCAAATCCAACATTTCTAGCAACATTGTAACAAAAAGTTTCTATTTATAGTAATAACCATAAAAATCATATTTTAGCCATTCTAATCATTCCTATTCATCAAATAATCATCATTTAACTTCTAAACATCATTTTCAAGCATAACATGTGGACCTAAACATATAAATATGGTCATTTCATCAAAAACACATACTTAGCAACATTAAAGTTACTATTTATAGTAATTATCGCATCTTAGACATTTCTTGACCATAATCAACCATTCTAATCATGTAGGACATCCCAAATATCATTTCTAATAATATTTAAATATCAAAAATCATTTAAAACAATATGGATCATCCATGCATGTTGTTGTAGGTGACCATCTCATAACAAAATCAACAAATAATTATCATAGGCATTGAAAATCACCAAGGATCCTTCTCAAATCATCAAATCAGTAATTAAATCAACGAATAAGAGATCTAGACCATCAAAATTTCGTGCTAAGAGTGGTGCTAGTGATGCATGTGGGTTTTTCCCCTTGCATGTGTGCCTAGAGGTGATTTTAAGCAAGATTGAACATAGAACTGCCTTCTTGAGCTAATTCCAACTAGGTGGTCGACGACACAGCTGCTAGAGGGCCTGGGAATCGTCTGAAATCGTCCAAGGAGGCTGGCACAAGTAGTGGGATGAGCTAGATGGCCTTCCAAGGTCTCCTTGCACTTCAAATCTTCAATGGAACCTTCAAGATGGCTTCTTTGCAGCTCCAATGGTGTTATCAGAGTGGTAATGGTCGCTGGTGAGGGTTTCAGTCGAGAAAAATAGAGCAGGGGCTAGAGGAATGATTAATCTTGGATTTATGAAGATTTCTGCGCAAATAGACTCGTCGCGTACCGCTACGCCTTCCAAAAAGCATCTCCGCGTAGCGCGGCGATTAAAATAATAATTCTGCTCCCGAAACACGACGCGTACCGCGGTGGTGGAAGATGATCGGTCGTCGCGTTCCGCGACGGTTTTCGGAGAATTCAAATTTCTCCCGCCGAGGCTTCGCGTACCGCGAAGGCCCAATTGGGTGCCCATCGCGTATCGCGATGGGTCTCGGTTGAGCCCACTAAGCCCAATATGATTGTTTTGAAGCGAATTTCTTGAATTTATTGACTACGAACATCGTTTCTCGACACATAAGCGTTGTTCTAACTAAATTAGGTTCCACGGAACCTAATGTGTAGTGAAAGTGTACTGTGATTTGATCCGTTCACCAACGTTCGTCATTCAAGACACGTGCGAGTGTTGTGCGATAATTCCTCGAATTATCGGTGTGTTTGGTCCGTTGTGCCATGTGTCACACTAAATGCAATTATTCTAGTGCCACGCATGAAATAATAATACACATTATTATTAAAATAAATTAATTGCTGACCTGGAATTTGCGAGGTGTCACAATTGCACCCATTTCGACCTCCAGTCGGGTTGGCCTCCCCGGCGCGATGGGTGGTGCTTGTCAGGCCCAAATAGTACTATTCAAGATTACCACACTAGGCGCTATGCGCTACTAATGGTTCGTGGAGTATCGCGAGGACTTTTAGTTGTGATGTGGTCCACACATATACATATAGTGATAAAGCTTGTCCATATGCAAAAAAATGAGTTGTTGTTCATAAAATAGTTTATCATGCAATGTTTTCTCCCCCAAAGGTAGAAAAAGTAAAAAGGGGCCGTGAACTCACCTGTCAAGCAGTTCCGGTGTGATTGTGTGTTTGCTACCTGCGAGTGCTAGCAGTCCTGCTAGTGAGAACCTATAACCATATAGGTGTGAGTATGTGTTTTGTGGTGTGTTGTATCCCATACAACTCCAAGTGCCGGTGTGCTCAACCGAGTGTGTGTGTTGACTTGTGTTGACTCGACGAATCGTTGGTGACACGCTTGTTGTACTTATGTGTCTTAATTCAAGTAAGACACCAAAATAAATCCTATGACTCTGATCGCACAAGTTACCATTTTTAGAAAGTATCCGATTTTGGAAAGCGTGGTTATGAAATCCCATTTCATAAAGTTAATATTTCTAATATGTTTATAAAACACGTTTAAACCCCTAAAACATGCCGTTTGCGCATAAATCACCATTTATGCCGTTTTGCCCAAATAAAGTTTCCTAAAATAGTAAGTATTTGTTTAAAAGCTCGTTTTCACAAATCAAAGTTTCCAATATGCTTAGAAATCATTTTTTAGCATATTCCAATACTCAAAGTTCACCAAAACATCTTAAAACATTAAAAGCCCTCTTTTGATTTTTAGAAGTTTCCATATTTAGTAAGTTTCTACAAAACCATGTTTTTGACAAAATCAAATACCCAAATGTGTTTCTAAACACTTCAATATATATTGGACAACATCTAGACATGTCTAGCATGTCTAGATCATCACAACTCTACAACATGCATCTAAAAAGTTTCCTAATATAACAAGTCTTACAAAATCATCATCAAACCAACAAAACCCAATCCTAGATGATTTCTATCATCAATATACTTCAAAATATATCAATAAACACTCTAGACCCATTAAAAATTCGTGCATGTGAGCGGATCGGAGTTGCATGTGACCAAATACACTTGAATGTGGGTTTTCACCCCTTGCATGTTCGATCTAACTATGAATAAACATGTAAAGCTACCTTAGATGCTCTAAATCACTGAGATGAATGTCACACCCCCAATTCTCAACTAACGGAATTATACCGTTTGGGAACGTGACAAACCAGGATCTCAGATCATTAGACATAACGAAGACCTCTATATGAATTTCAAAACATATGTTGGTCTAAAACTGTAACATCAAAGTTTCAATGTTTGCGGAAGCGTTTTAAAACCAATAACAAAACGTAACGATTTGAAAATGTAAATTACAAATCCAATAACATTCAATGTCTTAATTGATCAAAACTAAAACACTTGAACTGAAATGCATGCATGAGACTCAACATCCTACTCCCTGCTTGTCCTTGCTTGTGTCTTAGTGTCCTGAGAAAACATGTAAATCAAGTCAACACAAAGGTTGGTGCATACACAGGTTTAAGCATTCACAAATGTTGAAACCACAGTTTGAATATAAAGTTTACAGATAACATAATCACACGTGCATAGTCATGATAGCTAGTCATTTGTACTATTTACATAAGTGGTCGACACCGATGCTGACGTTGCCATGCTATAGCATGTTTTTGCCTTAACACTATTGTCTAGCACGAACAATAGTAATGTGTGTGTTTGGTCAGTCAAACACCTGCGTAGATCCCATCTACCAAGTGAGGTTTGTCAAACCCAATAGATCTATCTTCAACTACCACGCTTTGCGCTACGGCAAATTAAACGGTTCGAAATGGAAGGCTTTGTAATGCTATGTTTGCACTTAATGTAAACAGCTAACTCATGCAAGTGATATGTATCTAAAAGCGTTTGTTGCACATGTTTTCTCCCCCAAAACAGTTAAAATAAGAAAGGGGCCGTGTACGCACCTTTGATTGTTGCAGAATGATCAATCACACGTGAAATCGTGTAGATAAATTTCTACGAAAGATCTGTGATTTAAATAGTTCATTGTGTTACTCGGAATGTCGTTTAAAGTATGAAATCACATACGTGTCAATACACGTATGTTAGAATGTTAGAAACGTGCGTTTGTACGCAAGTGTGTTTTTGAAATCGTTTAATTAAATCAAATAAACATATATTTGATTATAATAACATGTTCGTATTTATACACGACTATATTTTTCGGGTAATAATATAAGTTTTATTATTTTAGATTGTCCGTATTAGCGATACGGTTCCAACGCAACTCGAACGAGTCGAATCGGACAAATAACGAAGGAGTTATGATTTAAAACTCAAAATTAGTTTTAAAATCAAAAACCCAGTGGAGCCCGGGTTCGAACCCGCGACCTCCAACACTAAACCCACACGCCCAACCAGTTGCTCTAGGTCTGCTTTAGTGTTAAGATTTGATTTCAAATAGTTTTTAGACAAAACAAGTCGGGTTCCCTTAGTTTACTTAAACCGAACACACTTGACCCAATTCGAACCTCGATTCGATTATAATCAAGTGTAACATCATGGGGTTAATGTATTATGGTTTCAGTCGAGTTCAATGATTCTTTGAATTCGATAGTTTTGTCAACACAAGTTCCCAATTTTTGGCTTGCATGCGATTCGAACATGTTTAACAAAACTCCACATTTGATTCATCAAATCTGTTTAAATCAAACCGAAATTTCTTAGGATTCTCTTTAGAATAAAGATTTCGGAACCTTCTGTAATGTTTAATTTGGATTACATGATCGTTTGATACAAAACCCCCAACTCTTTTTATACTATGAACCCTAATATTAAAATCATAGAATTCATTATCATTATATAAAATCGATATATGGTTTTCAGTATAAGGGGAATTCCGAACCTTTCTGTAAGATTTAATTTGATTAACATAGTCATTTGATTCAAAACCCACAAATCGTTTCATTTCAAGAACCCTAATAATCGAGATCTTGCAATTCGATATTAGAACCACTAATTAACATGGGATTATGCTTAGTCGGCCTTTTTAGCATGTGGGGGTGTAGTTTGTTACCTGATTTGATATCGAATTGAAGTTGCTCAACTTTGAGATGGAGTTCGGCCGCCCTTTAATCGAAATCTTTAAACCACTACTTCTGGAATTCAATTGATTGATGAAACATGTCCTAATATTGCCGATTAGATGTTATAGGAGTTCAATTGTGCGAAATGTAGTCGAATTGTATGAGTAGTATATTCACAAGTGACGGTTTCACATGTTTTTGGTTATTATTCGTTTAATTTAATAATTTAAAACTTCATAACGTAGGGTAACTGAAATTCATCATCAATGTGGTGATTAAGGATCATTTATTTCGATTATAACTGATTATTGATGACAATTTTCGAATTCAATCTACACATAACCCGAATTTTGACTCTCAAAGTCAAAATTGAGCTTATTGTTAAATTGTGAGTTTAATCTTTGAAGTTTTAACATTCACAAACTTGTTTTGTTCAATTACAATCCTTCTAGTTTGATTTTGTGCGATTAATTATCATTTCGGTTAATTTCTGATTAACGAATTTAACCGTGAATTGCCGGATTTTCACCAATTAAGCCCATTAAAACATTTTTGGGCTAAATTAACCCAATTGAGCTTCTTAAATACAATTGGGCCTATTCCGGACTCATAGGGCCTACCTTGAGTCTATTGGGCCTTTCGTGGCCTTACTGGGCCTTCTTGGGCCTTACTGGGCCTTCTTGGGCCTTACAGGGCCTTACGTATCTTGTTGGGCCTGTGATCTCACCATATTCAGTTAACGAAGTTAACTCAGAAAGTCGAATTGTCACAATGAATCTGGAACAAGTGCTTGGCAGCTCCAAAACCTTCTGGGAATGATTTCCTAGGAGGTTCAAGTGGTGGTGTTGATGAGAACAAGCCTCCAGGCTTTACTTCCAAGCTTCAAACCTTCAAGAAGCTTCAACAATGGCCTTCAAGCTTATCAATGGAGGTTTTGCTGGTGAAATGAGGTTGAGTGTAAAAGTGTTTTTGTGATCTGTGTCTGTCAGGCGTACCGCCTGGCGTAGAGGAGTGGCACCAGGCGTACCGTGCGGATGCCTTTCATCCGGCGGCTTTCTTTCTTTCTCACACGTATCGCCAGAAAGGGTGTTTGGTCTTGGGCGTACCGCCTGGGCCTCCAGGCAAGCCCAATAAGTCCAATTTCGTCGTTTCGACTTGTTTTTCGATGATTTCATGCTTATAATTCATCGTTTAACATCGATTGACTTTGATTACTAATGTTCGGTCATATGTGACTAAATTGACATTCAATCGTTTGTTCACGAACGTTCGTGAGACTCGCGTGTGTTTCGATAATTCCTCGAATTATCGGTGATCGTTTGTGTTTGTGTTTTACGAAATATTTGCACGCTTGATTAATCATAATCAACGTGAAATGCACAATTCAATAATTCCCTGAATTATTGTTTTGTGTTAGTGTTTGTGTTTGCCACACTTGGTTTCCAAAACCAATGTGCAATGTACGATTCAATAGTTCCACGAACTATCGTTTCGCAGTAGTTTGTGTTCATCTCAACTAATTAAACATAATTAAATGAAATGCAACAAATATGAATGTGAAATGTAAAGAATGTAAGAGTTGCAATTTACCTGAAATTGCCGGGTGTCACACTATCTCAACATCCTAACACTCGTGAACCACACTTTGAACCAACCTTAATGATCAACATGCATGGGTTATGTTGTTAAGGAGAGTTACTACAAAGGTGGTGAGATGGTTTTGGTTGAATCAATGTAATACACAAAAACCTTTAACATGAAAATTTTAATGTTAATAAACCTAAGTTAATACTTAGGAACTATATGGACTTCAAACACAAAAATCAATAAACCTAGATCTATATTTTGAGAATGTTATAGATTTTCAAACTTAGATTAAGGTTGATAAAGACTATTGGGACTAAACATTCAACAAAACTAACATGATATGCTTAATTAACCTAGTTGGTTAAGTGTTAGCATATACCACCACAAGTGAATAAGGATCAAACGACAACAAAGACCTACAAGTATTAGCCAACTTTAGGGTTAACACACACATTCTCACAAATACCTACAACTTATACTTATAAGTCACAAACATCGTGAAATCAATAGAGGATCGTGAAAACAAACTCAAGAATAACAGTGAGCGCGTGCATTCCTTGTTATTACTTAGTCAACAACTTCAACAACAAGGTGAGTTCAAATGCCCCTTTTCTAATATTAACTGATTTCTAATCTCGGGGCTGAGAAACATGCTAATGCTTTTAATTATTTAAAAGTTTTAGTACAAAATTTCACATATGTTATGATTTAGATAATACAGTTTATTCTTTATTATCGCTTATCATTGTATGTAAGCTTGTGTGATCATAACATAACTGAGATATCTAGGATGAAACATGATAATATAGTTTCATGATTCATCAACACAATAGAATAATACAAGTTGTAAGATTATATCTTATAACACCTTATTATTCTTACATGAATGAACAATGGGATAACCCGGAGACAGCGCTGTGATAATGACAACAACTAACAAGAATGATATGATGATAACATAAGTTCACAATATCATTCACCACCGGAGTTATCTAAGTGTAGTAAGACTAGTTCTTACAACACTACGGTTACAACTCGGTGAAGACTATGAGATAACATGAGACAATTACTAATGAGAACAAGAATGATGATCATGATAACATAACTTCATGATATCATTCACCACCTAAGCTAACTAAGTGTAATAAGACTAGCTCTTACAACACTGTAGTTACAACTGGGTGAAGACTATAGGATGACAAGAATGATAATCATGATAACATAATTTCATGATAACAGAATCATTCACACATTTACTAACATCGTGTAATAAGACAGGTTCTTATAATATTTTGTTAAAGACTATGAGAACACACAACAATTGATTACAATTAAACTGTCTGTATTATATCACAACAATCATGTGTTCATGAGATCATATTCCATTGTAAGTCCCTCCTAGAGAATCGTTTACCAGTTAATTTAGTGTGACTAAACCGATGATAACGTAGTGGTACCATAGGTTTGACAAACTGCCGGCGAGTGAGGTCGGTACGTTGATCGTATTTTATCATTGGCCAGTAACGTATGACCGGTAACAGGGCGACTCAAGTCAGGTTTGGTAAACGACACATGGTGATATTAATCTACAGTAACTAATTGTAATTAATCCTTCGATCCTATTAACTAGTAGACTGAGGAATTGATTTTCTCTCATGTCACCTAACTGGTAATAGTTTCGTTGAAGGCTATGAGAACACAGATGTGATAGAGGTAAATTGGATGCATTGTGATCTGATTACGTGAGGATCACAATGGATCCCATTTAGGCTCTATGCATTCCAATATGAGAACAATTTCAATAGGTTAACTATTACTCCTATTATTAGTAGTGAATTACAGTTAACCCCACAACGAGAGAATAATAACAAGGATAAGATTGTATAAATCTATTTTCCTTAAAACACTAAGGGTTTATCAACACTTCGGTTTTGGTAACCTAAATCCCTCATACTTTATTATTCTACATATAACACATTGGGTGATGGATACAAATCTCATGGGTGATTATCAAATGGGTTGAACACATGTGAGATAGAAATGGGTATCCATAGTTGTATTGCAAGTTGTGCTGAGTTCTGTTAAGTATGTGGTGGGATGTCGGCTGGGGCTTGTTCCCCTACCTATGCCCTATATATAAGCATAACTGACGGGATGATATACTACATGTAAATATTACTATGGAGAGGCCATTGTGTGAGACAAATGAAACAAACCTCAATGAACCTTGTGTATGACATTGTGATTGTGAATGTTAACAAGTAAATGGTTTTCAATTACTAAATGTATGAACTCACCAACCTAGTGTTGACTTTGTTTAAAATGTTTGTTTTCTCAGGTGACGAACAGGTTTAGTCACCAGCATTCAGGGATTAAGCTAGTGGACTTTTAGAAGACCTAGCTTCATTTTGTGTTGTGCATATTTGGAATGACAAAACTATGAATCATCTTTTGTAAATCTTGTGCAGATACAAGATAGAAACTAAATGATTCTTTTGGGATAGATTTACTTACTTAAATTATGAACATAACATTATAATTTAACTTTGTAATTCTGTATCAATGTCATGATAGCATTTCTCATTTATATATCATGTGCCATGTAAACAATTTGATCATCACGATTATCAAACGATATCGCGCCCCGAGAACCTTCCGCTCGACGGGAAAGTCGATCCAGCCCGCCGGCTCGGGGTGTGACAATTTAGAATATTGTTGTTGATTGTATTTGCTGTTCAAGTTGATTTTTATCAGCTTTGGGACCTAAAAGTGTTATTAGAGCTTTGGGGCTCTTTTTTAGCATCAAGATTCAAGTTTTTTTGCATCAAGTATTCGACTTTCTTTTTTCATTTTTGGATTGAGGATCTAATCAATCAATTTAGAAATCAAAATCTTGCAAAAATCATCCGGTGATTTCTAAAGTTCTCGTGAACTTTGGTCATCGAGTACTTGTGTCTTCGTGAACTTTTAGCTTCGAAAATCTCAAGATTTAGTGAACTTTTATTTTCTGTACTCTAAACTTCGATAACTTGGAACTTTAAAAACTTTTGAGTACTCAAAACTTCGTTAACTCTTGTGACTTTGAGTACTTATTATTTGAAAACTTGTTTGGATTTGAAATCATCAATTACAGATGGCTGCCAACAACCTTAGCAATTTGTCTAACTTGTTGAACTTAGACAATGACATTGGCACGTGCACCAAGCCTCCGAGACTTGTTTCTGGAGATAACTTTCAGGACTGGAAATTCAAATTTCAGTCTTTCATTAAGTATACAGATCCTAAGTTGCGGACATAAATTGAAGAGGGTCCTTATGTTTCTATGTATGAAAATGAATTTAGAGGATTAATTCCAAATGATCCTGAACTGTTTACTGAGAATGACATATTGCTGAAGGAGAAGGATGATAAGGAATAGGGCTCAATGACTATGGGATTGTCTACAGAAGTTGCTCATGGTTTAAAGGAGCACAAGACTGCCAAGGAGTTGTGGTATGCTTTGGTGGAAATATTTAAAGCGAATGAGGACATGTGAGAAAGCAAAAAAAGACATGTTGAGACAGAGATTCAACATGTTTAACCACATCATAGGCAAAACATTGGAGGCACAACTTAATCGCTTCGCTCACTTGATGAAAGAGTTGACAAGTGCTGGAATTAAGATGACGAAAGGAGAGGTTAACAAGAAGCTGCTAAACTCTCTGAACTGAAACTTCAACTGCACAACCATCAAGAGAACCAAGGATATGTACATGACATCCTTGAGTGAATTGATCTCTATTATCAATTCGTGTGATATGTGCGATAAGCAACATGTAATCCCTAAGGTTTTGATTAAATCGCATCATGCTCAATTCATAATAAATAAAAGCCATGGAGGTTCTTTGAACTTTTGTATTTATAAACTTATATTATATATATATATATATATTTATATATAAATGTTGTTATGTTAATGTAATAATAATGATAACAATAATAAAAAAAATAAAATAAATAAAAAATATAACATAACACATAAATTAAACTTTTATAAAACCTTATTTTATAAAATGTTGTTAAAAAATCAACATTGGTACAATTTTATTCAAATATATAAAAATTAATAAAAGATTTTATAAAAAAAAACATAAGTTATTTAATAAATAATATGTTAAGGGGCTGAAAGGGGACATTTTATAAACTTGAATTGTGAGAAGAAAAGGTTTAAACGTAAATTGGAAAGGAGCAAAAACATGAGGGGCTAAGAGGGTCAAAACCCAAACTTCCCCCTTCTTCTTCATTCAAACCCGTTTGGAGCTCCATGGATACCCATTTCGCTCGGTTTCAAACCCGAGCTTCTCTCCTATGCAATTCCAGCTAAACCAAGGTCGTATGGAAAGGATTTCGAACGCGTAATTTTTTCAATCACCAATTAATGAGAATTCAATCCATTTAAACAAGAAACCAAGAACCAAAAATAAAGCAAACAACCGGAATTCAAAATTCGATTTTAACAGTATAAAACTCAAATTAATCAATCATACATGTTCTTTTGACCATTTCAAAACATTCTGTAAACATAAAACACACTCACAAATTTCGAATTAGGACATGTGAGCTCGTCAATTACACGCACGGTCTCTCAATCAAGGCTCATCAATACACAAATCATTGTAAGTTGTTTTGTATACCATATCGATCGTTTTTCCAACCTAAACAAAAGCGCTATATGAACTTTAACAATCGGGTTATGAATCGAATGAATTTTGACGAGTTCGAATCTAGGGTTTTTGTGTTTGGTATTAAATTGGAATGGGAGAAATCCTCTCAGTCATGTTTTGTATTATTCATGCGAGCTTCATATCGATTAGAGCATCCAGTTCGGATGCTCACAGGTAATCCGAACGAAAGGCTTTGGAGCCAACGACCCGGGTTCAACCCTCGGCATAATCGGGTTTTTGTACCATTTTTTTTCTTCTTCTTCTCTTCTCTATTTTCCCAATTTTTAGGATCTATTTTAATTCTCATTTAAATATAAATATACTATTATTCTGATAATAATAATTACAATAAGTTTATATTCTATACATAATTTGAAGGTTTTCACAAATACGATTATGTATTTAAATTTAAAAAATATACATATTTCACCAAAACTCTTTGCATATATAAACTTATTAAAGTCTAAAAAAATATTATTTTATATTTTGAAAATTATTTTTAACATAATTATATGTTATTTAAATGACATATTTCTTTTAAATAAAACACATCAATATGATGAATCTGAAATGTTTAGGTAATAAAAAAAATCGTAATATAATTAAATATGGAATAAATTTTATTCTACATGTTTAATTATAATTTTTTTTTGATAAACTTTATTTAAATTACCTAAATAAAATAATAATAAACCTTATTTTACCTACAAACCATCATTCCATTTTAGTTACTTAAACAATAAAAACAATAAACTTTAAATAATACATATAGAATATTTTATATTCTATTATTATTATTCATTTACAAAATTTATAGAAGAATTTAAATTAAATAGTAAATATTTTCAAACTATCATTCTAATTAGTACAATGATACGATCGATTCAGAATATATTTTTCAAAGGAAAAACTATAGAGGTCATAGACTTAACACTCTATGCTCAAAATTTAGTGATACTAAGACTAATTTTATATATGTACACAAACGTAGGTTGACGTGTACTCCTTTGACTCAAAACTTATAATCAAGAACTCTTGGACGCACTAGGCAATAAGTGAGTTTCTTCACACTCCCTTTTACATTTTTGTTTTAGGATGTTACACATGTCTTATTCAAAACTTTATTCATTCAATCTATGATGCAAGCCTTAGACCTAGTTAGCTTTACGTGTTAGATGCTAAGCTTATACAATGTATTGATTCTATGTGTGTTGCCAGTCAAGAAAGCTAGCACTTAGTAGCCTAAGATGTGTTAGATACCATCTTCGCATTGACTTTTGTCATTGTGTGAAAAAGGTGAAAAGTACACCTAGCAAACTTGTTGAAATACAAATGTTAATTTATTGTATGGCCATACTTGAATTAATAGTTTGTATGGATACTTGTTTGGACACAAGCTATTGTTATTCATTCATTCATTCTATTTATTCAAACTTGTATTCATGTTATGCTTATGATACATATCTAGTTAGGCTATAGTTTGCATCCTTTTTATACCTATTATTTTAACTTAGTGTGTGAACTCACCAACTATGCAAATAGCTGACAAACTCTATTTTACATGTGTAACATGCTAAGGAAGACATGATGAAGACATATGATAAGACTTAGTAGACCTAGTTAAACTTTAAACAATGTTTTAGCATTCAATTGTAATAATTTTGTAATTAATTCATGTAATGTTATTTGAATTTAATGAATGGCATGTTGTACTATTTTAAGGATGATGCATTAAATATTGAAACACATAATAGCACCATGAGCTAATGAACAATCATCGTCGTGCCCAGACGTGTTCCGCCGTCGGTCGGGGTGTGACAGATTGGTATCAGTGCCATGGTTATAGGGATTTAGGTTATTAGAATATGGTGGCCTGGACTATAACTAAGCTTCCCCTATATGAGTTATCTCATATTATCTTTGATTGTTTGTTAATTGCTTATGTGTTATGTGCTATTATTATCCATTATGTGTTACACTATGTATAATTATTACCATAGAGGAAAGCCTTGGTTTATTAAAATACCATAGAATAAAGCCATAGTGGTTAATAAATTTCCTTGCTTACATTTAGCTAAGAATGCATTAGTTTAAGATGAATTCTTATTATGGGGATTAATTAGCTTAAGCAATTGCCTTTGAAATTGTTTTTAAGTAAACTCCATTCATACTCAAGTACACTCAAACAATCTTTAGATGATAGGAATCCAAATCTTATTAGACTTAATGTCTAATTATATTCCTTAGACAAAATAGGAATTCCAATATTGATTTTAAGATCCCATTAGAATTAAGTTTGTAAAGTGGATGTGTACTAACTGTAAGAGTGTAGTACCATTAGTTGGAATTCCTGCCTAGGAAAGCTATTCTTATAAATCCTTGAGGTACTGTGGGACCTGTTTAGCTTTCCTGGAGACTTCTGATGAGAGTACAATCACTTATAGGCCAAAGCATATCATACCAAACACTTTACAAACTAAATGATTCTAATATGTCACCCGATATTCAATTTTGAATACCATTCCTTATGTTTTCAAACGGGTTCAACCGATTTACTAATAATGATTCTATTATTCATTCAATTTTGGTTTAAATCCTCATTAGATTTGAGTTTGTTAAGATGAACATTTAGTAACTGGAAACGTAAATACCAGTAGTTGAGACTCCTGTCTAGGAAAGCGATTCATAATCCCTGACGAGGGACCAATCTAGCTTTCCTGGGGATTATCAATGAGAGTATTTTATCTATATGCCAAAGCATATCTATAGTAAAAACCTAATGTTCCGATCTACCATTCAAGTATTGTTGTTACATACCTATGCAATTTGGGAGAACCTAATTACATCCATCGTCTCACTATAAAACCATCTTATAATATATATGTTATATATATATATATATATATATCAATTTATGAATAAATTGTAATTTAAATGCAATAGCATACCTATAGTCTTTTATACTTTTTTTTCGTTTTCTTTTAAACCTTAGCACTACTTGTGTTGCAAAACTAATACATTTTTTTGTTTAAAATAACATATACCAATTTAAAGTATTTTTTTTTGATTTTTCGTAACATAACTGTAATTCTTACTGCATTTCTCTTCATCACTCACTACATCAACAGGATTTTCAATTGTATTTTTGAACTGCTAAGTGACTTTTTTGCTATTCTTGGGCTCCTGCGTTCTATATATAAAGGCAAATCCAAAAATTGAAATAATAATTTCATTATTGAAACTTATGCATATCGTACTTGATTATTTACGTATACAAGGCAAAAGGTTACCCACAACCATCTTCATTGACTCCATTTTGTTCTTATCAAACATCAACTACATGTTGCTTTTTCACTTAAACCAAATGTCAAATTCTATCAACGTAATATATGGAAAATATTAAATGAAAAACTATACATTGATTCGTTTAAGTTTAAAGGGAGACCAAAGAATTTGATTACAAGAAATTTAATTCATCCTATTCTTTTTCACATGGCCCGTGTTAAACAAACCATCAATCAGTTTTCTTGTTTTATTCGTTAAGTTCAGTTTTTTCAAATAACAAAATTGTAGTATAGAATGACTTAAAGGAAGTAACCGGTAGTTATTCAAATAAGTTGTGTTTTTGAGAACATTTGTGCCTATTTACAGTGATGCAACTTAGTTAAACATGCATTCTTACTTTCATCACTACATATATTTTCTATTACAAGTTTTACGTCAATGCATACGTACAGTGTACCAATCACAAACAACTTTAAAACAAACAATGTGATTTACATACCCCTAATTTCCAAAACCAAACCGATTTTCGCCCAAAATTTGGGTATAAACATGATTCATCATAAAAAAAATTGTTGCTTCGTTTCACACAGATTTAAAGACTATCTTTTCTTCCGAGCTTACATCAGTGCAAACCTAGTTTATACCAATTAAAACAACTTTACAACCGAAAAGAGCTATAGATTTCAAGGTGATTTACAAACCTTTAATTTCAAAAACTAGAGTAAAAAAGTGTAAGTTATGCAACTTACACCATTTTTCCCCAAAAATGGGTATAATCATGATTCCTCATAACCTAGTACACAAGAAAAGACTAAAAATGCGTACATTTTAAAAAAATTGGTGGTTCGTTTCACGCATAATGTAGATCGAAGAACCTGAATAAAGACTTTATCTTTACTTCTAATCTGGTGTATTGATGAAGCTCACTCGTTCAACAACAATTTTTGTTGTTCGAAGGGTCTTGAACAAAATGAAGATGATGTATTTGATTTGAGGTGATTCTTTGTTATGATGCACGTGCAGACAGACTTTCCTTCTAAGAATGTGGCATGAAATTACACTCTTAACATTTTTCCCCTTTGTTTCAAATGGTAAGATAATATTTTATTAATATTTAATAACAACCATTAGATTAACATCTTGTAATATGATCGGTGAATATAATTGAGTTATTGCTGAATCTTGAGGTTTTGAATAGAACACTTTCCTATACACACACACACACTAAACTTTTAAAATCAAGAATTTTAAGACGTTAAATTATGATGGATGATAATTATTATCATTTTAATATAAAGTTTTAAAATGTCTTATCCAATACAATATTAAGCTTAAACAAACATCTCAATATCTTATGATATTATACTTATAATTAATGCTATTCATTTATCATATTAATCAAAGTATCAAAATATCACAAACATTGTTAAGAGATTACAATAATTTTACATTAGTAATTACAACTACAAGATTCCATTGCAAGAATGAGATTTTCGAAATTACTTTAAAAAATTCTGGCCCTTAAGATTAACATATATATAAGGTAATACTACGTATATCAGATTATAAATCGATCTAGCCCTTTCTGAATCCTGAGCAAAGCGAAAACTAATGAAATGTTGGATACATTTTTTTTTTTTGCATTATCATACAAATATTTCTTCCATGAGCCAGGAATTGAAGAGAAAGATCTATCACTAGAAGATTCATTATCATCATACTAAATATATTATTTTATTAGCAAATTATGTAAGGTTTAAGGAGGTAAGATATAGACAACTTTACATTTACTATGTAAGAATTAAAAGACTGTTTACAATAAGACCCTTGACTCATGATGTATGATTAATCGACCAACTCAAACTTTTTTAATTTTATTTTCACAAAAAATAAGTAAATTAACATCAAAATTAGTACAATTTTACTTTTTTCACTCAAGGATTGACGCACACATATACATTACATACACGTACCACCGACGCCTAATGTAATATTCTATTGTATTGTTATGTGAAAAAATTTGAACTAATTTGCCATAGTTTAGCGTTCATTTGCTTTGAGATTCTGGTAGAGGTGGGCAAAAGCCCGTAACCGGAACCGGTGGGTACATGCGGTTTCGGATTCTCTAACAAATCGGAACTGGAATCTGGAAAAGCGGAACCGGTTCTACTGGCAAAACCAGAATCGAAACCGGCCAAAAACAGAAACGAACCGAAACTGTTATTAACTTTGTGGACCAAAACCGGAACCGTTTGAAACCGAAACTGGAACAAGTTAAAAAAAAAAATCAAATAAAATCCTATTTGGTGCCCTTTAAATGAAAAGCCATCTTTAGATTAACCCACACAAGCAACGCAAAGAAGGGAGAAGCAATGCGTTTCACAAATTCGCCGGTGGTCGACCTCAACGTTGGCAACTCAAAGCTCTCATTTCATCAGGACAATGGCTCGATGCACGTTGGAACCACCGTCTGGCCTTGTTCTCTGGTCCTCGTCAAATTCGTCGAGCGGTGGCACCAGTCACCTTCTGCCGACAACCCCTACGCGGCCCTACTTAACTTCAACTACAAACGAGCCGTCGAGCTCGGCACCGGCTGCGGAGTCGCCGCTATGGGCCTTTACCTTCTTGGTCTCAAAGACGTCGTTCTCACCGACATAGCACCCGTCATGCCGGCTCTGAAGCACAATCTAAAACGCAACAAGCCTGTCTTAGGTAAGATGCTGAAAACGGCGCAACTCCACTGGAACAATTCCGATCAAATTAATGCCCTAAAACCGCCGTTTGACATTGTAATCGCTGCTGATGTGGTGTACATAGAGGAATCTGTGGCACCACTTCTGGCGGCGATGGAGGCGATGGTTAGTGATTCAGGGTTTGTGCTGTTGGGGTATCAAGTTAGGTCAGCTGAAGCTCATGCTTTGTTTTGGGAGCAGTGTTATCGGATTTTTGGTGTTGAAATGGTGCCTCATGAGCATCTTCACCCGGAGTATGCATACCAAGAGTCTGATGTGTATATTCTGCGCAAGAAGTTGTAAAAACTACACCAGTGCAGTAAGGTGAGTGGCTACATTTTGAGTCTGTTAAATGTTAATTTAGCATCGGACATAGCTGTTCTTGCTTTATAATTCTTGTTTGGCTGTCATTGTATTGTTAATCTGACATCTTTATGCTCAATTACTGGAGGGTTTGATTTACTAGATGGTCAATTTGTGACATAATTAAGGTTTATTTGTTTTCTTTTTACACAGAGATGCTTTTGTTCTTGGGGAACATACCAATTTGGCTTGAAATTAGTAATGGAAACATGGTTTATTGATGTTGAGGCATTTTATATATGCTTTGAATATGGATTGGTATCTGGTTTGCACAATGTAGCTTAATGCGGAAGTATAGCTAAAAACCATGGATAAAAAACTTCAATGAAAAAAGCCTTCAAAAGCATAAGCCATACAAGCCACGTGTTGTTAGGAATCAAGTGGTGCAGCGGAACAAGATTAAACAATAAGCGAACACGTATGCAAAGAAAAACAGATAAACAGAAAATAAGCGACACGAAGATTTAACGTGGTTCGGTCGATGTGACCTATGTTCACGGGCTGGAACTAGGATTTATCTTTTATTACTTAGGTGCTCAAAGATTATAATTACAAGACTAGGGTATATATAGAGAACTAATTAGGTTACAAAACATAAACCGGGCCAGGCTTAGGGTAGGGCCGGCTGCCCAAACGGCCAATGTTGTAGAAATCGCTAGGCGCTAGTCAGGCGGTGGGGTGGGGACTAGGGATTAATCGGGATTAATCAGGATTAATCGGCCAATTAATCGGCCTAGTCGGATAGTCGGGCCTAATCGGCCTTAGGGGACTAGCGATTAATCGGCCGATTAATCGGCCTAGTCGGGGATTTTTACAACCATGCAAACGGCCCTCCCAAATGTCTCCGAAACCTAACAATCTCCCACTCGAAGGCCTTGCGATAAGATCAAGCCCGCCATCTAGGCATACAGTAATCCAGTCTTTCAATAACTCCAGTAATCTTTGCAAACAAAGTTTTTCAAGCCTTAAACTCTCATAAACAAACTAAGACTTCAATCCAATCTTCCTAGTTACAGCAACCCTTCACATCAGTTACTTACCTGAAAGGCTCGTTGAAGCTTTCGAAAGCTTCAACACATCAGCCATCACTGACTCATTCGTGACTGTAACCATCATTGACCCATCCTCTGTCTCAATTGTCTTGCACATTCCACCAGATCCAGAGATACTTCGGGGAACAACACTCTCCAAATTCAGCAAGTAATTCACAAGAGACATTTTAACAGTCGGAAACCTGGTTTTCAAAACCCACTGATGTTTTGGAACTGTACCTGAAACACGACCCATGCTCCCACTGTTACTAAAACCCCTAACTGGTTTAAACCTCCGACCCCGTTAAGCTTGAATCACCTTGGCATCAGGCTTCACACTTGCAAAATGAACCTTTTTTTGCCCCATAGATTTAGTGAACTAGACTTTGTCTTGCTTATACTGGACGGTCACTCCGTTAGCAGGTACCTCAACCCATGGTTTAAAAAGGCGGCCTGAGGCGCGCCTTAAGGTGTATGCCTCGGCTGAGGTGACCAGAAAACGCATAAGAGGCGTAGCCTCAGTGGGGGGAAACGAAACCTAAGCCTCGGGTGGATCTAGGCATATCAAGGCGGTAGAGGCGGTGAGGCTTAAGTCTCACGAAAGATCGCATATTTTTTATTTTGGATTGTTTTTCTTACCAGTGTTAGACTTTATTGACCCTTATTTCAACCGATAAGCAACCCTAATTGAATAAAAGGTTGTGGACGAAACATCTGTGCTTCGATTAACATGCCTCACCTGGTCATATGAATTCGATTAACGCGTAGCCTCACCTCATCGCCAAGATTGCCTTCCTTGATTCGAAACTTACCCAATTGATGACATCCATGAGGTCGCAGGAGAGGCTGCTGTTCGATCAAATTGGATGAATTATACATTTAGACCTAGGGTTAGGTGGCGTTTAGAAGAAAGGAGAAGAAAAACGTGTGATACAAACGGTGGTTCCCATTAGGTTTAAGAACTTTGATATTTTAACATCTAACCCCCTCAATCTTTATTAAGTAATATTTTGGTCACCAAAGTTTAGCTAAAAATTAAAATACTGCATTTTGTTGTATGTATAGCTTTTATATATTGTACATGAAGGTTATTAAGAAATTAATTTATAAATTTATCCATAAAAAGTATAAAATTAATGCTATATATACATAGAAGATTAATGCTCTGTGTACATATAAAGTTAAGGCTATAAATTAGCCTTTTTTTATGTTAAATTATGACTTTTATGAAATGGATCTATAATTCTAATTATTTTTTAATAACGTTTTGAGGCTTACGTCTCGGTCCGCCTCGAGGCTTACGCCTTGTGAGTCTAATAGAAAACGCCTCGAGGCTTGTTTACGTTTTTTTTTAAACCTTGCCTCAACCAAATATAACGATCCTTGTTTCTTTCCCTGAGCAATAACCACATTACCCTTGATCACTTTCCATTTGCCACTACCAAAATTAACATCTAGTCCTTGTTCATCCAATTGACTGATAGAAATAAGCTTCGTCTTTAAACCTGGAATCACCCTCTGACATTATGTAATTTCCATCTAGTTCTCAATGGAGTCTCCAAATTAACATCTCCTATGCCCGTAACATTAAGAAATTCACCGTTACCAAGTCGTACCTTCCCAAAGTCACCAATTTTCATATTCTTCATCAATTCACTGCTGTGCGTGGCATAAATCGAAGCACCAGAATCCATGACCCAAGAGTCCACAATGCTTTCAACACTAAGTATCAATGCATCATCCTCAGACACATCTACAGTATCATAATTCAATTGTTTCTTTGGACATTGACTCTTAACATGTCCCGCCTTGTTGCAGTCCCAACATTTCGTACTTTTTTGAGTTCTAGACGAACTCATTCCTCGACTTCTAGTGTCCCTGCCATTCCTTCTACCCCTGCCAACATGCAACATTTCAGAAGAAGACGATCCACCTTGATTCTTGCGTCTGATATCCTCACCAAGGACCAAATCTCTAATCCCTTCAAATGTCATACCACTGGCCCCCGCAGAACTAGTGACATCAGTCAAGGTTTAAAAGAACGGAATCACGCCTTGAGGTGTTTTCACTCTGCCTTTCTAGGCGTACGCCTCAAGGCGAAACGAGACGTAAGTCCGAGTCGGTGTATATAAATAAATATTTTTATAATATATATATCAAAAAAATAGTAAATACTAAACATCAATTAAAGAACTTTTATGTTGAATAATGTAAAGTTAAATGTTATTGTGTTGTAACAAAATGGTAACAATCTTTGTATATTATTGTATCTTATAATGTGAGAATACAAGAGAATATATAGGCTTAGATCTAGAAGATGAAAAGCCTTTAGGAAGACAAAAAGACTCAACATGAATACATAATTTATGATAATTATGAACTATTTAATATGACTAATAAATTAACTAGAAGATGAATGGCCCAAGGCCTTAATGACTTCGGTTAATACTCCCCCTCAAGCTAATGGCGGGAACTGACTTTGAGCTTGGTCTTTAGTAAAGCAAATCGATCAGTCGGAAGTGGTTTTGTGAAAATGTCTGCAATCTGATCCTTTGTAGATATGAATCTAACCATCAGTTGACCCCGAGCAACACGTTCACGAACAGTGTGATAATCAACTTCAATATGTTTGGTTCTAGCATGGAAAACTGGATTTCTGGAAAGATAAGTAGCTCCCAAGTTATCACACCAAAGGGTAGGAGCAGCCTTCATTATAACATGTAACTCACGAAGAAGAGTTTCAAGCCAAACAAGCTCTGAGACGGTATCGGCCATCGCTTTGTATTCAGATTCGGTTGATGACCTTGATACAGTCTTTTGTTTTCTGGCAGACCAAGACACTAGATTATTCCCGAGATAGATGGCATATCCCCCCGTGGATCGACGGTCATCAGGGCAACCAGCCCAATCTGCATCTGAGAAAGCCTGAATATAACTGTTGTGTGAATCAGCATAGGCATGAAGATGAATCTGTGATGAATGAGAGATCAGCAACCCATGATTGATGGTTCCAAGAAGAAACCGCAAAATCCTTTTAACCGCAGACCAGTGATTTTCTGTGGGAGAGTGCATGAACTGACAAACCTTATTAACAGCAAAGGAGATGTCTGGGCGAGAGAGAGTGACATACTGTAATGCACCCACAAGTTGGCGATACCGTACCGGATCCGAGAAGGCTGGACTGTCACCAAGAGACAGGGAGGATGTGGTAGTACAAGGAGAAGGAACAGGTTTGGCTGACAACAAATTTGCACGAGCAAGTATATCCTGAATATATTTCCGTTGAGATAAAATAATATCAGAACCCTGACGCACAACCTCCACACCGAGGAAGTAAGATAAAGGGCCCATATCTTGTAAAGAAAAGGTGGCGCCAAGACGTTTTACAACCTGATCAATGGCCCTGTCATTGTTCCCTGTAAGAATAATGTCATCAACATAAACGAGCATATAAAGAAGTGTCCCATGATGTGAATATATAAACAGTGAAGGATCCGTTTTAGAGCCATAGAATCCAAGCGAACCAAGAGCCGAACAAAGCCGTTCAAACCAGGCCCGAGGAGCCTGCTTAAGACCGTAAAGGGAACGGCGAAGTAAACACACATGATCTGGGTAATGAGGATCAACAAATCCTTGAGGTTGCTGCATATACACTGTTTCCTGCAAATTTCCATTTAGAAAAGCATTTTGAACATCTAATTGTCGGAGTGACCACTTTTGAGTAACTGCCAAGGATAAGACTGTGCGAATGGTAGCAGGTTTCACAACAGGACTAAAAGTTTCGTTATAATCAACACCCTCTTGTTGATTGTATCCCTTGGCAACTAAACGTGCCTTATATCGACTCACCGCCCCTGTTTGATCACGTTTGATCCTGTACACCCATTTGCAATTTATAACATGATAATTTGGATCACGAGGAACTAATGTCCATGTTCCATTCTTTAATAGTGCAGAGAACTCCTCGGCCATAGCCTTACGCCACTGAGGATTGCCATTTGCGTTGGTAAAGGTTACGGGTTCGGTTTCTGGCTTAGTGGTTGCATGAAAGGCGGAAGGATTATATTTTTGTGGAGGTTTCACGTTTTGACGAAGGTGGCTGGGACGAGCACGATTTGAGTTAGGAGGCGGCTGATTTGAATCTGTTTGTGAAGTAGAAAACGGCTGAGTGGTAGTGAATTGATTGAATGCAGGAATTGTGGATGATGTGCGACGGGAATAGGTTATGAGTGGTGGAGATGGAGGCTGCCCGGCAGGAGCCGATGAGGAAGTTTCAGGAGGCGGCGGAACAGGAAGATCAGCCGCCGGAGATGCGGTTGTGTGAGGAGATGAAGGTGGAGATGAAGAAGCCGCTGAACTGGTTTGTGGCGGAGGAGGCTGTTCGGATGGAAAAGTAGGACCATCCGGGTAAGAGGAGACATATGGATTTGAGGTGGGTGTAAGTGGTGTAGTTGGTGCAGATGGCGGTGTATGAAAAGGAAAGACACTTTCAATAAACCGAACGTGACGTGCGATGTACAAACGTTCATGAATCGGATCGAAGCAGCGATAGCCATGATGGGATGGACTATAGCCTAGAAAAACACACGAGACGGAGCGGAAATCCATTTTGTTAGGATTGTACGCACGAAGATGGGGAAAGCATTGGCATCCAAATACCCGTAAAAAGGATAAGTCGGGTTTAATTTTGAAAAGGTGTTCAAAAGGAGAAAGGTTGGCGGTGGTTCTAGATGGCATTCTATTAATTAGATAAACCGCGGTGTCATATGCAAAGTGCCAAAAACGAGAGGGCACACGAGATTGGGCCATGAGAGTAAGGCCAGTTTCAACGACATGTCGATGTCGTCGTTCAACCGTGCCGTTTTGCTCACTTGTGTGAGGACACGAGATACGATGATTTATGCCAATTTGTTTAAAAAATGAAGAGAGTTGTCGGAACTCTCCTCCCCAGTCGGATTGAACCGCTTTAATTTTAGTGGAGAACTGTCGTTCAACCAGTATGATAAAGCGTTTAAAAGTGTCTAGTACATCTGATTTTTGTTTTATTGGAAAAATCCACATGAATTTTGTAAAATGATCAACGATTAGGAGAAAGTAATTGTGGCCATCAAATGAGGGTACAGGAGCAGGACCCCAAACATCACAAAAGAGTAGATCAAATATATTAGATGTTTTATAATCAGAAGGTGGTAAATGCAACTTTGAAGATTTTCCAATTAAACATGATTCACAATGAATGTTAAAAGATTTGTCTAGGACAGGTAAATCAAACTTGGAAATCATAGAACGGAATAAACTAAAATGAGGATGCCCTAATCGTTGATGCCATGTGGTTGTGGAAGCTTTATTTGCTGAAAAAGCGACTTTAGGAACTGGCTGCGAGAACGGAAAGCGAATAGAGTAGAGTCCCCCATCACTTGGACCCGTGAGGAGGGTATGATGTGTAACCTTGTCCTTCACACAAAAAAAGGTAGAGTGAAATTCAAAATAGACATTGTTATCAAAGCAAAATTTTTGTACAGAAAGTAAATGTTGTTTGATATCTGGAACATGAAGAATATGCTTTAGATGATAGGTTTTAGATGGGGAAAAGATTTTTTTGTGACCAATGTGAAGAATAGGAAAGCCTTTACCATTACCAACGTGCAGGTTGTCCTCACCGAAGTAAGACTGGGCAGAATCGAACCCTTGCATATCTGGAGAAACATGTGAATTTGAGCCAGTATCTGGAATCCAAGATTGTGAGTTTTGAGACCTGAAATCAGTAAAGTTAGAGATAGGTTGTCTTGAACGAATAGTTGATGGATCCCTGTTTGGGCATTGGGTAGGAAGATGGCCAATGCCACACCTATTACACGACCCGTACACAGTGTTTTGATTTGATGCCCATGAAAACTGTGAAGAACCTCCTCGGTTATAAGAAGTGCCCCTGGAATGAGTGAAACGACCACCACGACCACCACGATTTCCCCCACGGCCCCTACCGCGAGAGGTGTAGTAGGCCGACGGACTGGAGGAGGAGCCTCCATTAGAACTAGCCGTGGATGCAGAAGATGAAGCTGATTGTGGTTGAAGCTGAAGGCCTAACTTTGTAACAAGTTGTTGAAGACTTTGCAGTGTTTCATCAGGAATGGATGACGATGGTGTAGGATGAGATGTAAAGGCATGGACCGGAGGCACATCAGAGATTGGCTTCTTGATCATGTACTCGTGATCAGCAAGAAGCGCAGGAAGTTCAGAGAAGACAGCAGTGTAGTCACGAGAAAATAGATTCTGTTTGACTCCATTATATTCTTCACGTAAACCTGAAACAACAAGCATTAGTATATCTTTTTCATCCATAGGTTTACCGATGTTTGCAAGAGCAGTGGCGTATTCTTGTGCTCGATCAAGATACGCAGTTGTGGTTTCATCACCATGCATCTGTAAACGTAAAAACTGGGATCTGATAGTAAATTCTCGAGCCGATGTTGGTGGTGCATAAGTGCGGCGAAGTGCTTCCCATAATTCACGAGAAGTTTTTGTGGTCTGCACATGTTGAAAACACTTTTCTGAGATTGTAGAAGAGATCAGCATGCGGATGTGTGCATCATTCGATATCCATGCTCGATGACTAGGGTTAGGGACTTGTTCAGATGTTGCTGAAGAGGATTTTTCGGTTAAAGGAGGCTGGATTAGTTCTGGCGGGCAGGGTATGGAGCCATCAACGTATCCGAATAAATCGTTTGTGACAAGAAAAGGATGAATCATGGCCTGCCAATTGGCATAGTTTGTGGGTGTAAGGGTAAAAGCAAACTTGTGAGAGTTATTTGCTGTTTTATCTGCTTTGGTGAAGGGGGCGATCGGAGATGTCATGGCTGCAAGATGGAGGACGATCGGCGAAGAAAGCCGATCGAAAAAGAAAGGCAGAGATGTTAGCAGCAATTAGGTTAAACCGGCTCTGATGCCATGTTGAATAATGTAAAGTTAAATGTTATTGTGTTGTAACAAAATGGTAACAATCTTTGTATATTATTGTATCTTATAATGTGAGAATACAAGAGAATATATAGGCTTAGATCTAGAAGATGAAAAGCCTTTAGGAAGACAAAAAGACTCAACATGAATACATAATTTATGATAATTATGAACTATTTAATATGACTAATAAATTAACTAGAAGATGAATGGCCCAAGGCCTTAATGACTTCGGTTAATATTTTATAACTAAGATCAACATCATTTAATAAACATAAAAAGGACAAAGTCTATACAACACAAAAAAACTTGGAATGTTTAGAAGTATAAAGCATCAGAAACACATAATCAAATTCAAACTGCATAAAAAGCATCACTATCTAAGTCATCCTCATCATCTTCTTCCTCAACTGAGTTTACTTGAACATCATCATCCTCGTCAATCAAATTAATCTGCACTTGTTTTCTTTTCCTAGATGAAGAACATCCACCTACTTCCTCATTTGGCCCAACACCTCTCTTCTCACTTGCCCCGCAACCTACATTGTCATCTTCATCAGAAACAGTTGGATCAACAATCCACTCATCATCAGACAACACATCATCAACAACTAAAGGATCATCATCTTCTTTTAAATTCTCTTTCTTCAAAAATTTCTGCTTCAGCTTTTTATTGTACATAATGTAAACCAAGTCGTTCATTATTTCGGTGTTCAATCGGTTTCGTCGCTTTGTATGGACTTGATTGAACGTACTCCAATTACGCTCACAAGCTGAAGCTGAACACGTAAGGCCTAAAACCTTCATCACGAAGGCCTTGGGTTCTAGAGTATCATCTCCGTATTCGCCCCACCATTTACCTATATATATATATATATATATTTATAAAAAGTAATATTAATAAATTTAATTTATATAAAATAAAACTACAATAAGTATAGAAAAAGTAGCAAATAATATACCCGGTGGACGTGTCTTATATGTCGCCAAAGAACCTCTAAATCCAAATAATCCTTTCTTTTCTTTGTAAGCAATGAGCCGATCTTCGATCTTCATATAAACTTGTGTATCTTAAACGAATCTAGCCATTACATTGTACAATCTTCTCTTAATCTCCGCATGCTCAGAAACATTGGGTCTCCATCGATATTGTGGATTTAAGTAGTAGGCTGCCACGCGCAAGTCACGATGCCTTTTTTTATCAATGATGTCCCTTATCTCTTTATAAGAAGAGACCTTGTTATCCAAGTTCTTCGCAATCTTTTCTTTACATTCATCCATTGCTCCATAGATAAATCCCATTGCTGGTGTTTGCTCCCTATCAACAAGCCTCAAAACTTGAACAAGTGGCATTGTGGTTTTAATGGCATAATCCACACAAGGCCACAAATTTCTTTCATCCATGATTATTTTTTTTACCTCTTTACCATCGGCTTTGTTGGCCCAAGCACAATTCCTCCACTCAGTTGAAACAAACATTTGCTGTAAAGGTTCCTTTGATTCGAAAATGCTTTGTATAGTCAAAAATGTTGTGGCGAATCTTGTGGTAGCAGGTCGAAGAAGATCTTTTTTTAATGTCTTTCGGGCTAAACTTAACACATACCGGTGATTATAGATGAAATTGCTAACCTTTTTTGCTTTAAGCAAAGCGTTTTTATGTTGGGGCAATTCCCTAATTTTTTCAAGCATCAAATGAATGCAATGAGCAGCGCATGGGGTCCAATACAAGCCTTTTCTTTTGTCCATTAACAACGCACCAGCAGCTTTGTATGCACCAGCATTGTCGGTCACCACTTGAATGACAACATCCCCCCCAATCTCTTAAACAACTTCATCAAGCAGCTCAAAAATTTTTTGAGCATTTTTTATGCAATCTGATGCATCAACGGTTCTCAAAAAAAAGTACCATATTGATTGTTTACCAAAAAGTTAATTAGACTTCGGTTTCTCATGTCCGACCAGCCATCCGATAACAACGAAACCCCAATTTTCTTCCATGTTTCTTTTATGTCATCCACCATTGCAGTGGTTGTCTTTAACTTCTTCTTTAAGTATCCAAGTCCTTAATTCATGCATTGTAGGGGCCTTTAATCCTCGTCCAAAGTTTCCAACCGAACGTAGCATATTAGCAAATGAAGGACTATTTGCTACATTAAACGGGATTCCATTCTCGTAAAAGAATCTCCCGATATCCAAGCAGACTCTGTTTCGGTGCTCTTTAGCACTTGCTGGTGTAATTTTTTCATTCAGTAGTGACCCATCTTCGTTGTCTCTTGCACTCCCCATAAACCGGTCTATTGGTCCTCTAACACCCCTAGAGCTAGAAGATGGAACACTTGCATCACCACTGTAATATGCCCCACTTCCCACGCTCTCTTCAAAGTTGCGTTGTGAAGCAAATTTATTTTCTAGAAACTGCTTCAAGTACTGTAATATTTCTTTGTTCACTTCAGGGGGCACTTTATCACAAGGAGCGACATCTTTGTGTGTGCAGCCAAGATGTTCTTTCATTCTTTTGACTCCTCCTATAATGACTTTACTACCATAGTTACATTTTATATATTTGTAACCCTTTTTCCCACCTTGTGCTCGTACTTGATGTTTAGCCCCATACTTCCAAGCAGGATCATTCCTTGCGTTTTTAGTCGACATCCCAAAACTGAACTGAATTGCAGAATAATCATCATCAAGATACATCCATATAAATTGCAGAATAATAATCATCAAGATACATCCATATAAATTGCAGAATAATAATCATGTGATGAACTAAATTGCAGAATAATAAAACAAAACAGGAACAAGGAACAAAATTGCAGAACAATAATCATAGCTGAACTGCTGATGCAAAAAAACACATTTAGAATTGAATGTCAGACAATTAAAAGCAAGTGAAGATTGATTGAATTCATTGAAGACAACTGATAGTATCCATTGAACAAATACTTATGAGATTTTGTATAAATTAGATCAATTAGACCAATTTTGAGTTGTCTGCGTTGAAATAGCATATAAATACAACGAATAGATCAATTTTGTATTGGCGATTCCATTTCAAATTGAATGTCAGACAATTTCTTGCATATTTGATAAAAGAAGAAAAAAAGAATGAAATAGCTATTTCAATCTGATTCTGACGAGCGGAAGATCAATTTCGAAGAAAACTTACTTTGGATTATGGAAGAAGATCAATTTCGAAGAAGGCCAGATTCGAAGCTTGCTGATGGAGCCAAGGTTTAAAAAAGCGGAAACGAGCCTCGAGGCGTTTTCTGTTAGCCTCACGAGGCGTAAGCCTCGAGGCGGACCGAGGCGTAAGCCTCAAAACTATATTGAAATATACTTAAAATTACAAATATATTTAATAAAAGTTGCAATTTAACATAAAACAAAAAATAAAAGTGTCACAATTTAAACATCAAAATACTCCAACAAGCAAACAACAACAACAACAAGCAAATTAAACTCAAACATAAATTTAACTCAAACATAAATTAAACTCAAAGTCTCAAACAGTTGAAAATTGAAAATTGAAAATTGAAGTGTTACGGTTCCATTGAGAGTGTTTTAGGGTTTCCCGATTCCAAATGGAGTTAAATGGTCAAAAAAAGGTTCAAAAAGGGTCAAAAAAGGTTCAAAAACAGGTCAAAAAAAAAAAAAAAAAACCTGTGGTGAGGCTTAAGCCTCGACGCCTCGCCTCTACGCCTCGACTTACCCGAGGCTTAGGTTCCAAATGACCCAGTTGAGGCTACGCCTCAAAGGCTATTTCTGGCCGCCTCAGCCGAGGCGTACGCCTCGAGGCGCGCCTCACGGCGCCTTTTTAAACCATGGATGGAGCAATTTGATTTTGATGAGCGACGAACGGACGGAGGGTTATTGGCGAAGGGTTATTAGTTTAGGTTAATTAAACGTTTTTTTTTTCCAGCCCAATCGACCGCCTCGGCCAAATGAGGCATCCGTTTCTTCAGAACCAGTGAGGCTCCGCCTCAAAATCGGTTTTGTCCCGTTTCACCTCAATGCGCGCCTCGAGGCTCCGCCTCAGGCCGTTTTTTTAAACAATGACAGCAGTATCTGTCCCGGACCAACTATCACGCAACAAAGATAGCAGCAGTAGAGCCTGAACCTCATCATCGAACTTTATCCCAACTAAAAGCATCTTTGAAAAAATCGAATTAAGGTTGCTAATGTAAGATGTCACAGATGCACCTTCCGTCATCTTCGTGTTCACAAGCTCCCGAATCAAGAACACCTTATTAGCTACTGAAGGCTTTTCATACATATTTGATAGAGCCTTCATCGTACCACTAGCTGTGGTCTCTTTCATGATGCTAAAAACAACGCTCTTCGTCAAAGCGAATGTAATAACCGCCTGGGCTTTTTTGTCCTTTAATTCCCAATCAGTTTGTTCCATTTTCTCCGGTTTATCCCCCAATGCCACATCCAAATCCTTTTGACACATTAATACTTCTACTTGCATTTTCCACCAACTAAAATTAGAACCGTTGAACTTCCCAATCACAACTTTTCCGTCTTTATCCATAGCACATAGAAAACAGATGGAGACAGTGACAAACACAACAATGGCACGGGCCTAAACTTGACGGTTGTTCTACTGAACACTGTCAAATAATCCAATCTGTTCCTAAAGTAACTGACAAATCAAAAAACTGTAAATAAACTATAAACACTTTCCCTCGATTGACCTTCTGTAGACGAATCTGAACCCGAATGCTGATCTTCACAAAAAAAAAAAAAAAAAGATTCCTCAAACCAGGTTGATCACAAATACTGCAAACCCGAACCCGAAGCACTCAAAATAGATCCGAAAACTGGCTGACGACGACTGAAGGGTTCAATTTTGAAACCCTAATAGTCAAAATGAGTTAACCATAGCAGCAGACACGATCCCAAGGGTTATACGAACCCCAATCGAAGCTGACCCAGAATTTCAAACCAAAAACGTGTCAAACAGAGGCGACCAAGCTCCAATCAATGACTCAAGGATGAATCAGAACCCCAATCGAGATCCAGAACTCAAAGTCGGCTGGTGCACAGGTTGCAACTAGGTGCTCAAAGATTACAAATACAAGACTAGGATATATATAGAGAACTAATTAGGTTACAAAACATATCACACCACCCATGAGTGTCAAAATGAATCCTCAACCTACTTTTATCTTTTCTTTTTAGACCAACCATATCACACCACCTATACACCAAAAATGACCAATGTTCCCAAAGCTATGCCATGGCCCATAGCAGCTCTGAAAGCCATGAGCCAGCTGCCACCTTTTACGGACCAGCTTATTCTCCTCTCTGACGTTAAACCAGTCAGAAAAGTTCCAAAAGCCCCACACTAGCCATGGATTGTACCCAGACTCGTACACTTTTGGTTCCAGTGAACCAATTGATCACATTTGCAGCAGCATCTTTGCAGACCAAATCCTATAACAAGAAGCGATAACAAGAAATATTTTGTAAGCCAAGCCTCCTTACCCGCCCCCCCAAACCATAATTCCCCTAGATCAATGAAAATACCAATTGTACAAATCATATCCCAAACCATTTGGACCCCATCCCCTTGTTTATTGTAACGACCTACATCACATAATCTACACATAACACTCATAAATAAGACAGTGTTCTCAGTGGTGCTATAGGTTTACAATCCCTTCCCACCCACAACCCAAAGCTCATCAACAATGATGCACCCACCCCTTTAAATCCCCTTCCCAAAACACATAGAAATAAGACATGTTCTTGCTTTATAATTCTTGTTTGGTTGTCATTGTAGTGTTAATCTTTCATCTTTATGCCCAATTATTGGAGGGTTTGATTAACCAGATGGTCATTTTGTGACATAAATAAGCCTTATTTATTTTCTTTTTATACAGATGCTTTTGGTCTTGCGGAAGATACCAATTTGGCTTGAAATTAGTAATGGAAACATGGTTTATTGCTGTTGATGCATTTTGTATATGCTTTGAAGATGAATTGGTATCTGGCTTGCACAATGCAACTTACCGCGGGAATATAACCAACAAAATCTTGGTTGCAATTATTTTGATGTTAAGAATGAAAATAGCACGGCTAAAAATGGATTTGGTTACTTTTCTTTGTTTGAAGTATACCTGCATTTTCACCTTTTCTTTTCGGTTTATTATGTTGCATAATCCAATATAAGAGTTGTTAGTGTCATCTGGTTCTCTATCTTAGACATAGGATCATTGTGTTTGTGCTTCTTAGTTTATTTATTTATTTTTTCATTTGTCTGGTTGATAATATTGTGAACAGGGGTTCAGATTTTGGAAATGGGTTTGAGGTAAGAAAAGCGCAGTGTAAATATATCATTTTTAAATGTTTTATATTTTTGTACAACTGGTTTAAATGTTGGTTCTAATATCGTTTATAGAGGTGTTACACATGTTTTATATTTGTTTACAACTAGTATAGGATAGTATTGGTTGGTTCTGATAACATCTTTAGGTGTTTTAGATAGGTTTATATATGTTTACAGGTAGTTTATGATGATATAGTTTTTTTTTTTTTCGAGAGATTTAAGCAAGTTTGACCAAAATATTCAAAATAACGAAATTTACAGAATTTCTTTATAATCTTGGAGAAATATGTCTGGAATATTTGTCGAAATTTTATTGGAAGCTTGCTTGAGGGCCTGATGACCACAAGGCGCATTTCCTATACCTCGCCTCACCTGAGAGCCTATGCACACAATCGGAGGACTATTGACAACATAGCTTGCACCTAGGTTATCGTGTGTATTAGATTTGACAATCTTAACGCAAGACATGATAAATGAGTTGATTTACGTGAACAATTAATGTAGTTTGGGTTGAAACATGTATCATTATAAAATTGAATGAATTAAGATGTGTAGCACATCAACACAATACGAGTAAAAATGGGTAACCTAAAAATTATGTAAATATAATGGATTTAAACGGGTAAGAATGATTAATAATATATTTGATTAGAAAATAATCATTTAGAAATTGTTCAAATAAACTATTTATTTAGTTAAAACTTATTTTAACTTGAACTACATCGACTTTTTCTAAAGCGACCTATTTAAACCAAAACTAATTTAGCTTAAAACTCCTTCTAACGTGCACTCATCTTGGTTTACTCGTAGGTTTCCCGTTTGTGTCATTTTCAAAATTAAGTTTGGTTGATCTTATTTGGGCATATGGGGATGCTATAGCATATAATTTAGTCAAACATAATAATTGAGATACTAATTTAAACTCACCAAAACAAAGCTGTCATAGTCTAGTACTCCAAACAAAGTGTCACTAGTATAAGATTAAGAAACAATTATCATTGCACGCTCATTCTAAACAAAGTCGCAATCACAAATAGTAGTAAATGGAATAAAAAAGAAAAAGCAAAAAATATATTTTTCAACTGTTTGTTCTTTGTTTCTAGCCATCTAATATTTTGACACACTAAATTATTTAGTAAATTAGGTAATATCTCTGATATGGGCTAGTACTATGTCTGGATTATGCGCACAATTTAATAGCAATCTCTTAAGCCATGGGTATTCTGGTTCATTGTTACCTAATTGCAAGCGCATTTATCCGCATTTTTTTTATGTCATTCATCATTTACGAGAATTTCATTGGCCACACTGTTTGTGGTGCACTTATATGATGTGTATATATGTCGACCCTCGAGGGTAGAAGTAACATTTCATTAATTTTAACGTTATTTTAATTAATTTTTATGAAAATAACATTAAAGGCGTTTGAGCTTATCGGTTAATCAGGGATAATGAGTCTGAAGTCTTATTAAAAACAATCTCTCTATTCCTATGGGTTAAAGATAAAACTGTCAACATCTTAATCTACTCATACTCTACTTTTGTTTTGCGAATAGTAGGATATACCGAGTATAATGATGATGATATGTTTACTAGAATCTCATTGTTTATTCGTGTCATCTAGCTCCTCAAATCTTTTGTTGGACTTCCTTGTAAAGAACAAGAAACAGTTTACTTGGGATTATCTTATTGAAGGGTCATAACATTATGTGTTTCTTTAGTATTTCTATTAACAGTTTGAACAAATATCCTTGAGTGGCCAATGTCTTGTTGCATCATATATCAATTCAAGTACCAAAAACACTAGTTAACAATAAGACTAAAGTTGTAAATAGGTATTTAATTGAAGGGTCAATTATTAATTAGGTAAAAGTCTTTAATTTTTAGAGTTATATGCATATCATGAGTTAGTTTATGTATTAGTCTTGTTTATGCATGGAGTGCAAGCAATTTGGTGTCTCTAAACAGATATGTACAGTAAATTCAAGTTATAAATATAAACTCAAGGAGTCATGCACCAATTTTCCACAAAACTGATGTGTTCTCCAATCAACGGCTTCAATTAGTATTAGAGCCTACCTGTGATTAGGAATATTAATAAGGTAGAACCATTGCCACTAGAATCAATCTATTAAATCAGAAGCTAATTCAATTTCATTTAAAGAAATTGTGATTAAGAGGAATTAAGAATCAATAGATTAAATAAGAAGCTAATTTTGTGGAATCATTCTTCCACATATGATCATCATACAATTCCCAAATTAATTAACCACAATGAATTGAATGGGTATGAACACTTAATTGAAGAAGATGATTCAATCTTTGGAGTGGATGATGAAGCCATCACGATAATATGATTAAGAGTCTTGTTTGACAATCTTGATGGATTTGAATTTCTTCAATGTGTTATGGTGTTATTGATCTCTTGAAGAATTGACAGAGAAAATGTTGAATAAAAAGAAGAAAACGTATGATTGAAAGTTAGGGCAAACAAACTCCTAAATCATTACTACCGTAATTTACATATTGTCCCCTTAGAATACCAACTTCCATCAAATTAAATATTTTAAGTATGAGGACCATTCTTAACAAATGGTGAAAGGCCACTTAATATAATTTTAACGTTCTCCCACTTGGCCGCTAGACCATTTGACTATATATTCATTTATATATGTAATATAACATTAACTGGCCAAGTGATCAAACTTGACCATATGTATTAAACCTTCTTATGATAACATCAAAACAAATTGATAAAGTTGATAGCATTGTAATCAAACCCCTATTAATTATCACAATGATATCATCTTAAATTTATAGGTTAGGTGGCAAATAATATGTTTGTCTAAGATAAACATAATAGCTCACATAAATACATAAGTATAGACAAACTTTACATTTGAGTGAAGTAGGTAAATAATGTCATAAAGTGTTTACATAACATTTGCATAAGGTCTCGCTTGAAACACATATTAGTTACATGATCATTGAATATTTTGGGCAATAGACCTTTAGTAAATGTATCCGCTAACATGTCATGTGTGTTTATATACTCAACATTAACATTGTGATCTTCTACCCGCTCGCACACAAATAAGTATCTTTATGGTTTGAATCATTGGGAAAATCACCTAGACATGACTTGTTTGCAATTCAATAAAGCAAATTATAAACATTCACATAAGGGTCCCGATTACAATATGGTAGTTGTATTAGGAATTTCAAAATACAACATAGTTATATTAGCTTTTAATGGATTGAACTATTTAGGTTGATAACATTGGTGTTGGATACTATTTGGACTACATATAAGCTTTTATTTACAAAGACTATCTCATCAATCAATGTGAGAATTCATAGCCCCTTTTGATGCTTTTATTTTTTGAGGTGAAACATGTAAACTTGGTTTTCAACTAATATCATGTGAAACTAGTTTGATGACATTCAACATATTGAATTTTAGTTAACAATGAGAATTGATCACCCTTAGTGACTATGATAGATATATTGGACCGGCCATCCCACTGTTGTTTGATTTACCCTTCGGGGGAAGCCCGCAGTGATAGTTGTGACACCCGGCAATTTCAGGTAAATTGCGACTCTTACATTCTTTACATTTCACATTCATACTTGTTGCATTTTATTTAATTACGTTTAATTATATGAGTCAGACACAAACAACTGCGAAACGATAGTTCGAGGAACTATCGAATCGTACATTGCACATTGGATTTGGAAACCAAGTGTGACAAACACAAACGCAAACGCAAAACAATAATTCGTGGAATTATTGGGTTGTGCAATACATGTTGATTATGGTTAATCAAGCATGCGAATGGTTCGTAACAACGAACGCAAACGAATAAAGATAATTCGAGGAATTATTGAAACACACACACAAGTCTCACAAACGTTGGTGATCAAACAACTTATGTGCTATTATATGATTATGTGCTAAACACGCGTTAGATGTTTAGGATAAACGTTGGGAATCAAGTACGAGTGTAATCGAATCGACAAAATCGAAAAACTGAAAAATGGATTCATCGTGGTACGCTAAGGTCCCTCGGCGAAGGGCTTGGTGATACGCGAAGAAAAGCGGGATTTGGGACTCCCGAATTCCTCGGCGGTATGCGAAGAAACTATTGATCGGCCTCGGCGGTACACGAAGGCCATGTAGATCAAAAAAAATTATAAAATCAACCCCATTCACTTTCTATCTGGTCTCTAACCATTTTCTTCGAACAACCTCGCCTATTCTCGACCAAAACCCACTGATATCAATCCCAAATCCCCCTGGTAACATCCTTGAAGCTATTCCTTGCATTGGTGGACCATTTGGAGTTCTTGGCGTTGAGGAAGGAGCTAAGAAGATAGGAATAACCATCATTCTGCTAGATCCTCACAAACAGAAGCTGTTCAACTCAAATCCTAGCTTCTAAGGTAGTTTTAAATGTTTATCTAGTGTTAGATCGTACATGCATGATGTAAAAACACACATGCAAGTGTGTTTGGACACATGCAACTCCATGTGGCTATCATGCACAAAATTGTTGATGATTTGGTGTGTTATTTGATTTAGATGTACTGATTTTTGAATAGATAAGTGTTTAGATTGAGATTGATAGGTTATTATGATGATTTTGGTAAACTTGCCATAAAAGGAAACTTTTATGTTGCAAGTCATAGATTTGTGATGATCTAGACATGTTAGACATGTCTAGATGTTGTCTAGATGTATATTGGAGTGCTTAGAAACACATTTGGGTATTTGATTTTGTCAAAACATGGTTTTGAAGAAACTTACTAAATAAGGAAACTTTTATAAATCAAAAGAGGGCTTTTTATGTTTACGAATGTTTTGATGAACTTTGATTGTTGAAATATGTTTAGAAATGGTTTTTAACATGATTGGAAACCTTGATTTGTGAAAACGAGCTTTTAAACAAGAACCTACTATTTTAGGAAACTTTATCTGGGAAAACGGCATAAATGGTGATTTATGGGCAAACGATGTGTTTTAAGAGTTTAAACGTGTTTTTGCAAACATACTAGAGTTGTTAATTTTATGAAATAGGATTTCATAACTACACCTTCCAAAAATGGAAACTTTCCAAAACTGGTAACTTTTACAATTCTTACACGACACCTAAGTGAGCGATGTACGAGTAGAGTCATAGGATGCATGTAGGTGTCCTACTTGAATTTATAACACAACCAACGTGTCACCAACGATTCGTCGAGACAACACGAGTCAACACACATACTCGATTGAGCACACCAACACTTGAAGTTGTATGGGATACAACACACCACAAAACACATACTCACACCTATATGGTTATAGGTGCATACTAGCAGGATTGCTAGCATTCGCAGGTAGCAAGCAACACATAAACTGGAACTGCTTAATCAGGTGAGTTCACTACCCCTTTTTTTTCTATTTTCTACCTTTGGGGGAGAAAACATTGCATACAACTGTTTTTGAACAACAAACTTACTTGTTGGTTACATTTGTACATGCTAATATCACGTATATGCATATGTGTGGCACTCATCCACAAAAACTGATAAGTCCTCATTAAACACATCTCGAACCGTTAATAGCGCGTGACGCTTAGCGTGGTAATTCTGAATAGTACTATTTGGGCCTGACAAGCCCCACTGTTGCACGCCGTATGGCCACCCCGACTAGAGGTCGGAACAATGCATAATTGACCAAACAACATCAACATATCTTGTTGGATGGATATGGCGGGAGGCAGCATGTTAGCTTCGGTTTCGAACCCGCATATGGTATAACTCATATCGACTAGCTATCAATGGATATTGCATAGTAATAAAATGTAGACCTGCATAACAATTACTTTAAACATTTGATGTTTATTGCTGACATAAAACATGTGCTCTCACCAACCTTTGTGTTGACCTTTTACTCGCATGTTTTCTCAGGTAACTAAGACACGTGCACGAGGAACCTAGGATGCTAGGATGGAGTCCATGCATCTACTATAGTGTCTTAGTCTATTAAACACTTGTTATCATTTGGTTATGTTACTTTATGTATTGTTAAACAACTTAAACCGCTTCCGCAACTAGTACTCTGTAATGTTTTGAAAACTGTTTTAACAACGCTTCCGCAGTTTATGAATTGAATCTGTTTTGATCTTATTAAACTTCTACTACTCTGATTTTACTAAACTGTTTTATCCGAGTTATTGGATGTATGTATGTAACCAGACATGTAGGTCTCGCAACTGTGTGACCGGAGACTGCGATCCTGGCAGTCCAGTCGCGCCTGTTGGGCAGGCCGGGAAGGCCGGGGTGCGACAATAGTTCCTAATTCTAGCATTGCTATGCTAATCTTGGTCAAACATTATATGATAACATTAGTTGATCTATTTTAGTTAATGATTCATTTATGTTATAGATGTGTCGTTATTTACACATCGTTTTAGTATTGAATTTATAGTATTTTATCTTATTTTATTAGATTTTTATTTAGTTTTTAGGTAATTTTAAGTATTTTTAATTTTAATATCACTTTTGTAGGTTTCGCGAAATAAACTTTCGTAATTGTGAAGAAACCGAAGCCCAAAATAATTTTGAAGAAGTTTGGAAGCTAAAATATAATTTTCATCGGTTCCGAGGTTAACAAAATGGCATTTTAGGAACTTTCGGATCTTAAAAAGGAGTTTCAGCAAGTCCATGGGTAAATTACAAATTCTGAAAGTTAGAGGTGTCTGGGACACCTGGCAGCCCCTGGTCACGCCACGTAAGCCCTAAAAAACTGCAGGACCCACTCTCAGGATCCGGTACCCGCCTGACCCGCGCCAAACACATTTTTCCACACATGTGACCCGCGCCTGTTGACCGCGTTGACCGACCATTGACCCGGGCATTTTGAACCCTTTTGAGCCGGCCAATGAACCAAATCGAGACCCCTTTTCTTAATTTCACCTATTTAACCTCGGAACTGATGAAAATATTTTTGATCAACCGAAGATGGCGGGAAACGAAGAAGAAACATATTTTTGAAGATTTTAGAGCTTTGGGATGAATTCAGACGTTCGGGGGAGGCACAGATTGCATATATAGGTGCTCGGAACGCCTTTTTTGGGTTTGTTTATGTGTGTTCGTTGTTTGTTTTAGTTTTTTCTTGAATTTTCTACCATGTTTAGATCTGATTTCATGTTTATGAATATTTGGATGATGATTCTTGGCTAGATTTTTAATTCTACGTAGACTTCTGATGATTATCAGATGTAAAATCGGTTTTTCGGGTTTGTGTTGGTTGAATGAAGCTTTGTTTTTGATTTAAATCTGATTCCGAATGATTGTGAATGCTTTTAGACTATTGTGAATGATCTAATTGTATGTTTAAACTATTTTGTGAATAAGGTTTGAATCAGTTTCGATAAAAACTCGATTTTCACATGATTTTGGGGTAAAAAATTGGTTTTTAACCGAATTGTGATTTGGTTAATCCTAATAAATCATAAGAACATCATATAATCAGATTATAATCAGTGGGATAACCACCTTAGAGGCTAATCAAGTAATAAGGTGTTGGGTATTGTGGTTTAAACAAGTTTTTCGGGTAATTCGCATGATCATTGGGTTCTTTGATTATTGTTTATGCCACGTATGTCATATTCATAGTTAATCTTAATTAGATCGATTCATTTTTGCGTTGGTACATTGTGGTTGTTGAGATCGACCTGGTTATTCAACCACGGAAATCTTAAGCATTGCCAATTTGGAGACACTGACTCGATGATCCTTTCTTACATTCCGGTAAGCTTTACACAACCATTAGGATCTTTCTAAGTGTTGGAGCGTCTGAACATGAGATCTAGCATTCCTTAAGTTCCCGAGTAGGTTGTATCATTAGATCCAGTATCATTCAGTCAGACATTCCCAATAGTTGTTAGATTCCTTTAAGATTCCTAGTTTGGGTAGAACTTCATTCATATATGGTTTTCTACTTTTTGTTTTCTTGAGTTGATTCATTTAAGTTTCTTATGTTCTTTAATTATCTAAATTCATTTTCGTAAAACCAATTCCGTTTTCTAAATTTAGTAAGTTTCTCATTTTGTTAGGTTTACAGTTAGGGTTTATTAGTTGATTCCGTGCCCTTAGGTTTGATATCCGAAGTTTCCTTAGATATACTTCATACGTCAGGTACCCTTGCCTGTAGTGTGTAGTCGGTTTAGGTTATTTCGAATTATTACTCGGTAGTGTTGAACCATTATTTCTATATATATAACAAACACATCAGTTATGTTCATTATGCCATGATTTCACACGTAACATATATCGTTTTATCCAACTATTTTTGGTGTATGTGCTTAAAACCTGTGAAGCTCACCAACTTTATAGTTGACCTTTTGTTTAAATATGTTTCAGGTGGAAATGATACATAAGGCTTGCTAGAAGCTGGAATTATCTATTTAGTTTTTTTTTTTATTGTTTAGTTAGAATTTGAGACTTGTTTAAGTTTGATGTAATGGATTATGATTGTTTGAGTTTTATTTGAATCTTAAGCTTGAATCTTTGTTGATGGAATGTTTGATTTAGTTATAATATAAACATTGTGCTTTTGAAAAATCTACACTTTGTGAATGCCTCGATAATTCCGCCATTGATCGGGGTGTTACAGATTGGTATCATAGCCTGGGTTATAGAGAATTAGGTTATTAATTAAGAATAAATGACCTAGACTATAACCATAGGATGCCTTAGTTGAACTCTATAGTTGTTATGTTAGACCATGAACTCTAAGTTTGAACTTTATAGTTGCCATACTAGGTTATGACCTCTAAGTTTGAACTCTATAGTTACAATGATATATTATTTGACTACTTTGTGCTACTTGACTAGTTACTTGATAGGTCAATCCTTTGAACCTAGTTTAGGATACCTAATATGCACACACTAGACTTTAGGGTTCTAAACTTCTTGACCCCTTTCTTACGTCTTGCAAGATAATTGTCACTACGAAGAATTAGGGGTGTTCATCGGGTCAGATAACGGTTTATTCGAATCGGGTTGTTCGGATTTGAAAATTTTAATACCTTATCCGAAACCCGATCCGAAATCGGAAATTTTCTATCCGATCCGAAAAACCCGAAGAAATATATTTTTTCATCCGAATAATCCGAACAACCCGAAAAAACTGGGTTTATTCAGGTTATTCGGATTGAATTCGGATATCCGATCCGAATAAACAGGATTTTGTATATCCGATATCCGAACCGATCCGAATTCGGAGAACGGATATCCGATCCGAATCTATACGAATATCCGTATCTTTAATTCGGATCGGTTTTTCAGGTTTCGGATATGGTTCGGATTTCGGATTTTTTGAACACCCCTACAAAGAATGCACTTAGACTTATAAGTCTAATTAATTCTTTGAATCTCGTCAATAGTGTCACACCCCCACCCCTCGTCACCTCGTGCATGATGTCACTGAACTGGTTGCGGAAGCGTAGTGGTGATGTCTCAGAGGTGAGGGGTGACTTACTTGAACCGATATCACAAGCACACAGATTAACTTAAAGTAAATACATTACAAGGATGTCTCAATCACAATCACATTACATCTAAGTCTATTTAATTACAAATTATATTTATTCAATTGCAAATATCCCAAAAGTGCATCCTCACCGGCTATTACTGTTCCCTGCAAAAAGGTTTGAGTTTGAAACGTCAGCTCAAAGCTGGTGAGTTCGACAGTTCAATTTAAAACAATATGATATGATAAGCATGTTCTCAAAAGTTCAGTTCTGGATAACCATGGGACCCGTATCTAGTTCCTTTCGGACGTCTAGTTCTGTTCTCAAGATATTACCCGTCGGTACATATCTTAGTGCCTCATTGTTTTAATGTCTATCATACCGTTAAGAAGTTCATGAAACAGATAACAAACATTCACACAAGGGGAGATGCAATCCTCCCAGCGAATGGGGTGTCAACCAATAGTACTATCATTGTTTTCTGTTCGGCCACACATGGGTTCACTAGATACAGTTCAAGAATGAGGACTTTTAGTTCCATGATAGAGTTCAGTTCTACAGGCAAAATCCCATGAAATCCCACAAAAGTCACATGAAATCACACAGATATCATTGATGCATATCATATGTTCAGACAACAGTTTACAGAGTTACCCCGATGTTTATAAAATATTAAAAGAAAAGGGGTTGTACGAAACTCACCTGATGATATAAAGGTAGCAAAATATCTCAAAGCTAACAACAAAGAGATGATTCTGCATTTAGTTATATTTAATAAGTTATTTATGTTCTAGTTTACTGATTAGATCCTTCTGAACGTTCAATGTCAAAGACATTGCTTTACAAGTCATCAACCCGATATTAAATATTTAATTGGTTAATTTAGTATTATATCATACAATGTATGATAATGTAGGAACCTACATTGCATTAGATTTCTAATACAAGGTTGATGACCCTCTTGATTAATCAGAATAATCTCGGATTAAATCAAATAGTTAATGTTGTTGATTATGATACTATAACAGTTTCTAGATAGTTTAATGGCTTAGGAATGATCAATCCTTGTTATTGATTACCCAAATATCAAGAAAATATCACAATGTAACATTAGGATAGGTGTAATAACCATGTTTAACATACTAATCTGACTGTTATCATAAGCGTCAGATAATTGTTCCAATGAGTATGTTAATGATTGTGATTAGTTTGAAACACTTAGATTTAACCTTTGCATTTCAAAGATTAATAAAACTAATCTCCTACATTGTCATAATCAAATGGTTTAAACCATTATAATCATGGGTATGATTTCATGCAAACCGGGCATTACAACGGATCAAAACAAGGATTTAACCGTTAAAACATCATGTTCTTCATTTATAATCAATCCTAGCCATCATCTAGGCAATAATCAACAATCCTAACTATCTCATTACGTTCAAAAACAAGATCTAATCAATCAAAATCAACTAGATGGTTAAAATGAACCGTTACCTGATCTGACGGATTTCTGCGGATAAAACAGCGATCGGGACTTGCAGATATGATTGTTGGTGCGATTTATGGCTTCTGATGGTTCAAAAATGGAGTTAGGATGATAAAAAGTTGATTTTCTTCGTCTGGAGGTCGCTTATGGTCGAAGCAGAAGAAAAATTAACTTCTGGAAGCCATCTGCTCGAATTTAAGCAATTTTGCCGACATAGTGATCCCGGGCGCATCGCCCCAACTGGGTGCATGGCCCGGGGCGTACCGCCCCACGGGATTTCTTCCAATTTTTGAGTTAATCTTCGTTTCGCGATTCCGGGAGTATACGAACTCCATTTTTCGCACAGTTTTAGCTCACGTTCATCATTTTTCACATACTATCAATTTGTAATAATTAAAATTGCTAAATCATCGTGGATTTCAAGCACGACCAAATGTGCTCACGTCATTAACGCCGAATTTTTCGTACGCAACTGTCACAGTCTCCTCCTGTTAGAGAAATTTCGTCCCGAAATTTAGTGAAGACTTACTGTATGACAATTATTTATGAGAATAAATGTGGATAATTTGATTTCATTTGATCTTCACGTTCCCAAGTATATTCGGGTCCACGTTGCGAGTTCCATCGCACTTTAACGATTGGTATGCGGCTACGTTTCAGCACTTTCATTTCTCGATCCATTACCTCTACTGGTTCTTCACTGAACTGAAGTTTTTCATCAATATGAATCTCTTCTAGAGGTACGATCAATGATTTATCTGTCAGCCACTTCTTCAGATTGGATACGTGAAAAACATCGTGAATATTACTGAGTTCATGAGGTAACTCAAGTCTGTAGGCTACTGATCCAATTCGTTCAAGAATTTTGAATGGCCCTACAAATCTTGGTGAAAGTTTACCTCTCTTCCCGAATCTGAAAATGCCTTTCCAAGGTGATACTTTCAACATTACTCGATCACCTATTTGGAATTCTAACGGTCTATGACGATTATCAGCATAACTCTTTTGACGATCGCGAGCAACTTTGATTCGTTCCTGAATGAGTGCTATCTTATCAGTTGTTTCCTGAATGAATTCTGGGCCTATGATTTGATTCTCACCTACCTCTGACCAACAGATCGGTGATCTACACTTGCGTCCATAAAGTGCTTCGAATGGAGCGCATTGAATACTGGTATGGTAGCTGTTATTGTAGGAAAATTCAACAAGTGGAAGATGGATATCCCAACTACCTCCAAAATCAATCACACAGCTTCTGAGCATGTCTTCAAGAGTTTGATTCGTTCATTCAGTTTGCCTGTCCGTTTGTGGATGATAAGCTGTGCTCATATTGATTTGTGTGCCCAGAGCATTCTGAAGAGTTTGCCAAAATCGTGACATAAATCGAATATCTCTGTCAGAGATGATAAAGATCGGTACTCCGTGTCGAGATACAATCTCATTAACATAGAGTTTAGCGAGTCGATCCATAGAATAATCTTCTCGGATGGGTAAGAAATGCGCAGATTTTGTAAGGCGATCAACGATAACCTATATAGAGTCATGATTACGTGAGGTTCTGGTTAATTTAGTGATGAAATCCATAGAGATCTGATCCCATTTCCACATGGGAATCTCTGGTTGTTGTAATAACCCAGAAGGTCGTTGATGTTCAGCCTTAACTTTGAGACATGTTAAACATCGATCCACGTATTCAGCTATGTGTTTCTTCATTCCAGGCCACCAGTAAAAGTCTTTAAGATCTTTATACATTTTATCAGCACCTGGATGAATAGAATACCTGGATTTGTGCGCCTCATCCAAGATGATGGTTCTAAAGTTACCGAATAAAGGAACCCACATTCTGTCTTTGAAATACAACAGTCCATCATTTTTGGTATCAAGTTTCTTGTCTAATCCCCTCAGTCCCTCAGCAGAATAGTTCGTTGCTTGTAAAGCTTGTTGCTGAGCTTCTTTGATCTGAGGAATCAGACTGGTTTGAATAGTCATACCTAACGCTTTCACACGTAAAGGTTTAACTCGTTCCTTGCGACTTAAGGCATCGGCTACGACATTCGCTTTACCTGGGTGATAACGAATTTCACAGTCATAGTCGTTTAGAAGTTCAACCCATCGCCTCTGTCGCATGTTCAACATTTTCTGATCTAGAATGTGTTGGAGGCTTTTGTGATCAGTGTATATAATACATTTAGTTCCGTATAAATAATGTCTCCAAATCTTGAGTGCAAACACCACTGCACCAAGTTCTAGATCATGTGTGGTATAGTTTCTCTCATGTACTTTCAGTTGTCGAGAAGCGTAAGCAATTACCTTATCCTTCTGCATTAGAACACACCCAAGCCCTTGACGAGAAGCATCACAGTTTACTGTGAAATTATCAGTACCTTCCTGTAATGCCAAGATAGGTGCGTTGCAGAGTTTGTGTTTCAACAGTTGGAACGCCTCCTCCTGTTGAGAATCCCATATAAACGGTTGACTCTTTTGGGTCAATGTGGTGAGTGGCAAGGCTATCTTTGAAAAGTTGTTGATAAACCGGCGATAATAACCTGCCAACCCCAAGAATTGACGTATTTCAGTCGGGGTTCGTGGTGTCTCCCACTGTTTCACCGCTTGAATCTTACTGGGATCCACTTGAATACCGTTTTGATTCACTACATGCCCGAGAAATTGAACTTCTCGTAACCAGAACTCACACTTGGAGAACTTGGCATATAATTTCTCATGAGCCAAAAGTTCTAGGATTAACTTCAAGTGTTGAGCATGTTCTTGTTGGTTTCGAGAATAAATGAGAATATCATCAATAAATACAATCACAAATTTATCCAGATAAGGTCTACATACTCGATTCATTAGATCCATAAAAACTGCTGGTGCATTTGTTAAGCCAAACGGCATTACTAGAAATTCGTAATGTCCGTATCGGGTTCGGAAAGCAGTTTTTGGAACGTCATCATCTTGAATACGCAACTGATGGTATCCGGATCTTAAATCGATTTTTGAGAAGTAAGTAGCACCTTGTAGTTGATCAAACAGATCATCGATACGAGGTAGTGGATAACGGTTTTTGATTGTCAGTTTATTGAGTTCCCGATAGTCAATACACATTCTGAATGAACCATCCTTCTTTTTCACAAAAAGAATTGGTGCTCCCCAGGGTGAGAAACTAGGTCTGATAAAACCTTTGTCTAACAGCTCTTGCAATTGACCTGAAAGTTCTTGCATTTCGGATGGTGCAAGCCGATACGGGGCTTTTGCAACAGGTGCTGCACCTGGAATCAAGTCAATCCGAAATTCGACTTGTCTCACTGGGGGTAATCCTGAGATATCCTCAGGAAATACTTCAGGAAAATCTTTGACTACTGGGATGTCTATGATTCGTGTGGGTGACGAATTGTGCTCAGTCACGTGTGCCAGAAAAGCATAACAGCCTTTCCTTAAGAATTTCTGAGCTCGCATACAAGATATGATACCAAGTTTTCTACCGGCTTGTTCTCCTTGAACTATCAGTGTATTACCGTTAGGTAATGGAATACGGATCATTTTGTTTTGACACACAACTTCCGCTTGGTTATCAGAAAGCCAGTCCATACCAACAACGACATCAAAGCTCCCAAGCTCAATAGGAAGTAAATTGATATTGAAAAGATGATCTTTCAAATTCAAGGAACATCCTTGAATAACACTGTTTTTGATCATCAACTTGCCGTTAGCAAGTTCAATAACATAAGGAGTTTCTAGATCTACTGTAGGCAATGAAATTAATGATGCAAATTCAGGAGAGATAAAGCTCTTATCTGCTCCTGTGTCAAAGAGAACTGATGCGTAAAGATTATTAAGAAGGAACGTACCAGTAACAATGTTTGCATCATGTCTCGCCTCGGTTGCACCAATCTGAAAACTCTCCCCTAGCTTCAGTTCCCGGATTGGTGTTATTGTTTGGACAGTTTCGTATGAGATGGTCAGGGCTTCAACATTTGTAGCATGACCGGTTGGTTTGATTGGTTTGTCGTGGTGCTTGATTTTGTGGTTGAGCAGGAAAGTTGCAATATTTAGCATAATGTCCAACTCGGTTACAGTTCAGACAAACAGGACATGGTCCCGTGTGATGGAGTGGACACTTATTGCATTTGGGCGCCTGCCCAGTATAAGCTTTCCTCTCAGGAATAGCAGCACCATAGTTTTTCACAGTTGGCTTGCTCTGGGTGATCTGAGCCGGAGCCTTAGCCTTGGTTTTGCCAAACCACTTTCGTTTGGTACCTTTCGACACATTTGAGGTACCGAAATCACTACGGCTGTAAGCCGTCTGAGGTTTCAAAGACAGAGTACCACTCCTTACCGCCTCATTAGTAAGCTTAGTGGTCAAAAGAATTGTATGTTTCAGAGTTGTAGGCTCAGCAGCAGTCACCATTCCCCGAATCTGGGGAATCAAACCCTTAATGTACTTCTCGATTAAAGCTGCTTCCGTAGGAAACATATCGGGAAGTAAGCAAGTAAGTTCGTGAAACCGATCGGTGTAAGCCAGACAATCAGCACCGATCATAGAGTGATTCCAGAATTCCTCCTGGAGTTTTTGAATTTCAGTGATTGGGCAGTACTCTGATCTAATCAGGGTTTTGAAATCATTCCAGCCCACTGAATCAACTGTAGCTGAACCCAAAGTCTTGGCCTGGGTATTCCACCAGGTCAAAGCTAAGTCTTTCAGAGAACAGGCAGCATAAGACACCTTATGCTCCTCCAAACACTGACTGATTTTGATTTTGGTTTCCATTTCCTCGATCCACCTTAAAAGAACAGCCGCTCCTTCCTTGCCTGTAAAAGTAGGAGGGTTGCAAGAAGCAAAGTACTTATATGTACACTCTTGCTGTGGTGGATCAGGAACAGTTGTTTTCGTGGTTGTTGCACCGGTGGTAGTATGAGTTTCGACGTGACTACCAGTAGCATTATGTTCAGCATGATCGTGTTCCCCACCAGAACCTGCAGTGATATGTGGTTGGTGTTGAGTCAGAACACCACAAGCAGATAATTGTTCACGCACAATTCGTGCTATCATAGCCTCATTTGTTTCATATCCGCTTGTACCAGCAGGTGGAACAGTGCTTGCTCCAGGGTTCACTGGTGGAGCAGTATTTGTTTCCAAGTTTCCAGGTGGAACTACGTTCACTTTCGGATTAACAGGCGGTTCCGGATTCGATTCAACATTCACAGGCGGGACTTGATTTTGTTCAGGGTTTGTAATGTTCTGAGCAGCTTTCTTAGCTGGTCGACCTCTTTTAGGAGCCACTAATCTGCTCACAAGCAGACAAACTCAGGTCAGTTTAAGAACATTAAAGATATAACCCGTTCTATCACATAAATACAATCATATTCAGTCACACTGAAAATTTGTATTGAAATGTGATTATAACTAATACAGTATAACTAAATGAATTTAGTCCAGGCATGTTCGCATTACACACAGATCACATAAATGTTCGTAGTTATACTTAGTCTTATTATTTCAAAAACATGTTAGAGTCTTGCCCAGCTCATTGCATTGCAACACATGTTTTTAGAGATATGTTTATACTGGACTAGGATATGTTCTCACACAAGTTCTCTGATATGTTCTCAGTTTATGCACTAATTTTTCATACAAACAATAGATATGTTCACAATTAGATATGTTCTCAGTTCAGACATGTTCTCGTACAGTATGGCTCTCGTACTGTACTTTAATAACAGATATGTTCGCATACAGTATTGCTCCCGTACTGTATTTCAGCGAAATATATGTTTTTAATTCAATATATTCGCATACAGTATTGTTCCCGTACTGTATTTCAGCGAAATATATATTTTAGTTCGACATGTTCTCATATTGATCCACTCATATACAATTATGTTCTCACACAGAAGAATTAATTATAGTTCACTACACAGACAGATATACAAAAACACCCATGTTATTACACTACCATAGTTTTATACATTACAAAGTTTTTAATACAAGAACTATCGGAAACGATACATTAACACTAACTACCGGGAATCCATTTTCCAATCAAAACTTCCCATCCACATCACACACTAACAACCTATTCGTCTGTACATAAGATATCCCAAAAAGAACTGCATTATCATACTTATCGTAAAAAGTACGATAAACAGGAAAACACCATGGCTACTGCCACCATAATCACGCCCAAAACTATCATGTTAGTCTCGAAACTGGCCATCCCAAGCCAAATCAGAAACTCTCTCACCCTCGCCACTCCTGCCCTCAACAGCTCAATCTGCTGCCAAAAGGTAGCAATAATCCTCCGCACCCACGTCCTACGCAACCGCTCCTCAACCGAAGTCCTCCATGCCTGTGTGTCTACCTCTAATGTGTTCACTCGATCTATAATTGTCATACCCCGAGCCGGCGGGGTTGGATCGGAGTCCCCGTCGGGCGGAAGGTTCCCGGGGCGTGATATCGCGGGTGATAATCATGATGATCAGATTGTTTACATAGCATCAACGTTTAAGAATAACTAAAGTACAATCAAATGATATATAGGATTACAAAGTTAAATTACAATAGCAATAAGTAAACCTAACCAAAAGAATCAAATGTTTATATCTTGTGTATGTACAAGATATCAAAAGTGATATGTATCATCAACCAAGAATGTGCTTCTCCAAAAATCTACTAGGTCCTCTATCTGGGCAGCTTAGTATGCATATCCAAAAAGGATTAAGCTTAAACCTGTTCTTCACCTGAGAAAGCATGTAAAAAAAAGACCAAGTCAACACAGCGGTTGGTGAGTTCATAAACTTTATAAGTTTAAAATAGTTTCACAAACCTCTTTCGGTAAAACCTTAACCTCATTAACTCCACCTGTAATATCCAAGTCGGTATGCTTATATATAGGGCATATGTAAGGGAACAAGCCCTAGCCAACATCCCACCACATACTAACCCGGATATGACATTGTTGTTAATAATAATTAAGCATTTTACCTACCAATCAATTCAATCCTCATTAAAGCTTTTGATATCTATTTCAAAGTTTTCATGTCTATTGCATTCATAAGTGTTAGCTTCCCATCATGTTTATCAAGCATCATAGATTCACACGCACATAGTTCAACAATTACATATCTCCTATAAGTAGACAAAAGCTATGGAATACCAGAAGCTTAGCAATTACATGCCTCTTATATAGATAATAGCTTAGCATTCATTAGGTTCATGTTTAGCCTTTACATACCTCATATAAGCCGACAAAAGCTCTGGAATACCAGAAGTTTAGCAATTACATGTCCCTTATAACCAGGTAATAGCCCCGTAAGGTTACGTTTATGTTTAGCATTTACATACCTCATATAAGCCGACAAAAGCTCTGGAATACCAGAAGTTTAGCAATTACATGTCCCTTATAACCAGGTAATAGCCCCGTAATGTTACGTTTATGTTTAGCATTTACATACCTCATATAAGCCGACACAAGCTCTGGAATACCAGAAGTTTAGCAATTACGTGTCCCTTATAACCAGGTAATAGCCTAGAATCGATACTTTCATGTTTAGCCTTTACATACCTCATATAAGCCGACAAAAGCTCTGGAATACCAAAAGTTTAGCAATTACATGTCCCTTATAACCAGGTAATAGCTGAGTATCATTATGTTTATGTTTTTACATGTATCTCACCCCATAGGTACAAGCTCTGGAATACCAGAAGTTTAGCAATTACATAGACTATGGTTAGATACATGTACAATGTTTCATGCGCAAGTAATAGTTTCCAAGCATAAGGTTTCAAATATTCAATCATTGATTCATAATGTATATCATATGTTTATTTCAAGTCTCATATAATAGCATCAAGTCTCATGTAATAGTATCAAGTCTCATGTAATTGTATCAAGTCTCATGTAATTGTATCAGGTCTCATGTAATCGTATCAAGTCTCACGTAATAGCATCAGGTCTCATATAATAGCATTAAATCTCACAAGGATTCAACAATTGCTTTTAAGCCTCAAGCTTAAAGTATAAGTTTCAATATAAGAATTATGTTTATGTTTAAAGCATTAAATAACATTTCAACAACTTATGAAAATGTTTAACATGCTTCTCAGTCCCGAAGTAAAACAAATAAGTTTGAAAGGGGACGATGAACTCACCTTATGTCCGAAGCAGTTGACTATGTATAATAAGAATGCACGCTCTCTTTGTTTGCTTTTGTTATGATGTTCACGCTCCTGCGTTGATTTCATAGTGTTTGTAATTTATAAGTACAAGTTTATCATAATTTGTTGTGCGTGTAAGTGTTAGTCCTAAAGTGGACTAATACTTGCGAGTCTTGGTTGTTATCCGGCCTAAATTCTTTATTTGTGTATAAGGCTTTTAAACCCTTGTGTAATTTACTTTAAACTTGTCATCACCTTAACAAACAATTTACTTTCCATAAAAGTCTTTATCCTTCATTGTTATAGTTTCCAATGATTATTCAAACGTTTAACATGTATATAAATCTATTGGGCCGGATAACCCATTGAACTAATAAATGTGAAATTTGCCTATCATTAATGTGTGGGTGGGCCGGTTATGTGTATTGGGCCGAAATACTCCAATTGGGCCAAATGATTCATGTTGGGCCGTCCTTAAGTGATGTGGGCCGAATAGCAAGATGGGTTGTTCAAATAAAGTGTTGGGCTAATTCGTTGGGTTTCCATTGGGCTTTAGGCTTGGTCAACATTCATGGCCCATTTAGTGTTTATGTGAAAACATGATATTGGGCCTAAGATAATGTGTTTGGGCCATCTAAATCGAGGGACTTGCAAGTGATCGACCGAGATAAAAATAATGGCAGCGAACCCTTTATATGGTTGTGAATAAGGTTCGGCTGTGGCTCCGATGGTTCGGCTCCTGCATAACAAGGGTTCGGCTATGTTGTTCACTAAACCAGGGTTCGGGGAAGGCTAAGTGATATATGTTCGTGCATGGCAGTCCCCTGGTTCTTATAAGGATTCGGGGAGCATGGAAGGTTCGTCATCTGCATTGGTTCGGCCACATAATGTAGGTTCGTAGACTAGAGGGTTCGTGGGCTGAAGTTCTTTGCCAGCTAAAGGGTTCATCTAACCCACCCTTTGTAACAAGGTTCGCGACCAGCAGCATGGTTCGGTAAGGTTAGGTTCGTGGAATGTAGGATTGTGGGTCTCCATGGTTCATGACCCTAACAGCTTCGCCATCTGAGATAAGCTTCGGCTAGACCCAAAAGGGTTCGTGAGCCATGATGAAGGTTCGGTTGAAATGCAAGGTTCGGCCAAGGGGATAGGGCCGCGAACCCTGTGTATTCCGACTTGTTCTCAAGCTTGAACTCTTGATCCAGTGATTCCTAGGACGTTGTGATGCACAAATCAGCTACTGGTTATGTAATGATGAGCGTGGTTTAGGATTTTCATGGTTTAGACGGGTGTGGTCGAGTAGAGTTTAAGAAAACCCTAATGTTCGTGAACTTCTAAGCTCATTACCTCGAAGATGGCTGGTTTATCCCTCCGATCTGCTGTACTTTCGGATAGAGGACTTCAAGATCTTCACTTGGGCGAAAGAATCACTCAAATCCGGCTAGAAACGAGGAGATATGATCTTGCAAAGGTTGAAGATGGTAGGTTTGGGTGGTGACGGAAATGGGAGGTTAGAGAGAGAGATGGGAATGTAAAAATGAAATAAATGCACTCATCCAATGTTTATATACCCCGAGGGTATTCGGGTTCGTTTCGGTTGCTCAGTTTACGTTTTCGTCGCGTATCCGGGTCGTTACGCGCGTATTTTGTAAATTAAATAAAAAGAATATTTTTAAGATTTTTAGAACATATTATTAGAAAAACATTTTAAATATCGTTTCATTAAATTATTTTTTTTTTGAATTATAATAGTTTACGCGTTTTGTTTAATTTATTCACGATTTAAATAAAATAGTTTAGTTTAATATTATTTATGATGAGTTTCAAAATTGTAAAATAGGAAATATTTTATTTCCTTTAAATTATGATCGTTCGAGTCTTCATACGTTTTCGATTTCGTTTCGTCAGATCGCGTCGCCATCGCGCATATTCGTTCGAATCGTCATTCGAACGAACACGTCGATGGTTTGGCTTTCTGATTCTTGTTTTCTACTGTTAAGTCATTATTTCATAACGTTAAACTATCAGAATCATTCGTACAGATCGTCACCTGTACGAATAACACGTCGGTTTAGCATTCTGAAACGACAACCGTTAAGATTTTGTTTTCTTTAACCTCACATACGTATACACCAAATAGTATCACATCAAGTATTTATGTTTCAACACTGTGTTGTCTGACATGTTTCAGACTGTTAAACCCTAAGGTTTCAGTCAAATTCAGACAATCGTATAATAGTTTCATGTTAATCAAATGCATCAATAGTATAAACATAGTTTCACGACATGTGTACCTAAGTTACTGTACATGTTTACTGTTGCAATCACCGTTCCGGCACGCGTCTGGCACTGGTGTTACAGTCTCCCCTTGTTAGAGAAATTTTGTCCCGAAATTTAAGCCTCGTTATTCGGTACGACTTCCTCGGTAAAGAGTTGGGGATACTTGTTTCTCATGTGATCTTCACGTTCCCAAGTAAACTCAGGTCCGCGCCTTGAGTTCCAACGAACTTTAACTATAGGAATACGGCTGCGCCTTAGTTTCTTGACTTTGCGATCCATTATTTCTAACGGTTCTTCAACAAAACGTAAGTTTTCATCCAATTGAATTTCTTCAACCGGTATGATAAGAGTTTCATCAGCTAAGCATTTCTTCAAGTTTGAGACGTGAAACACGTCATGTACACCACTAAGTTCATCAGGTAAGCTTAATCTGTACGCCACAGGACCAATACGTTCGATGATATCGAACGGTCCCACGTACCGTGGTGTTAGTTTGCCCTTCTTTGCGAATCGAACTACACCCTTCCATGGGGAAACCTTCAACATGACACGGTCTCCCACTTGGAATTCTAACGGCTTGCGCCGTTTATCAGCATAGCTCTTTTGCCTGCTTCGAGTTGCTTGTAGTCTTTGTTGTATCTGAGCAATCTTGTCTGTGGTTTCTTGAATAAGTTCTGGACCGTGATACGATTATCTCCTACTTCTGACCAACAGATCGGTGACCGACATTTTCGACCATAAAGGGCCTCGAATGGGGCACAACCAATGCTGCTCTGGTAACTGTTGTTGTAGGAGAACTCGATTAGTGGCAAATGAGAATCCCAATTACCACCAAAGTCTAGAACACAAGTTCTCAACATGTCCTCTAGGGTCTGAATAGTACGTTCGCTTTGACCATCCGTTTGTGGATGATAAGCTGTACTCAAATTTAATTGCGTCCCCAGATATTTCTGTAATGACTGCCAGAACCTTGATGCAAATCTACTATCACGATCCGAAATGATAGACAATGGCACACCATGGCGTACCACTATCTCATTGATGTAAAGCTTCGTTAGTTTATCCATCGAGTAAGTTTCTCGCATCGGCAAGAAATGAGCAGACTTGGTTAATCGATCAATGATAACCCAAATGGTATCGTGTCCACTGGAAGTGCGGGGTAGCTTGGTGACAAAGTCCATAGCTATCTGTTCCCACTTCCAAAGTGGAATCTCAGGCTGTTCCAGTAAACCTGACGGTTTCTGGTGTTCTGCCTTCACTTTAGCACACGTAAGGCATCGACCAACATACTCAGCTATGTCTTTCTTCATACCCGGCCACCAATAAAACGCCCGTAAATCTTGATACATCTTATCAGCACCGGGATGCACAGAGTACTTGGTCTTGTGTGCTTCATCAAAAATAAGTTTCCTTAACTCATCTACTACAGGAATCCAGATACGATCCTTGAAGTAAACAAGTCCATCGGGTTTTGTTTCCAACTGTTTCTCCACGCCACAATCAAGTTCTTTCTTCAAGTTCCCTCGTTCAATCGCTTTTTGTTGTGCTTGCATAATGTGGTCGTGTAAGCTTGTCTGCACAGTCATTCCCATTGCTCTGACTCGCAATGGTCTGACTCGTTCCTTCCGGCTCAAGGCATCAGCTACAACGTTTGCCTTGCCCAGATGATATTTGATTACACAGTCGTAATCATTCAGAAGCTCAACCCAACGCCGCTGCCGCATGTTGAGTTCCTTCTGACCAAATATGTGTTGCAGACTTTTGTGATCTGTAAATATGGTACACTTGGTGCCATATAGGTAATGTCTCCAGATCTTTAAGGCAAATATCACAGCTCCCAATTCCAGATCATGAGTAGTGTAGTTCTTCTCATGAATCTTTAATTGTCTCGAGGCATACGCAATGACTTTGTCCCGCTGCATAAGTACACATCCAAGTCCCTGATGGGATGCATCACAATACACAACAAAGTCATCGCAACCATCTAGGAGAGATAAGATCGGAGCATCACATAACTTTTGCTTCAAAGTCTGAAAGGCTTCTTCTTGCTTTTGTTCCCAAACAAACGGCTCGCTCTTCTGTGTCAACTTTGTGAGTGGCAGCGCTATCTTAGAAAAGTTTGAAATAAACCTTCTGTAATAGCCTGCTAAACCTAGAAAGGAACGTATCTCCGTGGGTGTCTTTGGAGTGTCCCAATCTTTTATTGCCTCGATCTTGGCAGGATCAATGTGAATTCCTTCACTGTTAACAACATGACCTAGGAATTGAACCTCTTTTAACCAAAACTCACACTTTGAGAATTTGGCATAGAGCTTCTCCTCCTTTAACAGTTCCAAGATCGTTCTAAGATGTTGCTCGTGTTCTGCTTTACTTTTGGAATAGATCAAGATGTCATCAATGAATACAATAACAAATTGATCCAAATACGGCTTACACACACGGTTCATGAGATCCATGAAAACCGCAGGTGCATTCGTTAAACCAAAAGGCGTTACCATGAACTCATAATGCCCGTATCTGGTACGAAACGCCGTCTTGGGTATGTCTTCGTCTTGCACTCTGAGCTGGTGGTATCCAGAACGTAGATCGATCTTTGAAAAGTATTGAGCTCCTTGCAACTGATCAAACAAATCATCAATCCTCGGTAGTGGATACCGATTCTTGATGGTTAGCTTGTTTAACTCTCGGTAGTCTATGCACATACGAAAAGATCCATCCTTCTTTTTCACGAACAGAACCGGAGCTCCCCAAGGTGAGTAGCTAGGTCGGATGAAACCTTTATCAAGTAGCTCCTGTAGTTGGTTAGAGAATTCCTGCATCTCCGAAGGTGCTAACCTGTAAGGAGATTTAGCAACAGGTGTTGCTCCAGGAATCAGATCGATACGAAACTCTACCGGTCGCACAGGAGGCAAACCAGGTAGATCTTCAGGAAACACTTCAGGATATTCCCTCACTATCGGTACGTCTTGTATTGTTTTCTTGTCTTTCTCTTTCTCCACCACGTGAGCCAAGAATGCTATGCACTTCTTTTGCAGACACTTACGCGCTTTTATGCATGATATGATCTTTACGTTTCACTTTGCTTGATCCCCACGAACTTCCAATACATGATCATCCGTTACTGGAATCCGGAGTAGCTTCTCGGAACAGATGACTTCAACTCGATTGAGTGAGAGCCAATCCATCCCCACGATGATATCGAAACTGCCCAACTCCATCGACAACAAGTCGATGGCAAATGTGTGATCTACGAGTGTAAGTGGGCAGTTCCTAAGTATACTGCTAACTGTAACTTGTTTCCCATTCGCTACTTCGATAATGTAAGGGGAGTCTAAAGTTTCCTCAGTAAGACTAAGTTGTTGTGCAAAATCTGATGAAATAAAACTCTGGTCTGCACCAGTATCAAATAGTATAGATGCATAAGAGTCATGTAAAAGAAATGTACCAGTGACCACATTAGGGTCTTGGCGTGCTGCATTGGCTCCAATAACAAAGGCTCGTCCGCGAGGTGCCTGTGCTCCAGGTTGCACTTTCTTTGGGCAGTTGCGGGAGAAAAGACCCATTTCCCCGCAGTTGTAGCATCCTCTGTTGTTGTTGTCGACCGGGTTCTGTGGTGGTGGTGGTGGAGGTAGTGCTCTTGTTGCAGTGTTGGTAGCCTGATTCACCGCAAAGCGGCATTTGTTCGCCCAGTGGCCAAACCGGCCACAATTCGTGCACTTCCTGCATTGAGCACCAGCAGGATGATGATACTTGCAGTTTGTGCACTGGGGATATTCTCCCCCATAACCCCTTGTAGTAGGATTGACAGGTGCTACAGATGCCTATCTCAGAGGGGTGACGGCCGCATAGTTCTTTACGACCTTTTGCTTCTTTTTCTGGTGGTTCTCGGGTTTCTTTGATGTTGTTTCCTTGGCTTTTCCAGCTTCATCTTTTAAAACTCCAGACTTTACCATTACTTTGGTAAGCTTAGCAGAGAGGGAAATGGCTGACTCCAAAGTAGCAGGATATGAAGCTAGTACAACGCTTTGTATACATGAAGGTAATCCTGCCACATAGCGATCAATCAGTTTCTCCAAGGTTTGTACCATTTCTGGCACCAGGGCTACCAGTTCATGATAGCGGTTGGTAAAAGTCATGTGGTCAGCTCCCTTCATCTCATGATTCGAGAGCTCAATCTCCAATTGTTGCAGTTCATGTTTCGGGCAAAACTCATTCCTCAGAAGAAGTTTAAATTCTGCCCAAGGCATCGCCATTGCTTCATCTCTTCCCTTAGCCCTGATCTGTGCGTTCCACCATGTTAAAGCTCGCTTGCTGAATGAACCAGCTGCATAGCGAACCTTATGGTGTTCTGGACAGCTGCTAATGTTTAGAGTGTTCTCCATCTTTTCTAGCCATTGGATTAATCCAACAGCTACTTCAACTCCAGTGAAACTAGGAGGTTTGCATCCTACAAAGGATTTGTAGGAGCAGTCAGACGTATGGCTAGTGTTTCCACTAGCTTCTCCTGTAGTATGACCAAAAGTGTTGCCATGGCCCTGGATCCTGTTTATCATCTCTGGGATGACCTCTTTCAGTTGGCTTGTCAGTTGGGTACTCAGCAGTGTCGCCAAGGCGATGGTAGCAGGATCTAATGTCCGAGTAGTGCTTGAACCCGGTGGTGGAGAGTGTGGAGGAGGTGAAGGTGGCGGTGGTGAATCCGTTGGTGTAGGAGTCGAAGAGTGAGGTGCAGAGACTTGCGGAGTAGGTTGTTTTCTCGGCGGCATTCTGATCATAACCAAAAGAATTTGGTTAGTGCAATGATCGAATGCAGAAAACATAATGCAAGCTTAAGTCTTAAGTTCTCTACATGAGGGTCCCTAAGTTATAGTCTAGGCCAAACCGTTTAAGTAAATGACCTATTATTCTCTATAACCTTGAGCTCTGATACCAATCTGTCACATCTCGAGCCGGCGGGGTTGGATCGGAGTCCCCGTCGGGCGGAAGGTTCCCGGGGCGTGATATCGCGGGTGATAATCATGATGATCAGATTGTTTACATGGCATCAACGTTTAAGAATAACTAAAGCACAATCAAATGATATATAGGATTACAAAGTTAAATTACAATAGCAATGTTCTGCAATTTAACTAAGTAAACCTAACCAAAAGAATCAAATGTTTATATCTTGTGTATGTACAAGATATCAAAAGTGATATGTATCATCAACCAAGAATGTGCTTCTCCAAAAGTCTACTAGGTCCTCTATCTGGGCAGCCTAGTATGCATATCCAAAAAGGATTATGTCACACCCCCAATTTCCAACTAACGGAATCATACCGTTTGGGAACGTGACAAACCAGGATCTCAGATCATTAGACATAGCGAAGACCTCTATATGAATTTCAAAACATACTTTGGTCTTTAAAACATAACATCAGAGTTTTCAAAAGTTGCGGAAGCGTTTAAAAACCAGTAACAGTTGTAATATGAAAATTACAAAACAAAATACTCAAATGTTCAAATTCAAATATCCAAAATGTTTAAAATGCATGCGACTCTAACTCCTAGTCCATGCCAGCTTTAATGCGCGCCTTAGCGTCCTGAGAAAACATGTAAATCAAGTCAACACAATGGTTGGTGCATAACACAGGTTTTAAGCATTCACAATGTTCAAAACAGCAGTTTGAATATCAAGTTTGTAGATAACATAATCACACATGCACAGTCATGATAGCTAGTCATATAAACTATTTACATAAGTGGTCGACACCGAAGCTGACGAATTGCCATGCTATAGCATGTTTTTGCCTTGCCACTATTGTCTAGCACAACAATAGTAAAATGTGTTTGGTCAGTCAAACACCTGCGTAGATCCCATCTACCAGGTGAGGTTTGTCAAACCTAATAGATCTATTTCCAACTACCACGCTTTGCGTTACAGCAAACTAAACGGTTCGAGGTGTGTAAGGACTTTCAATTTGCTATGTTGTCACATAATGTAAACAGCTAACTCATGCAAGTGATATGTATCTAAAAATAGTTTGTTGCACATGTTTTCTCCCCCAAAACAGTTTAAAATAAGAAAGGGGCCGTGTACGCACCTTTGAGTATTGCAGAATGATCAACTACGTGAACTCGTGTAGATAATCCTCTTACGAAGGATCTGTGTTTAAACAATAACGTAGTGTTATTCAGATAGTCGTTTTGTGCTTGTAATCACATACGTGTCAATACACGTATGTTAAAGTGTTAGAAATGTGCATACGAAAGTACGCGTGTCTTTAGAAATCGTTTAAATAAAACATATACGATTTTATTTAAATAAACGAAACTATACGTGATTTCGTTTTCGGATTAAAATATAAATTTTATTATTTCAAGGTGTTCGTATTCCCGTTACGGTTCCAACGCAACTCGAACGGGTCAAAACGGAGTTAGAACGAAAGAGTTATGGGCTAAATTCAAAAAGGATTTGAAATTACCAAAACCGGCAGCCCTAAGGCTCGAACCCGCGACCCCTCACACCATACACACGCGCACTACCATCTCGCCCGCTAGGGTCTCGCAACAGAACTCCAAATAAAATTCTTTTAAACACCCTTTCAGTCCAAATCCTATTTGATATTATAGCCGAAGCAACTTCCACCCAATTGACCACGAATTCGAACTTAATTGAAACTGGAATCATAGGGTTTTTGTTTCTGGGATTCAACCTATTCTAAGTACGGTTTTAATTCAAAAATTAAACAATAGAACCCTACTAATCGGGTCTTAACACTTTCGAACTCAAGTTCTTAAACCCCAACTCCAATTCATTCAATTCGATAATTTTTCATGAAGTTGCTATATGGTTTTTGCTGATCGGAATCCTCTGAAACTAATGGTATCATCTAATTCGATCTTTGAGTCCATTATAATAAAATCCCCCAACTCGTTTTTCTTAAGAACCCTAGTTATGGAATTCATATAATTCGATGTTTGAATATAAAATTAATGTAGTATTTCGCTTGATCGGAACCTTCTGAGACTACCTATATCATTTAATTTGGTTCTGCAACTGATTTTTATGGAAACCCCCAAATCGTTCCCTAACAAGAACCCTAGAATTCGAATTCTATTAATCCAATGTTAAAAGCCGAAATTGATTTGATATTAACCTTAGTCGGTTACTTATGAAACTAACCATGTGATCTATTTCGACTACTATACAGTTTAAACAAGAAACCCCCAAATCATCTAAGTCGAAGAACCCTAGATGTTGAATTCATAAAATTCGTTATTGTAACCAGAAATGAGGCTAGGGCTTAGCTTAATCGGACCTTTTAGAATGATTAGGAATGAAAAACTTACTTGACTTAGTATCAATTTGCAATATCACGACTTGGACTTGAATTCGGCCAACCCTTGTATCAATCTCACTCCCCGATGTTTTTCTGTTCGAATTGGTGAATGGAAGAGGTTCTGAATGTGCCGAAAGAGTTCTCTGAGAGTTCAATTTTTCGAAATTTGATCGAATGTTGAGGTTTTAGATATATAGGGCTACGGTTTCGAGTTATTGTGACCGTTTTCAATAAATTTGCTAATGATTCGATCCAATAACGTATAATAACTATTAATCATCATTAATGTGATGATTTAAGTCGATTGATTTCAGTTATAACCTAGTTTTAATGAGAAATTCGAACTTTAGTTGATAAATCCCACGAATTTTGACTTTAAAAGTCAAACTAGTGTGTTTTAACCAATTACAAGTACAATCTTTGCAATTGTGGTATGTTTGGATTGATTTTGCCTAATTTCAACCCTTGAAATTTGTTTTTGTATCATAATATCACATTTCGGTTAACAAAATTGAACCTAAACTCCCAAATTGTCACAAATCGGGCTTCTTAGAATATTGTTGGACTTAATTAACCCAATTGGGCTTCTTAAATACAATTGGGCCTCATTGGGCCTTCCTTGGCCTTATTGGGCCTTCCCTGGGCCTACTTTGTTTTCATTGGGCCTCACTTGACCTTATTGGGCCTTACTGGGCCTCCCTTGGCTTATTGGGCCCACATTAGCTCTGTTGGGCCTGTGATCTCACCATCTTCAGTTAACAAGGTTAATCCGAAAAGTCGGATTGTCACATCATCCCCTTGTTGAAGGAATTTTCGTCCCGAAAATTAGCAAGTGTTAGGAGTAGTTAGGAAACTACTTACGAGTTTAAATCGTACGTGTTAGTGTGATTTGATCATTCTGTGTGCTTGTGTGTACTCACACACAAAGTCTAATGCTTGCAACATCACAACTCAAATGTGATCGTTCAATGTGACTGTTTGCGTGTACACTAGTTAGTTCACCTAACTGTGACTGTTTGTGTTTGATCATACTGTGTTGTGTAACCTCACACATAGTGGGTGTCAATAACTGTTTGTACTATGCAACCCCGCACATAGCAAAATGTATGTAACTAATCATGTATGTACTACCATAACATGTAACATATGAAATGTAGCACATAAAATATATAAAATATAATGTAGCACACATGTTTGTAACAAAACCAATTGAATAAAGTGTTTGTGCTTACAGTTTGAAATTTGCAGTGTTTGATGTGTGAAGCATCACATCATCCCCTTGTTGAAGGAAATTTCGTCCCAAAATTTAACGTGCGCTCTCAGTGTTAGCAGTAGCTATTTTGAATAGATGAGGATATTTCTTCATCATTTGATCTTCCCGTTCCCATGTGAATTCAGGACCACGTCTTGAATTCCATCGAACTTTGACTATCGGAATCTTACTTTGCTTAAGTTGTTTGACCTCTCGGTCCATGATTTCTGCTGGTTCTTCAATAAATCGTAACTGTTCATCTACTTGTATTTCTTCCAATGGTACAATCAATGTCTCATCAGAAATACATTTCTTTAAGTTCGATACATGAAAGACATCATGAACTCCACTGAGTTCATCCGGTAACTTGAGTTGATACGCAACCGGACCAATCCTTTTCAGGATTTCAAAAGGTCCTACGTAACGTGGACTAAGCTTTCCGCGCTTGCCGAATCGTATCACACCTTTCCAAGGTGATACTTTTAGAAGAACTCGGTCTCCTACTTGAAATTCCAACGGTTTACGGCGTTTGTCAGCATAGCTCTTTTGTCGATCCCGGGCCGCTGCCATACAGTTCCGGATTTGAACTATCTTCTCTGTCGTCTCGTGCACCAGTTCAGGACCTGTTTTCTGACTGTCACCGATTTCAGCCCAGCAAACTGGTGAACGACATTTGCGACCATACAAAGCTTCAAACGGTGCTGCTTTAATACTTGTATGATAACTATTGTTGTAAGAGAATTCCACTAACGGTAAATGATTCTCCCAGCTATCACCAAAGTCAATTACACAAGCTCGTAGCATATCCTCGAGCGTTTGAATCGTACGTTCACTTTGACCGTCAGTCTGTGGATGATAGGAGGTACTCATATCCAAGCGAGTCCCTAATGATTTATGAAGTGATTTCCAAAAGTTGGAAGTAAATCGGGCATCCCGATCTGATATAATAGAAATTGGCACGCCATGCCGTGCTACCACTTCCTTGATGTAATTGCGAGTCAGTTTCTCCATCTTATCAGTTTCCTTGATTGCTAAGAAGTGTGCAGATTTCGTTAATCGATCGACAATTACCCATATCGTATCACAACCAGTCGGTGTACGGGGTAACTTAGTAATGAAGTCCATCAAAATCTGTTCCCATTTCCACATCGGTATCTCTGGTTGTTGCAGTAAACCAGATGGCTTCTGATATTCAACTTTGACTTTCGAACAAGTCAAACATTTGCTAACTTACTTAGCAATATCAGCTTTCATGTGAGGCCACCAATACAGTGCCTTCAAGTCATGATACATCTTGTCTGATCCCGGATGGACTGAATATCTGGACTTGTGTGCTTCATCCATCACGAGTTCCCTTAAACCTCCATACAAAGGTATCCAAAGTCGATTAATGAAATATCGAATTCCATCAGACTTAACATCCAGTTGTTCTTCCATTCCCCGTAAAGATTCCTGTACCAAGTTTTCCTTTTTCAAAGCTTCAATCTGAGCACTGCGTACCTTGTCAGGTAAGTCAGTATGTATTGTCATCATAAGTGCACGAACCCGTCTTGTTCCTGTTGTGTCTTTTCTGCTCAGAGCGTCAGCTACTACATTAGCTTTTCCCGGGTGATATTTAATCGCGCATTCGTAGTCGTTCAACAACTCAACCCATCGTCGTTGCCTCATATTAAGTTCCTTCTGATCAAAGATATGTTGCAAACTCTTATGATCAGTGTAAATAGTACACTTAGTTCCATACAAGTAATGCCTCCAAATCTTCAAAGCAAAAACTACTGCCCCTAACTCCAAGTCATGGGTAGTGTAATTCTTTTCGTGTGTTCGTAGTTGTCTAGAAGCATAAGCAATCACTTTATCACGTTGCATCAACACACATCCCAAACCTTGTGCAGATGCATCACAATACACCACAAAGTCTTCCGTCCCTTCCGGTAAGGACAGAATCGATGCACTACAGAGTTTCTGTTTCAATAACTGGAATGCAGCTTCCTGTTTATCCGTCCAGTTATACTTCATTCCCTTGTGCGTAAGAGCTGTAAGTGGTTGAGCGATCTTTGAGAAACCTTCAATGAATTGTCGATAATAACCCGCCAAACCAAGGAATTGTCGTACCTCGGTAGGGGTCTTTAGTGCTTCCCAATTCTTAATCGCTTCAATCTTCGCTGGATCAACATGTATACCCTTTTCATTAACTATATGCCCCAAGAATTGTACTTCTCGCATCCAGAAATCACATTTCGAGAACTTAGCGTACAATTGTTCCTTCTTGAATAATTCCAATAGTAATCGAAGATGTTCGGCGTGCTCCTCCTCAGACTGGGAATAGATGAGAATGTCATCAATGAAAACAATGACAAACTTATCAAGATAAGGTTTACAAACACGATTCATGAGATCCATGAATACAGCTGGAGCGTTTGTCAACCCAAATGGCATGACCAAGAACTCATAATGGCCATAGCGTGTTCTGAATCCTGTCTTCGGAATATCTTCCTCCTGAACTCTTAGTTGATGATAACCCGATCTGAGATCAATCTTCGAGTAGTAACTCGAACCTTGCAACTGATCGAACAGATCGTCAATTCTGGGTAACGGATACCGGTTCTTGATAGTAACCTTGTTCAATTCCCGGTAATCGATACACATACGGAAAGTCCCGTCCTTCTTCTTAACAAACAAAACTGGAGCTCCCCACGGTGAAAAACTAGGTCGTATGAAACCCTTATCCAACAACTCTTGCAATTGTGTAGATAATTCTTGCATCTCAGACGGTGAAGGCGCCCTAGCTATCGGTGCTGCATCTGGTGTAAGATCGATTCGGAATTCCACCTGTCTGATAGGCGGTAATCCCGGCAAGTCTTCTGGAAATACTTCCGGAAATTCACAAACTACTGGTATATCTTCTATCTTTTTCTCAGCTACCGGCTTTTCAGTTATAAGTGCTATAACTGCCGTATGACCTTTCCGTAGGCACTTGTGTGCTTTCATACAAGATATGAGACGCAGTGGCGTACTGCTCTTCTCGCCTTGTACATACAATGTCTCTCCCTGCGGAAGAGGTATGCGAACGATCTTTTCATGGCATACGATTTCAGCCTGGTTCTTGGACAACCAGTCCATGCCAATGACGACATCAAAACTGCCTAAGGTGATAGGCATAAGATCAATTTCCAATGTTTGACCCATCAAATCAAGGACACATCCCTTAAAGATTTGTTCAACTACTATTAACTTACCATCAGCTAATTCCACAGTGTATGGGCTATCTAAGGCAGTAGGACTAACATTTAGCAACTTAGCAAGTGAACTAGATATAAAACTCCGATCGGCACCAGTGTCAAATAACATAGAGGCATAGTGATTATTTAAGAGGAACGTACCCGTAACGATGTTGGGATCCTCCCGTGCCTGACGTCCTCCAATCACAAACGCCCTGCCTCTAGCACCATTGTTGTTGTTATTATTGTTGTTGTTGGTGCCATTACCATTACCATTGCCGTTGCCTGTTGCATTATTATTCTCCCCACTTTTCTTGAGTTGTGGGCAATCCTTCTTGAAGTGTCCCATCTTGCCACACTCATAACAACCCTTCTGTGCGTTGTTCTGGTTATTATTCTGGTTGTTGTGGTTGTTCTGTAGCTCCCCGCGACAATCCTTAGCCGCATGTCCAATCTTGCCACACCTCTGGCACTTAGCTCTATCACACTGATTACCTGCATGATGATACCCACACCTGTTGCACTTGGGGTGTTTGCCAATATAACCCCCCGATGATGACGATTGCTGACCACTGCTTGAATTATGATAAGACTTGTTTGAGTCTTGCCTCCGGTTTTGCTGATATGATTGTTGGTTGTGACTCTTTGAGTTGTTACCTTCCCACTTTCTTTTATGATCTCCCACCTTGGTAGCAGATGTTCGTTTAGGCAGAGTCCCCTGTAACACTGCCTGATCAGTAAGCTGATGCGCTAAACGAACAGCTTGTTGAATGGTGGTGGGATTTGCTGAAGTAACCAACCCCTGAATCTGAGGCACTAGTCCTCCAATGTATCTTTCAATCCACTTGCTGGCTGGAGTAGCCATGTGTGGTAGAAGTCTGGCCAACTCATGTGACCTGGTTGTGTACTCTTCAATATTTGACCCCTCCATCTTGAGGTGCCAATATTCCTCCTCTAACTTCTGCATTTCACTGCGAGGACAGTACTCCTCTTGCAGTAAAGTTTTGAAGTTGTTCCATGTCAAGGCATTTGCCTCACCCAACCCCAGAGTCTGAACATTCGAGTTCCACCAGGTTAATGCTGGACCCTCCAATGTTCCCGTTGCAAACTTCACTTTGCTCTCGTCAGGGCAGTTGCACATTTCAAACACAGACTCCGCCTTTTCAATCCACCGAAGGAGTCCTATGGCCCCCTCCGACCCTTTGAAATTATGTGGTTTACAGTCCAAGAACATCTTGAACGTGCAGACTTGTGGGTTAACCAATCCCCCAGCTGGACCCTGTGGCCCTGTGTTGTGTGTCTGAGCATATTGTGCGATTGCCTCAGCGACTCTGTTGTTAATTAGTTCGTTGAGCTCAGCGACTGTCATGTGAACGTTTCCCTCAGCCATTTGTTTCCTATTTACAAGAAATGTTAGCATGTTTGCAAAGTCTAATGTAACATGTGTAAGTAAAACAACAAACACAACATATAATATAAATCAACACAACTGTTGGGAATAAATAATAGTTCTTCAATAGATAGAAATTTTGATTTGAGTACAATACTTTTGAAATCAAACATAAGTTTCCAAACTACTAATGTAGGAACACAACCCGTTCCTAATAAGTTTAAACAAACAAGAAAAGAAAAATCAATCGTCCCCAACTGTGGATTCAGGATCGGAATCAACAACTGGTGCTGGTTCCTCCTCCTCCTCCTCTTCATCCTGTTCCTCGTTCTCAGAGGCCACTAAATCCTCCAAGGCTTCAATCCTGCCCTCCAGAATCTCAGCTCGGTTCTCCGAAGCTTCAAGACGATCAATCAAGTTAATCATCTCATTCCGCATATCATGAACCAGATGGGCAAGTTCCTCTTGCCTCTCATTAGCATCCCATTGTTCCTGAGAGTGTTGTGCGATCCTATCTTCTGCCTCGTACAAATCCTCGCGCAGTTTGGCGATCTCCTCAGCGTCCGTCCTTTGCCTCTTAGGCTCAGGAGCATCTAGTACTGGTGGTGGATGTGTAGAAGGTCCCTCAGCAGGGATCTGCTGAGTGCCCTCCACTGGCTCCTCCTCCGGATCCTCATCCGGATCCTCCTCTGGATCCTCGTCTGGGTCCTCGTCTGGACCCTCCTCCGGATCTGAGTCATCCATCTCATATGGTGGAGGAGATGGAATAGGTGGTGGTGGTGATGATGGTGGTGCTGGAACTATCGGTTCCTCGTCCTCAGAATCATCAATATAAATGTAAGGTACTGATGATGATGCCGTGCCTGTTACATAATACCATATGTAAGTGCAGTGCCATGGAAAGTGTAAACAAGTCAATTACATAATGTCATATGTAATTTCTAAGCAATATGTGTAAACATAGGTGTCTAATGTCTAACAGTCATAGTCTAAGTCTACAAATGCAAACCTAGTTCGCTATAACCAATGGCTCTGATACCAATCTGTCACACCCCCAATTTCCAACTAACGGAATCATACCGTTTGGGAACGTGACAAACCAGGATCTCAGATCATTAGACATAGCGAAGACCTCTATATGAATTTCAAAACATACTTTGGTCTTTAAAACATAACATCAGAGTTTTCAAAAGTTGCGGAAGCGTTTAAAAACCAGTAACAGTTGTAATATGAAAATTACAAAACAAAATACTCAAATGTTCAAATTCAAATATCCAAAATGTTTAAAATGCATGCGACTCTAACTCCTAGTCCATGCCAGCTTTAATGCGCGCCTTAGCGTCCTGAGAAAACATGTAAATCAAGTCAACACAATGGTTGGTGCATAACACAGGTTTTAAGCATTCACAATGTTCAAAACAGCAGTTTGAATATCAAGTTTGTAGATAACATAATCACACATGCACAGTCATGATAGCTAGTCATATAAACTATTTACATAAGTGGTCGACACCGAAGCTGACGAATTGCCATGCTATAGCATGTTTTTGCCTTGCCACTATTGTCTAGCACAACAATAGTAAAATGTGTTTGGTCAGTCAAACACCTGCGTAGATCCCATCTACCAGGTGAGGTTTGTCAAACCTAATAGATCTATTTCCAACTACCACGCTTTGCGTTACAGCAAACTAAACGGTTCGAGGTGTGTAAGGACTTTCAATTTGCTATGTTGTCACATAATGTAAACAACTAACTCATGCAAGTGATATGTATCTAAAAATAGTTTGTTGCACATGTTTTCTCCCCCAAAACAGTTTAAAATAAGAAAGGGGTCGTGTACGCACCTTTGAGTATTGCAGAATGATCAACTACGTGAACTCGTGTAGATAATCCTCTTACGAAGGATCTGTGTTTAAACAATAACGTAGTGTTATTCGGATAGTCGTTTTGTGCTTGTAATCACATACGTGTCAATACACGTATGTTAAAGTGTTAGAAATGTGCATACGAAAGTACGCGTGTCTTTAGAAATCGTTTAAATAAAACATATACGATTTTATTTAAATAAACGAAACTATACGTGATTTTGTTTTCGGATTAAAATATAAATTTTATTATTTCAAGGTGTTCGTATTCCCGTTACGGTTCCAACGCAACTCGAACGGGTCAAAACGGAGTTAGAACGAAAGAGTTATGGGCTAAATTCAAAAAGGATTTGAAATTACCAAAACCGGCAGCCCTAAGGCTCGAACCAGCGACCCCTCACACCATACACACGCGCACTACCATCTCGCCCGCTAGGGTCTCGCAACAGAACTCCAAATAAAATTCTTTTAAACACCCTTTCAGTCCAAATCCTATTTGATATTATAGCCGAAGCAACGTCCACCCAATTGACCACGAATTCGAACTTAATTGAAACTGGAATCATAGGGTTTTTGTTTCTGGGATTCAACCTATTCTAAGTACGGTTTTAATTCAAAAATTAAACAATAGAACCCTACTAATCGGGTCTTAACACTTTCAAACTCAAGTTCTTAAACCCCAACTCCAATTCATTCAATTCGATAATTTTTCATGAAGTTGCTATATGGTTTTTGCTAATCGGAATCCTCTGAAACTAATGGTATCATCTAATTCGATCTTTGAGTCCATTATAATAAAATCCCCCAACTCGTTTTTCTTAAGAACCCTAGTTATGGAATTCATATAATTCGATGTTTGAATATAAAATTAATGTAGTATTTCGCTTGATCGGAACCTTCTGAGACTACCTATATCATTTAATTTGGTTCTGCAACTGATTTTTATGGAAACCCCCAAATCGTTCCCTAACAAGAACCCTAGAATTCGAATTCTATTAATCCAATGTTAAAAGCCGAAATTGATTTGATATTAACCTTAGTCGGTTACTTATGAAACTAACCATGTGATCTATTTCGACTACTATACAGTTTAAACAAGAAACCCCCAAATCATCTAAGTCGAAGAACCCTAGATGTTGAATTCATAAAATTCGTTATTGTAACCAGAAATGAGGCTAGGGCTTAGCTTAATCGGACCTTTTAGAATGATTAGGAATGAAAAACTTACTTGACTTAGTATCAATTTGCAATATCACGACTTGGACTTGAATTCGGCCAACCCTTGTATCAATCTCACTCCCCGATGTTTTTCTGTTCGAATTGGTGAATGGAAGAGGTTCTGAATGTGCCGAAAGAGTTCTCTGAGAGTTCAATTTTTCGAAATTTGATCGAATGTTGAGGTTTTAGATATATAGGGCTACGGTTTCGAGTTATTGTGACCGTTTTCAATCAATTTGCTAATGATTCGATCCCATAACGTATAATAACTATTAATCATCATTAATGTGATGATTTAAGTCGATTGATTTCAGTTATAACCTAGTTTTAATGAGAAATTCGAACTTTAGTTGATAAATCCCACGAATTTTGACTTTAAAAGTCAAACTAGTGTGTTTTAACCAATTACAAGTACAATCTTTGCAATTGTGGTATGTTTGGACTGATTTTGCCTAATTTCAACCCTTGAAATTTGTTTTTGTATCATAATATCACATTTCGGTTAACAAAATTGAACCTAAACTCCCAAATTGTCACAAATCGGGCTTCTTAGAACATTGTTGGACTTAATTAACCCAATTGGGCTTCTTAAATACAATTGGGCCTCATTGGGCCTTCCTTGGCCTTATTGGGCCTTCCCTGGGCCTACTTTGTTTTCATTGGGCCTCACTTGACCTTATTGGGCCTTACTGGGCCTCCCTTGGCTTATTGGGCCCACATTAGCTCTGTTGGGCCTGTGATCTCACCATCTTCAGTTAACAAGGTTAATCCGAAAAGTCGGATTGTCACAGATTAAGCTTAAACCTGTTCTTCACCTGAGAAAGCATGTAAAAAAAGACCAAGTCAACACAACGGTTGGTGAGTTCATAAAGTTTATATGTTTAAAATAGTTTCACAAAACTCTTTCGGTAAAACCTTAACCTCCTTAACTCCACCTGTAATATCCAAGTCGGTATGCTTATATATAGGGCATATGTAAGGGAACAAGCCCTAGCCAACATCCCACCACATACTAACCCGGATATGACATTGTTGTTAATAATAATTAAGCATTTTACCTACCAATCAATTCAATCCTCATCAAAGCTTTTGATATCTGTTTCAAAGTTTTCATGTCTATTGCATTCATAAGTGTTAGCTTCCCATCATGTTTATCAAGCATCATAGATTCACACGCACATAGTTCAACGATTACATATGTCCTATAAGTAGACAAAAGCTCTGGAATACCAGAAGCTTAGCAATTACATGCCTCTTATATAGATAATAGCTTAGCATTCATTAGGTTCATGTTTAGCCTTTACATACCTCATATAAGCCGACAAAAGCTCTGGAATACCAGAAGTTTAGCAATTACATGTCCCTTATAACCAGGTAATAGCCCCGTAACGTTACGTTTATGTTTAGAATTTACATACCTCATATAAGCCGACAAAAGCTCTGGAATACCAGAAGTTTAGCAATTACATGTCCCTTATAACCAGGTAATAGCCCCGTAACGTTACGTTTATGTTTAGCATTTACATACCTCATATAAGCCGACACAAGCTCTGGAATACCAGAAGTTTAGCAATTACGTGTCCCTTATAACCAGGTAATAGCCTAGAATCGATACTTTCATGTTTAGCCTTTACATACCTCATATAAGCCGACAAAAGCTCTGGAATACCAAAAGTTTAGCAATTACATGTCCCTTATAACCAGGTAATAGCTGAGTATCATTATGTTTATGTTTTTACATGTATCTCACCCCATAGGTACAAGCTCTGGAATACCAGAAGTTTAGCAATTACATAGACTATGGTTAGATACATGTACAATGTTTCATGCGCAAGTAATAGTTTCCAAGCATAAGGTTTCAAATATTCAATCATTGATTCATAATGTATATCATATGTTTATTTCAAGTCTCATATAATAGCATCAAGTCTCATGTAATAGTATCAAGTCTCATGTAATTGTATCAAGTCTCATGTAATTGTATCAGGTCTCATGTAATCGTATCAAGTCTCACGTAATAGCATCAGGTCTCATATAATAGCATTAAATCTCACAAGGATTCAACAATTGCTTTTAAGCCTCAAGCTTAAAGTATAAGTTTCAATATAAGAATTATGTTTATGTTTAAAGCATTAAATAACATTTCAACAACTTATGAAAATGTTTAACATGCTTCTCAGTCCCGAAGTAAAACAAATAAGTTTGAAAGGGGACGATGAACTCACCTTATGTCCGAAGCAGTTGACTATGTATAATAAGAATGCACGCTCTCTTTGTTTGCTTTTGTTATGATGTTCACGCTCCTGCGTTGATTTCATAGTGTTTGTAATTTATAAGTACAAGTTTATCATAATTTGTTGTGCGTGTAAGTGTTAGTCCTAAAGTGGACTAATACTTGCGAGTCTTGGTTGTTATCCGGCCTAAATTCTTTATTTGTGTATAAGGCTTTTAAACCCTTGTGTAATTTACTTTAAACTTGTCATCACCTTAACAAACAATTTACTTTCCATAAAAGTCTTTATCCTTCATTGTTATAGTTTCCAATGATTATTCAAACGTTTAACATGTATATAAATCTATTGGGCCGGATAACCCATTGAACTAATAAATGTGAAATTTGCCTATCATTAATGTGTGGGTGGGCCGGTTATGTGTATTGGGCCGAAATACTCCAATTGGGCCAAATGATTCATGTTGGGCCGTCCTTAAGTGATGTGGGCCGAATAGCAAGATGGGTTGTTCAAATAAAGTGTTGGGCTAATTCGTTGGGTTTCCATTGGGCTTTAGGCTTGGTCAACATTCATGGCCCATTTAGTGTTTATGTGAAAACATGATATTGGGCCTAAGATAATGTGTTTGGGCCATCTAAATCGAGGGACTTGCAAGTGATCGACCGAGATAAAAATAATGGCAGCGAACCCTTTATATGGTTGTGAATAAGGTTCGGCTGTGGCTCCGATGGTTCGGCTCCTGCATAACAAGGGTTCGGCTATGTTGTTCACTAAACCAGGGTTCGGGGAAGGCTAAGTGATATATGTTCGTGCATGGCAGTCCCCTGGTTCTTATAAGGATTCGGGGAGCATGGAAGGTTCGTCATCTGCATTGGTTCGGCCACATAATGTAGGTTCGTAGACTAGAGGGTTCGTGGGCTGAAGTTCTTTGCCAGCTAAAGGGTTCATCTAACCCACCCTTTGTAACAAGGTTCGCGACCAGCAGCATGGTTCGGTAAGGTTAGGTTCGTGGAATGTAGGGTTCGTGGGTCTCCATGGTTCATGACCCTAACAGCTTCGCCATATGAGGTAAGCTTCGGCTAGACCCAAAAGGGTTCGTGAGCCATGATGAAGGTTCGGTTGAAATGCAAGGTTCGGCCAAGGGGATAGGGCCGCGAACCCTGTGTATTCCGACTTGTTCTCAAGCTTGAACTCTTGATCCAGTGATTCCTAGGACGTTGTGATGCACAAATCAGCTACTGGTTATGTAATGATGAGCGTGGTTTAGGATTTTCATGGTTTAGACGGGTGTGGTCGAGTAGAGTTTAAGAAAACCCTAATGTTCGTGAACTTCTAAGCTCATTACCTCGAAGATGGCTGGTTTATCCCTCCGATCTGCTGTACTTTCGGATAGAGGACTTCAAGATCTTCACTTGGGCGAAAGAATCACTCAAATCGGGCTAGAAACGAGGGAGATATGATCTTGCAAAGGTTGAAGATGGTAGGTTTGGGTGGTGACGGAAATGGGAGGTTAGAGAGAGAGATGGGAATGTAAAAATGAAATAAATGCACTCATCCAATGTTTATATACCCCGAGGGTATTCAGGTTCGTTTCGGTTGCTCAGTTTACGTTTTCGTCGCGTATCCGGGTCGTTACGCGCGTATTTTGTAAATTAAATAAAAAGAATATTTTTAAGATTTTTAGAACATAACTATTATTAGAAAAACATTTTAAATATCGTTTCATTAAATTATTATTTTTTTTGAATTATAATAGTTTATGCATTTTGTTTAATTTATTCACGATTTAAATAAAATAGTTTAGTTTAATATTATTTATGATGAGTTTCAAAATTGTAAAATAGGAAATATTTTATTTCCTTAAAATTATGATCGTTCGAGTCTTCATACGTTTTCGATTTCGTTTCGTCAGATCGCGTCGCCATCGCGCGTATTCGTTCGAATCGTCATTCGAACGAACACGTCGATGGTTTGGCTTTCTGATTCTTGTTTTCTACTGTTAAGTCATTATTTCAGAACGTTAAACTATCAGAATCATTCGTACAGATAATCACCTGTACGAATAACACGTCGGTTTAGCATTCTGAAACGACAACCGTTAAGATTTTGTTTTCTTTAACCTCACATACGTATACACCAAATAGTATCACATCAAGTATTTATGTTTCAACACTGTGTTGTCTGACATGTTTCAGACTGTTAAACCCTAAGGTTTTAGTCAAATTCAGACAATCGTATAATAGTTTCATGTTAATCAAATGCATCAATAGTCTAAACATAGTTTCATGTTGCGATCACCGTTCCGGCACGCGTCCAGCACTGGTGTTACAATAATGGTCAAGTGAGAAGTCAAAATCTCTAAAACAGTGCTACGGGTATCGTCTATCATAGCACTCTGCTGCTGTATATCCTGACGCATCCCTTGCAGATCCTGAGTGACCTACTATAGCTGGGCTCTCCACTCAGCTTGGTGAGAGGATTCTCCCACCTCATGTATGGTCTGTGGCTCATCTCGGGGATCCATCTGATGCCTCGGGGGTAGTCCCGTGGCTTTGCGGGCTTGACCCCGCATCCGTCCCACGCGGGGACTCTCCGTGGAGAGGAGTCCTGTCTCCTCTCAGCTGAGGTATGCACTAAGGGTGAATGAGGGGGTCTGGGTAGAATGGGGGCTGCTGATGGTAATACTGGTGATGGTGGTGGTGGTGGAGTAACAGGTCTAGGGGATGATGGTGTACGTGGTCCGACAGGGGTAGCCTGAGAGGCTGCAGATGAAGCCTCACTAGAACCTGAGTCTGACCCTACACTAGAGCTAGGGGTGTCATCCAACCTCAAATAAGGAAACCTCTGGTAAATATACTGCTCGGCTAGATCGGCCATCGCTGTACAATCAAAATCTCTAATCAGTATCATGAAGTAAATATTAAATAACAATATTTAACATAAACATGGACATGATATGATGGTCTTTCCTATATCCAGACAACTATTCGTCTTTATAGTTATTGCGGTTCTGCTTGAATTAAATTAAACTAGAATGCACACGTGTTGCAAATTTCAGTTATGCTGGCCACTCATAACTGGAATTTGTACCACCTGATTATCCTGGCTTAATTCAAAACAAGTTTTGTTCAATATTAATGTTCGGTGCTCTCTGTGTTACTATTCGAGCCTATGGTTATAGTCTAAGTCTCTAAGTCAACCTAAATTTTATAACATGTGTCTCTGATACCACCCTGTCACACCCCCACCCCTCGTCACCTCGTGCATGATGTCACTGAACTGGTTGCGAAAGCATAGTGGTGATGTCTCAGAGGTGAGGGGTGACTTACTTGAACCGATATCACAAGCACACAGATTAACTTAAAGTAAATACATTACAAGGATGTCGCAATCACAATCACATTACAGCTAAGTCTATTTAATTACAAACTATGTTTATTCAATTGCAAATATCCCAAAAGTGCATCCTCACCGGCTATTACTGTTCCCTGCAAAAAGTTATGAGTTTGAAACGTCAGCACAAAGCTGGTGAGTTCGACAGTTCAGTTTAAAACAATATGATATGATAAGCATGTTCTCAAAAGTTCAGTTCCGGATAACCATGGGACCCGTATCTAGTTCCTTTCGGACGTCTAGTTCTGTTCTCAAGATATTACCCGTCGGTTTATATCTTAGTGCCTCATTGTCTTAATGTCTATCATACCGTTAAGAAGTTCATGAAACAGATAACAAACATTCACACAAGGGGAGATGCAATCCTCCCAGCGAATGGGGTGTCAACCAATAGTACTATCAATGTTTTTTTTTCGGCCACACATGGGTTCACTAGATACAGTTCAAGAATGAAGACTTTTAGTTCCATGATAGAGTTCAGTTCTACAGGCAAAATCCCATGAAATCTCACAAAAGTCACATGAAATCACACAGATATCATTGATGCATATCATATGTTCAGACAACAGTTTACAGAGTTACCCCGATGTTTATAAAATATTAAAAGAAAAGGGGTTGTACGAAACTCACCTGATGATATAAAGGTAGCAAAATATCTCAAAGCTAACAACAAAGAGATGATTTTGCATTTAGTTATATTTAATAAGTTATTTATGTTCTAGTTTACTGATTAGATCCTTCTGAACGTTCAATGTCAAAGACATTGCTTTACAAGTCATCAACCCGATATTAAATATTTAATTGGTTAATTTAGTATTATATCATACAATGTATGATAATGTAGGAACCTACATTGCATTAGATTCCTAATACAAGGTTGATGACCATCTTGATTAATCAGAATAATCTCGGATTAAATCAAATAGTTAATGTTGTTGATTATGATACTATAACAGTTTCTAGATAGTTTAATGGCTTAGGAATGATCAATCCTTGTTATTGATTACCCAAATATCATGAAATATCACAATGTAGCATTAGGATAGGTGTAATAACCATGTTTAACATACTAATCTGACTGTTATCATAAGCGTCCTGATAATTGTTCCAATGAGTATGTTAATGATTGTGATTAGTTTGAAACACTTAGATTTAACCTTTGCATTTCAAAGATTAATCAAACTAATCACCTACATTGTCATAATCAAATGGTTTAAACCATTATAATCATGGGTATGATTTCATGCAAACCGGGCATTACAACGGATCAAAACAAGGATTTAACCGTTAAAACATCGTGTTCTTCATTTATAATCAATCCTAGCCATCATCTAGGCAATAATCAACAATCCTAACTATCTCATTACGTTCAAAAACAAGATCTAATCAATCAAAATCAACTAGAAGGTTAAAATGAACCGTTACCTGATCTGACGGATTTCTGCGGATAAAACAGCGATCGGGACTTGCAGATATGATTGTTGGTGCGATTTATGGCTTCTGATGGTTCAAAAATGGAGTTAGGATGATAAAAAGTTGATTTTCTTCGTCTGGAGGTCGCTTATGGTCGAAGCAGAAGAAAAATTAACTTCTGAAAGCCATCTACTCGAATTTAATCAATTTTGCCGACATAGTGATCCCGGGCGCATCGCCCCAACTGGGTGCATGGCCCGGGGCGTACCGCCCCATGGGGTTTTTTTTCAATTTTTGAGTTAATCTTTGTTTCGCGATTCCGGGAGCATACGAACTCCGTTTTGCGCACGGTTTTCGCCCACGTTCATCATTTTTCAGATACTATCAATTTGTAATAATTAAAATTGCTAAATCATCGTGGATTTCAAGCACGACCAAATGTGCTCACGTCATTAACACCGAATTTTTCGTACGCAACTGTCACAAATAGCCTTTAGGTTCACATTAATGAGTAGGAAACACATACAATCTGTAAGGGGTAATACATGTACTTTGGAAGTTCTGTCTAGGAAAACATTTCGTATAAATCCAAATCTACCGATAGACCTGTTATGCTTTCCTTTATATACCTTTCTTTTTGATATGTTGAGACCATGTCCAAAAAAGTTTAAAAATGGGAAATTTGAAAAAACGTCAATGGACTTGTTTATTAAGCTACTAGGGTGTGTGTGTAGAGGATGGTTCGAATGTTAACCATTCCTTATTACGTTAACCGGATAACTACAGTTTATTACTTTGAGGCACACATTAAAGTAAATCTAAATGTTTAGGTTTCTTCTTGTTTTTTTTATTAATTTAAGTGGGTCCTACATTAATTAAAAAAGAAAAAAAAACATACACATGTAGATTTACTTTAATGTGGGCATCAAATTAATAAGATGTAGTTATTCGGTTAACGCAATAAGCATAAGTTAACATTTGATCCTCTCCCTATATATATATATATATATATAGGGGAAGGTTCCCCTAAAAAGTCTATTTTGCCTAAGAAGGCTAAGAAGGATTTTTAAAAATTTGAAAACCGACTCTAACAAACTCCGAACTAACTCATTTTCGCGTCATTGGAACCGTCTTGTCAAACCTTAAACCCGGAACATCAAAACCCAAACCATAAACCATAATACTAAAACCTAACTTTAAACTCAAACAATAAAGCCTAAAGATAAAACCTAAAAGTTAAAAATCAAGCCCTAAAACCTAAACTTTATAGATAAACGTTAAATCTAAAACTTAAAAGCTAATATTATAGAGTTCGACGATACGGTTCCAATGCCATCAAAATGAGCTCAATCGGAGTTCGTTTGGGTCGGTTTTGAATGATTTGAAAATCCTTTTTAGCCTTCTTAGGCAAAATACACTTTTTATTTGATCCTACCCCTATATATATATATATATATGAGAATGTTTCCCTAAAAAGTCTTTTTTGCCTAAGAAGGCTAAGAAGAATTTTTAAAAACTCTAAAATCGACCCAAACAAACTCTGATTGAATTCATTTTTACATCATTGAAACCGACTTGTAATTCCCTAAAACCTAAACCGAGAATTATAAACAATAAACCCTAATAATAAAACTAAAATTATAAAAACAAATCATAAACCTAAAGATAAAACCTAAAAGCTGAAAAAACATGTCTTAAAATCCAAACACTAAAACTAGTTGTTAAAACTAAAACCAAAAAGCAAATATTTTAGGGTTCGATGAGACGGTTCCAATGTCATCGAAGTGAGTTCAAATAGAGTTCATTTGGGTCAGTTTTAAAGATTTTAAAAATCATTTTTGGCTTTTTTAAGCCAAATAGACTTTTTATTTGGTAATTCTCCGATATATAATGATTGTTATTCTTTGATCTTGTCTGTCAGTGAGATCCTTATTACATCTTAAACGTTTTCTTTCTTAAAAAAGCCAACTTTTAAAGAATTTACAACCGAAAAGGTGAACAAAAGCTTACAAGATTCCAAAAGAATGAAACCAGATTTAAATAAATTATACAAAACATATTAAAATAAAAGCTTGTTGTAGGCAATCGCACCAAATACCAATTAATTTAGTGTTAACCTCATGAATCACGATCTTTGTTATGAGAGTTTGAGTTTGATAAAACATGCTTCGGCTTATATCAAAGAGCAAGATAGATGATAAATTTGTTGGTATCATTTTAAATGTCCGGGCCCATGAAACTGATATTCTAAAATTTATCAGCAAAGTCAAAGAAAACCACCAAACTTTGACTTGTATTTTAATCCCTTTGTCATTATATGTTATCGTTACACGGAAGTATGTAGTTCACACCACATACACATGTGCCACCAATTATTTAATCTTTATATAATATTATTACATGGTATTTGCTTGATACATAAATGAAACTAGCTTTTTTCCACCCCGTGCGTTATGACGGGTTATCGCAATACAATTCCAAAAACGTGTATTATATATCATTTGCAGAAACATAAATTACATAGCAAAATTAAATTTTTAATCACGAACTATATACAAATATTTATAAAAACATAAAATCATATAAAATCCACACAAATATGTTACAAAAACAATAGAAAAAAATACTCAAAAAATCTTTTTCATGAGCAACCAATCGGTTAAATTAAAACAAACACAGAAATATGTAAGCAAATTTCTCAAATTTAATAAAAAAACAAATCTCTAAGCAAATCTTTTAAATTTACGCCCTTCTTTTTGTTTACTAATTTTTAAAGCTAAAAAAAACTTCTGGTGATTCAAAAGATTTATTATTCAATTTTACGAACCATGTTTTTTCCACTATATATATATATATATATATATATATAATGAGGATTAATAAAATGAAAACCTTATTTTAGTGAGAAAACCTTGAAAACTCATGTAAAACAAACGTATTTTTTTTGAAAATTTTTTTACAGGTTTGTAACATTATTGGACACATTTTTATAAAAAAAACAAAAAAGCGCCGAAGAAATATTTTTTAAAAAAATATTTTATAAATTTTTTTACGTTGTAAAACATACGTAACACTGCGTTAGATCTGACGGAATTTTATTACGTTTTTACGTATGTTTTACAATTTTTTTTAGTTTTGTTATGTATGTTTTACATGAGGTTTTCTGGGCTTTCACATTAAAAAGTGGTTTTCAAATTATCCATACCCTATATATAATATTGACTATTCAATAGAATAATATATATATATATATATATTATTTATTTTTACTATTTAATATATATATTATTATTTATTTTCATTTAATTATATATATAATAAAATATCAAAAGTCTTTAATTATATATAATAAAATATCAAAAATTTACTATTCCTTTTGAGTTGTTTTTAATTATATAGTATAATAAACACTAGCAGAATTTGATGTCTAGCAAAAATTTTTTAGAGAATTTTGTTCATACATATATACACAAATGATCCACTGGTCTGTTTAAGGGTTTATATAGTTACATATTTGACGGTTAACTACAACCTTCAACGCCCAAGTAGTATAAGTTGTTTCTATAAACTCAAGTGATTGAAGTAGAACATTTCCTGCTCACGAATTATAGTATTGCCGCTTCACAACTTTTCTTTTTGCTATCTTGTGACACTTGCTGACTTTCGTGTGGTTAGATGATCCGTTTCCTGTCATATAGATTATGTAACAACAACAATTGTTGCAAACATTGTCCAACTTATTTGATAATTGGACAATGATAACCTTGTTGCTGTCGCATATTTGATCAAAAATATGCAACTAACTTGCTAATTGGATTTTGCAAAATAACTTGTTTCTAGCCAACTTGCTAATTAGATTTTTATGCATTAATTTGATATGACCAAAAACAATCTTTTAGTGCAAAAGTTGAATCACATATACTCAACTTGTTCTTGTTAAGTTTTGAATAATTGTTCAAGTTGCTATTTTGAACCAAAAGTTCAACTTGCTACAAACCAAATGGGCTTGTTTTTCTTATTATTATTTTGCTATGAATCATCAGGATTCGGTTAAACTTGCTACTTGATCACGATGACTCTACTTGTTGATTGAACCAAAATGGATCGGGACTTGCTACAAACCACACTTAATTGTTTTGACTTGTTAAATGAAACATAAAGATCAAGATATTCAACTTGTCTTTCAAATAAAATTTGTATCCCTTCTCTTTAAATTAGTAGTTACAAATGTTCAATCTTCAAAGAATAACCTATATATATTTTTTTCAAACAATTGATATTGTAATTTAATTTATCAAAAACAAGAAAGATAACCCTTTTTATATGTTTAGAGTATTGTAGTGAGATGTGAGTAGGGGCTTGACCCCCCCCCCCCCATCACGCCCTCATCCCTCACAATACCACTACACACTGGGGCGTGACCAACAAATGGTTTCAAATACATGACCATGGTCACGGCGTGAAGGAGGAAGAAATGGAAAAAAGTAGGGGAGATGGGAGCTTGATGAGGGGATGATGATAACACATATGGTAATGATGTTGAGTGATGAGGAGGTGATGGTGTTGGTTGTTTATGTGACATATACGTGGAATGATATGTATATGATCACTATACATAGCCTTATGATTTCAAAAATGGTTATGTAGAAATTGAAACTACTACTTAGAACACAAATGACTTGTATGTGATCCTTGTTTATTATTGTTTAGTGACTAGACAAAATTTGATGCAACCAATTTGAAAACAAACTAATAACCAATTTTTCTCTGTTTTTTTTACAAATCCTAAATGATCCTATTATTTCTTTCTTTCTTTTTTCTGGAGTACAGACACACATATAAACTTACATTTATGTTACGAAGCTCAATAATTACATCCTTCAGCCTAATTTATCTGTTAAGATGTTCGTTTATCTTTCCCTTGAATTCTTCCGGTCAATTATATAAACGATCGTGGTTCCGTCTTAATTTTATAACCAAATAATGGTTCCATGCAACTCGCACGCAAATAGAGTAAACCACATTGTGACACGTAGTCGGACAAGTGTAGCCATCTAGGGATAGGTCAAGGACCTGTGGTAGGGTTGTTTGACACATTTCATGGATACGGGACATGTGTCAAGGTGGCTAGACACGTGTTCAATCACGCATGTAATATTTTTAACTTCTTTTAACGATGCCCACTCCAAACATACTATGTTTTGCGTGTCGTTTTCGCCCACGTTCACGTTTCACGGATTTATTTCAAACTATATATATCACCCCTCCTAAGGGTGCACTTATTATGAAGGTCATTTTATAATTACCGTTCAGAATTCGATTTGTTGTAACTTTCACCACGAACATTTTTTGTCAATTCCACATTTCCTTTAAAATCATTGTTTTATCATCTTCATAAACTAATGATATTAAACCTTAAATACATTTCTTGCATCATGTGATTCTAGTTTGAAGCTCTCTTATTTTGCTTATTACGGCTTTAGTGTGCAACTATCATAACTTACCTTAATTATCAATTATAACTTTAAAAAAATGCATGGAAGTATGTTTCTAACATCGTTGATTACCAAGGATGGCAACATAGAAAATAAAAAAATAATAATAATAAATAAATAAGTTATATGTTGTTATAAGAAATTAAAAATAATAATAATAATAAATAAGTTATATGTATTTGTTACACATATGTTAAATATTTGATTTTTAATATTAGATAATCTAAAAGGTTAGAATATGTATAACATGTACTTATAAATTTTTTTTAAATTTTAAATAATATTATAATAACATATATTAGATACTTTAATATAAAAATAATAATAATTTATTTTACATCGGATTTTTAGGAATTTTCTCAACATAAATGTGTTTCTAAATTGTTTAGGTGTTGTTAAACTTACACCCAGAAAATTTGTCTGCACACCCCCAAATGCCTAGTAGTGGTCACTACGAGGCGTATACGTGACATGTGTACGGCAGCAGTCAAATGATCCAGACAATGATTTGACCTAAACGCCTCGTAGTGCCCACAACGAGACGTATTGGTACGATGATCTGCAAAAAATTACCGACATCGTTAGTGATGTGACACAAACGCCGCGTTTTGCTCACAACGGTGCTTTTAGGGTTTCCCTATACGCCCCGTTGTGAGCAATACGTGGCGTTTAATGTTTAAATCGTTCACAATATTTTGAAAATCAAAGTAACTTACGAATTCGTCGACGATATAAACGCTTTCTTGTGAATCATTTGACATATAGTTGAACAAGCGTGTGCTATCCTGATGAATATTATTAGAGAAAAGGTAATAGTGGGGTCGTAATTGTTTCTTTTGTTTATTAGTAGATTTACTGTTTGCTAGCATATTTTTGATTTGAAAAATGACTTCGTGGGACGGATACTTTTTCTTCAGTCAATATTCCAATGTTTCACGAGTGGATTGTTTTTATTGTTAATCAAATGACAAACTAATATAATGTTTTTAAGGATGAGACTGGTGTGCATTCGTCTGAGGCTCCAACTAGAGCAATATTGGCAGATCTTAACGAAGTGGTTGCGGCTCAAATTTCATACTTGCAATTTGATTTGAACCAGGAACCTTGCGTTGACGATGACGTTAACAGGGAATGTTACGTTGGTGAACAATCATACCCACACGAAGTTGCGGTTAAAGAGGAACAATCTGACGTTGTACACCCAAATATGGACTCGAATACCAACGAGGTAATATATTTTTCACTTGTTTTTAGTTAGATGAACATTAGTTTAATAACAACAATGTTCTCAGATATTCATTTCTGTGGAAGAGTTGATGGCATGGGTGAAAAGTAGAGCACTTGGTAATGGATACGTCGTATGTCACACCCTGAGCCGGCGGGGTTGGATCGGAGTCCCCGTCGGGCGGAAGGTTCCCGGGGCGCGATATCGTGAGTGATAATCGGGTTGATCAGATTGTTTACATAGCATCATTGTTAAGAATATCTAAAGCACAATTAGCATTAAACTAGGATTACAAAGTTAAATTACAGCATCAGTGTTTGATAATTTAACTAAGTAAACCTATCCAAAAGAATCAAAGGTTTCTATCTTGTATCTGTACAAGATATCAAAAGAGATTCGTGTTAACTACAAAAGATGTGCTTTCAAAAGTCTGCTAGGTCCTCTAGTGGGCTGCCTAGCATGCAATCCTGAGCCTTAGATTATACCTGTGCATCACCTGAGAAAGCATGTAAAAGAAACAAAGTCAACACAAAGGTTGGTGAGTTCATGTAGGTTTAGTAGTTGTAAAATAGCTTTTGCAAACCTCCTAGGTAAAACCTTAACCTCATTAACAACACATGTATCATCCAACTCGGTATGCTTATATATAGGGCATACCCCTGAGTCGAGCCTACGACCCGCCCAGACGCCGTCCCACCACATACTAAGTCGCATAGGACATTGCTGTTAATGATAATTAAGCGTCTTACCTACCCTCCATTTCGTTTCCCCAGTATAGTTTAAGCATTTTGTTTGTAAGTTTACCCGTAGCATCCGTGAGTTTAGCTTGAGAGTCACTAGAATGGACAACTGAATGCCCGAAGGAATCCAGTATCAATCCATACCAGTTCTATGTGAAAATTAGCAACATAGGGGGAGATAGAGGATTCCCATGATGACACAAAGTCAACTAAGGATCACCAATATCGTCCTAGTTACTGTTCACGTGTGTAAATAGTTTTGGGAAACACTGCATGGCAAGCACTGAGAGACCATCAGTCCATTTCCTCGTTTAAGACCATGAAGGACACCCTATGGCAAGCACTGAGAGACCATAGTAGATGCCTTCTAGTCCCGACTGTGAAGAACACATGAAGGCAAGCACTGAGAGACCAACTATTGTTCTTCAAGTCCCGACTAGGAAGAACACCTGAAGGCAAGCACTGAGAGACCAACTATTGTTCTTCCATAGTCAATGGTTTTAGCATACAAATAGACCAGCATTTACGTAACTTGTGCACAAGTACTAGCTTTACAACTGGTAAGGCAAGCACTGAGAGGCCAAACCGTTGTTTGAGCATGGCAATCACATAGCATTCAAGAGTTTATAGTATCCATAGCTTCAAGTATTCAATATGTATGTATGTATGTATGCATGCATGTTTGTATTTAGTATCCCCATAGCATCATAGCATCATTAGCATTTAGTGTTAACATTAGTATCTAGCATAAACCCATAGCATTAACATGTAGCATAATTTCATAGCATTAGCATGAAGCATAACCCGTAGCATTAGTTTGTAGCATAAACCCGTAGTATTAGCATTTAGCATAACTCATAGTTTTAGTTTGTAGCATAACCTCATAGCATTAGCATCCACAATAGCATCATCAGATAGTAAATACCCTTAGCACTTGGTATTAACACATAGCTTTAGTATTAGCAAGTAGTTTATGCCTTTAGCACTTGACATAATCAAATAGCATTAGTTTGAATAGTGAACTTATGCCTTTAGCACTTGGCATAATCAAGTAGCATTAATTTGAATAGTGAACTTATGCCTTTAGCACTTGGCATAATCAAATAGTATTAGTTTGAATAGTGAACTTATGCCTTTAGCACTTGGCATAATTTCGATATACGAATCGTATAAAAGCATTTTGTTTAATTTACAACATTTGTTTTAAAATGTATAACATGCTTCTCAGTCCCGATTTAAAATCAAAATAATTGGAAAAGGGACAATGAACTCACCTTGTAGTAGTTGTAGTTGACTTAGTCTCAAACAAGAATGCACGCGCTCTTTGTTGTAATTGATATTGTTTTCACGATCCTGTATTGATTTTGTTTATAACTTGTAAGTATAAGTTGTATGTGTTTGAGCGTGTGTGTGTAGGTGTTAGTCCTAGACTTGACTAGCACCCTTAGGTCTCGGTCATGATTCTGCCCTTGTTTCAATTGTCCCAGATTGTTATTACCATGTGTATTTATGTTGTTGGTTTAGTCTTAATTCATTCTTGGAATTTTATAGACTTGTCATTATATGTTAATCATTTGTTTTGATATGAGGCTTAGTAATAAACCCAAAAAAATAAACTTAGGTTTATAGTTTAAAATCTCACTTATCATCCTTGTTTAACTTGAAACATCCTCACGTGATTTACAATAATTCATGTCACCCTTCTTGTAATTTAGCTATGGGTTATTATTGTTATCATATTTAAAATACCTTCCTTTAGTCTTTAAGAATCTAACCCAAATTTAATACCTTAGTGATAGTTTAGAAACTCTACATTTAACATCTGCGTCATTGCTTTATGTTCTTAATTATGCTTTAGGTCAAATGACTTGTAAAAATTTTCACATGGGACAATCCAAGGCAACTGGGTCGAAACAGGCCATGGGCCACTGTTGGGCCGAATAAACTACTGTGGGCCGATTACATTTCACCATGGACCATATGGATGCTATTGGGCCGAAATAATGTCTGGGCCCAACAGGTAGTATAACAAGTAAACTGTGGGCCAAGTGTTTGGCTGCTGGTCCGGCGATGTCCCTTGGGCCAAAAAGGGTTTCCTGGGCCAATTCGAGACGTGCTGTTGGGCCGTATAGAGGTGATTATGGGCTGGCCCAGCTGATGTTATTCAGCTTAATTAAATTGTTGGGCCTAACTTATTGTCTTTGGGCCACAATAGCCTTTGGGCCAAAGAAAAAAAATTGGTGGTCGACTGGCATGGGGTGTCCGAATGATGTGCCTAGCCGAATCTCTTCTCTTTCTTGGGGGTGTTTGGCCGAATAAGGTGTGGGAGTATGAGAATGGTCGAATGAAGCATTGGCTGACCGAGAGAATGAAGGTGGGCGGCGAATGAGGTGACACTCTGGTTCGGCCGAATGGAGGTGGTTGAAGGAGTAGCAGGTCGGTGAATGAAGAGGTTGGAGTATGAGCTGCGAATGGTTCATTCTGAGGTGACCAGCGAATGAAGGGATTAGCCATTCGGCCGACTGAGTGGATGTTTCTTCGGCCCTAACCCAACACCATTCGACCACCTGGGTTTTGTCATTCGGCCGCGGCGAACCAGATCCATACCACCCTCCCATTTCAAGTTGCAAGGGTGGTTTTGAGGGTGGCGCGGGTCAAAGATGTTATTCATGGTCATAAGGTTCAAGTTTGAGGGAGGTTAGCCGGTTAAACCAAAAGTTAGAACAAAAGGGTGAGAAAACCCTAAAATCGCCACTTTTCATGGCTCATTACCTCGGATTTCAGTGGGTTTCTCTCTAGATCTGTTGTACTTTCGTGTAGAGGGTGATGAGAGCTTCGTGTGGGTTCAAGAATGAGACGATTTGGTGGAGTATTGACCAAGATATGAAGGTTTGAAGCTCAACAATGGTGAGGGAGGCTTGGATCCGGAAATTAGGGTTTAGAGAGAGAAGATGAAGAAGAAAATTGAGTTTGTTGAACTCATTAAGGGTATTTATACCCCGAGTGAGTTCGGGTTCGTTTTCGTTGCTCGGTTCATGTTTTCGTTACGTTTCCGGAACGTAACGCGCGTTTTTCGCGTTTAAAAATAAAAAGGTTATTTTATGACGTTTAAAATACAAAAATATTTTTAGAATGTATTTTAAATATAGTTATGTTAATTTATTTATCGGATTTAATATTTTTACGCGTTCGGTTAATTCGTTTGCGATTTGTTAAAATAGTTTAATTTAATTTATTTTATGATGAGTTTCAAAATTGTAAAATAGGAAATATCTTATTTCTTTGAGTTTATGATCGTTCGTATCTTTCATCGTTTTCGTTTCCGTTTCGTCAGAACGCGTCACCATCGCGTGTATTCGTTCGAATCGTCATTCGAACGAACACGACGATGGTTTTGCTTTCTGATTCTTGTTTTCTACTGTTAAGTTATTATTTCAGAACGTTAAACTATCTGAATCATTCATACAGATCGTCACCTATACGAATAACTCATCGGTTTAGCATTCCGCAACAACTGTTTTAGTTTTGTTTTGTTTAACCTCACACACGTTTACACCAAATCACATCACATCAAGTATTTGTGTTTCCACACTGTGTTGTCTGACATGTTTTATGACTGTTAAATCCTAAGATTTCAGTCAGGTTCAGATAATCGTTTAATAGTTTCATGTGAATCCAATTGCATTAATAGTATAAACATAGTTTCCCGTAATGTATACCTGAATTACTGTTCGTGTTTACTGTTGCGATCACTGTTCTGGCACGTGTCCGGCACTGATGTTACATCGTAGTTACAAGACGATCTAAGAAAAAGAAGGGGACTAATGAGGTCAATAAAATCTGGCTTGTGTGTGATCGTGGTGGTGAACACAATAGTACGGTCATCTTAAGGCGTACCGGTAATAACTGATAGAGACCTTACTCTGATGAATGCATGTCGTAAGGTATTTCCGGACCCTTCGAGACATTTATACAGGTGGCATATAAGTGAAAATATCTCAAAACACAGCAAGGCAATTTTTTCAGACGGTGATTGAAAAAAGTTTAAGGGTCGTTGGGGGAATTTGTGTGCTCTTCGTCGCCATAAATTTGCGACTAAAACTACAACCGTCTTTACGAACAACTAGTCGTAGATAATCGTCAAAGTAAGTGTCATTAAATATCATTATCATTATTTTTGTTTAAATTACGTTGTCGAATGTCATAGTTGTCTTTTATTTCAGGATTTTTGAATTACGTGACATAGACTTGGTTAAACCCCTACAAAGACATGTTTGTTATAACATGTACTAATAGAACGCCCAACTTTGGTCAACGTACAACTAACAGATTCGAGAGTCAACATTCAAACTTAAAAAGATATCTAAGAACAACCAATAACTCACTCTCGACCATGGTAGGTTTTGTTGCTCAAATAGTAGAATCACAGGAGATAAACATGAAACATGGGTTTGAAACAAGCATTGGCGTTGCTTAGTGAAGATAGGGGGGGTGACTGCCCCCTCCCCTGTTTTTTCGTGTAGTAGACTAGTAGTGTATATTTCCTGATTCGTAGTGTAAAATTTTTTAAAAACATTTATTTCTCCCCCTGAAAAAAAAATTATTTCGCCACCCTGAAGTTTTGGTCAAGCTCCGCCACTGGAAACAAGTGTAATCAAGACAATGGGTCCATCATAAAATACCCATGTTTAATAACCTATGTGGTAAGGTTTCTCATAAGGCTCTTGATTTATTACTTGATGAAATGAATAAGATCAAGGTTATGCGTCAAGGTAATATGTCATGCAGCCACCATTTGTGGACAAGTTGTGGCTTTCCATGTGCTTGTCGGATCTCAAAATACGAAAATACAGGTATCAAAATACTAAAACCAATTCCTCTTTGTTTGTTTTATACATTTTTTGTTGTAAACTAATTCTTTTCCTTCCCTTTGTATATAGACACAATTATCCCACTTTCTGATATAGATATCTTCTGGACAAAGCTTGATACTCGGAACCCGACACTTCTAGAAGACGAAGAAATCGACGTCGAAGGATAAATGGGTCTGGTGACACAAGAAAAATTCAAAACCTGCGTCAGTGAAAAACATTCTGGTTAAAAAATACTTTCGCAAGTGTTTCCGTTTAAAAGTGAAAAGAAATCGCCATTGGTTCAAAAAGATACACGCGGACGTCCAACATTGAAGACTCAACAACAAAAGGATGATGAATCAAGAATAGCACAGTTGTCGACTCACAAGACAGTAGTTTTCAACTTTCATGGCATAGTTCATTCACACTAGCAATGTCAAACCAGCAAAGACCCGCAATACAACGTAGTCATTCAACGTCTTTTATAGGAAAAAAAGGACGTGAGACAAGTCAACTTGACTCGGTAGTTGCTTCGCAAGTGAAACCAGAAGGAATGAGCAATCTTAGACGATTTGGTGGTTACATTCCTTCAATGTTTTCATTGTTATGTAAGCAACATACAAGATGTTTTGCCAGATGGTAATTGTGGTTTCAGGTCTGTAGACACTGGGTTAGGGTTTGATGAAAATCAATGGGGTTTCGTTCGCCAAGAACTATTACAAGAGGTGGACACCCATAGCGAAGTATACATATATGTTTTTAACTCGATGGACCCAACTTTATATGACGCAGTACGTAATAGCATAAACTGGTTTGATATCAAACCTGCACCAGAAGAACATTGGTTGCTTATGCCTTATACAGGGCTTGTTGTTGCACAAAGATTTGGCGTATAGTTCACCTTCCCAGTCAACAAGGGTGTATCACGTTTTTCCCGTTATGATTATCTCCATTGGCTATACCACAACATAATGCGGTTTGTCTTCTTCATATGCTCATGCATTTCGTCTACCTAAGGTTGGAGGGGGAATACCCAATTCCAACCCTAAGTGTGGTTTGGAAACGTTACCGAAATGATGTCGCAGGTGAATGGGAGACGATATATCAAGAACGAATCCACGGGTATCAATCGATGATAGAAGCAAACAAAGAATTATATTACCACAACGACACTTTGTGACGACGATTTGTATTTATTTGTCATCGTTTCTAAATTTGTAATCTTCAATTATTAATCGCAACGCTTCTACTGAAAATGCACATTATTGTGTATATAATTAAATATAATATATTAAATATAATATATTAAATATAATTCAATTAAATATAATATATTAAATATAATACAATTAAATATATTATATTAATATTAATTAAACAAAATATTGTTCATCAAAGTTAAAATAAAATAAAAAAAAACTCAAATGACACGTAGTGGCCACTACGTGGCGTAAGGTTTAACTAAAACAAGCAAACGGCCCCCCGACCCCCGACCCCCTAAACGCCCCCTTCTCTTCCCGTTTGCTCTCCACACCACCATCGAAGATCACGCATTTGATCCACGTTTGCCACATTTGAGCCTCGTTTGAGCCTCGTTTGCTACATCCATATACGTATTCCGACCAAGATATTGATTAGAACCAGGTGGATGACCGGGGGTTGAGCGTTTAAGGCAAACAAGGGACGAAACGCCACGTTTGGATCAATACGTGGCATTTCATTCTTAGATTATGAACAAATCGTGACATTTGGGCCACTACGACCCGTTTGCTCTCGAAATTCAAACAAAACGACCCGTTTGGGTCCACTACGCGGCGTTTAGTTTTATTATTATTACTACTACTACTATCTATGTGGTTCCTTTGTAAGTGGGACATATATTATTATCATCATTTGTTTTCTTAATTCTGTTTTGCAGACATGTCTTCTTCCGAGGAGGTTGAGGTTGACCAGTTCAATGAGCTTCCGCACCACCCATGGTTGCAGTTCTCTCAGGGCACGGTCACGCGTAACAGATGTGATCGGCTGTTGAGGGAGTCGATGGACCGGCAGAAGGCCATCGACAACGACTTGCTTACGCAGCTTGGCGAGCGGCAGAGGATGGAGGCCATCATTGGCGAGGACACGCCATGTTCTCGACTATTTGATATGACTTACGCCCCTTGATACCGACTCATCACGGTGGAGTTTCTTTCCACCTTTGTGTATTAGCCTTAAGCTCCAAATTTCCAGCCATAGCCGCCAGCGGAGATATCATTTAGACTACGAAGATTCGTACGACATGATTTTGATAGAGTTTGCAGTGGTGACCGGTCTCTAAACTGAGGCAGAGACTGACATGTCGATCTACACGACGGCGATTTCTACAGCTGGCGATGTCGTCTTCAGTGCTTGGTGGCCTCGGATCGGCAACGAGCCGTTTGTCCGTAATGCCCGGGTCACACGTATTCGTGACCCGCTTATTAGGTATTTGCACCGGTGCATTGCCTCATCTATTACAGGACGTGGCATGTGTAACATCTGTGCCGGAATCGTCACCGGAACAGTAATCTGTACAGTAACTGGCATAGTAACTCAGTTACAAGCGAGGAGAACTACTTAGAAACTATTCACACTAGGGGCTTAACACTAGACTATTATGCGATTGTCTGCAATCTGACTTAAACGTCATGGTTTAAAACAGTCAGAAACACATCAAACAACAATGAACCGATACACAAATGGTTGAATTGATGCTATTATGTATGAACGTATGCGAGGTTAATCAGAACAAAACCATAACGGTTGTTGTTACAGAATGCTAAACCGACGAAATATTTGTATGGGTGACGATCTGTACGAATAAATCTGAAAGTTTAACGATCTAAAATGATGACTGGAAAGTAGAAAACAAAATCAGAAAGTGAAACATACAATCGTGTTCGTACAGTTAGCGCTCTGTACGAAAACGCGCGTAAGTGACGTTTTCTGACGAAACGAAAACGAAGACGATTCGAACGATAATAATATTAAGGAAATACAATATTTCCTGTTTTACAATTTTGAAACTCATCAGAAATAAATTTAAAAGAAACTATTTTAATTAAAATACGTAAGCTGCGCGATAAGTTACGAAACGCGTAAAAATAATAAATCACGATAAATAATTTAAGGAAATAATATTTAAACTATTTATTTGAAATAACCAACTTCCAACGTTTAAAATAAATTCTTTTATTTAAATTACGTAAATAATGCGCGACGATCCGGAAACGCAACAAAACCGCGAACCGAACAAACGAAACGAACCCGAACACCCGTGGGGTATAAAAACCCAATTATAAGCAATTACCCTCATTTTTATCTCATCACCTACCTCTTTTTCTCTTTCAATTTTCGGATCTCCTCTTTCTCTCTATAATCTCAACTTAAAACCCTCAAGATCTTCTCCTACATTTGATGAAATCGTGCATATAGTATACCAAATCGAAGATCTTATCATTATCTACACGAAAGTACAACTAATCGGAGGTGGAAACCAACAAAAACGAGGTAATCGGGGCTACAAGCTTCGGATTTCTAGGGTTTTTGTAAGCCTTGTTCGAACCTAACCCTAAACTGGCTCCAAACCCTTCTCTTGCAACCCAGAACTCACGACCATGGTTCTTGTATGCTTGACCAACAGAGACTCTTTGATATTGAATGGGATTTGGGATGAACACCATGTGGTGCTCGACCACCCACAGCCCGCCGAATGAATGGCGGCCGAAAGGGAACCATCGAATGAGTTTGGTGGCCGAAGGGGCTTGGGATGAAGGAGCTTGCAGCGACTGAAGCACCACATTCGTCTGCCCTCATTCTCTCTGCACTGCTACCCTTCGCTCGGTCAGAAGGAGGCCTCATTAGGCCGAAGGAAGAGACCAAAGTCGAATGGCTCCATTCACTCGGCTGATCCTCTTTCGCTTACCTCATTCGGCCATACAACAATTCATTCGGCCTAACTTAACCATTCGACCCAACAGCTTCATTCGAACCTCCTCTTCATTCGCCAGTCACACACATTCGGTCAAGGACCCACCTGCCATTCGTCCACGTCATGTCTTGTTAGACCGAAGGTCATGCCACCATCATAAGACAAATTGCTGAGCCACTCTCTCGGTTATATGGATTGGCCACAGCCTCATCACAATCGGTCATGGCCCACGAGAACTGATTCAGCCCACTTAAGTTTAATTGGCTTATGTGGACTACCTGGCCCATAACATCATTAATTTGGCCCATCATTATTCGACCCATCTAACTCAAGATGGAGACAAACATAAATTTGAATGAAAACATGCATAATAAACAAATAATATACTACAAAGGTGTTGGAATTATGTTAAACAATTTGATAAAACTTAGAGATCTCTCAATTCAAAATAGAATTTATTTGTTACAATGAGACTAGATGTTTGAGGCAAAAACATTTAAAGTATTTATAAAATACTAAGGATTGCTAGTCCTAAACTTAAAAACCTAAGTTTTGTACTTATAACCTTTAATATTATGATATTAATGCAAGTGGACATTAAATCAATAACAAAGTGTTCTAATATTAACCTAATAAGGTTAAGTGTTATTAAATTCAATGACAAGTAAACCGGGCCGAATAATGATCGAGATTCACGAATGTTAGCCAACTTTAGGGCTAACAAATACACGCACACAAATCATACAACTTATACTTATAAGTTACCAATAACGTGAAATCAATACAGGATTGTGAAAACTACTACAAATTCAACAAAGAGCGCGTGCATTTCTTGTTTATACATTGTCAACTACAACTACTACAAGGTGAGTTCATTTGTCCCTTTTCAAACTTATTTGTTTTACTTTGGGACTGAGAAGCATGTTAAACATTTTCATAAAACTATTGAAATGTTATTTAATGCTTTAAACATAAACATGATACTTATGTTGAAACTTATGCTTGGAACTTAGCATACTTTGAAAAGCAATAGACTTGAAACTTATACTTTAAACTTGAGGCTTGAAACCATATGTTGGATGCTTATGAGACTTGAAGCTTAAACTTGATGCTTAAGGCTTATGCTGTAAATTCTATGCTTAAACAATATGCTAATGCTAACCGCTTACACTAAATGCTAATGCTAAATGCTAATACTAAACGCTAATGCTACAAGCTAATACAATATGCTAAAGCTAATGCTAAACGCTTACACTAAATGCTAATGCTAAATGCTTACACTAAATGCTAATGCTAAATGCTAATACTAAACGCTAATGCTACAAGCTAATACAATATGCTAAAGCTAATGCTAAATGCATACACTAAATGCTAATGCTAAGCACTAATGCTACAATGCTACATGCTAATGCTATACACTAATGCTACATGCTAATGTTAAACACTAATGCTACATGCTAATGCTAAACACTAATGCTACATGCTAATGCTAAGTGCTAACACTACATGCTGAAACTATATGCTTACTATGCTTGAATGCTCGAAATGCTTTAAGTGCTCAGAATGCTGTAAACTTGAATGCTAAAACTATTGACTATGGAAGAACAATAGTTGGTCTCTCAGTGCTTGCCTTCAGGTGTTCTTCCTAGTCAGGACTTGAAGAACAATAGTTGGTCTCTCAGTGCTTGCCTTCAGGTGTTCTTCACGTTCGGGACTAGAAGGCACCTATTATGGTCTCTCAGTGCTTGCCATAGGGTGACCTTCATAGTCGGGACTTGAGGAGTGGACTGATGGTCTCTCAGTGCTTGCCATACAGTGATTCCTCAATGTTCACTTATGCTATAAACTTTGTATGCTCATATGCTTGCCATGCTAAAACAACGGTTTGGTCTCTCAGTGCTTGCCTTACCGGTTGTGAAACTATTTGAATGCTAAAACTATTGGCTATGGAAGAACAATAGTTGGTCTCTCAGTGCTTGCCTTCAGGTGTTCTTACTAGTCAGGACTTGAAGAACAATAGTTGGTCTCTCAGTGCTTGCCTTCAGGTGTTCTTCACGTTCGGGACTAGAAGGCACCTATTATGGTCTCTCAGTGCTTGCCATAGGGTGACCTTCATAGTCGGGACTTGAGGAGTAGACTGATGGCCTCTCAGTGCTTGCCATACAGTGATTCCTCAATGTTCGCTCATGCTATAAACTTAAACATAATGCTAAAGCTATAAACAAAATGGAGGGTAGGTAAGACGCTTAATTATCATTAATAACAATGTCCTATGCGACTTAGTATGTGGTGGGACGGCGTCTGGGTGGGTCGTAGGCTCGACTCAGGGGTATGCCCTATATATAAGCATACCGAGTTGGATGATACAGGTGGTGTTAATGAGATTAAGGTTGTTACCGAGGGGACGCATGAATGCTTTTGGGTCAATATCATAAACTTGTAAACACGATGTTTATTAAACTTATTGAAGCTATTACATACGAATGCTATAGACTAGTAGACTTTGAAACTGTAAACTAAAGCTATGATGAAGGATGAATCGCATGGTAGGTAAAATGCTTAATTATCATTAATAACAATGTCCTATGCGACTTAGTATGTGGTGGGACGGCGTCTGGGCGGGTCGTAGGCTCGACTCAGGGGTATGCCCTATATATAAGCATACCAAGTTGGATGATACAGGTGTTGTTAATGAGGTTAAGGTTTTACCTAGGAGGTTTGCAAAAGCTATTTTACAAATACTAAAACTACACGAACTCACCAACCATTGTGTTAACTTTGTTTTCTTACATGTTTTCTCAGGTGATGCACAGGATTAAGCTAAGACTCAAGATTTCATACTTGGATGCCAGATAGAAGACCTAGTATTTTTTAGAAGCACATGTTTTGTTGACTGTCACACCCCCAATTTTCAACTAACGGAATCATACCGTTTGGGAACGTGACAAACCAGGATCTCAGATCATTAGACATAACGAAGACCTCTATATGAAATTCAAAACATACTTTGGTCTAAAACATCAAAGTTTTTAAAAGTTGCGGAAGCGTTTTAAAACAATAACCAAAGTAACAGTTGTAACATGTAAATTACAAAACAAAATTCCCAAATGTGTAACTTAAACAATATAAATGTAAAACATGCATGTGACTCTATCTCCTAGTCCATGCCAGCTTTGTTGCGCACCTTAGCGTCCTGAGAAAACATGTAAATCAAGTCAACACAATAGTTGGTGCATAACACATGTTTTAAGTATTCTTAATGTTCAAAACAACAGTTTGAATATCTAGTTTGCAGATAACATAATCACACATGCATAGTCATGATAGCTAGTCATATAAACTATTTACATAAGTGGTCGACACCGAAGCTGACGATTGCCATGCTATAGCATGTTTTTGCCTTGCCACTATTGTCTAGCACGAACAATAGTAATGTGTGTTTGGTCAGTCAAACACCTGCGTAGATCCCATCTACCAGGTGAGGTTTGTCAAACCTAATAGATCTATTTCCAATTACCACGCTTTGCTCTACGGCAAACTAAACGGTTCGAAGTGTGTAAGGACTTTTAAATGCTATGTTGTCACATAATGTAAACAGCTAACTCATGCAAGTGATATGTATCTAAAAATGTATGTTGCACATGTTTTCTCCCCCAAAACAGTTAAAATAAGAAAGGGGCCGTGTACGCACCTTTGAGTATTGCAGAATGATCAAACGCACTTAAACTCGTAAACTTGCGTAGAAAATCCTCTACGAATAATCTGTGATTAAACAATAACCTAAAGTTATTCAGAATGTCGTTTTATGCTTGGAATCACATACGTGTCAACACACGTATGTTAAAGTGTTAAAATTGTGTATACGTAAGTACGCGTGACTTTGAAATCGTTTAAATAAAATCATATATGATTTTATTTAAATAAACGTAATTATACGCGATTTCGTTTTCGGATTAAAATATAAATTTTACTATTTCAATGGGTTCGTATTCCCGTTACGGCAACTCGAACCAATCAAATCGGAGTTCAAACGAAGAAGTTATGGGCTAAAATCAAAAATAGTTCAAAAATACAAAAACTGGCAGCCCTCGGGTTCGAACCCGCGACCTGCCACACATAACACACACGCTACCAGTCTCGCCCGCTAGGGTTTCGCAACTTACTTCTTAAATTAATTCTTTTAACCTTTACTTAACCGGTTTCCCTTTTTCTTACTATAGCCGAAGCAAAACTTCCCAATTGGTCTCCAATTCGAACCCGATTAAGCACAAGACAGTAGGGCTTTGATTCCAAATGTTCAAACGAGTTTAAGGATGTGATTAATTTGATCATCAAATAACAGAAAGTTCCACATCGTGACCCATCCTAGTTTCGAACGCGTATACCCCAATCTTTAATCAAAATCGCTTAATTCATTGAGGTTTCTTGAAATTATCTTAGGCTTATTCTTGATCGGTTCTTTCTAAAACTATCTATACCATTTAATTTCGTTCTTAAGCTTATTTGATACGAAACCCCCAATCCGTTTATGATAACAAAACCTAGAACTCGAAATCATTCATTTCAGTGTTAAAACTCGAAATTGATTTAGGAATATCCTAAATCGAAACCCTCTGAAACTAATGATACCCTTTAATTTGATTCTAGAACCCATTTAAATCAAAATCCCCAAATGGTTTTCTTCAAGAACCCTAGAAACAAGAAATCATTGAATTCGATGTTTCCAAATGAAATTGTCATAATAATCCGCTTGATCGGAACCTTATGAATCTCTCTATGTGTTTTAATTTGATTATAGAACATGTTTTAATCTAAACCCCCAAACCGGTTCTTAAAACAAGCCCTAGAATTCGAACCTTAACAATTCCAGATCTTTGAATGAAATTGTGTTATGGGTATTCTTAGTCGGCATGTTTAGTGCTTGTAGGAATAGATTCTTACCCGGATTGACTTCGAATTGAAGTAGTTCCACTTATGGCTCAAGTTCGGTTGACTCGCGATCCAATGCCTCAATCCCGTAGCTTCTGTGTCGAATTGTGATATGCAATGGGTTCTAATGATGCCGAATAGTGATCAAGAACCTTCAATTGTATAAACTATGATCGATTTATACAGATTGCTTGTGATTTGAAACGGTTTCGGCTTTATTAACGATTTAATCCTCATAATTCGATAATTATGGATTAATCAACTCCTGATAACCGATTAACATCATCATTGCAAGTTAATTGAAGCTTAAATTCTATTAATTTCAACGTTTAAGAAGACTTTCGAATTTCCCCAAATCTATAAACGAATTTTGACCTAAAAGTCAAAATTGCCCATCCTTTAGGTGACTACAAGTTTAATACTTAAAATTTAAACACTTTGGACCTGATTTTACTTAATTCCAACCCCTTTGGGTTTGCTTTTGATCAATTACATAACAATTCGATTTACAAAATTTCACCAAAAATCCCGAATTGTTACTAATCGAGCTAATTGAACTATTATTGGGCTTGATTAATCCCATTGGGCCTCCTAAATACTATTGGGCCTACTTTGGGCTCATTGGGCCTACCTTGGCCTTATTGGGCCTTCCCTTGGCCTTATTGGGCCTTCCCTTGGCCTTATTGGGCCTAACTTGCCTTGTTGGGCCTGTGATCTCACTATATTCAGTTAACAAAGTCAATTCGAAAAGTCGGATTGTCACATCATCCCCTTGTTGAAGGAATTTTCGTCCCGAAAATAAGCAAATGTTAGGAGTAGTTAGGAAACTACTTACGAGTTTAAATCGTACGTGTTAGTGTGATTTTGATCATTCTGTGTGCTTGTGTGTATTCACACACAAAATCTAATGCTTGCAGCATCACAACTAAATGTGATAGTTCAATGTGACTGTTTGCGTGTACACTAGTTAGTTCACCTAATTGTGACTGTTTGTGTTTAATCATCCTGTGCTGTGTAACCTCACACATAGTGAGTGTCTGTAACTGTTTGTACTATGCAACCCCGCACATAACAACATGTGTATAACTAATCATGTATGTACTACCATAACATATAACATATGAAATGCAGCACATAAAAATGTAATGTAGCACAAATGTTTATAACAAAACCAATTGAATAAAAGTGTTTGTGCTTACAGTTGAAGTCTGAAGTGTTGATGTGTGAAACATCACTTCATCCCCTTGTTGAAGGAAATTTTGTCCCGAAATTTAACGTGCGCTCTCAGTGTTTGTAGTTGATGTTTTGAACAGATGAGGATACTTCTTCATCATTTGGTCTTCCCGTTCCCATGTGAATTCAGGACCGCGTCTTGAATTCCACCGAACTTTGACTATTGGAATCTTGCTTTGTTTGAGCTGTTTGACCTCTCGGTCCATGATTTCAGCTGGTTCTTCAATGAAGCGTAACTGTTCATCTACTTGTATTTCTTCCAACGGTACAATCAATGTCTCATCAGAAAGACATTTCTTTAAGTTCGATACATGAAAGACATCATGAACACCACTGAGTTCATCCGGTAGTTTGAGTTGATACGCAACCGGACCAATCCTTTTCAGGATCTCAAAAGGTCCTACGTAACGTGGACTAAGCTTCCCGCGCTTGCCAAATCGTATCACACCTTTCCAAGGTGATACCTTTAGAAGAACTCGGTCTCCTACTTGGAATTCCAATGGTTTACGACGTTTGTCTGCATAACTCTTCTGTCGATCCCGGGCCGCTGCCATACGGTTCCGGATTTGTACAATCTTCTCAGTTGTCTCGTGCACCAGTTCAGGACCTGTTATCTGACTGTCACCAATTTCAGCCCAACAAACTGGTGAACGACATTTGCGACCATACAAAGCTTCAAACGGTGCTGCTTGAATACTTGTATGATAACTATTATTGTAAGAGAATTCCACTAACGGTAAATGATTCTCCCAGCTATCACCAAAGTCAATTACACAAGCTCGTAACATATCCTCGAGCGTTTGAATCGTACGTTCACTTTGACCGTCGGTCTGTGGATGATAGGCGGTACTCATATCCAAGCGAGTTCCCAAGGACTTATGAAGTGATCTCCAAAAGTTGGAAGTAAATCGGGCATCCCGATCTGATATGATAGAGATTGGCACGCCATGCCGTGCTACCACTTCCTTGATGTAAATGCGAGTCAGTTTCTCCATCTTATCAGTTTCCTTGATTGCTAAGAAGTGTGCAGATTTCGTTAATCGATCAACAATTACCCATATCGTATCACAACCACTCGGTGTACGGGGTAACTTAGTAATGAAGTCCATCGATATCTGTTCCCATTTCCACATCGGTATCTCTGGTTGTTGTAGTAAACCAGATGGCTTCTGGTATTCAACTTTGACTTTCGAACAAGTCAAACATTTACTAACGTACTTAGCAATATCAGCTTTCATGTGAGGCCACCAATACAGTGCCTTCAAGTCATGATACATCTTTTCTGATCCCGGATGGACTGAATACCTGGACTTGTGTGCTTCATCCATCACGAGTTCCCTTAAACCTCCATACAAAGGTATCCACAGTCGATCAATGAAATAACGAATTCCATCAGACTTGACATCCAACGGTGTTTCCATCCCTCGTAAAGATTCCTGTACCCAGTTTTCCGTTTTCAAGGCCTCGATCTGAGCATTGCGTACCTTGTCAGGTAAATCAGTATGTATATTCATCACAAGTGCGCGAACCCGTCTTGTTGAAGTATCTTTTCTGCTTAAAGCATCAGCTACCACATTAGCTTTTTCCGGGTGATACTTAATTGCGCATTCGTAATCATTCAACAACTCAACCCATCGTCGTAGTCTCATATTAAGCTCCTTCTGATCAAAGATATGTTGCAAACTCTTATGATCAGTGTAAACGGTACACTTAGTTCCGTACAGATAATGCCTCCAAATTTTCAAAGCAAAAACCACTGCTCCTAAATCCAAGTCATGAGTAGTGTAGTTCTTTTCGTGTGGTCGTAGTTGCCTTGAAGCATAAGCAATTACTTTATCCCGTTGCATCAATACACATCCCAAACCCTGTGCAGATGCATCACAATACACCACAAAGTCTTCCGTCCCTTCCTGTAAGGACAAAATCGGTGCACTACAGAGTTTCTGTTTCAATAACTGGAATGCAGCTTCCTGTTTATCTGTCCAGTTATACTTTGTTCCTTTATGCGTTAAAGCTGTAAGTGGTTGAGCGATCTTTGAGAAACCCTCAATGAATCGTCGATAATAACCCGCCAAACCAAGGAATTGTCATACCTCGGTAGGGGTCTTTGGCGCTTCCCAATTCTTAATCGCTTCAATCTTTGCTGGATCAACATGTATACCCTTTTCATTAACTATATGACCCAAGAATTGCACTTCTCGCATCCAGAAATCACATTTTGAGAATTTAGCGTACAATTGTTCCTGTTTCAGTAATTCCAACAGCAATCGAAGATGTTCGGCATGCTCCTCTTCGGTCTGAGAATAGATGAGAATGTCATCAATGAAAACAATGACAAACTTATCGAGATAAGGTTTACAAACACGATTCATGAGATCCATGAATACAGCTGGAGCGTTTGTCAACCCAAATGGCATGACCAAGAACTCATAATGGCCATAGCGCGTCCTGAATGCTGTTTTTGGAATATCCTCCTCCTGGACTCTTAGTTGATGATAACCAGACCTGAGATCAATCTTCGAGTAGTAACTCGAACCTTGCAACTGATCGAACAGATCGTCAATTCTAGGTAACGGATACCGGTTCTTGATAGTAACCTTGTTCAATTCCCGGTAATCGATACACATACGGAAAGTCCCGTCCTTCTTCTTGACAAACAAAACTGGAGCTCCCCACGGTGAAAAACTAGGTCGTATGAAACCCTTATCCAACAACTCTTGCAATTGTGTAGATAATTCTTGCATCTCAGACGGTGCAAGTCGATAAGGCGCCCTAGCTATCGGTGCTGCGTCTGGTGTAAGATCGATTCGGAATTCCACCTGTCTGATAGGCGGTAATCCCGGCAAGTCTTCTGGAAATACCTCCGGAAATTCACAAACTACAGGTATATCTTCAATCTTCTTCTCAGCTACCGGCTTTTCAGTTATAAGTGCTATAACTGCTGTATGACCTTTACGTAGACACTTGTGTGCTTTCATACAAGATATGAGACGCAGTGGTGTACTGGTCTTTTCACCTTGTACGTACAGTGTCTCTCCATTTGTAAGAGGTATACGAACAATCTTTTCATGGCATACTATTTCAGCCTGGTGTTTGGACAACCAGTCCATGCCAATGACTATATCAAAACTGCCTAAGGCAATAGGCATAAGATCAATTTCTAATGTTTGACCCATCAAATCAAGTATACATCCCTTAAGGATATGTTCCACTACAATTAACTTACCATCAGCTAATTCCACAGTGTATGGACTATCTAAGGCAGTGGGACTAACATTTAGCAACTTAGCAAGTGAACTAGATACAAAACTCCGATCGGCACCAGTGTCAAATAACATAGAGGCATAGTGATTATTTAAGAGGAACGTACCCGTAACAATGTTGGGATCCTTCCGTGCTTGACGTCCTCCAATCACAAACGCCCTGCCCCTAGGACCATTGTTGTTGTTGTTATTATTGTTGTTGTTGGTGCCATTACCATTACCACTGCCGTTGCCATTGCCATTTGCGTTATTATCCCCACCTTTCTTGAGTTGTGGGCAATCCTTCTTAAAGTGTCCCATTTTTCCACACTCAAAACAACCCTTCTGTGCGTTGTTCTGATTGTTATTGTTATTATTGTGGTTGTTCTGTAGCTCCCCGCGACAATCCTTAGCCGCATGCCCAATCTTACCGCACCTTTGACACTTAGCTCTATCACACTGATTACCTGCATGATGATATCCACACCTGTTGCACTTTGGGTGTTTACCAATATAACCCCTGATGATGATGATTGCTGACCACTGTTTGAATTATGGTAAGACTTGTTTGAATCCTGCTTCCGATTCTGCTGATACGACTGTTGGTTGTGACCCTTGGAGTTGTTACCTTCCCACTTTCTTTTATGGTCTCCCACCTTAGTAGCCGATGTTCTTTTAGGCAGAGTCCCCTGTAGCACTGCCTGATCAGTCAATTGATGCGCTAACCGAACAGCTTGTTGAATAGTGGTGGGATTTGCAGAAGTAACCAATCCCTGAATCTGAGGCACTAGTCCTCCAATATATCTTTCAATCCACTTGCTGGCTGGAGTAGCCATGTGTGGTAGAAGTCTGGCCAATTCATGTGACCGGGTCGTGTACTCTTCGATATTTGATCCCTCCATCTTGAGGTGCCAGTATTCTTCCTCTAGTTTTTGCATCTCACTACGAGGACAGTACTCCTACTGCATTAAAGTTTTGAAGCCATTCCAAGTCAAGGCATTAGCCTCACCCAATCCCAAGGTCTGAACATTTGAGTTCCACCAAGTCAAAGCTGGACCCTCCAATGTTCCCGTAGCATACTTCACCTTGTTCTCATCCGGACAATTGCACATCTCAAACACAGATTCAGCCTTTTCAATCCATCGAAGGAGTCCTATGGCCCCCACCGACCCTTTGAAGTTGTGTGGTTTACAGTCCAAGAACATCTTGAAGGTGCATACCTGTGGGTTAACCAGTCCCCCTGCCGGACCCTGTGGCCCTGTGGTGTGTGTCTGAGCATATTGTGCGATTGCCTCAGCGACTCTGTTATTGATTAGCTCGTTGAGCTCAGCAACTGTCATGTGAACGTTCTCGTTGGCCATTATCTTCCTAGTTAAAAGAAATGTTAGAGCGTTATCAAAATCCAATGTGACATGTGTAAGCAAACAACAAACACAACATGTAATATATAAATCAACACAACTGTCGGAAATAAATAATAGTTTTTCAATAGATAGAAATTTGATTTAAGTACAATACTTTTGAAATCAAACATAAGTTTTCCAAACATCTAGTGTAGGAACACAACCCGTTCCTAATAAGTTTAAACAAAACAAAGAAACTCAATCATCCTCAACAGTGGATTCAGGATCAGAATCAACAACTGGTGCTGGTTCCTCCTCTTCCTCCTCTTCATCCTCTTCCTCATTCTCAGAGGCCACTAAATCTTCCAAAGCTTCAATTCTGCCCTCCAGAATCTCGGCTCGGTTCTCTGAAGCTTCAAGACGACCAATCAAATTAATCATCTCATCCCGCATATCATTAACTAGATGGGCAAGATTATCTTGCCTCTCATTAGCATCCCATAGTTCCCGAGAGTTATACGCGATCCTGTCTTCTGCCCAGTACAAGTCCTCGCGCAGTTTGGCGATCTCCTCAGCATCCGTCCTTTGCCTCTTAGGCTCAGGAACATCCAATACCGGTGGTGGATGGGTAGAAGGTCCCTCAGCAGGGATCTCCTGAGTGCCCTCCACTGGCTCCTACTCCGGATCCTCATCCGGATCCTCCTCCGGGTCTGAATCATCTCTCTCATATGGTGGAGGAGATGGGATAGGTGGTGCTGGTGATGATGGTGGTGCTGGAACCATAGGCTCCTCATCCTCAGAATCATCAATATAAATATACGGTGCTGATGATGATGCCATGCCTGTTACATAATACCATATGTAAGTGCAGTGCCATGGAATGTGTAAGCAAGTCAATTACATAATGCCATATGTAATTTCCAAGTAATACGTGTAAGTATATGTGTCTAATGTCTAACAGTCATAGTCTAAGTCTACAAATGCAAACCTAGTTCGCTATAACCAATGGCTCTGATACCAATCTGTCACACCCCCAATTTTCAACTAACGGAATCATACCGTTTGGGAACGTGACAAACCAGGATCTCAGATCATTAGACATAACGAAGACCTCTATATGAATTTCAAAACATACTTTGGTCTAAAACATCAAAGTTTTTAAAAGTTGCGGAAGCGTTTTAAAACAATAACCAAAGTAACAGTTGTAACATGTAAATTACAAAACAAAATTCCCAAATGTGTAACTTAAACAATATAAATGTAAAACATGCATGTGACTCTATCTCCTAGTCCATGCCAGCTTTGTTGCGCACCTTAGCGTCCTGAGAAAACATGTAAATCAAGTCAACACAATGGTTGGTGCATAACACAGGTTTTAAGTATTCACAATGTTCAAAACAACAGTTTGAATATCAAGTTTGCAGATAACATAATCACACATGCATAGTCATGATAGCTAGTCATATAAACTATTTACATAAGTGGTCGACACCGAAGCTGACGATTGCCATGCTATAGCATGTTTTTGCCTTGCCACTATTGTCTAGCACGAACAATAGTAATGTGTGTTTGGTCAGTCAAACACCTGCGTAGATCCCATCTACCAGGTGAGGTTTGTCAAACCTAATAGATCTATTTCCAACTACCACGCTTTGCTCTACGGCAAACTAAACGGTTCGAAGTGTGTAAGGACTTTTAAATGCTATGTTGTCACATAATGTAAACAGCTAACTCATGCAAGTGATATGTATCTAAAAATGTATGTTGCACATGTTTTCTCCCCCAAAACAGTTAAAATAAGAAAGGGGCCGTGTACGCACCTTTGAGTATTGCAGAATGATCAAACGCACTTAAACTCGTAAACTTGCGTAGAAAATCCTCTACGAATAATCTGTGATTAAACAATAACCTAAAGTTATTCGGAATGTCGTTTTATGCTTGGAATCACATACGTGTCAACACACGTATGTTAAAGTGTTAAAATTGTGCATACGTAAGTACGCGTGACTTTGAAATCGTTTAAATAAAATCATATATGATTTTATTTAAATAAACGTAATTATACGCGATTTCGTTTTCGGATTAAAATATAAATTTTACTATTTCAATGTGTTCGTATTCCCGTTACGGTTCCAACGCAACTCGAACCAATCAAATCGGAGTTCAAACGAAGAAGTTATGGGCTAAAATCAAAAATAGTTCAAAAATACAAAAACTGGCAGCCCTCGGGTTCGAACCCGCGACCTGCCACACATAACACACACACGCTACCAGTCTCGCCCGCTAGGGTTTCGCAACTTACTTCTTAAATTAATTCTTTTAACCTTTACTTAACCGGTTTCCCTTTTTCTTACTATAGCCGAAGCAAAACTTCCCAATTGGTCTCCAATTCGAACCCGATTAAGCACAAGACCGTAGGGCTTTGATTCCAAATGTTCAAACGAGTTTAAGGATGTGATTAATTTGATCATCAAATAACAGAAAGTTCCACATCGTGACCCATCCTAGTTTCGAACGCGTATACCCCAATCTTTAATCAAAATCGCTTAATTCATTGAGGTTTCTTGAAATTATCTTAGGCTTATTCTTGATCGGTTCTTTCTAAAACTATCTATACCATTTAATTTCGTTCTTAAGCTTATTTGATACGAAACCCCCAATCCGTTTATGATAACAAAACCTAGAACTCGAAATCATTCATTCAGTGTTAAAACTCGAAAATGATTTAGGAATATCCTAAATCGAAACCCTCTGAAACTAATGATACCCTTTAATTTGATTCTAAAACCCATTTAAATCAAAATCCCCAAATGGTTTTCTTCAAGAACCCTAGAAACAAGAAATCATAGAATTCGATGTTTCCAAATGAAATTGTCATAATAATCCGCTTGATCGGAACCTTATGAATCTCTCTATGTGTTTTAATTTGATTATAGAACACGTTTTAATCTAAACCCCCAAATCGGTTCTTAAAACAAGCCCTAGAATTCGAACCTTAACAATTCCAGATCTTTGAATGAAATTGTGTTATGGGTATTCTTAGTCGGCATGTTTAGTGCGTGTAGGAATAGATTCTTACCCGGATTGACTTCGAATTGAAGTAGTTCCACTTATGGCTCAAGTTCGGTTGACTCGCGATCCAATGCCTCAATCCCGTAGCTTCTGTGTCGAATTGTGATATGCAATGGGTTCTAATGATGCCGAATAGTGATCAAGAACCTTCAATTGTATAAACTATGATCGATTTATACAGATTGCTTGTGATTTGAAACGGTTTCGGCTTTATTAACGATTTAATCCTCATAATTCGATAATTATGGATTAATTAACTCCTGATAACCGATTAACATCATCATTGCAAGTTAATTGAAGCTTAAATTCTATTAATTTCAACGTTTAAGAAGACTTTCGAATTTCCCAAATCTATAAACGAATTTTGACCTAAAAGTCAAAATTGCCCATCCTTTAGGTGACTACAAGTTTAATACTTGAAATTTAAACACTTTGGACCTGATTTTACTTAATTCCAACCCCTTTGGGTTTGCTTTTGATCAATTACATAACAATTCGATTTACAAAATTTCACCAAAAATCCCGAATTGTTACTAATCGAGCTAATTGAACTATTATTGGGCTTGATTAATCCCATTGGCCTCCTAAATACTATTGGGCCTACTTTGGGCTCATTGGGCCTACCTTGGCCTTATTGGGCCTTCCCTTGGCCTTATTGGGCCTTCCCTTGGCCTTATTGGGCCTTCCCTTGGCCTTATTGGGCCTAACTTGCCTTGTTGGGCCTGTGATCTCACTATATTCAGTTAACAAAGTCAATTCGAAAAGTCGGATTGTCACATTGACATTTATAACTTAACTTTGTAAACTTTAGTTTTATTGCTATATGGTGCTTTAGTTATGCTTAACATTGATGCTACGTAAACAATCTGATCATTTTGATTATCACTCACGATATCGCGTCCCGAGAACCTTCCGTTTGACGGGGACTTCGATCCAACCCCGCCGGCTCAGGGTGTGACAGCATGAGCCAGGAGTGGTGCATGTCGAAGGATTTGTTTTATTTATATTGTTTGTTGACTGGGAGACCGTGCAACCTTGCACGGTGCTTGGCGGAGTATTTTTCTACCTAGTACCACCGCTAGGAGAGAGGGAGGATCTACGCGGGGGGGGGGGGGGGTGTAAGTGACCTGTATTGCTCGGTTTCACGGGCTTATTGATATAGAGCCTACAGATATGGATGTTGTGCACCCTCTTCGATTTGATCGCCGGACGATGTACGACATGCATATTGTGCAGAAGTTCCCCATTGTCGGGCTTCGGTTATTTACCCAGAGGGGGATCATTTAGCAATCGGGGCCAAATGATCTACACTATAGAGACGACCAACCCCAACAGCAGCCCCAACCCCCACAGCAGCCTCCACCCCATGTCGAGGAGGAGCCACAGCAGGATGTGCCACATCAGCATCCTGAGCGCATTTACAGAGCTGTGCGGCTTCCTTCTCGTATTAAGGCTATGCGGCAGGGTATTGCAGATGCCACACAGCAGCTCCTTTAGCAGCAGGTTCAGCTCAGTCAGCAGTTGGCTCATACCACCGAGCATCTAACTCGATGAGTGGACCGGTTGGAGGATTTGATCTCGTGGCAGGTGCATATCAATATTACTAATGCTCGTGCTCAGGTATCTCGCTCCCTCCTGTTCCACAACCACAACAAGTACCCTCCCCCCTCCACCTCTACCTCACGATGATTAGTGAGTATTTTCAGTTATATTTGTATTTGTTATGTGTGAACATACACTTGTATTCATGTTTATGTTTTGTATATATTTGGTTGTTTTGGTTGGTGATGCGTGTTTTATTTTTTAAATATGTTTGTATCAGTTATATCAGTTGGTGATGCATTATTTATCATGTTATTCTGTAACATCAATATGTTTAGACAAATACCATCATTTATATATCAATTATTAATTATACTTAAAATATTATTAAAATAATTAAAAAAAATTAAATTTCAAAACTTAGCTTAACCGTATGTAATTTTAAAAAGAATAAAATATAAATCAGTAACATATATAGAAAAACAATTCAAAATAAAGATATCGAGAGACCGCAAAATATAAAACCAACTTCCAAATAAAACTACTACGGAGAGACCGCTTAAAAACAATTAAAAATAAACGTACCGAGAGACCGCAAAATATAAAAAACCAGTTTCAAACAAAACTATTACATTTTTACACACCAAAAAACATGTTTACACACCATAAAACAACCAAATTAATTTTTTTTAACCCTAAACGCCCCGTAGTGGTCACTACGTGGCGTATAGGTCTTTATCTGACAATTGAATGTCTGACTCGTTTAAGGTTGTCTAGCAAAACGCCCCGTAATGACCACTACGAGGCGTATGGGTGGCGGCGGGATGTTAAAATATGTTTTTGGGGTGTGTAGATAACCCCACCCTATTTGAACGTGTGTGTATAATATGAGAATGAATCTAAAAAACACTAAAATAGTTGTTTTAACTTCAACTGTAAACAGCTAATTATGCCAATAATTTCAAACACTCATACGATGACTATATTTTTGACGGTGACATCCAGTCAAATCTTTGACTCCCCATCATTTTATGTCTCTTTCACTTTACCAATTTTCTACACCTTTGATTTATGAAGTCATCCATCGATTTCAGGTAGGTCAAGTACTTTAGACAAATGCTACTAGTTGATTGTGTTGCTTTCAAGCCCTTCAATTTCTATCCAAATTACAAAACAGACCCTACATTTTAAGGCAAGTTAAAAAAAATATGCAACTCACTCATAAGTTAACTTTGAAATTTAGAATGAACGAATGCCCAAGATTGTTTCTTACGATAACAAATTACCATGCCTTTAAGTTTAGACGCAAAACCACGCCATTTTAATTTAAATTTGATAAAAAATTAATTTAAAATTTTTAAATATCGTGTAAAACCATATATTAAATTAATTTAAAATTTTTAAATATCGTGTAAAACCATATATTAAATTAAAACGTGTCACCTTAGAATAATGTTTGAAGAATCGAGTGTCAAATACGTATTAAAAACATAAAAATGAGCGTCGAATACGATGTAGCATGTAAAAGGAATTTGCATTTGTACACGAGGTGCTTTGCTCCAGGAGGGTAGGTTGCCATACTAAGAAGACCAAAGTGTATATTCAAAACAGGGGCGGTTTAAAGGAGGAGCAAACCCGACCTCCGTGTCGGACCTATTTTTTTAGGAGGCACAACATTTTTGATATATATGCATATATAGATATTTATTCAAATGAGAACCAGGAAGTTGTAAAGAATTTAAAAAAACTATTTATAATACACATGATTTAAGGGTATAAAAAGTAATTTCCTTTAAAGTATTGAAAATTACTTTTACGCCATTTAAACTAGGGGTGTTCAATATACGTGTTCAGTTTTCGAATATGACTCGAAAAAATCGAAATTCGATTTCAATTCGAAAAACACCATGTCAAAATTTAATTCGAAATTTCATATTCAAATTCGATTCGATTCGGAGTATAATATTGAATTTCGAATTTAAATTATTTATATATATTTATTTTATATATACAAGTAGCTACTATATTTAAAAATTAGGCTTTTTAGTTAGGTGGTTTAGTTAATAAAAATTGAAATTTTATTACACAAATATCAATTTAATTATAAAATACCCATAATTTTAACACTTTTATATACGTTAAACCTAAACATTCACCACAAAAACGTCAAATTTGAAGCTCGAACAATTGATCATCTTGGTTGTTAATTTATAATATTTTGATTACTTATCATTTTTATCATAATGAGTAGAAGCTTGAAAAAAGAATATTAGATATGAAATGATTACTTCAAAAGATATATTTATTTTATAAGTGAAGAATAAAATTATATATTATTTTAGAAACTATGAATTACAATCCTAGAATTAAAGCAATAATCATAAGAGAGAAGAGCACGTGAAAGGTAAGAATAATGTGTTTTAAAATATTTTAAATCTATCTATTATAATAAATGAATGTTTCTTTGAACACATGACGCATTCTTAAAGCACATCAACTTTGATTTTTCATCTTTCTCTCATATTAAATACATCTAATATTAAATATTAAATATGCTTTTTTACATTTTTTTTAAATTAAGAAAAATATTTTTAATACACTAAAAATATATTAATATTAAAAAATCACATTTTAAAAAAACAATTTATTATAAAATATACAATTTTTAAAAACAATATTTTAAAACAAAATGTTTAAGGAAACATATATTGAAAAAAATAGTGTTTAAAAAATAATATAATTATTTTTATTTCTATAAATTAGAGAAATTATCCCTATATATTAACTTTCAGTAAATGACATGAACAGTTAAATTTAATAAAAAAATTAATGGTTGTTAGCTTAGACCCCAAACATATTATAAAATTAAAACCTTAAACCTAAAATTTTAACCTTTTAGTATTTAAATTTGTTAGTTTTTAAAAACAAGAAAGACATTACATGTAATTAACCTCATATATATTGTAATTGCTTAATACAACATATATCATATTGCTAACATTCGTGTTAATAAGAGGTAATGAACAATTATTTTTGGGGAAAATTTGTGGCATTATAATGGTGTCCATGATTCAATGCTGATAATTTGTATATTATTGCATAAGTTGGAGTACAAGTAAATGTTGTGTTCATTGATGCTTATAATCATTAACACATGAGAGAGAAGACACATCATAAATTGTAGGATTTCATGTGGATAAATTAAGAACCCCCTTCCTGCAACTGTTTGGTTTATGTACACGAATATAACCGTGTAGGTATTAAAAGAATATGTATTAGAGAATCCTTGATTATAAGGTTTTGAGACTGAACACATTCTAATGGTTATATTACCTAAGTTTTGCCAGTATGTTAGGTTTTGTTCAATCAACTACTTCATGAGAACAAAATTTTGATTTGACAATCTTAACTCAAAGATGTTCACGAGGTTATGATTATGTGTAATATTTGTCACCAATAATATTTAGCTATCCATATTTTGATATATTTTAATTATCACACCCTCAAATTTACCACTTGTAGTGTCAGACCGTTGTGTGTAACGTGGCAGGATCAGAAACATTAGTCATATAAAACGACTCTATATGAGGTTGAAAATACATGGATATTACTTAAAATATCCCAAATGATATAAATAGTTTTACAACAGAAATATGTAAATGTTGCGGAAGCTTGTATGACAAAGTAAATAGTTTACACATCACATCAATTAAAGTAAAAATGTTTATAATGCATGCTTGACTCTCCATGAGGCTCCTTAAGTGCAATCATATGCCTTAAGTGTTCTAATTACCTGAGAAAATCATGCTAAAGGGTATCAAAATAAAGTTGGTGAGTTCATAGGTTTAGTTCAAAAATAAAATAAGCAGTTTGTTCATATGTATAATGTTTTATCAAGTTTGCGGGGCCCAAAGCCCTAATCTGTCACACACCGAGCCGGCGGGCTGGATTGACTTTCCCGTCAGACGGAAAGATCCCGGGGCGCGATATCGTGTGATAATCGAAATGATCAGATTGTTTACATGGCACATGATGTATAATGAGAATTGCTAACATGACATTGATACATAATTACAAAGTTAAATTACACAGTACATATTCATAATTTAACTATGTAAATCTACCAAAAGAATCATTGAGTTTTCTATCTTGTGTCTTCACAAAATTTACAAAAGATGATTCAAAGTTATGTCATTAAAAATATGCACATCACAAAAATAAGCTAGGTCTCTTCTAAAGTCCACTAGCTTAATCTTGATGCTTGGTGACTAGACCTATTCGTCACCTGAGAAAACATGCATTTAAACAAAGTCAACACTAGGATTCGTATTAATAACAAAAGATGTGCTTACAAAAATCAACTAAAGCACAATAAAGCATCAAACTAGGATTACAAAGTTAAATTACAATATCAATGTTCTGTAATTAAACCCGGTAAACCTATCAAAAGAATCAAATGTTTTTCTATCTTGTAACTGTACAAGACATCCAAAAGTGATTCGTATTAATAACAAAAGATGTGCTTCCAAAAATCAACTAGGTCCTCTATCTGGGCAGCCTAGTATGCAATCCTGAGCCTTAGCTTAAACCTGTGCATCACCTGAGAAAGCATGTAAGAAAACAAAGTCAACACAATGGTTGGTGAGTTCATGTAATTTATAAGTTTAAAATTAGCTTTAGCAAACCTCTTTCGGTAAAACCTTAACCTCATTAACTTCACATGTAATATCCAAATCGGTATGCTTATATATAGGGCATACCCCTGAGTCGAGCCTACAACCCACCCACACGCCATCCCACCACATACTAATTCGCATATGACACTGTTGTTAATAATAATTAAGCATTTTACCTAACATTCAATCCAGTCTTCATCATAGCTTTAGTTTACTGTTTCAAAGTTCAAAAGTTTATAGCATTCATGTGTATTAGCTTTAATGTAAGTTTAACAAGCATCATAGTTTCACACGTCATAGTTTAGCTTTCACTAATCTCATGCGTGGGTACAAGCCCTGCTCTAGCAGTCGTTTAGCAATCACGCAGCCCACGGCTAGATACAAGCCCTGCTCTAGCAGTCGTTTAGCCATTACGTATCTCATGAATTAGTTAAGCTTAGTATCCGAATAGTCTAGCAATTACGTGTCTCCAGTACAAGATACAAGCCCTGCTCTAGCAGTCGTTTGGCAATCACATATCTCATACATAGACACAAGCCGTGCACACACAAGCAGTTTAGCATTTACATATCTCATATAAGCAGACACAATCCCTGCTCTAGCAGGCGTTTAGCAATCACGTGTCTCTTATATAGATAACAGCTTAGCATCGTCATAGTTTAGCTTCCACTTATCTCAATGCATGGGTACAAGCTCTGCTCTAGCAGTCGTATAGCAATCACGTAGCCCATGATTAGATACAAGCTTAGCATTTCGCACACAATCATAGTTTTGAGCATATAGATTCAAGCATTCGCATATAGTTTGAGCATGGAATTCATAGCATAAGTATCAAGTATCTAGTTTAAGCTTCTAGTTTGTGGCATAAACATCAAGCATATAGTTTAAGCTTCTAGTTTATAGCATAAGCATCAAGCATATAGTTTAAGCATCAAGTATATAGCTTCTCAACATAATAGTTTCCAAGCATAAGCTTTAGCGTAAGCATCATGATTATGTTTAAAAGCATCAAATAACATTTCAATAATTTCTTAAAATGTATAACATGCTTCTCAGTCCCGAAGTAAAACAAATAAGTTTGAAAAGGGACAAATGAACTCACCTTATTGTTGATGTGGTTGACTAAGTAAAATAAGAATGCACGCGCTCTTTGTTTGCACTTATGTGATGTTCACAATCCTGTATTGATTTCATAGTGTTATAGCTTATAAGCATATGTTTGTAAGGATTCATTTTTTTGCGTGTAAGTGTTAGTGTTAGCCCTAAAGTTGGTTAACACTCATAAGTCTTGTTCATTATCTGGCCCTGAATTCATTACATTATACAAGGAAATATTGAATTTCTTTCATTGTTTGTCACTTCTCAACACAACGTTTGTCCCAAAGATTTTCATCCCATAAAATCTTAAGTATTTGCATGATTCACCTAAAAATTTTATCACCACTTTCGTAATGACTAACTTGATTATTCATGCATACTTTTATCATTGGTTTCTACGCGTTTGTTAGTAGGTTCGTTACAACTTGATTTCATTGGGCCGGATAACACCTTGGGTCGTTTATGTGTAATTGGGCCAAGAAATTTTATGAGTGTGGACCAAATAGGTGTAATATAATGTGTAGGCCAAGCGGTTTGGGCTAGTATTCAATCAAAGATGAGTTGGGCCCACTTTCCACTTGGGCCGAAAGATGTCATGGGGCTCAATCGACCACATGGATTTATTAAAGTAAATTGGGCCTAGACATTAAGTGGGGTGACTTCGGTCCTAATAGCAGCGAACCTCATTAGGTTTTTGGCCTTAGGTTCGGCGGGTATTTGAGATGCATGGGTTCGTGGCTAGGTAGCTTCAGCTAAGGGCATCTGCATGGGGGTTCGCCTGAAATGAAACAAGGTTCGGCTGATACATACTTGGCCAGTGGGGTTCGCGGCATTCCTTAGATTTGGCCAATGAAAACCAAACATGGTTCGCCATAGATTCGGTGGTGGTGACCGAAATAAGGGTTCGTGGTTCTGGGGATGGTTCGGTTGAGGGTTCGCTGTGCCAGATGCAAGGTTCGCTCTATCAGGGTTCGCCTGCATGGTTTGTAGCCCCTAGGTTCGGTGCTCCCTAAAGGTTCGGCTGGTAGCTGCATGGTTCGGTGAAGGGTTCGGTTGGTGTAGAGGTTCGTGAAGTCGAGGGTTCGGCTGGTGAGGTTGCTACACATGGGTTCGGCAGCAAAAAGGATGAAAGGTTCGTGGGGTCATGGACCACAGGTTCGGGAAGATGGCTCCATCAGCTAGGTTCGTCGATAGTGGGGTTCGGCTGGAAAGCATAAGGTTCGGCCCATCAAGGCTCCACCTAGAAGGTTCGGCCGTCTCCCTCCTTGCCCCAACTGGTTCACGAACCTGTAATCAGCCACCACAATCATGAACTCTCGGTTGCTACAAGCTGCTCTCCCAACCATGGTTATGCGAAAATGGTTTTTCCTCATGGTTATGCGATTCAAGGTGAGACAAAGTTAGCCGGTTATGTGTGTGTGTATCAAAACCAAAATGAAAACCCTCTTTTCCATGATGTTTCAAGCTCCATACCTCGTAAATGGCTGGACAAACGTCCAGATTAGTTGTACTTCATGGCAGAAAAGATCGAGAGCTTCATATGGACACCAAGAATGCGTGATTTCACCAACAAATGCTCGAGATCTTGTAGTTTGAAGATGAATATCTTAGAGAGAGAGAATGTGACGGTTTTGAGGCTACAGAGAGAGAGGGTTTGTGTAAAAATGAATTAAATGCTCTCATTTAGAGCTTAAATAACCCGAGGGTATCCGGGTTCGTTTCGGTTACTCGGTTCTCGTTTTCGTCGTGTTTCCGGCACGTTACGTGTGACTTTAGTAAATTAAATAGAAGAAAAATATTTAGAAGATGATTAATACTAATAATTATTTTAAACATCGTTTTCCTTAATTTATTTGTCAAAATATATTATTTTTACGCGTTTCGTTAATTCTTTCACGAATGTACGTATTTTAATTGAAGATAGTTTCTTTTTAATTTATTTCTGATGAGTTTCAAAATTGTAAAATAGGAAATATTTTATTTCCTTAAATTTATTATCGATCGATTCCTTTTCGTTTTTGTTTCGTCAGAAAGCGTCATCATCGCGCGTATTCGTTCGAATCGTCATTCGAACGAACACAATGATGGTTTTGCTTTCTGATTCTTGTTTTCTACTTTCCAGTCATTATTTCAGAACTTTAAACTTTCAAATTTATTCGTACAGATCGTCACCTATACGAATAATTCGTCGGTTTAGCATTCTGTAACAACAACCGTTATGGTTTCGTTCTGTTTACCTCACATACGTTTATACATAATAGCATCAAATCAAGTATTTGTGTGCCAGTTCTGTGTTGTCTGATATGTTTCTGACTGTTAAACCCTAAGGTTTTAATCAGATTTCAGACAATCGCATAATAGTTTAGTGTTAAGCATTATGTGTCAATAGCATAAACATAGTTTCTCGTAATGTGTACCTGAATTACTGTGCAAGTTACTGTAGCGATCACTGTTCCGGCAATGCTTCTGGCACTGATGTTACAGCTATAGATACCCATTCCATCACACATAGGTTTAATCTCAATTAGAATTTCCCATATGATAATCCCTTACTTCATAATGATACTAACATAGCATAATAGATTTTAAGGTGTACAAATTTCCACAGTTATAAATGGTGGATTACCACAGTTATTAATGGTTGTATGCTCCTTAGTTTTTGAAGAGTAAAACTATCCACAGTTATAAGTAGTGGATTACCACAGTTATTAATGGTGGTATACTCTTTACTTACTATTACTCACATCTGATTAAGAAGTGAGAGTAAGTCTGACACGTAGTTATATCCCATTTGATCTATAGAATTGAATTGACCACATTGTAGCCACCACATAGGCAAACCACAATGTCCTCAATTCAATCCTATTCCGTAGTTTTCCCAAGACCTCACAACTATCTGCCACCATCTTGTGACACGAGAGAGATCAGTCTCTCAGTCTACCGGTCCACATAATAGAAGTGGTGAGATAATTAGCAGACACTATCATACTCTTATCACCCGTGTCAGAAATGATAGAGTTGGAATAGGCTGACTAAAAATCAAAAGAGTCTTATATTCCTCATCCCATAATCATCAACTCATGTTCATCATTTCATAGGAATCTCATAGATATAACAAACATGTTCTCATAGGAATAAAAGATCTATTCCCTTAGAATTAACTGAAAATTTCCATCGGAATAACAGTTATAATTTCCTTAGAATTAATAAAATAATTCAATAGGAATAACATATATTCCTCATAAGGATTACAGTTGTAATCACAGAGGAATAATAGTCTTATCTCGTAGAAATCACAGATATTGTCTCAAAGAATAAAAATTATGAACTCATGGATATCATAGATATGGTCTAACAGAAATAACAGTTATAATCTCACAGTCATTAATCTCAACATAATAAGGCATACAATTGTAATAACAAGGTAAAACCTTATTATCATAAAGTGTACTAAAACATTTAAGAAAGTTTTAGCATGTTCTCAGCCCCGAAGTTAAATCAAAAGATTAGTAAAAAGGGGCATACGAACTCACATGTGTTGTGGACCACTTGAATAACTTAGAAACACGCTCGCTCGTTTGTGGTAATAGAAATATCTTCAGCACCTGAGTTGATTTATTACGATTTGAATACTGTAAGTGTTCATAGTTATTGTTATTGTGTTTTAAATCACCAGTGTGTGAATAAGTGCCCAAGTATTTTACTAGTGGGTTACTATGATTAGTTACTAAGTGTACTATGATTAGTTACTAAGTGTTTAAGTCTATCCTTATCCTATTGGACATACTACACCCTAACCCAACATAAATGAAGGCTAACTTAGAAGCTCAAAGTTAGATTTAAAGAAGTTTTCCCAATAGGTATTGTACATGAAACAAAAGAGGGAACACATGAATTAACCTGAGGATCCCCCGCAAGGTTTTTAAAGATGAACCAAAAACGGGAAACCTGTTGAACCGGGATAAGAATCCCCCATAAGGTAATAATAAACATCAAAAAGGGGAATCCATGAATTTACCTTAAGATCCCTAATATGGTATTGTAAAAGAACCAAAAGAGGGAACACATGAGTTAACCTGAGGATCCTCCGCAAGGTTTTTAATGAAGAACCAAAAATGGGAAACCTGTTGAAATGGGATAAGAATCCCCCATAAGGTAATAATAAACACCAAAAAGGGGAATCCATGAATTTACCTTAAGATCCCTAATATGGTATTGTAAAAGAACCAAAAGAGGGAACATGTGAGTTAACTTGAGGATCTCCCGCAAGGTTTTTAAAGAAGAACCAAAAACGGGAATCCTGTTGAACTGGGATAAGAATCCCCCATAAGGTAATAATAAACACCAAAAAGGGGAATCCATGAATTTACCTTAAGATTCCTAATAAGGTATTGTAAAAGAACCAAAAGAGGAAACTATGAATTAACCTTTGGATCCCCCTTAAGGTTTTAAGGAAGAACCATATTGTTTAATTCTTGTCCTGAATTACTTGGATCACATCTAGGGGTTAGTATTGATGGAGTTTGTTACCCGGTTACTTGCACTGGTCTGGAGTATGAATATCGATGATGGTTAGCTAGTACCGATGGTCTATGATCGCTGAACAACCTGTAACAATCGATACTACATGTTTCAGCTTCACCCCATCTATATTAACTTTCCAAACTTGACCAGCCACCATCGATCCTTCTAAGCTCCAAAGAAAAGCGTTCTTCAAGTTTTAAACAGATTTCATGCTCATCCTACAATCGTGGAAGGGAGAAAACCGACTTTAAGCTCATACCTGCTGAAATGATGAAAACCCACTTCCAGCCGCGACTTTTCTCTAGATTATCCTCTGATTGAGCTCGTTTTTTATTAGATCCCTTGTACTTCTGTGTTCTATGCATCAAGAGGGTCGTTTAGACACCAAGAACGCGTTTGCTATGGTGGAATGTGGTTGAAGGTTAGAGAGAGAGAGTAGAGAGAGAGACGTTTTCTTGAGGAGAGAGAGGGAAATGTTCAGCTGAAAATAAAGGAGGAGGAAGAAGAAAATGGGGTTTTATACCCCGGGTGTTTACCCGTGTGTTCGGTTTTGATCGGTTGCGTTAAATCACGTTATTTCGTTACGTAACGTTAGTTACACGAACTTTTACATAAGTTTAAAAAAAATAGTATTATAAAATTCTTTTTAGGTTGTAATTCCTAATAAATATTATTTTAAAGTTCGAAATCGTTTATTTTCTCCGTTTCGTTAGAAAACGTAACTTACACGCGTTTTCGTACAGAGCGCTAACTGTCCGAATACGATCGTACGTTTCACTTTCTGATTTGGTTTTCTATTTTTCAGCTGTCATTCAGAACGCTAAACCCACAGATATGTTTGTGTGAATCTTCACACACGCAAACACACTGTCTGCTTTTTATTCTGAATGGATACTGAAATATCGTTTTGATTCAGACATTCTCGTAGACGGACTCAACTGAACCTACCTAATTGCACATAGTTATACTGTTTTCACCTTGTTTTCTCACTGGATTATCGGCCATCTGATTTCAGTTATTTAGGGAAATCAGATCGCAACCGATATGTTTTTGTCATTTTTTTTCTCACACTGTGTTATTTCTCATGATTTGTTGTATTTCTGTATTTCGATTTTCATCGATTACATACAATTGTTATATTGTTTTATAGTCCTGTTGTCACACAACTGTTTAACGAATAGTTATTCACACATAGTCATTCACACATGGTTATTTACACATAGTTATTGAGAAAGTACACATACCGTACGGATTGCCGGATGATCTGTTACTAGCTTTCACATAAGCCAAGCACGAGCATATCCTCACTCGATTCGGTTCGACTCGTGATAGGGCTGTAATCGAGCCGAGCCGAGCCAGCTCGAAAAATTTTTCGAGCCTAACATTCGAGCTCGAGCTCGTAAAGAAACTCAAGCCTCGAGCTGAGCCACGAGCCAGCTCGTTTTTTTTACCTCCTCCTCCACTTTACATACATACATATATAATATATATATAATCTATTATATATATAATTAAAATCTATTTTATATATATAATCTAATATATATACATAATTATATAAAAAATTTAATATATCTATATGTGTGTATATATATTAAGAAGTGAATGTCTTTCTTAGTAGCGGGGTCCGGGGAAAGAATAGCAAGGGTGAATTCTCAAGATGACTATTCCATGATCCAAGATCATACAGGCATAGGGCAACTAGACGGTATTAACGTATACACACACATTATATTATATATATATATAAGTTTGTGTATAAGATATTAAATATATATATATATATTATGTATAATATATGTATGTTGTCACACCCCAAATTCCCACGTACGGTGTCAGACCGCGCGGGTGTGACGTGGCCAGGATCATAGCTCTTGATCATATAGAACGACTCTATATGAGTTACACAATCATACAGTTTTGTAAATCAAACAAATTTCATAATTTAAGCAGCGTAAATGTTTAGTGTTAAAGTAGCGAATTAAATAAAATGTTTGCAGCGGAAATATAAATTGCAACAGACACTACATGTTTAGAATTATTTTCAAAATCACACAAATCAAGATCTAATCCTAGGACTAGAGTCTAAATGCAATGCAGACTCCTCGGTGCATCTCCATGTGCATCCTAGCTTGTGATCCATCAATTACCTGAGAATACATGTGGAAATGTGTCAACATAAAGTTGGTGAGTTCACAGGTTTAGACAGTAGTAAAACTGTAAGACAGACATATACTGGGTATGTTAAGTTGTTTGTTGGATCTACGATCCAGAGTGTGTCAGTTCATCCTACCGAAATTCGGCTGTTCCTTTGCCTCCCCGGGTCATCGCTGATCCCGGCAATCAACATCGATATTACACTCGTCGTGACCTCCAGTCACAGTTGTTGTCAAGTGGGGCTAGTCAAACCCAGTAGTACTACGTAATAACGACTTGTTTGTTACACAATTAACAGTAAGGGTATGTGAGGACTTGTTGCGATAATAGTAACACTCAAAATGGTTTTACAACATACCAGTCATATATCTAAAACAGTTTCATAGTATTCTCACCCCAAGAGTTTAACAAAACAGTTAAAGAATAAAAGTGGGGCTGTAAACTCACCTAATTTTAGCTGTGCGTTCTTCACGTGAACGATTTTGTGCGCCTTTAGCGGTTACCTATATCACATAGGTGTTGTGAGTTTGTGTTCACATTCGTGTTGGTCTCGCATACCGTTTTCGTGTCCAAACAACTCTAAGTTGTCATGTGGGTCGCGTTGACCGTGTTTGATGTAACACCCCGACCGATGGCGGAAACGTCGGGATGCCACGAGGGATGTGTAGATTGTTTAAAAGCTCGTGGGCATCTAATTTAATCATCATATATCATTTAAGCAAACAACATAATTACACAAAAATCATGTTCGTCATGAATCAATTACATCAATTACACAAAAGAATTAGTTAAACTAACTAAACTCTAATCGCCAGAAATTTAGTTAATTAACTAAGTCCAAGAATCCTATATGATGATGCTGTCCAAAATAGAAGAGATCATCCTCTTCATCCTACTTGTCTCCATCACCTGAAACATGTAAGAAATCAAGTGTCAACTACAAAAGTAGTTGGTGAGTAATCATAAGTTTTTATACTTGAAAAATGTTTTAGTAAAATGAGTTTAAAAGTTTGTATTTTTAAAATAGTTTTATAAAATGCTTTGTTTAAAACAAGTATAAGACTTATGATCTTCTTGAGAAAATCCATATGAATACCTGTATGAGATAACCCAACACACATCCACCAATTCAACAATCAAACACTTACAAAATCACATAACCACATAACCAAGTCAAACATAGTCAATTTCAAATAATCATAATCAAATATAGATAATCAATCCACAACAAATCAACCAATCTCTTCAATCATATTCTCAAATAATGTTCGTGACTATACATGATCATTATGTAATTAACATAAGCTAAATACATGATTCATGGAGTGGTCGCTAACCACGTGACAATACATGAAGCCAAAGCAATTAACCAAAGTCAAAGGCAATGCTTCACAGATGTGGAAATCATCCACGTGACAATACACAATGTCAAAGCAATTAACCGAAGTTAAAAGCGATGACTCTCGGGGTTTGTGACAATACTTGTAATCTTTATTATTGACCGAAGTCAATAACAAGGTTTACATGGATATAAAATAATAAGAGACAATCCATAATAAATGATAATTTTATATCGTGAATATCATATTGATAATCAGGTATTAACCTTGAGTTATCAAAATAATATTTGAATTTGGTATACATGCTTCACCTCCGAGTTTTAAAACAAAGTAGTTTAAAGAAAGGGAGGTTATGAGAACTCACCTGAAGTCCTTAGAATTCGTGTTCTCGTGTTATGCGCGCTCGCGTATGTAACTCAAACCAATTCAAGGATCTGTAATTTAATGTATGCCCGTACCCATAAGTATACTTGTTTCATCATGATCGATCATTCGCAATTGTTTCCCTTTTAGTTAAATCATTAATGTTTTTCTTAACTTAATTTACTCAACCTAAGTTAAGATAACCTCTAAATCTTTTACAATTGTGCATCATCAATTCATAGTTTGGTCTTGTTAGTTTCTAACTATGTTATCATGCTCCACTTGTTATAGTATCATAAATATCCATTTGCATACATGTTCACTATGTCGACCACCTTGACTAAGTTAATAACACTTTAATTAAAGTTTCAATAAAATTCCAAGTTTGAGTAGATTATAACATAAGTTCAACATTCATACAATTATTTAGTCTCTTAAAACTTAAATTAAAATGAAAGGTGGTGGCTAGACTTCTTATGCATGCATGGATACTTTATTACGTGCATCTATACCAATACATATATATATAGGTGTAATCATGTCCCCTAATTACCCTAAATCCCTTAATTAACTCGAAATTACGTTTTCATTCTAAATTGGCAGCGAACCTATGGCCTTGTTGGCCTAGGTTCGGCTGAGCTGGATGGTTCGGCTAGGAGCACTAGGGTTCGTGATCCAAGGGCTCGCCGCTACAAGGTTCGGCCAATTCTGTAACAGATTCGGCTACAGCTTCGTGGGGCCAAGGGTTCGGCTACACTGGAAGTAGGGTTAAGGTTCGCCGTCCCTAAGGTTCGCCACCTTAGGGTTCGCGTTGCATGAAGGCTCGCCCACCCTGCATGAAGGTTCGGCCACCTTGGTTGCAGGGTTCGGCCACCTGTGTTGTTGCGAACCAGCCATCCCCCTTCTTACTCGTCCATTTTAATCGCATATTTCAGGTCATCCATGGCATCCCTACTTTTACTACCACTCGTTTAAGAGTTTTACAAGTTTTTAAATCTGTTACGACACTAAACAAACCAAGATGCGTGATGTGTAACAAAACCGAGTATAAACTTTATGTTTTACCTCGATTCGTAGCTCAAACTCACGATCCTCCTGTACTTTCTTGTTCTCCTTGATTCCCCGGTCGTTTTGGCACCAAGATCTTGCGATTTCGTCAAGAAACGAAGTAGTTATGCTAGTGAGAAGTTAGAGAGAGAGTAGGGTTACGGGATTTGAAGTTTAGAGAGAGAAAGTGTTTTAAGAAAATGAAGAAGATGAAGAAGAGGTTCTTCCTTATATCGCGTAGGCTCCCCACGTGTCCGGTCTCGTTTTTATCGCGATAAAAATAAATAAAATGCTCGGTTTTTAAAACGTAAACATATTTGAATATAAAAAATTTTAAATAAATATGTTTCGTATTAGTTAAAATAATTTTAAATAAATTATTTCGTAAAAAAAAAAATTTCGTTTATTTACGTTAAAGCAATTAATTAATAATCAAATTTATTCGAATTATTTTAGGTTGTGATTCCTAATAAATATTTTTAGTTTTCATTATTAAATTAATATCGTTTGATATTATTTAATGATCTCGTCGAAACACGTTACTCGCGTACGTATTCGTAAAGATCGTCACCTTTGCGAATCCGATGCTCGTACCGTATTTCGATTTGATTTATGATTTATGGAATATCGTTTTATAACATTATTCTTAATAATTATATTCGTATGAAGCGTCACCCACACGAATACATTATTAAGTTAATGTTTCTGAATCAATACTCGCGTTTAACTAATGTTCGTAACCTCACATCGCGTAATTAATTCCCATTATTTAATAACTTTAATATTATTATTTTCCAACCCAAAACCCACTAAACCAAGTCACTGACACATCCATGATAGACCGAAATATGCATATTTATAGGGCATATGTAAGGGTCAGTCGCAACTGCCCTAGCCACCGTCCCACCGCTATTTCGATAAACCATGTCCATGGGTCCTTAACTATGTTTAGTAACCAAACCATAAGCAACTCCCAGTTCCATCCCAATACATTCTTAACCATTAATCCATCATTATCAGTAATAAGTAACTGCGATAAACACTACGGGTCTGTGTAGTTGAATTACAACTAAACGTCCCGTGGTTTATGCGTACAATAAATGTGCTATAACATGCATACCAGTATAGTGATAATATCAATAATGTAAATCAATAATTTCATAATCATTAATAATTATAATCTCCGGTCGTAACAGTACATTCGTACGGATGTACGGACGTACGGACAACCGAAAGTACAGTGATGTTACAGTCTCCCCTAGTTAAAGGAATTTCGTCCCGAAATTCAACTTGGAGTGACCGTAATAAATAAATGTGGGTACTTAAGCTTCATCTGATCTTCTCGTTCCCATGTGAATTCTGAACCCCGCTTCGATTCCCAACGTACTTTGACAATCGGAATTCTACTGCGTTTGAGCTTCTTAACCTCACGATCCATTATCTCCACTGGTTTTTCAACAAAATGCATGGTATCATCGATGCGAATGTCATCGAGTGGTACCTGAAGATCCTGATCCGCTAAGCACTTTCTCAGATTGGACACGTGGAATGTCGGGTGCACGTTACTAAGTTCATGAGGAAGTTCCAATTTGTAAGCAACCTTCCCGATCCGTTCAAAGATCTTAAAAGGGCCGACATAACGTGGATCAAGCTTCCCCTTTTTCCCAAATCGTACAACGCCCTTCCAAGGCGACACTTTAAGTAATACCATATCTCCCACTTCAAGCTCTAAAGGTTTTCTTCGTTTATCCGCGTAGCTCTTCTGTCGACTGCGAGCAACTAACAGATTGTCGAGGATTTGACGGATCTTGTCGGTCGGTTCCTGAATAATCTCGGGACCAGTAATCTGCGAATCGCCGACCTCGGTCCAACAAATAGGTGACCGACATTTCCTGCCATAAAGAGCTTCAAACGGTGCCATACCAATGCTCGCGTGATAACTGTTGTTATAAGAGAACTCAACCAATGGTAGATGGCTATCCCAATTGCCACCGAAATCGATGACACAAGCTCTCAACATATCTTCTAATGTTTGAATCGTTCGCTCCGTTTGACCATCCGTTTGAGGATGATAAGCAGTGCTAAGATCCAATCTTGTTCCAAAAGCTTCATGTAGTGATTCCCAAAATCGTGCCGTGAAACGAGCATCACGATCCGATATTATGCTTAAGGGAATACCATGTCGGCTAATGATCTCATCAATGTAGATACGAGCTAACTTCCGCACCGGGTAGGTTTCGCGTATCGGTAAGAAGTGAGCCGACTTAGTCAATCTATCAACAATAACCCAAATGCTATCTTTACCGTTTGCAGTTCGTGTGAGTTTAGTAATGAAATCCATGGAGATATTCTCCCACTTCCACATCGGTATTTCTGGTTGTAATAACAATCCTGAAGGTCGCTGATGTTCTGCCTTGACTTTGGCACAGTTAAGGCACTTAGACACATATTCAGCAATATCCTTCTTCATTCCAGGCCACCAGTACAAGCCCCTAAGGTCTTGATACATCTTGTCAGAACCTGGATGGATTGAGTAACGAGACTTATGAGCTTCATTCATAATCACCATCCTGAGATCACCTCTGTTCGGTATCCACAACCGATTCAAATAATACATCAAACCATCATCCTTAGTTTCCAATAAATTTCAGCCCCACAAGACATCACATTTTTCAAGTCATCTTGAGCTAATGAGTGTTGTTGGGCTGTGAGAACATCATTTCGGAGACTATTGTGCACTCGGACACTACGGATCTGAACTTGACTTTTGCGACTAAGCGCATCTGCTACTACATTCGCTTTACCAGGATGATAGCGAATTTCACAGTCATAATCATTTAACAGTTCAACCCATCTCCGTTGTCTCATATTGAGCTCCTTTTGATTGAGAATATGTTGCAAACTCTTATGGTCAGTGAACACTACACACTTAGTGCCATAAAGATAATGTCTCCATATCTTCAAGGCAAACACGACTGCACCAAGTTCCAAGTCGTGTGTGGTGTAGTTCTTCTCGTGAATCTTTAGTTGCCTTGATGCATAAGCCACAACCTTTCCCCGTTGCATGAGAACACAGCCAAGACCTAGGTTGGATGCATCACAATAAACCACAAAATCATCATTTCCATCCGGCAATGTCAAGACAGGAGCATCACAAAGTTTCTGCTTCAAGGTCTGAAATGCCTCTTCTTGCTTTGGTCCCCACTCGTATGGCCTATTCTTCTGAGTCAAAGCAGTGAGAGGGACAGCAATCCTGGAGAAATTCGATATGAACCGCCGATAGTAACCGGCAAGTCCGAGAAACGATCGAATCTCCGTCGGTGTCTTCGGTGTACTCCAATTCTTCACAGCATCAATCTTTGCAGGATCTACGTGAACACCGTATTCGTTGACTATGTGCCCCAAGAATTGAACTTCCTTAAGCCAAAATTCACATTTAGAGAATTTGGCATACAGTCGCTCCTCTCTTAGGATCTCCAAAACCAACTTAAGGTGTTTCTCGTGTTCTTCCTTAGTCTTTGAGTAGATCAAAATATCATCAATAAATACAATCACGAATTTATCCAAGTATGGCCTGCAAACACGGTTCATGAGGTCCATGAAAACCGCAGGTGCATTGGTAAGGCCGAAAGGCATTACCAGAAATTCGTAGTGGCCATATCTTGTTCTAAAAGCTGTCTTGGGAATATCATCATCATGTACGCGAAGCTGATGATATCCAGACCTAAGATCGATCTTTGAAAACCATGCCGAGCCTTGAAGTTGATCGAAGAGATCATCGATGCGCGGCAGTGGATATCGATTCTTAATTGTGAGTTTGTTTAATTCGCGATAATCGATGCACATTCGGAATGACCCGTCCTTTTTCTTGACAAACAAGACCGGTGCACCCCATGGCGAATGGCTCGGGCGAATAAATCCTTTATCGGTAAGTTCTTGCAGCTGACTCGCCAATTCTTGCAACTCCGAAGGCGCAAGTCTGTAGGGAGCTTTGGCAACTGGGTTCGCACCAGGTACTAAGTCGATTCGGAACTCAACTTGACGTTCTGGTGGAAGACCCGACAAATCATCTGGAAATACTTCTGGGAAATCTCGTATCACTGGAACATCTTCAATCTTCTTTCCTTTCTCTTTCTTCTCCACAATATGAGCCAAGAATGCAATACATTTCTTCCTAAGGTACTTGTGTGCTTTAGTGCAAGACATTAGCTTAAGACCTTTACTAGCAGTTTCTCCAAATATTCTCAAAGTTTCACCAGAAGATAAGGGAATACGAATGTACTTTTCATGGCATACAATCTCCGCTTTGTGGGTGGCTAACCAATCCATGCCTATGATAACATCAAAGCTACCAAGATGCATAGGTATAAGATCAATTGGGAAAACGTGATCATTTAAGTTCACCGTACATCCAACGATAATAGTGTCAATATCAATAGTGTTTCCGTCAGCCACTTCCACATTGAACGGTTTATCTAAATATGTACGTGTTCTACCAAGCAAGCATTCAAAGGCATATGAAACGAAACTCCTATCGGCACCAGAATCAAATAAGACAGATGCATAAGAGTTGTTGATCAGAAATGTACCGTTGACGACGTCCTGGTTGGCTTGAGCAGCTGGAGCATTCAACTGGAAAGCTCGGCCTCTTGCCACCCTCTGATTATTTCCAGTCAACTTTGGGCAGTGACTTCTGAAATGACCCACTTCACCACATTCATAACAGGCTCTTGCCTGTGCTTGAGGTACTCGGCGAATGGGTACAGCCGGAATAGGTTGTGCATGAGGAGCTGGCAGTGCAAGCGGTGCGTGTTGCATCCTTTGTGCTTGCGGTGCACTCCGACGAACATTAGCATAGTGCCCAAACTTGCCACAATTGTTGCAGACGCGACATGGCAAGTTAGGTGCATGATGGTATCTACAAGTATTACATTGGGGAGTGTTCCCAGTGTAATTTCTTGCAGTGGTGTTATTGGATGATTGCTGCGCAGACTTAGCAGCAGGAGCAGTGACCATGAAGTTTCTGGTCTTTCTCTTCTTGTTGCTGCCTTTGGATGAACTAGCAGCTTCAGACTTGACTTCAGTTTTGACCTCTTTTGTAGCGGTCTTGGTGTCAGTCTTCTTGTATCCCTTCCGGGTAAGAGTTCCATTCTTCACGTGATTATCAGTAAGAGTTGCAGATAGACGGATAGCAGCCTCCAGTGTTTTGGGATTGCTCCCGTAGACTGTGTCCTGAATCTGTACCGGCAGTCCGCCGATATACTTCTCAATCACCCTCTCCAAGGGTGTCACCATGTGGGGTACCAGCAGGCTATACTCATGGAACTGAGTATTGTAGATTACATTCTCCCCGCTGTCCTGCTTGAGTTCCCAGAACTCAGTCTCAAGCTTCCTCATCTCACTTCGCGGACAGAAGTCAGTGGTCATTAGGTTCTTGACCTCTGTCCATGTCAGTGCAAGTGCAGCATCCACTCCCCTAGTTCGCTTTTCCCCATTCCACCAAGTCAGTGCTCTCTTTTGGAAAACACTGGTGGCATAGCGGACTTTCAGATTCTCGGGACATTCGCTGTTGATGAAGGTGTTCTCCATACTCTCGAACCACTGCAGCAGACCAGTGGCCGATTCAGCACCCGTGAATTTCAGGGGGTTGCTGGAATTGAAGTGCTTGAAGGTGCAAGTTGGCGGATTTGCACCAACTCTGTTTTGATTGATGTTTTGGTTGGCTTGTGTCAGTTGATTCACCAAACCAGTGATCAGCGTTGCTAACTCTTGGATGCCGGAGTTGGCATTACCGTTGTTAGCATCCCCACTGTTCGAGTCATCTTCGTTGTGACGGCGCGGCGGCATGTTTCTGAAGAATTAGAAACATGTTACTACCGTTTACAACGCAAATCATACAAACAATGGTCAAATGAGTTCATTTTAAACAGTTAGGATTACATATAGGAACTATATTTTTTCTCCTATCCGTCATTAAACTCATAATCATTTATAAATTTCCTAATATTATTCTAAGTGTCCTAGTTGGTCGTAACTAATATTAACTAACTATTCCTAGGTCCTATACATTCCTCACCCTATACTAACACTGACAACCTCCCAATGCAATGCAACAAGCTTATATATAGGGCATATACAGAGGTAGATCGCAATCTCCCCTACACCGTCCCACCACCGTTCCATTGCACCACGATTATGCCCTTGCTAGTGTTTAGGGTGTATCATGTACCTTACCATAGCCTCACTTCACAAACCTTATCCTAAGTAGGATAATTTTGAGTGAAGTGGTCTTTAGTTCCCTTGGATATTTAGGTTTGCCTAATGTCTAAGTTCACCTTGACATGTAGGTTTGCCTATTTCTAAGTTCACCTAATGTCTAAGTTCACCTGACATTAAGTTTCCCCTAATGCCCAAGTTTACTAAAATCTATACTAATCCCAATGTCCATAATCATCAATAAGGGTCCATATCATCACTAAGTGCTCTAATTGTCACTAAGTGTTCATATCCCCCCTATGGTTTATCCTCATCAAGTGTTCATACTATCACTAAGTGTTAGTATCATCACTATGCGCTTATATTATCACCAAGTGTCTATATCATCACCCAAATCCATATTTCATTACTAAGTGTTCGTATTGTTAGTTGATCCTATGCACCCTACGTGTCCATTCCGTGTGTTTTTATAAGTGAATTTATAAGTGTTTATCAAGTGTGATCATTCAAAGTGTCAATCCAAACCAACCTTAACCAACAGACCACCAACATCCATCTCACAATAATTCCTAGTAATATCCTAAGTTCCTGACACTGACAGACCCCCAATATACTACAAATGGTATATGTATAGGGCATATGTAGGGGTCAGTCGCAACTGCCCCAGCCACCGTCCCACCACCTTTGTATATACCACGAGTGTGTCCTTGTCTGGAGTTTATAGATCAAACAAATAATTCCTAAAGCAGATAATTCCTAAGCATTTAATTTCCTAAACAGGTAATTTCCCAAACGGGTAGTTCCCACATTCTTCAATACTGACATCCACCCAATGTACCGTAAATGGTATATATAGGGCATATGTAAGGGTCAGTCGCAACTGCCCTAGCCAACGTCCCACCACCTTTACGATACACCACGTGCATGTCCTTATCGAATCATTAGGGCACACGTAAGCAAGAAATACATGCAAATCAAATATATAGCAGGAGTTCAGTTAACATGTAGTAAACACATAAGCATGAAATCCTGAATATACTAACTAGTGTATGAAGTAACTTCATACTAGGGTATCCTACGGTTATAGACTAGGTCAACCATTTCTAGTAACCTAATTCCCTATAACCCAGGCTCTGATACCAATCTGTAACACCCCGACCGATGGCGGAAACGTCGGGATGCCACGAGGGATGTGTAGATTGTTCAAAAGCTCGTGGGCATCTAATTTAATCATCATATATCATTTAAGCAAACAACATAATTACACAAAAATCATGTTCGTCATGAATCAATTACATCAATTACACAAAAGAATTAGTTAAACTAACTAAACTCTAATCGCCAGAAATTTAGTTAATTAACTAAGTCCAAGAATCCTATATGATGATGCTGTCCAAAATAGAAGAGATCATCCTCTTCATCCTACTTGTCTCCATCACCAGAAACATGTAAGAAATCAAGTGTCAACTACAAAAGTAGTTGGTGAGTAATCATAAGTTTTTATACTTGAAAAATGTTTTAGTAAAATGAGTTTAAAAGTTTGTATTTTTAAAATAGTTTTATAAAATGCTTTGTTTAAAACAAGTATAAGACTTATGATCTTCTTGAGAAAATCCATATGAATACCTGTATGAGATAACCCAACACACATCCACCAATTCAACAATCAAACACTTACAAAATCACATAACCACATAACCAAGTCAAACATAGTCAATTTCAAATAATCATAATCAAATATAGATAATCAATCCACAACAAATCAACCAATCTCATCAATCATATTCTCAAATAATGTTCGTGACTATACATGATCATTATGTAATTAACATAAGTTAAATACATGATTCATGGAGTGGTCGCTAACCACGTGACAATACATGAAGCCAAAGCAATTAACCAAAGTCAAAGGCAATGCTTCACAGATGTGGAAATCATCCACGTGACAATACACAATGTCAAAGCAATTAACCGAAGTTAAAAGCGATGACTCTCGGGGTTTGTGACAATACTTGTAATATTTATTATTGACCGAAGTCAATAACAAGGTTTACATGGATATAAAATAATAAGAGACAATCCATAATAAATGATAATTTTATATCGTGAATATCATATTGATAATCAGGTATTAACCTTGAGTTATCAAAATAATATTTGAATTTGGTATACATGCTTCACCTCCGAGTTTTAAAACAAAGTAGTTTAAAGAAAGGGAGGTTATGAGAACTCACCTGAAGTCCTTAGAATTCGTGTTCTCGTGTTATGCGCGCTCGCGTATGTAACTCAAACCAATTCAAGGATCTGTAATTTAATGTATGCCCGTACCCATAAGTATACTTGTTTCATCATGATCGATCATTCGCAATTGTTTCCCTTTTAGTTAAATCATTAATGTTTTTCTTAACTTAATTTACTCAACCTAAGTTAAGATAACCTCTAAATCTTTTACAATTGTGCATCATCAATTCATAGTTTGGTCTTGTTAGTTTCTAACTATGTTATCATGCTCCACTTGTTATAGTATCATAAATATCCATTTGCATACATGTTCACTATGTCGACCACCTTGACTAAGTTAATAACACTTTAATTAAAGTTTCAATAAAATTCCAAGTTTGAGTAGATTATAACACAAGTTCAACATTCATACAATTATTTAGTCTCTTAAAACTTAAATTAAAATGAAAGGTGGTGGCTAGACTTCTTATGCATGCATGGATACTTTATTACGTGCATCTATACCAATACATATATATATATATATAGGTGTAATCATGTCCCCTAATTACCCTAAATCCCTTAATTAACTCGAAATTACGTTTTCATTCTAAATTGGCAGCGAACCTATGGCCTTGTTGGCCTAGGTTCGGCTGAGCTGGATGGTTCGGCTAGGAGCACTAGGGTTCGTGATCCAAGGGCTCGCCGCTACAAGGTTCGGCCAATTCTGTAACAGATTCGGCTACAGCTTCGTGGGGCCAAGGGTTCGGCTACACTGGAAGTAGGGTTCGCTGTCCCTAAGGTTCGCCACCTTAGGGTTCGCGTTGCATGAAGGCTCGCCCACCCTGCATGAAGGTTCGGCCACCTTGGTTGCAGGGTTCGGCCAACTGTGTTGTTGCGAACCAGCCATCCCCCTTCTTACTCGTCCATTTTAATCGCATATTTCAGGTCATCCATGGCATCCCTACTGTTACTACCACTCGTTTAAGAGTTTTATAAGTTTTTAAATCTGTTACGACACTAAACAAACCAAGATGCGTGATGTGTAACAAAACCGAGTATAAACTTTATGTTTTACCTCGATTCATAGCTCAAACTCACGATCCTCCTGTACTTTCTCGTTCTCCTTGATTCCCCGGTCGTTTTGGCACCAAGATCTTGTGATTTCGTCAAGAAACGAAGGAGTTATGCTAGTGAGAAGTTAGAGAGAGAGTAGGGTTACGGGATTTGAAGTTTAGAGAGAGAAAGTGTTTTAAGAAAATGAAGAAGATGAAGAAGAGGTTCTTCCTTATATCGCGTAGGCTCCCCACGTGTCCGGTCTCGTTTTTATCGCGATAAAAATAAATAAAATGCTCGGTTTTTAAAACGTAAACATATTTGAATATAAAACATTTTAAATAAATATGTTTCGTATTAGTTAAAATAATTTTAAATAAATTATTTCGTAAAAAAAAATTTCGTTTATTTACGTTAAAGCAATTAATTAATAATCAAATTTATTCGAATTATTTTAGGTTGTGATTCCTAATAAATATTTTTAGTTTTCATTATTAAATTAATACCGTTTGATATTATTTAATGATCTCGTCGAAACACGTTACTCGCGTACGTATTCGTAAAGATCGTCACCTTTGCGAATCCGATGCTCGTACCGTATTTCGATTTGATTTATGATTTATGGAATATCGTTTTAGAACATTATTCTTAATAATTATATTCGTATGAATCGTCACCCACACGAATACATTATTAAGTTAATGTTTCTGAATCAATACTCGCGTTTAACTAATGTTCGTAACCTCACATCGCGTAATTAATTCCCATTATTTAATAACTTTAATATTATTATTTTCCAACCCAAAACCCACTAAACCAAGTCACTGACACATCCATGATAGACCGAAATATGCATATATATAGGGCATATGTAAGGGTCAGTCGCAACTGCCCTAGCCACCGTCCCACCGCTATTTCGATAAACCATGTCCATGGGTCCTTAACTATGTTTAGTAACCAAACCATAAACAACTCCCAGTTCCATCCCAATACATTCTTAACCATTAATCCATCATTATCAGTAATAAGTAACTGTGATAAACACTACGGGTCTGTGTAGTTGAATTACAACTAAACTTCCCGTGGTTTATGCGTACAATAAATGTGCTATAACATGCATACCAGTATAGTGATAATATCAATAATGTAAATCAATAATTTCATAATCATTAATAATTATAATCTCCGGTCGTAACAGTACATTCGTACAGATGTACGGACGTATGGACAACCGAAAGTACAGTGATGTTACATTTGACCTAACGACCCGTTGGTGACGTGTTTAGTTCAAGTGATCGTTTAACGTGTGATTAGTGTCGTGTGACGTGTGTGAGCACCCAATCAGCATTCGTGGGATAACTTACTATTTATGGTAAGTTTCCATTGTAGGAAAGTTTCTATGTTAAGCAAGTCATACAAGAAATCACTTTCCGTTTGTTCTAATATGCATAGTTAACCTATATGAACATGTTATCACGTAGCATTCAATCATACATAGTCAAATAATCACGTTTCTCATTTAAAAGTTACTATTTATAGTAAGTCGTGTAATCAAGCGTATTTCACTAAGTCTACTAATCAAACTCAGCAAAATATCGTTATCCTAGTTTCCAATAGTCATTTAAGCATGCTTGCTACAACTAACACATCGTTATCTACCGATTTCCTAAAATAAAGTTACTATTTATAGTAACCCATGTTAAACCCTTATTTTTAATTATTCTATTACCTCAATAACACTTCATATCATCATATTAGTTCCAACTCATCATTCAAACCAAATAATCATGTCAAGTTCATCGCTCATTAAGCAATTGTAACTAAAAAGTTACTATTTATAGAAACAATGGTTCAAACCATTTTCTATGTTAACTCTAACTAGTCAAAACCTCAAAGTTCATCATTTCAACCATAAATCAAGAGTCTAAAAACGTGCATGTTGCTATTTCTTCATTTATCAACACACTTGCAAGATTAAAGTTTCTAAATATGGTAACCTATCCAAATATTCACTTCTTGATAATAACCATCACAATAGATCTTGCAAAACTTCACAAATATCATTCACAAGCATTTATTCATAACCAAAATCATCTAAATCCACCTAGATCATGCATGCATGTGACCAAAAGTGCCCATCTCATCATAATAACCACAAATACGTCAAATATCTCATTAACAATATCATGAATCATTCCCACATCATCAAATCAATCATATAATCATCAAATCACAGATTTAGTAAGGCAAAATTTTGCGCATGTGGTGTGTGGGTAGTTGCATGTGTGTTAGAAGTGATTTTAAGCTACAAGGATCATTAGAACTACCTTTGTGCGCTTAAATCGACTGAGATGTACCGGGGGTTATAGCTTAACAGCTCCAGAGATCTTCTAGAAATGGCTTCTTGGTTGGTTCAAGCTTGGTTAGGGTCTCGGTATTGCCACACCCCGAGCCGTCGGGCTGGATCGACTTTCCCGTCGGTCGGAAGGTTCTCGGGGCGCGATATCGTGTGATAATCAAAATGATCAGATTGTTTACTTGACACATGATATATAAATGAGAAATGCTAACATGACATTGATACATAATTACAAAGTTAAATTACATTGTTATGTTCATAATTTAACTAAGTAATTCTACCCAAAAGAATCATTGAGTTTTCTATCTTGTATCTGCACAAGATTTACAAAAGATGATTCAAATTTTTGTCACTCAAGATATGCACAACACAAAATGAAGCTAGGTATTCTAAAAGTCCACTAGCTTAAGTCCTGAATATTGGTGACTAAACATGTTCGTCACCTGAGAAAACATGCATTTAAACAAAGTCAACACTAGGTTGGTGAGTTCATAAATTAGTATTTGAAAGCAATTGATTTATTGTCATTCACAATCACAATGTTTCACACAAGTCTTAATGATATTTGTCTCATTTGTCTCACACAATGTCCTCTCAATAGTTATACTTACAAATAGTATTTCATCCAATCAAGCATGCTTATATATATAGGGCATACGTAGGGGAACAAGCCCCAGCTGACATCCCACCACATGCTTAACAGAATCCAACACCACTTGCAATACAACTATGGATACACATTTCTATCTCACATGTGTTCACCCCATTTGATATTCGTCCATGATTTGTGTTCATCACCCGTAATGTTATATGTATAGAATAAAAGAATATGAGGGAATTAAGTTATCAAAACCTAAGTAATGATAAACCCTCAGTGTTTTAAGGAAAATAGATTTATCAAAATCTTATCCTTATTATTATTCTCTCAATTGTAGGGCTAACTGTAATTCACTTCTAATAATAGGAGTGACAGTTAACTTATTGATGTTGTTCTCAATCTTGAATGTATAGAGCCTAAATGGGATCCATTGTGGTCCTCACGTAATCAGACCACAATGTATCTGATTTACCTCTATCCCATTTGTAATGACATGAGAGAAAATCAATTCCTCAGTCTACCAATCAATAGAATCGAAGGATTTAATTACAATTAGTTACTGTAGATTAATATCACCATGTGTCGTTTACCAAACCTGACTGATGCCACCCTGTTACCGGTCATACGATACCGGCCAATGATAATGTTACGATCAACGTACCGACCTCACTCGCCGGCGGTTTGTCAAACCTGTGGTACCACTACGGTATCGTCGGTTTAGTCGCACTAAATTAACTGGTAAACGATTCTCTTGTATGGGACTTACGACTGTACATGAACTCATGAACACATGATTGTTGTGATATAATACAAACAGCCTTAATTGTAATCACTTGTTGTTATGTTTACCCATTTTCATCATCTCAATGTTGTTTGTTCTTATTGTTATGTGTTCTCATAGTCTTTAACAAAGTGTTATAAGCACTTGTCTTATTACACGATGTTAGTAAATATGGTGAATGATATTATCGTCATGAAATTATGTTATCATGATTATCATTCTTGTTATCACTTGTAATTGTCTCATGTTATCATGTTGCTATCTCATTGTAAATAACGAAGTGTTATAAGATTAAATCTTATTTGACTTAATTTATTTAGATGTTTGGATGAATTCATGAAGTTATATTATCATGAAACATCCTTGATTGTCATAATTGTTAGTACACACACAAGCATACATATTGATCTTGAATAACATATGATAATAAAGATAACTCAATATTATCTAAATCATAGAATGCATGAATTTTTGTACTAAAACTTTTAAGTAAATAAAAGAATTAGCATGTTTATCAACCCCGCAATTTAAAATCAAATAGTTTAGAAAAGGGGCGTATGAACTCACCTGGTAGTTGATGTGGTTGACTAAGTGATAAAAGAAAATGCACGCGCTCACTGTCGTTCTTGAGGTTGTGTTCACGACCCTGTGTTGTATTCTAGTTGTTTGTAACTTATAAGTATAAGTTATGGGTATGTGTGTGTGTGTGTTAGCCCTAAGGTTAGCTAACACTTGTAATCTCTCGTTATCATTTGATCCTAATTCACTTGTGATGAGACATGCTAACACTTAACCACTTAGGTTAAGCTTAGCATATCGTGTTATCTTTGTTTAAAGAGTTGGTCTAATCACCCTTATTAACCTTATGTCCAAGTTTGGGAAAAATTGTATTATTATCTAAGTACAAGACTTAGGTTTATTGATATTTAACCTCCTCTATTTAAAGGTGTTAATACAAAACTCAATTATAAAACTTAGTTTTTCTTAACACTTTATAAAAGAATTGTAGATTTTGTCAAGTTGGTTCAATAAAACCTTCCACCAACTATGTAGTAACCTAAGTTATCACTTTAGTTGTTGTACATGGTTAAATAAACTTGATTCAATGTTATTGTCTTCCTTATAGTTTTCAGTCGGTTCCTAGTTGTGCAACCCGACATGCGAAGTATAGGTTATGCGAATGGTCATGTTCGGTCGAATAAGAGGTCCTGCGAATGAGGAGATCGACCGAATAAGGTGGTCATGTGAATGAAGCTCGGCCGAAAGAGAGGTCATGCGAATAAGGATCCATGCGACTGTCTAGCTCGTGCGAATGGATGCCCAATCGGCCATGGCCATGTCATTCGGGATGTGCTCACTCGAACTGGGGTCTTTCGGCTCATACCCATTCGCCCTATCTGCACATTTCATTCGGTTGGTTCGAAACCGAGATGGTGCAGGCCTCCATTCCCAAGTTCGCAACTAAATCATGGGAGATTACTAGTTCTCCCATCTTCCTGGTGTGATTTCAAGTAGTTCCTATGGATTTGGGATGGGTTAAACTGGTTAATAATGGGGTGTTCGAACCAAGAGGGTAAAACCCTAGAAATCCGAAACTTGCAGCTCATTTTACCTAGTTTCTGGTTGTTTTCACTCCCGATCTATTGTACTTTCGTGTAGAGGATGTTGAGAGCTTCGATTTGATAACTTATTTGCAAGATTTGTTTAAAGATTGAAGTAGATATGGTGGTTTTTGTGTTGAAAATTTAGAGTGAGAGGAAAACCGGGTTTGAGTGTTTAGAGAGAGAGTGGGGATGTAATAAATGAGGAAGAAAGCCTCATTTAGGGTTTATATACCCCGCGGGTGTTCGGTTTCGTTTCGTTGCTCGGTTCTTGCTTTCGTTACGTTTCCGGAACGTAAATGCGTATTTTACGAATTTAATACAAATTGTTTCGTTTTTTACATTTTAAAGATGGTTATTCCTAGTAGATCCTTTTAATTCTTTTATTTTATCATTATTAGATCGTTTATTCGTTTCGTTTCGTCAGATCGTTCCGCCATCGTGCGTATTCGTTCGAATCGTCACCCGAACGAATCCGACGACGGTTTCACTTCCTGATTCTTGTTTTCTTCTTTTCAGTCATCATTCAGAACATTAAACCCACAGATATGTTTGTGTGAATCGTCACCCACGCAAACACACTGTCGATTCGTTATTCTGAAACAATACTGAACTCGTATTTTGAATTATATTTCCTCACTGACGGACTCAACTAACCTGCCCATCTTCACATTGTTATCATTGAATTCACTTTGTTTTCTCTCTGAATTGCCGGCCACCCGATTCCTGTTATTTGTGGACATCAGATCGCAACCGATATGTTTTTGTCATTTGTTTTCACACTGTTGTTTCTCATGAGCTGTTGTATTTCTGTATTTAAGTTCACTTAAACACATACAACTGTTGTTTGTTTTTCTTAGTCCTGTTGTCACACAACTGTTTACACATTGTATTTACACATAGTAAATAGTGAAAGTACACGTACCGTACGGACTTGCCGGACGATCAGGTACTGGTTGTCACATGTGTGCTCCTTCTTTGCCTCAAGCCTTCAAATTTTCATTCTCAAGCTCCCAAAGGTGCAACAATGGCTTCCAGAGGTTCTAGTGGTGATTTGCAGGTGATAATGGAGAGCAAGGAGGACCTGGAGCTCGAGAAGTGGGTTATAGGGTGGTTAGAAATGATTGCATATTGGTTTTATAAAGATTTTGCGTCTGACAGTCATCGCGTACCGCCAAGGAGGTTCCCAAAAAGCTTGGCGTACCTTAATGAAATTCGGGATTCGAATTCCCCCGCCCATCCTTCGCGTACCCCTAAGATCCAATCAGGAGACCTTAGCATACCGCGATGGGTCCCAGAGGAGCCCAATAGGTCCAATTTTGTTGTTTCGAACTGTTTTTCGCGTATTTCTCGATTACGATCATCGATTCTTGACATATTAACATTGTTTCACTTGTTTTAGGTTCCACAGAGCCTAAGTGTTGTGAAATTATATTGTGGTTCGTTTATTTCACTAACGTTCGTTATTCAAGACACGTGCGATCGTTTTACGATAATTCCTCGAATTATCGATGTGTTGTGTGTGTTTGGACTGTTGTGCCACGTGTCACACTAAATATTACTAATTCTGGTGCCACGTATGTAATAATAATACAAATTATTATTAAAATAATGTAAATACTGACCTGGAAGATACGAGGTGTCACATATGTATAATTTAATATATATATATATATATATATATATATATATACTCGCCACAATCAGCTGGTAGTATTCCAGAAACTCACAGAGATTTCTAAGAAATCGTCATGGCTGACGATTACACAGAAAAAGACAATACACAGCAGATGGCCGACAGAATATTTTTTCTTTTACTTTTTTGAATAATGCGTCTAATGCGCTTTGTACTTTTTAATCTTAGCCGTTCTTTTAGAGATTAAATCTAGATCGTTAATTGTAAATGATTAGGTTACTTTGTACGCCTATTTAAGGCATTCATTTGTTCAGTTGTAAACACACCGAAAATTTCAATAAACTCTCTTTGAAATCTTCAAAACCTAATGGCACACTAAATTCTTTCTTCCATTTTCTAATCCAACTTCCAAGAACACCTTCCTATTCCACTCTTCATATTATATCTTGATCATAAAAAAAAAAAAAAAAAAAAAAAAAAAAAAAAGGATTTCTGCTGCAAATACTCATCAAGAAATTCTTCCGCTTCCCACATACTCTGATTTCAAGTAAGTTTTATATTGTTATAATGTTTTAATTACTTTAATGCTCATGCCGCAAAAACAAAAAATAAAAAATATTGGTATCATATATATATATATATATATATATATATGTTAAAAATCGAGCCGAGCCACGAGCCGAGCCAACCCTGGCTCGGGCTCGGCTCGGCTCGTTTTTATCGAGCTTTTTTTGAGCCGAGCTTTTTTCGAGCGAACTTCGTGCGAGCCTCGAGTCGCGAGCTTTTTGAACAGCCCTACTCGTGAACAACCCTAGTAAGAATATCTCAAAAGATAATCAAATAAAATTAATATTTCTTTAAAAACATAAAAACTTTTAACTTTGTTTTGAATTTGTCGTTTTTATACCTGATTTTTGTATTTTATATAAATTTTTGCATTGTATTTAGAATACAGTAAATAAAGATACATTATAAAAATACATAAATCAAGTAAAAAAAATACAAATTCAGAACTAAAATAGTTATTTTTATATTATTAGACAAAAACATATTTTTAGCAGATACAACCCTAAAAATATAAAGCGTCTTTTCTTGCTAGAAGAAAAATATATAAATTACACATGTGTCGTTGTATGAAAGCATATTATTTTGTTTATATTTCATCAATAATGTTGAATTAAAGGTTGAAAGTTCTCTTTTTAAACCATTCGATGACCATTCAAAAGCATATTAATTATGAACTTGTGAGGAGGTCTTTTGAATAGAGAAAGTTGTGGGGCATAAATAAAAGTTCACAATTAATATGGACGGCAAAATGCTGACAAACACTTCCTCACAAGGTTGATATGTATTAATGAAGTTGCATTATAAGAAATAAGAGGAACACAACCAAATGGTTTTTTATTTTAAATGGAAACTAATATATTAATAATGTTATCTCAATGCCCATTGCATTAGGCCTCCTAAAATACTAGGGTTGGATAGGGACTTTCAGAATGAGTACGAGCTCGGATGAGTTCTAAGTAAAATTACATTGTGTTCAAATGAGTCGTGTTTAAAAAAACATTAATTTAGTTTAAATTAAAATTATTTATAACTTAACAAATAATTTAGTTGAATAATTTTTAATAATTTCCCTATCAAATATGTTATTGATTATTTTTCTTGTTTGAACCAATTTTATTCACATAATTTTTAGGTTACTAATCTTAACACACATTGTGTTAAGGTGTTACCCCTTTTCATCTCGTTCTATGTTACAGTCTACCCATTTGAACACTAAATCAACTTATTTATCATGTTTAAGTCAAAATTGACAGGTCTAAGTCAAATACTAGACCAAATACATAGAGATACTTAATATGCACACAACCTAAAAAATTAAGAGGGAAAAAAAAAAGAAATTTTCTTAAAATTTCAAGACATTTATAACAAGGTTGTTCCAAGTTTGAAAAACAAATCTAATTTGAATTCATTTTGAAAGCACATAATTTTTTTTTTACTAAAGGTTCAAACAAAAATCATATTGTAATGGAAATAGTAAACAATTTTTTTTCTATTTCCGTCAACTAACTCCAACTATTTTCTTTAAATAAATTTCATTCGATATAAGAACTCTTCAATTATCATGAAGTTTAAATTATAAAATTTAAAACCATCTAAAATTGAAGACAACTCAAGTTTTAAGGATTGTTACCAAACTAAAAGAGCTATAAAACTGAGTTACTTGTTTAGTATGTTTTATAATTACCCAACTTTGTATAAACTTAGTATTTTTGAGTGTTTTTTTTTTTTTGATTCAAAAACAACTTAGAAAGATTGAACTTAGATTATTATTTTGAATTATGTGTATTTGGTTTATAACGAGCATATAATCAACTCCACTCTAGTTTTACCCTTTCGGCTCAAACACTCGTACGCCTAGTAACTTTTTATGCCATGATTTCTCTATAACTAACTTATTTATTTCATCAAAGTAACATTTATTTTTGACACCTTTTTTAGACATTCAATAAGATGTTAGTGGGTATATATGTATGTTTGATTACACCGACTACCTTTATATTTTCATTAACGAAAAGTTAATTTTAAGCATTTAAAAGACGAAAAAGTTAGAACAAATAAACAATTAAGGCATAGATGTATCATTATTTGCATAAATCACTTTTTTGTAACAGGCGTACTGTGTGTAGTCTTACTACGTTATACCCATCCGCTAGAACCTATACCTTAACCCTTTCTGCTTCCAAAGACCTTTCTCCTATTTGTAACAATGCACAACATTCAATGCACAATGTACAATCATATCAGTCCAAAATGTACATCATTAAAATGCATGATGTACAACTTTCAATGCTTCATGTAAAACTTTCCCTATATACATTAAACCAAACTTGCTTCATCAGAACAGTCTTCTTCGAAACAAGGAGTTACTTTCCCATCTTTGTTTACCATAGGTTTCGGTTTACTATCGACCACGGATTCTTGAAGCAAGTTCACTACGGTTCGCATTGAAGGCCGGTTCATTGGAAGGGGGTTAATGCATAACAAACCGATATCAAGAACTCTATAGATCTGGTCTTTGGATTCATATTCAAGTTCATCGTCTACTACATGATCACGACCCTTTTGGTTAACCGTGGTTTGGACCCACGTCGCCAGGTCCCTTTCATCAAACGTCGGATCTATCGGTTTTCTTCCGGTCACCAGCTCCAAGATAACGACTCCAAAGCTATATATGTCGCTCTTTTCATTAACACGAAGTGTGTATGCGTATTCTATTTACGAAGACATTATAAAAAGTTAAAAATCAAACATACTAAACACTAAAAACGTCTTCCATTATTGACTAAAGAATTAACTTTTTCCATGTTCTTTTACCATACCAACCAACCAATAACTTGCCACATCTTACTTTTTGTTTTATATATTTTTTAAAAACAAATTAATTTGATCTTGCTAAAAGATTGTGGTTTATTCTAGATGCCGGATAAAATGAGCGTACCAGGTGCGATGTAACCACGAGAACCAGCAACAACCGACATTGATTCCGATCCTTTGTTAGGCAAGTTGATGAATTTAGCGACACCAAAATCAGCGATTCTAGCCCCGTAATCCTCGTCTAGCAGTATGTTGTTCGATTTGACGTCCCTATGAACGATCGGAGGAACGCAATCATGATGCAAATACAACAATCCCTCGGCGGCATCAACAAGGATCTTGAAACGCATGGACCAGTCGATTAATCGACCTTTGGTGCTATGCAACCGATCACCCAAACTCCCATTGGGCATGTATTCGTACACCAAAAGCCTCGAGTTACCGCTCTTGAAACAACACCATAACCTCACTATGTTTTTATGCCTAATCTTTCCTAAAGTCTCCACTTCACTCTCAAACTCATCTTTTGGTGAATTCAAATTCGCACCATCTTCTTCATTCTTCAATGAGCTTTGCCACAACTTTTTAACAGCAACCGATTCCCCGTTGCTAAGAATCGCCTTGTAAACTTTCCCAGAAGCACCGCTTCCAATCACATTGTTTTCATTCAAAAGATGGATGATTTCGGATTCACTGAAACCCAGCTTATGAAATGATCTCCACTTTGAGATCGACACCCCTTGGTTTGTTTTCTTGATGCTGTTATACTTGAAAACGAACCAAATCACACCAATAACGAGCACGATTCCAGCAAACACGAAGATGAATCTAAGCAGCCATAGATTGTGGTTACTCCTAGATTGATTGTTTTCAACACAACGAGGGCTAAACCCGCCGCATAATTCTGGATTACCCAAGAAGCTGTCGCGATAAACATCTTTATGAAACACAGATGGGATCTCTCCTGAAAGTTGATTGCCTGATAGATTCAGCTTATTCAGCATCAAACTTGCTAACCCGGATGGGATCTTTCCGAAGAACGAATTACCCGAAAGATCAAGATAATTGAGCACAGGTAGATTACCAATTTGGTTTGGGATTTCTCCGGTGAGTTTATTGTTTGCCAAATTAAGCTCATTAAGCTGTTTAAGTGACTCGATTTCATCAGGGATTTCGCCAGAAAGATCGTTTTCGCTAAGATCAAGTGTCGTCAAATGATTCAATTTGAACAATGATTTTGGAATCTCTCCGGTCAGCTTATTATCACTAGCAAACAACTCAACTAATTTGCTTAACGATCCTATTTTTTCCGGTATGCCGCCGGAAAAGCTGTTTCCGGAGATTATAATCGAAGAAAGGTTGAGCAACCCACCGGAATTAATGGAGGAGAGATTACCAGAAAACAGATTCTCAGCAAAATCAAGAAGATAAACATGAGGCAACCCCCAAATGGCCGCCGGAACTTCACCCGAAAATTTGTTCTTGCTCACTCGAACTCTTTCTAAGCTCTTGCAGTCACCTAGAGTTGCAGGAAGCTCACCGGAGAGAGAATTTCCTATCAAAACAAGATCAACTAACGCCCCCTGTTCACATAAACTACTCGGAATTTCACCGAAGAGCTTATTATACGACAGATCGAGCGTCTTCAAAGGGGAAACCTTTCCGAGATCATTGGGAATCGGACCAATTAACGAATTGTTGAACAATCTCAGATCATACAAGTTCGGGGATCTGGCTAAGCTTTCAGGTATTAAACCTTCCAACTTATTATCCGATAAACCGAGGGACGCGAGCGGCAATTTGCATAACTCAACAGGTATAGTTCCGGTGAAACTGTTTATCGATAGATCAATTTGTCTTAATGCTGTCAAGTTGGACCAACCCTTCTTCGGCAGTTCACCGGAGAATGAATTGTTATAGAGCTCTACCTGATACAGATTCCTGAACTGAAAAACGATATCTGGGAATGGACCAGTGAGCGAATTGTAAGACAATTCGAGATTAGAAAGCTTCGTTAACTGTGAAAAAGTGTCCGGAATCGTGCCATAGAAGCCGCAGGAACTGAGCCACATGTGTTCAACGTTGGAAAGATTCCCCAATTGCGGAGGAATTGGGCCGGGAACGAAGTAGTTGTAAGCAAGAACTAGTTCTTTGAGAGAAGTTACGTTGGTGAGAGCAACAGGAAACGATCCATTGAGCAAATTATTAGTCAGATTGATTGTCTCCAGTCGCCTGAAGTTTCCAAAAACCGCCGGAATTTCACCGGAGAGACTGTTGTCTTGGAAATCGACGTAAACCAGGTTGAGGATGTCGGGGAGAGTGGAGGGAATGACACCCTCGAAATAGTTTGCCGAGAGGTCGAGGTAGGTGAGGTTCCGGCAGTCGGAGATGTTGGGGGGGATGGTGGATTTGAGGGAGTTATCGGGCAAGGAGAGGACGGAGAGGAGCGGAAGACGGCAGAAGGCGGTGGGAAAAGGGCCCGCAAGGGAGGCGGAGGGGAGGCGGATGGAAGTGACATAGCCGGAATGGGAGCAGGTGATGCCGGTCCAGTTGCAGGGTGTGTGGTCGGTGGGGTTCCAGTCGGAGAGGATGGCGGTGGGGTCGGTGAGGGTGGATTTTGCTTGGATCAGATGAAGACCTTCTTGGTTGAGAGAGTATGTGTATGTTGTATTGAAAGCTATGATTAGTAATAAACCATGAAGCATTAGAAACGAAGGTGGCATTTTTTTCAAGGTAACGTAACGTAACGTATAGCAGGTGTTTGTGATGAAGAAGAAGAAGAAGAAGAAAGATATTAAAACTTGTGTCTTGTTATTATATATTATATAATATTAATATATTAATATTAATCAACAGAGTAAGAGTAAGAGGAAGACGAAGACTTTTTTGTGCATGATTGGATCGAGAAAGACAAATACTATCCAATTTATGTTTTTATTTTATTTTTTTTATATAATTTTAGATTGCCAAATTTAAATAACTAGGGGGTTACGAGTGCGTTGCGGCGGAAATTCAGCAACGGTTGCGAATATCAGAATAAGGCATGAGCACGTCTATTAAAATGCTACAACAATTGTCACTTAGACATAAAAGCTGAAAGTGTAATTGTCACCTAAAGTTCGCCTCACACAATTACATTTAATTAAAAAAATTTTTGTGTCATACCGTTTCGCCTATACAAGTAGTCTGTCATGACATCAATATCATACTGTATTTAAACATACACCAAATAACTGTTTGCAATTAACGTCAATCCGTAAAAATCAATTAACCAAATCATTACAAAAGAATACGGAAAAAAATTGTTTTATTAGTTTACTACTTTTTTTAATTTTTATGAATATTTAATTATTATAATAATTAAATTAAGGTAAAAAAAATGAAACGATGCCTATGGGATTTGAACCACCGTTTGCCATCTTAAACATATAAGCTTTAACCACCAAGGCATTGGTGCATTTTAGTTTTTATATGAAAAGTATATCTAATTATTATTAATAAATTAACTGCTTTTCCCTAATGTGTATATATAAATATCGACGTATAAGAAAAAAATGGTGAACGCCACCTTTAGACGCCCCTCACCGACCGGTCACACGGTCAACATGAGAGAGTTTATATCGCGTGACCCAGGGAAAACTGTATAAGAAATATATATATAGGAGGAGTTCACATACAAATAGCAAATTTTGTAAAAATGGTAGAAACCATTGATGTGTTGACATGTGGCATTATTAGTGTTTAATGGAAAAAGGGTAATATAGGTTTTTTGCATTTTAATTGATTTTAAATTCTTGCAATAAAATATGAAATTTTTTAATCAATATTCTCTTTGAAAATATTCCATAATTAAATTAGTTAACGCATAATATCAAAATCAATTTCGTATTATGTAAAAATACCGAAAAAATCAAAAATTTGCAGGTCTTTGAGTTTACGGTTTGTGTTTATCAAAATTAGATGGATGATTACGTACAAATGGATGAACCGATTGAAGATACTCAGCATACTGGTAGTGTTCGTGATTTTTTTTGTATGCAATAGTTTTTTAATTTCGATTAATGTAACAAACATTTGATTTTTGATCGATTTTTTGGATTGAATTGCGATCAGAATTGATGATGGATCTGACAAATTATAACATTTGCGGATGTTAGTATTTGTGGTGCTAAGATGTGTTGTTATTAAAAATGTTATTAAATTGATAAAATTAATATTTTACTACTTTTTTTAATAATAAATTTTAAGTATTAATTATTTTAATTGTGCTAAGATGTGCTGGTATGTTGAACAAGCTTAAGAATTGATATTTTGTTATGTGTTATTATATGTTGTTAAATAGGTTTGATATGAATTGATAAATGTATTGTGCGATGTTGTGTTGTTATCAAACAATTGTGATTTTTTAGGAATTGTTTTGTTGCATATTTGCAAAAAAAAAGAAAATTAATTAATTTAATGTGCTAGGATGTGTTGTTATTTTCAAAATGTTGACAGTTTGATATTTTTTATGTGTGTTGTTATCACATTTTTGTGAAATTAGTGCGATAATGTTTGTAAGATGTTTTTTTTTTGATATTTTTGTATGATATAATGTGAAATATATGTTTGTAGCTAGTAGAGAGAATTACAAAACAAGAAGAAATGTTGGTATTGAGCGTATATCTCCAAGGACCGGTAATAAGTTTTACATACCTGATGTACCCATATCAGACAAGCCTGAAGTTGGTATGATGTTTAGAACTTTTGATGTAGCATACAATTTTTACGAGAGGTATGCTAAGACTGGTGGTTTTACAATTCGAAAGAATACCGAGGTTACCAAGCACGAGATTGTTACACTTAAATGTTTTGTATGTTCAAAAGAAGGTAATAAACCTTTTACTAAGGTTAACGTTGATACATTGAACGGAACAAACGATACGGGTACGAAAGAAAAATTATACAGGACAAGACCATCTATTCGAACTAGATGTCAAGCACGTATGCGTTTACAATTATGTGATAACAAATCATATAAAGTATACGGATTTGTTGAAGAACATAATCATCCACTCGTTGATGATGATGATTATCATCTATTAAGTGCTACCAGGAATCTTTCGTTTAATCAGGAAAGCCTTATTCACAACCTGTCTAAGTTGAATATTGGTCCTGTAAAGGCGTTCAACATCATGCGAAAAACTTACGGTGGTTTTGAAGAAACGGGGGTGACGAAAGATGATTGTAAGAATTTCAAAAGAGATATTAATCTATTTATTGGTAAATATGACGCTGAGATGATCGTAAGACGTCTTATGCGGAAAAAAGAATTTTTGCCGGACTTTTCGTGTGAATATTTTACTTCAGAGGACAACTCCTTTGCTGGTCTTTTTTGGGCAGATGAAGAAATGAAGCGTAATTATATCAACTTTGGTGATGTTATTTCATTCTATTCGACTTTTCGTTCTAACAAGTAAGTGTATTAAAACTAATATTTAGTGTTTTCTTGTCGCATTGAATATAGAAATTATTTTGTAAATAATCCATACGGCTTTGTTTTGTTTTGATTATTATATAGATACGATATGCTGTTTGTCCCATTTACTGCTATTGACAATCACCACCGAAATGTCAGTGTTGGGGCTGCATTATTAGCATCCGAGACTGCTGATTCCTATAAGTGGTTGTTAGGCGCATTTAAGAAATGTATGGTAAAGAACCTCGCATGGTTGTTACCGACCAAGATCCTGCGATGAGAAAAGCTATAGAAGATATTTTACCTACATCTAGGCATCGTTTGTGTATGTGGCATATAATGAAGAAGGTTGCTGACAAGGTAAGAAAATTAAGTAATAATATGTTGTTTCATAAATAAATTTTGTTTTACATGGTTAGTAGTTTATAAATTTTTATATGTGGGTATATAAATATGTTAATTTAAACAGATAGATGATATGTGGATGATAAATAATGTTTTAATTAAAATAATTTATGTGATAATATGTGTTGTTAAAATGAATGCTCTTTTGATAAAATGGGTGATGAGTAGTAAATAATATTTATATAATGTGCTAACATGTGTTGTTAATGAATAACACGACATTTGTGATATAATGAATTTCAATGTTTACTAATTATAGGTTGTTAAATCATGTAGTGTTTAATGAAAATATTTATGTTTTGTTTTTATCAGGTTGGTAAATCGTTGCGTTCAGACAGAAATTTTAAACAACGCATTTGTGAAATTGTGTGGAATGATTCTATTGAAATAGACGATTTTGAGTCTAGATGGAAGGATGTTATGAAGAGTTCAATCTAACGGTGAACAAATGGATGGAAGACATGTATTCTATAAGATCGGATTGGATACCTGCATATTATCGTCATGAGCACATGTATGGCCTGATGAGAACGACTTCTCGATCTGAAAGTGAGAACCATTTTTTCGGTAAATTTATCAACAGCAGAATCACGTTGGTTGAATTTCTAAGTAATTTTGAAACTGCTATAGAAGCACAAAGATTTACGCATCAAAAGAATGACCATGATACAAGGTATAAGAATCCTGATTGGGTTACCGATTACGAACTTGAGAAAGAAGCTAATGAGATATATACGAGGAATATTTTTTACGATGTTCAAGAGGAAATTTTCCATGCAGTAAACAAATGCATGTCCGTTCATACATCTGAAGTTGGTGATTTCACAAAGTTTAAGATAAAAGAGCTGGATCGCGATCGTTCTGGATTGTACGAGGTATGTCATAATTTAGTCAATTATTAGATAAATAAAGTTACATGTTATGATGTGTTGGGATGTTCTGGTATATAAATATTGATAATTTATTATTTGTTATTTGTCATTGAAGTATGATATGTGTTGATGTTGAGTTAATGTTATTATTATTATTATTTATAAACACAGGTGTTGTACATAGATGTTGATATGACTGTCACGTGCAGTTGCAACAGGTTTGAGCAATATGGGTTGCTATGTAAGCACGTGTTTTATGTGTTGAGGGTATTTGAAGTGAAAGTGTTTCCAAAAAATTATGTAATCAGAAGATGGACGAGAGATGCAGTTCCAACCATGTGTACCAAGAATCATACAGTTAACGGAAGCAATCGAGATGACAGTAACGATGTGGAAGGGATTGTACGTGAGATAATGTTGTCTAATGATTGCATAGTAAATCAACTGGTAGGCAACATGGAAAATTTAGTACTGTATCGAGATGAGCTTAAAAGCAAAATGAATGAATTGTAAGAAAATGGAACAAAATCTCAACATATTCCCAAGAAAGACAGGATTGCAAACTTGCTTGGACTGTCTCAACCTTTAGAAGACTATATAAACCGACATCATGGTATTAGGACGAAAGGTTGCGGAAGAAAGAAACATTTCAAATCTATACAAGAACAAATCGCGAGTAAAACTCAAAGGAAACTACGTTGTTGTCACGTATGTGGATCAGTTGACCATGATAGGCGTACGTGTCCTGGTACTAGCAAAAATGATTGAACATTATAGTTTATTTATTTTTTGATATTATCATGTTATCAAATTTGAATTTTTATTACATTTTATATAATTCAGAATGTGTGATGTTTATTTTTGGTATGATATGTGATGATATGAGAAATAATGTTTTAATAAAATATCTGGTATGAGATGATATTAAATGTATATGTAGTTCGGTAGTGCGATGTATGGTGTTGTTATATGTTGATATGTTTTTATGTAAATCAAAACAAAAAAAAATATTGTTATTTGTTATGCAATTTTTTTAAGTGTGTTACATAAATTCATTAAAGGTGATGTGATGTATAGGTACTGATATTTGCTGATATGTGATGGTATGTACTGATATTTGCTAATATGTTATGGTATGTGTTAATATTGTGTTATACAACCAGTAAAGGTGTTAATATACAATGTGCATATGTGATGGTATCTTCATGAGCTTCACCACATTTATTGTCGGGAACCACGACATTGTCATCAGCAACGTTATTGGGCACGACATTGTCCTCATCACCTTCATTTGCATCATTCTTTTTGATTTTCATGTAATCAACGAACGTGTTGGTTGATGAAAGAAGATTATCTTCAAGCTCAATTAGCAAGTAGCTATCATAATTTTGGACGGCTGGTAAGGAACACAAAATTGACCTTCCTTTATCATGAGCATATAGCAACTGTTATAAGGATAATAATAAAGTTTACACATTAGAATTATATGTATTTATATGACAAAAAGTATATAATTAAGCACATACCGCCAAAAAACATAGTGGCCCCGTTGTAGTGCTCAGTTCCACTCCACTTAAGCTTTATTCTTTTTAAATAAGTTATTATGTACAAACACCAATCAAAGTCTTCGATAACAAATCCTTCAATAACTGATCTCAAGAACCTCATGTTCACCGTGCCACCTTTTGTTGTTTCACCAACAATGGTGTTGAACACAACCAAGAAGTTTATGATAAAATTCCTACCATCATCATCAGATGATTTGATTTTTTTTATAACTTCTATTGCGGTTGGTATACCTGAATCTTTACCAAATTGGTTCCTAAATTATGCAACAACAGGATCCATGAAACTAGGTTTTAATATCTCATTGATTTGTCTGCCACCCATGGGGATACCTAGCACATCCCTAACTAAATCTCTGGTGATTGAGATTGTGTGTGAACCCATATGTAAAGTGTTGGTTGTATGGTCATAATTTGTGATTAATCATAAACCCATACAAGTTGGAACCCCATGAAGCTTGAATTGTAAAGCACCAGAAAAACCTATGCTTCTAACAACATTTTTTCTGTTTTTCAGTAAGGGATTGTACTAGGTCAAATAAGTGGGATGGATTGTTTCGAACCCTGATTCTGCCCTTTGATATAGGTTTATATGAAAACTGATGGGAAGCAGATGTACTAGCTCCTGCTGTTTAATATTTTAACAAAAAACTGAATATGTTAAAGACACATACATTTAATACATTCTTGATAGCACAATAATACAAGAAGTATCTAAATTACCTGCCGGAGGAGGACAAACAAAGTCATCATCAGAGTTTGTGGGAACTTGCTGCGTCACTGACACAAGTAAAAAATTCGACAAACACACTTATTAACATAAAGATGAATCATCACAACATGTAGGAAGATGTTAATGATACCTCGTTTTGGCTTTTTTGTTGCAATTGTGTTAGCATCCTTTTTATGTTGTTTTCTAGTCAAACGGCCAGAATCTACATTTATTCTTGTTACGTTATTGTGACATGATAACATACTATAGTTTTTTAAAAAAATAACATAATGTTGAATGCATTACCTCTATTAGGTTCTTGTATAACATCTACAGTTGATCGTTTAGCTTTTGACTTGCGCCTATTATATCCAATCAAAACATTGTCTGTTGATTTCTTAGGTTCACCAGTCTGGACATCAGCAACTTTGGTGCTTATAACTTGAACACTTGAAGTACCGTCTTCTATTTTTGAAACATATAAAACCATAAGTGATGTACTAATGAATAAAAGTATTCTTAATTATCCAGCTATATTAGATGAAACATACGAAAAAAACAAGTGATGTAATTACAATACCTGTTGTGTCAACTTTGTTATGCAAATCAAGCAATATGCGTCTAGTAGCTGCCTTGGTAATTTTGGGACTGGAATGTGTTGTTGGGCTAGTTTCTTGTTGTATTGCTATGACATGTACAATAATATAATGGACAAATAACAAACAAAAGATAGAACTGATTTTCTTAAAGAAACTGATGAAGTAAATGATTTTACATAGTGTCAGCAAATAAAATAAAATATAACTGATTTTACATCCTTATTAAGAATAATGTTAACATAACTGAATATACATCATTTTAATAGTATTAAATGTACTTACAGCCACACACAATAAAAAACATATATAAAAATAAACATATAATAACATAAGTCATGCAATTGAACACCTTTTGTAGCTACTTCACCCGGCACATCCCACATTTTCCTTCTAGCATCTGATTTAGTAATCATTGGACTTGATTTTTTCAGTGGGCTACTTTCTTGTTGGACAACTATGACGTATAGCACACAAAAAGCAATTAATGTTAATAATGTTTAAATAATGGGTGGCTACATAATGTAAAAAACACATAACAATAACAAACAATATATAAATCTGTAACAATAAAACAGAGATGAAAACTAAGTGGCCACAGTATAATGACAATGTTAACACAATCTGTTACAATAAAACATAGATGAAAACTAGTGTTACATTCAAACAGTTTAGAATAGCAAATTCAATTGTATAAATATGTGACAAATACATCCCTAGAAAGTTAAATGGGTTACCCAATCATGTAAGCATATCAGAATCATCGTTATTTAAACATATAATAGAAAATGCATAGTAAATTAATAACAAGACCCATTGTAACAATTATAATTAACATCATAACATGTCAGCCCATAATGGTTATGCAATAGGTTGTAAATCATAACATTTCAGCACATGTACATATAACACACCACAAAGTACAATGGTGTATGCATACCGTTTGTTAGATTATATTGGTTATTTAAAAACAGTACACATCAACAGAACAATAGCACATATCAGTAAACATTTATAAATAACACATGCTTGCACACAAACATCATAATAGCACATACCAACACAATTGACAAAACACTAAATACACAGTGGACAAACATAATAGCAGCACACACTTACACCATTTATATCAGCACACAATAACACCATACATCAAACACTACCCAAACATTATATTAATAACACATATCAGTACATAAATTCTTCAAAGTAATAAATTTTAATACGGTTCAGTTAATTTTTAAAAATTTTACCCCTTTCTTCATCATCTAAGATCACAGGGTTGCCTGGTTCATTGGTAAACTTTGAAAATGCCATATTCATCAGTATTCGCTCACTTTTCCTTGCTGCATTTGTCGATTCAAGAAGTATTATCATAAACCAAAACAGTACATTGAAACAAATTGAAAAAAAAATCAACACAACCAATACTAACCTTTTGCGCCATATGCTTTTTCGTGGTGTATCTTCATCATCCATAACTACCAAGATTAATGGAGTTGGATTTAGCCCTAACCTGATAGCACATTCCGGTTTGGATTAATAGCACATCCCGATAACATGAATTGCATGCATAAGAAGATTAAGAATCAGTACCTGTGTAGTCGGAATGTGAATGTTATAGTATTGAAGGTGTTAATTTCGGAAGAAACAATGACGATTTTAGTTCGGATTTGAGCCCTAGTTTTTGGTCGTCGATCACCGTGAAGAATAAAGAAGTTGGTTTGAATCTTCAATTTTAGAAACTGAATCCCAATATTCTCGTGTAACCGTGATATTAGCAACATAAAAAACAAGATTTCCCTAATTGCCTTTTTCATAACCGCAAATCCATTTAATTTAAAGATTTAATCAGTTTTTAATCTTAACCATTGATATTAGCACATTGATGGCCAAGATTGTTTCTCACAATTTTTACAAAAATAAGGTTTTGTACAATAACCCCACTATATATATATATATATATAGGGAAGTGATCTATTACTAACCCTTGGATTCATCAATAACCCATTAACCTTACCATATTTAATGATCAATTTAGAAGATGCTGATCCAATGGTTGATTTTTAATTATAATATTATAATGTACTTTATTTGAAAGATAAGTAGATTAGGGTATATGCGTAATTTGCTCTTTATCTTTAATCTGCAATTTTGCAGAGCATATCACATCTGATGTTCAGAACTTTTCAAACAGAGAGAACCACCATTTTCGTTCCACCATTTTCTTTTTTCTAGAACTTAGATTAACAGGCGACGTAAGGAGGGTTCTAATCAGTCAATGGGTAATACGCATCGAAAGGAAGGCGTCAAAAGTTGAATACACCGCAATCGAAAGGTTCGCCGTCTGAAAAGGGAGCTTCGAATCGATCGGCATATTTTTTGGGGAAAGGTCGACCCATGCAGGTTTGCTGTTCAATTTCTTTGTGCAAGTTTGTGTTTTTTGTGTTCTTTTTTACTAATTTGAACTCCTTTGGTCTGATTTTCGAAATTAGATGTTTTTGAAATTGGTTTTTGGAAATTGGGTTCCGTAAATCACATTAAACTGTTCTAATGTCGCCTAATTTAAAGTTTTTTTTATTTGTAAACTTATGCGTCTGCATTGATGTAAATCTTGTAATGGAGAATATTTGTAGTGATTAAAGTAAGAATGCAAGTTTAACTAAGTTGCATCAGTGTAAATAGGCACAAATTTTCTTAAAATCACAACTTGTTTGAATACACAGTGGTTGCTTCCTTCAAGCTATTATAAACTACAATATTGTTATTACTTTAAGTTAGCAAGGTGAATTTGAAAATGAATGTCATGAATTAACAACAGGTTGTTGATATGTGCTTAACATGGTCAATGAAAATCAACAGGTAGTTGATATGTGCTTAACATGGTCAATGAAAATCAACAGGTAGTTGATATATGACAACATCAACTTGGAGTAACAAATTGGTAAACTTATGTGTCTGCATTGATGTAAATCTTGTAATGGAGAATATTTGTAGTGTTTAAAGTAAGAATTCAAGTTTAACTAAGTTGCATCAGTGTAAATAGGCACAAATTTTCTTAAAAACACAACTTGTTTGAATACATAGTGGTTACTTCCTTCAAGCTATTATAAACTACAATATTGTTATTCCTTTAAGTTAGCATGGTGAATTTGAAAATGAATGTCATTAATTAACAAAAGGTAGTTGATATGTGCTTAACATGGTCAATGTGAATTAACAACAGGTAGTTGATATGTGCTTAACATGGTCAATTGAATGCAAGAGCCCAAGAATAGCAAATAAATCACTTAGCAGGTTAAAAAATACAATTGAAAATCTTGTTGATGTAGTATATGATGAAGAAATTGAAGAAGAGAAATGTGGTAAGAAATTAAAGTTATGATACTTAAAAACAAAAAAAAAATTCAAATTGGTATATGTTATTTTATGTTGCATAGTAACAATGTTGTATAAATGGGTGTTTATTTTTTGTAATTAGTTTATGCAATTACTGTTTATTTGCTATGGTAAAAAAATTGTAGTTGGTGTTGAATTCAAAACCCAACTACAAATGGGTGTCTTTTGCTAATGTTACAGTGTTGTAAGTTACTGGAAGATTACTAAGAAGACAATGTAATCTAGGAATATGCTTGCTGATAGGATTTTGCATTGTATAAATGTGTTTATTTTTGTAATTAGCTGCTGTAATTACTGTGAATTTGTTATGGTAAAAATATTGTAGTTGGTGTTGAGCTGTTGTAGAAAAGCGCTAAAATGGATGTTTGTTTTGCTAATGTTACAGTGTTGTAAGTTGGTGTTAAGCTGTTGTAAAATAGTTTTGTAGAATGCCTTTTTTGCTAAGGGTTTTTTTTGAAGTAGTGTAATCCTTTATTGCTATCTCTTCTTAGGTTTATTTTGATTGCAACAAGTTACAAATTTTGTTACTAGAAGATAGTACTGAATCTTGGTATTTAATTGTTTAAAAAAGTGCTAGAAATGGGTGTTTTTTTGCTAATGTTACAATGTTGAAAGTTGGTGTTAAGTTGTAAAAAAATGTTGTAGATTTTTTTTAATTTTTTTTTGCATAGATTTTTTTTTTGAAGTAGTGTAATCAATTATTATTGCCTCTTTTTAGGTGCATTCTTATTGTAACAAGTTAGAAATTTTATTACAAGAAGCACTAAAGTCAAGGAAAGGCCTTGCTAATATAAATTCGGTCATTGGGCAGGTCAAACTGTGAAAGAGATGTGAAACATCAAGACACGTGTAGAAACAGAGGAAGAAAGTGTTTGTATTTAAGGGTGTTACATCACTGTAAATTCAGTTGATGTCTTAGTATTTAAGGGTGTTACATCACTATAAATTAAAGTTCTCTTACATTAGTGTTAGATTTAGTTTAATGTTACATCACTGTAAATTCAGTTGATGTCTTAGTATTCTAGTGACATTATTGATTGTTGAGCAGCGAAGCTAAATAAGGAAGAAAGAGTGTGATGCAAGGAATCACAAATATATTGTTCGGTGGCCCATATGTTTTTGTAAGTTTAGATAGATATGACAAACCTGCATCTGTAAATAGAGAATCATAATCTTAGATATTGCTTGGTTTTACAGTGTATAGATTCTTAGAGAGGTGTTTATAGACCACAGTATAAGAATAATTTTAATTGGGTTGATTGGGTGATGAAAATGTCTGGAAACTAATAATCGAAGGCAGTTTGTGGTAGAAACTGATTATGAGAATGAAGAACATGGTGACCGAATATAATTTGCAGCCAATGAAGGTATGAATTCTTACTACATGGCAACTTAAAGCATTATATTCTAAATGATAGTGTAACAAATTAATTTGGTATGTTTGCTGGTTATCTTGTCCAAGAGAGTGGTTGTGTTATAGGTTAGTTTGTTCCAAAAAAAAAATATATGAGTACAATATACCATTATAAGAACTAATGGTATTCCATTTTAGTAAATCTAATTATTTACATCATTGTAAAAATCTATTGTCAGTCAGTTTAATAAGGCTAATTATTGTTGCTATGATAAAACTTTATTTACATAAATCATCATATTTTATGGGCGGAAGCACCCAAGTAAATGGTCAATTACAATAGTGTAAGTACATCGATGTATGTATATGTATAAATACAGAAGTATTGTATATGTTATCCTAAGTATATGTTTTAAAGGTTAGTTTGCTTTAATAAAGAGAAGTGTAATGTGAGTCTGCTTACAAAACCAAAAAGAACTTACCCATAATTGCAAAAATTAACACATACATCAGTGAAAGTATGTGTTAAAGGTTAGTTTGGTTCCAACAAGAGAAGTATATGTAAATGATAGTGTACGAAATAACTTTCGTTCATTTGTAGATTATATTTTTTGGGGAGCTCATTGTGTTAAAGGTTAGTTTGTTTCCAAAACATATGAGTATAGTCAAGCATTATGAGGGCACGTATACAAAAAACTTCATAAATATAATTTCAAAATGCCATATGTTTTCATGTTACAGGTAAAGCTATAGAACAAGAAATTGGTTTCTTGTCGAATCATATGACGTCTTATTGCTTAGGTCTACCTCAAGAATGGGCTAAAAAACAAAGTTGATATCAGACCAGGTATATTATTTTTCATATAAAAATATTATAAAACTATTATATAATAAAAAAAGTCAACTAAACATTTCCACTTATACAAGGTGAATTTGTTGAAGAGGATGACATATTAAAACATATGTACAACCAGATGTCGTAAATGTTAAAGGTTCGTCTTCTTTCATATAGATGAATATCTCATGGTATAATGAACAAAAGTAAAACTAAGAAATTACATCAATGTAAGTATATTTTTCAACACAAATCAATTTATTAAATCCATCCAATACAATTGTAAGTATATGTCTAAATACATAAATATTGTATACATCATTGTAAGCAGGGGTTTTAAAGGTTAGTTTGCTTTTGTAGAGAGAAGTGTAGAAATTGTCAATTACATCGGTGTAAGCAGGGGTTTTAAAGGATTGTACTTGGTGTTGAACAATTGTAAAAAAAAAGTGCTAAAATGATGTTTTTTGCTAATGTTACAGTGTTATAAATTGGTGTTTAAAAGTGTTGTTGATTGTTGCTTTTTTGCTAAGGTTTTTTGTAAGTAATGTAATCCTTTATTGTCTCTTTATAGGTGCATTCTGATTGCAAAAAAAGTTACAAATTTTGTTACCGGAAGATAGTACTGAATTTTGGTGTTGAGCTGTTGTATAAAGTGCTAGAAATGGGTTTTTTTTGCTAATGATACAGTGTTGTAAGATGGTGTTAAGCTGTTGTAAAAAGTGCTGCAGATTGTTTTTGCTAACTTTTTCTTTAAGTAGTGTAATCCCTTATTATTGTCTCTTTTTAGGTTCATTTTGGTTGCAACAAGTTATAGATTTTGTTACATGAAGTAGCAAACGAGAGTTGGAATTTGAGGAGACACTAGAGCCAAGGAAGGGCCTGAAAGAAATTTGGATAATGAGTCAGTCAAATTGTGAGAGATGTGAAACGTTAGGGTATAGGAAGAGGGTGTTTGTATTTGCAATAGTTGTTTTTACTTTGGTTAGAATGTAAAAGTTTGGAATCTTATTAATGTTGTGTAAATAGTCTGCCATGGCCTACACATCAACGCCAAAAAATTTACACCAATGTAACTGTAAACATTCAAGTGTTTCATAGTGTGGATAGATTGGAAGTTTTTGGAATTTGTACGGTTAATAACAACTTGTTTTAAATGTAGTATGTTTTGTATTTTTGTTATGGGGACAACTATAACATAACAATTACTATGCATGGTTTTTTTGGGCTTAATTGTAGGGATATTAATTTGTTTAAAAAAATATAATAATAAAGTATTAATGACATTCAATATTTATTCTTTAAATACCAACTCTAGTTGCAAATTACAAATGTCAGGGTCCGAACACTTAGTATAAAAGAAGAAAAGTAAAAAAAATAACACTCATTAGTAAAAAAATGCACAAAAAGTACACATAAAATAATTGGATAAAAAATCATTGGTTAGACTTGTTATAAACCTTACACCACTATGTTAAAAATTATAACAAAAGAAAACTTCATGTACGAGAGAAATATAGTATATAAATCACCGAATACTAATGGGTGGATTTAAAAAGTCACGACTAATAACATTTGATGGAAATGAAAATAGGTTACAGGTTAACAATAACTCATCTTTACACCACTGTAGTAAAAGGTTGATAACAAGTTAGGAAAAAAAATAAACAATAAAACATAATACATGCATTACAGTTCATGATATTTCGTTCTTACAACATTGTAACCGAAAAACTAAAACCAAACCGATCACTAGTATGATGTCTACCATTACAAACCAATAGATATTATTAGTTATACCATGTGGAAGACTGACCAACTTTTTCCTTTTCTTTGCAGATGAAAGGGAAATGCAAGGTATCTCATTGTAAGAATGATATGATCTTAGGGTCTTCTTATACTTCTCAACTTCTGTGACAATTCGACAATTTCAAGTTAACTCCGTTAACCGAAAACTATCAGAAAAGCCATGAAATCACATAAAATCAAACTAAAGGGGTTGTAACTGATCAAAATTAATCTTAGAATGATAAAACTTCAAGGATTAAAGTTGTCATTCAATAAAAGTCTCAATTTTGACTTTAAGAGTCAAAATTCGACTATAGTTGCAACCAAAACTCTAAATTCGTAATAATTTGGTGTTAATAACCGAATTAAACTTTCTAGCAATTCATTATGGTGATGATTAATGATTACCCAGCCGTTATCAGTACGAGATTGGTCGAATTAAAGTCAAGAACCACTCAAAAGTCGAAACCGTCGTATATGGTATTAGAACTCGCATAATTCGATTTCAACATCACAAATTGAGTATCCCAGAGCATCAGTCGGTATTGTCAGAGAGTTTATCACAAGACAATTTGATCGCAGAAGTTTCGAATTGAAAGATTGGATTTCGTAGAGGCCGAACTTAGGGCTAGAAGTTGATCTCTTTCAATTAAGCATCAAAACAAGTAAGTTTTCTATCCTACAACACCTAAAAGTGCCGACTAGGGTTAAACCTAAACCAATTTTGACTGAGAACACTTAATTCTTTGAGTTTTGATTCTAGGGTTCTTGATAAGAATGCAATTGGGGGTTTTTATGCAAACGAATTCGAAACTCAAATTGATTTTCACTATCAGTTTCGGAATGGCATGTTAAACGAAAATCCCATATCAATTTCATATCACACATTCGAATTAATCGATTTCAATAACTAGGGTTCATGTAAGAGACGGATTTGGGGGTTGTTGATCAATCATGTTTAAGAATCAAATTGAATGATATATATAGTTTCAGAAGGTTCCGATTAATAATAATGCTATGATGATTGCATCTAATTCCAATGAATTGATGGATTTCGAGTGTTAGGGTTCTTGATCCAAACTGATTTGGGGGTTTCGATCAAAACCGGTTTGAGAATCAAATTAAATAGCATAGATAGATTCAGAGGGTTCCGATCAAGCAAGTTATTATATTAATTTCAAGTAAGAGCAATGAATCAAACGATTTTTGAATTCTAGGGTTCTTAGATATACACGGGTTGGGGTTTCGAATTAATAGAACATGTTATTTGAATTAAATGTTACAGTTAAGTTCGAAAACTTATATAGGATGAAAACCCTATGAATTCGTGAATTGACAAGATCGAATTTAGCTCGATTGAAATGAGATTCAAACCGTTCGAACCCGACTCTGTTAAGGACTGAATTGGGACTCTAAATTGGGTCTATGGCTGAATTAAAAGTCACCCCTGGTTCGCATGAGTCTCTGGAACAAAAGCCCCAACATATCGGGTTCAATCTTAGTCGAATTGGGAGCCAATTGAATTCATAGGGATTAGATGATAAGAAGCAAAAAGGAAACTGTTTAAGGGGAAGTTAAAAGAATTTATTTGAGAAGTCTAATGTGAAACCCTAGTGGGCCGGAGTGGTAGGATGCGTGTGTTGGGAGTGGAGGGTCACGGGTTCGAATCCGGGGCTCCACTGGTTTTTGAGATTTAAATCAATTTTTGGTATTTTGGTCATAACTTATTCGTTTTAACTCCGATTCGACTCGTTCGAATTGTGTTAGAACCAGAATTCAATTTCGAACGTATTAGAATAATAAAAGTCACATTTTAACACAAAACGTAATTGCGTATAATTACGTTTGTTTAAATAAAATCATAAGCGATGATATGATTTTATTTAAACGATTATAAAGTCACGCGTACTTACGTATGCATGATTCTAACAATCTAACATACGTGTGTTGACATGTATGTGATTTCAAGCACAAAACGGCATTATGAATAACACTAGGTTATTGTTAAAACACAGGTTCTTCGTAGGAGGACTTTCTACACGAGTTTACGTGTTTGATCATTCTGCTACAATCAAAGGTGCGTACATGGCCCCTTTTCTTATTTTACTGTTTTGGGGGAGAAAACATGTGCAAACAAAGCTTTTAGATACATATCACTTGCATGAGTTAGCTGTTTACATTAAGTGCAAACATAGCATTACAAGTCCTTACACTCCGAACCGTTTAGTTTGCCGTAGCGCAAAGCGTGGTAGTTGGAAATAGATCTATTAGGTTTGACAAACCTCACTTGGTAGATGGGATCTACGCAAGTGTTTGACTAGCCATTTCACATTTCTATTGTTTGTGCTAGACAATAGTGGCAAGGCAAAACATGCGATAGCATGCATTAGTCAGCTTCGGTGTCGACCACTTATGTAAATAGTATAAATGACTAGCTATCATGACTATGCATGTGTGATTATGTTATCTGCAAACATTATATTCAAACTGTTGTTTTAAACATTGTGAATGCTTAAACCTGTGTAATGCACCAACCTTTGTGTTGACTTGATTTACATGTTTTCTCAGGACGCTAAGGTATACAAGAAAGCAGGCATGGACTAGGAGATCGAGTCGCATGCATGTTTTACATTTTTGTTGTTTGGATTGAACATTTGGGATTTTGTTTTGTAATTTACATTTTACAACTGTTACGTTTGTTATTGTTTTAAAACGCTTCCGCAAACTTTGAAAACTTTGATATTACAGTTTTAGACCAAAGTATGTTTTGAAATTCATATAGAGGTCTTCGTTATGTCTAATGATCTGAGATCCTGGTTTGTCACGTCCCAAACGGTATGATTCCGTTAGTTGAAAATTGGGGGTGTGACAACTTCTTTCTCTCTAACCAATGAACGTTTTGTCTCACAACCCTTGTTATCAACAGAATTGCTCAAATGACTAACCAATTTCTCTATCACATTAGCCAATCTCTTCTCATATGACATAGCAGGGTGGTGTTTAAAGACGTACCTCTTGAATTCCTTTAACCTTCTTGACAAAACAATACAATCCATCAGCGCAACCAGATAAACGATTCATGAATACATTTACATAATTCATGACTTCATTCTTTGAAGCAGATAATTCATTATTGTCTATTAGAACAATTACAAAAAAACAAGAAGACATTAAGTCTTTTGAAAAAATATAATAAGACACATTGGTTCATTAGTTGTCTATAATGATAAATAATACGAATGGATCAGTAATGAACATAATGATAAATAAACAAACTCATAAAATAAAACACGAATTTGGTGATTTTTGATCAATTATAAACAAGTAATAAAGTAATCTAAATAAGACATAAACATAATTATATATCCTTGTTATGCCACTGTAAGGTAAAATTCAACATATTGAGCCATGTTATGTATATTTTTACATTACTGTAAATGCGTTAATGTATGGAAGATTTTAACCCAAATTTAATTTTAAAAAAAAAATAATCCAAAACAAATTTGACAACAAACAACAAAGCGGGGATTATATAAACAAATCAGATAACAACCGATAACAAAAACAAGAATAATATGAACAAATCAGATAACAATCAAAGGGGTAATCCAAATTTTTTAAACCACTATAAGATCATGAGAACAAAATGTAAAAAAAATGTTTAAATCTTAATATGACAAAAATTGTCCCTAACAGAATACTTTCTCCGACAATTAACAAAGATCAACTAATCGTTAAGAATACGAACAAATAAGAGATAAAGATGTCAATCTTAACAGAAAATAAGATTGGAATGAGAACCTAACTGCAAATCAAAATTATTGTAAAATACATAGGTGAACTATAATTACACGTAGCCATGAATCAAGTATTAGCCATGAATCAAGTATTAGCCATGGATCAACTATAATTACGTATCCAGAATCAAGTATTATTGTAAAATACATAGGTGAACTATAAAGATATTTTTACATCAATGTAAGGACATATAAGAATAATTGCGTCACAAAAAAAAAGTAAAGTAAACCCTAGACATGAATCAGGTATTAGCCATGAATCAAGTATTAGCCATCACCCCTGATGTTCAACAATCAATAAAAGGTAAACCATAGACAACAAAAGACTCCTGTGGATCATCACAAATTGGTCAAAATAAAAGAAAAAGTAAACCCTAGACAACAAATGATGACCGATCACCATACTATGCTCAATAAAATCGGTCAAAATAAAAGGCAAACCCTTAACAGCAACATGCTCTTTTCGATCATCACAAATAAATGAACGGCCAGTAAAATGAAACATACCTTTCATATTAGTTCAAAAATACTTCAAATGAATGTTACCAACAAGCAGGTCAAATGTAACGTCATACAAACAATCGACTATCTCAATGTCTTGAAGCCATCTATGGTCCATGTCTTCAACAACAATGTGTTCTTCCTCTAGAGAACCTCCGGCTCACCATAGCTTCGTGCCGTCATCCATCTCTTCAACAGACCCACCACCATGAAGAAACGAAATCTGGAAGATGTTTAAAAAAAATGGGGATATGATATGAACAAAGGAAAATTATAGTGGTGTATAAGTAATGATTAATCTGTAACTTTAATTAATGACATTGAAAGTACAAAATAAAAAATGACTAATATACTCTCATTGTATATAATAAACAGATGCCACATGTCATTGTGTTATTGGATGAATGGAGTTAATGGGTTATTGCTTTAAACATGAGTTAGTATTAGATCACAATCCTATATATATATATAGGGTAAGGATCCGTTGTTAACCCACCTTAATTGCGGTAACCCATTAACCCTGGCAAAAAACGCTCAAATCGCAAAAAAAAAAAAATTTCATGGTTTTTTTATGCAAAAATAGGGGGGCTCCTTTTTTAAGCGTTCGCTAATTCACAAGCGTTAAAAAGTTAAACGAAATGTAAGTTTGCGTTACACTGCGAACATTTATTTAAGTGTCGCAGTGTAACGCAAACTTACATTTCGTTTAACTTTTTAACGCTTGTGAATTAGCGAACGCTTAAAAAAGGAGCCCCCCTATTTTTGCATAAAAAAACCATGAAAATTTTTTTTTGCGATTTGAGCGTTTTTTGCCTGGGTTAATGGGTTACCGCAATTAAGGAGGGTTCTTATTTGAGCCCAATCATATATATATATTAGGTTAGTATCCCGTGTATTACACGGATTAAATAAATAAATACAACGAACACTTATCAATAAAAAATTAGAAAAATATAAGATGATTTTTAATATAAAATACGATTACAATTTCGTATGATTTAATATTTTAAGTATTAAAATAATAATATTATTTTTCTTTAAACACTAACTAGTTTTTATAGTTTGTTTTTCCTTAAACATTGTGTTTCATATAATTGCTTTTGAAAATTTTATAATCTATAGTAATTTTATTTAAAAAAAGTGTGTCTTTAATATTAACATATTTTAATGTATTAAAAATATTTTTTATTTAAAAAATGTATTAAAAGTATATTTAATATTTAATATGAGATAGAGTAGGGAAATGAAGGTGGAGAAGCTTTAGAAACGTAACATGTGTCACTAAAAACCATTATTTATTAGTATGTGTGTGTGTGTGTGTGTATAGGGAGAGAGAGAAGTGTTCAAGTAATAACCCATGAATAGATCAACAGGGAAGTGTTTTATTGCTAACCTTACGATAGAGCAATAACCCATTAACCTCATCATATTTAATGATCAAATTACAAGATGCTTATCTAATGGTTGATATTAAACTATAACATAATAATGTAATTGATTTGAAAGAAAAGGGAATAAGGGTATTAATGTAATTTGCTATATTAAATATTTTACCCCATCATTTTTTATACATAAATAACTTTTTTATACTATAATATTTTTTTATAAAAATTGCACTATTTTACTCGTCTTTTTTTCTCTTTAATTCTGTTATAGTCTTGACTAGGCTTTTTTATTTTTTTTCGGATGCTCGTTAATTACGTTATATTCTTGACTAGGTTTTTTATTTTTTTCCGGATGCTCGTTAATTACGTTATAACGTAATTAACTAGCTCGGGATCGGCTTGGCTCGTTTACACTCTTAAACGTAAACCCTATTTATTCTACAACAATGTAAACCCAAATTCGTTACAACTCGTTACAAATAATTTGTTATTTTTATACGAACATCCGAAAAAAATAAAAATAACCTGGTCAAGACTATAACGGAATTAAAGAGAAAAATAAGACGAGTAAAATGGTGCAATTTTTATAAAAAATATTATAATATAAAAAAAGTTATGGATGTATAAAAAAAGAGGGGGTAAGTTAGTACATAAAACAAATTACTAATGTACCCTTATCAAATAATAAAAGAAAAATCCATGTGTTTATTTCTGATTGGGTAAAGAGAGTTAATGTGTTATTGTTCTAAGTGTGAGTTAGTATTTGATCACATTCGTAGATCAATAATCTTTTAACTCAAATCTAATGGCTAATATAAAAGTTGAATGTATAAGATTGTGTCATGTGTCATCTTTCATATTTAAATATAGAAGAATATTTTAGTCATTTGCAAGATATTATAAAGTTAGAACTAATTTGGTGGTGTCATGTGTCACCTTTTAATATATTTTAATATATCTGCTTTTTTTATAAAAATTGGATCATTTTACTTGTCTTCTTTTTCTCTTTAATTCTATTATAGTCTTGACTAGTTTTTTTTTTTGTTTTTTTTCGAATGTTCGTATTTACACCAATGTAACAAGTATAAACATAACACATTGTTTGTAACGAGTTGTAACGAATTTTGGTTTACATTGTTGTAAATTAAAAATGAACTACGTTTAGGGTGTAAAACGAGCCAAGTCGATCCCAAGCTCGTTAAGGCTTGAGCTTGGCTCATTTAGACAAAATAAATGATATGAAGTGACCCTAACACATCTGTTACATCATTGTAATTAAATAATTGATACAATGTAACCATATATAATTACAGCAATGTAAACAAAAATTCGTTACAAAATCATTCTAAATTTATTATAAACGTAACTTTTATTTGACTTTGACTAAACATTTTGTATTTAAATCAATGTAACGACTGTAAAATATAACACATTCTTTGATTTTTTTACAGCAGTAAATTACCTTATTGTAGTTAAATAAAAATGATATATAGTGAGCATAAAACCTTTGTTACATTGCTGTAAATAAATAAACGATACAATATAACTAGGGGTGTTAACGAGCTATTTTGTCTAAACGTGCCGAGCTCAAGCCTTAACGAGCTCGGGATTGGATCGGCTCGTTTACACCCCAAAACGTAACCCATATTTAATTTACGAAAATGTAAACCAAAATTCGTTACAACTCGTTACATATAATGTGTAATTTTTATACTTGTTACATTGCTGTAAATATAAAAATCCGGAAAAAAAACCTAGTCAAGACTATAATTGAACTAAAGAGAAAAATAAGACGAGTAAACTTGTGCAATTTTTATAAAAAAATATCATACTACAAAAAGTTATGAATGTATGAAAAAAGAGAGGGTAAACTTTAAATAAAAAAGTAGATATATTAAAATATATTAGAAGGTAACACATGACACCACCAAATTAATTCCAACTTTTTAATATGATGCAAATGACTAAAATACCCTTCTGTAATTAAATATGAAAGATGACACATGTCACAATACTATATACTCAACTTTTAAATTAGACATTAGATTTGAGTTAATGGGTTATTGCTATATTCATGGGTTATTATTTTTTCACAATCATATACATACATACATACATACATACATACATATATATATATATAGGATATGGTTCAAATAAGAACCCATCATAAATATGTTAACCCAATAACTGAAATCCAATGGTTTAAAATCTTCAGATTTAATAAGATGTTGTCATGTGTCACCTAACATTTTTAAATTAAAATGGACATTTAAGTCATTGCAATTAATATAAAAAAGTTAGATTTAATAAAATAGTGACAAGTGTCACACTCTTATAAATCCATTGATTTTCCTTTTTTTAAATCAAAGTTTCCCCTTAATTTTTATACACTTATAACTTTTTTATAATTTGTTATTTTTTTAAAAAAATTACACCATTAAACTCGTTATATTTTTCTCGTTAATTCCATTATAGTCATGCCAATTTTTTTGAATTTTTTTCGAGCATTCGTAATTACACCAACGTAACGAGCAAAAAATACATAATTTTCTCTCATTTTTTCAAATCTTTTCATCTTTAAAATGTTTTACAAATTATTTGGAATGTTCGTAATTTTCTCACATTTTTTCGAACTTTGTAATTACAACAACGTAAAATCTTTCCATCTCATTACAAATTATTTTTTATCGCAAAAAATAATTCATTAATATTTTAAAAAATTAAGAACACTTGAAAAAATCCAGCTCCTTACATCAGTGTAATTACGAAACTTTGTAAAAATTCAGCTCGTTACATCAGTGTAATTTTGAACACTTTGAAGAAATTCAGCATGTTACATCAGTGTAATTTCGAAACCATTAAAAAAATTCAGCTCGCTACATCAATGTAATTACATTAATGTAAGATTATATATTTAATTATGTACTTAAAAAAACATTTCAATAAAAAACTTATGCTGTTTTTTAGAAATGAATAATTGTTTCATTAAAGATTTTTTTAAAAATGGGCAAAAAATTTTGAAAAAATATCGAAAATAATAATGTATATAGAACTTCAGCTCCTTACGTCAGTGCAAAACGCCGTTGCATCAGTGTAATTACGAACACTTTGAAAAAATCAGATCGTTACTTCAGTGCAAATTACGAACATTTTAAAAAATTTTGACAAAACTATACTTGAATTAAAGATAAAAAAGTGACAAATTTAATGGTGAAATTTTTATAAAAAAATAATAATGTATATAAAAGTTATGAAAGTTTAAAAAATTGAAGAGTAAACTTTTTTAAAAAAGGAATCAAGTACACCCACCAAATGTCAAAAATACCCTTAAACAAATCTCATCCGCTTGTTTTTCCAGATTTAATATGGACCACTCATTTTAAAACACATTATTTAAACAACCAATCAAAATTAGTTAATGGGTTACCACACTTGGAGTGGGTTACCAATGGAACCATCCCATAGAGGATTAAATTTTTGATAACACTTATCTTTTGTTACAACCCATTAACTATTGTCCAATGGTTACTTTAAAAAGGTAAATTTATAGGATCGTGTCACGTGTTAATTTTTTTTAATAAGAAGGGCATTTAGGACATTTGTCATTTATGTAAAGTTTTCCCCAATTTTTTTTAAACATTCATAACTTTTTTATACTATATATTTTTTTTAATTTTTTGATGTCATGTATTTACATCATTGTAACGAGCTTTAAGATAGCAAATTAATTAGAATTTTTTTTCTAACAATGGTAAATTACAGTAATATAACACAAAATGAAGTAATGTAACACAAAATGAAGTAATTTACAATGACATAATTAACGGTGACGTAACACATTATTTACAGTGATGTAATTTTCTCTTTAATTCTCGTTAAGTAAGTGTCATAAGACGAGATCTTATAACACTTAGTTTACAACTCGATACATATTACAAATTAACATAGAACAACTATCATCCACCACCTGAGTCGATTAAGGGTAGTAAGACTAGTTCTTACTATGGCTTAATGGCAACATGGTGACTATATGGAACAATTATCATCCACCACCTAAGTCGATTAAGGGTAGTAAGACTAGTTCTTACCATGGCTTAATGACAACATGGTGACGATATGGAACAGCTAGAATGATAATCATGATAATGTAACTTCATGATAACAACATCATTCACACATCAGTTAACATAAAGTAATAAGACAAGTTCTTATTTAACCTTGTTAACAACAATGAGAATACACATCGTGGTAGAGGTAAATCGGATGCATTGTAATCTGATTACGTGAGGATTAGAATGGATTCCTTTTAGGCTCTATGCGTTACAAGTTGAGAACAATTATCATCCACCACCAGAGTCGATTAAGGGTAGTAAGACTAGTTCTTACCACGGCTTAATGACAACATGGTGACTATATGGAACAACTAGAATGATAATCATGATAATGTAACTTCATGATAACAACATCATTCACACAGCAGTTAACATAAAGTAATAAGACAAGTTCTTATTTAACCTTGTTAACAACAATGAGAATACACAACGTGGTAGAGGTAAATCGGATGCATTGTAATCTGATTACGTGAGGATTACAATGGTTTCTTTTTAGGCTCTATGCGTTACAAGTTGAGAACAAATAACAAGTCGTTAACTAACACTTTTAATATTTAAAAGTGATCAACAGTTAAACCCACAAGTAATAGAATAATACAAGGAGTATATTAAGTAAATCTAATATCCTTAATACATATAAGGGTTATCTATACTTCGGTTTGATAACTAAACCCTATTATTATATTATTCTATACATGATATAACAGGTGATCAACTAATGAGATGAACATGTGATATGAAGATGGATATCGATAGTTGTATTGCAAGTAGTGTGGAGTTCTAGTAGTTATGTGGTGGGATGTTGGCTAGGCCTTGGTTCCCTTACATATGCCCTATATATAAGCATAACTACGAGGACGATATATTACTTGTGAATATAACTATTGAGAAGCCATTGGGTGAACGGGTGAATCAAACCACATACAAGTAACAAGAACTACATTGTGATTGTGCATGTGAACAAATCAAGGTTTTCAATTATCATACTTATGAACTCACCAACCTAGTGTTGACTTTGTTTAAATACATGTGTTCTCAGGTGACGAACTGGTTTAGTACCCATATGCAAGAACTAAGCTAGTGGACTCTTAGAAGACCTAGCTTCATTTTGTGTTGCATACTTTTGATATGACAAAAGAGTGAATCATATTTTGTATATCTTGTACAGTTACAAGATAGAAGCCACAGTGATTCTTTTGGGAGAATTACTTAGTTAAATTATGAACATGACTATGTAATTTTACTTTCTAATTCTATTTCATGTCATGTTAGCATTTCTCATTTATTAATCATATGCTGTGTAAACAATCTGATCATTCTGATTATCACAACGATATCGCGCCCCGGGAACCGTCCGTCTGACGGGAAAGTCGATCCGTTCCCGCCGGCTTAGGGTGTTAGACCAGAGTTTTCATCAAAGCAAGTTCCTATTTGTAATCATCTATACATGTATAAGTTGCAGATTTCATACATTATGGTTGCTGATTGTGGTTGAGCTCTTTGGGTTTTTGTGTATAATGTTTACTAGTTTAAAGTTTCTCTATATTACCATACCTAATGATATCTTATCATACAATTGTACATATAAATGTATGTGAAAGGTTATTATTAAATGATGTTTAATATAACTACTAGTATGCTACTTCATGTCCATCTTATGTAACTAGTATGTTTGTGGCATCTAAATTAATTAGTTTGTATTGTGTCTAACATTCTTAAGTTTTAAATGTTGGCTCACCCTTGAGACGATCACTATCCAAGTTGTTTGGTTGTATTACTAGTCATGGTGCTTTAATAATAATATAGATTGGTGTAATGCATAAAGTATTATAAGACAATAAAATATTTATTTTAATGTATTCAACTAACTTATTAGTATTAGAGGTAATTAATAGATATTTCATACATCACAAAATAGTTGCAAATAAACATTAGTATCTAAGATATTTTACATGTTGGAATACTATTGTAGTTGTTATAAATATTGAATAAAAGAATGTATAAAGTATTTGTAATATAATTTCCATGTATCAATGTAGTTATACATTCTTACATGAAACTATTATTAAAGATAATAATAATAATCTTTATAATAATAATAATACTAACTTCACTATCAATATTAACAATATTTCTGTTTGCAAAATATTAATCATTCATTCAATATAATATCATATTTTAGGTTAACATTATTGTTTATAATAATCTAAAATAAATATAATTAAGGAATTAAAAGGCAAAATAGATATGATTTGTTTAAGCTTAAAAGTGTTAGCTAATATTTAGGAAAATTCTAAGTAATCTTTATAACAGAGTGGTAGATGACAATGTTAACTTTAGGTTATACCTAGTAATACTTATAAGAATATATAAAAATTTTAATATGCATTCCAATTGAATTTATTATTATATAAAAATATAATGGGATGATCGTACTCATATAGAATTATATTAGTACTAAACTAGTATTCATATTAATCATCTTACTGGGTTTATATAAGACATGCACAACTAGTTACTAAATCACCATATTTTATGATCATATATGTGTAGAGAATTTGTTATTCCCTTAATCACTTTATATGTAGAGATACATGTATATCTATATATATAATCGCCTATCCAATTTTTATTATTCACTTGCATATACATAGATTCTTGCAACTTTTAAAAACACTAGAGATGTTTACATTTGTAAAACATTGGATTAAGGTTTTTAAGGTTTTAAATTCCCGTATATATATATATACAACTCACCTAAATCACTCTTCAAACGTCTCACTCGTTGGCTTCGTTAAACATTTTTATTAATTAACTAATTATTATGAAACATATTTTAACCTATTTAACCCAAATGCTCAACCACTTTGATTTATCTGTTTAAACATGTAACATCACTGTACTTCTGGTTGTCCGTACATCCGTACGATTGTACTGTTACAACCTGAGATTTTATTGATTTTAATGTAAATAAACTATTGGATGCATTATTTGATGAATTATCACTGTTATTGGTATGCATGCTTAGAACATATTATTATAAGCGTAAACCATGGGATGTTTAGTTGTAACTCAACTAAACAGAACCAGAGAGTTTATCGCAGATGATTACACGAATTATGGATTATTGTTTTGGAATGAAAGGAATTAGGAGTTTGTTATGGCTTGATTGCTAAACATAGTCAAGGACACATGGTCATGGTTTATCGAAATAGCGGTGGGACGGTGTAGGGGAGGTTGCAATCTACCTCTACATATGCCCTATACATATGCATATTTCGGTCTATCATGGATGTGTCAGTGACTTGGGTTTAGTGGGTTTTGGATTGGGATTTATAATATTAAAGTTAATAAATAATAAAAGTTTAATTAGAAATAAATACGCGATGGTGAGGTTACGAATACAAATTAAACGCGAATATTAGTTCGGAAATATTAACTTAACAATGTATTCGCGTGGGCGACGATTCACACGAATATGATTATTAAGAATAATATTCCGAAACGATGTTCCATAAATCGTAAATCGAATCGAAATACGATACGAGCGTTGGATTCGCAAAGGTGACGATCTTTACGAATACGTACGTAAGTAACGCGTTTCGATGAGATGATTAAATAATATCTGACGATATTAAATTTATAAATGGAAACTAAAAAAAATATTTATTAGGAATCAGGACCTTAAACGAGAACGCACAAATTAATTGATTTAAATAATTAATTTAATGAGATTAAACGGAGTTATTGCATGTAAACGATTTCATTTAAATTCATTTTATTTAAAACGAAATATGATTATTTAAACACTTTAATGTTTTAATTAAAAACCGAGCAAAACCGATCATTTAATAGTGTTAGCGCGATAAAGACGAGACCGAACGCACGGGAACGCGATAGTCATAAGAGGTGGAAGACTCCACCATCTTCTTCATTATTCAACCTCTTCTCCCTCTCCAAAACACACTCTCACGTCCACACTCTCTCTCTACCTTCTCTCTACGATTGCGAGCTCGTTTCTCGACGGATTCGCGTAAACTCGGTGGCTATACAACCGCGTGATCAAGGAGAACAAGGAAGTACAAGAAAAGTCCACGTTTGATTTGTATTTTGAGGTAAATCTTGTGTTTATTTTCGGTTTCTCACTCTAGAATAAACGATGGCATTTTTCTTTGTTTGAATGTCGATGCAACCAAGTTTTAACCATACCATGAACCTGTACATACTGGAAACGACATGCACAAGGAATTCATAGGAGATTAGAGTCGAGGATAAGGATGATGATGCAGGGTTCGCGACACAAAGGAAGGGCCGAACCTTCTGTGAGCTAAAACAAACATGCCGAACCTTTCTTCATCCGGCCAGCCGAACCATGACAGCCCTTAGCCGAACCCAGGGCATCACGAACCTTTGAGGTTCGTGTAAAGTAGCCGAACCTTTTCTTTCTTGAGTGAATCATATTAATACAGACGGACCGAGGGGCTGGCCGAACCTTGGCCAGCCGAATCTATTGGATCAACCGAACCCTCGGTAACCCTACGAACCTTAGTGAGCCACGAACCCTTACACGGCTAAATCTTTGGCTAGCCGAACCCTAAGGATGTTGCAGCGAACCTTATGTCTAGGCGAACCAGAAATGTGACAGACCCAAAGTTGGCGAACCTTGGCATTTGATCTGGCTGAACCTTAGCCCTGTGTGTGGGCCGAACCTTAAGGCCGAACCCTATGAACACCGAACCTAAAGGTTAGCTGGTCCTAGGGTGGTTAAACTGAAATTCTGTCGAACTAAGAGATTAAGGGGGAACCAAGGAAACCAGAATGTTGAGTGTGTTTGAGCATACATGAAAATTCCATAAACCACCACCTTTTCTCTCTCTCTAACATGAATTTTCTTAAAAACTATGAAATGTTAAATAGATAATTAACTTAGTTTGTAACCGTAACATTTTATGTGAATAATCTAATTACATTTTCTTAACATTTAAGTGAATTTCAACGAGTTAGATTATGATGGTCGATTGAATGGAATCGTGTATGTATTTGTAAGTAAGTGTGTGGTTAACGTTACCTATGGGAATATATATGTTGCCTCATAATAAGGTTATGTTTACAATATAGTTAAAGTCTAGCAAGTCTAAACTAAATTTGAATGATAAACAGTTAGATAAGGTTGGGTTAATTCATTTTAACTTAGAATAAGTAACTAAGTTAGTAAAATACTAATGAGTTTAAAGTAAGCCTAAAGTGACACTAAATCCAATTTGAATTGCATATGATTATGAACACGAACACACCTATAATTTCAGATTTGTGAAGTCTTTTGGTTTGCATACACGAGCGCGCATTCTACGAAAACACAAATTCTAAGGACTCAGGTGAGTTCTCATAACCTCCCTTTTAAACTGTTTTGTTTTAAAAATCGGAGGTGAAACATGTATACCAATTTTTAATATTATTTTGTTAACACATGGATGACACTTGCTTAATTGTATGAATTCCATATTTATGGGTTATCATATTCCATGAGTTGTTACTATTGATTTCGGTAATTCGTAACGACTGCATGTATTGTCACGTGGAGTTTGCCACATCCGTGTGTCGTTGTTTTTGACTTCGGTCATCTACAATGAGACATGTATTGTCACGTGGAGTTTGCCACATCCGTGTGTCGTTGTTTTTTACTTCGGTCATCTACAATGAGACATGTATTGTCACGTGGAGTTTGCCACATCCGTGTGTCGTTGTTTTTGACTTCGGTCATCTGCAATGAGACATGTATTGTCACGTGGAGTTGCCACATCCGTGTGTCGTTGTTTTTGATTTATAATATTTGAGATGGTTGATAATAGAGATTTGTTGAATATTTATGTGCTTGACTATCTATGATTATTTACGATTAACTGAGGTGTGTGGTTATGTGTTGGAATATGTGTTTGGATTATGTGTGATATTGTGATGGATTATCTCGCAGGTGCCATGTGGATTTCTATGGAAAACTCTAAACTCTATCTTTGTTTTATAAAACTATTTTGTAAAACATTTTTTTAAATATAAAAACTTATGATTACTCACCAACTACTCCGTAGTTGACACTTGATTTTTCTACATGTTTCAGGTAATGAAGCTAAGTAGGTTGAGGAAGGAGAATTCATACTTTTGGAAATCATCATATAGGATCTTGGACTTAGCTAATTAACTGAAATTCTGGCGACTTGAATTTAGTTAAATAGTTAATTCTCTTTTGTAATTGATGTAAACATTTTCACGATGAACATGATTTTTGTGTAATTAATTTGGTTGATTGAATGATATATGATGATTTGATTTAGATGCCCACGAGCTTTTGAACAATCTACACATCCCTCGTGGCTTCCCGACGTTTCCGCCATCGGTCGGGGTGTTACAGATTGGTATCAGAGCCTGGGTTATAGGGAATTAGGTTACTAGAAATGGTTGACCTAGTCTATAACCATAGGATACCCTAGTATGAATTATTTCATACACTAGTTAGTATATTCAGGATTTCATACTTATGTGTTTATTACATGTTAATTGAACTCCTGTTATACATCCGATCTATATATGTTGTTTACTAATTATTTGCTTATTTGTGCCCTAATGACTCGATAAGGACATACTCGTGGTGTATTGTAAAGGTGGTGGGATGCTGGTTTGGGCGGTTGCGACCTACCCTTATCATATGCCCTATATATATACCATTTACAGTACATCGGGTGGATGTCAGTATTGAGGAATAAGGGAACTACCCGTTTGGGACACTAATCTGCTTATGAACTTAACTGCTTAGGAATTTATCTGCTTTAGGAATTATCTGTTAGATCTCTTGATCTCCAGACAAGGACACACTCGTGGTATACTACAAAGGTGGTGGGACGGTGTAAGGGAGGTTGCGATCTACCCTTGCATATGCCCTATACATATACCATTTGTAGTATATTAGGGGTATGTCAGTGTCAGGAACTTAGGATATTATTAGGAAATGTTGTAAGGTTGATGTTGTTGGTATGTTGGATTGAGGTTGTTTTAGATTGACATTTTTGGATGATCATATTTGATAAACACTTATAAAATCACTTGTGAACATACTTATTGGACACGTAGGGTGCATAGGATTAACGAACGATATGAGTGATTAGTGATGGAATATGGACTTGGGTGATGATATAGACACTTGGCGATAATATAAATGCATAGTGATGATACTAACACTTAGTGATGGTATGGACACTTGATGAGAATAACTTATAGGGAGGATATGAACGCTTAGTGACAATAAGAGCACTCAGTGATGATACGAACCCTCATTGATAATTATGGACATTGGGATTTGGTATGGACTTTTAGTGAACCTAGTCATTAGGTGAACCTAATTGTCCAAGGGAACTAGAGACCACTTCACTCAAAATTATCCTACCTAGGATAAGGTTTGTGAAGTGAGAATATGGTAAGATACATGATACACCCTAAATGCTAACAAGGGCATAATCGTGGTGCAATGGAACGGTGGTGGGACGGTGTAGGGGAGATTGCGATCTACCTCTGCATATGCCCTATATATAAGCTTGTTGCATTGCATCGGGAGGTTGTCAGTGTTGGCATAGGGTGGAGAATGTATGAAACTTAGGAATAGTTAGTTAATATTAGTTATGACCAACTAGGACACTTAGTATAATTCTAGGAAATTTAAAATTTTTATGAGTTTAATGACATATAGGAGAAAAATATAGTTCCTATATGTAATCTTAACTGTCTAAATGAACTCATTTGACCATTGTTTGTATAACTTACGTTGTAAACGGTAGTAACATGTTTCTAATACCTCAGAAACATGCCGCCGCGCCGTCACAACGAAGATGACTCGAACAATGGGGATATTAACAACAATAATGCCAACTTCGGCATACAAGAGTTAGCAACACTTATCTCTGGATTGGTGAATCAACTAACTCAAGCAAATCAGAATATCAATCAGAACAGAGGTGGTGCGAACCCGCCAACTTGCACGTTCAAGCACTTCAACTCCTATAACCCACTGAAGTTTACAGGTTCTGAGTCAGCCACTAGTCTGCTGCAGTGGTTCGAGAGTATGGAGAACACTTTTATCAACAGTGACTGCCCCGATAACCTGAAGGTTCGTTATGCCACAAGTGTTTTCCAAAAGAGAGCACTAACATGGTGGAATGGGGAAAAACGAACTAGGGGAGTTGATGCTGCCTTAGCGCTAACATGGAAAGAGGTCAAAAAATTGATGACCACTGAATTCTGTCCTCGCAGCGAAATGAGGAAGCTTGAGACTGAGTTGTGGGAGCTCAAGCAGGAAAGCGGGGAAAACGTTATCTACAATACTCAGTTCCATGAGTATAGCCTGCTGGTACCTCATCTTGTGACACCTTTGGAGAGAGCCATAGAGAAGTATATCGGCGGGTTGCCGATGCAGATCCAGGATACTGTCTACGGAAGCAACCCCCAAACACTTGAGGCTGCTATCCGCTTATCTGCCACACTGACTGATAACCATGTGAAAGCTGGAACACTCACAAAGAAAGGGACGAAGAAAACTGAGGTGAAGTCTGCTGCAAAAGAAACAAAGACTGAGGTCAAGACTGAAGCTGCTAGTTCTTCTAAAGGTAGCAACAAGAAGAGAAAGACCAGAAATTTTGTGGTCACTGCTCCTGCTGCTAAGTCTACGCAGCAATCATCAAACAACACCACTGCAAGAAATTATATTGGAAACACTCCCCAGTGTAATACTTGCAGATATCATCATTTTCCGAACCTGCCTTGTCGCATCTGCAACAACTATGGCAAGTTTGGCCATTTTGCAAATGTCTTCCGGAGTGCACTGTAAGCACAAAGGATGCAACATGCTCCTCTTGCATTGCCTGCTCCGAAAGCTCAACCGATACAAGCTGCACCTGTTCGCCAGGTACCTGCACAGGCAAAAGCCTGTTATGAGTGCGGCGAAGTGGGTCACTTCAGGAATCAGTGCCCAAAGTTGACTGGAGATAATCAAAGGGTGGCAAGAGGCTGGACGTTCCAACTGAATGCTCCAGCTGCTCTAGCCAACCAGGACGTGGTCAACGGTACATTTCTGATCAACAACTCTTATGCATCTGTCTTATTTGATTCTGGTGCTGATAGGAGTTTCGTTTCATATGATTTTGAATGCTTGCTTGGTAGAACACGTACATATTTAGATAAACCGTTTAACGTGGAGGTGGCTGACGGAAACACTATTTAGATAAACCGTTTGCGCAATCGATAGAAAGTTCTTTATTTATTTCCTCACATTATATAGATGACCACAGCTTCACTATGTCAACGCATTGGTCGTCAGTTTTATTTCTTATCTCCTTGACTTATTGCTCTACTTCATCCTATAAGTTATAGCCTACTAATTTCTTGTCATGATAAGATTTTCGACGTATCTCTTTGTCATGAATACTCTTGGTGTACATATTTTATCTAACCTACGTCTTGAAGTGATGAAAAAGGTGCATTAGGTCTGAGCGTGATCTTCACTGGTTATCCTCCAGCTGCTCTAGCCAACCAGGACGTGGTCAACGGTACATTATCCTCTATCCCTTGAGATTGAAATTTCTACTTTACTTCACTGCAGTCCTTCCATACCGCTTAATCCTAGTAACGAAACTACTTTCTCCGGTGACAATCTAGATTAGTTGTCCTTCTTGTTAATTATATTCATTTTCTCTTGACGATGTTTGTACGAGTGCTCTCCGATGCAAATCCACCCTATGGTCAAAATCTCCAAAGTGCCCAAACTCTTCAATTTCAGGATATCTCTTCCTCCACTATGGAGTGGTCGGTACTCAACTAGAGTCTTTCTTGTAAATACTCGTGACTTCGGCTTGTTGGATTTTATAAATTGTATAGCATGAGAATTATTGTAGTTGTTAAAATTTTGTTTAAATGTTTTTAACTATTCTACTACTTGTCATAACATTTTGCACTAACACTATCCCAATATACCGAACATAGTTTATATATAGGGCATACGTAGAGTCAGGCTACTTGCCTGATCAGCCGCCAGCCCACCACTGTTTCGATATATTACGATAGTGTCCTTTCCAAACATATTTGACTGTAAATATGTTAGTATATACTTAGCTATAAATCAAACATTTACTATAACCTACTACACAAGTTCATAAGATTCACCTTGATGCTATGATGCACATACCATTTCTTGCAGTTGGTCTTCATTGCTTCTCAAAACATTTATTGGCATTATAAAATCTTCTAATCGAAGATTAAAACCTTCACCATTAATTCTTCACTTCTTCTTTTTCCTATAATCATCGATTCTAACTGTTTGAAGCTCGTCTTTTCCTAATGGTATTAATTACTTTCCTTCACCTTGCTATAATTTGGTAGCTGGTACTGATCGTCGTGTGTCCATGCGTATGGAGGTATCATTTGTCAAAACAATGAAGTTCTTCAAACAATAATAGGATGCCTTGCCCAATCTCATCCATGACCTTCGATATACTGTACACAAAATGACCTTCGCGTCTTCCCTTTTACCTTGCTATCAATGAAATATCTTGATCACTCTTATGATCAATAGGAACACATTCTTCTGTATTGTTCGTATATGCTGTCTTTATTTGGTTTAGCATCAGGGATTCGATTGAAGGATTCAATAGAAAAGGGTTTCAATGTTGAAATGGTTTGCTTAAGAAATAGCATTTTTGGAACAAAATTTCGAGTGATAGAATAAATTAAAATTCATATTGAAGGTTCACATTCCCGCTGTGTGAACTAAGGAATGACCTCTCAAAAACATATAATTCCAATACTTCTACTTTAGCTATCAAGAATTTGGGAGTGGTTAAGTTAAAGGCATGTTCAGTAGAGTCGCAAACAGAATAAACTGTTGACGAAAGTTTAGAGATCGAAGTTGAACTATTAAGGATAATAGAAATAGTAATCAAAGACAACAATGGTCGTTGGTGACTAACCTAATGTCGATATAAGAAACGATGAAATGAAGAGTTTCTCAAGTTTATACATATGATAATCTGAATATGAAGGTGGAGTGTGTGTCGCATAACTTTAATGTCATCACATGTTTTCTCCTTGGTCTTCGTGATTTTTCACTCACTCGTGTAGTCTTGTAGTCAGTTGAAGAGTACGCATAGTTGATGGTCATAATCAAACTTCTGTGGATATATATAAATTCGTTAAAGAAGTACAAAGGAATTTTGAAATTTATAGAATAAAAACAAAAGATTCTTGGACGCCTTAAAAGGATTGGAAGTCGACAACATAAGTACCTTGATAACAAAGAGGTCATGATTCCCATAATATTTGAGGTAAAAAGAAGATAAGAATACGGGAACTCCCTTTCCAATGGGATAGAATGAATGAAGAGAAGATAACGTACCATATAATCATCGTTGACCTCTTGTGACTTAAATCCTATGCTCAGCTCCCAATGTCAACTAATGTTTGTTTCAGTAATCATTAACATAACAAGTATTTATACGTATATACATAAACATTATGTTCAAATTTTATTTTATGTGTGTCTTATAACTTCCCATGTAACTTCAAATTCACCATTATGTGTGCACCCATAATCCTGAATTTAATTTGCATGGTTGTTCTCGTTTAACCATTCGTGTGCTTCATATGCCTGGGGTATTCATGGTCTCACTAGTATCATGTTTCTATTTGTTTAGGCCCCTAGATTACTCGGGTTAAATTCTAGGAACTTATCCTAAGGTTCCTAATTCGCGAAAACCTTTGCTCTGATACCAACCTGTTACAACCCAACCAGGGGGCTTGACTACCGATTGATTCGAAACACAAAGTAGCGGAAGACAAAATAAATATATTACAATTCAACCAAAGGTTTAGTCTAAGTATCTAATTTGTTTACAACAAATCTAAAATATGATTTAACTAGTGGGAGATTTTCTAGAGTTATTGGGTCCATCAAGGTATCAGCACACTTTATTAATCTTTAAGCCAAGTTCTTCAGTTTTACATCCAGTATTCTTGTACTAGCAACCAAGTATCCGAGCCATACATGTTTCTAATTACCTGAAAGACATGCTAAAATACGTCAACTATAAAGTTGGTGAGCTCATGAGTTTTAGTTTACAGACACAATAATAAATAGCATGTGATAATTCAATATCAATACAACCAACCATGTGCCATGCTCAGGCGTCTGCCTCTTATAATGTTAGCCCGTAATATGGTCATTCTAATCTACTTCCCATTCCGAGACCCGTTCCTGCCCTCGGTGTAAATATGTCATGATGAATATATGCCACAACGGTTGACATTAACCTCAGTGGGGTTTCAACCCTATTTTTATAAGGCCACCCTTTCGGGCCACTATGCGTGGGGGATTCCCCAAGTACTACTACCCATATACCCACCGGCTCTCCTCCGGAGTTAATGGCTGTAAATTATGCTTCATGTCTAGGGGAAGCAATTATATTTGAAACGGACGTTCATTATCACATAAATATAATTTTATAAACAATTTTTGGAGCATGTTTTCAGTATCCCAAAACAGTGAAAAGAAAAGGGATCACATGAACTGACCTGGTTGCTTTAACTGGTTCATTTTGTTCCTATACAAACACGTCATCGTGCTACTATGCATGATTTGCTATGTTCCCAGATGTGACATCCAGTACCAGATCGTCCGGCAAGTCCGTACGGTATGTGTACTTTCACTATTTACTATGTGTAAATACATGTTTGTGAACAGTACTTGTATTAACAGAATTCGAAATACAAGAAACAGTTGTACGTATTTATGTGTAAACTTAAATGCCGTAAGTACAACACTCGTTATAAACAATAGTTGTTAGTATTTAGGTGAAAACCTAAGTACAGATAATACAACGAAACAAGAGAAACAACAGTGTTCAAGCAAATAACAAGAACAAGTCGGTTGCGATCTGATATCCATAGATGACAGGAATCAAATGGCCGATAAATCAGAGTGAAAACAATGTGATAACAGGATGTTTAGTTGAGTCCGATAGTGAGGAAACACAATTCAAACACAATTTGCACTGTTATTTCAGAATAGCGAACTGACAGTGTGTTTGCGTGGGTGACGATTCACACAAACATATCTGTGAGTTTAACATTCTGAAATAGTGACTGAAAAGTAAAAAACAAACGTCGGAAAGCAAAACCATCGTCGTGTTCGTTCGGGTGACGATTCGAACGAATACGCGCGATGGTGACGCATTCTGACGAAACGCAAACGAAACACGACACGAACGACAATAAATTAAGAAAATATGATATTTTATATTTTTACAATTTTGAAACTCATCAAAATAAATAAAACAACTCTTTTTATTATAAAACATGTAAATTACGCGTTACGAACCTGAAACGCAACGAAAACACGAACTAAGCAAGCGAAACGAACCTGAATACCCCCGGGGTATATAAACATCGAATGAACTCATTTCTTTCATTTCCACCATTTCCTCTCTCTCTCTCTGTAACTCCCATTTCCGGATTCCACCCCTCACCACCAATTCCAACCTTCAATCCTTCGTATCTCACTCGTTTGTGGACGAAATCGGGTGTCCTTGGTGTCCACGCGTAGCTCTCAACCTCCGCTACAAGGAAGTACAACATATCTGAGCTTTTGACCGGCCAAATTTGAGGTATGAGCACAAGAAATTTCGGGAAATAGGGTTTTCATGTTATGAGTTCGATCTATCACTTTAGCCGACCCTAAACCCACTTTCATGACCACTATACCATCGAGAATCACATGTCGCATAGTACCATCATGTAAACAACCTCAGAACCAGCTAGATCGAGGAGGAGGATGATGATGGGAAGCTGCAACAAGTTCAAGAGTCTGCTAGCGTTTTGGCCGAACTTTGCATGGGCTACACGAACCTGCATATTCGACCGAACCCATGAGAATGAACGAACCTCCACCGAACCTAACTATCATAGCCGAACCTTTCATGGAGGCTCCCGAACCCTGGTGCCACAAACCCTAGCTGAACCTATGACCAGCACCCTTATGGCCGAACCTTTGAGTTTGCTGCGAACCATTTGCCCAAAACTAGCCAAACCTTAGAAGGAGTATCGCGAACCCATGACCGAACCTATGGACAACAGAAGTGGCGAACCTACCTTTGAACAAACCTGCAAGGTGCCTTGGCCGAACCTTTGCTGACCAAGCTGGACCAGCTGGAGATCAGCCGAACCATGCATCATTGCCAGACCTTTCAGGCATAACGAACCCTGTACATGAGAACTAATCAGCCGAACCATTCTTTAAAACAAACCTTGGAGTTGGGGCAGGAAGGTTCGTTGGTCGAGGGATAACCATATAGATGATTTTTGGCCTAACTTACCTCACATGCAGCCCACACCTTCGGCCCAAACCAGGACTCCCACTTCGGGCCCATGTCATCCTAGCCGGCCACCCTATTAATTCGGCCCATGGCAGACCATGCGGCCTAAGGCCTTGGTTTAGTACCACTGCTCGGCCACTATGGCTCCAGGGATTCGAGGCCCATTGTTTTGGCCCACTTGGATTTTGATGGTTCATGATGTGACCGGCCCAATTTATTGGCCCAACCGTGTTACCCACTTCCTATTCGATCCACACACAATAGGCCCTACAACTCATTCGGCCCAAGGATTTTGTTGTTAGGCCCAACACTATCACATTTGGCCTACATGGATTTGTTTGTAATCAAACACACTAAAACAATTATTATTGATAACCTACATGAAACTTTCTTAGTTTACTACAAAGGTGGCAAGTTTGAGTTAGTTTTTCTAAAATCTAAAATCATGTATATAGAAATGTTAACAAGTGATTTAAGGGTGGATTGGACCAAAGCAATCATGATGCAAGGATTATATTACAAGACACAAAGAGTAATTAACATGTAACTTAAAACTTAAATTCTACATTTAAGAACTCTGTTTGTCATGATGCTAATTCAAGTGGAACAAAAGGTCGACAACGAAGTGTACTAACCCGATACTTAGTAGGTACGTGATAACAAAAATCCTTAACAACTTAATAGGGCCGAATGATGACCGCGACTCACGTGTGTTAGTCAATTCAGGGCTAACACATATACATGCCCATGAATCAGTTACAAACAATACTTATAGATTACATACAACGTGAAATCAATACAGGATCGTGAATACACAACAAGTACAATCAAGAGAGCGTACATTTCTTGTTTGAGCTAAGTCAACCACTACAACAACAAGGTGAGTTCATATGCCCCTTTTCTTTAATCTTAACTGATTTTCAACTCACGGGGCTGAGAAACATGCTTACTTTTATTTACTTAAAAGTTTTAATGTTTAACATATTGCTTATATTATGATTAGATAATGTTGAATTGCTTATTATCGTTTATCATTGTATGCATGCTTGTATGATCTTGATATGATAGAGATAACTCAGATGAATATGATAAGATAACTTCATAACTCATCAACACAATAGAATAACATAGTTGTAAGATTTTATCTTATAACACTTAGTTATTCTTACACGAACAAACATTGGGATAATCACACGATAACATAAAGGCAACAACCACAAAACCCAAGAATGCTAGGAAGATAATACATCTTCATAATAACATTCAACACAAGAGTTAAGTAAGTGTCATAAGACGAGATCTTATAACACTTAGTTTACAACTCGATACATATTACAAATTAACATAGAACAACTATCATCCACCACCTTAGTCGATTAAGGGTAGTAAGACTAGTTCTTACTACGGCTTAATGGTAACATGGTGACTATATGGAACAATTATCATCCACCACCTGAGTCGATTAAGGGTAGTAAGACTAGTTCTTACCACGGCTTAATGACAACATGGTGACTATATGGAACAGCTAGAATGATAATCATGATAATGTAACTTCATGATAACAACGTCATTCACACAGCAGTTAACATAAAGTAATAAGACAAGTTCTTATTTAACCTTGTTAACAACAATGAGAATACACAACGTGGTAGAGGTAAATCGGATGCATTGTAACCTGATTACGTGAGGATTACAATGGATTCCTTTTAGGCTCTATGCATTACAAGTTGAGAACAAATAACAAGTCGTTAACTAACACTTTTAATATTTAAAAGTGATCAACAGTTAACCCCACAAGTAATAGAATAATACAAGGAGTAGATTAAGTAAATCTAATATCCTTAATACCTATAAGGGTTATCTATACTTCGGTTTGATAACTAAACCCTATTATTATATTATTCTATACATGATATAACAGGTGATCAACTAATGATATGAACATGTGATATGGAGATGGATATCGATAGATGTATTGCAAGTAGTGTGGAGTTCTAGTAGTTATGTGGTGGGATGTTGGCTAGGGCTTGGTTCCCTTACATATGCCCTATATATAAGCATAACTACTAGGATGATATATTACTTGTGAATATAACTATTGAGAAGCCATTGGGTGAACGGGTGAATCAAACCACATACAAGTAACAAGAATTACATTGTGATTGTGCATGTGAACAAATCAAGGTTTTCAATTATCATACTTATGAACTCACCAACCTAGTGTTGACTTTGTTTAAATACATGTTTTCTCAGGTTATGAACAGGTGTAGTACCCATATGCAAGAACTAAGCTAGTGGACTCTTAGAAGACCTAGCTTCATTTTGTGTTGCATACTTTTGATATGACAAAACAGTGAATCATATTTTGTATATCTTGTACAGTTACAAGATAGAAGCCACAGTGATTCTTTTGGGAGAATTACTTAGTTAAATTATGAACATGACTATGTAATTTAACTTTGTAATTCTATTTCATGTCATGTTAGCATTACTCATTTATTTTTCATGTGCTATGTAAACAATCTGATCATTCCGATTATCACAACGATATCGCGCCCCGGGAACTTTCTGCCCAACGGGAAAGTCGATCCGTTCCCGCCGGCTCGGGGTGTGTCAGATTGGTATCAGAGCCATGGTTATAGAGAAATATAGGTCATATTACTTAAACGGTTTGGCCTAGACTGTAACATAGGGACCCTCATGTAGAGATCATATGACATAGGACTCTATTTGCATGTGTCTTCTGCATCTGATCACTGCACTAACCGATTTTCTTTCGGTTATGATCAGAATGCCGCCGAGAAGACCACCACTAGTTATACTGCCAGCACCACCACATGATTCAGCACCGTACTCATCTACACCTTCACCTACTGACTCTCCTACACAACCACCTCCACCTCCGCCACCACCTGTTCATCAATTGGATCCTGCGACTATAGCGCTGACCACTTTGCTAACCAGTCAACTGAGGGATGTAATCCCGGAGATGATGAACCGGATTAACAGCAACAACAGTAATATCGCCAACTCATCTGGAGAAGGCAGTGGAAATACCAGGCATCATCAAGACTACTCCTACAAGAACTTTGTGGGATGCAAGCCATCGAGTTTCAGTGGCAGTGAAGTATCCGTCGGATTGATCCAATGGATCGAGAAGATGGAGACAACTCTGGAGATTAGCAACTGTCCTGAGCAGTATAAGGTGAAGTATGTTGCTGGTTCATTCCACAAACGAGCATTAACTTGGTGGAACGCTCAAGTTCATACTAGAGGCGGGGATGAGGCTCTGTCAATGCCTTGGGATGACTTCAAAGCCATACTGCAGGCGGATTTTTGCCCAAGAAATGAACTCAAGAAGGTTGAGACTGAGTTACTCAATCTTCTTATGATTGGTGCTGGGCATCTGGCCTACACCACAAGATTTCACGAGCTAGCATCATTGGCACCGGATATAGTGCCAACACTGGAGAAGAGAATTGAACGGTATATCGGGGGATTACCGGCTTGTATGAAAGGTTTTATTCTTGCTGCTCATCCAACAACCCTGGAAATGGCTGTTACTCTGTCATCAACAATGACAGATGTGATGGTTTCCTCTGGGGCGCTCAAGAAAGAGCCTGACTCAGCCAAAGCTGGAACTTCAAGAAAGCCGGATAAGAGGCCAGCTAAGAAACAAAAAGTGGTCAAGAACTTCGCTGCGACCACTCAGACACCGATGCTCAACCAACCACCACCATTGCAGATCAGAAGGCCCTACACTGGCACTACACCTTTGTGCAACACATGCCAGTATCATCATTTACCAAGCATCCAGTGCAGACACTGCAGTAACTGTGGGAGGTTTGGTCATCTGGCAGCCCAATGCAGGAGCCCGAGGGCTCAGAACAGAAACAACAACGCAGCCACTACTGCTGCTGCTGATAACAGGTCATGCTACACTTGTGGCGAACCTGGTCATTTTTCAAGGGATTGTCCCAAGAAAGCTCAACCAAGGGCTCCGGCAGCAAGAGGACGAGCCTTTCAGATTGGAGCAGCTGTGGCTCGACAGGACCCGAACGTGATCACGGGTACATTTCTCTTATCTGAATTCTATGCATCCATATTATTTGACACTTGTGCGGATTAGAGTTTTATCTCATCCGATTTTGCATGCCATCTTAATTATGTTGAGGAATTGTTAGACTCCCCTTACACTATTGAGATAGCAAACGGCAAACAGATCACAGTAGACACAGTACTTAGGAATTGCCCACTAACACTTGGTGATCACACATTTTCCATCGACTTGATACCGATGGAGCTGGGCAGTTTCGACATCATCATCGGAATGGATTGGCTATCTCTTAACAGAGTAGAGTTCATATGTTCCGAAAAGCTACTACGTATTCCAGTGGAGAACAATGGGATTTTGGAAATTCATGGAGATCAAGTGAAACGCAGTGTCAAGATAATATCATGCATGAAGGCTCGCAAGTACCTCAGAAATCAATGTGTCGCATTCCTAGCTCACGTGGTAGAGAAAGACAAGAAAGCAATCAAGATCCAAGACGTGCCGATTGTGAAAGACTATGCGGACGTGTTTCCGGATGATTTACCGGGACTGCCACCTCAAAGATCAGTGCAGTTTCGCATTGATTTGATTCTGGGAGCGACTCCTGTAGCTAAGTCTCCTTATAGACTTGCACCATTAGAAATGCAGGAGTTTTCCAATCAATTACAAGATATACTCGATAAAGGATTCATCCGACCGAGCTTTTCCCCGTGGGGAGCTCCGGTTCTTTTTGTTAAGAAGAAGGATGGATCCTTCAGGATGTGCATTGATTACAGAGAGCTCAACAAACTTACCATTAAGAATCGGTACCCGTTACCGAGGATTGATGATTTGTTTGATCAATTACAGGGAGCTCAATACTTTTCAAAGATAGACCTGAGATCAGGTTATCACCAGCTCCGGATTCAAGAGGAAGACATACCAAAGACGTCCTTTCGTACCCGATACGGTCACTACGAGTTTATGGTGATGCCATTCAGACTGACGAACGTACCGGCAGTGTTCATGGACTTAATGAACCGGGTGTGCAAGCCGTACTTAGATCAGTTCGTTATCGTCTTTATTGATGATATACTGATTTATTCAAGAAACGAGAAGGAACACGAACAACACCTCAGAACAGTCTTGGAACTCCTGAAGGAGGAACGACTCTATGCCAAGTTCTCCAAGTGTGAATTTTGGTTAAGAGAAGTTCAATTCGTTATTAACAGTGATGGTATTCACGTGGATCCTGCCAAGATTGAAGCCATCAAGAACTGGGATGTGCCTACAACACTGATCGAGATCAGATCATTCTTGGGATTGGCGGGCTATTACAGGAGATTCATCTCGAATTTCTCTAAGATAGCCTTGCTTCTCACCAAACTCACACAGAAGAGTGAACCTTTTGTGTGGACTCAGAAACAGGAAGAGGCATTCCAAACACTGAAACAAAGATTGTGCAATGCTCCTATCTTAACACTCCCAGAAGGAAATGATGACTTTGTAGTATACTGTGATAGCCTTGGGATTGGCGGGCTATTACAGGAGATTCATCTTGAATTTCTCTAAGATAGCCTTGCCTCTCACCAAACTCACACAGAAGAGTGAACCTTTTGTGTGGACTCAGATCATTCTTGGGATTGGCGGGCTATTACAAGAGAGTCATCTCGAATTTCTCTAAGATAGCCTTGCCTCTCACCAAACTCACACAGAAGAGTGAACCTTTTGTGTGGACTCAGAAACAGGAAGAGGCATTCCAGACACTGAAACAAAGATTGTACAATGCTCCTATCTTAACACTCCCAGAAGGCAATGATGACTTTTTAGTATACTGTGATGCTTCCCATCAGGGACTCGAATGTGTTTTGATGCAACGAGACAAATTCATTGCTTATGCCTCCCGACAGCTGAAGATACATGAGAAGAACTACACAACACATGATTTAGAACTGGGAGCTGTTGTCTTTGCTTTAAATATTTGGAGACACTACCTGTATGGTACCAAGTCCACAATCTACACAGATCACAAGAGCCTACAGCACATATTTGATCAGAAGGAGCTTAACATGAGACAGAGGCGTTGGGTTGAGCTTCTGAACGATTAGGATTGTGTGATCAAATACCATCCAGGCAAAGCAAATGTTGTTGCAGATGCTTTGAGTCAGAAGGAAAGAGTCAAACCCTTGCGCGTTCGAGCAATGGGAATGACCGTGCAAACAAGTTTGAAAGATCAAATCCTACGAGCGCAACAAAAAGCAACGGAAAGAGACAATTTGAAACAAGAGCTCGATTGTGGAGCCGGGAAACATTTTGTGACAAAATAAGTTGGAGTTATCTATTATCTGGATCGTGTTTGGATCCCGGCAGTAGATGAACTCCGAACATTTTTACTTGACGAGGCTCACAAGACACGATACTCTGTTCATCCTGGTGCCGATAAGATGTACCAAGATCATAGGTCGTTTTATTGGTGGCCGGGAATGAAGAAAGATGTTGCCACTTATGTTGGCAAATGCATCACATGTGCCAAAGTCAAAGCTGAACACCAGAAACCTTCGGGTTTGCTGGAACAACCAGAGATACCACAATGGAAGTGGGAACAAATAGCTATAGATTTCATTACCAAGCTACCCCGCACTTCCAGCGGACACGATACGATTTGGGTCATCATTGATAGATTGACCAAGTCCGCACATTTCTTGCCGATCAGAGAAACGTACAATATGGAAAAGCTAGCAAGACTCTATGTTGATGAAATAGTAGTTCGGCACGGTGTGCCCTTGTCTATTATTTCTGACCGGGACAGTCGATTTACATCGCAGTTCTGGAAATCATTGCAACAATCCTTAGGGACAAGTGTAAACTTGAACACCGCTTATCACCCACAAACGGATGGACAAAGCGAGCGAACCATTCAAACCCTAGAGGATATGTTGAGGACATGCATCCTAGACTTCGGTGGAAGCTGGGACACACATTTACCACTCATTGAGTTCTCTTACAACAATATCTACCACAGAAGCATCGGATGTGCTCCGTTTGAAGCACTATATGGTAGAAAATGTCGGTCTCCAATTTGTGGACCGAAGTGGGAGACAAAAGAATTACTGGCCTGAACTTATTCAGGAGACTACTGATAAGATTGCCCATATACAACAGAGATTACAAGCAACACGTAGCCGCCAAAAGAGTTACGCCGACAAACGGCGCAAGCCTTTGGAATTCGATGTGGGTGACCGAGTCATGTTGAAAGTGTCCTCATGGAAAGGCGTAGTCCGTTTTGGGGCTAAGGGCAAGTTAGCACCAAGGTATGTCGAACCGTTTGAGATTACTCCACGCATAGGTCATGTGGCATACAGTCTCAGACTCCCTGATGAGCTCAGCGGAATACACGATGTGTTTCACGTATCAAACCTTAAGAGGTGTCTAACGGATGAATCATTGATCATACCATTGGAAGAGATACAAGTGGATGAGCAATTACATTTCATTGAAGAACCTGTAGAGATTATGGAACGTGAAGTCAAGAGACTGAAAAGAAGCCGTATCCCTATTGTGAAGGTTCGATGGAACTCCAAGCGTGGATCAGAATTTACCTGGGAGCACGAGGACAACATGAAGACAAAGTATCCCCACCTGTTCGAGAATTAGATCCCGATTTTGATGCTTAAATTTCGGGACGAAATTTCTTTAACAAGGGGAGACTGTGACATCCAGTACCAGATCGTCCGGCAAGTCCGTACGGTATGTGTACTTTCACTATTTACTATGTGTAAATACATGTTTGTGAACAGTACTTGTATTAACAGAATTCGAAATACAAGAAAAAGTTGTACGTATTAATGTGTAAACTTAAATGCCGTAAGTACAACACTCATTATAAACAATAGTTGTTAGTATTTAGGTGAAAACCTAAGTACATATAATACAACGAAACAAGAGAAACAACAGTGTTCAAGCAAATAACAAGAACAAGTCGGTTGCGATCTGATATCCATAGATGACAGGAATCAAATGGCCGATAAATCAGAGTGAAAACAATGTGATAACAGGATGTTTAGTTGAGTCCGATAGTGAGGAAACACAATTCAAACACAATTTTCACTGTTATTTCAGAATAGCGAACTGACAGTGTGTTTGCGTGGGTGACGATTCACACAAACATATCTGTGAGTTTAACATTCTGAAATAGTGACTGAAAAGTAAAAAACAAACGTCGGAAAGCAAAACCATCGTCGTGTTCGTTCGGGTGACGATTCGAACGAATACGCGCGATGGTGACGCATTCTGACGAAACGCAAACGAAACACGACACGAACGACAATAAATTAAGAAAATATGATATTTTATATTTTTACAATTTTGAAACTCATCAAAATAAATAAAACAACTCTTTTTATTATAAAACATGTAAATTACGCGTTACGAACCTGAAACGCAACGAAAACACGAACTAAGCAAGCGAAACGAACCTGAATACCCCCGGGGTATATAAACATCGAATGAACTCATTTCTTTCATTTCCACCATTTCCTCTCTCTCTCTCTGTAACTCCCATTTCCGGATTCCACCCCTCACCACCAATTCCAACCTTCAATCCTTCGTATCTCACTCGTTTGTGGACGAAATCGGGTGTTCTTGGTGTCCACGCGTAGCTCTCAACCTCCGCTACAAGGAAGTACAACATATCTGAGCTTTTGACCGGCCAAATTTGAGGTATGAGCACAAGAAATTTCGGGAAATAGGGTTTTCATGTTATGAGTTCGATCTATCACTTTAGCCGACCCTAAACCCACTTTCATGACCACTATACCATCGAGAATCACATGTCGCATAGTACCATCATGTAAACAACCTCAGAACCAGCTAGATCGAGGAGGATGATGAGGGGAAGCTGCAACAGGTTCGAGAGTCTGCTAGCGTTTTGGCCGAACCTTGCATGGGGTACACGAACCTGCATATTCGACCGAACCTGCAAGGTTCCTTGGCCGAACCTCTGCTGACCAAGCTGGACCAGCTGGAGATCAGCCGAACCATGCATCATTTCCGGACCTTTCAGGAATAACAAACCCTGTACATGAGAAGTAATCAGCCGAACCATTCTTTAAAACAAATCTTAGAGTCGGGGCAGGAAGGTTCGCTGGTCGAGGGATAACCATATGGATGATTTTTGGCCCAACTTACCTCACATGCAGCCCACACCTTTGGCCCAAACCAGGACTCCCACTTCGGTCCCAAGTCATCCTAGCCGGCCACCCTATTAATTCGGCCCATGGCAGCCCATGCGGCCCAAGGCTTTGGTTTAGTACCACTGCTCGACCACTATGGCTCCAGGGATTCGAGGCCCATTGTTTTGGCCCACTTGGATTTTGATGGTTCATGATCAGACCGGCCCAATTAATTGGCCCAACCGTGTAACCCACTTCCTATTCGATCCACACACAATAGACCCTATAACTCATTCGGCCCAAGGATTTTGTGGTTAGGCCCAACACTATCACATTTGGCCTACATGGATTTGTTTGTAATCAAACACACTAAAACAATTATTATTGATAACCTACATGAAACTTTCTTAGTTTACTACAAAGGTGGCAAGTTTGAGTTAGTTTTTCTAAAATCTAAAATCATGTATATAGAAATGTTAACAAGTGATTTAAGGGTGGATTGGACCAAAGCAATCATGATGCAAGGATTATATTACAAGACACAAAGAGTAATTAACATGTAACTTAAAACTTAAATTCTACATTTAAGAACTCTGTTTGTCATGATGCTAATTCAAGTGGAACAAAAGGTCGACAACGAAGTGTACTAACCCGATACTTAGTAGGTACGTGATAACAAAAATCCTTAACAACTTAATAGGGCCGAATGATGACCGCGACTCACGTGTGTTAGTCAATTCAGGGCTAACACATATACATGCCCATGAATCAGTTACAAACAATACTTATAGATTACATACAACGTGAAATCAATACAGGATCGTGAATACACAACAAGTACAATCAAGAGAGCGTACATTTCTTGTTTGAGCTAAGTCAACCACTACAACAACAAGGTGAGTTCATATGCCCCTTTTCTTTAATCTTAACTGATTTTCAACTCACGGGGCTGAGAAACATGCTTACTTTTATTTACTTAAAAGTTTTAATGTTTAACATATTGCTTATATTATGATTAGATAATGTTGAATTGCTTATTATCGATTATCATTGTATGCATGCTTGTATGATCTTGATATGATAGAGATAACTCAGATGAATATGATAAGATAACTTCATAACTCATCAACACAATAGAATAACATAGTTGTAAGATTTTATCTTATAACACTTAGTTATTCTTATACGAACAAACATTGGGATAATCACAGGATAACATAAAGGCAACAACCACAAAACACAAGAATGCTAGGAAGATAATACATCTTCATAATAACATTCAACACAAGAGTTAAGTAAGTGTCATAAGACGAGATCTTATAACACTTAGTTTACAACTCGATACATATTACAAATTAACATAGAACAACTATCATCCACCACCTGAGTCGATTAAGGGTAGTAAGACTAGTTCTTACTATGGCTTAATGGAAACATGGTGACTATATGGAACAATTATCATCCACCACCTGAGTCGATTAAGGGTAGTAAGACTAGTTCTTACCATGGCTTAATGACAACATGGTGACCATATGGAACAGCTAGAATGATAATCATGATAATGTAACTTCATGATAACAACATCATTCACACATCAGTTAACATAAAGTAACAAGACAAGTTCTTATTTAACCTTGTTAACAACAATGAGAATACACAGCGTGGTAGAGGTAAATCGGATGCATTGTAATCTGATTACGTGAGGATTATAATGGATTCCTTTTAGGCTCTATGCGTTACAAGTTGAGAACAATTATCATCCACCACCTGAGTCGATTAAGGGTAGTAAGACTAGTTCTTACCAAGGCTTAATGACAACATGATGACTATATGGAACAGCTAGAATGATAATCATGATAATGTAACTTCATGATAACAACATCATTCACACAGCAGTTAACATAAAGTAATAAGACAAGTTCTTATTTAACCTTGTTAACAACAATGAGAATACACAACGTGGTAGAGGTAAATCGGATGCATTGTAATCTGATTACGTGAGGATTACAATGGATTCCTTTTAGGCTCTATACGTTACAAGTTGAGAACAAATAACAAGTTGTTAACTAACACTTTTAATATTTAAAAGTGATCAACAGTTAAACCCACAAGTAATAGAATAATACAAGGAGTATATTAAGTAAATCTAATATCCTTAATACATATAAGGGTTATCTATACTTCGGTTTGATAACTAAACCCTATTATTATATTATTCTATACATGATATAACAGGTGATCAACTAATGAGATGAACATGTGATATGAAGATGGATATCGATAGTTGTATTGCAAGTAGTGTGGAGTTCTAGTAGTTATGTGGTGGGATGTTGGCTAGGCCTTGGTTCCCTTACATATGCCCTATATATAAGCATAACTACGAGGATGATATATTACTTGTGAATATAACTATTGAGAAGCCATTGGGTGAACGGGTGAATCAAACCACATACAAGTAACAAGAACTACATTGTGATTGTGCATGTGAACAAATCAAGGTTTTCAATTATCATACTTATGAACTCACCAACCTAGTGTTGACTTTGTTTAAATACATGTTTTCTCAGGTGACGAACTGGTTTAGTACCCATATGCAAGAACTAAGCTAGTGGACTCTTAGAAGACCTAGCTTCATTTTGTGTTGCATACTTTTGATATGACAAAACAGTTAATCATATTTTGTATATCTTGTACAGTTACAAGATAGAAGCCACAGTGATTCTTTTGGGAGAATTACTTAGTTAAATTATGAACATGACTATGTAATTTTACTTTCTAATTCTATTTCATGTCATGTTAGCATTTCTCATTTATTTATCATGTGCTGTGTAAACAATCTGATCATTCCGATTATCACAACGATATCGCGCCCCGGGAACCTTCTGCCCGACGGGAAAGTCGATCCGTTCCCGCCGGCTCAGGGTGTCACACCAGAGTTGTCATCAAAGCAAGTTCCTATTTGTAATCATCTATACATGTATAAGTTGCATATTTCATACATTATGGTTGCTGATTGTGGTTGAGCTCTTTGGGTTTTTGTGTATAATGTTTACTAGTTTAAAGTTTATCTATATTACTATACCTAATGATATCTTATCATACAATTGTACATATAAATGTATGTGAAAGGTTATTATTAAATGATGTTTAATATAACTACTAGTATGCTACTTCATGTCCATCTTATGTAACTAGTATGTTTGTGGCATCTAAATTAATTAGTTTGTATTGTGCCTAACATTCTTAAGTTTTAAATGTTGGCTCACCCTTGAGACGATCACTATCCAAGTTGTTTGGTTGTATTACTAGTCATGGTGCTTTAATAATAATATAGATTGGTGTAATGCATAAGGTATTATAAGACAATAAAATATTTATTATAATGTATTCACCTAACTTATTAGTATTAGAGATAATTAATAGATATTTCATACATCACAAAATAGTTGCAAATAACCATTAGTATCTAAGATATTTTACATGTTGGAATACTATTGTAGTTGTTATAAATTTTGAATAAAAGAATGTATTAAGTATTTGTAATATAATTTCCATGTATCAATGTAGTTATACATTCTTACATGAAACTATTATTAAAGATAATAATAATAATCTTTATAATAATAATACTAACTTCACTATCAATATTAACAATATTTCTGTTTGCAAAATATTAATCATTCATTCAATATAATATCATATTTTAGGTTAACATTATTGTTTATAATAATCTAAAATAAATATAATTAAGGAATTAAAAGGCAAAATAGATATGATTTGTTTAAGCTTAAAAGTGTTAGCTAATATTTAGGAAAATTCTAAGTTATCTTTATAACAGAGTGGTAGATGACAATGTTAACTTTATATTATACCTAGTAATACTTATAAGAATATATAAAAATTTTAATATGCATTCTAATTGAATTTATTATTATATAAAAAGATAATGGGATGATCGTACTCATATAGAATTATATTAGTACTAAACTAGTATTCATATTAATCATCTAACTGGGTTTATATAAGACATGCACAACTAGTTACTAAATCACCATATTTTATGATCATATATGTGTAGAGAATTTGTTATTCCCTTAATCACTTTATATGTAGAGATACATGTATATCTATATATATAATCGCCTATCCATTTTGTATTATTCACTTGCATATACATAGATTCTTGCAACTTTTAAGAACACTAGAGATGTTTACATTTGTAAAACATTGGATTAAGGTTTTTAAGGTTTTAAATTCTCGTATATATATACAACTCACCTAAATCACTCTTCAAACGTCTCACTCGTTGGTTTCGTTAAACATTTTTATTGATTAACAAATTATTATGAATCATATTTTAACCTATTTAACCCAAATGCTCAACCACTTTGATTTATCTGTTTAAACATATTATGCATACGTTAAAAGATAATGGAGCGCGTTTTTACCTTCCCATTCGTTCATCTCGCGCGTACAATCCAAATTTAATTAACAAATCGTATGTTTCATAACCCGAATATGTTTCTAAAATCGTTTTTAAAGTACGAATAAAATCGATCGATCGGTTTTTTATGTTGACCATGGCTGACCGAGTTTGACTGGTCCAAACTCGTGTTGACTTTTGTTGACCGAGGCTTTATTCGACTCAAAAACCTAAACTCTCTTCGGCTACAATTCTGTCCACCGTGATTGACATGGGGGTTGCTCCACCGCCACCAGCCACCTTCTCCATACCATCACAGCCGCAAGGAACCATTCAAAACAACCATTAGAACCAGGATCCTTCAAGAACCGACATGCATGTGTATCTCAAAGCTTTTAGTGAGAGTGTTTACCTTTGGCTATCGGTTAGATTAAATCGAACAACTGGAGCTGCCTTGCTCCACCGCTAGAAGTCCGGTCGGTACCACCACAGCCGCGATAACACCTCAAAAATCACTTTCAGAATCAATAACCTTCATGGATTCAGCATGCATGTGTAGATCGGGGTTATCAAGTCGTTCTTACCTTTTATTTTCGACTGGAGTGTGAGAAACCACCGGAACAGCCTTGTTCCACCGCTAGAACAACCGCCGAAGGGGCTGTAGGCCGAACCCGAGGGGCTACCACCGCTGCATGTGGCCTCCTCTGCTCATTCCACCATCTGGTAACCACGGCAACCACCTCAGACTCGACCTCAGCCCTTAGCCGCTGCTCGTTTGGGACAAAAACCCTAGCCACCATAACTTTCCCACCCTGTTTTCGCACCTTTAGAGTCGAGATCTTGCGAGACTAAAGAAGAAAAGGTTGTAGAACGTGATGAGAGGAGTTCGGTGATATGGTTTGTTTGTCTTGCCGCCGTGGACCACCGTGGGACCGCAGTGCCTCCGCCTCTGCTCCGCCGTGGGTGGCCGGCTTCGGCTCTCTCTCTTTCTCTCGGTTTATTGAACGGCTGAACACAAACATAAGGTGTGTTGCGGCTGGTGAAATGAGAAAAAGTATAGGGTTTTGGCCCATTTTATAGCAAGGGTATACTCTAGGGTTTTGAACGCGTATTCGATCCGTCTCGCACTCGTGTTTTGATTTCGTTTATTATTCTTGATTCGGAAGCTTATTTTATAAACAAAATAACCTAAAAATATTATTAAAAGGTTTATTTTGTTTGTTATATTTAATTTTTTTACCTAATTAAATTAAAATACGTTAATATCGCGTAAACAACATACTAGATTCATTTAATTATTTTTCTCTCTCAGAATAGAATTCTTATGTTTATAATACACTCTTTATTCATAATTATTATTTCTTATACATGTTTTCTTTCGTCAGTTACATTTTTAGCGAGCCTTGGGCCTAAGTTGTACATATTGGGTTTTAATGGGCCTATTTGGGCCTTCACATCTTATTGAGCTTTTATATCTTATTGGGCCTTTATATCCTATTGGGCTTTATTGGGCCTAAGTATTCAATTTATAATTATATGTTTAAGTTTGTTGGGATTTCTTACAGTTGTTACACAGGCCGCTGGGTGTGACGTGGCAGGATCAGATACGTTGGTCATATAGAACTACTCTATATGGAGTTTAAAATACGTGGATATATCATACATATCCCATATTAGTTTACGAATTTTAAGACCGGAAAATGAAGTAATGTAGCAGAATCTTGTACATAAGATAAATTGTCTACATAAATACGACAACATAGCCTATTCAAAATGTTCAAATATGCATGCAGGACTCTTGTGCTCGGCATCCTTAGGTGCAATCCTAGTCCTATGCATTGTGGTTACTTGAGAATACATGTTAAAAACGTGTCTATATAAAGTTGGTGAGTTCACAGGTTTATATCAACAATAAGTAATAAAAATAGAGTTTGTCGTATGTCATGTTGTTTATTAATGTTTGCTAGGCCCGAGGCCCTAAGTGTCAGTTTCTTCACTACTGAACTAGACTGTTTGCCATGCCTCCGTCATGTCTATCGTAAAAAAAAATGGCGATGGGTCGAGGTTACACACATCCTGACCTCCGGTTAGTATTTGCTCCGTATGGGGTTCGTCAAAACAATTAGTACTATCTAAGCTCGCCTCGTTGTATTCACATTAACGGTATGAATGTGCGAGGACTTGTTACCATATGCAACACTTACGAGTTTGTTCCCAATAAACCAACATACACACGAATGTTCATACAAATAGTTTTATAGCAACATGTATTCTCCCCTAGTTTAAAGCTTGAAAACTGTTTAATAGAAAAGGGGCCTTAAACTCACCTGAGTTGTGATTGTGCGAATGCTAAACTTGTTTGACCGTTACTTGTTACCTATATCACGCATGATATTTGAGTTTGTGTTCGCATTCATGTTCGTGTTTGTGTTTGTGTTCGTGTTCGCGTTCGTGTTGTGTTCATGCCCAACAACTCCAAGTTGTTGTGTTTGCTCATGTTTGACCAGGTTTGACCATGTCAACTCGACGACTCGTTGGTGACTCGTTTAGTTTATTATCGTTCTTTAAATGCTCATCATTTATCACGTATCACACATAAACACGTGAAGCACGCTCAATGGACAACTTACTGTTTATAGTAAGTTTCCATTTTTAGCAGGTTTCTATTTTTAGTAAGTTTACATAACTTCTCATTTTACCATTCTAAGCATGCTCGTTTTCCCAAAATGATCATATTATCACATAGCACATTGTCACACAACATCAAATATGCACACAATTCATTTTGGGTAACCAAAGTTACTAAATATAGTAAGTTTCTTTATTTATCATATTTTAACACCAATGATCATTCAAGCACCTTCATATTATCATAGCAAAGTGTGACAATCCGACTTTTTGAGTTAACTTAGCGAACTGAAAATAGTGAGATCACAGGCCCCACAGGGTAAATGTAGGCCCAATGAGACAAGGTAGGCCCAATAAGGCCAGTGTAGGCCCAATGAGATCAAGCTAGGCCCAATAAGGCCAGTGTAGGCCCAATGAAGTCTAGGAAGGCCCAATGAGGCCAAGGTAGGCCCAGGTAGGCCTAATAGTATTTAGGAGGCCCAATTGGGTTAATCAAGCCCAATAATAGTTCAATTGTTCTAATTAGTGACAATCCGGCAATTCGCGGTTAACTCCGTTAATCTAAAACTAACCGAAACAATACGAAATCACACGAAAACAAACAAAAAGGACTTGAATTGACCAAAATCAATCACAAAGTGATTAAATTACAAGGGTTAAGTTGTAATTATATTAAAATGAAAATTTTGACTTTCATTAGTCAAAATTCGTTTAAAGGTTAAAATTAAAGTCGAATTTATATTAAAACTCAACAATAAATTGAATTAAACCAACAATAATCATCATATTGATGATGATTAAATGGTAGAATACGTTATTGATGAATAATTAATCGAATTAATGCATTATAGCAATCAAAAGTTGGAAAACATAACGAACCATCACTAAATTCATACAAACCGAGGGTAATCAATCGAATTGAAGTTTCCTAAACCTTATTCGGCTCCTTCAGAACATATCTCATATCACAATTCAAGCAGAAGCAAGTGGGATAGTGGAATACGATCAAGGGGTGGCCGAACTCGAAGCTCATAATCGATCTACTTGAATTGAAAATCAAATCAAGTAAGTGTTCATTCCTAAACACTCTAAATAAGCCGATTAAGCAAAGCCCTAACCCTATTTCGTGAAACAATAACGAATTGTATGAATACAATAACTAGGGTTCATTTTTGTTAACGTTTTGGGGGTTTTTAACATAATAAGTTCGAAAATCAAATTAAATCATACTGATAGTTTCGTGTTAAGCTATTGAACGAAATCCCTTTGTTAATTTTATAAAAGCACAACGAATTGATGGACTTCGGGTTCTAGGGCTCATGGTGTAAAACGATTTAGGAGTCTACATTCAAACGAATTCGAAAATAAAAATTACTAGTACCTTTAGCTTCAGAAGACTTCGACTAAACATAGCCCTATGTTTATTTTGACTTCTAATATCGAATTGTATGAGTTCGACAATTAGGATTCTTGGAGTAAAAAGTTTTGGGGTTTTCGATTTAAATGATCATAAAAATCGAATTTATTTATATAGTAAGACTCGAAATCTTTGTTAAATGAAAAACCTAGGATTTTACAACTTAATTTTGATTAATTCGGTTTAAACGAATGTGGAATTTTGTTAACTAAGTTCGAACCTATGTGGGTCGTGAATCAGCATTTGGTTTTGAGTAATGATCAAATTAGAAGAAAGGGTGGATTCGGTTAATAATCAGAAACAAAACCCCTTATGTATTTGGATCGGACTCGGTCGAATTACGGGTCAATGGGGATCCATCTGTTTCAGTTTAGTCAAACAAAGGGAAACCGACTCATGGGTTTTTAAAACCATTTCATAACAGATTCTGTTGCAAAAACAGAAGTAGAACAACTGGTGGGAGCATGGGTGTGTGTCCCGGAGGTCAGGGGTTCGAACCCTGCCTCTGTTGGTTTTTGAATTTAAAACCAAATTTTGGTTTTTAACTCATAACTTACTCGTTCTAACTCCGATTCGATTCGTTCGAGTTGCGTTGGAACCATAATGTGAATACGAACAACCTGAAATAATAAAATTCATATTTTAATCCGAAAACGAAATCGCGTATTATTACGGTTAATTAAATAAAATCAAATGTGATTTTATTTACACGATTCCAAAGGCACGCGTACTTTCGTATGCATAATTCTCACACTCTCACATACGTGTGTTGACACGTATGTGATTTCAAGCACAGAACGACTATTCGAATAACACTAAGTTAATGTTAAACCACAGATTCTTCGTAGAGGATTTCTACGCGAGTTCACAAGTGTTTGATCATTCTGCTAATATCAAAGGTGCGTACACGGCCCCTTTCTTACTTTAACTGTTTTGGGGGAGAAAACATGTGCAACAAACGCTTTTAGATACATATCACTTGCATGAGTTAGCTGTTACATTAAGTGCAAGCATAGCATTACAACGCCTTCCATTTCGAACCGTTTAGTTTGCCGTAGTGCAAAGCGTGGTAGTTGAAGATAGATCTATTGGGTTTGACAAACCTCACTTGGTAGATGGGATCTACGCAGGTGTTTGACTGACCAAACATACATTTCTATTGTTTGTGCTAGACAATAGTGTTAAGGCAAAAACATGCTATAGCATGGCAACGTCAGCTTCGGTGTCGACCACTTATGTAAATAGTACAAATGACTAGCTATCATGACTATGCATGTGTGATTATGTTATCTGTAAAATCTATATTCAAACTGTGATTTCAACATTTGTGAATGCTTAAACCTGTGTATGCACCAACCTTTGTGTTGACTTGATTTACATGTTTTCTCAGGACACTAAGACACAAGCAAGGACAAGCAGGGACTAGGATGTTAAGTCTCATGCATGCATTTCAGTTCAAGTGTTTTAGTTTTAATAAATTAAGACATTGAATGTTATTGAATTTGTACTTTACATTTTCAAACTGTTACATTTCATTATTGGTTTTTAAAACGTTTCCGCAAACTTTGAAAGCTCTGATGTTACAGTTTTAGACCAACATATGTTTTGAAATTCATATAGAGGTCTTCGTTATGTCTAATGATCTGAGATCCTGGTTTGTCACGTTCCCAAACGGTATGATTCCGTTAGTTGGAAATTGGGGGTGTGACAGATTGGTATCAGAGCCATTGGTTATAGCGAATTAGGTTTGCATTGTGTAGACTTAGACTATAACTGTTAGACATTAGACACTTGCTTACACGATAGTTTGTATGCATTTACATATGGCATTTGTAACAGATATGGCATCATCATCTACACCTACTCATACTGAGGGACAAGTAGTAGCATTGTCCGAAATCATGACAAGGAGGATTGAACCAGAGGAAACACATATTCAACAAAGGGGGAACAACCAATATTGGCAATGGTTTCCAGATCTCATATGCAGCTGGGTGTGGGAAGAACGAGTACCACCACCACCAACTGCCAACACTGCTAATAGCCTTTGGACGTTACCTGCTCTAGGATATCCACTAGAACAGGCATTTGCTGCTTTTGTTGCACGCATGGAGCGTGAAATCCGCAACATGCGGGAAGTAGCGGGGATGATCACTGAACTGCTTGAGAATAACAACTGGCTGACGCAAATGTGGGATAACCTCACTGAGGAGTTGGTTAGGACTAATGAAGAACAGGAAAATTTGGTGGAAACGATCTGGATGATGCGAGGGACAATCCTCGAACTCACTGCACGACTAGAAACTACTGAGTTACATGTAGCTGTAGCGGAGGCAAGGGCTGAGGAAGCCAATGCACGGGCTGGTGCAGCGGCGACTGAAGCCAATATAGTGAGAGACTTGGCTGGGGAGGCCATGACCCTCATCACTGGGCATATGCGTTACTAGCATGGTGCAGTGACTGGGCCAGCAGAACTGGAAGACTCATCATCAACCGTTGATCAACCAAACGATGGAATCTAGTTATTTCATTTACTTTCTATTTAACAAACTTATATGAGTGGGTTGTACTCATAAAAGTAGAGTTAGTGTTTAGTTGTTTTGCATTTCTTTGACAAACAATTGTAAGCACTAGTTTATCATAAATGATTAAGAATTGTTACCTTAATGGCTATGGTAGTGTGTTACATTTACTTTGTGCATGAGTGATGATTATGCGATGGGTGTAGTCTCATTATGTATATTTGTAAATAGGAAGATCATGGTTGGAGGAAACATTAACATGACCGCAACGGAAGTTGAGGCACTTATTAACACTCGAATTAACGAGGCAATCGCAAACTATACGCAAACATACCAAACAGGATCACACGATCCAACGGGGGGACTGGTAAACCCACAGATGTGCACGTTCAAGACATTTTTGAACTGTAAACCACGTAATTTCAAAGGATCGGAAGGAGCCATTGGACTTCTTCGATGGATTGAGCAGTTAGAATCGGTGTTTGAGAGGTGCAATTGTCCGGAAGAAAACAAGGTTAGATACGCTATTGGTACTTTGGAGGGTTCAGCCTTGACATGGTGGAACTCTATCGTACAGACACTCGGTTTGGATACAACCAATGCCCTTACTTGGAACGGATTCAAAATCCTATTGCAGGAGGAGTATGGTCACTGTAATGAAATGCAAGAACTTGGGGATGAATACAGGCAACTCAAGATGAAAGGTTCTAATATTGAGGAATACACTACTCGATTCCAGCAATTAGCAAGACTCTTACCGCACAGGGCAACACCACCTAGCAAGTGGATCAAGAGATACATTGGAGGGCTGGTATCTCAGGTTCGAAAATTGATCATATCTGCAAAACCTACCACCATACAGCAAGCTGTTCGACTGTTACACCAATTTACTGATCAAACGATGCAACGGGGAACATTACCCAAACGAACAGTAACAGCTAAGGCAGGAGACCACAAAAGAAAATGGGATAGCGTTGATTCCAAGAATTTCACTCAGCAGTCATTTCAGGAGAATCGCAAGCAGGAATCCAACAAGATTCATCAAAATTCAAACAATAACCAACAGTCATCGGGAGGGTATAATGGTAAATACCCAAAGTGCAACAAATGTGGATTCCATCACTTTGGGAATCAATGTGACAAATACCGATGTCAGCGATGCAGAAAGATAGGTCATGTAGCAAAAGACTGTCGAGGGAAACTGCAGGCAAGCTCACTCAACCAGAGCAACACACAGAAAGGATGTTTTGAGTGTGGCTTATCAGGACATTTCAAGAAGGAGTGCCCACAACTCAAGAAAAGAAGGGCTAATGACATAACTACAAAAGGAAACAGCAACAACAACACAAATGTTGCTAGAACAGAGCTGTTGTGATAGGAGAACGTCAGGCATGGGAAGATCTCAACTTCGTTACGGGTACGTTTCTCTTGAATTATCACTCTACCTCTATGCTATTTAACACCGGTACAGATCGGGGTTTTGTATCTAGCAAATCTTGTGAATTGTTAAGTATTAGTCCTACTGCTTTAGAAAACCCATACACTATAGAACTAGCTAATGATAAGTTAGTTGTTGTAAATCATATTCCTAAAGGATGTGTTCTTGACTTGATGGGTCAAACACATGACATTGACTTTATGCTTACCGCTTTAGGCAGTTTTGATGTAGTCATTGGCATGGACTGGTTGTTCAAAAACCAGGCTGAAATCGTATGCCATGAAAAGATTGTTCGCCTACCTCTTCCGCAGGGAGAGACATTGTATGTACAAGGAGAGAAGAGCAGTACGCCACTGCGTCTCATATCTTGTATGAAAGCACACAAATGTCTGCGAAAAGGTCATACGGCAGTTATAGCACTTATAACTGAAAAGCCGGTAGCTGAGAAGAAGCTTGAAGATATACCTGTAGGTTGTGAATTTCCGGAGGTATTTCCAGAAGACTTGCCGGGATTACCGCCTATCAGACAGGTGGAATTCCGAATCGGCCTTACACCAGATGCAGCACCGATAGCTAGGGCGCCTTATCGACTTGCACCGTCAGAGATGCAAGAATTATCTACACAATTGCAAGAGTTGTTGGATAAGGGTTCATACGACCTAGTTTTCACCGTGGGGAACTCCAGTTTAGTTTTGTTTGTAAAGAAGAAGGACGGAATTTTCCGTATGTGTATCGGTTACCGGGAATTGAATAAGGTTACTACCAAGAACCGGTATCCATTACCCAGAATTGACGATCTGTTCGATCAGTTGCAAGGTTCGAGTTACTACTCGAAGATTGATCTCAGGTCAGGTTATCATCAATTAAGAGTTCAGGAGGGGGATATTCCGAAGACAGCATTCAGGACGCGCTATGGCCATTATGAGTTCTTGGTCATGCCATATGGGTTGATAAACGCTCCAACTGTATTCATGGATTTCATGAATCGTGTTTGTAAACCTTATCTTGATAAGTTTGTCATTGTTTTCATTGATGACATTCTCATCTATTCACAGTCTGAGGAGGAGCACGCTGAACATCTTCGATTGCTACTAGAATTACTGAAACAGGAACAATTGTACGCTAAATTCTCGAAATGTGACTTCTGGATGCGAGAAGTACAATTCTTGGGGCATATAGTTAATGAAAAGGGTATACATGTTGATTCCGCGAAGATTGAAACGATTAAGAATTGGGAAGCACCAAAGACCCCTACCGAGGTACGACAATTCCTTGGTTTGGCGGGTTATTACCGATGATTCATTGAAGGTTTCTCAAAGATCGCTCAACCACTTACAGTTCTTACGCATAAGGGAACGAAGTATAACTGGACGGATAAACAGGAAACTGCGTTCCAGTTATTGAAACAGAAACCCTGCAGCGCACCAATCCTATCCTTACCGGAAGGGACGAAAGACTTTGTGGTGTATTGTGATCCATCTGCACAGGGTTTGGGATGTGTGTTGATGCAACGTGATAAAGTGATTGCTTATGCTTCCAGGCAACTACGACCACACGAAAAGAATTACACTGCTCACGACTTGGAGTTAGGAGCAATGGTTTTTGCTTTGAAAATTTGGAGGCATTAATTATATGGAACCAAGCGTACCATTTACACTGATCATAAGAGTTTGCAACATATCTTGGATCAGAAGGAACGTAATATGAGACAGCAACGATGGGTTGAGTTGTTGAATAACTATGAATGAGAGATTAAGTATCAACCGGGAAAAGTTAATGAAGTAGCTGATGCTTTAAGCAGAAAAGATACAACCAGACGGGTTCGCGCACTTATAATGACGATACATACTGATTTACCTGACAAGGTACGCAGTGCTCAGCTGGGAGCTTTAGAAAAGGATAATTTGGTACATGAATTCTTATGGGGGATGGATACACAATTGGATGTCACGCCTGATGGAATTCGCTATTTCATTAATCGACTGCGGATACCTTTGTATGGAGGTTTGAGGGAACTTGTGATGGATGAAGCAAACAAATCCAGGTATTCAGTACATCTGCGATCAGACAAGATGTATTATTATTGGTGGCCTCACATGAAAGCCGACATTGCCAGGTATTGTTTGACATGTTCGAAAGTCAAAGTGAATATCAGAAACCATCTGATTTGCTGCAACAACCAGAAATACCTATGTGGAAATGAGAACAGATTTCGATGAACTTCATTACTAAGTTACCCCGTACACCGAGTGGTTGTGATATGATATGGGTAATTGTCGATCGATTAACGAAATCTGCACATTTCATGGCAATCAAGGGAACTGACAAGATGGAAAAACTGACTCGTATTTACATCAAGGAAGTGGTAGCACGACATGGCGTGTCAATTTCCATCATATCAGATCGGGATGCCTGATTAACTTCAAACTTTTGGAAATTACTCCATAAAGTCCTTGGGAACTCGTTTAGGCATGAATACAACATATCAACCATAAACAGACGGTCAGAGTGAACGTACGATTCAGACACTCGAAGATATGTTGTGGGCTTGTGTAATTGACTTTAATGATAGCTGGGAAAACCAGTTACCGTTGGTGGAATTCTCTTACAAATCCAGAACAGTATGGCAGCGGTTCGGGATCGACAAAAGAGTTACGCTGACTAACACCATAAACCGTTGGAATTTCAAGTAGGAGACATGATACGTAGGACCTTTTGAGATCCTGAAAAGGATTGGTTCGGTTGCGTATCAACTCAAACTACCGGATGAACTCAGTGGAGTTCATGATGTCTGTCACGTATCGAATTTGAAGAAATGTCTTTCTGATGTGACACTGATTATACCTCGGGACGAAGTACAAGTAGATGATCAGTTACGATTCATTGAAGAACCATCTGAAATCATGGACCGAGAGGTCAAACAACTCAAACAAAGCAAGATTCCAATAGTCAAAGTACGATGGAATTCAAGACGGGGTCCTGAATTCACATGGAAAAGGGAAGACTGAATGATGAAAAAGTATCCCCACTTATTCAAAACAACAACAGACATTAAGAATGCACGTTAAATTTCGGGACGAAATTTCCTTCAACAAGGGGATGATGTGATATTTCACACTCCTAACATTTTCAGATTTCAAACTGTAAGCACAAACACATGATACTATTGAAATTAGTAGGAACAATTGTGCTGAACACAAGCGAAGCCTTGGCAAACACAAACATTTCATAGTAGTACATACATGATTGATTTCAAACAATGTACTACATTTCAAACATTACATTTGATATCGGTTAAACAATGGTGGAGTTACATATAGAAGGAACCAGAATAATTGTGTAAGGTAAATTGACGAATACAGGGGTCCATGTACTCGTGAATTTACAGGTACACATGAATTTTGGAAGTTTCTATTTTGTCGACTACATTCAAACATTTGCTATGTGTAAGATTACATAGTACAGTATACAAACACTTTGTTCAATTGGTTTTGTTACAAACATTTGTGCTACATTACATTCTATACATTTTATGTGCTACATTTCATATGTTACATGTTATGGTAGTACGTGCATGATTGGTTACACACATTTTGCTATGTGCGGGGTTGCATAGTACAAACAGTTACGGACACTCACTATGTGTGAGGTTACACAACACAGTATGATCAAACACAAACTGTCACAGTTAGGTGAACTAACTAGTGTACACACAAACAGTCACATTGAACAATCACACTTAGTTGTGATGTTGCAAGCATTAGATTTTGTGTGGGAATACACACAAGCACGCGGAATGATCAAACCACACTAACACGTACGATTTAAACTCGTAAGTAGTTTCCTAACTACTCCTATCATTTACTAATTTTCGGGACGAAAATTCCTTCAACAAGGGGATGATGTGACAATCCGACTTTTTGAGTTAACTTAGCGAACTGAAAATAGTGAGATCACAGGCCCCACAGGGTAAATGTAGGCCCAATGAGACAAGGTAGGCCCAATAAGGCCAGTGTAGGCCCAATGAGATCAAGCTAGGCCCAATAAGGCCAGTGTAGGCCCAATGAAGTCTAGGAAGGCCCAATGAGGCCAAGGTAGGCCCAGGTAGGCCTAATAGTATTTAGGAGGCCCAATTGGGTTAATCAAGCCCAATAATAGTTCAATTGTTCTAATTAGTGACAATCCGGCAATTCGCGGTTAACTCCGTTAATCTAAAACTAACCGAAACAATACGAAATCACACGAAAACAAACAAAAAGGACTTGAATTGACCAAAATCAATCACAAAGTGATTAAATTACAAGGGTTAAGTTGTAATTATATTAAAATGAAAATTTTGACTTTCATTAGTCAAAATTCGTTTAAAGGTTAAAATTAAAGTCGAATTTATATTAAAACTCAACAATAAATTGAATTAAACCAACAATAATCATCATATTGATGATGATTAAATGGTAGAATACGTTATTGATGAATAATTAATCGAATTAATGCATTATAGCAATCAAAAGTTGGAAAACATAACGAACCATCACTAAATTCATACAAACCGAGGGTAATCAATCGAATTGAAGTTTCCTAAACCTTATTCGGCTCCTTCAGAACATATCTCATATCACAATTCAAGCAGAAGCAAGTGGGATAGTGGAATACGATCAAGGGGTGGCCGAACTCGAAGCTCATAATCGATCTACTTGAATTGAAAATCAAATCAAGTAAGTGTTCATTCCTAAACACTCTAAATAAGCCGATTAAGCAAAGCCCTAACCCTATTTCGTGAAACAATAACGAATTGTATGAATACAATAACTAGGGTTCATTTTTGTTAACGTTTTGGGGGTTTTTAACATAATAAGTTCGAAAATCAAATTAAATCATACTGATAGTTTCGTGTTAAGCTATTGAACGAAATCCCTTTGTTAATTTTATAAAAGCACAACGAATTGATGGACTTCGGGTTCTAGGGCTCATGGTGTAAAACGATTTAGGAGTCTACATTCAAACGAATTCGAAAATAAAAATTACTAGTACCTTTAGCTTCAGAAGACTTCGACTAAACATAGCCCTATGTTTATTTTGACTTCTAATATCGAATTGTATGAGTTCGACAATTAGGATTCTTGGAGTAAAAAGTTTTGGGGTTTTCGATTTAAACGATCATAAAAATCGAATTTATTTATATAGTAAGACTCGAAATCTTTGTTAAATGAAAAACCTAGGATTTTACAACTTAATTTTGATTAATTCGGTTTAAACGAATGTGGAATTTTGTTAACTAAGTTCGAACCTATGTGGGTCGTGAATCAGCATTTGGTTTTGAGTAATGATCAAATTAGAAGAAAGGGTGGATTCGGTTAATAATCAGAAACAAAACCCCTTATGTATTTGGATCGGACTCGGTCGAATTACGGGTCAATGGGGATCCATCTGTTTCAGTTTAGTCAAACAAAGGGAAACCGACTCATGGGTTTTTAAAACCATTTCATAACAGATTCTGTTGCAAAAACAGAAGTAGAACAACTGGTGGGAGCATGGGTGTGTGTCCCGGAGGTCAGGGGTTCGAACCCTGCCTCTGTTGGTTTTTGAATTTAAAACCAAATTTTGGTTTTTAACTCATAACTTACTCGTTCTAACTCCGATTCGATTCGTTCGAGTTGCGTTGGAACCATAATGTGAATACGAACAACCTGAAATAATAAAATTCATATTTTAATCCGAAAACGAAATCGCGTATTATTACGGTTAATTAAATAAAATCAAATGTGATTTTATTTACACGATTCCAAAGGCACGCGTACTTTCGTATGCATAATTCTCACACTCTCACATACGTGTGTTGACACGTATGTGATTTCAAGCACAGAACGACTATTCGAATAACACTAAGTTAATGTTAAACCACAGATTCTTCGTAGAGGATTTCTACGCGAGTTCACAAGTGTTTGATCATTCTGCTAATATCAAAGGTGCGTACATGGCCCCTTTCTTACTTTAACTGTTTTGGGGGAGAAAACATGTGCAACAAACGCTTTTAGATACATATCACTTGCATGAGTTAGCTGTTACATTAAGTGCAAGCATAGCATTACAACGCCTTCCATTTCGAACCGTTTAGTTTGCCGTAGTGCAAAGCGTGGTAGTTGAAGATAGATCTATTGGGTTTGACAAACCTCACTTGGTAGATGGGATCTACGCAGGTGTTTGACTGACCAAACATACATTTCTATTGTTTGTGCTAGACAATAGTGTTAAGGCAAAAACATGCTATAGCATGGCAACGTCAGCTTCGGTGTCGACCACTTATGTAAATAGTACAAATGACTAGCTATCATGACTATGCATGTGTGATTATGTTATCTGTAAAATCTATATTCAAACTGTGATTTCAACATTTGTGAATGCTTAAACCTGTGTATGCACCAACCTTTGTGTTGACTTGATTTACATGTTTTCTCAGGACACTAAGACACAAGCAAGGACAAGCAGGGACTAGGATGTTAAGTCTCATGCATGCATTTCAGTTCAAGTGTTTTAGTTTTAATAAATTAAGACATTGAATGTTATTGAATTTGTACTTTACATTTTCAAACTGTTACATTTCATTATTGGTTTTTAAAACGTTTCCGCAAACTTTGAAAGCTCTGATGTTACAGTTTTAGACCAACATATGTTTTGAAATTCATATAGAGGTCTTCGTTATGTCTAATGATCTGAGATCCTGGTTTGTCACGTTCCCAAACGGTATGATTCCGTTAGTTGGAAATTGGGGGTGTGACACAAAGCATTTGAAATCATATTTTACCGTCTAACATGTTCTTATGCCTTATTTTACAAAAATCCCCAAATAAAGTTACTATTAATGGAAAGTTTTCTACAAAACTCATTTTAATCAAAATCGAACTATTCAAATACGTTTATAAAACCATTATCATCATTAAAACACTTAAAAATAATCAAAATCCTCATGCATGTGTGTTCTTTATTAATAAAGTTTCTATTTATAGAAACCTATGAATAAAACGCCCATTTTATCAAATTTAACCTTGCTAACCTGTTACTAAACACAACATTAACTATAAATCATTCAAACCATTTATCATGCCTAGACCATCATCTAGCAACATTTTACATCATCAAAGATACTATTTATAGTAACATGTATCAATACTCACCAAATGATGCCGATACATTAAATAAACCATCTCAAAACTTTAAATCAGTAATCAAGACACTAAAAACACATTTCAATGTCCACAAGGTCGTGCGTGAACCAAGTTTAGTGTTGCATGTGAGTTTTAGTGATTCCATGTGTGATTTAGAGGTGTTTTAGTGCAAATGGATATGTAAGATTACCTCCAAGAGCTCTTGAAAGTTGATTTAGTGCAAGAACAGAGGTCTCAAGGCTCTGGAAGTCTCTGATGGTCGTCGCCCATCTGCTACAAGAAGATGATGATGGTGGATGGTCCTTCCAAGCTTCCTTCAAGCTTCAATCCTTCAAAGGAGTCCAAGACCAACTCACAGCAACTTCTAGAGGTGAGGGTGAGTGTTGGCAGGTGTTCTTGGCAGGATTGTAGGGTGTGGGTTTGAGAGAAGTGATAAAAGAATGAAGTAAGAAGTGTGAGTGAGTTTTTATAGAATTTGAAGGCTTTGGGGGCCTTCACGTACCGCCAAGCATGCTCCCCGGGGTCCTGGGGTACCGCCAAGGACAAAATAGTCGGGTGAACCACCGAGACACGTCGCGTACCACCGAGTGGAAGATGACCGGTCGTGGCGTACCGCAAATAGTTTCGGCTGAGTTCAAATCTTCCCGCCCATCCTTCGCGTACAGCCAAGGGTTTCACTGAGCCCCATCGCGTGCCGCGATGGGTCCTAGGCAAACCCAATGGCTTAATTTATTTGTTTGAGTTCATTTTTCGTCTGGTTTTTGATTGTTGGTCATTGTTTGTCGACTTTCGACTTAATCTTCATTGTTATGTGCTTTCATATATTACTTTGTTTGTTTGTATCAATTGTTCGATATTTCACCAATGTTCGTGAGTTTAAGACACGTGTGTGTTTCCGGTAATTCCTCGAATTACTGTGCAATTGTTTGTGTTTGAACTACGGTGCCACGTGTCACACTAAATTAAACCAATTCTAGTGTCACGATAATATAATAATATAAAATATTATTTAATAAAATTGTTAGCTAACCTGGAAATTGCGGGGTGTCACACCTATTTCAAGTTCAATATCAATGTGAATTTTAATATGTTTGAAGATGATTGCATCAAACGTCTTAATAAATGTTGCACATAGACATCTAATGATGTTAATTTTTAAGAATTTAACAGCTGAATGTTATGATTTTGGGCAAAAAGTGATTATAAGTTTGATTTCAAATAAGTTATGAACAAATCAAAATAAAGATTAGTGCAATACACAAATATGTAATTAAACAAACTGCAAATCCTATATAGTAGTAGATAAATCACATGTTGACAATTAGAATTAGGGTTTACAAATATTCAGGGATTACAAAACATGATAGAGGAACTGGAGTATTGCAACTAATTGACATTGTGTTATCATAAGCTCTTTAGAGCCACCATCTGAAGATTTAAAGGATGAATCAGACCCAAAAGGTATGTTTACCTTGATCGAATGTAATAACTTGTTGTAGTTTACTTGTCTTTCAAGTGTGGGCAATAGTCCATGAAGTTTGGTTAAACTCATAGACTCACAGTGTTGACTCGCTCTTGAAACAATTAAGTATGCTTCCCACTTCTTAGGCTCTAAAATATGAAGCATACACATATTGTTGAGTGAGAGTTTCTTCTTTGATATGGTTAATTGTTTTATATAATATTGTTGATCAATGATTTCTGTATTATTCGTAATAACCTTTGTAGTTTCCCCAAACGTACTACTCTTTCTGGCTATCCCATATAACCATCAGTTTGTGAGGTATGAACATTAATGTTCTCTAACAACCCAACCCGTATGGCGTATGCTGATGAGACAAAACACTTGGTCATTTGTTGTTGTATTCGTTCCTCACAAGCATCAAAGGTTTGGTTGATGAACATTATTATGAGATCGAATCATACGTAGCAATTTTTATTAAAGTTGATCGATTACCAACTGATTCAAATTTTTCCAGAAAGAACATGTTCAAATTTCGAAGCTAATAAACTCAATAAATCACAATTAATTGATTATCGATGATTTTGAATCTATTTTTTTCTGTTTAAATCGAATTTTAGAGATCCAATTTTCGTATCAAACATAAATAATCAAACAATTTATGTAGTGTAGATCGAATTGATAATCAATGATTGCATATTATCTCCCTCTTAGGTTAAACTCCCATACATCCTCAATGAAACAATAATAAATTTATTTTATATATAAGTTAACCTAATGTTGATGTCACTATGAAGTGGCATTAAACATACTAAAAGAATTACTTGATTTTCATTTATTACAAAATAAACTAACTCCTCGTCTATATAGCAAACGATTACAATTTAAAATTAAAACGCTAACTAGTATCATATATTACAAACAACTAAGAATATCAAAACAACGCTAACTACTTGTCTTCAATATTTATTTATTTTGTTAGCAGTTGTTCATCACTTGTTTATTATTTCCATTTTATCTTTGGTAGTTCTTCATCAACACTTTGTCATAAGTAGTTTTCTCTTCGTAATCAGTTCTTTATTTATTCGCAATTTTTATGTGTCTACACTAATTTTTAGTTAAGAAAATTAGTCGTTAGTAACATCAACAACAAACTATATAAATATTTTATAGAAATTCTTTACGTATTTTAGTTTTTTATTTTTGGGAAAAGTAATTATTATTTTTAATATATATTTTTTTTTTGCATTTTAAAAACTTCAAAAATCCCGAAACTTTCATTTTAGATCCGATATGAAATATAAAAGTATCATTAAAAATTTTTATACTTTTATAAAAGGTCAAATTAGAGTTTTTAGTTTAATGTATCTTAGGTAAATTAAAAATAAAAATAAATGTTAGAAATATCTAAAAGATCTAAAAATTGGTTTATAAGCCTTATAACTTACCCCAGCTCAAAATAATTGTTTGAAGTTAATCATTCCAATGATTTTAACTTTATTCTTACAAAATAAGTAAAATAACATTAAACATTTCAATGCTTTTAATATTATTTTCACAAAATAAATAAAAAAACATTACATTAGTACAATTTTAGTTTTGCACATTGAGGGCCCAAACATATATACATTATATGCATGTATCACAAATGAGGTATAATAAAATAATAAAGCTTTATATAACATATTAAGATTATTGTGAATTTTTTAGACTTTTTTATTTAGTGCAAGTATTCTTATCGTATTTGCCATATAACCATCTATTTTAAATAAAAATTCATATAAATTCCAAAAAAATTCTACAAACTTTCATTTTTTTTTTCACTAAGAAGACATTAGTTACTAGTATAGTGATTATTATCGTATAAGCCTTAAAAGTAACACTTTCATACTTGTCGTCTTGTTTAATGATATCATACTATTTTTGTATAATGAATGTTAAGAATCCTTTACAATACATTAGTGGTGTAATATAAAATCCTGTAACAAAAATTAAATTTTATCTCATAACATTCACATTCCCATTTTTTGATTGCGTTAATTTTATGAATTTTATTTTTTATTAAGACATGAATTATCAATTTGAGCTTACATGTAAGCATTTAGGATGATAATCATTTTTGCATTTAGTCATGAAGGTGATAAAAAAAAAAAAAAAAAAACAGGTTCAGTATTCGCGCGGGTTTCACAGTCATCATGCCCACCATGAGCATGAGCATGAGCATGGGCCACTGATACACCATATCAGTATTCGTTAGTGTTCCTAAATAACCCCCTTCAAATCATTCAACCAGAGAAAAAAAAACACAAAATTCTTGTATCAACACTATAACTACAATAATAATTAGACATGTACTATTTACAAAAAATCGATACCAGATGTCTTTAACTTACAATCAGATTCCCAGATCAAATGAGGGAGAATCCAAAAAATCCACATGTTGGATTTTTGGTTTATCATTGGACAAGGTTGATCTGGATCTCAAAGCTTCTTCCTCCAATGCATCAAGATCAATCCCTTGATAGAACTCATCATCAGGGTCAACCATCTGCGATGTCATTTCTTTACCACTAGTTTCAGCTTCAGGTTTTAAAAATCTTTGCTTCTCTAAGTTACAAATAGGAAGGGGCTCACACCCACCTTGAGAAAAACTCAACTTTCGTCTTTTAGTGTCGGTGGTTGAACAAATTGCAACAGCATCTGAAGATAACCTGTTGGTGTTGGTATTCAAATGGGCAGATGAATCCCCATTTGTATGAAGAGATGTCCCTGCAGCACGCTCGTCATCATGCGTTTCATCAACCATGTTGTCAGGAGTGAAATCTATTATTGGTGATTGAGATAGTAAAGACCGTCTGCCATAAAATACACAAGAAACTAAGAAGATATGACCAAGCAATTCATGTGGCGCACACAGCTTTGATCGTTGGACTGATAATAATAGTAATCGAACCAAGATTCATGCTAATTCTACCATTTTAGACAAGTAATTTAACTGCTTAAGTTTCAATTTTACCGGACATGGCAATTGCGTAATAGAACTCAATGCTGCAGACTAAATATTTAAACAAAAATTGAAATAAATTTTAGAAATCACGTTTGGGCAGATGGAACAATTGTGAAATGTAGGAACATGCCCCAGATTATAATCCACCTCGTGTTGATTTAGAGGAATTTGCAACCAAAAAAAAAAAACAGGGGAAGTATACAATAAATAGCAGCAAAACTTTTACAACATTAAACTTTAAAAAGTATTAGAGTTCCCTAGAATATTTTTCCTGGTTCAAACTACCATCAAAATTATTAAAATCACTGTGACAAGACCAAATCAATTTTAAAACATCGGGTGGTTTTAGAAATGAACCTGTAGATGGCCATCATGTCAAGTCCAACAGTTTCTGCTTGTGTGGTTATTGTAGGATTTATCCTGTCATCTATGAAACTGCCACAATAAGAATCTTCTCCATCATCAACTTCCTTATCATCAGATGCTTCTGAAGACGCCCTGATTTACCAACCAATACTTTTTATTTCAGTAATATTTTCAAGCGTTTTGAATTAGGTGTCCATCTAATAGTTTGTTCATATTAATGATCCAAAATGTAAAAATAACAATTCATAGACATCAAAATGCCATGTAACAATATTGCACATACTCGGCTTCATCATCGATAAAAACCCGAGCATCATTTAACAGCTGCCTGCCACCTGGACAACATTTGGCACAAAATGAATCATGAAATAGATCAACTGGGTGTTAGTCATAATCATAAATGATATAAAAATACTACAAACATGGCAATATACCTCTACCATGCTTATCAATATCATGATCCAATGGAGCACAAGATCTGCTACCAGAAACTGATGGATGGCCCAAAATTTCTACTTTCCTACTTTTGATATCACAAAACCTACGCAATCTTTTAAGCTTTTTCTTCGGTTGACTAACTGATTTTTCACCAGAACTTAAGATCCAATCTTTACTGCAACTTTTATTGAACAAGTTTGTTACCGGCGTTTGGATTTCACCAGAAACACACCTTTCTGAAGAATTATTCAGCAAATTTATTTGTGGAATTCCTATTTCTTTATTAGGAGTACTCTCCTCAACTACATCACCATTATTACTTTGAACCAATGATATGGAATGATCTACAGTCATATAGCAACCTTTCCCTGCATTTGATGTGCCTACAAAATTTCAGAAAGTTTGATGTGTCAAATATGAATGCAAATATTAGATTATTTTATTAACAATCTAAGGATTGAAATAAATACATCTAGTATAGGTAGTTCTATGCATGACAGTAGCGCAGTAACAATTTCACCGGAAAATCAAATCAATTTCGCCGTCAGCGAATCAATTTCACCTGAATCGAATGGTGGCTAGTCCAGGAATTTGATAATCGCTGCTCAATTATCAACCATTTCAGTACGATTAGCTGCCATCTTGGCAACCCTGAAGGAAGATATTTCAGTAATCAAGACTCAGATGATTGGAAATGGCTGTTACGCTAAAAAAGGGTGAGGATCTGAAGAACATGGCGACCGTTTGAAGGCCGACAAAAGAGATGAGATGGTCAACTCTGATAACCAGAAAGGTTTCCATCAGATTTTGGAATTTAAATCTGACAAACAAATTCACCATAAAGGAAATATGGTGACTAGGAAGAAGATGATGAAGCAAGTGATGCTGAGGGGGATGAATCTGACCTAGATTTAGCATGGAAAATGCTTGTTGAAAGAGCAATTGTTGAAAAACTACCAGGTGATACAATAGAGAAAATACACATTCTTTCAGTTTTAGCAGAGGTAGATTTGAAGGGTGAGGATGTTGATATTTTCCACAATGATTATCTGAAAGCATTATCGATGACAGGACGCTTGGCTGAACCAGGCAGGCTTCATATAGCCAAATTAAATTTCAGGATATGTTTATGTCTAAAACTTGGTTCCAAAGGCAGCGGCTTCCACCCCGTGTTAAAACTGCTTATGGTGAACTTCAGATGTGGATTAGAGATGTACGAAGGTGGTATTTTCTGGAACAAAGATGTAAAAGCAGACTTGAAACACAAGGATTTGAACTTTGTCGACTTGAGTCCAAGTCGTTTTTCCGTGGGGGATGTATTGATACAAACCACTATGACACCAGGGTTAAACCCGGGTTTGACCTGGTCAAATTAAGTGGGCATAAGTGTAGTGGGGTAGTTAGTAGTTTTTATCTTTGTTTAGTTTAAATACATGGGAATAGCCCAAAAGGAAAGTTGTCGATGTTTTTTTTATGAAATTAGGGTTTAGAACCTTTATAATTGGAGACCTAATCCTTCTCGAATTGGATTACCATCCCGTTTGCTCTTATTTTGGTTCTAATTGAAATTCGAGTTTCTATCATAATATAATTACATCATGAATCTATTAATTTTTACATTATAAATTTTGGAAATCAAAAAGTTGAACCAAAAAAAAAAGGTTTGTGCCAGGTGGGTCAATCAACCTAACCCATGAAATCACATAAAAGGGCAAAAACAAAATACTAAACTAGGTGAAATGCTGCTATTTTAGAGATAGTTGATTGCTAATATTAGAAACCGAGCCATGTTATTTGACACAAAAAGCCAAAATAGAGAAATTATAGGTGAAATACTGACCATTGTTTATTGGGGACTCTGGGACAACACCACTCATCACTAGATTAGTGAGTCGAGGACTGAGATCACCAGCTTCAACCAAAGGAGAATCGTCTACAGGAATCACTGCTTCTCTTTCTGAATTACAAACTTTATCATCTTGTTTGTCTGATGTCACAACAAGGTCATCTTCATTTACAACTAATGCTATCTCTAGAGGCATACTATTTTGTTTCTGAGGGAAAAACGGAACAGAAAGAATCAGAATTCTTCCATTTGAATCAACAGTTGCAAGATTTGACCCAAACAAGAAGGAATGATGATTTTCCACAAGAGATAATGTGTCAGATTCTGGTTCTCTTCTTGTCATGTCATTTTCTGCAATATTGAGACATTGATAGATAGAATGTATCTTTTACGAGTATAGTCATCGCTTACATTTATTCAAAGTGAACTAAATAATTCAAAAAATCCCTGAATATCATAAACATAACAATAACTGATAGAAATAAGAACCATACATTCTCAAGCCTACCTCTTGTATTGTTATTGTGATGATCAAACGTTTCAACTTTGAAGCACTCTTCTGGAGTCTCTTCATCCTGAAGTAAAAACAACCTATGTTCAAGTGTTTGAAACCTTCTACCCAGCAATCAGATCAATGATTTAGGAAACTCAAAACAATTAACAAAACAAATGTCAAATATAGAGAATGGTCCATTCAGCTGCTATTTTGCTCATCGAGTGTCAAATGTGGAAAACTAACTTAAAATGAAAAGCAAACGTGCGATCATGAAATTTTTCATCTAAATCACATAAACTTTGACTACTTAAAAAATAGTGAATAGTCAAAAATTAAATACCGGGCCATTGAAGGATAATCCTTGCAAATATTGCATTGTATCAATTAGCGTTGTTGTTCTTATGGAATGAGCAATTTCATGCACTCTTGATGGGAATGCTTGAAAGTGAGGAAAAGCAATAAGAGAAGGTCTCCAATGAGCTTCTCTTGCAGGGTCAAAATACTTTTCAAGAATATTAATCTCAACATCTGTAAGTTTAAGTTTATACTTGGGCATCTGAATTGCATCATCTTCTTTGACTTTCTTTCCACGTGGAACAAATTCTTTGATTGAAAATCTGACCATCTTTTTTTCAGGTTTAAAAACGTGTGGAACCTGTGACAAAATAATCCCAGTGATTAAGCTACATTCGATAACAAACTTAGAGGTGGCAAAAAGGGAATAATTGAGGATCAAGTGAGTTGGGTCATGGATCAAAATAGATTTGGATCAGATGGGTATTTCAGTTTTCAGGTTTGGCCTACAAACACCTTTTGTAAGAACCACAAAACCAACAAACTGAAACAAAACTGGGCTAGAAGCAGCAATGTATGGCTTCCCTATCAATGGATAACTAAAAACACAATTCTTGGTTTACACCGGTTTGTTTCCCTATTTGTTTGTTCAATTTTTATTTTTTATCAATATTTTTAAATTAGATATCATGATTTCCAAAGAGATAAAACATAACCTAAATCGACCCACTCATAAGTAAATGGATTCAAATTGCCACCTCTAATCCGACTGTTGGCATTTCAAAAATTCTAACAATCTTACCATCCTTGGACTACAGTGAAAACGGAAGCTTTTTCCTGCATTTATCATATGTTTATTAACAGCCTTACCCTTTGCTTGCTTGCTCTTATAGCCGTTGAACTCTACACCTTCACAAGCTAAAACCAGTTTGCATGTTAAGCAAACTCTTACATAACCAAAAGCATATGGAAACATACTCTGCTCAGCTAGTGGAACAAAATGGCTTCATTTTTAGTGCAGATCAGACCCACCAATGCAGTTTACCCTTTCATTATACTATATAAAAAAATAAATGTATCAAATAGAACATGGTTGGAGAAATCGCTAGTCGCTAGTCGGTCGGCGAGGTAGGGACTAGGGATTAATCGGATTGGAATTTTTGTATAGAATTTTTCAAAATTTTATATATATACATATAAATACACACATCAATATAAATATAATACTTCAAAATTCAAATATTTTTCTAATAAACTTAAAGATAATAGACAAAGTACTTGAAAATTCAAACATTAATATAAGCATATTTGGGAGTCGACTGAGACCGATCGTGTGCAGCTGCTTTTTGACCGATCGATCGTGATTTTGGGAGTCGACTGAGACAGAGAAGAAGAAAAACCACAATTTCTTTGGCCTTGGACCGAAATTTTTGGCCTAAACATAAAATTATTGGCCTGTTGACGGATTTTTTGCTCTGTTGACCGATTTTTTGTCCTGTTGACCGATTTTTTGCCCTTGGACCGATTAATCCGACTAGGCCGACTAGCCCGGACTAGGCCCGATTAATCCCGACTAGGCCCGATTAGTCCCGACTAGCGATTTTTGAACCGACTAGGCAAAAATTAATCAGCTTAGGACCGACTAGCGATTAATCCCGATTAATCGGCCGATTAATCCCGATTTTTACAACACTGAAATAGAATGACAGAAATTATATTGCTTAAATAAAACAAGAGGTGGCAATTTCAATTCAAATATAAATGAACAGGTCAATTGGTGTGTTTTCTCAAAAGGGCCAAATGGCCGAAGTCTTTTTACTGCATGCAACCTTCTAAATCAATCTACTTAAAGATTTAATTGTTTCAGAATCTAGTTAACCCATTACTTACTTACAAGAAGTGGTAAAAAAAAGTGTCTACGAGAATCCAGCCCATTTGACCATTAGCCAGCTTGCCTATCTAGCTATCGTTACATAAAACAATTTAGAAATTTGTATCTATTTTAATACATGAGGAAAACTTTCAATCTATTTGACTTGTTTTTTGGTTACCTAATTTTATTTGCTCATTTGTTAAGTTAAAAATAAACCAAAACCTAAATTGAGCATTTATAGACCTATATGGGTCATCATTGCCACTTGTGATTATACTTAAATCTTAACATCTTCAAAAGTGTGTAACAAAACATGTACACGAAATAAAGGATATCAACTCGTCCTTTGCTCTTCCTACCGGTCCTCCCCATGCGTTGAATCATCCTTAGAGGTGAAATATTGGCATCAAAACAAATAACAAGATCAACTTCCATGATATCTAGGCCTTCTTCTCCAATTGATGTTGAAACAATAACATTGTATTCTCCAGCACGAAATTTCTAATAATGGTTTAAGATTTAAGAGAAACATATTTACAATATACATACACACACATGTATCCTATGATAGCCCAATCTTAGTGAGTTAACTCTTAAACTCAATGATGGCCACTCACTTCAAATCCTGAAAATAAATGTGTGGTTTACCTTAAAGTTGAACAAAAAAATAGGTTTAAAATATTAAAAAAAATCAATTTTAATGTGGTTTAAACGAACCATACATTTTTTTCCAGGATTTGAAATGAGTGGTCATGATTGGGTTGAAGAGTTAAGTCTATAAGATTGGGTTATCATCGGATAGAATCCCAATATGGAAATAATCAAATAACAAATCATGTTTTTTGAGAGCTCAATCAAACAAAAAGCCGATCGACCTCATTCCAGGGACATTGGAACCATCTTGTTTCTAGGGTTTAGAGTTTAGATTTAGGGTTCAACATTTAGCTTTAGAATTTAGGTTTTTGCTCATTTGGCTTAGGCTCAACAAGATAGTTCCAATGTCATTGGAATGAGTTCAACCATGGCTCATTTGATAGAGTGTTTGCAAAAACAGGAGTTCTCATTTGAAACTTCCCCAAAAGAAAATAAATGATGCATAAAATTTGAAAAAATTACCTGTAAAACAGCCTGCTGAACTTTTTGTGATTGACCCTTTAATGTTTTACCTGTGCAAAGGTATGATCGAACAACAAATTCAGAGTATTCATCACATCAATGTAGAAAAAAATATTGTTTGAGAGTGAACTTCATCTAACAAGCTAAAACAGATTGCTACAATGTTCTTATTTTTATTACAGAAATTCTCAACAACTGAGTATGAATTCTGACCTGAATTTTGACCAACAAATTCTGTAGCTTTAACATATTCTCCAATGGTTGCTAATGATGACAATATGTCCCTAGAATAAACAAGAATTCTTTAAGTGAGCTAGAAATCCATTTTCATACAAAAGCATTGATTATTGCTGAAATCTAGAGTTTAAAATGTAGACATCTTGACCTTACACTATCTCTAAAATGTGAGAAAATGATTACCCTCGACTTCTGAGGATCATTTATTTCTGTATACACAGAAAGACTGTCAGAATCTCCAAATAAATAATTAAAAACAATACTTGTTAGACATGTTCCTTAATCTTTCACATGGGAAATAGCCATTTTATGTGATATATTCCTTTAAATTCATTACATAAGTAGAAAAAAAAAAAGGTCATGCTGCATACTAAAATGTTCAACTAGTACTTCTAACATCTTTGAGAACTTCGGAGTGCGAGAACCATGAGACAGATTTTGTTGCATTATAAGCTTTGCTTTGTGAATAGTCTCGTTTCTACTCAAAACACGAGCAAAATTCCTGAAAGTTGATATATGTTAGCATGTTTTTATTAAACTAAATCACAAGTAGAACAGAATAAGATACCCTTTCTTCAATTTATCTTCAAGCATCTCAAATGCTGGTTGTATGCCATGTGCACAAAGCAACTTCCTTATATGATATAATGTTATGAGAATTCCAAGACTCCCTTCTACTTCCCCATACTTAAACTCAGCAAGATCTTGCGGCGGGAATTGGCGAAATTTGTCCCTTGAGTTAATGATATCTATTGGGCTGAACTGTAAAATTAAGATATATATCACTAGACACACAAATTCTAAAAGTTAAAGGAAGCAAGTAGGCCAAGAGCCAAATTAGGCTTGTGTCAATATAACATGGGAGTTATGATCAATGATCTCACATGGATGGACTACAAGCAAACTATTATTCATAGATTTGCATGAGGATACTATGGTAGAGATTATCTCATTAAAGCAAGCACGTGCACTCAAAAGATTAATGTGACACTTTTGACGCTTTGTTAAAATGGGAACCTATGTGAAAGCTTTGTTGTTTGTATCTTTATTGACGGTCTCAAGCCAGAAGTTAGCGGCCCTTTAAGAATGTGCAAACCTCAGAATTTAACAGAAGCATTTTCTTTATCTTGAATACAAAATGCACTTTAAACAAGAATTCTATTTTAAACAAATATAGATTACCCTATACCATAGCCTCTAATGTCCCTAAATTCTCAAGGTTTGCACCGAATATTAACCATCCTTTAAATGTAAACAAAATGCCTTTATTTCCAATACCAACCACTAATCCGATTGCACCTTAAACTGTTACTCAAAAGAGGCTAACTAGCAAAGAAATTGACAAGATACAAGCCAAGGCTAAATTTTATTTGTGTTTAGAGAGCTAACTAGGAAGTTATAGAATGCCCAGTTGAACCAGCTGCTGTTCAAGAACCACACATATCGGTACATGCAATCACTAGCATTTTGTCATACTTTACTACGAATCTACGAAGGTCACAGGGATACTAGGCACTAAACAATTCCACATGATTATGGATTCAGGTAGACCCACAACTTGCATGAATGTAAGGTATAAAATGCATTTTCCTTGCAAAGAAATCACAGCCAAGAAGGTCACCAATGCCGATGGTAGTCAACTCTTACATGTGAAAATGTGCATTAATTTCCAAGATTATACAAGATACATGGTTTGGTTTGAAGCTAATGTCTTACCCATACATCTACAATGGTCTTGGTGTTCATTAGCTACAAACCCTCCATGATATCATTTAGAATTTCAAAGATTTTATCTAATTAATTCATGAATTATGGGCCTACTAATACGACATTTATTAAATCAAAACCCATCGTTCTTAGATCCTAGAGCCCATCAAAACCAAAAAGTCATACCCCCACCTACGGCGGAACATGGGAATGTGACAGAAGGTGATAGGATTTGAATGCAATTCAATTGAACAATCAACAAATAGAACAGTAATCAAACAAGAAATATTGTAATATTAATTGGAAGAAATGATTACAGAGAATGAAATCTCCCAACCCAGGGTTACACCCTTCTCACTGCTTCAAGCAGGAGCCCTTTTCACAATAACTAAATTTCTTTCTACCAACCTCACAAGTCTATCCTCTATTTATAACTCACTAAGACACACACTAGATATTAATATTACCAAATTACCCATATCTAGGACCTACCATAACTACTAATTAATACTAACATGTTAATATAACTATGATCTGTATCAGAAGGTAACGTCATAACACATCGATATATAAACAAATACTAAAATGCAATTAATTAAAATGAAATATAATGAAAGGTCCGACAATAACAAAGTACGTAGTTAAAACGATATTCAAATCCTTCAAGTTCAAGTCAACACATAATAAAAGTCAATGAGGCAAAACAACCCTTAATGCAAAACAAAGTAGTGTCCACCAATCATAACAAAAAGTCTGCGGGGCAACAATCCCAACTCAAAATAAATCAAAACATGTCAAGCTCAAAATAAGTAGAGGGTAACTTGACCACCACCGCAATCATACTAAGTCAAGTCAATCAAATAGTCATCAAAAACAATATTAAGCAAACACAAAGCAAATTTGAAAACCATGGTCCTTGAGCTATACCGTGCTATCCTAGTTATCAACTGAAAAGACGTGCTATTGTAAATAGAATTGGGGGATAATCTTCTATCTTGGTCCTCAAAAAGCCAATTTATCAAATCCGGATCAAATTCAGAGGCTGAATATATTGGAGTAGCAAATGTTGTTCCCGAAATTTGTTGGACCCGAAACTTACTCCTTTAGTTGGGCTTCCCTCCTCGACGCCCCTACCTTGTAACAGTGACAACATCAGTGCAATTTACATGTCAAAAAAACCCGCCAACATCAACGCACAAAACACATCGAGCTCGATATTCACTTTGTTCATGATAAAGTACAGAAAGGTCAAATTCAGGTTCTTCGTATCTCCTCCTGATACAACTTTGCGGATATATTCTCAAAGGGTCTACGAAGAGTATTATTCTTTGATTTCTTCCTGTCTAAGCATCCAGAATCCTCCTCGTTAGACAGAAGGGGATATTAGATTAAGGATTGAATTGTGTTCATTGGTATTATATAAGAAGGCAAGCTGTAGATATATCTCTGATAAATATGTATTTCATGAATGGGAACAGACAAGGGGTTAACATTAATTCTAACAGATACAAACACACCACCCTTAATAATTCGTTGAGCAGATATTACCAATCCAATTTCCCGTTATAGTCTCACCTTGAGAAATTAAATCACCCTTCCAAGATTTCCAAACTACCACAAATATAGAATAGCAATGGAAGAAAAATATTCCCCAAAAAAGAATAAACTTCTGATTAAATAAAAATTGAATTCCTTGTTTCTCCCTTCTCGAATACATAAACTAAAAGAAAGAAAAAAAAAATGACAGAACCATTACTAACCCACGTTCCTACACTTGAGGAAAACTAAAACTACTTGACACATTAACAAAGAACAATTACTAAAAAAAAGTACAGATTAAATAAAAAGACAATGCAAACAAAACATGGGTGTGTGGATTAACTTAATATCACCAGCTGGATCAAGCTAAACCATTTTTTATTCTAACACATAAACTTGTCCTGATTCCTATCAACTATTTAAACTAAATAAAAACAACCATACTATGACTCAAACCTATCTTCTAGGATTTTAAAATGACTAGATAAACTTGCAAACAATTATATAATGTAACATAATTATCTAGACCTACTTAAGAAACATTCAACTAAAACTAATAAATAAACTACTAACTTTCAGCAGTACTAATTTTGGGAACATCATGTTAGTTTCCAACAATCGCCCCCTTAATCATTAAGTTTTCGCATTCTTGCTTTTAGCTCATTCTTCATGCTTATTTGCTCTTTTCTTGCTACTGGTTCTTTCTTACTCTCACAATTGGCCTTTTTTTTGCTCTTCCACTTGCCTTTTTCTTGCTTCTTCACTAATTAAAACAGATTAGTCTTCTTGCTCATTCATGGGTCCTAAAGATCAAATACTTGCTCTTGCTAATGGATTCAAAGATGAACCTCTCTTGCTAATCAGGTTCTTGGCTTGCTTGCTTCGAAACACATTAGGTTTCTGATACTTGCTGGCTTATTCATTCTTTCTTTCTTTCTTGCTGATCTTGTTATGTAAGCCAAACTTGCTATGTCTTGTTCTTGCTTGTGTTTTCTTGCTAAAACTTGCTGAAAATTACTATCTTGTTCTTGCTAAACTATTTTGCTTCTTACTATCTTTTTGTATACTTGTAGATCTTGCTAATTTCTCTTTCTTGTTGCTACTAATCAGGAACACTAGGTTTCTGATTTTCTTGCTTCTTGCCTGATCCAATCAACCGTTCTGTAGTTGATCGGGTTTTTCAAGGTCTTGCCGCTTTCTTTCTTTCTCTGCTTGATCACATAAAGTTGTGATCAACTTCTGCTCCTGTTTGTTCCTACTTTTGATCTGCTGCTCACAAAAACACACACCTGCTGCTCACAAAAACACACACCTGCTGCTTTCTTGCTTCTTCGATTGATTCTCCTTGTTGCTTCTAATATTCTTTGATTAAAAACAGAAAACGCTGTTATTGATGCTGCTGTAACTTTGTAGGAAAAGTTATAGACTAAACTTTTAATTCCATAATGCTATGTAGTAACTTACTTGTGGCATTATAAGTTATAATGTCTATTCTTTGTATATGAATTTTTAGTGTATGACATTGCATAAATCTAGTCCATGATATTTGTGACATTGCATAAACTTTTAGTTATTGATATTATCAATAATATTCATTAGTAAATTTACGTGATTTTTGCAACATATGTTTGTGCTATAATGTAGTATTTTAAGATATGACTTTGCAATAGCATCGTATATGCATTTCTTGGACGTTCGTTTCTTACATGTCATTACACATTGTAAGAAGTTTGACTAGTCAATCTATAGTTTCTCATATAACAACCCAATGTCAAGGTCAAATAAAGTCAAAGTTAATTAAATTCAAAGTCCAATTTAGTCAAAATCAACTAAAATCGAAGTCAACAAAAATCAAAATCAACTAAAATCAAGGTCAACTAATAATCAAAGTCAATTTAAAGTCAAATTCAAACTTGAAATGTTGGCGTATGTCACACAAAATCCCATATGCATATATTTCAAACACCAACACACCTTTTAGTCATTCACCGCCAAATTAGGGTTATGCTTACGATAACCGTCACCACCATTGCATCAGGCACACCAACAGTCACCAACACCGCATAATGTCTCGCCACTCCATCCAAAGTCCATCGCCATCACCTGAGGCAACCTCACCACTGCAAGCGCAAGCCCACAGTCATAGATCGAAGGTTTGTTTTTGTATCCACCTTCTCAAAATCGCCGAAATTCAGCCAATTTATGGCCGATTAGGACCGGTTAGGTCTGCCTTTGGCCGTCCTTGACAGCCTAATGATTAACCAATTCGATACCTCCCCGATTAATCGACTAAGTCTGCCGATTTTTACAAAACTGCTAACAAGATGTTTTTATGCTCAATCACCAGATATTTTGCTAAGCACAGATGTATAGCTTGCACATCGAAGGTGATGATTGGCTCCATAGAACCCACCAGTTTACCTCCTTCGTGTCCTTGTGTTCGTCAGATCAAACTTAATGATGATTCTATAATCATTAACCAAAGAGCCTATCAGTACCCTATGGATCAAAAGATCATTGAGAAAATGGCCTATGAGATGATGATATGTTACAATGAAAAGATAAAGTTGCAGTTCATTTGCGACCCTGGTTATTCTTGCTACAAAAAAGATTGTTTATGGTGCCTATATGTTGATTACCGAAAGCTAAAAAACCTAACAAATAAAAACAGAAGTACAATTCCTTAATTATTTTGTGAAAGTAACGTTAAAATCATTGGGATGATCAACTTCAAATGATAACTTTGCGGTGCATGCATATAATGTATATATGTGTGGGCCCTTAAGGGGCAAAAGTAAAAGTGCACTAATTTTAACGTTATTTTAATTATTTTGTGAAAGTAACGTTAAAATCATTGGGATGATCAACTTCAAATGATAACTTTGAGCCGGAGACTCTTTCGGAGCAGCCTATCTATCCCAATTGGGATAGGGGTAAGGTTTGTATCTATCCTTCCCCCCAGACTCTACTAAAAGTGGAAATATACTGGGTAAGGTTGTTGTTGTTGTTGTTGTACAATTCCTTAATTGGTTGTTCATGTGGGTGTGGCTGCCATATTTTCCAAGATAGATCTAGTCAAGTTACCATTATATCCAAATGTATGAAAAAAGACTATGTTAAACACAACCCAAAACGACCCATTCACAAGTAGTGAATTAAAAACTCCACCTTTATTTCAATATTATTTGACCGAATGAAAAGCATGTACCCATTTTCATAATTCTGGAGAAAACTTTGTATGTGTTTAATACTTAGTTTAAATGTTTGCAAAAGCAAATTCAGCTTTTGATTATCTAAATTATTTAGGTCAAATAACTCGTTTCAGATTATCACTTCATACAAGTTGCAAAAAAAACAATGATAAAGGTTATAATAAAGTTACTTACTCACCCTTTTTATAAACCAAACTTGTTTTATGGGGCAATTTCATATATCCCCCTCTAAAATTTCATAATTACATATTTCCCCAAAGCATGCTTTAGGAGTATTGTATATGTGCATTAAAAACTTGTACCTTGGGGAAATATGTGAGTTTTTCAAGTTTAGAGGAGGATATATGTAATTCTCCCTAGTTTTATTTCAATTTCAATGCCATCTATGCCTTTTCCATAAAAATGTCATTTGCGTTACATCCTTTTATGCATTAGTATTTGTATAATCAAACTTTACCAAACACTTCAAAATCTGATTATAACAGCTTCAAACAAGAGAAGTGTGTCAAACATAACCCTCCACATCCCATTATCTGTTTATCTAACTCTGTGTTTCTAATATCACAAACAGTTTCAAAAGTACATATGAACACCCCCTTAATTTGACTGAACAGCAAAACGCAAAATGCACAAAAAGAAAGCAAAATTTGCGCAAAATAACCTCATAAATAAGGATCAAAACACAAATCTAAACATATAAGAGTCCTACAAAAGAAGAAACCTTACTGTCTGAGGGTCTCTCTTTTGAAGAACTCCAAGGTTAGAAAGCTTTCCAACATGTAAGCGAATTACATCCATTAGCAGCTTATTTACTTCAACTGCAACTTTTCCCATCTCAACCTACCACCAGTGTAGCAACAATCTTAAATGTATCTATAAATAATCATCAAGAATTTGACATGTGAGTGAATTTCAACCCATTCATATATAACCCAATAGCAAGCATTGGTGGAAGACATTGTTAGCCTCATGATTATTTAACCCAAGTTGGAGAGTTGATAGGTCATTTATGTGAATAGGTTAAAGTTGTGTTTGTGTTTAAATATGTAATAGATAATTACTAGAAGGGTTAAGGGTGTAAACCTCTAACTTAAAAACATCTTCGGTTAGTGATAGGGTTATAAAAACCCTATGTGTGTATCTGTACTCTGTAAAATCATATATAGAAGAATATGCATATGATCAGATTGGTTTTTGTAATATATTTGCAATTGTGTGTTCATTGTAATCTTGGTTACCAATTGGTATGAGACCTAGGGCTCTTGAAGATTTAAGTCTCTAATTTATTCTTTTGGGAAACCATCATCACAGAGGGTGTCTGGATTTCCACTGTGCAATATCGGTCATGCAGGAGGTATCAATTGAGGCTGTGCAGTTTCATTCTTAAACATCAATCATCAAGAGGGTGATTGAATTTCATTTGATTTCAATTCCAATCAAGGCAAGAAGCTCCAATTGGAGTTTATTTGGAGAACGATCATCATACAGGGTGATTGAAATCTGTTTATGTAAATCTGATCAAAGCAAGAAGCGGCGATTGGATTTTGTTTTATCAAATACCCCATATTCAAGAACACCACCAGGATGTTCACGTTTCAAGAACGTGCGCAAATCAAGAGGATTTGGGGGTTGTTCGTTGATTAGAAGAAAAAAAAAACGTTTTTTTTTTGTTTGTTGCTTGTTTATTATTATCAGGCACAATTAAGAGAGTTGTGAACTTTTTTGTTAGTTTGACTAGTTTAAAAAATCTGTTGCTAGTAGCCTAAGAAAATCGGAACAAAAGTGGAGTAAGATACTCGAAAATTAAAAGAAGGGACTGTTTATTGTTGGTTCATGAATTAGAAGCCAACAGGTTTTTTGTTCCTGATTGTTAATCAGGGGCAAATTGATCCAAAGACAGAACACAATTAGATTTTTAACAGGTTGTGGTGTGTTTGATGCCAGAAAATTAGATGGGCTGGCTGATTTTTCTTGTCAAAAATCAACCATATAAAAGGATTGTTTGCTGTTGCTGTTTTGGTTGAAAGTCAGAATCAAAGGGGTAAACCTGATATTTTTCAACGCCTCGACAAAAGGAGTAATCGGTGGGTTTATAGATTGCTGAATCAAAGGAGTTTGTGGCTGCTTTGCTCCATCGATAGAAAAGGTCAAAAAAAAGGGCAGGTCAAATTCTGATTGTAGTGGAATGGGAAGAAAAGAAAGCGATAAAGGGCTGCTGCCATTTATTGATTTTTTTTGTTACAAATCAGAAGCCAAGAACGGGCTGTTTGGTTTTAAATTAAACAAAGTTTTTGTGGTTGTTTCTGTCATCCTGCTCCAATCTGAAGCCAGAACACGTCTTGTTTTACTTGCCCGCCCCTCAGTTCGTGAATTTATTCCACTGTGATTATTGCTTCTCTTATTATTGCATTTGTTCTAGTAATTAAATAGATCATCCGACAAGTTCTTAAGGCATGACCAATAAGTGTATTTTGATTACTATAACCCTAGCCAAATCTTCTAGTCAATTGTGAATTGTGTACACGTGATTACCTAACAATTGGCATCAGAATTAGTATTTGGCTCTCATCCCTTGATCCCTTAAATTATGGCTTATGTGGCTAAACAAAAATTGAGAAGTTTGATAGGACTGATATGAAATATATGGACACCTTAGAACCAAAACCCCAAACGTCTTGGCATATCAAAGAAAAGAAAAAAGTAAATGCAGTTATTGATTACTCAGAAATGCAGGCCTTATCTATTGTGTTGAGAACACTGTAGAGTCTTGGATCATGGATTTTGGTGCCTCCTTTCATGCCAATTTTAGCATAAAAAAGGATGTAGAATCTTTGAACAAGAAACTTTGGTAAAGTTCATATAGCCAATGATCAAACTCTTGAAATCACTAAGAGATGGGAGATGATCGGAGGACTTCCATATGTGTTATGAACTATATGAACCTTAAAAGATGTCAAAGTAATTCCTAGTTTGACAAAGATGGCTAATCTCAAATGGAAAGTTAGATAACAAAGGTCTTGATTTCACTTTAGGGGTGGACAAAAGATGGTCGTCAAGGGTAACTTGGTAATTTTTCTAAGGAAAAAAAACCGGTACCTTATACATGGTTGCGAAACCAACAGAGGATGTGAATGTTGTGAACGGTCAACCAAGTCCATCCAACTTATTGCATCAACGACTCTGTCACATGAGTGATAAAGGCTTGAAAATCTTAGTTGAAAACGGTAATTTCCCAAATTTGAAAAGGTAGAACTTGAAAACATATACTATGAACGTTTGGCACTTGGTAAGAAGAAACATGTTACCATTTGAAGACATGTTAGATGTTAGGTTTCGTAGGCCTTTGGGAGGTTTAGGGCAGCCAGCCCTAATCCTGGCCCATTAGGGTTTAACCTAATTGTTTTTCTATTTAAGCATTGTCATGTAATTATAATCTTTAACACCTAATTAATAAAAGAATCCATAGTTGCAACCCATGGACGTAGGTCACATCGACCGAACCACATTATATCTTGTGTCTATTTATTTTCTTTGCTTTCGTGTGCGTGTATGAGTTAATCGGTTTTCGTTGCGCCTCTTTGAATCCTAACAAGTGGCATCAGAGCTTGGTTCGTTAAAGATTAATATACGAACGCACTGGACGATTGCTGAAAAGAAAAAAAAAGAAAATCAGAGGGGTGGGTCGTTGTCTGGGATTTACGAATTAGGGTTTTTTTTTGACACCCTTGGAGTTCGTCGTGTCCGGATTTGAGATTAGGGTTTCTGCAACCCTTGGGCCGCCGTCGTCACCGTCGCAGAAGCCGTCGAAAGTGCGATTAGGGTTTATCCCTTGCCGTAGCCGCCGTAACCGCCGCGATTAGGGTTCCCTTGCACCCCCTCCGATGAAATCGCGACTAGGGTTCAACCCTTGAGTCGCCGCCGCAGCCTATTTCAGCCGCTGGTGTCTGTTTCGACCGCCGCCGTCGGCTGTTTTAGGTTGATTTCGTGGCTTTGATTCGCAATTAGGTTGTTTCAGCCTTGGATTCGTCGATTGAACCTGTTTTTCGACACAAGTTGGGTTCGAATTCCTTTATTAGAGGCTGATTAGGGTTCAATTGAGCCTAGGATTGTTGCTGTTGAGTTTGGGATCGCGTTTGCTGTTATTATTGACTGAAATTGGACGATTAGGGTTACAAAATTGAACCCTTGAGTCGTCTTTGTTGATATTCAACGGGTTTCGGGTCTGTTGCAGCTGTTATTGATCGTGGGTTTCTGATCAGTTGGGATTTGATTGGGATTGGTTGGAGTATTCACCATTTGGATTGATTAGAAAGGTATTGGGGTATTTTCAGTTGGTTTTATCTTGTTACCGGGTTAAAATGGCTGATGAGGGGAAGATTCAAATCGAGAAGTTCAATGGAACTGATTTCGTCTAGTGGAAAATGCAAATGGAAGCATTGCTCAATCAGAAGGATTTGGATATGGTGTTGGAGGATAAACCAGAGAAGATAGATGCAGCTGCTGAGTCTGCATGGAACTCAAAGGACAAGAAAGCCAGAGGAGCTATTACATTGGCTTTGACGAGGAGTGTTGCATTCAACATCATGCACGAGACTACTGCTCGGGGGATGATGTCGGCTCTGTCAAATATGTATAAGAAGCATTCTGCTGCTAACAAGGTGTTCTTGATGAGGGAGTTGTTCATGACAAGAATGAACGAAGGAAGCTCGGTTGCAGTTCACATCAATAATCTGAATTCAATTCTGTCCAGATTGTCATCTGTGGGAATCAAGTTTGATGACGAGACTAAAGCTGTGTTGTTGTTGTCTTCACTACCTGATAGTTGGTCTGAGACAGTGACTGTTGTTACAAGTTCTGTCGGGACCACTGATATGACATTTGAGGGGATCCGTGATATGGTGCTAGGTGAAGGCGTTCGCCGAAAGAGTACTAGTGCCGCAGGATCATCTTCTGATATGCTACATGTTGGTAGGGGAAGAGGGAATAACAGAAGCAGTGGGAGTCGGGGAAGAAGTCCGTCTAGGACTCGAAAGACTGTGAAGTGTTGGAGCAGTAATGAAGTAAGGCATGTTAAGAGTCAATGCCCGGGTACTTCAAAGCAAGTGAACGTTGCTGAGGGCATTTATGATGATGATGCTTTGGTTTGCAGCATTGAAAGCTGTGTAGACTCTTGGGTTATGGATTCAGGGGCTTCGTTTCATGCCATGGACAGCGGGGAAACGATGCTGAATCTGAAAGAAGGAGATTTTGGGAAGTCACGGGCATGGGGGATATTGATCTGGTTACTTTATTGGGAACTACATGGAACCTGAAGAATGTCGGGGTTATTCCGGGGCTGAATAGGAAATTGATTTCTGTGGGTTAGCTGGATAAACAGGGAATGGAAGTAAGGTTTGGTAGCAATGAATGGAAGGTGGTCAAGGGGAATCTCGTGATTGCTCGTGGTATGAAGCATGGGTCGTTGTATTTAGTTGATGAACCTGCTGAGGGATGTATGACTGTCCCAGTTAAGCGAAACAAAATATGGTTTGCTAAATCTCGTGCTAAGAGAGTTCATTTTGCAAACGTGAAGTCTAGAGCCAAAAAGATGTTAGCTGAACATGTTCATAAGTCTAAACCAGGGGATTCGGTGACAGTGGGAGCAAGGGTTGTGTTCCGGGTACAGTTACGAAGAGTCGTTGGGTTTTGAAGACTAGAACTAAAGAATTCTCTCCTGTTGGTAGTTTGTTGTGCTTGGAGAGTGTTGGTGGTCCTCGGTGTATCTCTGGATCTGGTGGAGTGTCCATACCAATTGAGATAGAGGATGAGTCGTGGACGGGATTTGTCACGACTGAGTTGGAGCTCAGGGGAGCTGCAACTGGCCCTTCTTGTACTTGATGATTGAGGGGCGGTTTGCACTAGGGGGATATGTATGGATATGATGAAGTCTTCGCTTATTCTTGAGAATTGAGGCTTGGAAGACTTGTTATTGAAGAATATTGGATTTACTGGATGATTGGATTGCTTATGTTGGATGCCGGGCTTGATACTATCGCAAGGCCTCCGAGTGGGAGATTGTTAGGTTTTGTAGGCCTTTGGGAGGGTTAGGGCAGCTGACCCTAATCCTGGCACATTAGGGTTAAACCTAATTGTTTTTCTATTTAAGCATTGTCATGTAATTGTAATCTTTAACACCTAATCAATAAAAGAATCCCTAGTTGCAACCCATGGACGTAGGTCTGATGAAGATCCAAATCAAACACACAATAGAAATAGGAATTACAATTGAAAATGATAGGAGGAAGATAGATATGATGATATTACTGAAATCCAAATTACATCCAAATGACAATGAACAAACGATTGCATCATCAGAAGATGACCCAGGGTTACACCCTTCTCCAAGCCTAAGCAGGAGCCAATTACAATTCTGAATAATTTTCTTCACCCCTCATCTCACAAGTCTCACCACTATTTATAATCCACTAACACACACTAGATATTAAAATTACCAAACTACCCATACCTAGAACCTAATATTACTACTAATTAATACTAACATATTAATATACTATGATCTCTATCATTACTCCCCCCTTATTTAAAAGTCTTGTCCTCAAGACTTGGGGGTGAATTTGCTTCTTGCCTTCCGGACGTTTGTGAGCTGGCCCATATCGATTACCCCAACGCAAACAAATTCCTTTCTTCCTACGTCCTTTCCAATCCAAACGTGAAAGATATTGAAAAACATTTCCCAACTCCAGATTAGAATAGGCTCCCGATCGGATGGCAAGGAACGAACACGGATTCTCTGGTTGTGGTGTGGACTGTCGGTCATAGATTTGAGTTGCACCACCCCGTTTGAGCATAAACTGACCCAATATGTTAGTAGCTTCAAAAGGTCCAATTAAATCCCCAAAATGGAAGTTAGAAATGTTGCTAGGATTAGGAAGAATCCTCTCTTCATCGATGTCTGTAGCCAAAGCTTCAGGAGTAAAATGTGTACCCAAGTTGAGGCTCACCTTTGGAATGTCACTCGAAGGTTCAAATCCATTGAATGCATACAATTGAAGCATTTGCAAATCCACTGAACTATCCTTGGAGCCGGAAGAAGTCTTGGAATCGGGCAAAACAATGCCAGATGATCCCCATTGATCCTCAACAAATTGGTTGTCCTGTTTCTTCATCCAATCGAGTACTGTTTTGCGAAATTCAATTGAAGCCGATCGCTCCTCTTGTAACAATTTGAGCGATGTTTTGATTTCTGCTACCTCCTTCTGAAGTTGAAAGATATGTTGTTCATGAGCATCTAATCGAGAGGTTAGATTAACCATGATTGATAAGGAAAACGTGAAAGATGAGTAAAATTGAGCGACACTGTGTAGAATCCAACGAAATCGATGAAATTGAGTCCAATCAGAATTGAAATTGTAAGCAACAGAAAGTGAAATTTAATCAACAGAAATTGATATGGAAATTGAAATTGAAATCGTGAATCAAGAGAAATTGAAATCGTGAGTTAAATCAAATCGGAATTGAAAGTCAGATCGATAGAACCTGAAATAACCGATTTCTTAGACGGCAAAGCTGGAAAAAAAAAATCAACCGACAACAAATTGAGATGAAATCAACGAGGACTGATGAGCGAAGCCTGCGATTAAGTCCAGCAATGACGAAATTGAGATGAAATTGACGATTTCTTAGAAATGGAAAGTAGGAGATAACACGAATGGACTCAAATCGTGAATTGGAGGATACGAAGTGAATCAAAATCGAAAACAAGATGATGAAATTGAAATGACAGAACCTGAAATCGGCGGTTGACTGGGAGGCGACTCTGGAAAATCAATCGCTAAAACCTAAAATCGGCGAATCGGAAATGAAATTGAATCGGAAATGAAATCCAACAGTGATGAATCGGAAATGAAATTGAAGGTGAATTTGATCCAGCAGAGATGTAATTGGATGTGTAGGTCGGCGGCAATCTTCAACAGCGATGGATAGAAATCGAAGAGAAGGTTGAGAATGGCAGGTCTTCAGCAGGTCGGACCATTGATGAAGATCCAAATCAAACACACAATAGAAATAGGAATTACAATTGAAAATGATAGGAGGAAGATAGATATGATGATATTACTGAAATCCAAATTACATCCAAATGACAATGAACAAACGATTACATCAGAAGATGACCCAGGGTTACACCCTTCTCCAAGCCTAAGCAGGAGCCAATTACAATTCTGAATAATTTTCTTCACCCCTCATCTCACAAGTCTCACCACTATTTATAATCCACTAACACACACTAGATATTAAAATTACCAAACTACCCATACCTAGAACCTAATATTACTACTAATTAATACTAACATATTAATATACTATGATCTCTATCAAGGTCACATCGACCGAACCACGTTATATCTTGTGTTTGTTTATTTTCTTTGCTTTCGGGTGCGTGTATGAGTTAATCGGTTTCCGTTGAGCCTCTTTGATTCCTAACATTAGACGCCCAAGGCTAGAATTTTCAGCGAGTCCATACTAATGTGTCAGGACCAACACCAATTTCATCTTTAGGTGGCTCAAACTACTATGCCACCTCCACAAAGATGCAACTAGAGAAGTTTGAGTTCACTTTTTCAAAATCAAGTTTGAGGTGTTTGCTGCTTACAAGAAATGGAAGACAGTTGTTGAGATGCAACAAACTTGAAGATGAAATTTTTGAAATTAAAAAACAGCAAAGAATACATAAACACTATATTTGTTAATTATTGTGATGATAGGTTTAAGATGATTAGAACTATTCTATGTTCTCCCAGCAATTGAAAGGACATATAAGACATTAAATGAAAAAGCCAGTAGCATTAGGCTTAATGCTAGGCTCCTATGACCTTCTGCGCCAATGCAGTCAACACTACTACGTGTTGATAAACTAAGGACCCTCAGTTCCTTTGCTTTTCAAAATTCCAGAAAAGAAGTGGCTTGGTCATTAGGTTACTATCAAACATTTAAATGTATGTTGATGCCTATGTTGGTATTAAAAACTTTGAGATGGACAAACTTGACCCTAAACAAAGTGATGTACTTTCAGTGGTTATGGTGTTGAAAACATGGGATGCAGGCTTTGTGATGCCCAAAGCAAGAAATTACTCAGAAGCCTAGATCTTCTCTTTAACAAAACAAACAAACATAGTCCACACCAGAGTCAAACTCTAAGGCAAGACCCAATTCTCCTTGGCAATGGGTTAGAAGGTCGACCTGTGCAACAAATAACGAACCAAAGGAATATCAGCCACAAGAGAAGCATGAGAGTGTGGGTGATGACATTCCAATAATAGATTACCAATTCAATAAAAGTCGGCCATAACATTTTTCACCCCCCAATACTCAGCTTCAGCACTAGATCGGTATAGTATCGTTTGGCGCTTAGACGACCAAGACATCAAGTTATCCCCGAAGAAAACACAATAACCCGAAGTCGAACAATGTGTATCTAGACAGTCAGCCCAATCCGCATCGATGTAGGCCACAAGAGAAATGTTGAGAGTTATGAATGGCGAGGCCAAACAAAATAGTGCCTTGGACATATCAAAGAATGTGTTTAAGTGCATCATGGTAGGAAATTAGAGGCAAAAGCATGTTAATGCAAACGTGTTGAACCATGTAAGTTAAATCAAGTCATGTTAAAGTTAGATATTGTAGGGATCTTGTCAAACTGTGATAAGTGGTAAAACCAATTGGCCATACGTGGCACTAAGTTTATTGATGCCAACAAGTTTGACACCTGATTTACTATTTGACATCCACTCGTTCTGAGATCTCTAAGTCAATCATGTTCAGAGAAACGAAAACTCAAGGTTGTTTAAGAGACCGAGATTCCAACAACATAACTAGGTGTACCAAGATCTTTCATGGAAAACTCTTTAGAGAAACAGCCTCTTACACAAATGTGTAAGGTAAGGATGCGTATAGAAAATCAAAATAGCAGCCACAAGCTTGTCTTGATCTTGTTTTGGCGCCACACAGGACCTGACCACCACCAACACAAGTAGTCTCACCCGCCACCTATTGTTGATTACTTACTTCGAGCATAAGTCAGAGATCAAAATAGAGTCTGTTTTATTTGTTTCGATTGGTTGTAGCAGATTGGTTGTTTTGTCAAATCAGTTAATTTATTCATTCTAATCTTGGTTTTAAATTGCGCGCATGTTGCGCGAATATTGCGGTGATGCGGTTCCAGACTCGCAACGCGACCCTAGATGCGGCTGCGTTCCATGATGCGGCGGTAATGCGGTGGTCACGCACGATGCGGTGGTCGAGTGTTGCGGTGATGATGCGCCGTTTTAGGGTTTAAGCAAAATTGGGCGGCAATTGAGAAACCAGAGGTCGTCTACTCACATGCAAATCGAACGTCACCTTGGAAATCAACGAATTTCTTTTCCAAATTCTTCAATTCTTCTGTTGATTTTCTTCAATTGATTTTCTCTGACCTCCGACTTATCTTCTGGAATTGCCGACCACCAGGTATGATAAAATTCCTTCAATTCATCTGCTGATTTCTTCAATTAAGCTTAATATTTCTTCAATTAAGCTTAAGATTTCTTCAATTAGGCAGTTCCTTGATTCAATCAGAAACTTATTCTAGCGCCAACTGCTAGGACACCATATCTTGGTTATACATAGCTCCGATTTTAATTTACTGGACCAGGTATGCTTTATTTTTTCAATTAAGCTTAATATATCTTCAATTTAGCCTCTTATTTCTTCAATTAGGAACTCATTGATTCAATCAACAACTCATTGTTTTAATTTAGCTCCTGAAAATCTGTTTGTTAATAATCTGATGTTTTAATTTTGCTTGAATTTATCTTTTTGTTACCTTAGAATGTTCAAATATTAACCTTTTTTGAAATGTGTTGAAAATTTAGTCTTTTTTTGATAATTAGCGCATTTCTTACGTGATGCGCTCGCATCGCGCAACACGCATCGCGCAACGGATTTTTGAAACATTCGCATCGGCTCGCATCGCGCAATTTAAAACCAAGATTCTAATGTAATTATTGCTTCTCGTATTATTGCTTTTGTTTTAGTAATTGAATAGATCACCCTTCAAGTTCTTAAGCCACGAGTCGTAGGTATGTTTCGAATCATGTAATCCTAACCGAATCCTCGAATCAGTCACATGCACATAATACCTAACATGCCTTACATCGCACCTTGATGCTACGTGGATAAAGGGCCTTTATACATGACATTGTAACTAACAGTGAAAAATTACATGTTCATGAAAAAAAAAAAAGTTTTGTTCAACACCACGTGGTTTGTTTTGATGTGTTTCCCTTGTTTTGATGTGTTTCCCAACTGCCTGACTTGCATATTAGGTTTGATAGTTTAGGTATATACCTGTATTACTTCAACCTTTCTATCATGCACATAAGAAATCACATCAGGGTCACTATCGCTTCGATACTCGAGAGAAGATATTTGTAGGTTATCAATAACTTGTTGCACAGTTTGACGATTGCCTGTATAAAGTCACATAAGACATGAACTATCAAACCTGATAACTTTGTGAAGGCCAAGTTAATTGATAGATGACTTACATCCTGGTGTTGCAGTAAGAGCTAATATTCTCAAATGTACTGGAACAGCCAGCAACTACAAGTGGACAAAAAGCATAGCATCCCAAAATCAGTGATGCAAATTTGATTGCAGGTGACAAAATTGGCAGGTCAAAAGCATTGAGTAACAAGTGATTTTTTGGTTTCAGTTTTTACCTCAAAACACTTTTTGCCAAAATTTCAAACAAGAAAAAGACGTATGATTACAAATTTACATTTATTTAATGGCAATCCAAAGTTTTAAATAAATTGAATTAATTGTTTCAACACTTTGGTCGATGAGTTGTTTCCTTTTTATAGAACTTTTAGATTACCTAATTGACTGATTAGTATAAAAAAAATAACCCAAATTGACCCATTTATAAGCAAATGAGTCAAATTTGCCACCTCTTACATTTGATGTACTCATTGCATAGGTAACATCCAGGTCACAAAGAGCATACCTCACGAACAGCAACACAGTAGGAATAGTTACCAGATGCACGGTGAGCCTCATCAATCACCAAACACACCAGTTGTTTCACCGGACATGATCCTGTATCATATGATCTCCATAAGAAACTTAGAAAGAAATAATATTACCACAATTTAAAATCTAGCTTTGTTGTCAAAAGCGAGCGCTTCAGCGCCTAGGGGCAAAAAAAAAGCTCAGCGCAATGGATGCACCTGTGGAAGACGTAGGCGCAGCGTGGGGAGGTTTTTTCCTCAGGCGAGAAGAGGCGGTGGTTTGGGCGGTCAGGCACGGCGCAAGAGAGCGGTGGCCCAAAAAAAAAGCGCACATCTTAATTTTTTTTTTAATTATTATTTTAGGGTTAAATTTTATTATATACGGTTACTATTTTTTTAATTAATTGATTAAACAATTATGGAAATTGGATTTTACGTATCATCGATTTTTCATATACAACTGCTTCTCCCGATATCGTCGTTCCAAATTCTTCAATTCAGCAATCGGTTCTTCCAGTCGCAGCTTGTGGCTTCTTCCATTCAACTCCATAAACTTGAAGATTAAGGTTAGTACTGAAACTTCTCAACTTTTTATTTCAATTCCGTAAACAGAGTCGCACGATTTCATCTATTTTTCGGATTTTTGCTTAATCTTAATTCTCAATTTGCTTAATCATTGCATCTCTGTTTCTGTTTTGATTTGCTTAATCGTTGCATCTCAATTTTTGCATGTCTGTTACTCTGTTTTAATTGCATCTCAATTTTTTGATTAATTTTTTAATAGTAATTTACAGATTATCAAATATATCGTTTTAATGTTTATTTTTTGAGTTAGTATGATAGTCTTGGTTCTGTTTATCAATTTTAATGTTTATTTAATGTGTATTCCCTATAGCTGCTACCATCTCAATTTTAATGTTTTAATTGCATGATTTGCATCTCAATTTTTGTAAATTTTTTTGAATCGTATTTGTCAATTATCTCTGTCTCTGTTTATCTCTGTTTTACTTACTTTGAAATTTTTGGTATTGATTTTGAATGTTTGGTTTTCAATTTTGAACATCATGAAATTGGTTTTTATCATTTGCTAATTAATATGAATTGGAATTTTGCAAGAAAGTATATTATGTTATATTTTAAAGTATAAGTGTGTAATTATATTTTATTTTTCTATTATGTTTGCGCTTTTTTTTTCTCAGGCTAGCGCTTTTTTTGCGCCTAGCGCCTAGGCCCCAAGCGAGACCATAGTGCTTGAAGTGCGCCTAACGCCTTTGACAACTATGAAATCTAGATAAACTAAAGCATTCCAGTAGAGGTGGGCTGATATTAATTGATGAAAATAAGTTACGGTTGAGTGTAGACCAGCTAATGCTTTATTGTCTGTTCTTTTAGTTAATTATGTATGCATCAATTATGATTACAAAAGCAAAATATCACCATTAATGTATATTTGGATCCAGAGACTTGCCAGATTGTATATCCTTTTCCAGAACTTGCGGGGTCACAAAGAAGATTTGTTTATCTTTCCACAGAGAAGCTCTTTTGGAAGGATTTGTTTGACCTGTCAAATCAATTGTTTCTTCCTGAAAACATGTTATTAACTTCATAAAAAAAATGTGTATTCAAAAACGGAAATGAAGAATAACTAAAAGTTATAGATAATAGCTCACTTGTGGAATTCCAACAATATTATGGCATGCTTCTATTTGTTGCATAACAAGAGGACGTGTAGGAGCAGTAAATACGATCTTTCCTGCAATTAGGACACCGAATTACACTCATTCCAGATGTAGAGATACATGCTTGATTTAAATAAGTCAACATGCAAAACATTCTAACTCAGATATTGATTTACGTGATCGGAATCGTGGAGAACATATAACTATAGCTATTTAAAATCCAAATACTATTATCATATACTGTTTCCAAAATTTGTAAGCTACTCTGCAATGAGTTTAACTAATAAAACTTAACTTAAGGTGAATACTCGACAACGGAAACGGGTCAAAGCATCAAAGGGGAACAGCTCAGCAGCAGTCTAATTCGATATTTGGAGCATGGTTGGATCCATTTGGTTAAAATCGGTGGCATGAAGATAAAGTAGTGGGGAGCAATTGTAATAGCCACGTCCAATGAGTAGTTTGTAACAGTTATTATGTATTAAGTAGCAGGCTAGGTCTTCTTTTGTGTTCTATTTTTAGTTATCTTGTTCTTGTTTCTAGAGACTTTGCCCCTCTCGAATCAACCCAATCAATACATGTTTATCTTATTTCAAAATAGTTCATTATATCAATTACATTAAAAATCACACAACTTTCACATGTGAAAGCAACTCGGCGCAATTAGATCAACATGATGTTCATAACACTATATTGCACACAAACGAACCAGGATGCCTAGATAATCATGAAATACATATAACCCACATGAAATATGTTACAATTAGGTCAAAAAGATCCATCAAACTTTTGCAATTTGCAAAAGAGTTCCATTGGCAAAGTTTGGGAACCATATAACAATTTCTAAAACCTTAACACTTACCATATTTAAAAATCAACTAAACCTAGCCTCATTGCTACTCATGATCATAACACGCCCGTAAGCCCAACCATTCGATCTTTTTACACACCCAATAACCCAAATTCAAATCATATAAATAGGCCTTCATTCCTTCACATTTTCTTCACACCTCAAAAATAAATACACCCCTCCTCTTGTTCTTGAGTTTCAAGAAGTTTTCGATATTCCAAGCAAGTTTTAAGTTCATGTTCATCATCTTGTCTTCAACTTTAGATCTTCTATTGGTTCTATTTCTTTAATCTTATTGAAGTACTTAACTTTGAATGAATCAAATCTTCATTATATAATGTTTATCTTATCATAATCTAATGGTAATCCAAAAGATTACACAATCATTGCAAATTTGCAACTCATGGATCAAAACCATGAAAAACATGCAAGAAGTAGTAATGTTCTAAAACTAGTGTTGTAAAAATCGCTAGGCGCTAGTCGGGCGGTGAGGTAGGGAATAGCGATTAATCGGGATTAATCGGATTAGAACTTTATATGTATTTTTTCAAAATTATATACATATATACAAAATTTTATACATAAATTTTCAAATATTTAAAGATTTTAATCATTTAATTGATAATTTATATGCTAATTAATATCTATTTTATTTATTTTATCTTTTAAAAAACCCATTTGTTAAAACCCAGTCCATTTGTTAAAACCCAGCCCATTTGTTAAAACCCAATAATAAAGAAAAGCGTCTCATTCAGATTAGAAATTTATATGTATTTTTTCAAAATTATATACATATATACAAAATTTTATACATAAATTTTCAAATATTTACAGATTTTAACCATTTAATTGATAATTAATATGCTAATTAATATCTATTTTATTTATTTTATCTTTTAAAAAACCCATTTGTTAAAACCCAGTCCATTTGTTAAAACCCAGCCCATTTGTTAAAACCCAATAATAAAGAAAAGTGTCTCATTAATCGGCCAGAGGCGAAGGTCGAACTCCAACATCGGCCAGAGGGAATCGGAAGTCAGAAGAGGCCGAAGTTCAATCGCAAATCGTCTCTTCATGTTCGAATTTCTTCAATCAGGTACACAAATCATCCCTACTAGAGCCGATTTTGACCTAATTTCTTCATCTTCCACTGCCTGTACACGATTTTGACCTAATTTCTTCATCTTCCACTTCATCCCGACTAGTCTGATTATCCCGATTAGAGCCGATTTTGACCGATTAGGTCCGATTATGACCGACTTTGACCTCCTAGCGATTTTTCGACCGACTAGGCTAAAATTAATCAGTTAAGGGGCGGTTACCGATTAATCGGCCGCCTAATCGCGATTTTTACAACACTGACTTTAATTGTGTTGATCTATTTGTTCTTGTTCATAATCATCAATTTTTGTCATACATCCTCAAATCATAAATACAATCCATGATTTTGTATTAGCATGTTTAAAAAAATGAAAAAGCTCAAACAAAACCGTAATCAAGTTTTAAAACATATTAAATAATCAAAACCTAATTATCAAAATTAACCAGAAACAATCAGTCAACTCCAAATGCTCATAAGTTGTTTAATTCTAATCCAAATCATGCAATTCATTTTTTTTAAAATAAAATTCAAACTCTTAGCTTTCCAATGATATATTATGGGTTTCCTAACTCATCTATTTTGATTTTCAATTTGTCCAAACAAACAAAAACTCAAATTTGAATCTAAACAATTAACAGCAACCATCATTCAACTTTAAGAAACCATATCTCCTTCATAACTTAATGAAATTAGATGATTCTTTTTCTAAACATAAGTTTTACAATGAATATAGCCTTAACCTCTAATTCAAACAAATCGACCACATAAATCCCAAAAAAAACACATGTGCACACATTCTTTTAAAAACCCAACTTGCACAACGCATTAGGTCAATAAATGAACCAAACTCAACACAATCATTTTATAAAACTTCAATTATAATTTAAACTAAAACATATCGAAAGCCCAAAGTCCAATTTATTATCTAAATTATAAAGAAAATTCCAAAAATTTGGGCCTCCAAACTAGAAATTCTGGCTTCTGAAATTCAAAACTCAATCCAAAATCTCAAATTCAATCCACTTAAACTTCCTTTCAAACTTTTCAATCAACACCCTATATCATTTAAATGCTTAAGAATGTTTGAGCAAGTACACCGATGAGAAGTTCTGGCTAAGGAAAGACTTGGTAGTTGGTAGTTAAGCATGTCCAATGTGACCCACCTCTCTTTCCTAGAAAACCTTTTATTGGGAGTATTGTGAGTTTGAACATTGAATGAAAGGTTCTAACTAATGAATGACTTGGTACTTAAGAGTGTGGTGTGACCCACCACTTTTTCATGTAAATCCTTTTGTTGGATGAACGACTTACATCTTGTTGTACACAACTCATCTTCCATTTTCCACTCTTATTCATCCTTAAACTTAACCTAATTATATAACTCGCATAATGAATACATTATCCAGGGAATCTGTGACCGGTTCGCACGTGCATGAGTCAACAAGTTTTTGGTAGAATTCAACAACTCAGGTGAATTTCATAGCTCCTTTTTCTTTTAATTTTTGTAAACTATAGGATGAAATACATGCATGATGCATCAACAACTACATGTTTTCTTTTCATGATAAGTTCATTCAAAATTTTCACATATTTGTAACAAGTAAATGACTTTTACATGCCACAATACATTTGTAATATAAAACAAATGTCACAAGTATCACAATTTAATATAAAACAAACGTCATAAGTATCACAATTTAAGCAAAAATACTTCAATAACCTAATTTAATAATGCTATGAGATTTAAATATTATAAAATTCTTTTTCTGCTGCGATCATTCTTAATGTTTTTTTATTAACCAAATTGAATTCCTCATCGGCATCTTCATCAACCAAATTAACTTCAACGCCTTTTCTTTTCCTAGATAATGAACTCTAACTTCTTCCCTATTTGACTCGCCAACTCCACTAATATCATCTTCATCAAAACTTGGGTTTACTATCCACTCATCATTCGACAAAACCTCCTCGCGAACTATCATATCCTCATTATCTTTTAATTTAGTCTTCCTTATAAACTCTTATTAATTTCTTAGTGTATATAATTTACACCAACGTAGTCAACTTATCGAATATGAAATCCAAGAGAATGGTAGCTTTTAAAGTCTGGGAGAATGGAAGGGTGAAGTCTGTGTTCGAAGTCTAGGGGGATAATGGATGAAGTGTGTGTTTGAAGTCTCGGAGAAAAGTTGCGTTCTAATTTAATTCGAGTTTGGGTGGCTAGCGTGTTTTCTATCAAATGGGTCAAAAAGGGTCCAAAGTAGGTCAAAATATATTACATGGAAAAAATAAAGCTTGTTTAGTGAGGCTTAAGCATCAAAGCCTCGCCTCACAGCCTCAGACCGGCTCACCGCCTCAGACAGACCGATGCGTAGGTTCTAGCTACCCTCCATGAGGCTAAGACTCGTAAGCTTTTTTCCAACGCCTCAGCCGAGGCGTAAGCCCCAAGAGCCATAGAAAGTTTTTTTAAACCATGGCATGATGTACCACGTGCCCTTGTTCATGGCGTTTTTAACGAGTGTTTTTATGGGCGCATAAAGGCTTTTTTCTTTTGGACGCATTTGCTGTTTTTTATCCTTTGGCCATGTGCCACGCCTTGATAGCTTTTCATACTTTTTAATGTTTTCCATCCTTTAAAATATTTGTTTGTTATGTATGTGTGTATTATGTATGTATATGCATATATACACACACACACACAGAGATATAGATGTGTATATATCTATGTATATACATACTAGGTTAAAAACCCATGTATTACACTTGTTGAGTGAAATAAATATAAATATTAAATAATATATGAGTGAAATAAGAAAAAAAGGTAGCATTTGAATAAAGAAAATCTAAAAAATTACTATATACATTTTACAAATGTAATAAAAGTGAATAGTAATACTAATTTTTAATCCTATTATTTTCTTAAATAAATGCTTAATATTGCTAACAAAGACAGCAATGTTGTCTAGATGAATTGGTAGGCTTTAAGAGTCTTAAAGCATTGCCACATCTTGCCTCGTGTTCAAGCTTTTAATGGTTAACCTTTTTTTTTTCTTTTATTTAATACACATTTTTTTCTTTTTATTTAATGCACATAAAGACATAAATTTTTTTATTAGTTGTTTTTTTATTACTTTAGGAATCTTTTGATTTAGTTAATAAAATTGATTTTCATTAGTGTAATTTCTGAATTGACGATTGTTAAGAGAGAGAGTTTTTTTCTTTTTTTTCCTTAGTTGTTGTGATTAAAGTTGACATAATAGTTTATATACCACACAATAAAACATGAACAAGACATGTGCTAGACACAAACAGTACACGATAAGATATTCTAGATAATATTAATAATTAAATACTACCAATAAATATATACTAATAATAATTTAAATTAAATATATCAACAACTTTTAAATTAAATAATGATAATAACTAAAAATTATAATAATAATTCAATATTTATTTGTTTTATGTTCGCATTTCTTGATTTGCTTTTGTGACAGTTCGATTTATTGTTTAGGACGGATTAACAGTCATTGTGGCCGGTTTTTTTGTTTGTGTTTTGATTTTGTGATGTTGGCACATTCGTCATGATTGAATGTCCATATTGGACAGAGCAAGTCTTTAACATTGTGTGCTTGTTTTTATATTTCTTGCGATTGTTATGTTCAATACAACGGTACCGCCGGAAACCTCTAGTTGAAGAACATAAACAGACATAAAGAAGGAAAACAAAATTCTGGGGTTTAATTTAAGGAATTGATAACTATATACTGATTGGGCGGGGAAAGAAAATTTAGATGGCATCAAATTGTGTCATGTGTCTACTTGCTTATTAGAATAGGATACATACATACATATATATATATATATATATATATATATATATATAAGTAATAGAATTATAGCTTTATTAAGAGAAATCAATCATTAGCACCTGTAGGAAACCATTTGTAGTAATTATACATGACAACAGCAGCAATAAGAGTTTTTCCCAGGCCTGTAGGCAATGAGACCAATGTATTTGAAAACAACGCTGTCTTAGTTATTGAAACCTGATACTCACGAACAGGTGGATGTTCTGCAATGAAAATATAAACAAACATACATACATACTCACTCAGTCAATACACAAAACTTAGTAATAGCAATTTTTATGCACTAAAGATATTTCAAAGATCGATGGGAAATATACAAACAGCAATGTAAGGAATACCTGGGTATATCCAGTTTTGTGCGGCCTCTGGGTCAATACTAACGCTGCTACATCTTTCATCATTGCACATAATTTCATCATTCTGGGGATTGGGGGGTTTCCTTTCAACGAATGCATCAAGTGTCGACTGCCGAGAAGAAGTTGGTTTGTTGTTTTCAATTTTAGGGCAAGATGCCATTTGTGGATTAAGATTTGAAGATGATAGTTTGTCACAAGCGGCAATCGCGGCAACCCAATCCATGTCCTAAAAAAACGAAATTCAGAATCAAAATCTATGAATTGGGGGAGACTGGAGAGAGTGAGTTACCTCGTCATCGTCGAACATCTCAGGTGAAGAAGTGACCGAGGTGCGATGGTGACCGACCGAGGGGACGATGTCGTTCGGACGGCGATGGGGCGGCAAGGGGGGCCGGAGATGGGGGCGACCGACGGGAAACTCAACGGGAGAGGGTGGGCTCGATACTCGATAAACGACGGGGCTGAGGCTCGATGGGTCTCAGCGGACAAGCCGGCGGCGGAGACACGGCGGAGACGAGGCTGCGATGGGAGGCGGAGGAGGCTGTGCTGCGATGGGAGGCGGAGGTGGTGAGGTCGACGGGGAGTGAGGCCGACGGGTTTGATTTTTAGGGTTTTAAAATAAAAAGTAGGTTTAATCCCACCTGCGCATTGCCATAATCGAAAAAACAAAACTTTACTATTAAGTTTTAGTGGTCATAATCGAAAAAACAAAACTTTATTTTATATAAAAGTTTTAGTGGCCAAAATCAAAAAAAAAAAACTTTAAAAAGTTTTAGTGGCCAAAATCGAAAAAACAAAACTTTATATTATATAAAAGTTTTAGTGGCCAAAATCAAAAAAAAAAACTTAAAAAGTTTTAGTGGCCAAAATCGAAAAAACAAAACTTTATATTATATAAAAGTTTTAATGACCAAAATAGAAAAAAATAAAACTTTACTATTAAGTTTTAGTGGTCAAAATCGAAAAAACAAAACTTTATATTATATAAATGTTTTAGTGGCCAAAATAGAAAAAACAAAACTTTAAAAAGTTTTAGTGGCCAAAATCAAAAAAACAAAACTTTATATTATATAATAGTTTTAGTGGCAAAAATCGAAAAAACAAAACTTTAAAAGTTTTCGTGGCCAAAATCGAAAAACCAAAACTTTATATTATATAAAAGGTTTAGTGACCAAAATCGAAAAACCAAAACTTTATATTATATAAAAGGTTTAGTGACCAAAATCGAAAAAACAAAACTTTATATTATATAAAAGGTTTAGTGACCAAAATCGAAAAAACAAAACTTTACTTTTAGTGGCCAAAATCGAAAAAACAAAAATTTATAATATATAAAAGTTTTAGTGGCACAAATCGAAAAAACAAAACTTTAAAAAGTTTTAGTGGCTAAAATCGAAAAAACAAAACCTTATAATATATAAAAGGTTTAGTGGCAAAAATCGAAAAAAACAAAATTTAAAAGTTTTAGTAGCCAAAATCGAAAAAACAAAACTTTATATTATATAAAAATTTTGGTGACCAAAGTCGATAAAACAAAACTTTACTATTCATTTCAACTGTCTTTTAATATATATATATATATAGGTTTAATCCTCCCGCGCGTTGCGACGGGTTATCACAGTTTACCTCAGAAAACGGATATTATATGTCATTTGGAGAAGCATATGTTGCATAACAAAATCAAATCACTCATTACGAACTCTATACAAGTTTTCATAAAAACATAAAATCATATAAAATCCTAACAAACATGTTATAAAAATATTAGAAAAAATTTCTCACAAAATCTTTCTCAACGGCAACCAATCGTTTGAATTAAAAAAACAAAAACCCAAATTTTTAAACAAATCTATCAATATTAATACACTCGTCTCTTTTTACTGCTTTTGAAAATTTAAAAAATTTTTGGTGGTTCAAAGTTTAAATTATCAAAACGTCACTACATGGAGCATGCAATTACATTAACCTGAATAAAAATTAGGTTTTGAATAAAAAAATCAATTTTAATGTGAGTTAATATGAACCACATATTTATTTTCAAGACTCATTTGGACCCAGATAGACTTTAAAGGTTTTCTCTATAAAATCGAGTTTTCACAATATGCAAACCTTATGTACATACAAACATACACACAAATATATGATTTGAGATCCACTACCACTATTTTACTTTGCATATATACAAATGGCTGATTCTGAAGCCATTTCAGCAACTTATGTGAAGATCTTTGCGGGGTGGGATGATGGGTACCCAATGTGGTACCGGGGCTAAGGGTTCCCTCCAATTACCCTTTAGTAGGTGTTTTTTAGTGTGTGGTGATCAAATTAATATATATATAATAATACTTATGTTCAAACTCTAAACTCTAAAACTATATTGTTTTGTGGTGATCAAATTAATATATATAATAATACTTATGTTCAAACTCTAAACTCTAAAATTCTAAAACTATACTATTCCTTTTTCATGTGTTATAATATATATAATGAGTAATTTTTTATTTTTCATTTAGACATAAACCAAAAACTTTTAACCGATTTGACACTTAATGGTTTAGACCTTCTTAACTTTCAAAAATCTTAATCATTCAGCAATTAATTATTCAAACGTTACCAAACGACCCTGAGTCAATTATCGACAGATTTCTCACTTGAAACTAAAACCCTTATTTTTGGTGAAGGAAATAAGCGGCAAAAACTCTATTTATTTGTAAAACGTAAAAAAAAATCCTAAATAGTTTATTATTTTACAAATTCATTTCCAAAGTTGTGTGAAGTCGGATTAGACGAAAACGTTGTAACGATCGTCGAGCGCCCACCAGCTTTGGTTTGGTTTAAGTAGAGTTAGGCAATTTAAGACACATACATGTTACCACGACATGATTTTAATACGTTTTGTGTTTAACTTTAACATGTTTAAATTATGTTGACACGTAAAAACTCGTTAAACTGTTAAGACAAATTTAAAAATGAATATTATAATAAAATATGTGGGTATTCGATTACCCTTTTAAATTTGTAATTCTCTAGCCCTAGTTTCTTAACGAATTCCTTAACAAGTATTTTATAATGTCACGGGTTTTTTAATATGACATTTCATGTTGAAATGTTTTAAACATGTTGTGTTCTGCTTGTAAAAACAGACACGATAATTTTTCATTTATATTCGTGTCTACTGATTTCATGCTTCTTGTATTAGTGTGTCGTCTTAGACCCATTACATCAACCATAGGTTTAAGTATACTTTGAGATATTAACTGATTTGAGGGGTAGTTGGATATAATGAGGTTGAATTATGGGTAAAACATATTGTTTTCGGGTTATATATTACAACGGTCCAAACACATGTAGATATGTCAAAGAATGAAACCAATTGGGAATGCTAGTGAATTGAAATTGAGGAACATATGTGAAAACGACCTTGAAATGGAGTCTTTTAAAACAGGAATTGCGTGAACAAAATAGAGAAAGTTACTCAACAAATATAGAGAATGTTTGTGGGCAATTTCTCTATCACACCCCAACCAACGACGGAATACGTCGAGTTTCGAGTTTGATTGTTCATTAGCTCATGGTGTTATTTTTAAATTTTGATAATTAAGTAATCATAATTAAAAGTCAAACCAAAATCATTATTTCAAACATTCAAACCAAACATTACATAATTCTCAAATTCAAATTACAATTTAAAATATTAAAACATTGTTTAACAATTAACTGAGTCTACTAATATTTTTCATATGTTTTCATCATGTCTTCATTGTTAGTGGTCTTATATTTAAACTATAGATCATTACCTTTTATACCATCAAGGATTTTTAAGTTTAGGATAATGACATATGAGCACTAGCGTACCTGTTAGAGAAGTCGTGGGGCAGCCCCCACCTTAGGGAAAAAAGATTTATTAGTATATATATGTTAAAATTCTAATTGCTCCCCATCAAATTTTGCAATTGTCTCTCTTAAATTTTTGATTTTAAGTTTTAGTTAATAAAACAAAGTAAAAAGGCTCAACAAATAATTTAAAACCAAGTTTAATATTAATTTTAATAAGCAAAACTATCACTACCTCTTTTTAAACGACTCCATTATTAATCTTATCTAATCTTATTACTATAATAAACAAAAATCATTTTGTCATTTGTCATATGTTTAGAAATATTATCGCCCCATATCATCTTATTATTATTATTTCATTTAATTTTCTTTCTTATTAAATATTTATATTATATCTCATATTAAATAATTATAATATTAATCATAGTATTTACCTTTTTCATATTAAGAATTAAAAATAGTTTTAAATAAATTAAAATTTTAAATTTTATTAAAAAACACATTAAAAAGGTTTATAAAATATGTACTTTTTCTAAAAATTAGAATTTTCTTATATATATGAAATTTTTAACAATCGTTATTTTTAGGAAATTAAAAGTTTTCTAAAAAAACAAATTTTCTTAGGGGGTGTTTGTTTGAGTCTGAATACATCAGAATGGGTCTGAATTCCATTCAAATTCAGACCGTTTGTTTCACTAAAAAGTAGCACGTATGAATGGAAAATTTTACAAGGGGGTCCTTTATACCCTTTCATTTTTTTTTTGCCCTAATTTATCTCTTCCCTACCAAGCTCCCGTCCACACCCTCCTCTATCCACAGTTCGCACGATCGGAGACCTACCACCCACCGCCTGGCGATCTCCGGTGGTGGTTCTCCACAGCTATCTGTCGACCATTGATCTCCAATGGTGCTTCTCCACACCTGCGTCGCCGAACCTGCGCCTCCACAACGCCTCCACACCGTCGACCACCTACTTCGGAACCGTCGACCACCTGCACCTACACCCGAATCATCGACCGGTGATCTCTGGTACTCTCTCTCTATCAACTGTTTTGTATGATTCAGACGAATGTAAAGCTGAAGAAGAACAGATCGCACGTGGATCCATTTTAAATGATGCAAATGTAATTTAATATTCACTTGTAATTTACTTCGTGGAGTATGATGATCGAATTTGAATCCATGCTTCTTGTTTTTCAGATTCAAAGATTGTTTCATCTTTTAGTTGTTACTAATGTGCCTAATGTTGTCAATGATTGTTTTTTGTTAATCCTTATTTACTATCAATCAACTGTTTGTATGATTTCCAACTTTGTTCGTAATTGATTAATCAATTAGATAAGAATTCCAACAGGATGAATATATGGGTATGTTTACAAAATTGTGTATGGGTATGTTTACAAGATTGTATTGAATTGTTTGTTGTATATGAGTATGTTTACAAGATTGTAAGTAGTTGATTGTTTGTTGTATATGAGTATGTTTAAAAGTGGGTTTGAATTGTTTGTTGTAAATGGTTATGTTTAGAAGCAGGTTTGTCAAATTTATATAAAGTAGTTGATTGTTTAGAAAACATTTCTTGAATCATATGTTAATGAGTTGACACTACATGGGCGTGAAGGGGGCAGTCTCAAAGCACTTTCTTGGAAGAAAGTAGCTGAAAAATTACAATTAGAACACGGTTTCGTTGCAGATCAAAAACAAATGAAGAACCGTTATGATTACTTAAAAGCTAAGTTTTTATTTTGGACCAAGCTTAAAAACAAAACTAGTAATGTTTATGATCTGATAACAAACATGTTTAACTTGTCGGAAGAAGAACGACAATTAGAGATAAATGTATTACTTTTTTATAAATACTATTTATTTTTATATTTTAGGATTCTTATTCTATTATAATTTTTTTCACACAGTCAAACAAACATGTCGAAGCTTTGTGAAGTGCACCACTTGCGTATCCCGATTTATGTGTTCAATTGTTTGAGGGTGTTACTTCTAATGACTTTGATAGTTGGGGACCATCTTCTACACAAATGAATCTCCCCATCAAGTTGTTAGTGAGGAGTCGTCGGGTCATTATAAAAAAGAATTAAAGAAACGAAAAGTTAAACCAAAAATAAACTCACAAATCATGGAAGTTGGGGACACATATTATGAAGTTAGCAAAGATGATGATTGAAAACCACAAGGCTTCTAATGATATGGAGGCATGCATGGCAAAGTTGGGAACAATGAGATGGGATGAGTCCGATGCGAAATACCGACGTTGTTGCTTTTCGGTGAAAGTTCAGATATTAGGAAGGTTTGGTTACAACTTCAACCATAAACTTGTGAGCTATGGGTTAAGAATGCCGGAGCGAAGTACCATTTGTTTTGATTGTATGATGCTTTAGATGTGTTTTGGATTATTGTTTTCTGAATCTAGTTTGGATGGTTTTTGATGCAACTTTGGATGCATTTTTGAATCTAGTTTGGATGGTATCTGAAACTTGTATGCATGTTTTTTGAATATTGTTTGGATTGTATTTGAACATGGGTTTTGAAACTAGTTTGGATGTTTTTTTAATGTCGTTTGGATTGTATTTGAATATATTATTTGAAAAGACTATTGTGTACTTTGTATGTTTGAATTTTATCATGTTTGGATTTTTCCTTGTTTTTATTATTTATATTATTAGTGAAAAAAAAAGGCTTCAGAAGGGTAAACTAGTAATCCTGCATATTCCTTCATATGTTCAACCAAATAGTCTTAACTCGTTCAGCACTTAATGGTTCAGACCCACTAAACTATTCAGACATCTTAACCATTCAACACTTAATGATTCACATGCTACCAAACGGCCCCTTAAAAGAATATTTTTTAAATGAATTAACTATAAAACTGAGTTTTTAAACTAAGTGATTTTAATAAAAAATGACATTTTTTAAAAGAAAATGTTTAAAAAATGAAAAGGTCAGATACCAAAAGTTTTCGGTGATGTAGAGTATCTGCAAAGTCTTGAAGAAGAGGGTGACCGTGATATTCTTCCACAGCAACAACCCTCACGAATAGTTGCATGTTGTCGAGAGTCTCTCCCTATTTATTTCCAATGTATTTTGGTCGATATTCGAGTTACAATTCTTTGAAAAGTTGGCTTGAGTTTAAATTAAAACTTCATTTTATTTCGGGCAGTTAGGCATCTCGAGTAAGAGATAAAATCGTGTCTTATTCCCCTGACTTCTATTATCTCCTGTGATGTATACTTTATAGTTGTTTACTTTTAAGTTCAACATACCCCTAATTCTAAACAAACCTCGGAATTTTAAGAACCCGGTTTTAAGTTAAAATTTTCTTTTATATATATAAATATAGGAGGTGGATCCAATACATATGAAGTTTAAAATGAGAAGGATAGGACGGATTCTAGACCCTTGATCAAATAAATCAATGGTTAAGATCTAGTGGTCCCCACTTTTTAATTAAAACTTGCCTGTATTAAAGTAAAAAGGGCAAAAAAGGAACTGCCTGCATTTGTTGACTTTTTTTGTGGGTAAATCAGGTTCCACCATCTTTTTGAAAATCGAATAACTTTTAAACGTTTAATTGTTTTTTAAAAAAAAATACACCATAAAATTGAGAATTTTATTATCTTTAATTTGAGTATAATATTGTTATAGTTTTTTTTAAAAAATTTACGTGGTCCGTGATTTTTATGCTTGGTACGTGATTATAAAGTTGATCCTTTGATCATGCATGTAAAATGAAGGTCTGTGATTTTCATATAACGTGGTCCGTGATTATACATTTTGTCCTTGATTATGTGTATTAAAATATGGTCTGTGATTTTTATATAATGCGGTCTGCAATTATTGGTCCGTGATTGTTAGGTGGTCCTTGATTATGTGTGTTAAATGCCAGTTTGTAATTTTTATGAAGCACAGTCTGTAATTTTATATGGACAATAATGCCCCTTACCTAGATGACACATGGTGCATTCATGAGGCTTCCTACGTTTAGCATGTTTATTTTATTTGCACGTTAACCATCCCCTATATATATATATATTATTACGTATATTTAGTGGAATAAACAATACTATTTCTAATCACTTTAAAATTTGGTTAACTTCATTACTATATAACCATCCCCAAAGATCCAGAGTTGTACACTGAAAACGACATCCTATTGAAGGAGAACGATGACAAGGCGTATGTCTCGATTACTATGGCGTTGTCTACTGATGTTCATATGTGCTTCCAAAAATCAACTAGGTCCTCTATCTGGGCAGCCTAGTATGCAATCCAAAAGCCTTAGCTTAAACATGTTCATCACCTGAGGAAGCATGTAAGAAAACAAAGTCAACACAATGGTTGGTGAGTTCATAAAGTTTATAAGTTTAAAAATAGCTTTAGCAAACCTCTTTCGGTAAAACCTTAACCTCATTAACTCCACATGTAATATCCAAATCGGTATGCTTATATATAGGGCATACCCTTGAGTCGAGTCTACAACCCGCCCAGATGTCATCCCACCACATACTAATTCGCATATGACACTGTTGTTAATAATAATTAAGCATTTTACCTACCATTCAATCCAGTCTTCATCATAGCTTTAGTTTACTGTTTCAAAGTTCACAAGTTTATATAGCATTCATGTGTATTAGTTTTAATGTAAGTTTAACAAACATCATAGTTTCACACATCATAGTTTAGCTTTCACTAATCTCATGCGTGGGTACAAGCCATGCTCTAGCAGTAGTTTAGCAATCACGTAGCCCACGGCTAGATACAAGCCCTGCTCTATCATAAGTTTAGCCATTACGTATCTCATGATTTTAGTTAAGCTTAGTATCCGAATAGTCTAGCAATTACGTGTCTCCTGTACAAGATACAAGCCCTGCTCTAGCAGAAGTTTAGCCATTACGTATCTCATACATAGACACAAGCCATGCATACACAAATAGTTTAGCATTTACATATCTCATATAAGCAGACACAAGCCCTGCTCTAGCAGAAGTTTAGCAATCACGTGTCTCTTATATAGATAACAGCTTAGTATCGTCATAGTTTAGCTTCCACGTATCTCAATGCATGGGTACAAGCTCTGCTCTAGCAGTCGTTTAGCAATCATGTAGCCCATGATTAGATACAAGCTTAGCATTTCACACACAATCACAGTTTCAAGCATATAGTTTCCAAGCATTAGCATATAGTTTGAGCATAGAGTTTATAAGCCTGAAGTATCTAGTTTAAGCTTCTAGTTTATAGCGTAAGCATCAATCATGTAGTTTTAAGCTTCTGGTTTGTAGCATAAGCATCAAACACCAAGTTTAAGCATCTAGTTTGTAGCACCAGCACTAAGCATATAGTTTCAAGCTTATATTTTGTAGCATAAGCATCAGGCATCAAGTTTAAGCATCAAGTGTATAGCTTCTCAAAAATAATAGTTTCCAAGCATAAGCTTTATTGTAATCATCATGATTATGTTTAAAAACATTAAATAACATTTCAATAATTTCTTAAAATGTTTAACATGCTTCTCAGTCCCGAAATAAAAACAAATAAATTTGAAAAGGGACAAATGAACTCACCTGGATGTTGTAGTGGTTGACTAAGTAATCAAAGAATGCACGCGCTCGTTGTTGTTCTTGATATTGTATTTACGACCCTGTGTTTGATTCCAAGTTGTGTATAACTTATAAGTATAAATCGTTGATTTGTGAGTTAACCCTAAGGTCGGTTAACGCTTATAAGTCTTGTTGTTTGTTTAGCCCTAGTCTCCTTGTAGTATAACACACTAACGCTTAACCCATACTAGGTTAAGTATTAGTATATTTTAGTATTCTTGTTCATATATTTTAAATTTGAGTTTTAATCTTGTCACATTATGTTACTTGAAAACCATAGTATTTCCTCTATAAAAAAAAACTTAGGTTATAAATTAAAACTTAGTATTTAATCCTTATGTCAACTTAAAATGACTATTATCATTTTTAAATGTGTTGACACAATTAATATGTTAATAATACTATATTAAAGGAGTTTAGAAAATGGTTTATCAAAAATGGTTAGAAAAGATCCCATCATCTTTGTGGTAAATTGGTTGATTTATTTTATAGAAGTAAACTCTTTTTGTTACTATGTTCAAAACATGACTTAGTTATATACCTTTGACATGTTTTAAAACATGGTTTATGATTAAAGATTTGTTTTAAAGTTTACCTATGTTTTTAACCCAAAGTTTTAGTAATATAAATGAGAACATCATGAAATCCATTGCACCCAAACCTGCTTATTGTCAAACCACTTTGAATTAGAATAACATAAACTTTATGATGGTTATATATACATTTCTTCGGCGGTGTGTGTGACCCATCTCACTAAATCCATTTCTTAAATTCAATACACAGCTCACAAAATAAAATCATATATATATATAGGATTTTCGACTGTAGCATGAATTCTTGCACTACACATGGGATTCTTATGGAAATTTGCAGCACCATCAATTAATTTATTATTATTATTTTTTTCGGTTGGTGACCCACATTATCCCAACTAATTGATTTTATTTCTTACTCAACATGTTTAGATAATTCTAAGTTGCTAATATTGACAAGTTAGGACCCCACCACCGATTTCTATTTTCCAATCACACATGGCTTAATTTTTTGAACACAATTGTATTAAATCCAGGCATTATGGCGCTTAGTATTTTGACCAGCAGCTCATCTAATATCCAAGGACCACCAGCCCCATGACTAGTCGACAATATCAAGTTAAATAGGAAGCTTCCCATCGATTATATAGCATCAGCCACCTTAACATCGGTTGTTTCTTAGCCCCCATCTGATAATATCGATGAGCACAAGCTGGTAGAGCCACCGAACTGAACAAGTTCTAAGGAACTAAGCTTCCTAATTCAGCTATCATCGATGCTATCTATCATTGATGTTCTAACACCGACACTAGCATTTTCAGTTAATCCAATTATCTTCGATCATTCTAACCAATAATATAACATCTTTCTGATGCTCCTAATTCATTTTGTGCATATTTTATGTGATTATAATGAGCCAAACCGAGCTGAAACTCAGCTGGTCGAGAAACTCAACAAACCCAGAAAAATCGAAAGTTTAAGCTTGATTTACCTTCGTTTCAGCTGATTCCAAGTCTGATCCCCTGTACTTTTGGATTGTGCTCGTCAATACCTTCGATTTGATATCAAATTCATGATATTTGGTTAAGATTTGAAGACCAAAACTTTCTAACAAAGCTGGATGAACAAGAAAATGAAAAACCCACTTTTTGCAGCAACTTCTCTCTAGATTTCCATCCAATTTAGCTCGAACCAGCTCCGATCACCTGTACTTTCAGTTTCCCCTCGTCGATACGGTCGTTTGATATATTATATGCGCGATTTGGTTAAGAAATGAAGAAGTTATGGGTGTTTTAACGGTGATTTCTAATGGAAAACGTGAAAACCGGGATTTAGAGTGAGAGAGAGAGGATTTCTTGCTAGAATGAAGAAGATGAAGACAATAAATGGGTTTTTATACCCCGAGTGGTTCCCCGCGTGTTCGGTCTCGCTCGGTGTCGGTTTCGTGTATTTTTACGCGCGTTTTAATTACGGTTGCGTAATTAGATAGTTGAACATGTAATTTAGGTTTCTTGGATTATTTTGATGTGTTTCAAAATTGTAAAACGCAAAGTATTATATTTTACTTATTTTTACTGTTTCGTTCGGGATCAGACTGTTAAACTTCGTTATTTCGTTATTTAACGTTAATTTTGCGTAGTTTAACAAAAGTAGTTTAACTTAAATCTTTTTAAGTTGGATTTACTAATAAATATTATTTTTATTTGATTTTTATTATTTTAACGTTCGTAATCGTTTATTTTCACCGTTCCATCGGAAAACGTAACTTACGCGTGTTTTCGTACATAGCGCTAACTATACGAATACGATCGTACGTTTCACTTTCCGATTTGGTTTTCTATTTTTTTTCCAGTCATCATTTCAGAACGTTAAACTTTCAGATTTATTCGTACAGATCGTCACCTATGCGAATAATTCGTCGATTTAGCATTCTGTAACGACATCCGTTATCGTTTTGTTCTGTTTAACCTCGCATACGTTTATACAAAACAATATTAAATCAAGCATCTGTGTGTCAGTTCAGTGTTGTCTGATGTGTTTCTGACTGTTAAACCATGAGGTTTAAATCAGATTTCAGAAACAATTGCATAATAGTTTAGTGTCAAGCATCAAAATGTCAATATCATACAAATAGTTCACGTGGTTTGTACCCGAGTTAATATGCAAGTTACTGTACAGATCACTGTTTCGGTAACGTTTCCGGCACTGATGTTACTATTTTTCATACATGACGATGAACAAGAAAGGGAAGAAGCAGTACATTGGTGATAGCCCTCTAGAGAAATTTGGCATATTATTTGCAGGATTGGATGAGGAAGTTGAAGATATGGGTAGTTTTCTAACGAGCACGATTTTCCTCATGTAGGAACTACTGCTTTTGTTGCTGATGAGCACGGTATTCCTCATGCAGGAGTCAGTGCTGAAGCCAGTAAGGATATAGAAGAATCATCATGAGAGTCTTATTCATGTGGCAAAGAAGAGATCATCCGAGTGGTCGAGCCTATCATTCCACCACTTTCTAGGGCCGAACGAGAAGAGATACAGGATACTAATTACGTTCCTACTCTTGAGTCATCTCCTTAGAAAAAGCGTTTGAAGATGATGTCCAAGAGCGTTAAAGATCCTAAGCTCAGGAAGAAGACCACATGCGCCTCCTCATCCTCTCAGGTACCAGAAACTCAGTAACAACCTCCACCACCTCCACCTAAACCCACGCAACCAAAACCACCCCCACCACCACCAAAAGCCTAAACCAACCCCTCAATCCAAACCACCCACACAGCCAACAACATCCACCCAAACTCCTATTCCACCACCTACATTCACCACCACCGAAGCCACCCAAGATAAACCATCGTCTCCAATTCCTATCCACTTTTCTCAACCACCACCATCATCGCCCAAGGCCAGGAAAGACGAAGGCTCCACTACAAGGTGCCTGTGGATTTAGAGTGGCTGCAAAAAAGAGTATTCCAGTTAGAACAAGACTGCTGCCAAAGAAAGTCTCATCATCAATCTGCAGGAAAGGATGATTAAAGTATGTGAAAAGATCAGAAAGCAGAACAAAGACATCGGCATGTTGAAGAAGGAAAATAATAGTCTGTCAAAAGTGATTGATGAGTTGATCGGATCTAAGTCTGAGATTCAGCAAGATGACAAGATCGACAAAGACAAAGATGATGATGATGAGGAAGAGAAATGAAAGAAAGATAATGATGATGAAAAAGAAGAGAAGAAATATGACAAGAAAGACGATGATGATACCGTTGGTGATTTGGGCCAAGGCACAAGCTCGTCAGGTCAAAAGGACGATGAGCCTGCCAAGGATGACAAAGGCGGTGACGATACAGGAAATCCATCATTCTCAAAGAAGCCTCTGGGCAACTATGACGCTTTATTCGAGGATCTTCCTGATGATTTCTTGTTTGATGGATTCAGAGAGGAGCTTAATGCAGCAGGTCTTGAAGATCTCTATGCTGATATTACTATGGACTCAGTATTTGATACTGTATGCGATCAAGAAAGAAAGGAGTTTGCCGAATCTTCTGCGGGAGCATCCACAGAAGAAGAACTAGAAAATATCATACTCGGCAACATCTCCACTGATCATTATGTTGACTACTTGTATGCTCACAAGTATGTTAATCCTCAAGGGCGGGAAGTGGCATCGCTTGGCAAGATGATTGACAGTTGGTTTGATAAGGAAAGCGATTGGACTCCTGCTCCTCCTAAGATGCAGCAAACTTGGATGGGGGAAGCACAAACAGAGCAAAACGATGTTACATGGACATCCGGATCTCGTGACATGCTTGCGGTGCACAATGAAAGTTCAAATGTCACATGCTGGATGTACGACAATGATAAGCAACTTTATCTTGTCAAAAGGATGAATGGGAAGTTGGAGTACTTCAAGAGGCCCCGAGATTTTTGTTCTATACCGAAATTTGATATCAGAAGCATCAACAATGCTATGTTTCTAAAGATACACAAGCCGATCTGTTTGCCAAGTTCGTAAAGGATCAGTGTGAAAGAGACTTCCCTACAATGAAGACAGCTAAAGGGAATCTACTTGTATACTGGATCCAGTAAAGAAGGAGCCGTGGATATACTACAAGGATCCTCCACCAGCTACGGAGAAAGCAGTCCCAGCGTCTACAAGAGTCCCCGACAATTCGCTCGTGAACTTCGATTTTTGGTACTTTGAAGAGAAGACTCACGCAACCATCATTCTGAGAACAAAGGGGAACATAGACGACATTGATATGATTTTGGATCCCATGGACCTTCTAAAGTATAGAAAAGAAGATATGCAGAAACTGCATGACACACCTATTAAGGTCTATGGCGATTGGGATGAAGAGGCAAAACCTTTCACCAGGGTTGTTGCATTTTCTATGGAGATGAAGCTCTATTCTGGTGCTGGTCCTCACTCGGTCATACTTCCTATTGGTTGACTTCATCAGTCTAGGGGGAGTTTGCAGAGCCCACTCAGAGACGAAGACTGATAAAGCCATGTGACCTGATGAAGACCTTATTTTGACTATTTTCGTGTACAATATTTCATGTACTTAGATTTTCGAGTACTCGAACCAATTTTGTGTATAGGGTTCGAGTACTCCTAGAGTAGTATAAATAGACGTATTTTGTACTGTTCTTGGTTGGATTCCCGAGGCAATTGCTCTCTAGAAATATTGAGGCATTGTTCTTGCGAACTTCACGAAATATACAAAGATTACATTTTTACATCTTCTCTTGTGATTCTAATTTGGATTCTGCACATTTTAGAGTCATTTGGTGTCAATTGAAGCCATAAAGCTCGAGTCTTGATCAGATCTGGACCTACATACCTATCCTTGATTTCCTGAAACATGTAAAAAAAATATATGTCAACTACGGATAGTTGGTGAGAACAATAGGTTTAGAAATTAAATTATAAAATATGTAGTCATGGTAATATTAACCAAACATAACATAAAATGTAACATGATAATTGTAACCCAAACTATCATCAAGTAAAACAAAGAATGTGGTTCGTCTACGACCGACCATAACACTATGCCAACTCATGATCAGGTCCCAATTACATTTGGAGTTAGATCTGTAGTTGACACAAAGCGTACAACATGGCCCATGCTGTTGAAATTAAGAAACACCAGCTCCATGTTGCCGTAAACGCGGCCAATATAGCCTATGCTGGTAAACTTAATTAGTAGCAAATCCATATTGCCGTAAACGCGCCCAATCTGTTGTTAGTTTTTAAAACAAATTTAAAATGCTAACTCCAGCCTTGTCGTAATGTGCCTGTTTTCCCTTGTTGTGATCACCTAGTACTAACGTCATAAAGAATAAGATGATGATTACTTGATATGTGTAAGCTTTTCTACAATATTGAACATCATGACTACACGTTATGTAATTCGAAAAGGAAACAATGTTGAACCCATGTTGAAATGTTGACCAAATGTTGAAAGATTGAACAAATGTTGAACTGTTAAATTATTGTTGAATACGTTGCACAAATATTGAGTCGTTGAACTGTTAACGAAAAGGTTACAAATGATTTCCCAGAGTTTAAGAGTTTACTCAAAAAGGTTTTAAAAATTTAATTGAAAAGGGTTTTTAAGATACCATATTTAAAAGTGTATAAATTTGGTTGTAATAACCTTGATAAAACTTATTAATGTTGAAGAACCTTGTAAAAACAGCTTTTGTAAAGTTTGATTGATGAAAGTTTACTAAAAGTCTTTGATCGCATGATTCACCCCAAAACAGTTATGAAATAAGTAAAAGAGGGGCTATGTTCTCACCTCGATTTGTTGTGCAATAAACTTGGGTTTGATTATCGATGCTCTCGTTCGTAGTGAAATTGGTTGTATTCAAAACCCTATGTTGTATTTGATATGTTTATTATCTGTAAGTATGGTTTCGTATTGTTTCATGCTTTATAGTTCATGTCATTGATATTTCCTAAGTATGCTAGGCTATTGCAACCGTTCCCAATCCAACTTAAACTTAGTCATAGATTATTGATAACTGTAACACATACATATTTATTTATATAAAATATATTGTTCAATATTATAATTTTAATTATCTAGTTATTATATACACATATGTGACACTTACATACTAATAAGTAACGAGTAAAATGATTATTAAAAATTTTTGACACACTTATTCGGTCAGTTAATGTTATAGGAGATCGCTCAAAATTAATAAAATATATTATAATTAAACTTTCTCCGTTTTTAACGAAACTTTAGTCGAAATGTAGAGAAAAATGAGCTGATCTCAAAATTTGAGCTAAATTAATTATAATAATAAAATAATAAAATATTAAAATTTTACATTCAGAATTCAATTTGAAATTTGTACGTATGTGGATGATTCTAACGTAGTATTATATGACTCATTCAATAAATAAGTAAACACGTAGAGAACCTATATCTATAAATTCTTTCAGCATCAAGTTTCACTTCGTACATATATTATATCTACAAACTCATCAAATTCTTATACATGAAATCTCACATACAAATATATATATACACACAATTGAGAAAGATATAGAAGCTATGGATGCTAGAAGATGCTGATCAAAATACATGGTCAAGATTAAGGAGCCAGTTTGTATAGGTATATTATCTAAATTTTTGAATTTAATATTTTAATATAAAAATTAACTTATAGGGTTAGGGTTAAGCTCCAACCCTATGCATATATTAAAAATTTTAGTCTACTTAAAATTATAGTAATAACAATAATAATATTGATTCTCATCGTAATAATAATAATAATATGATAATAATAATAATAATAATAATAATAATAATAATAATAATCGTAATAATAATAATAATCGTCGTAGTAATAATAATAATAATAATAATAATAATAATAATAATAATAATAATAATAATAATAATAATAATAATAATAATAATAATAAGTAAGTAAATAAGTAAGTAAATCTTCTTTGCAGAATAATTATAAGAATAGATTAAGCAGAAACGCTGCCCAAATTTATATCGAAAAGTTTAAGCTGTCGTTCAGCCAACCAAAAATTCAGGTGAATACATCTAACTTGTTTTTAAATTTATAAATGCATTTTTTAGCATGGTATGTTTAAATTTTGACGCATAAAGGGATACTATTAGACCAGCATTTAGGCCATTAGTATACGTACGATTTGCAAATTGTATCTGCTATGGGTGAAATTCCCATACGTGGCTGGTAACGTGGGCTGGAAGGTTATACGTAAGACGAACCCTGCAGGCAACCTAACCAGTGACGGGCTGTGGGCTGGAGGGAACATTGTAAGACGCACTCCGCTGTTGTTCCTAACAAGTGACAGTACAAGCCAGGGTATGCAGTGGTTGTATCGATCAGTGAAATAACCTGCTAAATGTGTAGTATGGCCATTATTAATTATGGTTAAAGGACCGAACATGCTATGCTTACATATCGAGTCTGTTATTTGTATTCACCAACATTATGTTGATGTTTTATTTTCAAAACTTTTCAGGTAATAATGAATGACAAATCAGAATCAAGATTAGAGGTTTAGGGCCTATGACGCCTTAAATAAATATCTTGTGGCAAAACCAAAGAGCGATTGGAGTTATACCTCCAAGTCCAGTGTAAACCGGAATATGAAAATATATGTTTGTAAAAACTCGGTTTAAAATAAAATAAAATGAGATGTTCATATCTATGCATATGAAATTTTATTAAATCCTAAAAAGTTATTTATAAACGATGAAAATGTGGTTTTTTCATACCTATGCGTATGAATTATTTGTAAATTATGAAAACGGAATTCACATCCATGCATGTGAATTAATTATAAAATTATGAATTTATGAAACAATGATTCCGCTGAATCATATTAAAATAAATAATAAACTCTGACCGAGACTGTATTATCCATGAAACCAATCGAGTCGCAACGCCCGGGTCGCCGAGAGCCCGGGGTGTGACAGGTTGGTATCAGAGCCCCTGGTTTTAGCAAAATAGGTACTAATGATTGTATCTAAGCTTTAACCAAACTGAGATAAGTGCCTATCAAAGGAATAGGTAGAGTAGAATACTTGAAATGCTAAGAATGATTATTATGATGAATTATGATGATAGCTTATAAGCTAAATTATGATGAATTATTTTAAGATCTTGTCAAATATCATATTCTGTAGACAATGTCTCGAAACCAAAATTCTGGCGGACCGTCTGCAAACAATCGTGGGAAAAAGAGAGCGCACACGGATGCTAATGAACCTGTGATTCGAAAAGCTGAACTTCAGGAAATAATAGCAAAAGAAATTAAAGACGCAATACCTACGATTATTGCGGCTATGAAAGAAAATGAAAATTCGAATCCAGAAAATACAGTAACGAAAGCAAAAGAGGTGTCTGGTTCGAGCAACGAGAATATAGAAGCTTCTAGTGCAAAACGATTTAGAACTGAAGGATGTTCATACAAAACATTCCAATCTTGTAAACCTCCTGAGTTCGCATGAACAGAAGGAGCCGTGGTATCATTAAGATGGCTCGAAAAGATTGAAGCGGTACTTGCTATCAGCAAATGTGCCGAAGAAGATATGGTTTTGTATGCTTCGAATTCCTTTAAAGACGGAGCATTGGAGTGGTGGAACTCTATTATTCAAACTAAAGGCAGAACCAAGGCGTATGCTATGACTTGGGAGAGTTTTCGGGATCTCGTAACTCGAAAGTTTTGCCCAATAAATGAGAAGGAACAAATCGAGCGAACATTTCTGACTCATCGCATGGTCGGTGTTGGGCATCGTGAGTATACTTACAAGTACTTTGAGTATGCTCGATTGGTGCCACATCTTGTGACACCGGAATCAAACCTTATTAGTCGTTATATCTGGGGACTGGTAAGCGAAATACGTGACATGGTTAAGGCTGCTATGCCTCAGACCATTGATTCAGCTGTTGAACTGGTAGGGTTGCTTACATATGGAATGGTAAGAACCCAAGAGAAGAAGAAAAGCCAAGAGGCAATCCAAAAGATTGATCAAAGTTCAAAAAGGTCTGCAGGAAAATCTGTGAAGAAAGAAGGAGGCAGTGGTACGTTCCCACAATGTAAAACATGTGGCAAAAAGCATCTGGGAAAGTGTAATAGGGCAAAGTATTGTAGCCACTGTAAAATGATGGGTCATTCTTTGGAAGAATTCAAGAGGAAAGTGATGGTGACGTGTTTTAACTGCAACGAACCAGGACACTATCGAAATGAGTGTCCTAAATTGAATAAAGTGAGCGGGGCTGGTGGTTCAGGAGCAAAAGCTGATACAAATACAAAGAAGACGACTCGAGCTTTTGTTCTTAATGCCAAGGAAGCTGTAGACATGCCGGATGTCATTACCGGTACGTTTCTTATCAATAATGTTTACGCTAAGGTTTTGTTTGATTCGGGAGCAAATCAAAGCTTTGTTGATTATGAATTTTGTAAGCTTCTAAATGAACCACTAGTGAAATTAGATAAGCCTTATCTGGTAGAAACCGCTAATGGTGATGTAGTCAAAGTAAATGAAGCATTAGTAAATGGTAAGATCACACTCTTTAAGCACAACATACCTGTGAATTCTTACCAATGAAGTTGGCCGGTTTTGATGTTGTAATCGGGATGGATTGGTTAGCTACAAACCAAGCTTGTATCCTATGCGACGCCAAATCCATTGAAGTTCGTGTTCCAACAGGAGAAAAATTGATCATCAAAGGCGATAAGCCAACAAACCATGTTGGAATTATTTCTATGATCAAAGCTACTAAGTATCTAAACAAAGGCTATTTAGCTTATCTAGTCTCAGTCACAACTGAAGATCAAGAAAATAAGAAACTGAAAGACGTACCTGTTGTAGCTGATTTTCCCGACGTGTTTCCAGATGAATTGCCTGGTTTACCACCAGAACGTGAAGTAGAATTCAATATCAATCTGGTACCAGGTACGTCTCCAATTGCTAAGTCTCCTTATAGATTGGCACCGACTGAGATGAAAGAACTCAAGAAACAATTAGACGAGCTATTGGAAAAAGGTTTTATTCGTCCTAGCTCATCACCTTGGGGAGCTCCAATTCTTTTCGTCAAGAAGAAAGATGGGTCAATGCGGATGTGCATTGACTATAGGGAGCTAAATAAGGTGACTATTAAGAACAAGTATCCACTCCCACGAATTGATGATTTATTCAATCAACTTCAAGGAGCTTGTCATTTTTCTAAAATTGATCTTCGATCAGGATATCATCAATTGAAGGTCCAGGAAGAGGACATTCCTAAAACTGCTTTCCGTACAAGGTATGGGCATTATGAGTTCACTGTTATGCCATTTGGACTTACTAATGCTCCAGCTGCCTTTATGGACATGATGAACAGGATATGTAAACCTTATTTGGATAAATTCATCATTGTGTTCATTAATGATATTCTTATTTATTCAAAAACACCCGAGGATCATGCTATACATCTTAGTACCCTACTTGAATTACTAAGACATGAGAAATTGTATGCTAAATTCTCCAAATGTGAGTTCTGGCTCACTGAAGTTCAATTTCTGGGGCATGTTATTAATGCTCAAGGTATTCAAGTAGATCCATCCAAGATAAATGCTATTACCAAATGGGAGAACCCCAAGTCACCAACGGAAGTACGAAGTTTCTTAGGCTTGGCGGGTTATTATCGCCGATTTATTCAGAATTTCTCTCGAATAGCTGTTCCTCTCACCTCATTAACTCGAAAGGCTGAAAAGTTTGAATGGGGTCCCAAGCAAATTGAGGCTTTTCAAATTCTTAAAGATAAGTTGACTCACGCTCCAATCCTAGCGTTACCTGAAGGTGTTGAAGACTTCGTTGTCTATTGTGATGCTTCTCATACAGGATTAGGATGCGTATTGATGCAATGAAACAAAGTTATTGCGTATGCATCACGCCAATTGAAGAATCATGAGAAGAACTATGTGACTCATGATCTGGAGTTAGGAGCCATAATCTTTGCATTAAAATTATGGAGACACTATCTGTATGGAGTTCATTTCACAGTTTATACTGACCACAAGAGTTTAAAGTATATCTTTGGTCAGAAGGAACTGAATATGCGACAACGAAGATGGATGGAAACATTGAATGACTATGATTGTGAAATTATCTATCATGAAGGAAAGGCAAATGTGGTTGCAGACGCCTTAAGTCGAAAGGAGATAGAGAAACCGAGAAGAGTACGTGCTTTACGGCTAGAACTTCAAGTCGATTTGTTTAACCAAATTAAAGAAGCACAAAAACAAGCCCAAGAACATGAAAACAAGGAAAAAGAAGGAATGAAGGGCATGACTGAACAATTGGTTAAAGGAGATGATAAAATTCTTCGAATGAATACAAGAATGTGGGTGCGAGTCACCGGTGGCTTAAGAGAAAGAGTATTGGAAGAAGCGCATAAATCTAAATACATGATGCACCCAGGAAGCGATAAAATGTACAAGAATCTAAAAGAGAACTATTGGTGGATTGGCATGAAGAAAGAAAATGCCGCATATGTTGCAAGATGTTTAACTTGTTCACAAGTTAAAGCTGAGCACCAGAAACCTTCTGGTATGTTGCAACAACTGGAATTGCCTGTTTGGAGATGGGAAATGATAACCATGGACTTTATAACTAAACTTCCCAGAACCAGTCGTGGGAATGATACGATTTGGGTTATCGTTGATAGACTGACAAAGTCTGCTCATTTCCTAGCAATGAAAGAAACTTACTCAATGGATAGGCTAGCACAGTTATACGTAAATTATATTGTATCTCTACACGGTGTGCCATTATCCATTGTGTCAGATAGGGATAGTCGTTTTACATTTTGATTCTGGCAAAGTTTTCAAAAAGCTCTTGGAACACGTTTGAATTTCAGCACTGCTTATCATCCACAAACTGATGGGCAGAGTGAAAGAACCATCCAAACATTGGAAGATATGCTCCGAGCTTGTGTAATAGACTTTGGAGGAAGTTGGGATGATCATTTACCTCTGATGGAATTCTCTTACAATAATAGTTATCACTCAAGTATTCAGACTGCACCGTTTGAAGCTCTTTACGGAAGGAAGTGTCGAACACCAGTTTGTTGGTCTGAAATTGGTGAAAATCAGTTGTCTGGTCCAGAAATAGTACAAGAAACAACCGACAAAGTCTTTCAAATTAGAGAAAGATTGAAAGCGGCTAGAGACCGAAAAAAGAGCTATGCAGACCGAAGAAGAAAGCCGTTAGAATTCAATGTTGGTGATAAAGTGCTACTCAAAGTTTCACCATAGAAAGGAGTAGTACGATTTGGTAAAAAGGGAAAGTTGAGTCCACGTTATATCGGACCTTTTAAAATTCTTAAACGAATCGGACGAGTGGCTTATCAACTCGAACTACTGGTAGAAATGGCCGGAGTACACGATGTGTTTCACGTCTCTAATCTTCGAAAATGTTTGGCCGATGAATCCTTATTGATGCCTCTTCAAGATGTTGAAGTGAACGAAAAATTAAAATTTATCGAACAACCGATTCAAATCGAAGACCGTCGAGAAAAGAGACTCAAGCGTAAAAAGTTAGTATTAGTTAAAGTTAAGTGGAAATCCAGATGTGGTCCTGAATACACATGGGAACTGGAGTAAGATATGAGAAAGAAATACTCGCACCTATTTCTATAATCTCGAGGACGAGATTAAAATAAAGGTGGGGAGAATGTAATACATACATATTTATTTATATAAAATATATTGTTCAATATTATAATTTTAATTATCTAGTTATTATATACACATATGTGACACTTACATACTAATAAGTAACGAGTAAAATGATTATTAAAAATTTTTGACACACTTATTCGGTCAGTTAATGTTATAGGAGACCGCTCAAAATTAATAAAATATATTATAATTAAACTTTCTCCGTTTTTAACGAAACTTTTGTCGAAATGTAGAGAAAAATGAGCTGATCCCAACAATATTTTTATAATTTTATAAAACGTCATATTTTAAAAGTTATAAGAGAAAAACAAAATTTGAGCTAAATTAATTATAATAATAAAATAATAAAATATTAAAATTTTACATTCAGAATTCAATTTGAAATTTGTACGTACGTGGATGATTCTAACGTAGTATTATATGACTCATTCAATAAATAAGTAAACACGTAGAGAACCTATATCTCTAAATTCTTTCAGCATCAAGTTTCACTTCGTATATATATTATATCTACAAACTCATCAAATTCTTATACATGAAATCTCACATACAAATATATATATATATACACACAATTGAGAAAGATATAGAAGCTATGGATGCTAGGAGATGCTGATCAAAATACATGATCAAGATTAAGGAGCCAGTTCGTATAGGTATATTATCTAAATTTTTGAATTTAATATTTTAATATAAAAATTAACTTATAGGGTTAGGGTTAAGCTCCAACCCTATGGATATATTAAAAATTTTAGTCTACTTAAAATTATAGTAATAACAATAATAATATTGATTCTCATCGTAATAATAATAATATAATAATAATAATGATGATAATAATAATAATAATAATAATAATAATAATAATAATAATCATAATAATCATCGTAATAATAATAATAATCGTCGTAATAATAATAATAATCGTCATAATAATAATAATAATAATAATAATAATAATAATAATAATAATAATAATAATAATAATAATAATAATAATAATAATAAGTAAGTAAATAAGTAAGTAAATCTTCTTTGCAGAATAATTATAAAAATAGATTAAGCAGAAAAGCTGCCCAAATTTATATCGAAAAGTTTAAGCTGTCGTTCAGCCAACCAAAAATTCAGGTGAATACATCTAACTTGTTCTTAAATTTATAAATGCATTTTTTAGCATGGTATTTTTAAACTTTGACGCATAAAGGGATCCTATTAGACCAGCATTTAGGCCATTAGTATACGTACGATTTGCAAATTGTATCCGCTATGGGTGAAATTCCTGTACGTGGCTGGTAACGTGGGCTGGAAGGTTATACGTAAGACGCACTCCGCAGGCAACCTAACCAGTGACGGAATATGAAAATATATGTTTGTAAAAACTCGGTTTAAAATAAAATAAAATGAGATGTTCATATCTATGCATATGAAATTTTAATAAATCCTGAAAAGTTATTTATAAACGATGAAAATGTGGTTTTTTTCATACCTATGCGTATGAATTATTTGTAAATTATGAAAACGGAATTCACATCCATGCATGTGAATTAATTATAAAATTATGAATTTATGAAACAATGCTTCCGCTGAAACATATGAAAATAAATAATAAACTCTGACCGAGACTGTATTATCCATGAAATCAATCGAGTCGCAGCGCCCGGGTCGCCGAGAGCCCGGGGTGTGACAATAACAAAATTTATAAGGTTGTTAAAGAAATTGTTGTTAACGTGCTTAAAACACTAGGATATGCTTAGACTTTGAAAAGCATGGGATATACCTCACCATGCATAATGCTTGTTATGCATAGTTTTGCATGAGTTTATTAAGAAATCGAAAATCCTTCTGTTCATGTGAACCTTATCAATTACATGTGCTAAACCCCGGTTATAATTGACATGATTTATGGTTAAGTTAGGCTAAGTTCAATTTGGAAAATGGTTAAGTAATAATTATCCAGAGTCAAGATAGGGATCAAATCACTACCACCCAATCCTCTATGCTAATCCGATCGATTAACACTTGATTATTGGTTGGCTTTGGCTTGTTTAAGGTTTAAAATACTTTGTTATGTTTATGTTATTAGTATGGGTGAGTTTCCAAGGAGTATCGATACTATGGTATCGATGCCATGCTTTCCAAATGGAAAAATGAGTCATCGAGACCAACTAATATCGATCGGATCTTGAAACCAACTTTAAATAGCTTTTAATATGAGGGGAGGGCATTGAGATTGATAGTATCGATCAACAAAAGGTTTGTGAAAAGGCGGTCCATCGATACTACCCCCTTTTGAATCAGTTAATATCGACGACTTTTAAGTTCAATCTCCTTGGATAGCACTAATCTAACTAGTATCGACGACCTTAGCACACAATGACACTATCGAGATCAATAGAATCGACTGGAAGATGGCTGCCATTTTTCAGCTCATCGATACTATGTTCTATCCATGTTCTTGCGTCGATATTAATATCTTTGACTTCCAGTCCCTTGTCCAAACTTCGAACACTCAAACCAAGATCATCCAAAGCTTTTTAAGGTCATCTCATTGTTGGTTATAGGCTTGTCCAAACTTCGAACACTCAAACCAAGATCATCAAAAGCTTTCTAAGGTCGCCTCGTTGTTGGTTATCGAGATTGTAATCGGTTTCTTGTTCATTGGTGTTGAATAGTGGAAGACCCAAAAAATCCAAACCTTCTCTCTAGCTTCTTGGTTGTTTGAGTTCGTTTGAAGACGGATCCTTTGTACTTCCAGCTTCCTTATGTTGAGAGGATCGTTTAGACCCCAAGAACACTCAATTTGGTGAAGGTTTGAGGTGGTAGAGTGTTGATTTTTCTAGAGAGAGAGAGAGTGTAGTGAGAAAGTGGACGACTTCTGGAGAGAGAAAGAGAGGATAAAATATGAAATAAATGTGGGGTAGGAGAGTGAAGGGAAGGATTTTATAGCCCGTAACATTACACACGCGTTCGGGTTTGTTCGGTTTCGCGATAAAAGGTTATTTTACGAACGTAACGTAAATGCTACGTATTTGACAAAATAGTTTTATTTTACATTTTTAAGTGGTAATTCCTAATAAGTATTTTACGTGAAATATTTTTATTATTTTATTTTCGAATTGTTTATTTTAAATATTCCGTCTGAACGTATAACTTTCCCGCGTATTCGTACGACTTGTCACCCATACCAACACGACGATTGTTTTACCTTCTGTTTAGTTTTTATATTGATAAGATATCATTCAAAATGTTAAACTCACGGATGTATTCGTGCGAATCGTCATTCCCACGGATACGTTGTTAGTTTAATATTCTCGAATGTTATCCTTTATCGTTTTGTATTTGACCCCTCATAATGTTGATGTTTTAGCGTTGGTTCTTTTTGTTTATTATGATTTATTTGTAATTTTGTCAGACATCAGTTTCCTACTCGCCATCGATAGAATCCCATGTCTTAACTATTATGTTTTTGTTAAATGTTTACTTGTTCTCATTGAATTTTCACACTGTTTTTGACAAACGAACTTATAAATACAAACAAATGTTTATAAGTATCGTCCGTACATACGTATACTGTACAAATGTTAAATGTATACTTGTGTAACATCACTGTATTTCTGGTATGTCCGTACATATTAACTGTACTGATAAAATCTGATATGATAATTTGATAATTTCTATGATTTATTTGATGGGATTATCAATGGTATACATTGATGAGAACATATAATTATTAATTATTATGCATAAACCATGGGGAAGTTAGTTTGAAATATAACTAAACTGAACCTTAATGTTTATTGCAGTTGATTAATTTTAATGTGATCTGGTTTTGATGGAAATGGTTAAAGGTTATTGGTTTGGTCACTAAATATAGTCAAGGACACATGGTCATGGTTTATCGAAATGGTGGTGGGACGGCGGTTGGATCGGTTGCGACCGACTCATACGTATGCCCTATACATAAACTTATTTCGGTCTATCATGGATGTGTCAGTGATATGATTTAGTGGGGTTGGATTCGGAAATTGATAATTGATGGACATAATTAATAAAATAATGAAATTATTATTTAAAATATTTACGCGATGGTGATGATACGAATATAATTCAAACGCGAATATTATTTTAGAAATATTAACTTAATAATGTATTCGCGTGGGTGACGATTCACACGAATATAATTATTAGGAATAATATACTGAAACGATATTCCATAAATAGTAATCGAATCGAAATACAATACGAACGTTAAATTCGAAAAGGTGACGATCTTTACGAATTTATACGTGAGTAATGCGTTTCGACGAGATAACCAAAATAATATTTTACGATATTAAATTAAGAAAAAGAATTTAAAAATGTTTATTAGGAACCTTAAACGAATTTAAATAAAAATCATTTTATAAAACTAATTTATTCTATTTAAACGTTTCGTGTTTTAAAATGTAATTCATGTAAAAAAACCGAACAATTTAATAATTGTTAACGCGAAATAAACGAAACCAAGCACGCGGGAAGAACATGGGTTATAAAAACCCATCTTCTCTTATTCCATTTCATTTCCAAGCTTCACTTTCTCTCTCAAGATCCAATTTCTGGCCATCTCTCTCTCTCTAAAACTTCTCTCTAACCTTTCTCATCCAAAACTCAACCATTTCACTTGATTCTTGGCCCAAATCGTTTGTATGATCAAGGAGAACACGAACATGTGAAGATTTCAAGCTGTTAGACGAGTTTTAAAGGTAAACTTTGGGTTTTACTTTTTAAATTTCTGGAAACGTAAATACCGGCCATCATCACCGCCTTCACACACAATTTCCTCATCATAAACCCTAAAACGAGCTGGTGAGGATGAATTGGAGCTAGAGAAAGGACCTGCAACTTACTTGATCGATCATGGCAGATCTGAGAAGAAGGTCCCACCGATATTAACATTATTGAGGGGAGTGTCCATCAATTTTGTTCTCCATCGATACTACTAGATCGATAGTTGCAAATTCGACAGGGCTAGCTTCGAACTTATCTGGTTCCACCGATACTGTCCTTGATGATACTAAACCCTTCGAGATTATAGGATCGATGGGAAGTGTTGCAGATCGTTGAACATGTTAATATCGACAGCCTAGCTGTCGATACTAACTGGGCAGCTTCATCATCGATATTAATATGACACCCATCATCGAACTTATCCTGCACCGACCTCAGCTCCATTTACCACCGATATTAATCATTGAGGAAGTTAATCCCAATGATAACATGGCCTAGCTATCGATATTGAGTGCACCAAAATAAAACCACTGATATTATATCATTTTGGTGGGGTACATGTCGAACTTGGTGCTTCATCGGTGGAAAAAATTGAGCTGGGCATCGATATTAACTGTCGAGGATAAGGACCTCGATGGTGGGCTGGCCAAATGGTAATATTTAATTAAGAATAGAACCCATCGATATTGTTTTCAAAGCTGTTAGTTTCGACATCATCATTATTGAACTTAGTCTCCGAAACTGTTAGTATCGATGGTGGTTCGGTACCATGGGTCGAGCATAATAACATCGATAGGGTTATACATACATAAATAAACTAACTTAAATGAGTTAACATGCATTCGCGCATGCAAGTAACTATATTCTAAGTTACCACCTTTTTCATAACACACACATACATACAATTATGAGTTTACATAAATTAGTTTTATGGGAACAACATTGTCATCATGTACTCAAACTTAACTAAGTTTTTGTAAAAATCTAAAGTTATGATGATTAACCTAAATGATGTTTAAAACCACAAGAAGACCCCATGCATGGGAATATGCATGCATGCACGTATACTTATAATTATGTGTGCAAAATAGCATGTCTTGGTTTTAAATTAAAATCATCATTTATTTATTTAAAACTAACAAGTTTTAAAAACTCTATATTCAATAGAGATAAATTATAAAACGTTAAGTGTTTCATTTTAACTTAGATAAAATAAACTAAGTTAATCACACACTTATGGAGTAAAGTCGGACACACGTAAACACTTAATACTGATATACACATATACTCATGAATACAAAACACACGATAAATACAGGTTGCTGAGTTGTCATTTGATTTCACTTACGTGAGCACGCATTCTACAAGGTACTGAATCTAAAGTATTCAGGTGAGTTCTCATAACCCCCTTTTTAAATCATTTTGCTTTTAAACTCGGGGCTGGAACATGTATACCAGATTAATATTATTTTGATAACACATGGGTGACACCTGGATTATCCATATGATATTCATATTATTGAATTATTATTGATTGTGGATTGACATGGATTACCACAACTCTGTGAGTCATTGTTCATTGAGTTGACTTCGGCCCTCCTCGGTGATTCCACTGTTGGTTGAGTTGACTACGGTCCTCCGCAGTGCACTGTATTGACACTTATGATTATTAGGAATGTCATTGATCAAGTTGACTTCGGTCCTCCGCGATGATTCCATTTACCGTTGTTTAAGTTGACTAAGGTCCTCCGCGGTACATTATATTGAGATAATTATGATGAAGGATGATTGTTGATGATGAATGTGGATTTTCTCTTGATTTATCTAATTGATGTGTTTGGTTGTGATTGATTGACTATACTTGGATGATTAACTGTGATTACTTGGATTACTTGATTTTTGTGTTTGTTGTGTATTGGCAGAGCTGGATTATCTCACAGGTTCACATGTGTATTTTCTTAAAAACTATAATTTTTTTATAATCAATTGTAAACATTTTTGAAAAATAAAAACTTATGATTACTCACCAACTACTTCGTAGTTGACACTTGATTTTCTACATGTTTCAGGGAACGAATAAAAGTAGGTTGAGAAGGATAGTCTCACACTTTTGGACATCATCACTTAGGATCTTGGACTTAGCTAAACTAATTGGATTTCTGAAGACTAGAGTTTAGTCAATTTAGCTAAATCTTTTGTGTAACTTGTTGTAACTAAATCATGACGAATATGATTTTTGTTAAAATACTTTATTTGATTTAATTGATATGTGATGATACATTTAGATACACACGAGCTTATGAACAATCTACACATCCCTTGTGGCATCCCGACGTTTCCGCCATCGGTCGGGGTGTTACAACTTGATTCTATATAAGTAATGTTATATGTGGATTACATATATGTAATCATATATAGGCCGAAAAAAATTGTATGTCAGAATTTGAAATCCATAAATTGTATAACATATTCGTCAACCTAGTTCACAAGTTTTAAACACAATAACCAATTCAAATTCTTCACAATTTGAAATTCATCCGATGGTTTTCGACTAGGGTTACATCGTAATCGTACATAAACCTCAAATCCATCTTAAAGGATGAATAATGCCACCAATATTTGAACTGGCATAAGCCAAATAGCTTGCAATTGAAGCATAACATCAGAGAGTTGTTTAGCATCTACAACCATTTAGTTGACTATCTGTCTAACACCATGCATTTGTTGTGCTGAACATGATAAGCGTAACCACCTTTTGTACAATGAAGTTATCAGTGTCAACCAGATCAACATTCCAAGATGAAGTCATCTTTTTTTTTTTTGCTGGAATTCTAATTGACTTGTGCTAAAATCCATATATGAATTCAAAGTCTATTCTATGACTCCACCAATCTGCTAAAATCCAAAAGTTAAAAAAGCTTTAGTTTCTAATTTGCTCCACAAATCTACATCTTTTAAAATGAAGAAAATCACAAGATCCGACGATGTTTCTGGATTCATAAGACAAGCTAAGAAAATAAATTATAAGAAACATTATTCAAAAGATCAAGAACATAAAATTTTGATTTAGTATATTATTAATAAGACATTTAATATTCTAGAGATAAAAAATGAAGGAAATAAATAAAATACAAAATTTTTAAATAATAAGTTATTAAATTACAGTTGTGTCCTTTTGATTATAAATAAAATAAAAATAATATAAATTATTTGATTGATTGGTAATAGTTTTCTTGGTTTTTTAAAAAGGACTGGTTTTCTCATGACCTTCCCCTATACACACACGCGCAGAAGTAGCCATAACCTTAGAACCTTATGTGGAGTGAATATAAGAACCTCATTCATAAAAATTAGATAACAAATAACATGGGTTATTAATATATCAACTGAAATAATTGTACTATGTATGTTGAACAAAGTGATAACTCCAATGGATGGGAAAGAGCATAAAATTGGATGGAATTACAAAGTAATAATTATGGGATTCAAAATTCAACCTAACTAACCACTATGACAAGAAGTAGATGAATAAACTAATATAACATTCTATAGTGAAGGATAACACTAGTCAAACTTACAAAAGATAATACCAAAAGACAAAACTAACCAACAGTTATATTTTGTGCAAGAATAAAGGATAACCCATTGGCCTTTGTCAACCTACTATGTTGAAGGACTTGAATTGGACGATATCAAGAACTCGTTTCACATCACTACTACTGTGAGTTTTGTAGCCCCTTTTTACTACTATTTTAACTTGAAATTTTGGGGGTTATGCATGTTATATAATGTATTTATTTCAAGAATTTGCACATAGTTATGATGTTCGTTGCATAAGACAAGAATTTAACACACAAATAGCCCTATTCCCTACACAACCATTTAACTCATAGTGTTGAGTTGAGGAATTAATATAAGTTAGTAGTAGCAGGGTTTGACAAACCTCCATTCATGGTTTGGTAGCACCAACCACAACTCCATGGTTATATGAATGGTATATTTCCACCTAGAACTAATGTTTTGTGGTAAGACATTAGGAAGAAAAGGTGTGTAAGAAGTCAAAGGTATGGTTGTGAACTTATGCAGGTTACATCAAAATGATGTGCTTATATTATGAACTAGAACCTTATTTGTACTGATTTATTGATTCGTAAAGCCTACGTGCTCACCAACATATGTGGGTTGGGAGAAGACGACGTGAACAAGAGGAAGAAGGGAGAAAATCCCAAATTCCGAACTTTTTTCCTAATTCTTAGGCATTCTTGATCCTAAATTCGAATGCAAGCGCATCAATGATCACCATTTACATCATCTATCATCTTGGTAAATAATTATATGGGTTTTGAGCAAGAAGTTTCATGGGTTATGTAGGTGGTATAAATGGAATGGATGTAAATAACAAAAATGGGTGATTTGAAATGAAATAGTTAGGAACTTTGATGTATACTAACTATATAGACTTGAAATCGTATACTTTGAGATTTGATAATGATGCATGGGATAAATAGGAGGTTCTAATAATCTTTTTTACAAGTGACAAAAAGTTACGCACACTAGATGTTTGTGGAAATTTGAAAAGTTAGATCAAGTGCAGATTGATATAATTCTTGATTTCTGTCATGTTTTTGAAAAAAAAACTTATTAAATCAACCGTACCTTCGATTGAGGTGTATTATATATGTAGGATAGATATTTTAGTCTATTAAATTTTGTATTTGAACAATATAAACCGATTTTGGTCGTATGGGAGTCAAAATGGTCGAATTCTATAGCGTGACAGAAAGATCAGCATGCTGTTTGAACTTATTTTTGTTGTTGTGATGATTTTTGAAAAATCATATAAAATCAACCAGTAACTGGTTTGGGGAATATAATATTTTGTTTGAAAGCTTAATGACTCTACTTTCTATAGAACTTTAGAATGAGAAAATATATGGAGATTAAGTACACAAAAAATGCAGTTGAAAACATCTTAACAGATCTTGCAAAAGCTGAATTTTTAGTTAAATTATGAATTTGTCCTGTTCTTTAAAAAATCATATAAAATCGTACAAATTCTAGAGAAAATTTAAATTATATGGTTGGAAAGATATATGAGTCTACTAAAATCCGTATTTGAATATCAATAGTCAAATAAAATTGTAAATTGGTCAAAATTGACAATTACAGTAGCAACTAAGAAAGTTGCTGTACTAAATTGAGACTTTTCCAAAATTTGATAAAATAGGAAATTGAGTATATATAATTTTGAACAAGAATGGAAGTTATTAGTAGATTATATATAAATACTTGGGTGTGTTACAAGTATTCAAGATACTTGAAAAATGGGTAGGACACACATTTACAATATGGAATAAAATGATAATTTGGTACAAATATGTAGAAAAGAGGATCCTTGTGTTATTATGTGGTATAATTGAAATTGGAAATCCTAAATGGCATGTGTGTCTTGTTATTTGAATTGGAAATGAAATTGAAAGTGGAATCCATAAACCCGAAAAGAAGTTATGAGCTTTAGCTTTCATACGGGCCAAGGTGAGTAACCTACTCACTAAATATGCAACCATAAGTCATATTAGTGTTGATATGTTGGTGCTGAATGTTTGAATACGTGATGAATTCTTTTGTAGTACTTGGCGAATGTTACGTTTTAGTGGCATAACATTCAATGGATGTAGAAGCTACATTGCTTTGTGGAATATGGAGATGAGGATTTTGGTGTTAAAATATGGTAACGTGTTATTATGTATGTGGAATATGCATTGTTATGAAGATTGATATTTAAATGGACAATGTAGGAGAATATGCGTTGTTAAGTTGGCATATATAAAATACTACACATAGTGGCAATATGAATGTTTGATTTGAATTAAATGTTGACTAGTTAGTATGAGTCTTGTTATGAATGTTATAGTATTATTACATAACTTGATATGGCGTCATTATGTGTTAGATATAACTGTCACCTGAAATTGGTGGTTATCCACATTTGTGTGGAAGTATATGATGATTTATGGCAATTGGTGATAAATCACATTAATGTGTAGGAACATGTAAGACCATGGGAAGGTGGCATTGTGTTTGTCATGTAAGTCCATATTGATGTGGCATTGGGGTAATCCACGTATGGATGGGTTTAAGTGGTTAAGTTAATTGAAATGAGTGGTTTTAAGCCGTTAGTGAAATGTTTGGAATTTAATTGAAATTGATGACTTTGAAAGTTATGATGTTATGATCTTAAAACATGTTTGCGCTTTGATGATTGAAATAATTGTTGAATTACTTGATTTTGGGTTTCATGTCTTATTACAACTTGTTTGATGATACTTGCATAATCCAGAAATAATGTGAAAGTATGTTGTTTGTTTGGAGAACACTATAATTGGTGATAATCCACATCCGTGTGTGTCACACCTCGGGCCAGTGGGTTGGATCAGCTTTCCTGTTGGCTGGAATAGTCCCACGGAGGGATTCGTAATCAGACTCCTGAGATTGTATTCATGGTCAGAAATAATAAATTGAACTAGATTACAAAGTTAAATTACATCAGATCGAGTTTACTAATTTAACAATGTAAATCTACCAAAAAGAATTATAATCGTCAACCTGTCTTGTATATGTACAAAATATACAAAAATGATTCATTCGATGTTAACAAAGGTATGCATCAGAAAAGTAGCTAGGTCCTCTACACTTGGCACCTTAGCAAGCAATCTGATTCTTGGTGACTAAACCTGTTCGTCACCTGAGAAAACATGCAAAATTCAAGACACCATTAGGTTGGTGAGTTCATATGGTTTTGCATTTTGAAAATGTTTGAAAAGTGTTATTTTGACCAAAAAAATGTCAGAGTCTCAACTAGTGGAGCCAGCCCACCACACACTTGACCTGACACGACTTTTCCTTTAATGGAAATTAAGAGTTTCACTCTGACGTGAATCCGTAACTCCATCATTTGTAAGATCATTATTTCTAGAATATCTCAAAGTTTATTATTGAAAATGAGTATGTGTTTTGAATTCTCTTGAATAGATCTCCACCTTAAGCCTCACTACCAAAATTAGCCCATCAAGTCAAAGTAATGCTTATGTATAGGGCATACGTACCAACAAGTAGAGCCGCCAGCCCACCACACACTTGACATGACATGACTTTACCTTTAATGGAAATTTAGTTTTCCATATTGCCTTCCACCTCTTACCTTTTTTTTAATCAATATTTATGAGTTAATGACTGTGGGTGACATATCAATTAGAGGGGTTAGCTCAAAGCCAAAGTTATGATCGATAGTACCCCAACACAATCACATTCTTGAGAGTAACCTTCAACAACGGTATGTAACTAATAGATCTAGAGGAGTAACCCCTAGGGCCACACTCAGCGGATCTAAAGTCTACAACTTCGACAGAACTAGTTACAAAACATTGTGAGGCGACAACATGTTTCACTGGCTGGCTAGAGGGGTTGAAACCAAGTCAAACGTGACGGCCAACAGTCTACTACATGAAGTCTATGAGTATATTGAGAGTACCCTGTGCACAGTTACAACAAGTATCCCCCGATTTCATCCTTACGTTTTCCAAAACAACGAGTTGAAAGTATAGAATACGCATTGTAAGTATTGATCATGAGTGTATGTATTGTGAGTATTGTGAGTATCGTATACAAATTGTAAGTATTCAAAGTATTTCTCGAATTTGTGTACAAATCCCTGCATAAAAGTATTGAGCAATGATAATAGCTGTGAATAGAAACATGTTATAATCATAATAGAATAAGTGGCATGTATCACAGCCCCGTAGTTTGTAAAACAAAACAATTGAAAAGGAGATATGAACTCACATGTGTTGCGTTGATTGACTTGTTTCATGAATGCACGCGATCATTGTTTGTATATGTGTTGTATTAAAAACCTATGTTTCATTCATTTGAGTTTATGACTATAAGTAATTTACACTACGACCCCGTATGTGTATATTCTTTATTCGTTTTGGAATTCGTGCAACGCCTGAGTTATTTAACCTAATAATGTCACCTCAACACTTCAAATTTATCAAATGGGGTTCTTCGATACAAACATTATCAGGGTAACTTAGTATCTCAGGTAGACGGGACGTCGATTCTATATATGAACGAGTTGGGTTATTTAACTAACGTAACTTGAAAATTTTTGGGACCTATTTTGTAAAACTCTGATATAATTATGTAAAATGTGGTTATGAGAATTGGAGTGTCACATCTATGCCGTGAAATGGAATCATTTTCAGTGGCTTCGGAAAAGAAACACGTAGCAAGAAGTGAAGTAGAAACATATGTCATATCAAGTTGATATGTGCTGTTATTCCATGGATTTGTCACCACAATCTAATCATCTGGGATAACTACACCAGTCCTCAAGATATGTCAATCCTTCTTATCAAAGATGACTGAATCAAACATGCAAGATTAATCAAAGATCAACAATACAACTGATACAAAGCATATGATCATCAAATAACCCAAATCAAGTCCAAATCACCATAAAAATCACAACTTTATCATCTTTAACCTATGTATAACCAAAGATCTAGCCAACAATAATTAAAACAGTAGCAAAACATGAGTAAATAAGGTCTGATAACATCATAAACTACTGATTACAAGATGAAATTAAAGAAAGAAGGCAATTACTCAAGCTCTTCCTTGAATCTTCATTTCAAAATCTCATTCCAAGCCCCAAACTCCAAAGGTTAAGCTCCAGTATCTCCTGGGGGCGGAATTAGGGTTCTTGGATGCAGAAGATGTAACATCACTGTATTTCAGGTATGTCTTTACATATATACCTGTAGTGATAGAGCCTGATGTGATAATTTGAATGATTATTGAATTGATTGATGATATTGATATATGGTATACATTGATGAGAACATATGATTATTATACATAAACCGTGGGAAAGTTAGTTTGAAATACAACTAGACTGAACCACAGTGTTTATTGCTATTGAATGGATATGATATGAGATGACATTATTAGGATTGGTAGTTGTAGAGGATTCTATCACCAAATATTGACAAGGGTGTACCCATGGTCTAACGAAGAGGTGGTGGGCTGGCGGTTGGATAAGTTGCGACTGATTCCTACGTATGCCATATACATAAACTTTCTTTGGTCTATCATGAGTATGTCAGTGTTGAGGATTTGGTGAGGAGAATCTGAGGTTTTGTGTGAGTTGGTGAAGGGTTATGGTTTGGTCACTAAATATAGTCAAGGACACATGGTCATGGTTTATCGAAATGGTGGTGGGACGGCGGCTGGATAGGTTGCGAGCGACTCCTACGTAAGCCCTATACATAAACTTATTTCAGTCTGTCATGGATGTGTCAGTGATATGAATTAGTGGGGTTAAGGATTGGGAAATTTATAATTGATAAACTTATTTAATAAAATAATGAAAGAGATATTGAAGATAATTACGTGATGGTGAGATCACGAATATAACGTAAACGTGAACGTTATTTCAGAAATATTAAACTAATAGTGTATTCGCGTGGGTGACGATTCACACGAATGCAATTATTAGGAATAATATACTCAAAAGATGTTCAAAAAATCGTAAATTGAGTTGGAATAAAATACGGACGTCGCATTTGTAAAGGTTACGATCTTTATAAGTACGTACATAAGTTACGCGTTTCGACGAGATAACCGAAATAATATTTACGATATTTAAATTAATAAAAAGAATTTAAAATGTTTATTAGGAATTATCACCTTAAACGGCTTTAAATAAAATCATTTTATTTAAACGAATTCATTTTATTAAACGTTTCGTAATTTAAAATAAAAATTTCGTGAAAACTGAGCAACACGAAGATAAACGTAACCGAGCGAGCGGATCGACCTGGAGTATAAAAGGGGAAGAATCCTTCTTCTTCTTCCTCATTTTTGCAGCCATCACTCTCTCTCTAAGCTCCAATCCGGATCTCTCTCTCTAGAACTTCTCTCTACCATATCTCACTTGTTTCTTCACCATTTTCCTTGATTCTTGGTCCAAAACACTTCTCCACTCGAGTAGATCATAAACCCACGAAGAAAACGAGCTCAAACGACGTCAAACGAGGTAGATCTACAGGTTTTATTTCGGTTTTTAGGGTTTTCTACAAACCCGACAAAAACGAAGCTTTATTTGGTGTTAAACACTCCTTTTCGACCCATGCACTTTCTAAACGAGTTTTCGCATATATACCCACTCAAAACGACCATATATTCGACTAAAACTTGAAATCGTCGTCTTCCATGGCTGAAACCCATTTCGGGCGAATGGCTCGTAAGAATGAGCCACTCATTCGTGTGAACACTGTGTGAAAGCCATACGAATGAGCCACTCATTCGTGTGAATACTGATTCGCATGAGTCATTCGTGTGAATACTCATTAGCATGACTCATTCGTGTGAATAGCCATTAGCATGACTCTTTTGTGTGAATACTCATTAGCACGACTCTTTCGTGTGAATGTCCATTAGCATGACTCATTCATGTGAATGGCGATTAGCATGCCTCATTCGTGTGAATGGCCATTAGAATGACTCATTCTTATGAATATCACAAGAATGAGTCATTCTCACTACACGAACTCAGTTAACAACTCTGATTTAAAAAAGAACAATCAAATGACGAATTATAGCTCAAACATATGGTCAAATCTTAATTGTAGGATTCGAGTGAAGTTCCGTTTCCTACGTTCGCTTACTGAAGAACTAAGCAAACCGCTTAGTCATGGTGAGTTCTCATGACCCTTTTTTTTAAATCTTTTGCTTTTAAACTCGGGGGTGAAACACGTATACCAAAATAAATCTGATTTTGATATAACAAGTGTGGAACCAGTATTATTATTGAATAAATTGTGATTATGGGATGATATAATTTGAGTGAGTCATTGTTGATTGAGTTCACTTTGGTCCTCCGCGATGATTGAATTGCTATTGATTGAGTTGACTTCGGTCCTTCGCAGTGCACAACATTGATAATTATGATTATTAGGAATATTGTTGATTGAGTTGACTAGGGTCCTCCGCAATGATACCACAGTTGATTGAGTTGACTGAGGTCCTCTACGGTACATTTTATTGAGAATATTGTGGTGATTGATGGGTGTTGAGTGATGGGTGTTGATTTGATATGATTGATTGAGACTGATTGAATGTATTTGGATGATTACTTGTGAATATTTGGATTATTTGATTTATTTGACTTGATGTGTTGTTGTTGTTGTGGTTATACAGATTGGTGTTATTTTACAGGTTCACATACGTTATTCTTAAAACTTTTATAAATGTTTCTGGAATAATTAAAACCTATGATTACTCACCAACTACCTCCGTAGTTGACACTCTATTTTCTACATGTTTCAGGAAACGAGGAGAAGTAGGTAGAGAAGGATAGCTCCACAACTTATGGAAATCATCACTTAGGGTCTTGGACTTAGCTAAATTAACTGGATCTCTGAAGACTAGGGTTTAGTTAATTTAGTTATATCTTTTGTGTATTCGTTGTAATGTAATCATGACGAACATGATTTTTGTGTAATTACTTTAAATTGAATTAAATGATATATGATGATACATTTAGATGCCCACGAGCTTATGAACAATCTACACATCCCTCGTGGCATCTCGACGTTTCCACTATCGGTCGGGGTGGTATAGATTGTATTCAGAGCCTGGGTTGTAGGGAATTAGGTTACTTGAAATGGTTGACCTAGTCTTTAACCATAGGAAACCCTAGTAAGAATTATTTCATACACTAGTTACTACATTCAGGATTATGTGCTTGTATGTTTATTACATGTTAACTGCCATCCTGATATATTTATATATTGATTTATGATATATGTTACTTGTTGATTGCTTCTTTATATGATTGATTGTGTCCTGACTACTCGACAAGGACATACTCGTGATGTATTGTAAAGGTGGTGGGCTGGCGGCTGAAGTAGTTGCGACTGAATTCTACGTATGCCTTATACATATACCATTTACATTACATTGGGTGGATGCCAGTGTTGAGGAATAAGGGAAATATATGTTTAGGAAAAAAAATATTTATTTGTTTAGGACCGATTGCTGATCACCAGACAAGGACACACTCGTGGTATATCACAAAGGTGGCGGGCTGGCGGCTGGATAGGTTGCGACCGATTTCTACGTATGCCCTATACATAGACCATTTGTGGTATATTGGGGGTCTGTTAGTGTCGGGAATTTATGATATAACTAGGATATGTTGGAAGGGTTGATGGAAATTGTTATTAAAAATGGTTATTGGGAATGACTGGATGAATTTATGGATTTGCACACTTATGAACACTCGTTATAGACACATATTTAAGGGAAGATATGAACACTTAGTGACAATATGGACACTTAGTGATGACATGAACCCTTATTAATGATATGGACATTGAGAATTGAAATGGAATTTTAGTAAACTTAGACATTAGGGGAGCTTAAATGTCAGGCGAACTTAGACATTAGGTGAACTTAGAAAATAGATGAACCTAGATGTCAAGTGAACTTATACATTAGGCGAACCTAGTTGTCAAAGAGAACTTGAATGCACTTCACTCATAATTATCCTTCATAGGATAAGGTTGTGAAGTGAAACACTTGGGAAATTATGTTATACCCTAATTTCTAACAAGGGCATAATCGTGGTACATATGCCCTATATATAAACTAGTTGCACTACATCGGGAGGTTGTCAGTGTTAGTATAGGGTGGAAAATGTTTGAAACTGAGGAATATTTAGTTAGTATTAGATATGACCAATTAGGATGCTTTAGTATAACATTAGTAAATTAGTGCCTATTATGAGTTTGAGAATATGGATATGAGATAAGTATAGTTCCATATATGTAATCCTAACTGTTAAAATAAACTCATGTGACCTTAGTTTGTATGACTTACGTTGTAAACGGTAGGAACATGTTTCTAAACATCCTCAGAAACATGCCGTCGCGTCGTCACAACGAAGATGCTACAAACAACAACGGGGATGCTAACAACAACAATGCCAATACTGGCATGCAAGAGTTAGCAAATATAATTACTAGATTGGTGACTCAACTGAATCAAGCCAACCAGACTCTCAACCAGAACAGGGGTGGCGCAAACCCACCTGTTTGCACTTTCAAGCATTTCAACTCCTGTAACTCGACAAAATTCACGGGTGCTGAGGGAACCACTGGGCTGTTGCAGTGGTTTGAGAGTATTGAGAACACCTTCATTAACAGTGACTGCCCAGAAAATCTGAAGGTGTGCTATGCCACCAGTGTTTTCCAAAAGAGAGCGCTAACTTGGTGGAACGACGAGAAGCGAACTAGGGGAGTTGATGCAGCCCTAGCACTGACTTGGACTGAAGTTAAAGCTGTGATGACCACAGAGTTTTGTCCTCGTAGTGAGATGAGGAAACTTGAAGCTGAGTTTTGGGAACTCAAGCAAGACAGCTTTGAGAATTTGATCTACATTTCTCGGTTTCTTGAGCTGAGTTCCTTAGTACCTCATCTGGTGACGCCATTGGAGATAGCAATAGAGAAATACATAGGCGGTCTACCCATGCAGATTGAAGAGTCTTTGGTAGCAACCCTACCACACTGGAAGCTGCAGTCCGCCTATCTGCTACACTTACTGACAATCATGTGAAAGCTGGTACGCTTACTCGAAAAGGAACAAAGAAGACTGACACAAAGATCGCTGCAAAAGAGACTTCAACTGAAGTCAAGACTGAACCAGCCGGTTTGTCCAAAAGCAGCAATCGGAAGAAAAAGTCAATAAGCTATGCTATTACTACACCTGCTGGTCAACAATCATCCAGCAACTCCAACACCAGACCTCCAGTTGGAGTGGTTCAACAATTTAATGTATGTAGATATCATCATACACCTAACTTACCATGTTGCGTTTGCAACAACTGCGGTAAGTATGGGCATTTTGCCAACGTATGTAGAAGTGCACATCAGACACAACGGATGCAACTTGCGCCTCTTGCATTACCTGCTCCACATACGAAACCACTTCAAGCTGTACCCATTCGTCAAGCACCTACACAGGAAAGAGCCTGTTATGAGTGCGGAGATGTTGGTCATTTCAGAAACCAGTGCCCAAGACTGACGGGTAACAACCAGATGGTGGCTAGAGGCAGAGCTTTTAATTGAATGGTCCAGTAGCTCAAGCCAATCAGGATGTTGTTAATGGTACATTTCTGATAAACAACACTTAAGCATCTATTTTGTTTGATTCTGGTGCTGATAGAAGTTTTGTTTCATATGAGTTTGAACGCATACTTGGTAAAACACGTACTCAAACCTATGATCACGTTTTCCTAATTGATCTCAAAACTATGCAACTTGGTAGCTTTGATGTAATCATAGGCATGGATTGGTTAGCCATCCACAAAGCGTAAATAGTTTGTCATGAGATATTCATTCGTATTCCCTTACCTTCGGGTGAAACTCTAAGAGTTTTTCGAGGAAACCCCTAGTAAAAGTCTTAGGATAATGTCATGCACCAAGGCACACAAATGCCTAAGGAAGAAATGCATAGCATTTTTAGCACATGTGGTGGAGAAGAAGGAGCAAAGAAAAAGCATTCAAGATATTCCAGTGGTACGAGATTTTCCTGAAGTATTTCCAGATGATTTGCCAGGGATTCGACCAGAACGTCATGTAGAATTTTGAATTGACTTAGTACCTGGTGGGAACATAGTCGCTAAAGCTCCTTGTTGACTGGCACCTTCGGAGTTACAAGAATCGGCGAGTCAATTACAAGAATTGTTTGATAAAGGATTCATTCGCTCAAGCCATTCACCATGGGGTTCGCCGGTCCTATTTGTCAAAAAGAATGACGGGTCATTCCTGATGTGCATTGATTACCGCAAATTGAATAAACTGACCATTAAGAATCGATATCCGTTGCCGCGCATTGATGATCTTTTCGATCAACTTCAAGGCTCGACGTGGTTTTCGAAGATTGACCTTCGGTCTGGGTATCATCAACTTCATGTACATGAAGATGATATTCCCAAGACGGCTTTTAGAACAAGATATGGCCATTACGAGTTTTTGGTAATGCCCTTCGGCCTTACCAATGCATCTGCGATTTTCATGGACCTCATGAACCGTGTTTGTAGGCCATACTTGGATAAATTTGTGATTGTGTTCATAGATGATATTTTGATATACTCCAAGAGCAAAGAACACGAACAACACCTTAAGTTGATTTTGGAGATCTTAAGAAAGGAACAACTGTATGCCAAATTCTCTAAGTGTGAATTTTGGCTTAAGGAAGTTCAAATCTTGGGACACATAGTCAATGAAAAGGGTGTTCACGTGGATCTTGCAAAGATTGAAGCTGTGAAGAATTGGAGTACACCGATGACACCAACGGAGATTCGTTCATTTCTTGGACTTGCCGGTTACTATCGGCGGTTTATTTCGAATTCCTCCAGGATTTTTGTTCCCCTCACTCTCTTGACTCAAAAGGATAGGCCTTATTAATGGGGACCGAAGCAAGAACAGACATTTCAGACATTGAAGCAGAAACTTTGTGATGCTCCTGTCTTGACATTGCCAGATGGAAATGATGATTTTGTGATTTACTGTGATGCATCCAACCAAGGTCTCGGTTGTGTTTTCATGCAACGGGGAAAGGTTGTGGCATATGCATCAAGACAGTTGAAAATCCACGAGAAGAACTACACTACACACGACTTGAAACTTGGTGCAGTCGTGTTTGCTTTGAAGATATGGAGGCATTATCTTTATGGCACCAAGTGCGTAGTCTTTACAGATCACAAGAGCTTACAACATATTCTTAACCAGAAGGAACTTAATATGAGACAACGGAGATGGGTTGAACTCTTAAATGATTATGATTGTGAAATTCGCTACCATCCTGGCAAAGCGAATGTAGTAGCAGTTCGCTTATTCGCAAGAGTCATGTTCAAATCCAAAGTGTCCGAGTGCACACTAATCTCCACAATGATATTCTGGTAGCCCAACAAACCTCATTGGCTCAAGGTAGCCTGCATGATGAGATGTCTTGTGGGGCTGAATTGCAATTGGAAACAAAGAATGATGGATTGATGTATTATTTGAATCGGTTGTGGATACCGAACCGAGATGATATTAGGATGATAATCATGGATGAAGCGCAAAAGTCTCGTTACTCAATTCATCCAGGTGCTGACAAGATGTACCAAGACCTTAGAGTTTTGTACTGGTGGCCTGGAATGTTGAAGGATATAGCTGAGTATATAGCCAAATGCCTTAACTGTGCAAAAGTCAAGGTTGAACATCAGTGGCCTTTGGGATTGTTAGTACAACCAGAAATACCCATGTGGAAGTGAGAGAACATCTCTATGGATTTTATTACGAAACTCCCACAAACCACAAGTGGTCATGATAGCATATGGATAATAATCGATCGGTTAACCAAATCAGGTCATTTCCTACTGATATGTTAAACGTACCCTGTGCGGAAATTAGCTCGTATCTACATAGATGAGATTGTTAGCCAACATGGAATTCCCTTGAGTATAATATTGGATCGTGATGCTCGTTTCACGGCACGATTTTGGGAATCAGTACATGAAGCTTTTGGAACACGATTGGATCTTAGCTCGGCTTATAATCCTCAAACGGATGTACAGACTGAGTGAACGGTCGAGACACTTGAAGATATTTTAAGAGCTTGCATCATCGATTTCGGTGGCAACTAGGATAGCTTTCTACCATTAGTTGAGTTCTCGTATAACAACAGTTATCACGCGAGCATTGGTATGGCACCGTTCGAAGCTCTTTATGGTAGAAAATGCCAGTCACCCATCTGTTAAACCGAGATGGTGAATCGCAGATCACTGGCCCCGAGATCATTGAAGAGACGACTGACAAGATTCACCAAATTCGCGACAATCTGTTACTGCTCGCAGTCGACAGAAGAGCTATGCGGATAAACGTCGTAAGCCTTTAGAGTTTCAAGTTGATGATACGGTATTACTTAAAGTATCACCATGGAAGGGTGTTTTACGTTTCGGGAAGAAGGGTAAGCTTGCTCCCCGTTATGTTGGCCCCTTAAGGATTCTTGAACGAATCGGGAAGGTTGCCTAGAAGCCGGAACTTCCTCCTGAACTCAGTAACATGCACCCAACCTTCCACGTGTCTAATTTGAAGAAATTCTTAGCTGATCGGGATCTTCAGGTGCCATTCGATGATATTCGCATCGATGATACAATGCACTTTGTTGAAAAACCAGTCGAGATAATGGATCGTGATGTCAAGAAACTCAAGCGCAGCTGAATCCCAATTTTCAAAGTACGATGGGAATCAAAGCGTGGTCCAGAGTTCACCTGGGAACGAGAAGATCAGATGAAGCATAAGTATCCACACTTATTCACCACAGTTACTCCAAGTTGATTTTCGGGACGAAGTTCCTTCAACTAGGGAAGACTGTAACATCACTGTATTTCAGGTATGTCTTTACATATATGCTTGTGCTGATAGAGCCTGATCTAATAATTTGAATGATTATTGAATTGATTGATGATATTTATATATGGTATACATTGATGAGAACATATGATTATTATGCATAAACCATGGGAAATTTAGTTTGAAATATAACTAGACCGAACCACAGTGTTTATTTCTATTGAATGGATTTGATATGAGACGATATTATTGGGATTCGTAGTTGTAGAGGATTCTATCACCAAATATTGACAAGGGTGTGCCCATGGTCTATCGAAGAGGTGGTGGGCTGGCGGCTGGATAAGTTGTGACTGATTTCTAGGTGATGGTTATTTATAGGGTATAGGTACCAACTAATGGAGCCTCTAGCCCACCACACACTTGACATGACACGACTTTTCCTTTAATGGAAATTAAGAGTTTCCCTCTAACGCGAATCCGTAACTCCATCATTTTTAAGATCATTATTTCTAGAATATCTCAAAGTTTATTATTGAAAATGAGTATGTGTTTTGAATTCTCCTGAATAGATCTCCACCTAAAGCCTCACTACCGACATTAGCCCATCAAGTCAAAGTAATGCTTATGTATAGGACATACGTACCAACAAGTAGAGCCGTCAGCCCACCACACACTTGACATGACATGACTTTGCCTTTAATGGAAATTTAGGTTTCCATATTGCCTTCCAATTCTTACCTTTTTTTAATCAATATTTATGATATAATGACTGTGGGTGACATATCAACTAGAGGGGTTAGCTCCAAACCAACGTGATGATTGATAGTACCCCCACACAGTCATATTCTTGAGAGTAACGTTCAACGACGGTATGTAACTAATAGATCTAGAGGGGTAGCCCCTAGAGCCACACTCAGCAGATCCAAAGTCTACAACTTTGACAACACTAGTTACAAAACATTGTGAGACGACAACATGTTTCAGTGGCTGGCTAGAGGGGTTGAAACCTAGTCAAACGCGACAGCCAACAGTCTACTACATGAAGTCTATGAGTATATTGAGAGTACCCTGTGCACAGTTACAACGAGTATCTCCCAATTTCACCCGTACGTTTCCCAAAACAACGAGTTGAAAGTACAGAATACGCATTGTAAGTATTGATCATGAGTGTATGTATTGTAAGTATTGTGAGTATCGTATACAAATTGTAAGTATTCAAAGTATTTCTCGAAATTTGTGTACAAATCCCTGCATAAACGTATTGAGCAATGATAATAGCTGTGAATAGAAACATGTTATAATCATAATAGAATAAGTGGCATGTATCACAGCCCCGCAGTTTGTAAAACAAAACAATTGAAAAGGAGAAATGAACTCACATGAACTCACATTTGTATAACTAAATACTTATGATATTTTATTACTTATTATTAATTTATTTATTTATTTATGATTGTCTTTTATTTTTTTATTTTATTTTACTTTTATGTTTATCCTTCGTTTTATTATAATTTTTATTTTATGTTTTTCATCTCTCTTTATATATATATATATATTTATATATCTTTAAATATCTAAAATAAAAATTAAAAAGAAAAATTGAAAACTGAAAAAAATTAAGCCGGGCGGGTGGGATGAAAACCACCGGAAAATGAGGACTGGGCACCCCGAGCCATCCAAGAACGATCTCCCATCCAAAATCAGAAGCTAGCTACTCTAAACTAACCTAATCTATCCTAAACTAGAATTCAAAATAAAAAGAAGATAGGGAGTTACCGGAGTCGAGAAGAGGTGGTGGTGTAGACGATGGTGGAGACCATAGATGGTGGGAAATCAAGGGTGTCGAGCGGTGATGACTAGTGGAGACATCGGAGATGGAGGTGGTTGGTGTGAAGAATGTGGTAGTGGCAGTGGAGCGGTGGTGGTGGTTGAAGATGATGACGATGGCGGTTGGTGGTGGAGAGGATGAGGTTTGTGACCGGAGAATGGTGGTGATTGGGTGTTGATTGGTGGTGGGACGATGGTGGCGGATGGTGGTTCAGTAGTGGTGACCGGGTTGGAGGAGACGATGGTGGGAGGTGGATAAAGACGATGGCTCTAGGTGGTGCGCCCAGGGCAAAAATTTTGAATTCCAAAAAAGGATCCGCGCATATCGCCCTGCTCCAAAAGGCGGATTAAGGCGATGCGCCTAGGGCAAAAAAAATAAATTCTAAAGTAAACATCCGCGCGCACCGTCCGGGCTCAGTTGGTCGTGTGGGGCGTACAGTCTATGATTTTTTTAAACTACTTCTAAATAAAAGAAACCCAAATGAAATTTTCAAACATAAATAAAATTATAATAAGAGAAAATTTAAACTAGTGAAATTAATACTACCTAATTCTAACAAAATTAATAATTCTACTAAAATTAAAACTTAATAAGATTAAAACTAAATTATATCCTAATATTTTAAAACTAAAATTTTTCTAATAAATCCTGTTAAAAATTTAACTAAAATAAAAAAACGGAGTTAATGATCGGGTGATGCATAAAATGATCAGATTCTAAGTCTGGTATGGTAATCAACTGTCCGAAATGGTGAGGATATCGAATGTACATGATGAATACCCACCCTTGAATCTGATATAATCGTATGAGCATAAATGCATCACCAACCTGCTCGGGATTCGAGGAGAATAACCTCCTCGTCAGATGGAACTGGACCTCCAATGTAGGGCTTCAAACGGTGCCCATTTACTTTCCACGTGTGGTCCGCAGAGTCCAACTCAACCGTACCATGCGGGAATACCTCACGAATCACAAAAGGGCCTCTCCAACATGATTTAAGCTTTCCTGGGAAAAGCCTAAGTCTCGAGTCATAAACAGGCACTCGATTGCCCTTCTCAAACCCCTTCACCATCTTCAACCTCCAGTCGTGTAACGCCTTGGTATGCTCCTTGTAACTCCTCGACAGAGCATACGCCTCATCGCGTAGCTCATCCAACTCATGAATCTGAAGAAACTGGTGCTTGGCGGCCTTAGACACGTCTAAGTTCACGGCTTTCAAAGCCCAAAAGGCCTTGTGCTCAAGCTCAACCGGAAGATGACAAGCTTTCTCATAAACCATCCGATAAGGGGTCGTCCCAATCGGATTCTTGAGTGCAGTCCTGAAAGTCCATAAAGCGTCATCTAGCTTGTCGGCCCAATCCTTCCTACCATGGCCGACAGTTTTCTCTAGTATCCTCTTCACCCCCCGATTAACGTTCTCCACTTGATCGCTAGTTTGTGGATGATAGGAGGTTGACAATCAATGGGTGACCCCATACTTTGCTAACGCCTTCTCCATTTAGGCATTGCAGAAATGCGTGCATCGGTCACTAATCAACGCCTTCGGGATCCCAAACCTACAAAATAGATGTTTCAAAAATCTAACCACCACTCGTGCATCGTTTGTTGAGAGAGCCTGTGCCTCAAACCACATTGAAACGTAATCAATGGCGACGAGGATGTACCTATTCCCTCACGAATCAGGGAAGGGTCCCATAAAGTCAATGCCCCAAATATCAAACACTTCAACAACCTGAATCGGGTGCTAGGGCATCTCATTCTTGGATGAGATGTTTCCTGTTCGCTAATAGGCATCACACTTCCTTACTAAGTCATGAGCATTTGTAGGACCCCAGAAACGAGACGGTTCCGTGCTGATTCTGCTCGGCAGCCCCTCGAATCGTGTGGAATCCTATTTGGTGGGTTTTCCAATCGAAAAACCAAGCTCCGCGTGGTGATCCGATGATAAGGAATCAACGTTTAGCGTGAAATCGATCACCACGGGTCAAGAATCGAAGTTGGATGTAGGGAGGTGCACTGAAACCTAGGAGATGTGACAGGGAATGAGCTGAGGTCAGAAAAAAGTGAATAAACGTTCTGATTACAGGGTTTATATAGTCTGTACTCATTCGGCCGAATGAGTTGTGCGAAATACTCATACGGGCGAATGGGTTTGCTGAACGAGCTAGATACACGAACGAGTCATGCGAGTGACTCATTCGTGAGACCCAGTCATTCACTAGCGTTCATTACGTCCGAATGGACTCATTCGTAGGTCTCATCCAGACGAATGGGTCTGTTAGTCATATAAAGTCAAAGTCAAACATGTTAAACTCAAATAAATACACACAAATGGTAAAAAAATACTTGATTTCATTTACAATATAAACTTTGCACAATCACAATCGACCATTTCATAGAACTAGGGACATTACAGGCATCAACGGCATCCTTGAATACGGTGGGCCAATAGAAACCGGAATCGAATACCTTCTTCGCGGTGAAAGAAGGTCCATGATGGCCGCCGGTCAGCCCCTCGTGACAATGTCTAAGGATCTCTAAACCCTCCTCATGGCTCACACATCTCCTAAACACCTGATCTGCACCCTCAAGAAAGAGATAAGGTGCATCCCAGATGTAGTGACTAGTGTCGGCTTAGAACTTCTTACGCTTCTGGGATGTCAATCCTTTAAGAAGGAAACCATTGGCTAAGTAATTAGCAATTTCAAAAAACCATGGTAATCCCTCATCAAGCCTCTCCGTGTGGCAGATCTCCTTAATCCCCATGCTCATCTGCGTTTCCTGGGGGAATCTATCTCTCATCGCACCCTTGCAAATCAACTCTCTCTTGGGATCCTCTAGCATTGACAAATGATCTGCGTCTACATTCTCAGCACCTTTCTTGTCCTCGATCTCAATATCAAACTCAGACAGAAGGAGAATCCACCTAATCAATCTTGGCTTCGCATCCTTTTTCACTAAAAGGTATCGCAAAGTTGCATGATCGGTATAGACAATCGTCTTGGAGAGGACGAGATAAGACCTGAACTTGTCAAATGCATAGACAACCACCAACAACTCCTTAGTCGTGGTGTAATTCTCCTGGGCGGCGTCTAAGGTCTTGCTCGCATAATAGATCGGGTGAAAGTGCTTCTCCACCCTCTGTCCCAAAACAGCCCCCACTGCGAAATCGCTCGCATCACACATGAGCTCGAAAGGTCGGCTCCAATAGAGGGCTATCAAAATAAGTGCACTCACAAATCTTTCCTTCATATATTCAAAGGCACTCAAACACTCTCCATCAAACACAAACTCCACATCCTTTTCAAGCAGACTAGTGATCGGTCAGGTAATCCTAGAAAAATCCTTAATGAAACGCCTATAGAAACCCTCATGACCTAGAAAGCTACGAACATCTTTAGCACTCATAGGAGGAGGGAGTTTGTTAATCATCTCAATCTTAGACTTATCAACCTGGATGCCATCACGGGATATCTTGTGTCCTAGAATAATCCCCTCCGTGACCATGAAATGGCATTTCTCCCAGTTGAGCATAAGATTGGTCTCAACGCATCTCCTCAACATCTTCTCTAGGTTAGTCAACCAATGATCGAAAGAATTTCCAAATATAGAAAAATCATCCATAAAAACCTCCATGGAAGTCTCGATCATATCTTGGAAAATGGCAACCATGCATCGCTGAAACGTAGTTGTAGCGTTACATAACTCAAAGGGCATATGAAGATATGCAAAGGTACAGTATGGGCATGTAAAGGTGGTTTTCTCCTGATCCTCTGGTGCAATAGGTATATGGAAATAAGACGAAAACCCATCAAGGAAGCAATAGAACTACTGCCCTAATAAACGCTCGAGCATCTGATCAATGAAAGGGCCGGGACGGGGAAGTGATCCTTCCGTTTGGGATCTTTCAACCTCCTATAGTCCATGCACACCCTCCGACCTGTGACTGTCCTGGTGGGAACTATCTCCTTCTTCTCATTCACCACCACAGTCATCCCTCCTTTCTTGGAAAAACATGAACCGACTCACCCAAGAAGAATCAGAAATAGGATATATGAGCCCGGTATTCAACAACCTAAGAACCTCCTTCTTCACTACCTCTCCCATGTTAGGATTAAGCCATCTTTGTGGCTGGACTACTGGCTTGAAATCCTCCTCTAGCAAAATGAGAAGCGTGCTGAAGGAATGGTGTATACCCTTAATATCCATCAGCTTCCATGCAATCGCCTGCTTGTGCTCTCACAACACATTAATCAGTCTACTCTTCTCTACCTCTGTCAGAGCTGATGAAATGATGATAGGTAGATCAGAGTCCCCCATCAAGGAATGCATACTCAAGGTGAGGTGGCAACTCCTTTAGCTCTAAAGATGGGGGAGCCTCAACAGATGGCTTGTCAGCCAGCTCAGAACTCTCAACCTTAAACACCGTGGGATACTCAGGAGGCTCTAATGCTAAACTTCTAGAAATATAATCGGGGTAAGCCTTAATAGAAGCAACATGGTCCTCATCCCTCAGCTCCTCATCTCTCACACCCTCATCACCCTAGTCCCGATCTCTCAACAGATCTGCTCCACCGATGTAGTCCTGGCAACGATCCATCATGGAGAAGAATGCATCTAGGAAGTAAATCTGATCGTCCTGGCCACTGGAGTTCTTCATGGACTTCACTGCATCAAAGGTGACGGTATCATCTCCAACACGACATGAGATCTTCCCCTCAAACATGAATCATCGCCTTTGCTGTGCGAAGGAAGGGGCGTCCCATAATGAGGGGAAATCTTTCATCAGCCTGCATATCAAGAATGACAAAATCCACGGGGAAAACAAACTTGTCCACCTTCACTAGGACATTCTCCAAAATTCCCCTAGGATATTTGACGGAACGATCGGTCAATGCTAGACTCATGCGTATAGGTGTTGGCTCTCGAAGTTCTAGCTGCTTGTAAATCGAATAAGGCATCAAATTGATGATAGCACCTAAATCAGCCAATGCATGGTTCACAGAAGAACCACCAAATAGACAGGGAATGATGAAAATCCTTGGATCCTCTAACTTTTCTGGCAGTCTGTTCTGAACCAATGCATAACACCTAGCTCCCAATGTCACAGTAGAAAGTGTATCCAGCTTCTTCTTGTTAGACAAGAGGTATTTCAAGAACTTAGCATATTTGGGCATATGCTGGAGAGCCTCTACAAACGGGAGATTGATCTTAAACTTCTTAGACATCTCCAAAAAGTGTCCATACTCCTAATCATGTTTCAACTGCAATGCACGTGCAAGATACGGCGGCTTGGTCAAGTCAACCTCAGACTCAACCTGAACTCTCTTTCCTCTCTTCTTCTCCTCCATCTTTTCCCTTTTTAACCTCTCAACAGACGACTCGCTACTCGGTGTTGTACTTGCTGGGTCTAGCCTCAATGGCACCCCTGTTGGAGTCTCTAGCTCAATCTCCTCATCCACCGGCTCCTCATCAATCTCAACTACCGGTGGTGACTGCTCTATCTCTCATCCTCTACCACTGCGTGTGGTAAATGCCTTCACGTGGCCTCTCGGGTTCGTCTTAGTGTTTGCTTTAAAAGCACCACATGGTCTCTCATCAAACCTCTTCATGAGCTCACCAACTAACCGCTGCAAATCCAATAATCCTGCCTGCAAGTTCCTAAGCAGAGTGTCATGCTCTCCAATCTTCTGGTCGCGCTGCTTGTCCTTGTCCATGACCTGCTGTAACATCTTCATCTGCTCAGCCATCATATCCTCAAGCTTCGTGTCGCGATCCCTACTACCTGAACTCTCAGGTGCATCTCTCCCAGTAATCGGGATCTGGCGCATCTGTGGTATCTCATAGGCGTTGATGTTGTTCCCTCGCCAATTTGAATGCTGGTGCTGGTTCCTCCAATTTGAATTCTGGTTCCAGTTGGGGTTGGAATTGTAAGACGTATTCCATCCAGAATTGATGGAATCCAACTGTGCCTGATCAGTAATAGGGCACTCAGCAGTACTATGTCCTCCTCGACATTATTCACATCTAGTAGCATCCATCTTCAACTCCTTGATATCCTTAGCCATTGCTTCAAAGGCTGCAGTTGTGCTAGTGTCGGGCGTGATGTGATGCATCCCTCTAGTCAGTATTGGCGGCGCAACAGTAGGCTTAGCAGCAGGTATAGCTCTCCTCACGTAGGCAGGATCCTCGTACTCAGCCAAAGCAAAATCCTCAAACATCGCCTCACACTCCTCTGTCTCCTTCTTGGCCATAATGTGTCCCCTAGCAGCAATGTTGAACCTTCTCTTCATCCAAGGTAAGTCCATTGTAGAACTTCTCAACTAAGGCCCAATCGGATAGGGCATGCTGGGGGACCTACTTAGAAGGGTTTTGAAACGCTCCCATGCCAAATAGTATGGCTCATCATCATCCATTCGGAACGAATGAATCTGATCTCTCAATCGGGCAGACTTGGACGGGGGATAATACTTCTTCAGGAACTTGGTCTGCAGATCAGCCCAAGTTGTGATGGAATCCCTGGGAAGTAAGTTCAACCAGGTAGCGGCTCAGCCCGCGAGAGTGAAAGGAAACAGATGAAGATAAATAGCCTCCTGAGAAATGCCATTGATGCGAAAGGTATCGCAGATACGAACGAACAGAGAACGATGGCCAGGGGCGTCCTCATCGTCAAGGCCATGAAACTGAGTGGAGTTCGTGATGGTAGACATGACGTGCTAAGGAATCTGCCAGTTGTTGTTGTTGACTGCCGGACGTGTAATCGCGGATCTAGCTCCAACCACTCCATGACTCGCAAGCTCGTGAATTGTACGCCTCGGTGGTGGGGGTGAAGGTGGCTCCATGTCGAAAGGAAGGTCGAGAAAACTTACTTGATGGCGTGTGAGCAGAATCTACTCTGGTGAAGTAAGCTCAAACTCTGGTTCTCCCTGCGAACGGGTGTGGGGCATACAGTTACCTACACCCTAAGAATGCATGCAAATAAGACTCAATTATGCACAGATAAACCTAATCTAAGGCACACATAGCAAATAACAAATAAACACACTAAAAAGGAAAGAAAAAACCCAACCCTAAAAATTAAAAAATCAAACTGAACCCGGGGGGGGGGGGGGTAAAAAGATAGGAAGATAAACAAGAAATGATCGCAATCTAAGTAATCTTTGCTATTGCCTAGTGTCCCTGGCAACGATGCCAAAAACTTGATGTGTGCGGTCTGTGCTCTAAAAATAAGATAAATAAAACTGTCTAAACTAAGCTATGACACTATAACCAATCCTAGACTTAGACTCGACCTAAACACCTAGTTAAAACCGGAAATCCAAAACTAGACCGCTATGTAGGCAAGTGTACCTATCGATGACAGTATAGCTTGTGGAAGACCGGATATTGAACCCTAAGGACACTAGTTTAACAAAAACTAACCTATAAAATGACAAATAAAAGAGAGGGGTGGGTTTGGTGCAACTTCTAAAAACCTAATGCAGACTTTAACCAACTAATCAACTAAACTAAGATTGACTACTAAAAATCAAAACTAAACATAATTTGTAAAGACTAACTGAAACTAAAAACTAGAACTGAGAATGGGATAACTAACTCCAAATAGGAAAACTTGGTCTACCTAGGCTGAGAATCAAAAGTGTGGTTAGTGATGATTTGGACTGACTCGTGAATGATGAAGACTAGATTCTTAATAAACAATCCTAGAATGACCTAATGGATCCCATATCAAGTACTGGGTGTCACCAATGGAAATCCTAAGAATTTAATGTATGCACTAGTCTACCGGGTCACCTTCCGGATTTTCCCGATATGCAATTGCACTTAAACCGGTGGATCACCTCCCGGATTTCTCCACCCGCATGTATCCTAAGACACTAGAGAGATGTAAAGTTGACTACTTTGACACAGATTGACACAAACACTAAGGAAATCTAAGAAAACGCCCTTCTGGGTCGTTTAACCCAAACAACTCTAGTGAAATAGACCAACCGACTAACATATCACCTCCCGGATTTCTAGGCTAGGTCTCACATAAGAATAACAAGACTTAACGATGCCAAATCTTATGGAAAGCGATCACCAACCCATAAACTAGCCTAAAACACAAAGTAATAAGCCTAACATGCAATCTAGTGGTGGAAAGACATTCCTAGACACATGTGGATATATCAATCATCAAGAATCATCATTCAAGCATGCAAGATTCATCAAAGATCAACAATACATTTGATACAAAGCATATGATCATCAAATAACACAAATCAAGTTCAAATCACCATAAAAATCACAACTTTATCATCTATAACCTATGTATAACCAAAGATCTACCCAACATTCATCATAACAGTAACAAAACAGAAGTCAATAAGGTCTGATAACAACATAAATTACTGATTACAAGATGAAATTAAAGAAAGAAGACAATTACTCAAGATCTTCCTTGAATCTTCACTTCAAAAGCTCATTCCAAGCTCCAAACTCCAAGGGTTAAGCTCCAGTAGCTCTTGGGGGCGGAATTAGGGTTCTTGGGTGCAGAAGAGTCCCCAAATTGGCTGCCATCGCTTCCAATTTATAGAGAAGCATGAAATTAGGGTTTAGGGAAGATTTTTGTGTGGGGCGTGCCGACTGGCGCGGGTGCGTGAGATGGGGCGGTGCGTGCGAGAGAAGTTAGTCGGGCGGCTGAGACTAACAGGCGGGTTGCCTGTGGCCATGCATCCTGACTGGGCGGTGCGTGCAAAAATTAGGGGTTCAGGGAAGGTTTTGGGGCGCACCTCCTGGAGTGGAAACATGGTACGGGGCGTACAGCCTAGGGTCAAAATCTTCAATTTCTTCTTCATTTTCTTCGCTTGATCAACCGCACTCGATCCCGATGCCCGTTTGCCTTAGTTTCTGCTTCCCCATGACATAATCCTGTACAAAAAACAAGGAACTGTAAAAAGGAACGAAAAACGACTCAAAATGTAAACTATATATACAAAAATGGACTCGATTATGTACAAAATAAGATGTATTAAAACTAACACATCAGTCTCCTACCTCGGTCCAACAAATTGGCGACCGGTACTTTTTACCATACAACACTTCAAATGGAGCATATCCAATGCTGCTATGGTAGCTGTTGTTGTAAAAGAACTCTATCAGTAATAGGTGTGAGTCCCAATTTCCACCGAAATCAATAACGCATATTCGAAGCATATCCTAAAGGGTTTTAATAGTTCGCACATTCTGACCGTTTGTCGGGTGGTAATCGGTGCAAAGGTTAACACTTATCTCTAGAGATTTCTGTAATGACTGCTAGAACCATGATGTAAATCGACTGTCTCAGTCAGAATTAATAGACAACAGCACATGTGGTGCACTACAATTTCATTTATATACCTTCTCGATAAATTCCCCATGTTATAATTCTCACTCATAGGAATTAATGAGCGTATTTTGTCAATCTATCTACTCTCTCAACCAAAACCCTCTTTCGAGCTCTCGATTTTTCGGCCATTTCCACACGAAATCGGACCATTTCAACGTCCAAATCGTGTGTATTTCATCCCCATCATCTTTATTTCAAGATCTCAAACCTTTTCAACCCATTCCGGTCAAATACGAGCTCCACAGTGAGTATTAGCACCGATCCTTTAGACCAAAACTCTATAAAACGTTTTACCATCATTTTGGACCGTAAAAACACCACAAATAACCCACGATTTCAAAAATGGCGTTCTTGGTGAATGTGCAGGAGATTGAGTCGTACGAAGGACTCATTCGTATGAATGAGATACCTCATTCATTGAGAAAAGTCACCAGAATGAACCTTTGGACGAATGAGCAACCCCACGAATGAAATGGACTCATTCGCATGGAACAACCATACGAATGAAGGCCCATTCGCACGAATGGATCACCAGAATGAGAATATGCATTCACATCATTCTATTCATGTAAGTGAAGATCATTCGCACGAATAGGCAATTCACACTGAACGTCCTGTCGAACACCATTCGTATCGATAGAACCGAACCTTAGACCATATTTTAAATTTAATCAAAATAAAAAAAAAATGAAAACACATTTTCCAAAATCACATCAAGACATAGAACACACAACCATTCAACACTTTACTAACGAATAAATAATTTATAGCACATGATTCAAACCGAGAGCATATAACGAGTGAGTGCATTCACGACCCACAACCCCAGGTGAGTTCGTAGACCCCTTTTTTATTTAACTTATTGCATTCCAAATCATTTGGGGCTGAGAACGTGAAACCTCTTATCCGAATGATAATCGAATAAGAGTTATTTTCAAATAATTTAAATGAAAAGATCAACCGCCAACCTCTTATTCGAACGTTATTCGAATAAGTGCATTTTCAAATCATTTTACTAAGCGTTCATCTCATCATCAACAACGTTGTAAAAGTCAAACAATGATTTTGAAGATTGGAACACAGTGGTACAGAAGTGTCCGTTAATCACAACAGTTCGAGGCTTTGTGCGCAACCAAGAGGTGAACGGACACAGCTCAAGAGCTGATGTTACACATCCAAACCAAACAAACAACAATTTGTATGGTATCTGTCTAGGGTAATTCACTAGAGCATGTGCCTACACAATATACACATCAAGAATTCACTGAGGAATTCTCAAGTAAGTCCCTTCATAGAGTCATTTACCATTAGTTGACGCAGGTCAACCAATGGTATTGTAGATGGTACCATAGGTCTAACCAACCTCTAGTGACGAGGTTGGTACGTTACACCCACATACAAACATCAACACTCGGATCAGTTCCACAGGAACTGATCAACAAGGGCATATCAGTTAGGTTTGGAAAATGATCACATGAGTGATATTACAGATAGATCACACTAATAACTATTTCGAGTTTTCAATACCAACAAATGTTCAAGACCTGGTCTTGAATGATTTTCAAACGAGTACACAACAAACAATGTTAAACTACAGGAAAGGAGTGTAAATTGTGTGATTTTCAAACAAAAAAAACATAACATGTCTCCTATATCAGGAGACAAAGTATATACTCTTTTCCTCAAGAAATTTCTTTTCCACAAACATCTGTCGAGTCGTGTCGAATAGAGGTACAGAAGTGGCGAGGTCTGATTTTCATTAAGGACATCCTCGTGGATAACCGAAGGGGTGGTGGGCTGGAGGCTGAGTTTTGGCTCTACGTATGCCCTATACATAAACTACTTTTGATGATTTGGGATGGTGTCAGTAATGAGGTTCAAATTTAAGCACCTATGTAATTCATTCGTGTTTTTCAGCACCATTTACATACCATTTTCAAAACCGGTGTAATTGGAAAGATTTTTCTTCAAACCTTTTTACAAAACCTAATATTTTAAAATAAAACTAACATGAACTCACCAACCTAGTGTTGACAGATTTTACATGTTATAGGGTGAAGAACAGGTGAAAGCAGGATGACTTTTACATAGAGAAATATTGGATCCCTTAGAGGAACCTACAACTCATGCATGGAATCTTACTAGGCCTCATCGGCTACAAGATCCAAGACTTGCTCTTTTGCAAGCAATTTTTGTGAGACATCTGGATCACATCCCAGATGTCCAAGTCAAGTTATAGTAGGATTAAATTATAAAACAGTTGTAATTTAATTTTATTTATTCAATGTATTTTAGTATTCTCATATTATCATGTGCAAAGTAAACAATCTAATCACTCTGATTCAATCACGCCTCGAGATTATTCCTCCCGACGGGTCTCCGATCCGGCCCGCCGGCCCGGGGATGGTTATAGAGAATTTGGTCATTTAATTAAACGGTTTGGCCTAGACTATAACCTAGGGACCTCATATAGAGATTTTAGGATAGGAACAACTGTATATGTTACTTGTGTCTGATCACAGGTACTAAGCATTTCCACTTCGGGGGTAACTAGAATGCCTCCAAAGGAACAACCACGCGTAAATCAAAAGACCACCGCACTAGCTACTCTCATCATGGAGCAACTCATCGCTGCCATTCCGGACATCGTGAATCAAATCAACCATGGCACCTGTCACCCAGAGAATGTCTCCATCGTACCGAAGATTGAAGCTGCATCGACTCCAAAAGAATCAACAGACGAGAGGAAAGAGAGAGACAACAACCTCAGTCACCACTGAGTAATGAGGACACGAGGAGAGATGAGAATGTAGGACGTCCTGACGAGCAGATGGTCTCTTAATACGTTTCCCAGTGCAGTTAGAATGAGGTATAGTCAAAGCGATTCAAGAAGCCGACCCTGACGATCTAACACATGCAAGAATAAGCACTCCTTAAAGAGCATGAGTTATTAAAACAGGTAGGAAAGAGTTACTGGAGCCCGATATCCCTTCAATTTAGCTCCTTAACCTTGGGAACTACAAGTCCCCTTCGAATGAGAGCCGGAGAATGACCCGATGAGCGTCAACTATGATAACCACGATGAAAAGAGTGTCAAGAACTAGTATTCGATACTAGGACTGTCAAACTGGTTAAATGAGATATACTTAACCACTTCAGTCTAATCTTGAATAGTCTCTTCCTGCACCTTCGAAGGTCATTCAACGCCACGAACCCTGTTACATGGCATAAATCCTTATTCTTAATCTTTGGATTTGAAAACTTCAAGGAACATCATCTCCGTACGAGTATGACAATTTCTCTACCACAATACTCTATAACTTATCCATTTAGTTATATATTGAAGAAAGTGGAGAGAAACCGACTCTGAATGACTCCAACATTAGTGGGGAGAGATAGTAATGACCTCATTAGAACACAAGGACTTCCATTCTTTTGAGGAGGTAATGCTAGTTCAAAATCGTACCAAGAAAAAGAAGAAACCATCTACCCGCCTGTGTAGAAAAATTCTCGTGGAGGGACACTACACACCATCAGAAATTGGGGATCAGGGCTAACGACTGGAAGAAACAAGGCGTCCCTTGTAATTTTCTTGTGAACCATCATCAAGAGGATGGCAGTGTAGTTATGCCTGCTGACATCGCTCAAATCAGCACGACTACAATTGAACCGGAGCAAGAGGTACATCCAACAACCTTCATTGGGAAAACCATAAGTAACAACATGAGCTGAAACCAAACACTGAGGGCTTATAGGTTGTGAAGCCAACCCAAGCTATTTCTCCTACAAGGGAAGCAAAACCCTCGCTTACTGAAATATCATCGAAGACACGAAATTTTGGAGGGAATACATTCAGTGTTCTCGGTGCCAATAACCGCTGAAGGCTATGAAAGGGCCATTGCTAAGGATGAATGTGAAGAGACGACCTTCGATCGCCTTATGCTTATGAATTAAATTTGTGTACGGTAAGGGAACAAACAAGAATGTCAATATAAGACATTCTTCACCTCCCAATTGAGTAGTGATTTCAACAACCCAACACCAGAAACGTGAGAGCCAACATACACGAACTCACGGCAGGAGATCAATGTTAATTCCACATGGTGAGAGGGAACCATCCTCTACATGCGACGTCCAACTCAACCACTTATGGAGGAACACTGTGATTGATTTAGGGAGGATTGGCCCGAAAAGTCTGATGAAATTGCAAGAGAAACATCTCAGGGTAGTTTCGAGAGAACTGTGATGTCAGATTGCGCACGGTCACAACTGACCTATCTGCACATGACCATCAGGAAAGACATGAGGGATGTCGGAGTCTAATGTGTGGAATCCCCAAAACTTTGCAAGGAACAATCCAAAATTTGCTATACCGAAGCAAATTATGAAGTCAAACCTCCATGTGGTTACAACTGGAAGGTGAGAGGCCATCCATACAACTCTAACATCTATTTGTGAACCTAGGATTTGAGGAAATGAACCACACACGTACACTTTAGGAACAATGCAAGAACTGCACGATTCAAAGGATACGATTCAATACGCTCCATCACAAACAATGAATAAAGTGAGGAAGCGAACGTTCTTGGAAATGCAAAGTGGGAATACAGCTTCAGTGGGAAGTCTAAACGAATTAGATTAACTCACTAAGCAATCCCCAAAATCTATACGAACAAGGTTCGTAAAAATACTTCAACAGAGAAACGTAGTACTGACATCCAACATACGACTCAAAGTAGGTGATAACGTGAAAAGTCGATCGATTGACAACACATAACCTCCCAAGGGTTATTAAGAGTGACCGATCAAGGAATAACACTGGGACATAGATGGTATCGTGACATCATTTATGTACTGACCTCCTGTGTAAGATCGAGTTGACTAAATTATGTCATCATGAACCGAGGGACTTTATGCATACACTCGAATCATCCTGACCAAATCACGAGTCAACAATCATAGTCGACAAATCACAGGACTAGAACGAACTGAATACCAAAGGATATGAGACAGTAACAACATTTTTCCATTGTATGTCTCAACACTGCATGGAAGACATGATATCTCAAATCATACCGGTTATCTCCCAGAACATTCAAAATGGAAAATGAGCACCTGATGACACATTTCAAATTTCGGGACGTAATTCCTTCAACAAGGGGAGATTGTGACAACCGGTATCCGAGCTACCATCAGTATGAAATCCAAGTGTGTACACTACAATATCGTAGAAGAGTGTGTTACGAGAGTGACGATAACGATATTAAACAACAAATCAAATACAAGGATAATTCCTAAGACAGTTGGGAAAACTCCAGTGAATCACACAAACATGAATCAAAAGAAAAGACAAGCACCTTATGAGGGAAAAACAATGAACAAAAATCTGAATAGATAACATTTGGAGTATCGATCCAACGAGATATCCGCATGGGTGACGATCCATATAGATATGTTGTAAGATTTTGATACCTTAAATGATATCTTTACAGTACAAAACGATATCAGCAGTTAAGGTGAACGTTGCACTTGTATGAGTGATGATTCATACAATTGCCAACGTGAGTCTTATAACGTTGATATAAAACAATAGCAATTTTAATAAAATATTCACCACAACAATTAAATAAACAATCAAAATTTTAACACACACAGCCATTCGTACGAATGGACACTCATTCGTACGAATAGGTTTATTCGGTGAAGCTTTTCAACCACAGAGTCATTCGGTCGAAAGGGAGTCATTCGTATGAATGACTCATTCGTGCGACAGCACAGCTATAAAAGCAACACTTCTGTTTTTCAAACCCATTTTCCACCCAACTCTCTCAACCGAAACCCTCTTTCGCCCTCTCGATTTTTCGGCCATTTCCACACGAAATCAGACCATTTCAACGTCCAAATCATGTGTATTTCATCCCCATCATCTTTATTTCAATATCTCAACCCTTTTCAACCCATTTCGATCAAATACGAGCTCCACGGTGAGTATTAGCACCGATCCTTTGCACCAAAACACTATAAAACGTTTTTCCATCATTTTTGACCGTAAAAACACCACAAACAACCCACGATTTCAAAAATGGTGTTCTTGGTGAATGTGCAGGAGAATGAGTCGTACGAATGAGATACATCATTCGTTGAGAAAAGTCACTAGAATGAACCTCTGGACGAATGAGCAACCCCCGAATGAAATGGACTCATTCACATGGAACAACCATACGAATGAAGCCCATTAGCACGAATGGATCACCAGAATGAGAGTATGCATTCGCATCATTCCATTCTTGCAAATGAAGATCATTCGAACGAATAGGCCATTCGTACCAAGAGGAGCCCAAGAATGGCTAAGTGTTGAACGTCCTATCGAACACCATTCGTATCGATAGAACCGAGCCTTAGACCAGATTTTAAATCTAATCAAAATAAAACAAATGAAAACACATTTTCCAAAATCACATCAAGACACATAACACAAAACCATTCAACACTTAACTAACTAATAAATAATTTATAACACAGGATTCAAATCGAGAGAACATAGCGAGTGAATGCATTGACGACCCATAACCCCAGCTGAGTTTATAGACCCCTCTTTTCTTTAACTTAATGCCTTCCAAATCATTTAGGGCTGAGAATGTGAAACTTCTTATCTGAATGATAATCGAATAAGAGTTATTTTCAAATAATTTAAATGAAAAGATCAACCCTCAACCTCTTATTCAAATGTTATTCGAATAAGTGCATTTTCAAATCATTTTACTAAGCGTTCATCTCATCGTCAACAACATTTTCAAACTCAAACAATGATTTTGAGGATTGGAACACAGCGGTACAGAAGTGTTCGTTAATCACAACAGTTCGAGGATTTGTGACCAATCAAGAGGTAAACAGACACAGCTCAAGAGCTGATGTTACACATCCAAACCAACAAAAAAAATTTGTATAGTATCTGTCTAGGGTAATTCACTAAAGCATGTTCCCACACAACATACACATCAAGAATTCTCTGAGGAATTCTCAATAAGTCACTTCATAGAGTCATTTACCATTAGTTGACGGGTCAACCGACGGTAACGTAGACGGTACCATAGGTCTAACCAACCTCCAGCACCGAGGCTGGTACGTTGCACACACACATACAAACATCAACACTTGGATCAGTTCCCTGGGAACTGATCAACAAGGGCATATCAGTTAGGTTTGAAAAATGATCACATGAGTGATATTACAGACAGATCACACTAATAACTATTTCGAGTTTTCAATACAAACAAATGTTCAAGACATGGTCTTGAATGATTTTCAAACGAGTACACAACAAACAATGTTAAACTACAGGAAAGGAGTGTAAATTGTGTGATTTTAAAACAAAAAAAACATAACATGTCTCCTATATCAGGAGACAAAGCATACACTCTTTTCCTCAAGAAATTTCTTTTCCACAAACATCTGTCGTGTCATGTTAAATAGAGGTACAGAAGTGGCGAGGTCTGATTTCCATTAAGGACATCCTCGTGGATCACCGAAGGGGTGGTGGGCAGGTGGCTGAGTTTCGGCTTTACGTATGCCCTATACATAATCTACCTTCGATGATTAGGGATGGTGTCAGTAATGAGGTTCAGATTTAAGCACCTGTGTAATCCGTTCGTGTTTTTCAACACCATTTTCAAAACCGATGTAAATGGAAAGAGTTTTCTTCAAACCTTTTTACAAATCCTAGTATTTTAAAATAAAACCAACATGACCTCACCAACCTAGTGTTGACAGATTTTACATGTTCTCAGGTGAAGAACATGTGAAAGCAGGATGACTTTTAGAGAGACAAAGATAGGATCCCTTAGAGGAACCTACAACTCCTGCATGGAATCTTACCAGGCCTCATCGGCTACTAGATCCAAGACTTGCTCTTTTGCAAGCAATTTTTGTGAGACATCTGTATCACATCCCAGATGTCCAAGTCAAGTTGTAATATAATTAAATTATAAAATAGTTGTAATTTAATTTTATTTATTCAATGTATTTTAGTATTCTCATATTATCATATGCAATGTAGAAAATATGATCACTCCGATTCAATCACGCCTCGGGATTATTCCACCCAACGGGTCTCTGATCCGACCCACCAGCCCGGGGTGTGACATCTGGTGCTCAGCCTTGACCTTGGCGCACACTAGGCATTTCCCAACATAGGTAGCCACATCTTTTTTTTATCCCGAGACACCAATAAAACTTTTTTAGATCTTTTTTGTTTGTGCCAAGATGAACAGAGTATCTAGTTTTGTGCACTTTGTCAAGCATGAGTTTTCTAAGTTCATCTACCACATGAATTGTTGTTTCACCCCGCAGTTAAGCTCGTGCTTCTGTCATATAGAACGACTCTATATGCGTTTGTAAAATACACTTGTTTCAATATAAAATACCAAATTGTTTGACAATCATGCAGCGGAATGTAAAAGTATAAAGAAGCGGAAATTGAAATTGTTCATGCAGCGGAAAAGTAAATTGTTAGACACTACGTTGTTCGACAAAATAACAAAAATATTGTTTTCAAAAGACAAGGAATGAAAATGCATGCAACTCTTGTGCATGTTCCCCTGAGTGCATCCCTGTCCGTGTATAGCTAGTTCCCTGAGAATACATGTTAAGAAAAAGTGTCAACACATGGTTGGTGAGTTCACAGGTTTTAATAAGCAGTAACCATAAGAAAAAATAATGTTTGTCGTGTGTCATGCTGTTTATTAATGTTTGTCGAGCCCGAAGCTCCAAGTGTCAGTTGTGTCTCTACCGAACTAGACTTGTTTGCTCTTGCCTCCTCCATGTCTATCGTAAAAAGAATGGCGTGATGGGTCGAGATTACACGCGTCTTGACATCTAGTCAGTATTGGCGCTGCGTGGGGTTCATCTCACTCAATAGTACTATCTAAACTCACCTCGTTGTATGTACATTAACGTAAAGACTGTGCGTGGGCTTGTTACTATACACAACACTTAAATGTTTGTCCCAATAAACCAGCATACATAATGTTCGTACAAATAGTTTAAGTAACAACATGTATTCTGCCCCTATTTAAAAGCTTGTAAAATAGTTTGTAAAGGGGCCGTAAACTCACCTGAGTTATGCGCGCGTAAGCTTCTAAGTAGTCTTGCGAGTCTGTTACTGGTTACCTATATCACATAAGACTTATAAGTCTGCCTTTGGGTTTGTGTTCGTGCTCGTGCTCGTGTTTGTGCTCAACAACTCAAAGTTGTTATGTTCGTTCATGTTTGACCATGTTTGTCCATGTTTGACTTAGTTTGACGGTGTTTGACCAGGTTTGACCGTGTCAACTCAACAACCCATTGGTGAACCATTTGATTGTTATAGTTCGTTCAATAATCGTTATTATTCACGTATTGCATGTAAATACATAGTCACGTTACATGGACAACTTACTATTTATAGTAAGTTTCCATTTTTAGCAAGTTTGCCTCAAATTACATTCTAACAATTCTAGCGTGCTCATTTAACCTAAGTGATCATGTTAACATTTAGCACATTGTTACACGTTGACAAATAAGCACAAAAGTCCATTTTTAGTAAATAAAGTTACAAAATATAGAAAGTTTCTATATTTTACATGTTCAACAACAAGAGTCATATCCCAACTTCACATAACATCATAATAAAGCATATTAAGTCATTTATCACTATTAAAACTAGTCTAGTAGCTCGTTACTTGGATATCCCCAATATAAAGTTTCCTAAAATGGCAAGTTCTCAAATAACACCTTTTAATCAAATCAAACTATACCAACATGCGCAATAAACTATTATTATCATAATCAACACTTTACATTGTCAAAATCATCATGCATGTTCAAGTTTAAAAACTAAAGTTTCAATTTATAGAAACTTTTGAACAAATCACTTATTTCATCAATTTTAACCAATCTCCTATGCCAATATCTTTAACATACTTCACAAATCCTCATTTAAACATGTTTATTTCACCAAAATCCTCAACTAGCATATTTTGTGTAACAAAAGTTACTATTTATAGCAACCATGCCCAAATCAACATCAAATGACAAATAATCACTATTCTACTCATTGTAAATCATCCAAATATCACAAATATCATTCAACCATAATCAAAATGCTCCAAATCCTTATGGATGGTCATTGCATGTTAGTAAAAGTTACTATTATTAGAAATAATCACCAATACTCACAACATAACATCAAATACTATCAAGACCGTCAATTGATCATCCCAATGGCTTGCATGTGTGTTTTTATGTGTTAAATGTGCATATGGACCAATAGAAACTACCTCAATGGAGTTTCCAAGCTAAGATTTCAGCTAGAACAACAAAGGAAGAGCTAAATAGATGTTGTTGGTGCTCAAACCATTAGCTAGTGTGATGTAGCAACTTCCCCAAATGCTCCTGATGTGTTGTAAAACACATATGTTTTTCCATTTGTTTTGTTTAAGTTTCGGTATAGTTTTATTCAACAACAACCAAATTTCGGGACGAAATTTCTTTCAACAAGGGGATGATGTGACACCCGGCAATTTCATTCTTTACATTTCACATTCATACTTGTTGCATTTCATTTAATTATGTTTAATTAGATGAGTTGAACACAAACAACTACGAAACAATAGTTCAAGGAACTATCGAATCGTACATTGCATTGCACACTGGTTTTGGAAACCAAGGGTGATAAACACAACACTAACACAAGACAATAATTCGAGGAGTTATTGAATTGTGCATTACACGGTGATTAGGATTAATCAAGCGTGCGAACACTTCGTAAGGCACGAACACAAACTGTCAAAGATAATTCAAGGAATTATCAAAACACACACGAGTCTCACGAACGTTGGTGATCAAACTTATATGTTATTACATGAGTATGTGCTAAACACGTATTAGGTGTTTAGGATAAACGTTAGGAATCAAGTACGAGCGAAATCGTATCAACGAAATCGAAAAAGAAGGAATTTGGACCCGTCGCGGTACGCGATAACCCCTTGGCGAAAATCTTCGCGGTACGCGAAGCAAACCGGGATTCGAAACTCCCGAATCCCATCGCGGTACGCGATAATAAATTTTGATCGACGCGAAGGCCATGCAGATCGAAAAATTCTATAAAAACCCAACCCAGCTCATTTGTTCGGTTTTCTCTTATCCTCACCGAACTTAGACTCATCTTCTTGACCCTAAACCTCTGCCAAACTTGTTCCAAGCCCTTGGTAACACTTTTGGAAGTATTTCCCTCATCCTTGGCAAGCTTGAAGACCTTAGAGCTTGGAGAAGAAGCTAGGAGGATAGAAGCTACGATCCACGCACCGAATCACCATCATCAGAGGCTGTTACTGTTGAATCTCATCATCAAGGAGATTCTAAGGTAGTTCCCTATATTTATCTTTAGTTAGATCGTAAATGCAATGGGTGAAAACCCACATGCAACTCCATGTGACCATCGAGCACGAATTTGTTGGTGATTTTATGTGTTATTGTTATGGATTTACTGATTTGATAGTATTAGAATGTTAGATTTGAGTTTTGTTGAGTTATTGGTTGATTTGATGATGTATTGGTACACTTGCCATAAAAGGAAACTTTTATGTTGCAAGTCTTGGATTTGTGATGATCTAGACATGTTAGACATGTCTAGATGTTGTCAAATGCATATTGAAGTGTTTAGAAACACATTGGGATATTTGATTTTGTCAAAAACTTGGTTTTGTAGAAACTTACTATTTATGGAAACTTTTGTAAATCAAAAGAGGGCTTTTGATGTTTTTCAATGATTAGATGAACTTTGATCCTTGAAATATGTTTAGAAATTATTTCTAAATATTTGGAAACCTTGATTTGTGAAAACGAGCTTTTGAACAAATACTTACTATTTTAGGAAACTTTATTTGGGTAAAACGGCATAAATGGTGATTTATGTGCAAGCGACATGTTTTAAGAGTTTAAACGTGTTTTACAATCATATTAGGAGTATTAACTTTATGAAATGGGATTTCATAACCAGACTTTCCTAAATTAGAAACTTTCTAAAAATGGTAACTTGCGATTAGAGTCATAGGATGCATTTTGGTGTCTTATGTGCATTAAGGCACATAAACACAACAATCGTGTCACCAACGATTCGTCGAGTCTCACTAGACAACACACACACTCGGTTGAGCACACCGACACTTGGAGTTGTATGGGATACAACATAACACAGAACACATACTCACACCTATATGGTTATAGGTGCATACTAGCAGGTGCTAGCTCTCGCAAGACGCGAACCCACATACACACCGGGACTGCTGTAACAGGTGAGTTCACGGCCCCTTTTTACATTTTCTACCTTTGGGGGAGAAAACATTGCATACAAACTACTTTTGAACAACACACACTTTTGGTTGCTTTTGTACATGCTAATATCGTATATGCATATGTGTGGCATTCATCCACAAAACTGATAAGTCCTCATTAAACACACCTCGAACCGTTAATAGCGCGTTGCGCTTAGCGTGGTAATTCTGAATAATACTATTTGGGCCTGACAAGCCCCGCTGTTGCGAGCCGTATGGCCACCCCGACTGGAGGTCGGAACAGTGCATAATTGACCAAACAACATTTGCCATATCTTGGATGGTTATGGCGAGAGGCATCATGTTAACTTCGGTTGCGAACCCGCATATGATATAACACATATTGACTAGCTATCAATTGATATTGCATTGTATTGAAAAGTAGACCTGCAACATTTACTTTAAACATTTTGATGTTTACTGCTGATTACAAACCTGTGCTCTCGCCAACCTTTGTGTTGACTCTTTTACTCGCACGTTTTCTCAGGTAACTAAGGCACGCACTTGAGGATAGGATGCTAGGATGGAGTCCCATGCATCGATATTATTGTCTTAGGATTTGAGAACAACTATCATTTTGCTTTATTATATTGTAAACAATTTAATTCGCTTCCGCACTATTTCTTAAATGCTGTTTTGAAAACTAATTCAGTTAACGCTTTCACTATTTATGAATGTTAAATCTGTTTTGATAACCTACACTTACTTCCGCAACTCTGATTTTACAAACTGTTTTATCCAAGGAATTGGATGTACGTATACAACCAGACATGTAGGTCTCGTAAGTTGTGTGACCGGAGACTGCGATCCTGACAATCTGTTGTTGCTCGCGCCCTAGAAGGGACGGGATTTCTCGGGGTGCGACACCATTGGATCAAGTTGACTGCACTCTCAGTACCGCTAAAGCTTAGCGGTTTGCAGCCTACGAAAGCCTTGTAGGTGTAGTCAACGGCAGTTCCCTTGTTTCCACTGCCAGCTCCAGATGAGTTACTCATCTGGTTGTTGTTGTTGCTATTGATACGGTTTATCATGTCGAGGGTCACCACCTTTAGCTGGTTAGTAAGTAGAGTGGCCAGTGCAATAGTACAATCCAACTCCGGGGGAGGAGGTGGTCGTCTTCTAGGCGGCATTCTGATCACAACCAAAAGAACATCGATCGGTGCAATGATCAAATGCAGAAGACACATGTAAGTAAGTTTCCTATTCCTAAGTTCTCTATAACCATACCTCTGATACCAATCTGTCACACCCAGGGCCGGCGGCCTGCATCAACTTTCCAGTAGGGCGGAATAGTCCTGGGGCGCGATTCATAATCGTACGGATCATATTGTATTCATGGCACATTATATATAATGAGAAATACTAAATGGAACTAGAATTACAATGTTAAATTACATCAGATCGAGTTTAATAATTTAACGATGTAAATCTACCAAAAAGAATCATAATCGTCAATCTGTCTTGTATCTTTATAAGATATACAAAAATGATTCATTCGATGTTAACAAAGGTATGCATCACAAAAGTAGCTAGGTCTCCTAGCAAGTTGTAAAAACGTGATAGGACCGGCGATTTCACTTTGGACGGAAGGTTAGGGTTTTGACACATGACGAACATGAAGATGATGAACAAAATCAAATGATATATTGATAGAATCGAATGATTACATGATTGTATTCACATCATAAAAGAACATAGTGTTGCCAGGGAGAGATCGAGCATGATCTCTCCCCGTCTCGTGCTCAAACCCAAGAACACACACAAAAACCTTAAACCCTAAATCTGGAAAACTGGTATTTATAGGGGCCGTCCTTCATTCGGCCGAATGAAGCTATTCGGCCTCTCATTCGGCAAATGAACCCGTTTACATTTCATCCATTCGCAGATGCTCCTGCGAACGACTCAGTTTCCAATTTAAACAACATACAAACACATACAAGTGATTACAAATAATCAAATACAAATCTAATCTATTCGAAAAGCAGCGGACACCCAAATGAAGATTGGCGAATGAGTTCAAAGGCCGAATGAATGAATCTGTCGAATTGGGCCATTCGGCGAATGAGTTGGCGAAAAGGTTCATTCGGCGAATGAGTTCAGCGAAAAGGTTCATTCGACGAATGGGGGGCCATTCGCCTGAACTGATGGTCAGAACGGTAAATCTGCCAAAATGAGTTTTAGCTCGAATTAGGTCACCAAATTTTGAACGAATGACCTAATATGAGAGACTAAGACATTGCAAGAACCAATTTTGCAAAAACCCACCAAAAAACGAGACCAATCGTAGCAAACAGAGACGAAGTTTAACGTCCAAAATCAAGAGCTTGGTGTACTAGATCGGTTGTTAGACCTTTCTAGTGGTAACCTCGCTCTGATACCAATTGTAAAGACGTGATAGGATCGGCGATTTCACTTTGGACGGAAGGTTAGGGTTTTGGCACACGACGAACATGAAGATGATGAACAAAATCAAATGATATATTGATAGAATCGAATGATTACATGATTGTATTCACATCATAAAAGAACATAGTGTTGCCGGGGAGAGATCGAGCATGATCTCTCCCCCTCTCGTGCTCAAACCCAAGAACACACACAAAAACCTTAAACCCTAAATCTGGAAAACTGGTATTTATAGGGGCCATCCTTCATTCGGCCGAATGAAGCCATTCGGCCTCTCATTCGGCGAATGAACCCGTTATTCGGCCTCTCATTCGGCGAATGAACCCGTTTACATTTCATCCATTCGCAGATGCTCCTGCGAACGACTCAGTTTCCAGTTTAAACAACATACAAACACATACAAGTGATTACAAATAATCAAATACAAATCTAATCTATTCGAAAAGCAGCGGACACCCAAAATATGCACCAACACAAGTAATCTGATTCTTGGTGGCTAAACCTTTTATCACCTGAGAAAGCATGCAAAAATCAAGTCAACACTAGGTTGGTGAGCTCATATGGTTTTGTATTATGAAAATGTTTGAAAAGTGTTATTTTGACCAAAACTTGTCAGATTCTCAACCTTAAACCTCAATACCAACATCATCCCGTCAAGTCAAGTAATGCTTATACGTAGGGCATACGTACCAACAAGTGGAGCCGCCATCCCATCAAACACTTAACATGACACGACTTTGCCTTTAATGGAAATTAAGAGTTTCACTCTGACCCGAATCCTTAACTCCATCATTGTAAGATAACTTTTTCTAGAATATCTCAAATCTTAGTATTGAAAATGAGTATGTGTTTTGAATTCTCCTGCATAGATGTCCACCTTAAGCCTCACTACTGACATTATCCCATCGAGTCTAGTAATGCTTATGTATAGGGCATATGTACCAACAAGTGGAGCCACTAGCCCACCACACACTTGACATGACACGACTTTGCCTTTAATGGAAATTAAGATTTCCATCTTACCTTCCACTTCTTACCTTTGTTTAATCAGTATTTATGAGTTAATGACTGTGGGTGGCATATCAATTAGAAGGGCTACCTCAAAGCCAACGTGATGATCGATAGTACACCCACACCATAGTATTCTTGAGAGAAACGTTCAACGATGATATGTAAGTAACAGATCTAGATGGCGTAGCCCCTAAGGCCATACTCGACGGATCCAAAGTCTACAATTCGACGACACTAGTTAAACAACATTGTGAGGCGAAAACATGTTTCACTAACTGGCTAGAGGGGTTGACACCAAGTCAAACATGGTGGCCAACAGTTCTACTACATGAAGTCTATGAGTATATTGAGAGTACCCTATGCACAGTTACAACGAGTATACCCTGATTTCACCCTTACGTTTCCCAAAACAATGAGTTGAAAGTATTGAATATGTGTTGTAAGTATTGTAAGTATTGATCATGAGTGTAAGTACTGTAAGTATTGTGAGTATTGTATACAAATTGTAAGTATTTCTCGAATATGTGTACAAATCCCTGCATAAAAGTATTGAAAAATGATACTAGTTGTGAATAGAAACATGTTATAATCATAATAGAATAAGTGGCATGTATCTCAGCCCTGCAGTTTGTAAAACAAAAACGACTGAAAAGGGGCAATGAACTCACCTGTGTTGTGTTGATTGACTTAGCATGTCAAGTTTTGATGCATAAGTATAACACTTCATGCATTTGGGTTTAATAGAATCAAGATTTGGTACTAATGTTTGAACCTTCTTTTCTGAAACATGTGCCACGAATGCAACATTTTGGTCATTGTCTTCCTTCACCAAAACTTCATTAACATAACTTGACCAGTTAGTTCTATAATGCTCTTTAACCAATAAATCTTTTCCCTATGTTTGTCTAGAACTTGTTTTGTTTGATCTTGAAGCACTAACAGGTCCACCTTTCCTTGGATCAAGTTTATCAGCAGGTTTATCTCCATATCCAAATGATCTAACACCTTCTTTCACCATCTTTGGTTGTTTACATTCCTTGGAAAAGTGACCAAGGTTTCCACATTTGTAGCATTTGAATTTCTGTTTAAAATCATATGGATCAAGTTGACCTATGTCCGCATTTGAAAACCTCTATGCATCATTTAATACCACTGAGTCATAGGCATTGACAAATTGCATGAAGAATGAAAGATGATCTTGAGGTATCTTGACATTCACCATCTTCGGTTTAGCATTAGCTCTCTGCTTTCCTTGATTGGCACTAGCAGCAAAACAAAATTATGTAGTGTCATCAACAAGTACAGAAACTTCACCATCTTCGACACTTGATAGAAAAGCAACAGTCCCAGAAGATGAAGATGGTATACTTGAGGACTTCATGTACAACCCTAGATTCTGAACTGAGAACTTGCTTCCAACCTTCTTCTTTTGCGTATCTAGATCAAAGGACTGGAATTTAGAAATCAAAACATCAAGTTTAGTCACTTCCAATTCAGTGTTCTCCTGAATGATCATCACATAAATTTCCCAAGTTGATGGAAGAATGTCTAGAAGTTTTTCATTATGCTCCTCTAAGGAGACTTCATGATCCAACACGCTCAACTCACTTAAAAATAAAGTAAACGAGTTATCAGTTCCTCAAATGTCTCACTTTCTTAACATTTAAATCCTCTACCTATTTCTTCAATTAGGTTCTCTTTCTTTTTTTAAGCTAGTTACTACCTTCACATCTCATAGAAAAAGCATCCCAAAGTGTTTCGACCATAGCAGGGCAGACACTAACCTTAGGTTTATATATTTAGAAAATAAACATCTTGACCAATAAAATTATTTAATTACTTTAATTAATCATTTTTATGTTTCAAAAACATTATGGACAATTAATTTTAAATGAGGATAATTGTGAATTATATAAAATCCCTATTTTATTCATTTGTTATTTAATTGAAATCCTATGTCAATTTTTACATAGTTTGTTTTAATATCTTATTAAAAACTAAATTGATCATAATCGCGAATTTGTAAATTTAATCAATCATATCGATTTTATTGTTTTGGTTTAAAATTATTGAACGACTTGAAGCATGATACAAATCGTGCAATTTCCTTTTAACAAAATCATATTTAATTTTATTTGCGATTGTTTGAAACTCCTTTCAATTCTCGACTCGATTAGTTTTAAATACCTTATTTTAAACTAAGCCTGTAATTGTCGCAAACCATTTTAAACTAACAAGTTCTAATTTTATAAAATAAACCTTTTATTTTATAAACTGTTCTATTAAAATAAAACAATTTTATTTTGAAAACCCTTTTTAAGTAACTACAAAACTCCTTTTGTATTACTTGTTGTTTTGTGATGATTGTGAAAATATTTGTTTTTACTAGTTATATATTTCCTAAATATTCAACAATCACAAGCAACAAAATGCAACTATGAAACGAGCCAAAGTCTCATTGTTCGGTTTAGTTCAAGTCATCAAACGTAAACCGAACTAATATAGGGTTTACAATTCAACATCTTGAATATTGCATCCCACTTGATCCAAGATCTCCATGTTCATGCTTCTGATTGTCTATATCTTTAGTCTTGTATCCTTTTGCTTGATTACATTGTAAAATACTAACTATATTACAAAATTGAAACGTATTCTATTACATCGGGTCCAAATACCCATACAAATACAAGATTTCAAATCAACCAAACAAACAAAACTAAAAAGATTTATATTCAATCACATGCGTCAGATCCTAAGGCTCGTTCATAATTACAATCACAATCATAACAATCGAACATTCGATCATTTTTTTCAAACAATAGTTTTGACAAACAAAAACTAAAGATTGGTCATTTATTTCATTTAAATGTTTGTAAAAGTCGCTCTGATGCCACTGTTGGTAATTTTAGGCAACCTTTTTAACAAATTAGAGTTAATTAATCATATTAATTAATCAAAATCAGTTTTCTCAAATCTGATTAATTAGTTAGATCAGATCTAACACAGCGGAAGCATTTAGGGTACACAACTCTTTCGATTCGCAATCAAAAGTATTTCCAAATTAGGATATAGTTAGAAACAGTTTAAATGACAAACAAATTACAGCACAACCATAGGGTGTTTAAAAATCGACCTTTGCAAAGAGGATCCAAATCCACACAATGGATTGGGCAACAGTTTCCCTAGATGAATGAATATGATCTTCTGGCTCCCAATCTCGTCCTACGAATCACAAAGGAACCCGAAACTTAGTTTGGCTCGACTTGGCTCGCGGCTCGTGGGTCAACCCCTTGGTGTGACTCCCTTGGCTCGGTCCTATACTCGGCTGGTTGGGTCGTCTCTGTGCACAACTTCGCTTGGTGGCCAAGTGGTGGTGGTTGTCAACGGCAAATACCCCTTGGGGGGTGCGACGACTAGCAAGGGAGGAGGGAGAGAGATTAGTTTTTTTTTTAATTTCAACCTTGGATTAAACTTATGATATAAAATACAATTATTTATAAAAAGGTATTTACACTTTAATCCATTCCAACATTTATAGTTTAAACCCTTAAGTAATTAACTTGTTAAATTTCTTTAAATCCCTTCTTAATCAATTAACAATTAACTGTAAACTTTATTAAATAATCAATGTTTAACTAAATTAAAGATCTTTTATTTAATTAATTAATCCTTAATTCATTAATTAACATTTAATTAACAATCCTTTATAATAAATTTCAAAACTTTATTTGTTTATTCAATTAATTATCTCAATAATTAATTTCCACCGAATTATCATATCGTAAATGAAAATAGCCAATTCTTTAAAACAGATGATTCGTGATCATATATTCGTTTAACAATTAAACATAAAGTTGTTGACTTCTAAAGTGTAACTCTTTAGATCATACCTTAATAGTAACGTTGAACTTATCGTTAATCAGACATACATTATCCAACATATGGATATGACATGCATTCTTTAGAACACCTGGTTCATGCAATGACATTAATGTCCTCCATTGATCTCCTATTTTTGATGATGTTGTCACACCATGTCGTTCCGGAAGCGTACGGTGTGATGTTCAAGGTTTCACAGTCACTGCTTACAACAAAAGACATATATGTTTATATATTACACTACAATGTTACAACTACATTAGTTACAAACCTAATGTCATAACAGTTAAAACTGAGTTTCATATATCTACTACACTATGCATCACACTGCTGAGTCTAACTCTCATAGACTCTATTATATGTTTCTAAAAGTTGAGCTCCCAGGTCCACCCCTTGTATCATTATGCATCTGAGAAAAACATGATTTTAAACAATCAGTATATCCTTGGTCACAAGTTTTAGAATTTCAAAATGTATGTTATCAATGTATCCACTTAAATCAAGTATTTTCATAAAAATAGTGAAACAATATTGGTGTCCCAAACGTGGTGTAAAACATTGGTTTCTAGTGTGAACATTGTTCCAACCAACAATGTCGTATTAACTGTACATTATAACTCCTGGGCTCCCGTAACCGAACTAATGATGTGAACTTGCCTCTTCCCAATGTCCTTGTCGCGAGACATTGTATGTTTTGCCTTATTGAGAGCCCGCTCGACCTCTAATCGTAATTTTAGATACAAACCACAGGCTTGGATTGTCAATCCCAAATAGAATCTATTCCCAATAATACTGTTCCCCTCACGATTAACGGTTACAGAATAGGGGACTTAGCAATAAATGTGTAACCCGTGAAATAATGGCAAGTTCAGTTATGTGTTTCAACCCACTGTCATGCGTTTCAACCAAATTTTTTACAAAAATTTAGTTTACATCTTTCACAAAATGTATCAAAAGTGTTTAGAATTTCACCTGAATGGCCATGATGAGACTATCGAATATAAAGGTTCGGCTGGTTGATGAAGAATGTTGCTATGTCTTTGACAAGCATCACATTTATGAGAATAAGACATTGCATCCTTTCCATGGTTGGCCAAAAATATCCTGTTCTCAAGATCTTTGAGAGCAATGCTCTGGCCTCAGTGTGATTTACACAATCTCCTTCATGAATATCTTTCATTACTTCTAAACTTTTAGGTTTTTCCAAACACCTTAGGTATGGACCTGCTACTGATTTCCTATATCAGATACTCCTGATGATTGCGTATTTAGATACTCTTGTTTTAAAGGCTCTATGGTTTATTTCTTCATCGGGTATTTTTCCTGTTTGAAGATAATCCTTGATAGGGATTGTCCAGGATATTTCTTGTGTATCTGTATTTCGAACCTCAACATTCTTCGGTTCAATAATTTGATTCGAGTCCTCTATGTTTATTGCTGGACTTAAGATATGTAGGATAGGGATATTGATATCATCACGGATTTTTAGAGATGAAGCGAGGTTTGCTAGTGCATTTGCTTCAACATTCTCTTCTCTAGGAACCTGTGTGATATCAAAAGTGCAGAAATATCCTACTATATCCTTAGTATTTCTAAATATTTCGTCAATTAATCTCCTTTAAATGTATAGGAGCCATTAAATTGATTGGCTATCAGTAAGGAATCGACAAATACATGAAGATTTCTTATGTTCATATCCCTAGCCAATTGAAGTCCTGCTCTCAAGGCTTCATATTCTGCTTAATTGTTAGTTGCCTGAAATTCACAACTAAATGATTGAGGTATTATGTCCCTCTGTAGTGATTTTAGTATGATTCCTAATCATGTCCCCCTTATATTTGAGGCTCCATCAGTGTATAAGGTCCATTCACCAGTATCTTCATCCAGAAGTTTGATTTCTGAATCTACTTCTGGTTGTATATCACTACTAAAATCCTTCACAAAGTCTGCTAATGCTTAAGACTTGATTGTTGTTCTTGGTTTGTAGACTAAATCATAAGTGATAAGCTTTACTGACCATTTTTCCATCCTTTCTGATAGCTCAGGTTTTCTTAGCACAGACTTAATAGGATAATTCATCAAACATTGACATTTGTAATTTAACTTTGTAATCCTAGTTTAATGTTAATTGTGCTTTAGTTATTCTCAATGTTGATGCTATGTAAACAATCTGATCATCACGATTATCACTCACGATATCGCGGCCCGAGAACCTTCCGCCCGACGGGGAAGTCGATCCGTCCCGCCGGCTCAGGGTGTGACAGATTGGTATCAGAGCTCAAGGTTATAGAGAATAATAGGTCATTTACTTAAACGGTTTGGCCTAGACTATAACTTAGGGACCCTCACATAGAGAACGTAGGATTTAAGCTTGCATTGTTTCTTTTACATTCAGTCTTTATGCTAACCGACGTTCTTTTGGGTAGAAACAGAATGTCACCAAGAAGACAACCACCACCACCTCTTCCTTCACAGGAGATGGACCCAGCAGTTGATGCACTCGCAACTCTGATCACTGAAGAGTTGATGGCGGTTCTCCCTGGAATCATCACCCGGATCCGGAACAGTGAAGAGTTTGCCAGGAATTTCCCACAAATCTCTGCGGAGAAATAGGAACCGGAGAAAGGAGAAACCAGCAAGAAACCTAAACGTCATTCTGCGTAAAGACGAAAAAGAACTGTGAACTACACTGACGCTACACCCATCAGTCAAATCCTGCCGGTTCGACTACAGGAGTGAGTGTTCAATATGAGGGAAAAACCCCTCACTGTCCAGTTTGTCGTAACTATCATCGAGCTGAACTCCCATATGTGCAATGCACACGCTATTGGAAGACGGGTCACCGGATGCAACAGTGTAGGTCACCCGTAGCCCACATTCCCCCTCAATATGCCGGAAAGTACCCGGAATGTGGCACATGTGGTTATCACCATAGTGGAGAAAAACCTTGTAAAAATTGTTTGAATTGTGGGAGATATGGACACTGGAATCAAGAGTGTCGGGCTATTCTAACTAGGAGGCAGGAACAGAAAGCGAGCACCTCTAATTCCTCTCAACGTAACAACAACTGCTACATATGTGGAATGCTCGGACATTCCGCAGGGGACTGCCCTAGGAGGATGCCTCCAGCAGACCCCGCAGTCACTAAGGAATTTCTTGCTTTACCAGCTCCTGGAGAACACTCAGAGTCCGATGACCCCATAGGTATGCAAATTACAGAATGATACGTTAAATTATTTAATTGTATGCTAATTAGAAATGCATATTCTGTTGTGATTTTAGAAACAATAAATCTAAGGTAACAGTAAGAAAACTCGGTGCCAATAAGATAATCGGAATAGTAACATAAGGAATCCTAGGGTCAAATAAGCGTTAAATGATTAAATAAAGATAGGGTAATTCTTAAGTTCAGTTTAAGTATTGTAATTAGGAAGAGGACCTTATCTAATTAGAACACTAAAAGCCATAGGAATTCAAAATGCCAAAGCTAGTGTGTAAACTTTCACTTTCTACATAGACCTCATAGAACTCGGATTACTAATTTAGAGAACTTTGGTTCTAGGATGTTAAGAAAGGATGAACGTTGGAAATATGCTGGAATCATAGTTAAACTAGATAAGTAGAGCCGGAGAATCAGTCGCGAATACAAGACGAAGATATGCCAAAGACGGTTATTGGCATGTGATATCCTTTAACCCATAAGTGCTTGTTTCATTTTGATACTAGTATGCATAAGAAATTTATCTTGTTCCTATTAGTATAACCACATAGGTATTCCATGAAAACTTAGAAATTCTTTATTGCAGTAGAAACAATGAAGGAATTCTTAGTTAATGTATACAATATACTTAGGAAACCACCGCTAACACTAAGGTGGTGTAACAATTGATGCTCATAGCATCAATTAGTTTTGAACAATAATAAAGTGTAGAGTTATGCAAAGATTAAGCAAAGCATAACAGTAAGACAACTGCGAGCAATAAGGCGAGCAAAACTCTGAAGCAATACTTGAGGAGTCGTACTGAAGGCAATGTCACAGGGAGATGAAAACAAGATACATCTGATTCATGATGAATAAGTCAATATAAAAGACTCATTGTATATTGGATCAGATGGTATAAATAACATAGAACTAAGCATAATGTAACTTGAGGAGAGATCACAAGAAATGATTGGCTGATTAACTCTTGATCAAATCGATCGAGGTGATGTGAAAAATCCTACACATACATTTCATTTACAGATCAATAGGAATCACAGAATTGTGAAGTCAAACACTGAACGAAACCGTAGTCCAACCGATAAGACTCAATGGAAATCTCAAACGCAACCCAGAGTTCATTTGGGAGCGTAGGAACATCACACCAAACAAAGTTTTCCCCACTTGTGACAAAGGAAGTCGTACCTGATAGTATCTTTTAAATTTCGGGACGAAATTTATTTAACAAGGGGAGACTGTAACACCAGTACCGGAATCGTAACCAGAACAGTAACTTGCACAGTAACTCAGACATAAACTACGTGTATTAACTGTATGCTAATATCATAGGATGCTTGACACAAAACTATTACGCAATGGATTCAATAATCTGATTCAAACTCACAGTTTAACAGTCTGAAATATATCAGACAACACTGAACTGACACATGAATGCTTGTTAGGATTTTACTATGTATGAACGTATGTGAGGCTTGACACAACAAAACAACAACGGATGTCGTTACGAGAATGCTAAACGGACGGATTATTCGTATAGGTGACGATCTGTACGAATATATCTGAAAGTTTAACGTTCTGAATGATGTCCAGTAATTAGAAAAAAATATGGAAAAGTGTAGTTATCGTCGTATTCGTACGGGTGACGATTCGAATGAATACACGCGACGACTACGCGATTCGATTAAACTGTAAAATTTAAACATTTTCAGAAAACTTAAAATAAACGAAATATAATTAGTTAATTTACTAGGAATTACCACCTAAATTAAATTTCTAAACTCTACTTTAATACCGCGATGTTTCGTTTCGAAAACGAAACGAAACCGACGTTTTACGAGAAACCGGGCAACCGAAACGAACCCGAACTCATCCGGGGTATAAATGCCCCAAATGAATCATCTTCTTCATTTAACCTCTTCACTCTCTCTCTAAAACCTCTCTCCCGTCACTTTCTCTCTCTACCCTCTCTCTCTACATTTCAAACCCTAGATTTCTCATTTCTCAACCAAATCAAGCCCTTTTGGTGTCAAAACGATCCTCACCACTCGTAGAACATGAAAGTACAAATGATCGGAGCTTTGAACTATCTGTTTTGAGGTAAATCGAGTTCTAAGTCATGGGTTTTAGGGTTTTTAGGCCCTCGTGTTCGAACCCCTCAAAACCCGGTTCTAAGCCATAAAACCTTAGGGAAATCACCTCCACAACACCTAGGATGAGATAGGAAAACATTTTACATCTTGGGTTAGCCTTTGGGAACGAAATGGGGGCTGCACGAGTTGGAACTCGAGCGGCCGAATGACCACCAACAGGTGGCCAAATGGCTCCCATCCAATGTCAATTTTCTTTCGGCCGAATGGCCCATGGGTTCTCTTTCGGCCAGAACTCCTTCGATCGGCTAGTCTCCTTCGGCCAGGTCACTCATTCGGCCAATCAGTTCAGTCGCCGGCCAAGCTCATTCGGCCTAGACTCATGCGGCCTAACCCAATTCGTTCGGCCAACCTTACTTCGGTCGGGACCCATTCAACCATCACTCATTCGGAATCCCCTCCTTCGGCTGACCAAGCCAGTCGGGCTAGGCTCATTCGGTCGAGACCCCATACGGCCAAGCCTTTCGGTTCAAGGACTTGGGTCAATATTAAACCGAAGAAGGCGACCAAGTAGGAAACATGGGGAACTTTAAACACTCACACACACACACACACTTTATGCAAGCATGGTGTGTGTGTGTGGGTGTGTTCATGGGAAGGGAATTTGGGTTTCCTAATAAGAAGCTAAAACTAGTTCTAATCAAGGGTGATGAGCTAATAATCTTATCATGATAAATATTAGGTCACCAACACTTTACTAATCAAATGTTGAACATAGATCTTGTCTATCACATGTCACACCCCGACCGACGGCGGAATACGTCGGGGCGCGAGTTTGACTGTTCAAAAGCTCATGGTGCTATGTTAAAGTTTCAATATTTAAAACATCCACATTAATTTAATCAAACAAAAACATTCAATGTCATTAAATAACATACAAGTGTTCAAAACAAATTACAAATGATATTTCTACACATTGTTTTAATTAACTAGGTCCTCTAAACCTAATCTATGTCTTCATCATATGTCTTCAACTTAACCTGTTACATATGTAAAATAAAGGGTCAACTATTTGCATAGTTGGTGAGCAATTCAAAATAGTTTAATATAATACTTATAAAAAGGATGCAAAACTATTAAACTAAATAGAATAGATTTAAAGCATATGTAAATTTGCAAGTAGCATAAAACAAGAATCCAAATGATTTTACAAAGTTTAAATCAAGACTAGCTAGGTCCTAACTTAAACATTATAAATCATAATGTTTATGTATGTGTATTTTTCACCTTTTTCTCACAAGACATAAGTCAATGCGAAGAACGTCGCTACATTCTTAGGCTACTAGATACTGTTTTGTTTTTGTATGAAACGTCTTCTAACCTAAATCCCACATAACAATTAGCACATAAGTTCACATAGCCTCTAAATCATGTCTACTAAGTTTAAAGGTTTGCATCATGTATATGTTTTGACTCTAAGAACATGTTTGCGTATATGACATATGTAACATCCCAAAAAGTTTACAAAATGTAAAAGGGAGTAAGAATTAACTCACTTGCGTATTGTCTAAGCTTGTCCAAATTGTTTGTTGTATGAATGAGGAAAGTTAGAAGTCCTTTCCTAATGTTTAAAGCATATGTCTTAGACTAAAGTTTAAATGATTGCCTAAAGTTCAAATGTTTGCCTAGAAGTTTATGGCCTCTATGGAATCCTTAATGTTCTAAAATGTATACTTAGAATAATGGTTTAGGATTATTTAATTATCATTTATAATTAAATAACCTCCATTTGTATTTAATAAATAAATTAGAATACTTTTATTATCCCATTTATTTATTATGAATTCTTATGAATAAATGTTTTGAGAATATTTACCTAAAATTAAATATTCTTATTTGTTTATAATAAATAAAATGTCAAAGCATTTCAATTTATTTATTACACAAGTCCATGTTCTAAAGTTTTGACCCATTGATTATGATTTTTGTTTGTTAAAATTTATTTATAAAAATATTTATTGTTTAAAGAAATTTAAAAAATAACTTATGGAATAAAAGTTTTTTTTTTCTTTTTAACAAAATAATATTCATTGTGAATGTTTTGTTATTTATAAAGATTATTATTTTTTTTTAAAATCATTTTATAAAATCAATCTAATTTTATAAAATCACAATTTATAAGTTTAATGATTTGTATAAAGATTAAATTCTCTTTTTTTTTTTATAAAAGAAACTTATTATTCATTATTAAATTTTATAATAACTACTTTGTTAATAAAATCCTTTATTAGCATTTTCAAAAGATTTTTACAAAAGAAAATTATGTTTTGTAAAAAAAACGAAATGGTTTTTAAAAGTTTAGGTTTTGTAAAAGTTAATATTGCTTTAAAATGTTTTATTCACCCATTTTTTAATAATTAAGATTGTTTCTGAATAATAAAAATAATATGCATAATAATGATTTAAGCTTAAAAGAATTTTAGAATTTTATGTAAAAAAAAAAATTAAGTTTAAATGGCCTAACAATGGGTAAAAACCGGTTAGGGTGGTTCCGGGTTGGGTTCGAACCCCCGACCCTGAGTTCAGATGCGAGGCGCCCAACCAGTGGGCTAAATCATATTTTGTTTGAACAGATTGGATCCGAATAATAATTAACCAATCCTTGAAATCGAACCTCAAACCTAAACAAGCCCTAATCCAATTCATTTCCAAATTCGTTTGATGTGTTCAATGTGAGGGATGAAAAGGATAGGGCTTTTGATCCTTACATCACTACGGTTCTAGAGACGTATAACTTACTTGGATTGATGCTCGTTTGAAATGGTTTCGGGTTACGCAGGAGGTCCGGCCGGTTCTTGGTTCCAATCGCGATTTAAGCTTGTTGTTCGTTCTTGTTTTTAACCCAGAGAGCTTCGCAGGGTTGAATGGGTTCGAATGGTGTACTTTGATCGGGTTTTTATAGTGAATTTGTTAGGTTTTGAATTACGGTCGAGTGTACTATTTTTAGAATGGATTAACGAGTTTAATTCGATTGATTTCCGTTTAAATACGGATCTCCAGCTGTTAACGTGTTCAAATCCATTCCATTTCGACTGATGATGAGCTGTAATTCGTTGGGATCGGTCGAGAATGGAAATGGGTATGAATTGGGTCGATGGGTATCCGAATAGAAGGAAACGGGCGAGAAGGGTGGGGAGGTTTGGGTTAAATACAGTTTTGGTCCTCCTATTTACCTCCAGCTTTCAAGTTTATTTTAAAAGTTTTATTACCTATAATTAGGTTTCTAAATTACCCCTTTTAGTCCCTCTTGTTCTAAGATTATTGTTTTATGTTAAAACATCAAAATTCATAAAAATATTTTATAAATTTTATATCTTTATGTTTTATAAACTTAGAAATTTGTCTTTTACTACTTTTGTTAATAACAAAATGCTTACAGTTTATTAAAAAGAAAATTTGAATTATTATTATTATTATTATTATTATTATTATTATTATTATTATTATTATTACATAACATCTTATTATTGTTAACATAAGAATTATTAACATATATTATAACTAATTTACTAATGAAAAATGTTTGATATGTGTCTTAATATATTTGATGTTCAAATACATGTACCCTTTTTTTATGATTTTAACAAATCAATATTTTATTTCAAATACTTTATTTATTAAATATTTAGAATACATTCAATATGTATGTTTATGTAATCGTCATATAACTTTGTGTTTATAAATACATTAGATATTTAAAAATAAACCCAAACTCTTTATTAGAATTTAAACACGATCAAAATTATTCGATTTTCGTAACAAACCCTAGGGATTACAGTCTCCCCTACTTTAGGGAATTTCGTCCCGAAATTAAGTTAATAGAGGGTATTGATAAAGGGTTGATTGTTTCTTATGTTGTTTTGTTCTCTTCTATTGATTTAATTTATTACTCTTGTATTTATTTATCTTTTTAGGGTCATAAAGTATTGTCTTGATATACATAATTATGGAGGTTTGTAATTACTTTTGTTTAAGATTTAATGTGAAATGAACTTGAATTAAAATATTTCTAGGTGAGTACTCTTGTTTAGTATTTGTATACACTTGCGTATTTTGCTAGGAGGGTTTTAAATTAACGATAGCTTTCTTAGCTTATGATAGGAAGGATTTCGCATCATTTTTTTTTTATTAAACTTAGTGTAAAAGTACACGCTAGATATTGGTACACGAATATCAATTGATTTGTCTAATATTCTAGTCTAGAGAGTAATTCACTAGAAGTTGTTGATTGACAATTCTAACCTTGGTCAATCTTTTGAATAAATGTTTGCCAACTTGACTATTTGTTTGACTAGTATGAGTTAGAGATTTTAACAATTGCATTTTTGCAGAAAATCTCATGGTTGTAACGCATGATTTGGTTGATAGGTGATTTTTTTGCTGATGATATAGAATATATTAGAATGCGATATTGCACAGTTATGATAACTAATTATCATTAACCATATTATAATATCATCGAATCTTTTGAATCTTCGTTTAAACGTGAGAGTATAAAACAATTTACTTAGAAATCAATAATATGAACTTGTTGTGAAAGTTTTATATGGAATCACCCATACCAAAATTTCATTAGTTCAAGCCAATCATATTGAATTCTAAACGAAATGCGAATGACATTCAAGATTAGAATAGTTTCATACGAAATCAAAAATTACATGAATCAAAAGAAACAATAAAAAGTTCAAATTTATTGGTCGCTTATTGAATAGGTTTGAATATCAGAATCAATTTGTCATACTGCATTGTTCATAACTTCATTGTTATCTTGACCCACGTTCGCGTTAACATTGAAAACACGACCCCTTGCTCCTTGATTGACTTGATTGTTTGGGGCCATGATTGCATTGACCCTCCGAGGGCAAGTATTAGCAAAGTGGTTTGGGTCCCCACAAGTATAACAAGCTCTAACCATTTGTTGCCTCGGGGCAGTGTGGGCAGGAGCATTGATTTGATTGACTTGGTTGTTTTGAACTTTGGCCACACGGCAGTTCGTAGCAAAGTGACCAAAACGGTTGCAATGAGTGCACAACCTACAAGGATGAATAGGCAAATGATGGTGATTGCAAACAGTGCATAGTGGATGATTACCCGAATAGACTTTCTTGGGTGGTTGGGTGAGAATGGTAGGTGCAGCTTGTTGAACAGGAGTGGCCTGGGTCACCACATAGTTCGTGTGATCGGCCTTCCTTTTGTTGTTTCTCTTAAATGAAGAAGATGACCCAGCTTTGGCCTCTTCTTTGGGTGTTTCATTTGAACCTTTGACCTTGTCTTTCTCTTTCTTGGACCCCTTCCTAGTCAAGGTCCCATCCTTGACTTGGTTGTCAGTCAAGGTTGCAGCTAATTGAATGGCATTAGCTAAGGTCTTTGGCTGGCTACTAAGAACTGAATCTCGAATCTGCATTGGCAGTCCACCAATATACTTTTCGATCGCCCTTTCCAAAGGGGTCACCATGTGAGGGCATAACAAACTTAGCTCATGGAAACGATTATTATAACTCAGATTTTCACCACTATCTTGCTTAAGATCCCAGAATTCAAACTCAAGCTTTTTGACCTCACTTCGTGGACAAAACTCCTGGGTCATTCGTTCCTTGAGTTGATCCCAAGTCAAGTTAGCAGCGGTGTTTTCCCCAATGGCCTTCTTTTCATTGTTCCACCAGGTTAAGGCTCGTTTTTGAAGGGTTCCAACATCATACCGAACCTTCAGATTGGCCGGGCAGTCACTGTTAAGAAAGGTGTTTTCAATTCCCTCGAACCATTGGAGCAGTCCAGTTGCCCCGTCTGACCCATTAAACTTGGGCGGGTTGCAGGAGTTGAAATGCTTAAATGAGCACTTTGGTTGATTGGCTTGTTCGGGAGTCGGGTTGATGTGGAGTTGTTGGTGCAGTTGTGCAACCATAGTAGGTAGTACGGTTCCCATTTGTCGGGCTATTATCGAAGCGATACGACGTTCAGCTGCACGTTCTCTACGAGCCATCTATACAAATATGAAGTTTGATTAGGAATAGAATATGATCGATAGAGAATATTTTAGACTTGTGACATTTGTTTCATCTAAGATATAATAATAATAAGTTTATTACTAACCTTAGAAGAAATGTCATGAAATATAAAATCACATAATAAATCAATTGAGTTTGCTTTGAATCCTATCATATGTATTGAAGCCATTGGAATTTGATTAATAATCATTCAGAATTAATATTGTTTGTAAGAAGTTAACATGCTTTGGCCTATAGGTAAAATACTTTCATTGAAAAATCCCCAGGTAAGCCAGACTGGTCCCTCGTCAGGGATTATGAATTGCTTTCCTAGACAGGAGTCTCAATTATTGGTATTCACCCTTCCAGTTAGTACATGTTCTCCTTATAAACTTAATTCTAATGAGATTATAAGCAAATCATTTGAACTTGTTTGAAAACATGAGGAATGGTATCCAATATTGAATACCGGGTGACATATTAGAATCATTTGGTTTGTAAAGTGTTTGGAGTGATATGCTTTGGCCTATAAGTGATCATACTCTCATCAGAAGTCCCCAGGAAAGCTAGACAGGTCCCACAGTACCTCGGGAATTTATACGAATAGCTTTCCTAGACAGGAAATCTAACTACCGGTACTACACCCTTCCAGTTAGTACATATCCACTTCACAAACCTAATTCTAACGGAATCATAAAATCAACATTGGAATTTCCTAAACTTAATTTCTCTAAGGAATGAGTTCGTAACTTATCAACTAATGATCACTTGCACGCACGTGAGTTTAGAGTAGGGTTCACTTGAAACCAATTTTCTAAGTAATCTCCATGATATGAAATGTTTCTTAAACTAAGGCATTCTTAGCTAAGTGTGAGTAAAGGCATTTTAAAAACTATGTCTTTCCTCTATGGTAACAAATATAGCATACCACATAATGAATAAGTATAACACATATTGATTAAGTATAACACATAGCACATAAGCAAGAAATGAACAAGCTAGTGTAATATGAGATAACTCATATAGGGGAAGCTTAGTTATAGTCTAGGCCACCATTTCTAATAACCTAAATCCCTATAACCATGGCTCTGATACCAATCTGTCACACCCCGACCGACGGCGGAATACGTCGGGGCGCGAGTTTGACTGTTCAAAAGCTCATGGTGCTTTGTTAAAGTTTCAATATTTAAAACATCCACATTAATTTAATCAAACAAAAACATTCAATGTCATTAAATAACATACAAGTGTTCAAAACAAATTACAAATGATATTTCTACACATTGTTTTAATTAACTAGGTCCTCTAAACCTAATCTATGTCTTCATCATATGTCTTCAACTTAACCTGTTACATATGTAAAATAAAGGGTCAACTATTTGCATAGTTGGTGAGCAATTCAAAATAGTTTAATATAATACTTATAAAAAGGATGCAAAACTATTAAACTAAATAGAATAGATTTAAAGCATATGTAAATTTGCAAGTAGCATAAAACAAGAATCCAAATGATTTTACAAAGTTTAAATCAAGACTAGCTAGGTCCTAACTTAAACATTATAAATCATAATGTTTATGTATGTGTATTTTTCACCTTTTTCTCACAAGACATAAGTCAATGCGAAGAACGTCGCTACATTCTTAGGCTACTAGATACTGTTTTGTTTTTGTATGAAACGTCTTCTAACCTAAATCCCACATAACAATTAGCACATAAGTTCACATAGCCTCTAAATCATGTCTACTAAGTTTAAAGGTTTGCATCATGTATATGTTTTGACTCTAAGAACATGTTTGCGTATATGACATATGTAACATCCCAAAAAGTTTACAAAATGTAAAAGGGAGTAAGAATTAACTCACTTGCGTATTGTCTAAGCTTGTCCAAATTGTTTGTTGTATGAATGAGGAAAGTTAGAAGTCCTTTCCTAATGTTTAAAGCATATGTCTTAGACTAAAGTTTAAATGATTGCCTAAAGTTCAAATGTTTGCCTAGAAGTTTATGGCCTCTATGGAATCCCTAATGTTCTAAAATGTATACTTAGAATAATGGTTTAGGATTATTTAATTATCATTTATAATTAAATAACCTCCATTTGTATTTAATAAATAAATTAGAATACTTTTATTATCCCATTTATTTATTATGAATTCTTATGAATAAATGTTTTGAGAATATTTACCTAAAATTAAATATTCTTATTTGTTTATAATAAATGAAATGTCAAAGCATTTCAATTTATTTATTACACAAGTCCATGTTCTAAAGTTTTGACCCATTGATTATGATTTTTGTTTGTTAAAATTTATTTATAAAAATATTTATTGTTTAAAGAAATTTATAAAATAACTTATGGAATAAAAGTTTTTTTTTTCTTTTTAACAAAATAATATTCATTGTGAATGTTTTGTTATTTATAAAGATTATTATTTTTTTTAAAATCATTTTATAAAATCAATCTAATTTTATAAAATCACAATTTATAAGTTTAATGATTTGTATAAAGATTAAATTCACTTTTTTTTTATAAAAGAAACTTATTATTCATTATTAAATTTTATAATAACTACTTTGTTAATAAAATCCTTTGTTAGCATTTTCAAAAGATTTTTACAAAAGAAAATTATGTTTTGTAAAAAAAACGAAATGGTTTTTAAAAGTTTAGGTTTTGTAAAAGTTAATATTGCTTTAAAATGTTTTATTCACCCATTTTTTAATAATTAAGATTGTTTCTGAATAATAAAAATAATATGCATAATAATGATTTAAGCTTAAAAGAATTTTAGAATTTTATGTAAAAAAAAAAAAATTAAGTTTAAATGGCCTAACAATGGGTAAAAACCGGTTAGGGTGGTTCCGGGTTGGGTTCGAACCCCCGACCCTGAGTTCAGATGCGAGGCGCCCAACCAGTGGGCTAAATCATATTTTGTTTGAACAGATTGGATCCGAATAATAATTAACCAATCCTTGAAATCGAACCTCAAACCTAAACAAGCCCTAATCCAATTCATTTCCAAATTCGTTTGATGTGTTCAATGTGAGGGATGAAAAGGATAGGGCTTTTGATCCTTACATCACTATGGTTCTAGAGACGTATAACTTACTTGGATTGATGCTCGTTTGAAATGGTTTCGGGTTACGCAGGAGGTCCGGCCGGTTCTTGGTTCCAATCGCGATTTAAGCTTGTTGTTCGTTCTTGTTTTTAACCCAGAGAGCTTCGCAGGGTTGAATGGGTTTGAATGGTGTACTTTGATCGGGTTTTTATAGTGAATTTGTTAGGTTTTGAATTACGGTCGAGTGTACTATTTTTAGAATGGATTAACGAGTTTAATTCGATTGATTTCCGTTTAAATGCGGATCTCCAGCTGTTAACGTGTTCAAATCCATTCCATTTCGACTGATGATGAGCTGTAATTCGTTGGGATCGGTCGAGAATGGAAATGGGTATGAATTGGGTCGATGGGTATCCGAATAGAAGGAAACGGGCGAGAAGGGTGGGGAGGTTTGGGTTAAATACAGTTTTGGTCCTCCTATTTACCTCCAGCTTTCAAGTTTATTTTAAAAGTTTTATTACCTATAATTAGGTTTCTAAATTACCCCTTTTAGTCCCTCTTGTTCTAAGATTATTGTTTTATGTTAAAACATCAAAATTCATAAAAATATTTTATAAATTTTATATCTTTATGTTTTATAAACTTAGAAATTTGTCTTTTACTACTTTTGTTAATAACAAAATGCTTACAGTTTATTAAAAAGAAAATTTGAATTATTATTATTATTATTATTATTATTATTATTATTATTATTATTATTATTATTATTATTATTACATAACATCTTATTATTGTTAACATAAGAATTATTAACATATATTATAACTAATTTACTAATGAAAAATGTTTGATATGTGTCTTAATATATTTGATGTTCAAATACATGTACCCTTTTTTTATGATTTTAACAAATCAATATTTTATTTCAAATACTTTATTTATTAAATATTTAGAATACATTCAATATGTATGTTTATGTAATCGTCATATAACTTTGTGTTTATAAATACATTAGATATTTAAAAATAAACCCAAACTCTTCTTTATTAGAATTTAAACACGATCAAAATTATTCGATTTTCGTAACAAACCCTAGGGATTACATCACATGGGGTGGAAGTTGAATAACGATTAATGCAACAATAACAAGGGTTTTCTCGAAACATATGAACATGGGTTGTTAGCACAAATTCGGAATCAAAAACATTTGAGAAATCATAAATTAGGGCTAAGGTTGTTAATTCAACTATTAACATTTAACCCTTTTGAAATTCAAAGGAATGTGTAACTAACCTAGGTGATTCACTGGAATTATCTAGGATAAGTTATTCAAGGATGCTGGTCAAGAATCGTTGGACACACAAAGGCTAATAATGGGCCTGAGGTTAATCCAATTAGATTAACAAAAGCCCATCATGTTGAAGTGTAATTCTTTTAAATAAATTACTCATAAATTAATTAAATGATTTCTAAATAAATACCTAACTTAAAATGAATTAACTTAAAACTGTTTTAACTAAAGACTTGTAATAATTACTTTTGGGATTAGGGTTAGTTATGGGTAATATACTTAAGATAGTTAGAAAATATTTTAGAAACACATTAGTAACTTAGGACACTTAGTTGCACGCCGAGACCAAAACCCTAGTTTGCGTTTATTATAACGACTTATCGTATACGGATCTCTTAAAACAACTCAGGTGTTGAAGATACTTAAGCTACAATTCACGAGCGCACATTATCCTTGTGATTCAACTCTTAGCAACACATGTGAGTTCATTTGTCCCTTTCCAAACTATTTTGTTTTATTTCGGGACTGAGAAGCATGTCAAATATTTTATATAAATGCATTATATAATTGTTGTCATGTTTATGAAATGCTTACTAATTTATGTTTATAAATTATTTATAAACTGCTAACTGTTAAGTTGTTTATTCATTTTGTTTATGCTAAAACTTTATGATTTCAGTTATAAACAATCATGATTATAAGTCATGATTGTATCTTTTCTCAAAGATATACTTACTCAGATCATTACTCATAAAATTTCTCACATGCATATTTCTTAAACGTGTACTTTGTTATACTCAAGATTAATACTCAAAACTTATGCTCGAGGCTTTTAAATCAATATTCAATACTCAATTACTTGATGCTCAGTTATTTTATACTCGAATACGCTATGTTCGAATACTTTAAGCTCATATACTTTAAATGCGAATACTTTAAGCTAAATTCTTTTGTTCAAATGCTCAATACTTTTATTTAGTATTCAATGCTTGTGATCAATGTTCATAGTCGACACTTATACTCATTACTCAATAAGCTCTTAAACTTAAACTTATTTTCAAGTAAAGGTTGGTGGGTAAACAGGTACATGTGCACATGGTATCGAAAAGGCGAAATTCAGAATAATCAGCATGACTTCGTAAGACAGACTGATTGGCCATCACAGGTTGACCTGCGAAGTCAACCCCTTCTAGTCATTCAGTGTTCTTCGTTGTCAGGAACTTGTAAGACAGACTAATTGGCCCTCGCAGGTTGACCTACGAAGTCAACCCCTCCTAGTCATTCAGTGCTCTTCATTGTCCATCCATGTTTTGTAACGATGGCTAGGATTATTATTATACCATTAGTAGACTCTGTGTCTACTAATGGATATCCTCTAACTGCGCACCGATGCAGACCGTTACACCCTAGCTGCTTCTGTCGATTGATACTGAATACCATTGGGTGTGTCCGTTGGTGATTCACCCTCCAGAAATTCAGTTGTCTACAGAAGTGAACTCATAAACTCATTTTAAAACTCTAACATATGTGGTGTTGGTTGAGAGTAAAACACTTAATTATTATTAACACCAGTGTCCTATATGGCTTAGTATGTGGTGGGATGGCGTCTGGGCAGGTTGTAGGCTCGACCCTTTCGTATGCCCTATACATAAGCATACCGAGCTGGATGATACAGGTGATGTTAATGAGGTTAAGGTTGTTACCGAAGAGGTTTGTCAATACTGTTGGGTGCGTGTTTTGAACTCTTAAACAAAATGTCTTAAAGCTGGGATGGGAACATGATTGAATGGTAGGTAAAATGCTTTATTATCATTAACAACAATGTCCTATGTGACTTAGTATGTGGTGGGATGGCGTCTGGGCGGGTTGTAGGCTCGACCCTTTCGTATGCCCTGTATATAAGCATACGGATTTGGATGATACAGGTGATGTTAATGAGGTTAAGGTTTTACCTAAATGGTTTGCAAAGCTATTTTTCAAATACTAAAACTATATGAACTCACCAACCATTGTGTTCACCTTGTTTTCTTACATGTTTTTCTCAGGTGATGTACAGGATTAAGCTAAGTTTCAGGATTGCATACTAGGATGCTAGCTAGAGGACCTAGTAGTTTTTGGAAAGCACATCTTTTGTTGATCATTGCGAATCACTTTTGATATATTGTATAGTTACCAGATAGTAAACATTTGATTCTTTTGATAGGTTTACTTGGTTAAATCATCAAACATTGACATTTGTAATTTAACTTTGTAATCCTAGTTTCGTGTTAATTGTGCTTTAGTTATACTCAATGTTGATGCTATGTAAACAATCTGATCATCACGATTATCACTCACGATATCGCGCCCTGAGAACCTTCCGCCCGGCGGGGAAGTCGATCCGTCCCGCCGGCTCGGGGTGTGACATCTGGGCTGGCCTCTATCCCTCTTTTGGTGACCATATATCCCAAGAACCTTCTGGATCATACTCCAAAATAACACTTAGAGGGATTAAGTTTCATATTGTATCGATCCAGGATATAGAATGATTCTTGAAGATCCTTAAGATGATTCTCGGTAATCTTTGATTTGACTACCATATCATCAATATATACCACCATGGTGTTCCCCAGCTTATCCTTGAACATCATGTTGACAAGTCTTTGATATGTAGCTCCAGCGTTCTTCAAACCAAACGACATTGCTGTATAGCAATATATCCCTATTGGCGTCACGAAGGCAGTAACTTCTTGATCCGCAGGCTCCATTTGAATTTGCTGAAATCTTGCTGATGCATCCATGAAAGTTAACATTTCATGTCCCGCTATTGCATCTACCATAGAGTCTATCTATGGTAATGGAAAGGGGTCCTTTGGACAAGCTTTGTTAAGATCCGTGTAATCTACACAAACTCTCCACTTTCCATTTTCATTTGAACCACAGCTACATTAGCTAACCACCTTGGAAATTTTACTTCCCTAATCATTTTTGTTTTGAGAAGTTTTTCTACCTCTTCTTGGATGATTATATTCCTCTCAGGGACAAATTTCCTTCTTTTTTGGTGGATAGGTTTAAAACTTCTATTTATTCCTAACTTATGTGCAATTAAGTCTGAGGATATCCCTGTCATATCCTCATGTTTCCATGCGAATGTAGAAATTCTTGATTTCAGGAAAGAAATCAATTTTTCTTCAATATCCTCAGGGATATTAGTTCTGATGAGAACTTTAGTTTCAGGATCATCGGTATTTAGCAGTACCTCTTTTACTTGTTTTTCCCTAGATTCCAGAGTATACCCAAAGTCACACTTTGATTGCTATGCTGATGATGGTTTCGTCGTTGCCTTCATCGAAAATGAGTAGCACTCCTTGGCTTATTGCTTGTCACTGTTTATCTTCACTACTTCCCATGGTGTAGGAAGTTTGACGCATTGGTGGTAGGTCAAGGGGACTGATTTCATATCGTGTATCCATGGTCTACCTAATATGATATTATAACAGGACAAAGTATCTTTAATACAAAAGCGTTGCATAGAATTTACCTCTCGATATATACTGTTATGCGCTGAAAGTTTTACCCGGGATATTTCAAGATCAGGGATATTTGCGAATATTTAGGGATATATTATCGACTAACCATTATCTCTGTTTATTCCAAATCTTGTTTGCGAGATTTCAGGAAGTGACATGTTTGACATATGAATCATCAATAATCACGGAATGGGACTCCATCTGACTAATCATGGAACGCGGCAATAAGGAGAACTTCACTCCATTATTTTGAACGTCTCCCACGTTTGGAAAGTGCCCGAGATATTCGCAACAGCTATGTGAACGTTGTTAATCGTTTGTTTGTAATTTCAGTGTATATATACTGAGGCAATTGATCGATATAGGACACATGAACCACACTGATAACCACATAAGCTTACTTACACTATTAGCATCGATCATATTGCGCTCTTTCATTGTATTTTGATCATTTTATTATTAATAAAACTAGGCAGAGTGGCTATTGTCACCTCCCGAGGTTTTTATGTCGGCAATCCTAAGGGATTAAGGGCTTTTCCTCGTATAAATCTCGAGTGTCTTGCTATTTTTCTGTTTTATATTCTGAAATATCCCTAGGGATCCTCAGGGATATTCTGATCACAAATTTGATACACTTAACATATTTGTTCGTAAAACACAATACCCCACTTTTCTAATTCGGTTTTGCTAGGATTTAAGCTTGTTAATTTTTACCCGAAACAATTTGGCGCCCACCGTGGGGCAAACTTGTGTTTTTTATAACAAAAACTTTGTTTAAAGGCGTTTTCTAAAGAAATATAGTGAAAAATGGCTTCACAACCGAGATCAACATCTGCATTACCTACTGTTTCTACTACTACCACTAATGTATCTTTGCAGATTCCAGTCTTCACCAAGAAACCAGAGAATCCTGGAAAGAAGACTATTTTTGTAGCTGAAAGTGTTCCTTCGACAAGGATAACAACTACTGCTCCTGTACTTGTTTCTAACAATGATATTTTGAGTATGTTTCAACAAGTAAAACCAGATGATAGATCAACAACAGATGAATCAAAGACTTCTCAGGGAAATGGAGAGCTTAAAGGCTGAAAAGAACAAGCAAGTTGAAGCTACTACACCAATAGCTCCAATAATCCTTGATTTTGGAACATCAGGGATGTCCGGAAACCATTCTGGAGATTTTATTCCTATGCAAACTAGCATCGGCACTTCGTCAGGATCCCAAGATCTGGGGATATCACGGGATAATATTCTTATTCCCAGAACATCACTCCCAACTCCCATTACTAGTAACACTTACAATTATTCTCCAATCGACAGTGCTAACTTTGGTTCTTCACAGGAAACATGAATAACTCCCCAAGTAGCTAAAGAAATACAGAAACTTCAGAATATGATATCAAGTGTCCCAGGAGTAGTTAAACATATTCCGAAAGTTCCAGCGATCACTCACAGGATATCCATATTTGCTCCACCTATATGTGATGCTGAGATCCCAAAGAGATTTCAAACTCCTAACATGAAGCTATATGATGGAACTACAGATCCGGAAGAACATGTAGCCCAGTATAGAAAAAGAATGGAGACCAATCCTATCCCCCCACACCTAAAAGAAGCTTGCTTGTACAAAGGATTCGGTTCAACATTAACAGGAGCAGCCATGAAATGGCTACTCAATGTTCCTCCTTATTCAGTTACATCATTTGCTCATTTGATTAACTTGTTTAATAATCAGTTTTCATGCAGCAGCACATTCGAAAGGCTAACCAGTGATCTCTACAGGATAACACAGGGACCGGATGAATCTCTAAGGAGTTATGTCAACAAATTTGGCAGGGAATCCTTAGATATCCCTAACTTGGACATTACTACGGCTGTCCAAGCATTCAAGATGGGATTACAGAGAAACTCACCCTTTTATGATGACTTGGTTATGAATCCTTGCAGGAATATGGATGAAGTCCGGAACCATGCTTTAAGGTTCATTAGATTGGAAGATGATAAAGAATCCAGAAAAGAATCACCACAACGCCTCCTAATGACCAAGGGAAAAGGAAGCTGGACTCGCCCACCAACAAATCATTCACACCTAAGCCATACAATAAATCTGACAACCACAAGATCAATTTTGTGGATGACGGTTACTGTTTCATGTCAGAAACCTGCACATATAATGATCACACCCCTCTTCTTTCAAATCACAAATTTTCTTTTGATCATCTCTTCCGGTAAGTTTTCTACTCCACATTCTCTGTTTTTATTTTAGTTAAAATGTCAAATTCCCCTTCTTCTTCCGAGGCTGGCGATTTTTTCGAAAACATCCTCCCTTATACTGATCAGAATGCTTGCACCTTTGATGATGATCATATTGAGGCCATGCAGCTATCTCAAGCATTTCCCGAAGAAATAGTATTCCGCCGCTTTGATCCTGCTCTCAAAGCTGATCATAGTTCTACCACATGGGTTTGTTTTCGTGAATTCCCATTTTCCTTAGGTTTTTCCTTCCCTTTTCCTACTCTGCTTTCTGACTTTTTCTGAATCACTCGTCTTTGCTATCCCCAATTGATGCCCATGGGTTGGCGGTTACTCGTCACCCTTCATAGATTAAACCATAAGTATGGTCTTAAGATCGGCCTTCCTGAAATCTCTTTTTCTTATCAACTTTGCACCCATGAATATTTTCGTTTCTTGCTTCAGAGGCGAAGTGGTGCCCCTGTTTTGGTTCATGGGGTCACCATGAATGAAGAGGAATGGCGGGATAAGTTTTTCTTTGTTAAGAGGAGTTCTATCTCCGAGGGGATATCTCTTCCCGTTAGTTGGTTGTTAAAGGTTATGATATTTTGTTTATTATTATCATATTTTGGATTTTTATTAATTTTTTATTTTTACTTGTTTTCCAGCACCAAAGTTCGAATCGTAAGTTACTAAGAGCAGGGATACTGAACAGAGGGTATAATCTTTGTTGCTGATAGGAGAGAGAGAATGAAAATTTGTTACGACATCTAAGGACGATATCCCTGTGACATCCTCAACCCATAGTGCATCTTCTCAACAATCCCAAGCCCAAATGACATCAGGTATTCTCTTTTGTTGAAATTTATTAAGGTTTGATTGGTCTTAGGGTTCTCATGTTGTTGTTCTTATTTTCTTAGAATATGCTTTTGATCTTGAAGACGTTAGTGATTTTTTGACTATCAAGAAGGAGAAGGTTAGTACAGTGGCTCCTAAGGAGAGGATAATGCATACTCATTCGACCAAGACATCCAAGAAGCACAAAGGTACTGATGTGGCCAACGTGGACAATATCCCTGATTTCCCTGCTGCTGATCTTCTTCAGAAGGTTATTGTTATGTCCTTTTTTTTAGCTATATCTTGAAATATTCCTATTTTGTAGGCTATCCTTAAAATTGCTGGTGATAAGGAAGCTTTTGAGAAGCAAATTGAGGATTTGGAAGATCAAAAGAAGATCGCCTTTGCCAAAGCTGGTCACTACGAAAAAGAAGCTCAGAAGCTGAAAAAGCTGATCAAGGATAATGATGCCACCCACAAGCTGAAAATTAAGGAGATCATTGTGGGTACTAAAAAGTCTGCTGCCGCGGCCGTCCTCAAAGAGAAGATCCAGATGGCAGAAAAGTCGAAGCAGGAGGGCTCGGACTTATGGGATAAGGATCTCGCTGATTGGGTCAAGATCCTGGCCAAGCTGACTGGGGATATGGCAGAAGCTTCTGACGCGGCGGCAAAGACGACGAGTGTGGTGGAGACCAGCAAGGTAGCGGAGGGTGAGGATATTGGTGCAGGTGCAGGTGCAGGTGATCCGGTGATGGGCGATGAAGACAGAGCTGGTAAGGTCTGAGCCCATCGTATTTGTGGTTCTTTTTATGGTATCTTGTAGTTTAAACAATATTTTGATGTTAAGTCCTTAAATGGGCAGACAATTTATGGATTTTTAGGTGGAGGGACCATGTGTTTACATGGCGAAGCCTAAAATATCCTTGTTTTCTTGTTCTGACATTTTCTGTATATTAGGTGTAGTGACCATGTGCTTACATGGCGAAGCCTAATATACTGACTTTATTATGGCTAATCTTTCGACTCTTTTAGTTATCTCAGTGAATGTTTCAATATATTATGTTGGTTATATGGCTTTGAAATATTTCAAGGATGATTTAAGGATATTTTTAATAAAAGTCGTGTTATCTTTTATTATGTTGGTGTTTTGTGTTTCATGAATTTCCTTAAGATTCCAAGAAATATTTTTATTAATATTTAAGAAATGTTTAAGAAAATTCTGAGTTCTTTTGTGTATAAATCATGAATGGTTGTCATCTTTTTACTTGGGATACTTATATTAGTTTCACAAGGTTTAATCCCAGGATCCGATATTTCTTAAACAAAAGCATTTTGATTGCATAAATAAACATCTGCAAAAGGAATGTTTTTAGATATAAATACCGACTCCTTGAAAGAGTAAACTCATTCTTGAAGCTTTCCTTATCCCTATCAGGATAATGTGTAATTTACGTACCTTTACATCCTTAGGCATGTTATGAGTGTACTTATGCGATATCCTGAAATAGTTTTGAGAGTTGAGTCCATCTCCTCAATATCCTTATGTATGTTCCAAGTAGAAGCCATATCTTGAAATATCCTTGAAGGTTAATTCCTGCACACATTTTACAAACACAAAGGATTGGGACAACCCCAATATACTGGCGACTATGGCCGACTAGACTGGCGACTAAGGCCTAAAAATACTAGCGACAAGGCCGAAAATACTGGCGACTAAGGCCAAAGATACTAGCAACAAGGCCGATTATACTGGCGACTAGGCCGGAATACTGGCGACGAAGGCTGGGATACTGGCGACTTGGCCGGAATTCGGTGGATCCCTGGTTATAGTCTTCAAAAATGAGATTGTCAGCCACTCATGCGTGTACTGGTACCAAAATCTCCAACTATGCCGAGATATTACGGAGGATCCATAGTTATAATCTTTGAAAATGAAATTGTCAGCCGCTCATACGTGTACTGGTCCCATTATCTTGGATTATAGCAGGATATGCGTGCGCTACTGGCGAGGGTATGAACCCTAAGTCTTCATGAGAGACAAAGGTCTCTTGAGTTTTGATTTCAGGTCAAAAATTTTCTTTGTGAAACCAGACATAAAGTCTCTGCCTGGGTCTTCGACATAGTTTTGATTTCAGGTTAAAACATCGCAACCAGACATATAGTCTCTGCAGGGGTCTTGATCAAGTTTTGATTTCAGGTCAAAACTTGGGCTGAGACATATAGCCTCATATCTTCTCCAGCTATACCTGCAATACATTAATATTTTCGCAAAGGTAGGCATCAGGAATCCCTAAGCCTCTCCAATGCTTAAGTTAGTGTCGAGATATTTTAAGAATATATCAGGATATATATGTAGGGATATTTAAGAATACGAGGATAAGTATAGATGTTTTATAGTCATAAAACTTATATAAAGTAAGTTTTGAGATGAATGGCATTCCATGCTCGTGGGAGAGGTTCACCGTCCATAGTAGTTAATATGTATGCCCCCTTTCCGGCTCCGGAATCGATTTTATAAGGTCCTTCCCATTTTGGGGAAGCTTTCCGTCCGTTGGGTTAGTGGTATTCTGGAATGTTTTCATAAAACCAAATCTCCAACTTGTAATCTTCTGATCCTTATATTCTTATTGTAAGATTTAGCCATCTTTTGCTGATAGGTAGCCATTCTAATTTTTGTAATATACCTAGCTTCATCGATGGTATCTATATCCTGAGATAATATTTCGTTGTTAGCTTCTTTTGTTTGTAGACTTGTTCTTGCAGTAGGGATTATTATTTCAGTTGGGAGCACAACTTCAGAACCAAATACCAATGAGAATGGTGTCTAACCAGTTGCATTCTTTGTGGTTGTCCAATCTGCCCATAGGACGAATGGAAGCTCTTCAGCCCATTTTCCTTTCTTGGCTCCCAACTTCTTTTTGAGATTGTTTATGATGATTTTATTTATTGATTCTTCTTGGCCGTTAGCCTGAGGATGTACTGGTGTGGAAGTAATCATTTTTATTCCCCATGCTTCACAAAAATTGGTAGTTCTTTTACCAATGAATTGAGATCCATTGTCACAGGTAATCTCAGCAGGTATCCCTAATATGGTCAGGATATTCCTCTTTATGAAGGATATTACTTCCTTTTCTCTAACCTGTACAAAGGCCTCAGCTTCAATCCACTTTGAAAAATAATTGGTCATGACAAGCATGAATACCTTCCCTCCTGGTGCTTTTGGTAGTTTGCCTACTATATCCATTCCCCATTTCATGAATGGCCATGAGAAGACTATCGGATATAAAGGTTCAGCCGGTTGATGAAGGATATTGTTATGTCTTTGGCAAGCGTCACATCTTTGGGAATAGGACATTGCATCTTTCCTCATAGTAGGCCAGAAATATCTTGTTCTTAGGATTTTCGAAAGTAATGCTCTGCCCCCATTGTGATTCCCATAATCTCCTTCGTGAATATCCTTCGTTACTTCTAGACTTTTTGGTTTTTCTAAACACTTTAGATATGGACTAACTATCGATTTCCTATATAGGATATCCCGAATGACTGTGTACCTGGATACCCTAGTTTTAAAAGCTCTATGATTTGTTTCTTCATCGGGTATCTTTCCTATTTGGAGATACTCCTTGATAGGGATAATCCAGGATATTTCATGTGTATTAACGTTCTTTGGTTCGAGAATTTGATTTGAATTTTCTATGTCTATGGCTGGATTTAGGATATGTAGGATAGAGATATCAATATCATCAGAAATCTTAAGAGATGATGCGAGGTTTGCTAAGGCATCTGCTTCATCATTCTCCTCTCTAGGAACTTGTGTGATATCAAAAGTGTAGAAATGTCCCACTATATCCTTGACTATCTCTAAGTATTTTGCCAATTTATCCCCTTTAACCATATAGGAACCATTAAACTGGTTTGCTATTAGTAAGGGATCAACAAATATGTGGAGATTTCTTATGTTCATATCCCTAGCAAATTGGAGTCCTGCTATCAAGGCTTCATATTCAGCCTCGTTATTGGCTGCTTGGAACTAATAACTGATCGATTGGGGTATTATGTCCCCCTGTGGTGATTTTAGTATGATCCCTAAACCTGTCCCTCTTACATTTGAGGCTACATCGGTGTGTAAGGTCCATTCACCAGTATCCTCCTCCAGAAGTTTAATTTCTGAATCTACTTCAAGTTGAATGTCACTACTAAATTCTGCCACAAAGTCTGCTAATGTTTGAGACTTAATTGTTGTTCTTGGTTCGTAGATTAAATCGTAAGTGCTAAGTTTCACTAACCATTTGGCCATTCTTTCTGATAATTCAGGTTTTCTTGACACATATTTAATTGGGTAATTTGTCTTAATATGTATCCTATGTGTCTCAAAGTAATGCCTAAGTTTTGTTGATGCCATAATCAAGGCTAAGATTAACTTTTCGAGGTGGGAATATCTAGTCTCAGCATCCAATAGGCTTTTACTTACATAATATACTGGATGTTGTGATCCTTGGTAATCTTTGACTAACACAGCACTTACAGTAGTTCAGGATACTGGTAAGTATAGTGATAGTGGCTCACCATCTTCTGGTTTCATGAGTAATGGCGGTGAGGATAAGTATTGTTTTAAATCCTGTAATTCCTTCTCTTGTTCTTCATCCTATTGAAACTTCTTGTTCTTTTTAAGGATATCATAGAATCCTTTGAAGTTTTCAGAAGATCTTGAGATGAACCTATTAAGCACGGCTATCCTTCCTGTTAAAATTTGTACTTCTTTTACATTTGTCGGAGATTTTAAGTTCAGGATAGCCTGGATTTATTCTGGGATAGCCTCTATTCCTCTTTTGGTGACCATATATCCCAAGAATTTTCCTGATCTTACTCCGAAATGACACTTGGAAGGGTTGAGTTTCATGTTGTATCGATCCAGGATATCGAATGTTTCCTGAAGATCCTGAAGATGATCCTTGGTAATCTTTGATTTGACTACCATATCATCGATATATACTTCCATAGTGTCCCCTAGCTTATCTTTAAAAAATCATGTTGACAAGCCTTTGATAAGTAGCTCCGGCATTCTTTAGTCCAAATGGCATTGCTGTATAGCAACATATCCCTGTCGGTGTCGTGAAAGCAGTATCTTCTTGATCCGAGGGCTCCATTTGGATTTGCTGGAATCCTGTTTATGCATCCATGAAAGTTAATATTTCATGGCCTGCTGTTGCATCTACCATTGAGTCTATGTGTGGTAATGGAAAGGGGTCTATTGGACAAGCTTTGTTTAGATCTGTGTAATCTACCCAAACTCTCCACTTTCCAATTTTATTTTGAACCACTACTACGTTGGCCAACCACCTTGGAAATTTTACTTCCCTAATCATCTTGGCTTTGAGAAGTTTCTCAACTTCCTCTTGGATGATTGTGTTCCTCTCAGGGGCAAATTTCCTTCTTTTCTGGTGGACAGGTTTGAAGGTTCTATCTATTCCTAACTTATGTGTGATTACATCTGAGGTTATCCCTGTCATATCCTCGTGCTTCCAAGCAAAGGTAGAAATTCTTGATTTCAGGAAGGAAATCAGTTTTTCTTCAATATCCTCAGAGACATCAGTTCCTATGAGAACTTTAGTTTCGGGATCCTTGGGATTAAGTAGTACTTCTTTTACTTCTTTTTCCTGGGATTCCTGATTATCCCCTAGGTTGCTCTTTGATTGCTATGTCGAAAGTGGTTTCGTCGTTGATTTCATCGAAGATGAATGAAACTCATTAGCTTCCTGCTGGTCGCTATCGATCTTCACGACTCCCCATGGTGTAGGTAGTTTAACGCATTGATGATATCTCAAGGGAACTGCTTTCATATCGTGTATCCATGTTCTACCTAATATGATATTATAGCAAGACAAAGAATCTATAATACAAAAGTGTTGCATGGAATTTACCCCTTCGATATATACTGGTAATTTAATTTCTCCAATGGTAGCTTTGGCTTCTCCGCGAAATCCAACCGAAACCAAAGATTTGGTGGTTATCTTGGATTCAGGGATATTCATCCTCTTGAGCGTCTCCAATTGGATGATGTTCACCGAACTTCCTCTATCTATGAGTATCCTGCGCACATAGTGGTTAGCAACATATAAAATAATTACTAACCCATCGTGATGAGGATCCATGATGTTTTCCCTATCCTATTCTTCGAAGGATATCACAGTATCCTTGGTTAATGTCGAAGTATTTGTGGGTCTTTCTCCATTCTCTATCTTAGCCTCTTTAGCGTGTCTTCTGGCTGCAGAATAAGAAGTATCACATATGTTAGATCCACCAGAGTTAAAATTTATTATCTTCGCATCCTTCGGTGGGGATGCGGCTCTCTTTGGGAATCCATCAGAATCCTGCCTCCTTTTTTTCTTTTGCCAAGTAGTTCCTTGAGGTGACCCTTGCTGAGTAGATAACTTATCTCTTTTCTCAAGGCGATACAGTCTCAGTCACATGTCCAAAATCTTCATGGAAGGCACACCATTTAGACTTATCTTTCGCAGCAAACTTCTTATCCTTAGGAGGCCATCTAGCTTTTTCTCTTAAATCCTGCATAGCACACATCAGTTCAGGAATATCTACAGAAAAACAATAATCAAATATCCTTGGATATTCTTCATCATCGTCGTCGTCATCCACAGAGTTGATTTTATGGTTGTCGGATTTGTAATATGGCTTGGGCTTGAATGACTTGTTGGTGGGTGAATCCAGCTTTCTTTTGCTCTGGTCATTAGGAGGTGTTGTTGTAATTCTCTTCTGGATTTCTTTATCATCCTCCAATCTGATGAACCTTAATGCACGGTTCAAGACTTCATCCATATTCCTGCAAGGATTCATAACCAAATCGTCATAAACAGGTGAATTTTTCTGTAATCCCATTTTGAAAGCTTGAACGGCGGTAGTGATATCCAGGTTAGGGATATCTAAGGATTCTCTGCCAAACTTGTTGACATAGCTCCTTAGGGATTCATCTGATCCTTGTGTTATCCTGTAGAGGTCACTAGTTAGCCTTTCGAAAGTCCTGCTGCATGAAAATTGATTATTAAACAAGTTAATCAAGTGAGCAAATGATGTAATTGAGTAAGGAGGAACATTGAGTAGCCATTTCAAGGCTGCTCCTGTCAAGGTTGAACCGAATCCTTTGCATAAGCAAGCTTCCTTCAGATGCGGGGGGATAGGATTTGTCTCCATTCTTTCCCTATATTGTGCTATGCTCCTCGGGATCCGTGGTCCCATCATACAACTTCATGGTGGGGGTTTGGAATCTTTTTGGGATTTCAGCATCACATATCGGTGGAGCGAATCTGGATATCTTGTGGGTGATTGCTGGTACTTCCGGGATAGGCTTGACTACTCCTGGCACACTTGAGATCATATCCCGAAGTTTTTGGATTTCCTTGGCCACTTGAGGAGATATTCATGTTTCCTGTGATGAACCAGGGTTAATAGTGTCGAATGGAGAATAATTGTAAGTGTTACCGGTAAATGGTGTAGGGAGAGATGTTCTAGGGACAAGGAGATTATCCCAAGATATTCTCAGATCTTGGGATCCTGATGAGGTTCCGATACTGGTTTGCATAGCGATAAAGTCTCCAGAATGATTCCCAGATATTCCTGATATCCCAAAATCAAGGATCCTTGGAGCTATTGGTGTAAACTCCTACTTTCTTGTTCTTCTCAGCCTTTAAGTTTTCCATTTCCCTGAGAAGTCTTTGATTAATCCGTTGTTGATCTATCATCTGCTGCTGTACCTGTTGAAACATACTCAAGATATCATTGTTAGATACAAGCACGGGAGCAATAGTGGTTATTCTCGTCGAAGGAACACTTTCGGGCACAAATGTATTCTTTTTTCAAGAATTGTCGGGCTTCTTGGTGAAAACAGGAATCTGCGAAGGCACGTTAGTAGTAGCAGAAACAGTAGGTAATGTAGAAGTTGATCTCGGTTGTGAAGCCATTTTCTTTATATTTCTTTAGAAAACGCCTTTAAACAAGGTTTTTGTTATAAAAAACACAAGTTTGCCCCACGGTGGGCGCCAAATTGTTTCGGGTAAAAATTAACAAGCTTAACTTTTAGCAAAACCGAATTAGAAAAGTGGGGTATTGAGTTTTACGATCAAATATCTTGAATATATCAAGCCAATTGTCAGGATATCCAGAGGATTCCTAGTGATATTCCAGAATATTAAATTAAAGTAAATGGCTAACACACAAGATTTGTACAAGGAAAAGCCCTTAATCCCTTAGGATTGCCGGCATAAAAACCTCGGGAGGTGACAAATGTCACTCTGCCTAATTTTATTAATATTCAAACAAGTAGAATACAAGAAAAGAGCACAAGTTGAGCGATGCTAAGTATGTCAGTGAGCTTCTGTGTGTTTAGTGTGTATCCAGTGTCCTATATCGATCAATTGCCTCGGTATATATACTACGAAAATACAAGAGAACGGTCAACAACGTTCACATGGTAGTTGTGAATATTCCGGCACTTTCAACACCTGGGAGACTCATTTAAACTAATTGCATGAATCCCTTTTAGATGCTGCGTCCAAGTTGAATTAGTTGAAGCCTGCTTCCGTGATATTTGGCCAAACTGTATGACAACCTGTCAATCCCTGAAATCTTTCAACATACATTTGACAAACAAAGATAATTGTTAGTAACGACATATATCCCTAAATATCCCTGATCCCGAAATATCCCGGATCCTGAAATATCTTGAGTGGAAATAATTAGCGCCTAACAATTGCCCTCAATTTTACAGTTAGTGTATACAGCTGTAAAATTTAAATTTTGAATTTTAAAATCGACGGTTTCATGATTAAACGAAAGGTTAAGATGGGGATAACGGTTATTGTTTCATGTCAGAAACCTGCGCATATAATGATCACGCCCCTCTTCTTTCAAATCACAAATTTTCTTTTGATCATCTCTTCCGGTAAGTTTTCTACTCCACATTCTCTGTTTTTATTTTAGTTAAAATGTCGAATTCCCCTTCTTCTTCCGAGGCTGGCGATTTTTTCAATCAAAACATCCTCCCTTATACTGATCAGAATGCTTGCACCTTCGATGATGATCATATTGAGGCCAGGCAGCTATCTCAGGCATTTCCCGAAGAAATAGTAATAAAATAGCCGCTTTGAACCTGCTCTCAAAGCTGATCATAGTTCTACCACATGGGTTTGTTTTCCTGAAGTATCCAGAGCTTTTAAAGCTAAAGCTAAAGTATCTTCAAACAGGAAAGATACCTAATGGAGAAACAAATCCTAGAGCTTTTAAAGTTAAAGTATCCAGATACACAATTATTCAGAATATCCTATATAGGAAATCAGTAGCTGGTCCATATATAAAGTGTTTAGAAAACCAGAAAGTCTAGAGGTAATGAAGGATATTCATGAAGGAGACTGTGGAAATCACACTAGGGGCAGAGCATTACTTTCAAAAATCCTAAGAACAGGATATTTCTCGCCTACTATGAGAAACGATGCGATGTCTTATTCTCAAAAATGTGATGCTTGTCAAAGACATAACAATATTCTTCATCAACCGGTTGAACCTTTGTATCCAATAGTCTCATCATGGCCATTCATGAAATGGGGAATGGATATAATAGGTAAATTACCAAAAGCACCAGGAGGAAAGGTGTTCATGCTAGCCATGACCGATTATTTTTCGAAATGGATTGAAGTTGAAGCCTTCGTACAGGTTAGAGAAAAGGAAGTAATTTCATTTATAAAGAGAAATATCCTGACCAGATTCGGGATCCCCGCCGAGATAACCTGCGATAATGGGTCTCAGTTCATCAGCAAAAGAACTACAAATTTTTGTGAATCTTGGGGCATAAAAATGATTACTTCTACACATGTACATTCCCAAGCTAACGGTCAAGCAGAATCAAGCAATAAAATTATTATAAACAATCTCAAAAAGAAGTTGGTATCCAAAAAAGGAAAATGGGCTAAAGAACTCCCATTTGTCCTATGGGCAAATAGAACAACCACAAAGAAACTGGTTAGACACCATTCTCACTAGTATTCCGTTCTGAAGCTGTACTCCTAACTGAGATGATCATCCCTACCAGGAGAACAAGTCTACAAACTATAGAAGCTAACAATGAAGTATTATCTCAGGATATAGATACTATCGACGAAATTACGGATATTGCAAAGATTAGGATGGCCACTTATCAGCAAAAGATGGCTAAATCCTACAATAAGAATATAAGGATCAGAAGATTCCAAATTGGAGATTTGGTTCTAAGAAAAGCGTTCCAGAATACCACCAACCCGACGGATGGAAAGCTTGCCCCAAAATGGGAAGGACCTTATAAAATCGAATCCGAAGCTGGAAAGGGGGCATACAAGTTAACCACTATGGAAGGAGAATCTCTTCCATGGGCATGGAATGCCATTCACCTTAAAACTTACTTTATATGATTTTTACCACCGTGAAATATTTTTACTTACACATTTATGAACTTATATCCCTACACTCATATCTTGATATATTCTCAAAATATCTTGACACTAACTTAAGCATTGGAGGGGCATTAGGATTCCTGATGCCTACCATTGTAAAAATGTTAATGTTTTGCAGGTATAGCTGGAGAAGATACGAGGCTATATGTCTCAGCCCAAGTTTTGACCTGAAATCAAAACTTGATCAAGACCCCCGCAGAGACTATATGTCTGGTTGCGAAGTTTTGACCTGGAATCAAAACTATGTAAAAGACCCATGCAGAGACTATATGTCTGGTTGCAAAGTTTTGACCCGAAATCAAAACTGAAGGCACTTTTTGTCTCTCAAACGAATTAGGGTTCATACACCCTCGCCATTAGCGCACGTATACCCTGTTATAATCCAAGATAATGGGATCAGTACATGCATGAGTGGCTGATAATTTCATTATCAAGGGTTATAATCATGGATCCTCCAAATTATCCCGGTATAGTTGGAGATTTTGGGACCAGTACACGCATTAGTGGCTGACAATTTCATTTTCAAAGACTATAACCAGGGATCGTCCGAATTATAGCATTCATATGCTATACAACCGGGCCTTGTCGCCAGTATAATCGGCCTTGTCGTCAGTAACTTCAGCCTTAGTCGCCAGTCTAACCGGCCTTGTCACCAATATATTGGGTTTATCCCAATTTTTCTTGTTTTTTGAATATATGCAGGAACTGGCTTTCAAGGGTATTTCAGGATATAGCATCTACCTACACCATATCTAAGGATATTGAGGTATGTAACTGTTTTATTATTTCAGTAGGGATAAAGAAAGCCTCGGAAATAAGCCTACTGTTTCAAGGAATTGGTATTTATTTCTTAACCTTTCAAGTGTTATAGGACAATCTTTATTTCTGAACAAGGATATGCTATTAAGGCATCATAAATATTTTTACTCAAAAAAAAATCTAATCCCTTAACAAAATCTTATAAGGTTAATACATATATATATATATATATGTGTGTGTGTGTGTGTCGAATATTTCTAGAAAATCAAATAATAGCAATATTCTTAATTTACTTATAATTACTATTCTGATCAAGACAGTCGAGACTTCTCTTAGTTATTTCTTGGTTATAAAATATCTATTAACAAAAATATTCTGAAACACCTTAAAGAAAATAATAATAATATAATATTTACAAAACATAAGTGTTTAAGACACCAAAGGCAATATAACTCTATACTTATTACGAATCCAATAAACCAACAGATATTTAGAATATCCTTAAAGTATTAATGATATTCAGAGATATATTAAGGCGTAAATCAATATATATACATATTTCACCAAATTTAAAGATATCCTGAAATATCCTTAAAGATAACTAAAAGCCAAGAGATTAACTATTATATAAAGTCAGTATATTAGGCTTCTCCATGTAAACACATGGTCCCTCCACCCAATATACTAAGATTGTCAAACAAGAAACTAAGGATACTTTGGGCTTCGCAATGTAAACACATGGTCCCTCCTCCTAAAATCCTGAAATTGTCTGCCCGTATTGGGACTTTCCACCACAACACTGTTTATAAACAAAACATCATAAAAAGAGCCACAAATATGATGGGCTCAGACCTTACTAACTCTGTCTTCATCGCCCATCACCACCTGCACCAGCACCCATATCCTCGCCCTATGCCGCTTTGCTCGTCTCTACCACACTAGCCGTTTTCACCACCGCGTCAGAAGCCTCTGCCACATCCCCAGTCAAGTTGGTCAGGATCTTGGCCCAGTCAGCAAGATCTATCCCCCATAAATCCGCTCCCTCCTGCTTGGACTTCTCCGCAATCTGGATTTTTGCTTTAAGGATAGCAATGGCAGCTGACCTCTTGGTGCCCTCAATAATATCCTTAACTTTCAGCTTGTGGGCGGCATCATTATCCTTGACCAGCTTCTTTAATTTTTGGGCCTCTTTCTCGTAGTGACCAGCTTTGGCAACATCAATCTACTTTTGATCTTCTAGATCTTCAATTTGTTTCTCAAAAGCTTCCTTATCACCAGCAATCTTAAGGATAACCTGCAAAAATAAGAATACTTCAGGATATGGCCAAAATATGAAAAAGAAAATTCGAAAGGCAAACTTTTGAAGAAGATCAGTAGCAGCGAAATCTGGGATATCATCCACATTAATAGGCTCTAAGCCTTTACACGTTTTGGAGGCTTTGGTTGAGCGGGTATGCATGATCCTCGCCTTGGGAGCAACGGGGCTGGCCTTCTCTTTCTTAATGGTGAGAAAACCACTAAGATCCTCAAGATCAAAGGCACACTAGTAACATCAGTGCCGGAAGCGTTACAGGAACAGTGATCGCAACAGTAACTTGCACCGTGACTCAGGTACAAACTACGTGAACTATGTATATGCTATTGACAATTGATGCTTGACACTAAACTATTATGCTATTGTTCTGAAATCTGATTTAAACCTCATGGTTTAACAGTCAGAAACATTTCAGACAACATTGAACTAACACACAAATGCTTGATGTAATGCTATTTTGTATAAACGTAGGGGAGGTTAAACAGAACAAAACTATAACGGTTGTTGTTACAGGATGCTAAGTGACAAATTATTCGTATAGGTGACGACCTGAACGAATAAATCTAAAACTTTAATGTTCTGAAATGATGACTGAAAAGTAGAAAACAAGAATAAGAAAGTGAAACCAATGTCGTGTTCGTTCAATTGACGATTCGAACGAATACGCGCGAAGGTGACACGATCTGACGAAACGAAAACGAACAACGAAACGATCGATAATAATTTGAGAAAAGTTGAATATTTAATATTTATTAGGAATCACAATCTTTTAGAAATTAAAAATAAATTCATTTTAATTAAAATACATAGAATACGCGCAATGGTGAAACGCGTAAAATAATCGATCTCGATAAAATAATTCAAGAAAAATAATTATAAAAGATTTACTAGAAATAACCACCTTTAATATAATTCAAATAAACTCTTTTTATTTAAAATACATAAAACTTGCGTAACGATTCGGAAACGCAACGGAGACGGAAAAACGAGCAACCGAAACGAACTCCAACACGCACGAGGTATTTATACCCTAAATGAACTCATTTCGTCATTTATTACACACTCTCTCTCTAAACTCTCCCAACCCGTCATCCTCTCTCTCTCTCTAAAGTTTACACCTTCAAACCTCCATAACTTGCTTATTTGGTGGTGAAATCACGAGTTCCTGGTGTCTACACGTAGCTACGATCGTCCACTACAAGAAAGTACAACTGATCGGAGAAGTGGTCCAGCCGAAATTAAGATAAAGAAGCTTCAAGGTTCGAAAATTTAGGGTTTTCATTCTTGTATTGTTTCACAAACCTTTATTCGGTTTTATATGCACTCTCATGAACTTGACACCTTCGAAAATCCTTATTTTGCATAACACCATTGTATAAACAGCCTTAGAACAGGTAATGGTTGATGAAGATGATGAAGACGAATGCGCAGGTTCGTGGGATCACAGGTGGTCAAACCTATGTTCCCTGGCCGAACCTCCCGCATCACAGAACCTTCTGCTTACCACTAACCCTTGGCCGAACCTCCTAAGCTACGAACCTGAAATCTTTGATGAGCGAACCTTGAGGGCCGAACCTGTGAAGCTTGGCCAGTCGAACCTTTCCTGAGAAGCGAACCTGCATGCGAGTCCCAAACCCTACCCGGCCGAACCTATGCGTAGCATACCACCAGCCAAACCTTGCATGTTCACGAACCTTGCATGCATGGCAAACCTCCATTGCCACGAACCTTGGGGGATACCACGAACCTTGACCGGCTAAATCTCAAACCTTGCGAACCTATTTGCGGCGAACCCCTTGAGCTCAACGAACCTATGAGAGGCGAACCTAGTGTAACAACCAAAAATTTAGCAACCTAAAAATAAACGTGCGACTGTTGATGTTTGAAGAATTACATTATCAAAGAAATAAGCACATTTGATCGTGCTTGAAATCCACGTTAAATTGACAAACAAAATTATTATAGGGTGATAGTATGCGAGAAATGGTGAACATGGGAGCAAACCGTGCGCGAAACGGAGTTACGGATTGCCCGGAATCGCGAAACGAAGATAAAATCGAAAAATGGACGAAAAGGGCCTGGGGCGGTACGCCCCGAGCCAGATGCTGACATGGGGCGGTGCGCCCGGTACACGCAAAAACGATCTGGAACCCCTACTCCCGCGCGGTACGCCCCAGCTCAAGGCTTGGTCTAGGGCGATGCGCCTGACGTCAGCAAATCGCATGATTGGCTTAAAAAGTCAGATTTCATCTAGAATCTCAAATTCTTATCTTCTGTTCGAAGCTCCAGCCACCACACACGAAAAATCACTTCCCAATCCATCAAACCTTCAATTTTAAAGCCTTTTGATCATGTGGATCGCGCCAAGGAACGTTTCTGCAAGTCTGGATCGTTATTTTACAAGCAGAACTCCGTCTGGCTAGGTAATGGTTCATTTTAACCTTCTAGATTGATAATGATTGATTAAATCTTGTCTTTGAACGTAATGATATAGTTAGGGTTGTTGATTATTGCCTAGATAATGGCTAGGATTGATTATAAACGAAGAACTCGAACTGTTAACGGGTAAATCCTTGTTTTGATCCATTGTAATGCCTGGTTTGCATGGAATCATAACAGTGGTTTAAATGATTTAAACCATGTTATGCATGAATGATGTATGTAAAGAAGTCTTGTACCGGTATGAGCCGTCAACTTCGGTTGATGGTTAAAGAGTCCTGTGGAAAAACAGGCCTGGCGACTGTGTGTTTCCAGTTGAGGAAGTCTTATACTTGTATGAGCCTGTCAACTTCAGGTTGGCAGTTAAGGTGTCTAGTATTTATACAAGCCTGTCGACTTCAGGTCGTCAGTTGAGGTGTCTTGTGCTGCACAAGCCTGTTGACTTCGGGTCATCAGTTGAGGCTAAATTTTGTTCACAGTATGATTAATGTTATGATGATATGTATGTTAAAGCCTGTTGACTTCGGTCAGCAGTGAAGGCTAAAGTTTTATGCACATTATGATTGAGTCTGTTGACTTAGGTCAGCAGTGAAAGCTAAAGGTTATGCACAATATGATTGACGTTATGATGTCATGTATGTTATGTATATGAAATATGTTATGCTATATAAAGATATGAATGGTTAAAGATTTTTATAAAAATTTAACTTAGAACTCACCAGCGAAAGCTGACTTGTTTTAGCATGCATGTCAGGTTGAGCAAGTTATGATAAGGATATGATGGCCGTGGCATGGCATGAGGACTACCTATTCAAGAGCTGGCATTCTTGTTAAGAATAAATGTTATGTAATGATTTCCGCTGCCATAGTATACAAATATTGTACGGTTTAAGAGCTGTGCTTTTGATGTTTAACCAACCGAGGGACTCCCGGGAAACGGGGCCTCTCACCTAGCCAGGGACAAACCTTAACTGAACGAACCAGAAGGTTCGCTGGAGCCATAGCAAAGCCGAACCCTAACCACTGAATCAATAGGTTCGCGGGAAATCTATTTGGCCAACCAAAGAAGCCGACCCAAATTCTTAACCATCCGGCCCACATCCTCATGTGACTCTAGAAACCATGCGGCCTATGTTAATGCTTTGGGTCCACTCCATTAGGCCCAACACGACTGTTTTAAACACACAACCCTTTCGGCCCAATCAATTGGCCCAAACTCTTACCTCGGGTCACAAATTGATTTTGTTAGGCCCAATCCATCATTCGGCCCATGTGCTTAAATACATAAACCGACACTTAAAGTAATGGATTAGGATTAACATGCATGGAAATCTATGGTTATTACTACAAAGGTGATGAAAGGTTTGGGTCTAATATAGTTCACAACCTTAAAATGTTAAGAGATACAAAGTTTGTTGCTTAGTGATGATATTAATGCAAATGAACAAGAAAGCTAACATTAACCTAATTGGGCTAAGTGTCACTAAAATCTATAGCAAGTAACTTAGGGCCGAATGAAGAACGAGACTTACAAGTGTTAGCCAACTCTAGGGCTAACACATATACGCACACTAATCACTACGATGTATACTTATAAGTTACAACAATATGAAATCAATACAGGATCATAAATACTACCACAAACACAACAACGAGCGCGCGCAGTCTTGTTTTTACTTAGTCAACCATTTCAACAACAAGGTGAGTTCATTTGTCCCTTTTTCAAACATAATTGTTCTACCTCGAGACTGAGAAGCATGATATACATTTTAAACAAGTATTGAAATGTTTTATAAATGCTCTTACACTTATTCATAACTCAAATACTAATGCTTATGCTTGTTACACTTGTTTTGAAAACTAGAAGCTAAAACTTTGACATAAATGCTAATGCTACATGCTACATGCTCAAACTATGTGCTCATGCTATGAAATTTATGCTCAAACTACATGCTATTGCTAATGCTATAAGCTACATGCTAAACTAAAAGCTAATACTACATGCTAATGCTACAAGCTACATGTTGAACCATATGCTAATGTGAAGGTGATGAACTATATGCTCAAACTATATGCTAATACTATATGCTAAATGCTAAAAGCTATGGTTATATGCTGAATGCTAAGCTTGTATCTATGCATGAGATACGTAAATGCCAAACTATGCTATTGCAAGCTGGTATTCATGCATGTGATACGTGTAAGCTAAACTATACGAATGCAAAGCTTTTATCTATATATGGGATACGTAAATGCCAAACTATCCTAGAGCAAGGCTTGTATCTGCATAAATGAGATATGTGAATGCTAAACTATGTGTGTGCACAGCTTGTGTCTATATATGAGATACGTAAATGCCAAACTATGCTAGAGCAAGGCTTGTATCTACATATATGAGATACGTAAACGCTAAACTATTCTGATGCTAAGCTAAAATCAATTCATGAGATACATAATGGCTAAACTATGCTAGAGCAAAGCTTGTATCTAGTCGTGGGCTACGTAAATGCTAAACTATGCTAGAGCAAAGCTTGTACCCATGCATGAGATTGATGGAAGCTAAACTATGAATTGTGAAACTATTATTCTTGTACAACATACTTTAAAGCTAACCTATGTGAATGCTATAAACTTGTAAACTTTTAACAGTATGGAAAAGCTATGATGAAGACGGGATTGGGTTGGAGGTAAAACGCTTAATTTTCATTAACAACAGTTTCATATGTGGATTAGTATGTGGTGGGATGGCGTTTGGGCGGGTTGTAGGCTCGACCCTTTCGTATGCCCTCTATATAAGCATACCGATTTGGATATTACATGTGATGTTAATGAGGTTAAGGTTGTTGCCGAAAGAGGTTTGCTAAAGCTATTTTCAACAATTAAACTATATGAACTCACCAACCATTATGTTGAATTTGTTTTCTTACATGCTTTCTCAGGTGACGTACAGGAGTAAGCTAGGGCTCAGGATTGCATGCTAGGATGCCCAGTTAGAGGACCTAGTAGACTTTTGGAAAGCACATATTTTGTTATTGATGCGAGTCACTTTTGATATCTTGTACAGATACAAGATAGAAACAATTGATTCTTTTGATAGGTTTACTTGGTTAAATTATCAAACATTGATATTGTAATTTAGCTTTGTAATCCTAGTTTAATGCTTTATTGTGCTTTAGTTATTCTCAATGTTGATGCTATGTAAACAATCTGATCATCCCGATTATCACTCACGATATCGCACCCCGGGAACCTTCCGCCCGGCGGGGAAGTCGATCCGTCCCGCCAGCTCGGGGTGTGACAACACTCTAAAAAAACAGAAAATAAAATAAGAACCATAAAATAAATCAACACCAACAAACCTAAGTAAATGAAATATGAAAAACCTGATGTCATTTGGGCTTGGGATTGTTAGGAAGATGTGCTCTAGTCTGGGGATATATTGGGGATATCGGCTCTCAATGATATTCCAACCTTCTTCTCCCTTTCCTCTATCTGCAACAGGGCGTGGACCTTCTATTCTGTATCTTCACTCTCTGTGAACAGCGATTCAAACTTCGATGATGAAAATAAATCACAAAAACAAATTAATCATCAAAAATTAATCTACACTAAAAATAAATAAACCTAGAAATCCTACCCTTTAACAATCAATTGATGGGAAGAGACCTCCCCCCAGGGTTAGAACTCCTTTTAACAAAGAAAAATTTATTCCTCCACTCTTCTTCATTCATAGTAATCCCATGAACCAAAATATGAGCATTACTTCTCTTTTGGAGTACAACCTATTAAGAGTAACAAGTAAATGCCAACCCATTGGCATCAGTTGGGGATAACAGAGACGGGTGATGCGAAAGAACTCAGAAATCAGAGGGGGAAAAGGAAAGGATAATCCCAAAGAAAAGGGTTACTCCAAAAAACAGACCCAAGAGGAGGAACTATAATCAGCTTTGAGGGCAGGATCAAAGCGACGAAATGTAGCCTCATCGGGAAATGCTTGAGATAACTGCATGGAATCAATGCGATCATCGTCGAAGATGCACACATTCTGCTCAGTATATGGCAGAATGTTTTGGTCAAGAAACTAGTCGGATTCAGATGAAGATGTTGACTTCGACATTTTATCAAACTAAAAAAGAAGAAAAACACAGGATAATAACCAGAGACTTACCGAAGAAGACGATCAAGAGAGATTTGTGATATGAAAGAAAGATATGTTATCATTATATGTAGAGAATTGACACCTACAGTAACCTCCTATCCCGGTTGTAACCGTCCAATTAATCTTCAAAACGTTCAATTTAAAATTCGAAATTCAAATTTTTACAGTTGTAAGACACTATCTATAAAAATTGGGGGCAATTGTTATGCGCTAAAAATTTTACACGGGATATTTCAAGATCAGGGATATTTGGGAATATTTAGGGATATTGTAACATCTGTGCCGGAATCGTTACCGGAACAGTAAACTGTACAGTAACCTGTACAGTAACTCAGGTGCAAACTAGGAGAAATACATAGAAGCTATTAACATACGATGATGAACATAAACTATTACACGATGTTTCTGAAATCCTGATTTAAATCTCATGGTTTAACCAGTCAAAAACACATCAAATAATCATGAATAGATGCAAACATGCTTGATTTTTGTATTATTAGGTTTAAACGTATGTGAGGATAAACAGAACAAAACAATAACAGTTGTTGTTACGGAAAGCTAGACTGACGAACTATTCGTATAGGTGACGATCTGTACGAATAGATCTGATAGTTTAACGATCTGAAACGATGATTTAAAAGTAGAAAACAAAAAAAAATCAAAAAGTGAAACGTACGATCGTGTTCGTACAGTTAGCGCTCTGTACGAAGACGCGCGTAAGTGACGTTTTCTGACGAAACGAAAACGAAGACGTTTTGAACGATAATAAATTTAAGGAAATATAATATTTCCTGTTTTACAATTTTGAAACTCATCAGAAGTAAATTAAAACGAAACTATTTTAATTAAAACGCGTAAAGTATAAAATACGCGAAAAGTTAACTAAACACGTAAAATAACAAATTACGGCAAATAATTCACGAAAATTTAATATTTAGTATTTATTAGGAATTACAACCTTTAAAATAATTTAAATTAAGTAATTACGCGCGTTACGAACCGGAACCGCAACGGAAACGAAAACCGAGCAACCGAAACAAACCCAAATACCCTCGGGGTATTTAAAGCCAAAAAAAATGACGCTTTCTCCTCATTTTTCTAGCCATTCTCTCTCTCTAGCTCTCACCCTCGTTCTCTCCCTCTCACTCTAAGATCTCATCTTCAACCTTCAAGATCGAGCTCAAATCTCAACGGAATCGCGAGTTCTTGGTGTCCACGCGTAGCTAGGAACGAGCTCTACCTAGAAGAACAACCGATCTGAGATTTTGTCCAGCCATTGTCGAGGTAAGAAGCATTGAACTTCACGAAAAATAGGGTTTTCTTCATCTTGTTCGACCAAGACTCATGACCGGAAAATAACTCTTACACGCACACGTATTACACCTATGATGGATGTTATTCGCGTCCCCATACCCTAGGAACACCCACACATCAGATTTGCAGGTTGATGATGATGATCCAGTGCACAGGTTCGTGGGTTCGTGGCTGGTCGGAGACTGCATCAGACGAACCCAAGCAGGTGTACGAACCCTCACAGGGCAACGAACCCCGGCGAACCCTACATGCACAAACAGCCAAATCTTTCAAACCCAATTGTGGCGAACCCTGGGAAGGAGCTACGAACCTTACTAGACCAGTTAGCCGAACGCATGCATGAGTGCATGGGCGAACCTATGCCGTACCCTCGAGTTAGACGAGCCCTTCGATTCCCATCATCTAGCCGAACCATGCAAGGGTGGCGAACCCACCCATCTAGCGAACCTACGTCTCATGCTCACGAAGCATACTGGTTATCATACTACGCGAACCCTAGCCTAACCTTGATGGGTGCCGAACCTTACTGCTTCCACACCCCACGAACCTATGGTAGTAGGGAAGCTTAGCTGAACCCCTCACATCATGAACGAACCATAGGGTTCGTTGGTACCATAGCTGGGCCGAACCTTAGCTGCGTGAACCAATAGGTTCGCTGGTCATAATACCCTGAAGGTGATAAATCCATACCGATTGAATAAGACCCATCTGCTCATCCTACTTCGTTTGAATTATAAAAATTCGGCCCCTTGGAAGTTGGTCTAAACAGCAAGTTCCTAGCCCATCTATTAGGCCCATAACACACATAATTCAAATCAAATAGATGGGCCCAAACTGATATGCCAACCCACTCTCTATTTCGGCCCAACATTCATCAGGCCCATGAATAACTCGGGCCATGACATTCCTTGTTACGGTCCACACCACTTATGTGACCCAAATAACCTTTGGCCCAATCACTTACCCAATCCAAGACCCAAACCAATTGGCCTAAACTCCTTAGTGAGGCCCATCTTTTATTCGGCCCAATGGGTTGGCCCAATAGCCTATGAAATTGACTCATCACACATCCTTTGACCCATGGGATTTATTCGGCTCATACATAACCTTAAATGACCATGATTTCTTAAGTCAGCCCATGAACAATTATAAGCTTATTAAACTCATTAGGCCCATTAGATGGAAGTTTAGCTATAATGAATGAATTGATTCAAAATATCATAACCGGCGTGGTGGTCTTGGAGTACTACTACAAAGGTGGCAACATTTTCATGGTCATTTAAACATAACACTTACCAATTACTTTTAAAGAATGAAGTGGCGATGAGTGTAACATGAGGATATATAACATCATGTACTAAACATTTACTATAAATGGTTACACATTAGTAAAATCCAAGAACAATGAATAAGGGTCGAATGATTAACGAGACTTATGTGCATTAGCCCACTCTAGGGCTAACACTAACGTTCACACGTATATGAATCATTACAACACGAACTTACAAGCTACAAATACTATGAAATTAATACAGGATTGTGAACATTATAACAAGTACAGACAAAGAGTGCGCGTATTCTTGTTTGCTAAGTCAACCACTTCAAACACCAGGTGAGTTCATCTGTCCCTTTTCAAACATTTTGTTTTACTTCGGGACTGAGAAGCATGTTAAACAATTATTGAAACGTTTAATAAATGCTTTTACACATATTTACAATGCTTATACAAATGCTTTAAATTGAAATGCTTGGGTGGGAAACCAAAGACTAAGGCTATAGTGTAAATAGCAAATGCTATTTACTTTATACTTATTTACTTTATACGAACACTTTGTGATCAAACGGGGAACTAGTATACTTTGAGAAACTATAAACTTGATACTTATACTATAAACAAGAAGTCTAAACTACATACTTGAGGCTTACAATATAGACTTGAAGCCTAAATCTTATGCTAAACGTTTATGATATCAACTTAATACTTAAACTTTGAGTTAAATATTTATGCTATAAGCTATGTACTTAATCTACAAAATCGAGGTTTTATTTATAAACTTTATGTTTAACTACATACTCGATGTTAAAACTTTGGAAATGCTTATATTAAACACTAATACTTTATATAATGATTTCAGAAAGTAAATTTTCTATACTTTTAGTTAAGTGTTAAACTGTTTTAACACTTACAATTACTTACTTAAACATAACTTGAAAACTTATATGCTTGGAAATACTTATATGGGTGAGATGCTTGAAACACTTGGATGCTTTATAAACTTGAAATACTTAAAAACACGTGTATACTTGTTATACTTAGAATACTTGAAACACGTGAATGCTTGATACATTTGGGATACTTGAATACTTGAATGCGTGATATACTTGGGATACATGAACACTTGGAATGCTTGATAAATTGGGATGCTTGAACACTTGAATGCTTGAAACATTGGATGCTTAAACAAAAGACTGATTGACCGCCGCGTGTGGACCTGTGTGTCAACTCCTACTAGTCATCAGTGAAACTATGTGAATGCTTGAGACTTGTATGCATAAACTTTTGGACATTGTAAGACAGACTGTTGGCCGCCGCGTGTTGACCTGTGTGTCAACCCCTACTAGTCATCAGTGTTCTTCTTTGTCAGAGTCATGTAAGACAGACTGATTGGCCACCGCGTGTTGACCGGTGTGTCAACCCCTACTAGTCATTCAGTGTTCTTCTTGATTCATCCATGGTTATGACAAGTGACTAGAATGATTGGGTTCTTCTAGTTGACTTTGTGTTAACTTGAAGGTTCCTTTATCAGAACATGTCACAAGTCATATTTAGGATCATTGTGGATGGATGTTGAATTCCTAAAGGTTTTCAACTGTTCATGATGGTGCCTCTTAAACATGATACTTATACGTTGTGGAATCAATAGTGTGGAGTGAAACGCTTAATTATCATTAATAACAATATGTTAAGCAGCCCGGTATGTGGTGGGTCGGTGGCTGGGGCTTGTCCCCTACATATGCCCTATACATAAGCATACTTGGTTAGATAGCATAGGTGGTTGTTAGTGAGGTTAAGGTTGTCATTTCGGGGGAAACAAAGTAAACATGGGCAAGGAAAACAAAATGCTTAGAATCATATGTCATGGAATCAAAGTAGTGGAATGAAATGCTTAATTATCATTAATAACAATATGTTAAGCAGCCCGGTATGTGGTGGGACGGTGGCTGGGGCTTGTCCCCTACATATGCCCTATATATAAGCATACTTGGTTGGATAGCATAGGTGGTTGTTAGTGAGGTTAAGGTTGTCAATTGGGGAAATCAAGGTAAACAAGTACAGGGTAATCAAATTCATAAAATCAAACATACGGAATCAAACAAAGAATCAAACATATGAAATCAAACATTGGAATCAAACATATGGAATCAAACATTGAAATCAAACATTTGGAATCAAACATTTTGGGAATCAAACAGGTAGGATGAGACGCTTAATTATCATCAGGAACAATATATCATGTGGTTCAGTATATGGTGGGACGGTGGCTGGGGCTTGTCCCCTACATATGCCCTATATATAAGCATACTGAACCAGATGGTATAGGTGGTTAATGGTGAGGTTAAGGTTTTCATTCGAAGGATTTATCAAACTATTTTTTTGCATAAAAACTATATGAACTCACCAACCATTGTGTTGACTTTGTTTTCTTACATGCTTTCTCAGGTGACGCACAGGATTAAGCTAATATTCAGGATTTGCATACTAGGATGACCAGACATAGATCCTAGTTGACTTTTGAAGAAGCACATCTTGAGATCAATACGAATCTCTTTTGATATCTTGTACAAATACAAGATAGATATATTTGATTCTTTTGGATAGGTTTACTTAGTTAAATTACTAAACATTGACTTTGTATTTTAACTTTGTAATCCTAGTTTATATTTTATTGTGCTTAATTATTCTTAACATTGATGCTATGTAAACAATCTGATCATCACGATTATCATTCACGATATCGCGCTCCGAGAACCTTCCGTCCGACGGAGACTTCGATCCAACCCCGCCGGCTCGGGGTGTGACAGATTGGTATCAGAGCTCAAGGTTATAGAGAATAATAGGTCACATACTTAAACGGTTTGACCTAGACTATAACTTAGGGACCCTCATGTAGAGAACATAAGACTTAAGTTTGCATTGTGTCTTCTACATTCGATCACTACTCTAACCAATATCTTTGGTTACGATCAGAATGCAGCCTAGAAGACAACCGACCCCGGTACCTACACCACAGACTTCTGCACCTCACTCATCGACACCATCACCGCCAGATTCACCACCGCTGCCCCCTCCTCCACATAGTCCTCCTCTGAATCCGAATGCAGCTTTAGTTCTGGACCCTGCTACAGTTGCCTTGGCAACATTACTGAGTAGCCAGTTGACTAACCAGATGAAGGATATTATTCCGGAGATGATCAACAGGATTCGAGACCACGGTAACAACTCCGAGCGTACTACGGGGGGAAACTAGTGGAAACACCGGCGCTAAATCAGACTGTTCATACAAATCATTCGTAGGATGCAAACCGCCAAGCTTTAGCGGTGTTGAAGGATCCGTTGGACTGATCCAATGGCTAGAGAAGATGGAAAATACGTTGGACCTAAACAGTTGTCTGGAAAGACATAAGGTTCGCTATGCTGCGGGATCTTTCAGTAATCGTGCCCTAACTTGGTGGAACTCACAGATAAACGCTCGAGGTAGGGATGAAGCACTAGCCATGCCTTGGGCAGAATTCAAAACCCTCTTGAGGAATGAGTTCTGTCCTAAGCACGAACTACAGAACTTGGAAGTTGAACTCTCAAATCATGTGATGAAAGGAGCTGATCACATGACATACACTACTCGCTATCATGAATTGGTAGCCTTGTGCCTGAGATGGTGCCAACACTGGAAAAGCGAATTGATCGATATGTAGGAGGATTACCATCCTGCATTCAGGGCATTGTACTTGCTGCAAACCCTGCAACTTTAGAGTCTGCTATCTCCTTGTCAGCTAAACTTACTGATGTGATGGTGAAGTCCGGAGAACTGAAAGATGATTCGGACAAGACTAAGGAGAAACAACCAAAGAAGAAACAAAAGGCCATCCAACAATACGCGATGCCCACACCACTCAATCAAGTTGCTGCAGTATCTACTAAAGCTGCACGCAAACCTTACACTGGTGTACATCCTCAATGTGCACAATGTCAGTTTCATCATGCTGACACTATGCCGTGTAGGCAGTGTACCAACTGTGGCCGAAAAGGCCATATAGCTCAACACTGTCGAACTTCACCGACTCCGGCTGTGAACAATGCTACTAAGGCAAAACCACCACCACAAAACCTTGGCAACAACAACAACAACAATCAGGGATGCTTTAACTGTGGAGAACTAGATCATTTCTCTAGGAACTGACCAAAGAGGGCACAACCGGGAGATCAAGTACCGAGGGGAAGAGCCTTCATGATAGGAGCCCCTGCTGCACACCAAGACCCGGAAACGGGTACTGGTATGTGACACCTCTTTAACTCATAAGATTTCATTTTATTTTGATACTAGTATGAATAAGAAACTTATCTTATTCTTATTAAGTATAACCACATACGTATTCCATGAGAACTTAAGAACTCTTTTATTGCGTATAAACAATGAAAGAATCCTTAGTTAATGCACAGAACATACACAGGAAACCACCACTAACACTAAGGTTGTGTAACAATTGATGCTTATTGCATGAGTTAGTTTTGAACAATAAAGTGTTAGAATCATACAGAGACTTAGCAAGCCGTAACAGTAAGACAACTATGAGCAATAAGATTAGCAGAACTGTGAGGACATACATAAAGATCCCAAACGTGACCCAGAGTTTATTTGGGAGCGTAGGGACATCACTTCAAACAAAGGTTTCCCATTTGTTACAAGGAAAGTTGTACCCGATAATAACTTTTAAATTTCGGGACGAAATTTCTTTAACAAGGGGAGACTGTAACATCTGTGCCGGAATCATTACCGAAACAGTAAACTGTACAGTAACCTGTACAGTAACTCAGGTGCAAACTAGAAGAAATACATAGAAGCTATTAACATTCGATGATGAACATAAACTATTACACGATGTTTCTGAAATCCTGATTTAAATCTCATGGTTTAAACAGTCAGAAACACATCAGATAATCATGAATAGATGCAAACATGCTTGATTTTTGTATTATTAGGTTTAAACGTATGTGAGGATAAACAGAACAAAACAATAACAGTTGTTGTTACGGAAAGCTAGACTGACGAACTATTCGTATAGGTGACGATCTGTACGAATAAATCTGATAGTTTAACGATCTGAAACAATGATTTAAAAGTAGAAAACAAAAAAAAATCAGAAAGTGAAACGTACGATCGTGTTCGTACAGTTAGCGCTCTGTACGAAGACGCGCGTAAGTGACGTTTTCTGACGAAACGAAAACAAAGACGTTTCGAACGATAATAAATTTAAGGAAATATAATATTTCCTGTTTTACAATTTTGAAACTCATCAGAAGTAAATTAAAACGAAACTATTTTAATTAAAACATGTAAAGTATAAAATACGCGAAAAGTTAACTAAACACGTAAAATAACAAATTACGGCAAATAATTCAAGAAAATTAAATATTTAGTATTTATTAGGAATTACAACCTTTAAAATAATTTAAATTAAGTAATTACGCGCGTTACGAACCGGAACCGCAACGGAAACGAAAACCGAGCAACCGAAACAAACCCAAATACCCTCGGGGTATTTAAAGCCAAAAAAATGAGGCTTTCTCCTCATTTTTCCAGCCATTCTCTCTCTCTAGCTCTCACCCTCGTTCTCTCTCTCTCTCTCTCACTCTAAGATCTCATCTTCAACCTTCAAGATCGAGCTCAATCTCAACGGAATCGCGAGTTCTTGGTGTCCACGCGTAGCTAGGAACGAGCTCTACCTAGAAGAACAACCGATCTGAGATTTTGTCCAGCCATTGTCGAGGTAAGAAGCATTGAACTTCACGAAAAATAGGGTTTTCTTCATCTTGTTCGACCAAGACTCATGACCGGAAAATAACTCTTACACGCACACGTATTACACCTTTGATGGCTGTTATTAGCGTCCCCATACCCTAGGAACACCCACACATCAGATTTGATGATGATCCAGTGCACAGGTTCGTGGGTTCGTGGCTGGTCGGAGACTGCATCAGACGAACCCAAGCAGGTGCACGAACCCTCACTGGGCAACGAACCCCGGCGAACCCTACATGCACAAACAGTCGAATCTTTCAAACCCAATTGTGGCGAACCTGGGAAGGAGCTACGAACCTTACTAGACCAGTTAGCCGAACCCATGCATGAGTGCATGGGCGAACCTATGCCGAACCCTCGAGTTGGACGAGCCCTTCGATTCCCATCATCTAGCCGAACCATGCAAGGGTGGCGAACCCACCCATCTGGCGAACCTACGTCTCATGCTCACGAACCATACTGGTTATCATACTACGCGAACCCTAGCCTAACCTTGATGGACGCCGAACCTTACTGCTTCCACACCCCACGAACCTATGGTAGTAGGGAAGCTTAGCCGAACCCCTCACATCATGAACGAACCATAGGGTTCGTTGGTACCATAGCTGGGCCGAACCTTAGCTGCGTGAACCAATAGGTTCGCTGGTCATAATACCCTGAAGGTGATAAACCCATACCGATTGAATAAGATCCATCTGCTCATCCTACTTCGTTTGAATTATAAAAATTCGGCCCCTTGGAAGTTGGTCTAAACAGCAAGTTCCTAGCCCATCTATTAGGCCCATAACACACATAATTCAAACCAAATAGATGGGCCCAAACTGATGTGCCAACCCACTCTCTATTTCGGCCCAACATTCATCAGGCCCATGAATAACTCGGGCCATGACATTCCTTGTTACGGTCCACACCACTTATGTGACCCAAATAACCTTCGGCCCAATCACTTACCCAATCCAAGACCCAAACCAATTGGCCTAAACTCCTTAGTGAGGCCCATATTTTATTCGGCCCAATGGGTTGGCCCAATAGCCTATGAAATTGACTCATCACACATCCTTTGACCCATGGGATTTATTCGGCTCATACATAACCTTAAACGACCATGATTTCTTAAGCCGGCCCATGAACAATTATATGCTTATTAAACTCATTCGGCCCATTAGATGGAAGTTTAGCTATATTGAATGAATTGATTCAAAATATCATAACCGGCGTGGTGGTCTTGGAGTACTACTACAAAGGTGGCAACATTTTCATGGTCATTTAAACATAACACTTACCAATTACTTTTAAAGAATAAAGTGGCGATGAGTGTAACATGAGGATATATAACATCATGTACTAAACATTTACTTTAAATGGTTACACATTAGTAAAATCCAAGAACAATGAATAAGGGCCGAATGATTAACGAGACTTATGTGCATTAGCCCACTCTAGGGCTAACACTAACGTTCACACGTATATGAATCATTACAACACGAACTTAGAAGCTACAAATACTATGAAATTAATACAGGAATGTGAACATTATAACAAGTACAGACAAAGAGCGTGCGTATTCTTGTTTGCTTAGTCAACCACTTCAAACACCAGGTGAGTTCATCTGTCCCTTTTCAAACCTTTTGTTTTACTTCGAGACTGAGAAGCATGTTAAACAATTATTGAAACGTTTATTAAATGCTTTTACACATATTTACAATGCTTATACAAATGCTTTAAATTGAAATGCTTGGGTGGGAAACCAAAGACTAAGGCTATAGTGTAAATAGCAAATGCTATTTACTTTATACTTATTTACTTTATACGAACACTTTGTGATCAAACGGGGAACTAGTATACTTTGAGAAACTATAAACTTGATACTTATACTATAAACAAGAAGTCTAAACTACATACTTGAGGCTTACAATATAGACTTGAAGCCTAAATCTTATGCTAAACGTTTATGATATCAACTTAATACTTAAACTTTCTGTGTACTTAATCTACAAAATCGAGGTTTTACTTATAAACTTTATGTTTAACTATATACTCGATGTTAAAACTTTGGAAATGCTTATATTAAACACTAATACTTTATATAATGATTTCAGAAAGTTAATTTTCTATACTTTTAGTTAAGTGTTAAACTGTTTTAACACTTACAATTACTTACTTAAACATAACTTGAAAACTTATATGCTTGGAAATACTTATATGGGTGAGATGCTTGAAACACTTGGATGCTTTATACACTTGAAATACTTAAAAACACGTGAATACTTGTTATACTTAGAATACTTGAAACACGTGAATGCTTGATACATTTGGGATACTTGAATACTTGAATGCGTGATATACTTGGGATACATGAACACTTGGAATGCTTGATACATTGGGATGCTTGAACACTTGAATGCTTGAAACATTGGATGCTTAAACAAAAGACTGATTGACCGCCGCGTGTGGACCTGTGTGTTAACTCCTACTAGTCATCAGTGAAACTATGTGAATGCTTGAGACTTGTATGCATAAACTTTTGGACATTGTAAGACAGACTGTTGGCCGCCGCGTGTTGACCTGTGTGTCAACCCCTACTAGTCATCAGTGTTCTTTTTTGTCAGAGTCATGTAAGACAGACTGATTGGCCGCCGCGTGTTGACCGGTGTATCAACCCCTACTAGTCATTCAGTGTTCTTCTTGATTCATCCATGGTTATGACAAGTGACTAGAATGATTGGGTTCTTCTAGTTGACTTTGTGTTAACTTGAAGGTTCCTTTATCAGAACATGTCACAAGTCATATTTAGGATCATTGTGGATGGATGTTGAATTCCTAAAGGTTTTCAACTGTTCATGATGGTGCCTCTTAAACATGATACTTATACGTTGTGGAATCAATAGTGTGGAGTGAAACGCTTAATTATCATTAATAACAATATGTTAAGCAGCCTGGTATGTGGTGGGTCGGTGGCTGGGGCTTGTCCTCTACATATGCCCTATACATAAGCATACCTGGTTGGATAGCATAGGTGGTTGTTAGTGAGGTTAAGGTTGTCATTTCGGGGGAAACAAAGTAAACATGGGCAAGGAAAACAAAATGCTTAGAATCATATGTCATGGAATCAAAGTAGTGGAATGAAATGCTTAATTATCATTAATAACAATATGTTAAGCAGCCCGGTATGTGGTGGGACGTTGGCTGGGGCTTGTCCCCTACATATGCCCTATATATAAGCATACTTGGTTGGATAGCATAGGTGGTTGTTAGTGAGGTTAAGGTTGTCATTTGGGGAAATCAAGGTAAACAAGTACAGGGTAATCAAATTCATAAAATCAAACATACGGAATCAAACAAAGAATCAAACATATGAAATCAAACATTGGAATCAAACATATGGAATCAAACATTGAAATCAAACATTTGGAATCAAACATTTTGGGAATCAAACAGGTAGGATGAGACGCTTAATTATCATCAGGAACAATATATCATGTGGTTCAGTATGTGGTGGGACGGTGGCTGGGGCTTGTCCCCTACATATGCCCTATATATAAGCATACTGAACCAGATGGTATAGGTGGTTAATGGTGAGGTTAAGGTTTTCATTCGAAGGATTTATCAAACTATTTTTTTGCATAAAAACTATATGAACTCACCAACCATTGTGTTGACTTTGTTTTCTTACATGCTTTCTCAGGTGACGCATAGGATTAAGCTAATATTCAGGATTTGCATACTAGGATGACCATACATAGATCCTAGTTGACTTTTGAAGAAGCACATCTTGAGATCAATACGAATCTCTTTTGATATCTTGTACAAATACAAGATAGATATATTTGATTCTTTTGGATAGGTTTACTTAGTTAAATTACTAAACATTGACTTTGTAATCCTTGTTTATATTTTATTGTGCTTAATTATTCTTAACATTGATGCTATGTAAACAATCTGATCATCATGATTATCATTCACGATATCGCGCTCCGAGAACCTTCCGCCCGACAGAGACTTCGATCCAACCCCGCCGGCTCGGGGTGTGACAGATATATTATCGACTAACCATTATCTCTCTTTATTCCTAATCTTGTTTGCGAGATATCAGGAAGTGACAGGTTGACATATGAATTAGCAATAATCACGGAATCGGACTCCAACTGACTAATCATGGAACACGGCAATAAGGAGAACTTCACACCATTATTTTGAACAAGTCTCCCATGTTTGGAAAGGTCCCGAGATATTCGCAACGGCTATGTGAACGTTGTTAATCTTTTTTTTGTAATTTCATTGTATATATTCCGAGGCAATTGATCGATATAGGACACATGAACCACACTGATAACCACAGAAGCTTACTTACACTATTAGCATCGATCATATTGCGCTTTTTCATTGTATTTTGCCCATTTTCTTATTAATAATTCTAGGCAGGGTGACTATTGCCACCTCCCGAGGTTTTTGTGCAGGAAATCCTAAGGGATTAAAGGCTTTTCCTCGTTTAAATCTCGAGTGTCTTGTTATTTTTCTGTTTTATATTCTGAAATATCCCTAGGGATCCTCAGGGATATTCTAATCACAGATTTGATACACTTAACATATTTGTTCGTAAAACACAATACCCCACTTTTCTAATTCAGTTTTACTAAGAATTAAGCTTGTTAATTTTACCCAAAACATATACGGGTAGTTTGATTTCTCCGACAGTGGCTTTAGCTTCCCCTCTAAATCCAACTAGAACCAATGACTTGTGTTATCTCAGATTAAGGAATATTCATCCTTTTAAGTGTTTCCAATTGGATGATATTCACTCAACTTCCTCCATCTATAAATATCCTGCGGACATAATGGTTAGCAACATATAAAGTAATTACTAACCCATCATGATGAGGATCCATAATGTTTTCCCAGTCTTGTTTCTCGATGTCCTTGTTGGTCTCTCTCCATGCTCCATTTTAGATTCTTTAGCATGTCTCCTGGCTGCAGAATAAGAGGTACCTTATATGTCAGACCCTTCAGAGATAAAATTATTTACCTTGGCATCCTTTGGTGGGGATGCAGCTCTCTTCAGGAATCCGTTGGGATCCTGCCTCCTTTCTTTTCTTTTGCCAAGTAGGTCCTTGAGATGGCCCCTTCTGAGTAGGTAACTTATTTCTTTTCTTAAGGCAATACAATCTCCTGTTACATGTACAAAGTCTTCATGGAATGCACACCACTTAGACTTGTCTTTTGCAGCAAATATCTTATCCTTAGGAGGCCATCTTGCTTTTTCTCCTAAATCTTGCATAGCACACATTAGTTCAGGAATATCGACAGAAAAACAGTAATCAGATATCCTGGGATATTCTTCTTTATCCTCATCGTTGTCCACATAATTAATCTTGTGATTATCGGACTTGTAGTAAGGTTTGGACTTGAAGGATTTTTTGGTGGGAGACTCCAGCTTCCTTTTGTTGTGATCATTAGGAGGTGTTGCAGTAATCCTTTTCTGAATCTCATTATCATCTTCCAACCTAATGAATCTTAATGCGCGGTTTCGGATTTCATCCATATTCCTGCAAGGATTCATAACCAAGTCATCAAAAAATGGTGAGTTTCTTTGTAATCCCATTTTAAATGCTTGAACAGCTGTAGTGATATCAAGGTTAGGGATATCCAAGGATTCTCTGCCAAACTTGTTGACATAAATCATTAGAGATTCATCAGGTCCCTGAGTTATCCTGTATAGATCACTAGTCAACCTCTCAAATGTCCTGCTGCAAGAAAACTAATTATTAAATAAGTTAATCAAATGAGCAAATGATGTAATCGAATAACGAGGAACATTAAGTAGCCACTTTAAGGTTGCTCCTGTTAATGTTGAACCAAATCCTTTGCATAAGCAAGCTTATTTCAGATGTAGAGGTATGGGATTGGTCTCCATTCTTTCCCTATACTGTGCCACATGTTCCTCAGGATCCGTGGTCCCATCATACAACTTCATGGTGGGAGTTTGGAATCGTTTCGGGATCTCAGCATCGCATATGGGTGGAGCAAATCTGGATATCCTGTGAGTAATCGTAGGAACTTCTGGGATAGGTTTCACTACTCTTGGAACGCTCGATATTATATCCTGAAGTTTCTATATTTCTTTAGCCACTTGGGGAGTTATTCTTGTTTCTTGAGAAGAACCAAGATTAGTAGTATCAATAGGAGAATAATTATAAGTGTTACCAGTGATGGGGGTTGGAAGCAAAGTTCTCGGAATGTGGATATTATCCCGAGATATCCCCAGATCTTGGGATCCTGATGAGATTTCGATGCTTGTTTGCATGGGAATAAAGTCTCCAAAATGATTCCTGGACATCCCCGATGTCCCAAAATTAAAGATCCTTGGAGCTAATGGAGTAGATTTTTCAAGTTGCTTATTCTTTTCAACTTTCAAATTCTCCATCTCCCTAAGAAATCTCTGGTTCATTCTTTGTTGATCCATCATTTTTTGTTGTACCTGTTGAGACATATTCAAAATCTCATGATTAGAAACAAGTACATGAGCAGTAGTAGTCATGTTGGTCAATGGAACACTTTCGGCTACAAATGTGGTCTTCTTTCTAGAATTTTTGGGCTTCTTGTAGGAGAATATAGGGATCTGCGAAGACACGTTAGTAGTAGCAGCAGAAACAACAGGTAATGCGGATGTTGCTCTCGGTTGTGAAGCCATTTTTCACTATATTCGTCGAGAAAATGCCTTTAAATAAAAATTTTGTTATAAAAAATACAAGTTTGCCCCACGGTGGGTGCCAAATTGTTTCGGGTAAAAATTAACAAACTTAATTTTTAACAAAACCGAATTAGAAAAGTAGGGTATTGTGTTTTACAATCAAAGATATCAATATGAAAAAGCCAAACAGATTTCTACGAGAAAAAAACCCTTAATCCCTTAGGATTGCCGGCATAAAAACCTCGGGAGGTTACAAATGTCACTCTGCCTAGTTTATTAATATGAAATCAACCAAATTACAAAGAAAGAGTGCAATATGATCGACGCTAGAAGTGTTAGTATTCTTGTATAGTTGCTAAGTGTGTTGTGTGTCCTTAATATCGATCAATACCTCGACATTTATACTAAAAAATTAAAAGGAACGGTCATAATAGTTGTTGCGGTTATTTCGGGATCTTTCCATTCGTGGATGACTTGTTCAAACTAGTGGAGCTGAGTTCTTGAGGCTTTTGTAGTCCATGATCTTTTATTTGGAAGGTTTGTTGACTTCTTCCGTGATTATAGCTTGGCAAGTTGATAACTTGTTAACCTACAATCTCGATAATCAAGTTAGGAATAAACAGAGATATTAGTCAATTGTAAATATATCCCTAAATATCCCTTATCCTGAAATACTCCGGGTAAATTTTCAGTACACAACAACAACAGCAACATGAAGCACCGAAAGGCTGCTTCGAATGCGGAAAGCTGGGGAATTTCAAGAAGGACTGCCCACACTTGAAAAACAACAACTCCAACAAGCCTAACAACAACAACAACAACGGGGACAACGGTCCGAGGGGACGAGCCTTCATGATCAGGGCAAAGGAAGCCAGAAGAGATCCCCACCTCGCAATAGGCACGTATCTCCTAAACGATCATCACGCTTCTGTATTGTTTGATACTGGAGCAGAAAAAAGAGTTTTATATTTAGTGAATTTAGTGAGATGCTTGCTATAACCCAACACCCTTAGAGGTTGAATACACTGTAGAGCTAGCTGATGCTAAGTTAATTGTAACTAGACACATCTTGAAAGGATACACCCTGAAAGGATACACCCTAGAGCTAGCAAACCACAAGTTTAAAATCGATCTTATGCCAGTCACGCTCGACAGTTTTGACGTCGTAGTAGGCATGGATTGGTTGTTTGAGAACCAATTTGAAATAAATTTCCATGACAAGATTGTGCGTATACCCCACCCTAGCGTGGAAATCTTAAACATCAAAGACGAAAGGAGCGACACTCCTTTGAACATCATCTCGTGCATAAAAGCTCACAAATGACTACAAAAGGGACACACAGCCATCTTGGCACTCATCGTTGAGAAAACCGAAGAGGAGAAGAAACTTGAAGAGATACCAGTTGTGTGCGACTATCTCGACGTATTTCCTAAGGATGTACCAGGACTTCCACCACCATGACAAGTGGAATTCCGCATAGACCTCGCACCAGGAGCAGCACCTATCGCACGAACACCCTATTGACTTGCACCTTCGGAGATGCAGGAACTGTCCAACCAACTTCAAGAATTTTTGGACAAGGGTTTCATTACACCGAGCTTCTCGCTGTGGGGAGGTCCTATCTTATTTGTAAAAAAAAAAGGATAGCACGTTTTGTATGTGCATCGACTACCGTGAGCTGAAGAAAGTGACGATCAAGAATCATTACCCCTACCTCACATTGACGATCTATTCGATCAATCAGCGAGGATCAGGTTACTAATCTAAGATCGATCTACGATCTGGGTACCATCAATTGAGGATTCAAGAGGAAGATATTCCTAAGACAACTTTTCGTACTCGGTATGGTCATTACGAGTTTTTGGTCATGACATTTGGTCTCACGAATGCACCTGCGGTGTTCATGGACCTCATGAACTGAGTGTGCAAACCCTACCTTGACAAGTTTATCATTGTTTTCATCAATAATATTCTCATCTACTCCAAAACCCAAGAAGAACACAAAGAACATCTTCAATTAGCTCTTTAACTCTTTCAAAAAGAGAAGTTGTATGCTAAACTCTCCAAATGTGATTTCTGGATCTGAGAGGTCCAATTATTGGGACACATTGTTAATGAGAAAGGAATACATGAGGATAAATCCAAGATAGAGGCCATCAAGAACTAGGAAGTACCAAACACCCCAACTGAGGTGCAACAATTCCTAGGCTTGGCACGTTATTATCACAGGGCTGGATGGTCTTTTTATACCCTAATTGTAATACGGTATGCGTGTGCTATCCTGATGAATATTATTAGAGAAAAGGTAATAGCGGGGTCGTAATTGTTGAACGGATTAGTATTTTATTGATAGAGTAGAAGCCGCATATTGCTTTGAAGCGGGTTAATCAAGTTACTTACCTTTAGTAGATCAGTCATCCAAGAATCAAATATCTGAGTTCTGGGTTTAGAAATAGGAGGTAGGATAGTTCCAATACGAATATGTAGACTAGCAGCTATCGCAGTTCGATGGAGCTATCTGAAGAGCATATGAAGACTTTGGAAATGGATTGCAGTGCGAGTTACCTTACGGTAAGGAAAGTGTTGTCTAGCGGGTCTCTTTTACCCGCTAAGCTTACATGTATAGGCAAGTTTTTAACTCACAAAGACAAGAAATATCTCTCGACTGACAAACAAGAAGCTGCATTTCAGCTTCTCAAACAAAAACTCTATAGTGCACATGTCTTATCCCTTCCTAAGGGAACGGACAATTTCATAGTATACAGTGATTCCTCGATATAAGGACTTGCTTGTGTGTTGATGCAACGAGAGAAGGTGATTGCATACGCCTCTCAACAACTAAAAGTCCACGAGAAGAACTACACCACCCATGACCTGGAACTACGAGCCATGGTATTCACACTCAAAATCTAGAGACACTACTTGTATGGTACAAAGTGTACCATATACACTAATCATAAGAGTCTCCAACATATATTCAAGCAGAAGGAGCTGAACATGCGACAGCGTCACTTGATTGAACTTTTAAATGACTACGAGTGTGCTATCAAGTATCACCCAGGGAAGTCAAACATAGTGGTCGACGCCCTAAGCCAGAAAAACACCTTAAAACGTAAGAGAGTACGAGTTTACAGCTTACAATCCATCCAAACCTCCTTGAGCAGATACATAATGCTCAAGTCGAAGCACTGAAGGATGAGAGCTAAGTAGCTGAATCATTGAGAGGAATGGAAAAGAAACTTGAAGTAAAAGTCGATGGCTTATACTATTTCATGGAACGCGTATGGGTTCCACATCATGGGAACTTACGAGACCTTGTGATGGATGAGGCTCATAAATCTCGATACTCTATTCACCCTGGATTAGATAAGATGTTTCATGATCTCAAGGTACTCTATTGGTGGCCAAACATGAAAGCCGACATTGCCACCTATGTGACCAATTGCTTGACTTGTGCCAAAGTCAATATTGAGTACCAGAAACCATCCAGATTACTAACACAACCAGAGATCCCCATGTTGAAGTGGGAACAGATTTCCATGGATTTCATTACCAAATTACCCGTTACTCCTAGTGGATGCAACATTATCTGGGTAATTGTGGATCGACTGACCAATTCATCACATTTCCTTGCGATCAGAGGAAATGAAGAGATGGAAAAGCTAGCCAGTCGATTGGTACACGTTTGGATATGAGTACAGCATACCACCATCAAATCGATGGCTAGAGCGAACTTACAATACAAACCCTTGAATACATGCTATGAGATTGTGTAATAAACTTCGGAAACAGTTAGGAAACTTATCTACCGTTGATGCAGTTTTCCTACAACAACAACTATCACACGAGCATCAAGGCAGCACCTTTTGAAGCACTCTATGGCAAGAAGTGCTGATCACCTATTTGCTGGGCGGAAGTGGATGACAGCTAACTCACTGGCCTGTAACTAGTACACGAAACTACAGAGAAAAACGTGCAAATCATAAACCACATGGCAACAACTAGTGTTCACCATAAGAGCTATGCCGACAAGCGACGTAATCCTTTAGAATTTCATGTAGGAGATAAAGTCCTTCTGAAAGTTTCACCGTGGAAAGGCGTAATTCAGTTTGGGAAATGAGGCAAACTAAACCCACGATATATTGGGCCGTTTTAAATCCTGAAGAGGATTTGTATTATAGCATATCAACTTAACTTAACTGCTGAACTCGACGGAGTTCACAACGTGTTCCATGTCTCGAACTTAAAGAAGTACTTATCTGACGAGACACTAGTAATTCCATTGGATGAGATCCAAGTGGATGAACAACTGCGATTCATGGAGGAACTAGTAGAATTCATGGACCGTGAAGTCAAACAACTCAAACACAGTCGGATTCTGATTGTTAGAGTCCAATGAAACTTGAAACGTGGACCTAAATTCACGTGGGAACGTGTAGATCAAATGATGCGTAAGTATCCCCATCTATTCAAACAGACAGCATCGAACACAAACAACAACGAACCAATTTCGGGACGAAATTTCCTTTCAACAAGGGGATGATGTGACAAATGAAAATTTTGTTTTCAAATACTACAAACAACACCAAATTTTGGGACGAAATTTCTTTCAACAAGGGATGATGTGACACCCGGCAATTTCAGGTAAATTGCAACGCGTACAATTATTTATTTCACATTCATATCCTTTGCATTTCATTTAATTAGGATTAATGAAATGAGTTAAACATAAACAATTGCGAGACGATAGTTCGGGGAATTATCGGATTGTACATACACATTGATTTTGGAAATCAACTGTGGCAAACACAAAGACAACTGCAAAACGATAATTCGGGGAATTATCGGATTGTACATTACACATTGATTATGATTAATCAAGTGTGCAAACATTTCGTAAAGACGAACACAAACAATCACGAATTGGTAATTCGAGGAATTACCGAAACACACACGAGTCTTATTGCACGAACGTTGGTGAACAAACAAAATGATAATCAAATGAACATATGTGTTATTATGTGTTTATGTGATTAAAACGAACTAAACAATTAAAATAAACGATACAAATCGAACACGAAAGAAATTGAATAAAAGAAATTAAAAATCAGAAAAATAAACCCTTCGCGATACGTGAAAAAGGCCATAGAAACTCTTGGCGGTACGCGAAGCATGGGCAGGAATTTTGAATTCAGCCGAATTGATCAGTGGTACGACACGACTAATCATTTCCACCTTGGTGGTACGTGGCGTGTCTCGGTCTACAAACCGACTAATTTGTCCTTTGTGGTATGCCAAGACCACTAATTCGAGGCTTGGCGGTACGTGATGAGCCCCATAGCTCAAAACGTCTATAAAAGCAACCCCAATCCTTCTTTTTTGGTTCTTTCACTCACTCAACAATTACCACCCGAACATTCTCGGCCAAACACCTCAGGAAACAGCTCCCAACCTCTGTCAAGTAATCCATAACCCTCTTCTTACATCCTTGGTGATTTTGGAACATTTGGAGCTCAAAGGAAACGCTAGAAGGTTTGTAGCAGCCACAAAACTAGCTAGAACTTCACCCTCAGCAACTTTCAAGACCTGTCAAGCTTGAATATAAGCCATCTAAACTCTTGAGAGGTAGTTTCTATGGTTTATTTTCACTTAGATCACACATGCTTGAACATCTACCCTCATGCAACTCCAATCAACCCACATGCACGAATTTTTGAATGTTCTTGGATGTTTATTGATGTGTTTTGAACTGATCTTGAAGTGTAGATATAGTCTAAGTTGAGTTTTGTTTGATTTGATGGAGTTTTGTAGAACTTACTATAAATGAAAGCTTTGTGAATGCATGTCATTGATAAAGGAACATCTAGACATGTTAGATGTGTTTGGATGATGCTAAATGTCTATTAAAGTGTTTAGAAACACTTTTTGATTATTGGATTTGTGAAAAACATGGTTTTGTTAACAACTTACTATTTTTATAAACTTTTTATATCAAAAAGAGGGATTTCAATGAATTGGCATGATTTGATGATTTGAGATTGTTGTAATATGTTTAAGAATGATATATAAGCATATTGGGAGCTTTGATTTGTGAAAACGAACTTTTAAACGACCACTTAACATAAATGGAGACTTTTTTTGGGGAAAATGATAAATAGGATGAAATGGCAACTTGTAATACATGTTATATGTGTTCAATGTGTTTTAGGAACATGCTAGAAGTATTAATGTGATGAAACGCGATTTCATAACTAAGCTTTCCAAAAATATAAACTTTCCTAAAACAGTGACTTTCCGTAAATGGGAACTTATGTGATTATCATACTTGACTTACGTGTACGATTTCTTTGAATAGAGTCGTAGGATGCATGATAATGTCTTACTTGCATGTTATGATTAATACGACGCACAACCAAACAATAACACAATAAACGTGTCACCAATGATTCGTCAAGTCAACACACAAACACTCGGTTGAGCACACCGACACTTGGATTTGTATGGGATACAACACACCAAAAAACACATACTCATGACCTATATGATTATAGGTGACCACTAACAGGTGCTAGCATTCGTTGTTGCTAACTCATATCAGGAACTTCACTATCAGGTTAGTTCACGGCCTCTTTTTACTATTTTCTACCATTGTGGGAGAAAACATTGCAAATAACTTTTTTTGAAACATCGAACATATTTTTATGGATACATATGAACATGCTTTATTACTGTATGTATATGCGTGGCACACATCACAACTGAGTCCTCATAAACACATCTCGGACCGTTAATAGCATGGGGGGACACAACGTGGTAATCTTGGATACTACTATTCGGGTCTGACAAACCCCTCTATTGCGTGCCTGGGAGGCCACACTGATTAAGAGTCAGAACAGAGCAAAATTGACCAAACAACATTTGCCATTGTCTTGTGTGATGGACATGGCGGGAGGCATGCAGTCAGCTTCAATTTCAAACCCACATATAATATAACTTTATTGACTAGCTATCAATCTATATTTCATTGTAATGACATGTAGTCCTGCAACATTTACTTTAAACATTTATTGTTTACTGCTACTATAAAACATGTGGTCTCACCAACCGTTGTGTTGACATTTACTCGCATGTTTTTTCAGGTAACTAAGGCACGCACTTAGGACTAGGATACTAGGATGGGGTCTAAGGCATCTACTTATGTCTTAGGCTCATGAAAACACTTTATTTATTTTGATTTGTAATGTAATGACTAGGCAACTTAAACCGCTTTCGCAACTTTTAATTCATAATGTTTTGAAAACATTTTACTTAGCTTCCGCAACTCTGATTTACAAAACTGTTTTATCCATATCATTGGATGTACGTATATAACTAGACATGTAGGTCTCGTAAGTGTGGCAGGAGACTGCGATCCTGCCAATCACGGTCGCGCCCTTGGAAGGAAGAAAATCTCGGGGTGCGATAGCTAAGAATAATGCGTATGATTCTAACCTGAAAATTGTGAATTGTCACAGATGTTTTGTCTGGCTGAGCACCAAAAGTGAGTTATGTCGTGAATTGTCGGGAATATAATAAGCCATATTATCCTACTGATGACATATATCCTTCATGGGTTGCTTTTTCAAGTTAATAATTTCACCATAGCTTTGCAAACGCAAGTTGTTAGGTATCCATCAAGAGGCCAACATAAAAGACATTGAACGAACATTTGGAGTTTAGCAAGGTCGTTTTGCATTTCTTTGACACTCATATCTTGTGTGGGACAAAGATATGCTAAGAAAAATTATTATTGCATGTCTAATCTTGCACAATATGATTGTTGAAGATAAACACGACACTTCCATTTGAATTTCTAAATGATAGACAAAGAATAAGCTATACTGACAATGATTAACAAATTGGTTAATACTCTACTAAATGAATTGTGGACATGCCCACTTATATGACCAATCGAGCACAACATCTCAAAAGAGATGGTCTTAATGCTTTAAAAAATGATCTGATTGAACGTGTAGGACAAAAATTTCCTAATTATGAATAATTATCTACTTTTTATTTACTGTAGTTGAAATTTTATATTTCATATTATGATTAAATTATTTTATTACAAATATATTTAAGGAATGTATTTTTTTTAATTTATTATTATTTTTAGTTTTTAAACTAATATTCATTTATTTTTGAAATCAAATGATTTTTTATAATGAAAAAAATTATCATAAAGATTTATTTTTTTGGTAAGATTGAGTTGGATTGTTTGTAAATAAGAATGAAGAAATTTTGTTTGATTGATTATATAGACAGAAGACGGAAATTAATTTTATAATAAGATTCTGTTAGATTTCATTTTAAAAAATGACTTATTGACTTGTTTAAAAAACCAGTAAGTCAATAAGTTGTTTGACAAGCCTAAAAGGAATTTTGAAAATTACTTTTTGTAAAATAGCAACAAGTTGCTTTTAAAATTTAAAAATTTTGACTTTTCAAAATGACTTATTATTTATTGGCATAAATTATAAATCTATTCTCACTTTTTACCCTTTACTCAATTTACCACCCATCACCGCCCACTGCCATCGCAACCCACCGACACTTCCACCTGCCACCACCCATGCCACCCGCCACCGCCAGCCACCACCACTCGTCACCAGTGATACTGCCCTTTGCGAATGCTACTACCCCACTGTGAACGCCACCACCCACCGTGTAACACCCAGCTCCGAATTGGAACAGGAGGTCACTTCAAATGTAAACAAAACACTAAAGTCAAAAACATATGCTTAACTACTAAAATGAAAAACCAAATTAAACCATGAGTTCACAACGTCTAAGTTCCTTAATCAAAATAATTAAACTTAAAGAAATAAAACTGAATAAAATCTCCAATTCATGGTTCTGGTCTCTAGTTGCTCTCTTCACACAATTTCGGTCATCCCTGATTACCTGCCACAAAAAACAAAGAAAATGGCTGAGCTACAAGCTCAGTGCACGGATGTAGAGTACAATAAAAATAATGATGATATAATAAGGAAGAGATTTACAAAATAGATAAAGTTTTAAATCATTCACAACCGAATATTACCTCCACACAATAGTAAACAATGAAATAAAGCTAAATCAACAAAATGGTTAGGGTAATTTGATATCAAGTAGCCTAAAACAAATATATCCAAATGCACACTCATTGTGCCAACATATCATATCTCAGCATTACAATCATAATGATACACCGGTCATGACTCTAGTGCCTCCAAAATCGGAAGGTGTGTATGGCACTACACAACTCAATGAGTGTCTCAACATCCAGTGACATAATGAAAACACACTCAAGCCATGTAGCTATCCTTATAGAATCCACTCAAGATCCTATCATACCATACAACTCGCGTAACTAGCCCAAGTATTAGTTTCAATAGGCTATTCGACCATACCTCATATGACTCTTGTTTGAACCTTGATGTCATGAATAAACTCTGGATCCAGTAAAACCTAATAGCTCTAAGTAGGAAGACTAGAATTCTTATGTAAGGTGAATTGACGATCATGGTGCGCAACATAATCGTGAATTTACAGGTACGCATGAATTCTGGCAAATTCTATTGTGAGCCTATTATTGAAAACATATACATTGATATTCGCTTATCATGATGGTTGCAACGGAATCCAAGCAACGTATCAAGACTTCAACATAACGTCCATCAAATTTCCAGCTATAGTCCAGATTACCATATAACCATAAAAACCTCATGTTGCGACCTTACACTTCACATGAAGCAACGTATCAAATTTTCCAATGAGGACCCTGACAAGGATCCTGCGGAGAACCCCATGGAGGAGTCACCCAACAATACATCACCCATACTAGACTCACCTAAGCCAGAGAGGCAGTGTCTTGAGTCGAATTGACTCGGGACCTGACTAGGGCAGACGACCAAATCGAGTGTCTTGCAGAGGAACTGACACTGAGGAAGAGGAACCAGCGGCGGATGCTGATTCTGATTCTACTATCGATAATGCCTCCGATTAACTTAGCATAGACCTAGTAGAGACGGGTCGGGTCTCTATACTCGAAATTTTGGAATCTTAGTGTCTTGGGTATTAAATGAATTGTAACTAGTACAACTTATTATATATCAAGACTAATATCGGTGATTGAAAATTTTGTCTATGCCAATCAATGCATGTTTTCTTCTCATATCAATCACGTGATACATTAGTCATTAGACCTACACTAACGCTTATTCTCGCTATGAAGATCATGGCTGGAAGATGCGGAGGATGCAAGAATGCGGGAGGGCGTGGAAACATTAACCTCACCGCAACGAAACTGAACGCACTAATCAGCAAACGAGTTGAGGAGGAAATCGCTGCACGTGAAACTGCACGTAACCAGAATCAATTGATCCAAGGGACAAATCCTAATCCACCCCACTACACATTCAAAACATTCTTAGACTGCAAACCACCTTCTTTCAATGGTACGGAGGGTGCTGCCGGCCTCCTCCGATGGATTGAGAAATTGGAAACAACTTTCATCATGAGAAATTGTAGGGTTAATGATCGCGTGAAGTACACAACAGGAACCTTAGAGGGAGCAGCCCTTACTTGGTGGGACACGTATGTTCAAACCATAGGACGAAAAACATCTGATACTATACCTTGGGAAGAATTCAAAAGAATGATGAACCACGAATATTTCCCCCACGACAAGGTTCAGAAATTGGAAACGGAATTTCGGAAACACAGGATGATTGGTTCTGAGATCGAGGCATACACTTCTCGATCTTATGAGTTGGCCCACATGTGCCCAGAAATGGTGACCCCAGCCTACAGACATCTTGAGAGATACATTGAGGGATTGACACCACAGGTTCGGGATATGGTACTATCCGCTGACCCCACCACCTTACGACAAGCCGTTTACTTAGCTCATGAAATGACCAATACGGCAGTTATTCAAGGATTAATACCTCCACGTGGCTCAGTAATCAAAACCACTGACAACAAACGCAAATGGGCTAACTCTCTAAATGAAACCTCCACTCCACAACCATCAAGACGACGTAAGGGTGCCTATGTCGGCAAACACCCAATGTGCAACAACTGCGATTATCATCATCAACGAGGACCGTGTGAAAGCTATCAATGCCAATGGTGTGGAAAGTTAGGCCACGCAGCCAAAAACTGCAGGGGTGACCTAGTGACCAGAACTCCACAACAGCAGAAATCCAAAACACCAAAAGGTTGCTTTGGATGTGGAAAGCCAGGGCACTTTAAAAGGGACTGCCCCCATGTGAATAACAACGGGGATGAAGCACCGAAGAGTTGATTCGAATGTGGAAAACCAGGGCACTTTAAGCAGGACTGCCCACATCTGAAGGACAACGACAATAATGGACACAACAACAGTCTAAAGAAACGATCCCTAGTGATTGGGGTTAAGAAAGTCAGAAATGATTGGAATCTTGCAACGGGTACTTATCTCTTAAACGATCATTACACTTCTGTATTGTTTGATATTGAAACTGAGAAAAGTCATATATTTAAGCACCTTAGTAAATACTTGTCATAACCCCAATATCTTTAAAGGTTGAATACACCATAGAGCTAGCTGATAGTAAACAGATTGTAACTAAGCACATTCTAAGAGAATGCACTTTAGAGCTAGCAAACCATAGATTTAAGATCGACCTCATGCCGGTTACACTAGGCAGTCATGATATTGTAGAGGGCATGGAATGCTTGTCTAAAAACTAAGTTAAAAATCACTTGCCATTACAAGGTGGTACACATACCTCTCCCTAGTGGAGAAACCCTAGGCATCAACGGTGAAAGGAGCAACACTCCTCTGCCCCCATGTGGAAGTGGGAACAAATATCCATGGACTTTATTACCAAATTACCCCATACCCCTAGTGGATGTGACACTATCTGGGTATAGGGGTGTGTCTTTTACCCGAACCCGAAGAACCAACCCAAAAAACTCCTACCCGAACCCGAAAAACCCGAACCCGAAAAAGCCTATTACCCGAACCCGAAAACTTAGAATGGTTCGGTCCTAGGGTACCCACGAGATTTGTTCGGGTAAACCCGAATAACCCGAACTAGGATTCTAAGGGGCCATAACATTTTTTGATTTTCAAATCCTTTATATGTTTTGACATTATTGAAGAAATGTATGTTTTGGTTTAACACGTTTTTGTTATGTTATGGTTAAACATTTGAAAATTTTAAGGAAATGTATATTTTGGTTAAACATGTTTTAATTTTATTTGTTTAAAAAATAGTATATTAGTTTTTCAAGTATTACCCGAGAACCGTTTAACCCAACCCGATTAAACCCGAGAACCGAAACCCAAGAACCAATTAAACCGAAGTTAAATGGTTCGGTTCTCAGGTTCCAATTTCATATTACAAAAACCTAAATAACCCGACCCGAGCAACCCGAAACCCGAGGAACCAACCCGAACGACACCCCTATCTGGGTAATTGTGGACCGACTGACCAAGTCAGCACATTTCCTTGCGATCAAGGAAAATGATAAGATGGAAAAGCTAGCCAGAATCTACATTAAGGAAGTAGTCTCGCGTCATGGAGTGCCAACCTCCATCATTTCTGATCGAGACGCCAGATTCACCTCTAACTACTGGAAATCACTACAAAAGTCGCTTGGCACGCGGTTGGATATGAGTACGGCATACCACCCATAAACTGATGGCCAGAGCGAACGCACCATACAAACTCTTGAGGACATGCTACGAGCATGCGTAGTAGACTTCGGCAATAGCTGGCAAACTCACCTACCGTTGGTGGAGTTTTCCCACAACAACAGTTACCACACCAGCATCAAGGCAGCGCCTTTTGAGGCACTCTATGGCAGGAAATACCGATCACCCATCTGTTGCGCAGAAGTGGGCGACAGTCAGCTCACTGGCCCGGAACTTGTACACGAGACGACGGAAAAGATAGTACAGATCAGAAACCACATGGCAGCACCTCGCGATCGTCAGAAGGGCTATACCGACAAACGCCGAAAGCCTCTGGAATTTCAGATAGGAGAAAAGGTCCTTCTGAAAGTTTCGCCATGGAAGGGCATCATTCGTTTTGGTAAACGAGGCAAACTAAATCCACGGTATATTGGACCTTTCGAGATCCTGAAGAGGATTGGTCCAGTGGCATACCGACTCAACTTACCAACCGAACTCGATGGAGTTCACGACGTATTTCATGTCTCAAACTTGTAAAAGTGTTTATCTGACGAAACACTTGTAGTTCCACTGGATGAGATCCAGGTGGATGAACAACTACGGTTCTTGAAAGAACCGGTAGAGATCATGGACCGTGAGGTCAAACAACACAAGCAAAGTAAGATCCCGATTGTCAAGGTTCGAAGGAACTCGAAACGCGGACCTGAATTCACGTGGGAACGTGAAGATCAGATGATGCGCAAATATTCTCATCTCTTCAAACAATCAACTTCGAACGCCGACAACAACGAATAAATTTCGGGACGAAATTTCCTTTCAACAAGGGGATGATGTGACAACCAGAAAATTTTTGTTCCTCAGACACTCTTGCTTCTCAAACACTGTCAACAACAACCAAATTTCGGGACGAAATTTCTTTCAACAAGGGGATGATGTGACACCCGGCAATTTCTGGTAAATTTCAACTCTTACAACTTTACATTTCACATTCATACTCGTTGCATTTCATTTAATTATGGTTAATTAGATGAACTGCAACAAACACAAACACAAAAACAATAATTCGGAGAATTATTAAATTGTGCATTACACGTTGATTAGGATTAATCAAGCGTGCAAACACTTCGTAAAACACAAGCACAAACTATCAAAGATAATTCGAGAAATTATCGAAACACACACACGAGTCTCACGAACGTTGGTGATCAATCAAACTTATGTGTCATTATATGATTATGTGTTAAACATGCATTAGATGTTTAAGATAAACATTAGGAATCAAGTACGAGCGAAATCGAATCATCGAAATCGAAAAAACATGAAAATGGACCCATCGCGGTACACGAGGATCCTATGGCGAAAGGCGTCGCGGTACGCGAAGCAAACCGGGAGTCGAGACTCCCGAATCTCGTCGCGGTACGCGATATGAAATTTTGATCGGCCTTCGCGGTACGCGAAGGCCATGCAGATCGAAAATTTCTATAAAAACCAACCTTTTTCATTTCATTCGGTTCTTCACTCATTTCTCCGAACTTCCACTCAATCCCTCGACCAAAACACTCTGAAATCACACCCCAAACCTCTAGAGTCAACATAGAAGCCATCTATATGCATTTCTTGGTGATTTGAAGTTATTGGAGCATCAAAGAAGTTCTTGAAGGTCATCAACACATTGAAGGGTCATCCCTATCCACTTCAGGATCTGTTGCATCTATTATAACTCGAATCTTGCCATCTAAGGTAGTTTTGTTTACTTATTAGTTGTTAGATCGCACATGCAATGGATAATAACCCACATGCAACTCCATTCAGTTATTGTGCACGAAATTTGTTGGTGATTTGATGGGTATATTGTTATAGATCTTCTGATTTTATAGTTTAGAATGTTAGATTTGAATTTGGTTGAGTTATGGGTTGATTTAGTGACGATTTTGCTACACTTGCATAAAAGGAAACTTTTATGTGCAAGTCTTGGATTTGTGATAATCTAGACATGTTAGACATGTCTAGATGATGTCAAATGTGTATTGGAGTGTCTAGAAACACACCTGGGTGATTGATTTGGTCAAAAACATGATTTTCATAAACTTTCTATTTATGGGAACTTTTCAAAATCAAAAGAGGGCTTTTGATGTTTTAAAGTGTTTTGATGAACTTTGATTGATGAAACATGTTTAGAAATGATTTTTAACATATTTAGAAACTTCGTTTTGTGAAAACAAGCTTTTAAACGAATACTTACTATTTTAGGAAACTTTGTTTGGGAAAATGGCATAAATGGTATTTTATGCACAAACGACTTATTTTAAATGTTTATATATGTTTTTACAAACATACTAAAGTTATCAGTTTTATGAAATAGGATTTCATAATCATACTTTCCAAAAATAGAAACTTTCTAAATATAGAAAGTTTCCCGAAACAAGAACATTATCATTTTTAAAACTTGATTTCGTGAAAGCAACGTGAGTTGTCATAGGATGCATTTTGGTGTCTTCCTTGGATTAAGGCAACTTAACACAACAAACGTGTCACCAACGATTCGTAGAGTCAACACAAGTCAACACACACACTCAGGTGAGCACACCGACACTTGGAGTTGTATGGACTACAACACACCACAGAACACATACTTACACCTATATGATCATAGGTGCTTACTAGCAGGACTGCTAGCTTTCACAATCGCGAACACCACAAAAACTGGGACTGCTCTATCAGGTGAGTTCACGGCCCCTTTTTACACTTTCTACCTTTGGGGGAGAAAACATTGCATACAACTGTTTTTGAACAACATACACACTTTTGGTTGCTTTTGTACATGCTAATATCGTATATGCATATGTGTGGCATTCATCCACAAAACTGATAAGTCCTCATTAAACACACCTCGAACCGTTAATAGTGTGTTGCGCTTAGCGTGGTAATTCTGAACAGTACTATTTGGGCCTGACAAGCCCCGCTGTTGCGAGTCGTATGGCCACCCCGACTGGAGGTTGGAACAGTGCAAAATTGACCAATAAACATTGCCATTGTCTAGTTGGATGGACATGGCGGGAGGTAGCATGTTAGCTTCGGTTGCGAACCCGCATATGATATAAAACATATTGACTAGCTATCAATGGATATTACGTTGTAATGATATGTAAATCTGCAAACACTTTAAACATTTTGATGTTTACTGCTGATACAAACCTGTGCTCACACCAACCTTTGTGTTGACCCTTTTACTCGTATGTTTTCTCAGGTAACTAAGGCACGCGCACAAGGATAGTGTAACAACTGTAAGAAATCCCCACAAATGAAAACCTAGAATTATAAATTGAACACTTAGGCCCAATAGAGTCCAATAAGATAATAAGGCCCAAATAAAATGTTAAGGCCCAAAAAGGCCCATTAAGAAATTCTATACATAAATCGAAGTTCAAATATTGGATCTGGAATAAGAATCAAGTTAATAAATCAAGTCTGATAAGTTTTAAACTTAAACTGGCAATATTTTGATAAATTCAGTCGATAAATTAAATATAATGACTTTTCTCAATAATCATAAGGGCAAATTAAAGAACAAGATCTATTAGAGTTTAATATAACACAATCCTCTTTATACTAATTAGAGGATTGATTAAGACGAACCTACGTAACGTATACTTGTATAAACGGTTGCATTATAAAATTTTATTTAACGCGCGTATAATGTCATTATCTAATTAAACGATTCCGAGTCACGAGCTGAGGTAAATAGCATTGATAAATTCCTATTTAAAAATATTAATAATATTAAAAATATAAGAATGTGATTAGGAGCGAGAAAATAACTAAATCAGTTAAATACGTCGTATACGTGATAATGACGCGTTTCAACGTAATTAAGTAAATACATTAATTATAACAAACAAGATAAACATTTTAATAATCTTTTAAGTTATTTTTGTTTATCTGATAAGTTTCGGGTTGAGAATAATAAACGATAACAGAATACGATCGCGAGACGGGTCGGATACGCGTTAAAACCCTAGAATTAACCCTTGCTATAAAAAGGGTGAAAACCCTATTTCTTCCCCACTTTTTCTCAGCCGCACACCACACATAATTTGTGTGTGTGCGTTTCCACTCGTTCAAAACAACCGAGAGAGAGAAAGATTTGCAGCGGCGGAGCTGCGGCGGCCCCAAGGCGGCGCACGGCGGTACCACGGTGGCGGAACAAGATGGTTATATCTCCGATCTCCTCTCATTCAGCCCTACAACTTTTCCTTCTTCTGTTTCGCGAGATGCCGACTTTAAAGGGGTCAAAATGGGATGAGAAGGTGATGACGGCTAGGGTTTCATCCACACAAAAGGCGGTTACAGGCGGAGATGGGTTCGAGCAAGTCACGGAGGTGTTAAGGGGTGGAGTTTGGACCAGAAACACGGCATGCAGCGGCGGTGAGGGCTCCGGCAGCAGCGGCTGACGGTGGTGGTGTTAAGGCACCGGTTATCTCCCTCTATACTTCGACCAAAGGTAAGAAAAGACTTAAAACAGCCCGGATTTGTACATGCATGTTAATAACTGAGGGTTTTGTCCTGATTTGATGCAACAATGGCTGTTCCTCGCGGCGGCGGTCGGCTGTAGCCACTATGGTTTCTCCCAAGGCTCCTGTAGCGGTGGTTCTAATGACCATGGGGGCTGTTCCGGCCGACTTGCACCCTAAAATCGCCAACAAAGGGTAAGAAACGACTCTACGAGCTTCAATCTACACATGCATGTAATTTCCTTGTTTGCTTAAGTCTAATTCCGGTGTTTTTGGGTAGCTCTTGCGAAGGTGATGAGTTTTGGTCGGCTGCCGGTTAAAGTAGAACATCACCCGTCCAAATGATGGTGGCCAGGAGGGTTGCTTGTGAAAGTAGGAGCCAAGGAGCTGGTTCAAACCTTGGTCAACAAAAGTCAAACGGGATTAGGGACGGTCAAACCCGATCAGTCGTGGTCAACAGCAAAAACCGACGGCTCGATTTTATTCGTTGTTTAAAAACGATTTTAGAAACATATTCGAGTTATGAAACATACGATCGTTTAAATAAATTGGATTGTACTCGCGAGATGAACGAGTGGGAAGGTAAAATCGCGTGCCATTAACTTTAAATGTATGGTTTATATGTTTAAACAAACAAGTTAAAGTGGTTGAGCATATGGGTTAGCTAGATAAAATATGGTTCATCACAATTGGTTAATAATAAAAGGTTTAATAAAACCATAACACGTGTGTGATTATATTATGCATTTGGAGGGAAATTTGTAAATAAAATGTCTACGAAACCCAAATTGTTAATATATAAATTGGTATTTAAGTTATAAGCTTAAATTGTATTACAAGTTTTGATATGTAATATGGATACTTATGGAATTTGTTACATTAGGTATAAATTAACTTATAAGCTTGAATTAAATAGAACTTTATAAATTGTGTACTTAATGAATTTGTAGGATACATATATAATTCTCATATAAACATTTAGTCTTTATATATAAATATACACACACATACACGTTATATATATATATATATATATATATATATATATACAACTATAGAATATTCTATACAATAATAGTTTATGTAAGATTATATGTTTTTAGATATGATTTGTTCAATATGTTAACAATTAATTTTATACATCTATGGGTAAACAAAAGGTAAACTAGAATGAATTTTTATAAGATAAATGTGCATACCTACACTATATATGTTAGTGTTATATAATTTGGAATCTAACAAAGGAGTTTGATTTGATAATAATATGATTTTATACAAAGTAACCATATCACACTAATGTTCTATTTGATCACGAACTTGCTTGAATTCATATTAAGACGGCTTATTTTTATAAGTATTACTATTATTTTTATCAACATTAACATTATCACGTTCTACTCTTTTAAGATTATTTAAGATTTTACTATAAGCTAGTTAACATTATAAGAGTAATCATATCCGACACGTTAAATAATTGTAAATTCAATGTTTACAAATATAAAATTTACTAAAAACATGATTTTTCATTTTAACATATAACATAGGATACCATTTCTATAGTTTTACTCATAATTAAAATTTAACAATAAAAATGATATTAAAATTGTTAGTGAAACTAGTATTATGATTATTAAGATTATTATTATTATGTTTGATAATTGATTCATCTAAGAATGTTTACTTACAATTAAACATAGAAAATAAATTATGAATACTTTAAACACTTTCTTATTCGATATTTATAATAATTATAATAGTTAGTATATTCAATGACTACAACATGTAAATATCTTAGATACTAATGCTAATTGCAACTATTTTGTGATGTATGAAATACCTATTAATTATCTCTAATACTATTATGTTAAGTGAATACATTATAATAATTATCTTATTGCTTTGTAATACCTTATGCATTACATAAATTTATATTATTAGTAAGACCCCGTGACTAATATTACACTTAAACGATTTTATATTGTTTGTCTCTCAAACTCTCAAACAAGGTTACCCAACTTCAAAATATAAGACCATTAGTCTCAATAAAACTCAGTTATCTTAAAAGACCGTAAACACGCTAGTCACATAAGTAGCATACTAGTAGCTACACTAAACATCAAATAATACCAACAATTGCATATACATTTAGACGTGCAAATATAAGGTAAGACTTCATTAGGTATGGTAATATAAAGAAACTTTAAACTTGTAAACTCTAAACACTTTAACCCAAAGAGCTCAACCACAGTAAACAACCATAATGTATGAAATTACAACTTATACATGTATAGATGATTACAATTAGGAACTTGCTTTGATGATACCTCTGGGAACATAGCAAATCATGCATAGTGGCACAATGACATATTTGTACAGGAACAAAAGGAAGCCATTAAAGCAACCAGGTGAGTTCATGTGATCCCTTTTCTTTTTACTGTTTTGGGATACTGAAAGCATGCTCCATAAATTGTTTATAAAATTTTATTTATGTGATAATGAACGTCCGTTTCAATAAAATTGCTTCCCCTAGACATTAAACATAATTTACAGCCATTAACTCCGGAGGAGAGCCGGTGGGTATATGGGTAGTACTACTTGGGGAATCCCCCACGCACAGTGGCCCGAAAGGGTGGCCTTATAAAAATAGGGTTGAAACCCCACTGAGGTTAATGTCAACCGTTGTGGCATATATTCGCTTTGACACATTTACACCGAGGGCAGGAACGGGTCTCGGAATGGGAAGTAGATTAAAATGTCATGATACGAGCTAGCATTATAAGAGGCAAACGCTCGGCATGGCACAGGGTTGGTTGTATTGTTATTGAATTATCACATGCTATTTATTATTGTGTCTGTAAACTAAAACTCATGAGCTCACCAACTTTATAGTTGACGTATTTTAGCATGTCTTTCAGGTAATTAGAAACAGGTATGACTCGGATACAGGGTTGCTTGAACAAGAACACTACATGGAAAACTGAAGAACTTGACTTAAAGATTAATAAAGTGTGCTGATGCCTGGATGGACCCAAAAACTCTAGAAAATCTCCCACTAGTTAAATCATATCTTAGATTGTTGTAAACAAATTAGATACTTAGACTAAACCTTTGGTTGAATTGTAATATATTTATCTTGTCTTCCGCTACTTTGTGTTTTGAATCAATCATTAGTCAAGCCCCCTGGTTGGGTTGTGACAGGTTGGTATCAGAGCCAAAGGTTTTAGCGAATTAGGAACCTTAGGATAAGTTCCTAGACTTTAACCTGAGTAGTTTAGGGGCCTAAACAAATAGAAACAAGATACTAGTGAGACCATGAAATCCCAGGCATATGAAGCACACGAACGGTTAAACTAGAACAACCATGTAAATTAAATTCAGGATTATGGGTGCACACATAATGGTGAATTTGAAGTTACATGGGAGGTTCTAAGGTACACATAAAATAAAATTTGATCATAATATTGATGATTATACGTATAAATACTTGTTATGTTAATGATTATTGAAACAAACATTAGTTGACATTGGGAGTTGAGCATAGGATTTAAGTCACAAGAGGTCAACGATGATTTTATGGTATGCTATCTTTTCTTCATTCATCCTATTCTAGTGGAAACGACATTGTGTATTCTCATCTTCTTTTTACCTCAAATCCTATGGAAATCATGACTTCTTTGTTGTCGAGGTACGTTTGCTATCAATTTCAAATCATATGAAGGCGTTCGAGAATCTTTGTTTTATTCTACAGAAATCAAAATTCCTTTGTACTTCTTATTCAAATTCTTATTTATAGCCACGTAAGCTTTGATTATGACGATCAACTATGCTTACTCCTCAACTAACTACAAGACTGCACGAGTGAGTGAAAAATCATGAAGACCTTGGAGAAAGCCTGTGATGACATCAAAGATATGTGACACACTCTACATTCAGATTCAGATTATCATACGTATAAACTTGAGAAACCCTTCATTTCATCGTTTCTCTTATCGACATTAGGTTACTCTCCTTTAATAACCGATGACCATTCTTGTCTGTGATTACTATTTCTATTATCCTTAATAGTTCATCTTCGATCTCCAAACGTTCGTCAACAGTTTATTCTGTTCGCGACACTACTGAGCACGCCTTTTTAACTTAGCCATTCCCAAATTCTGGATAGCTAAAGTTGAAGAATTGGAATTGTTTGCAGTTAAGAGGAAATTCCTTTGTTCACACAGCAGGAATGTAAACCTTCATTATAAAGTTTAGTTTACTCTACCACTTGAACTTTTGTTCCAGAAATGTCATTTCATAACCAATCCGAATCAACATTGAAACCTTTTCCTACCCAATCCAACCAATCGAACACCTAATCCTGAACTAAACAATGACGTCATAGGTAAACAAGTTAGAAATCCCTAAAGGAGCTCCACCTAGCGAATATAATGGATGGAACATGAAGCTGCAGATCGAGAACATAATTTGAGAAGTTAGGTTGTCATGAGAAGAAGGTATTTCCCATGGATTATAAGAGTGATCAAGATATTCTTTGATAGCAAGGTAAAAGAGAAGACGCTAAGGTCATTCAGTATACGGCATATCGAAGACTAAAGATGGGATTGGTCTAAGCATCCTATTATTGCTTGAAGAAAACATCGTTGTTTTGGCAAGCGAGACCTCCATACACATTGATACACGACGATCAGTACCAGCTACCGAATTATAGCAAGGTAAAGGAAGGTAATTAACACCAAGAGGGAGAAGACGATCTTCAAAACAGTTAGAATCGATGATTATCGGGAAAAAGAAGAAGTGAAAGATTAAATGGTGAAGGATTTAATCTTAGATTAGAAGATTTTATAGTGCCAATAAATGTTTTGAGAAGCATTGAAGACCAACTGCAGGAAATAATATTTGCATCATAACATCAATGTGAATCTTATGAACATGTGTAGTATGATAGAGGAAACTGTTTAGTTGATAAATGTTTACTAATATATCTACAGTCAAAGACATTTGGCAAGGACACTATCGTAATATATCGAAACAGTGGTGGGCTGGCGGCTGATAAGGCAGGTAGCCTGACTCTACGTATGCCCTATATATAAACTATGTTCGGTACATTGGGATAGTGTTATTGTTGAGTGTTATGACAAGTAGTATAACAGCTAAAACATTTAAACAGAAATATAAAAACCAGAAGAATTCTCATGGTATACAACCTATAAAATTTCAACAAACCGAGCTCATGAGTAGTTACACGAAAGACACTAGTTAATACCGACCACTCCATAGTGCAGGAAGGGATATCTTAAAATTTAAGAGTTTGGGCACTTTGGAGATTTTAATCATTGGGTGGATCTACATCGGAATTCACTCGTACAAACATCATCACGAGATAATGAAGTGAATTAGTAAGGACAACTAATCTAGATTGTCACCGGAGGAAGATAGTTTTGTTACCAAGATTAAGCAGTATGGAAGGACTGCAAGGAAGTAAATTAGGAGGATCAAATCTCAAAATAAGATAGAATGTGTTAAATTGTAAGAAGAAAAGCTACAAGAAGGTAGCATAAAAAGTTAAAAAAAAATCATTTGCGAAAAGTCAACCTCAAGAGTGAAAACTATGAAAATATCTGCCATACTTTGAGGATAGCAGTGAAGATCACGTTCCAGCCTAATGAACCTTTTCACCACTTCAAGACATAGGATAAATAAAATATGTACACCAAGAGTATTCATGACAAAGAGATACGTCGAAAATCTTAACACGACAAGAAATTAGTAGGCTATAACTTATAGGATGAAGTAGAGCATTCAGTCAAGGGGAATAAGAAATGGAACCAATGACCAATGCATTGACACAGTGAAGTTGTGGTCATCTGCATAATGTGAAGGAAGAAATATAGAACATTCTATCGATTACGTAAAACGATAAAATAATTATTTGTCAGATCTACTGCGAAGCCAACAACAATCTGTACTTCTGCATCTCATTACTTCGCGTATCAATAGCAAATTGGATAAATAATAGACAATGTGTCAATGGAAAAGATAGTGTCATATAGGAAAGTCATATCCATTTGTTCGTCAAAAGTGGGAACATTCATAGAATTGTCAATGGGGATTCAATGACTCAATTTCTTAAGGCACCTAATTGAGGTTTTGTTTCAAAAAGCCATCGTTAGGGTGATGCGTGTTGAAATGATTACTTGGAATGACTTATTGAAAGAAGTCAAATCATAACCACCCTAGAACAAAGGAACTTTGTCAGTTCGTTTGCATGCGTCCAGAACGTATTATAAATACGCTATTTGTTCTTTTATACCATCACATACTATTAGTGTTCAAGAATACCCAACATATAATCATTCTATTAGGAAAATATTTAAAAAGCCATCCCTACACTTGTCATGGTAAGGACGAAAGTTTCCTTAAATCTTTGCATCTGTGATTTCTTATATTCCAAACCGGATGATCAGAAAGTTTGACATATTCAAACAAGATGATGCCCTCCTCCCGAATAATGATATGTCCTTTGATTCTATTTTGAAAGACTTCGTATGAAGCTGTAATTGTTGTAAATCCTTGAAATAATTCAGAGTAATGACCGGACACAATCAGTGAGTCAAAGCCTTTACGAACCTAACTTAATAGAATCTAGTTGAAATCTAACCTATGTATCCTTGCTAACTTATCCATTGGAAGTTTATGAGAACCTTAAGTACAAGTATTCTATCGATCTCCCAAGTTTACCTCAGACTACAGTCAGGAACCTTAGCGAATAAACTCCCAACGTAAAATAATTTGCGTATTGTAAAGGTATCTCGGCGCATGTATGTCAATAAAAATCCTTAAATTCATATTTTTAATATCCTAGTTATCATATTAGGATTTACTCCTTCCCTACCTAGACAGGGATCAATAGCTTCCTTTATTAGTATTATTGTAATCACACTTGAGCCTATTCTTTGATAATCTAGACTTAGATCAACAACTCCAATTGTATACATGTAAGACTTTGGTTAAATTCAACATAAAACATGATTGTTACATTGTGGATATGATCATAATTTTGTTCCTATCTTAACTGAACTACTTAAAATATATCGGTTACACCTTAGTCCTTGATAACCTATACGTTAGACTTCGTTCACTTGAAATGGTTACTTTCACTCTATTGGTTTTAGAAGCAAAGGTATGTTTATCGATAAATAACTATGTAGACTCAGATAAGAAATCATAAATTTATGGTGTAAAAGGAAAGTAACCAAGAATACAAATTGAATTACATTATGTACAACTTTGTGCCAAATGTCATGTACAAGTGAGATAATTATATTAATAACCTAGATGAGACATTAAATGAATAACGAGTATGCTTGATTGCTATGTTCATGTTGTATGAAACATTGTATTCAAATACACAATCAAGGAACTGTGAGCCTTGACATCTATTGGTTACATTCAGTATAACATGAAGCATTATGTTTGGAAACTTATTGATGCATTGAATGCGTAATGAAACATGTGGGAAAAATAGAATGTAACTTGGTATCCTATGGAACATTTATAATGCAAATAAACTTTATTTATGTGAATGTTTGTGTATGATAGCCATGTGAACGATTAAACTGCAATACACGTAGGCTAACATTTCTTGTTAGGCTTTACTGCTTATAATAATCAGAATCTGTGTTAACATCTTATGCCATAACGAGTAAAAGTGTATGCGTGTTTAGCTAAAATGGTAGCCCCTTAGAACGGATTATAACATAGTGATACTTAGAAATGATAAACCAAATTTAAGCTTTAAAAACAGTTGCACAAGAAATACCTACAACTATTCGTTCAACCTAAACCGTAGTAATAGCTAATTTCGAGGACGAAATTCTTTTAAGTTGGGGAGACTGTAACAACTGTAAGAAATCCCCACAAATGAAAACCTAGAATTATAAATTGAACACTTAGGCCCAATAGAGTCCAATAAGATAATAAGGCCCAAATAAAATGTTAAGGCCCAAAAAGGCCCATTAAGAAATTCTATACATAAATCGAAGTTCAAATATTGGATCTGGAATAAGAATCAAGTTAATAAATCAAGTCTGATAAGTTTTAAACTTAAACTGGCAATATTTTGATAAATTCAGTCGATAAATTAAATATAATGACTTTTCTCAATAATCATAAGGGCAAATTAAAGAACAAGATCTATTAGAGTTTAATATAACACAATCCTCTTTATACTAATTAGAGGATTGATTAAGACGAACCTACGTAACGTATACTTGTATAAACGGTTGCATTATAAAATTTTATTTAACGCGCGTATAATGTCATTATCTAATTAAACGATTCCGAGTCACGAGCTGAGGTAAATAGCATTGATAAATTCCTATTTAAAAATATTAATAATATTAAAAATATAAGAATGTGATTAGGAGCGAGAAAATAACTAAATCAGTTAAATACGTCGTATACGTGATAATGACGCGTTTCAACGTAATTAAGTAAATACATTAATTATAACAAACAAGATAAACATTTTAATAATCTTTTAAGTTATTTTTGTTTATCTGATAAGTTTCGGGTTGAGAATAATAAACGATAACAGAATACGATCGCGAGACGGGTCGGATACGCGTTAAAACCCTAGAATTAACCCTTGCTATAAAAAGGGTGAAAACCCTATTTCTTCCCCACTTTTTCTCAGCCGCACACCACACATAATTTGTGTGTGTGCGTTTCCACTCGTTCAAAACAACCGAGAGAGAGAAAGATTTGCAGCGGCGGAGCTGCGGCGGCCCCAAGGCGGCGCACGGCGGTACCACGGTGGCGGAACAAGATGGTTATATCTCCGATCTCCTCTCATTCAGCCCTACAACTTTTCCTTCTTCTGTTTCGCGAGATGCCGACTTTAAAGGGGTCAAAATGGGATGAGAAGGTGATGACGGCTAGGGTTTCATCCACACAAAAGGCGGTTACAGGCGGAGATGGGTTCGAGCAAGTCACGGAGGTGTTAAGGGGTGGAGTTTGGACCAGAAACACGGCATGCAGCGGCGGTGAGGGCTCCGGCAGCAGCGGCTGACGGTGGTGGTGTTAAGGCACCGGTTATCTCCCTCTATACTTCGACCAAAGGTAAGAAAAGACTTAAAACAGCCCGGATTTGTACATGCATGTTAATAACTGAGGGTTTTGTCCTGATTTGATGCAACAATGGCTGTTCCTCGCGGCGGCGGTCGGCTGTAGCCACTATGGTTTCTCCCAAGGCTCCTGTAGCGGTGGTTCTAATGACCATGGGGGCTGTTCCGGCCGACTTGCACCCTAAAATCGCCAACAAAGGGTAAGAAACGACTCTACGAGCTTCAATCTACACATGCATGTAATTTCCTTGTTTGCTTAAGTCTAATTCCGGTGTTTTTGGGTAGCTCTTGCGAAGGTGATGAGTTTTGGTCGGCTGCCGGTTAAAGTAGAACATCACCCGTCCAAATGATGGTGGCCAGGAGGGTTGCTTGTGAAAGTAGGAGCCAAGGAGCTGGTTCAAACCTTGGTCAACAAAAGTCAAACGGGATTAGGGACGGTCAAACCCGATCAGTCGTGGTCAACAGCAAAAACCGACGGCTCGATTTTATTCGTTGTTTAAAAACGATTTTAGAAACATATTCGAGTTATGAAACATACGATCGTTTAAATAAATTGGATTGTACTCGCGAGATGAACGAGTGGGAAGGTAAAATCGCGTGCCATTAACTTTAAATGTATGGTTTATATGTTTAAACAAACAAGTTAAAGTGGTTGAGCATATGGGTTAGCTAGATAAAATATGGTTCATCACAATTGGTTAATAATAAAAGGTTTAATAAAACCATAACACGTGTGTGATTATATTATGCATTTGGAGGGAAATTTGTAAATAAAATGTCTACGAAACCCAAATTGTTAATATATAAATTGGTATTTAAGTTATAAGCTTAAATTGTATTACAAGTTTTGATATGTAATATGGATACTTATGGAATTTGTTACATTAGGTATAAATTAACTTATAAGCTTGAATTAAATAGAACTTTATAAATTGTGTACTTAATGAATTTGTAGGATACATATATAATTCTCATATAAACATTTAGTCTTTATATATAAATATACACACACATACACGTTATATATATATATATATATACAACTATAGAATATTCTATACAATAATAGTTTATGTAAGATTATATGTTTATAGATATGATTTGTTCAATATGTTAACAATTAATTTTATACATCTATGGGTAAACAAAAGGTAAACTAGAATGAATTTTTATAAGATAAATGTGCATACCTACACTATATATGTTAGTGTTATATAATTTGGAATCTAACAAAGGAGTTTGATTTGATAATAATATGATTTTATACAAAGTAACCATATCACACTAATGTTCTATTTGATCACGAACTTGCTTGAATTCATATTAAGACGGCTTATTTTTATAAGTATTACTATTATTTTTATCAACATTAACATTATCACGTTCTACTCTTTTAAGATTATTTAAGATTTTACTATAAGCTAGTTAACATTATAAGAGTAATCATATCCGACACGTTAAATAATTGTAAATTCAATGTTTACAAATATAAAATTTACTAAAAACATGATTTTTCATTTTAACATATAACATAGGATACCATTTCTATAGTTTTACTCATAATTAAAATTTAACAATAAAAATGATATTAAAATTGTTAGTGAAACTAGTATTATGATTATTAAGATTATTATTATTATGTTTGATAATTGATTCATCTAAGAATGTTTACTTACAATTAAACATAGAAAATAAATTATGAATACTTTAAACACTTTCTTATTCGATATTTATAATAATTATAATAGTTAGTATATTCAATGACTACAACATGTAAATATCTTAGATACTAATGCTAATTGCAACTATTTTGTGATGTATGAAATACCTATTAATTATCTCTAATACTATTATGTTAAGTGAATACATTATAATAATTATCTTATTGCTTTGTAATACCTTATGCATTACATAAATTTATATTATTAGTAAGACCCCGTGACTAATATTACACTTAAACGATTTTATATTGTTTGTCTCTCAAACTCTCAAACAAGGTTACCCAACTTCAAAATATAAGACCATTAGTCTCAATAAAACTCAGTTATCTTAAAAGACCGTAAACACGCTAGTCACATAAGTAGCATACTAGTAGCTACACTAAACATCAAATAATACCAACAATTGCATATACATTTAGACGTGCAAATATAAGGTAAGACTTCATTAGGTATGGTAATATAAAGAAACTTTAAACTTGTAAACTCTAAACACTTTAACCCAAAGAGCTCAACCACAGTAAACAACCATAATGTATGAAATTACAACTTATACATGTATAGATGATTACAATTAGGAACTTGCTTTGATGATACCTCTGGGAACATAGCAAATCATGCATAGTGGCACAATGACATATTTGTACAGGAACAAAAGGAAGCCATTAAAGCAACCAGGTGAGTTCATGTGATCCCTTTTCTTTTTACTGTTTTGGGATACTGAAAGCATGCTCCATAAATTGTTTATAAAATTTTATTTATGTGATAATGAACATCCGTTTCAATAAAATTGCTTCCCCTAGACATTAAACATAATTTACAGCCATTAACTCCGGAGGAGAGCCGGTGGGTATATGGGTAGTACTACTTGGGGAATCCCCCACGCACAGTGGCCCGAAAGGGTGGCCTTATAAAAATAGGGTTGAAACCCCACTGAGGTTAATGTCAACCGTTGTGGCATATATTCGCTTTGACACATTTACACCGAGGGCAGGAACGGGTCTCGGAATGGGAAGTAGATTAAAATGTCATGATACGGGCTAGCATTATAAGAGGCAAACGCTCGGCATGGCACAGGGTTGGTTGTATTGTTATTGAATTATCACATGCTATTTATTATTGTGTCTGTAAACTAAAACTCATGAGCTCACCAACTTTATAGTTGACGTATTTTAGCATGTCTTTCAGGTAATTAGAAACAGGTATGACTCGGATACAGGGTTGCTTGAACAAGAACACTACATGGAAAACTGAAGAACTTGACTTAAAGATTAATAAAGTGTGCTGATGCCTGGATGGACCCAAAAACTCTAGAAAATCTCCCACTAGTTAAATCATATCTTAGATTGTTGTAAACAAATTAGATACTTAGACTAAACCTTTGGTTGAATTGTAATATATTTATCTTGTCTTCCGCTACTTTGTGTTTTGAATCAATCATTAGTCAAGCCCCCTGGTTGGGTTGTGACAGATAGGATGCTATGATGGAGTCCTATGCATCAGCTTTAGTGTCTTAGGCAATTTGATAACGATTAACATTTGTTTTGTTATGTAATGTTACATATTCAAACCGCTTCCGCACTACTACTCTTTAAGTTTTGAAAACTGCTTAAACTTATGGTTCCGCAACTTAATTACATTGTTGTTTTGACAACTTAAACTTTTTACTTCCGCAACCCTGATTTTACAAAAATTGTTGTATCCAAGTTATTGGATGTACGTATGAAACCAGACATGTAGGTCTCGCAACACTGTGTGACCAGAGACTGCGATCCTGCAAGATCAGTCCAGTCGCGCCCTTTCGTTCAGGCCGGGAAGTCCGAGGTGCGACAAAAAACATAGGAGAATATCTGTACCTGTAACAACCCCAAATTTATATTTATTTTTCATTCCTTTTAGCATATAATAATAATAGTAGATTAAATCCAGATATCCTAGGATCTAGCCAGATTTTTTTTTAACCGTAGCTCATAAGATAGACAATCTAATCCAAATAATATAGAAAAAAAAAAGAAAGATATAAGATATCTTAAGAATCTTGCAAATCTTTTAACCATTGGTCATAACATACGGTTTTCACTTCCCAACTTCATGAAATCACCAACCTCTCTCTGAAATCTCTCCAAAAGATTCTATCAAATCTATAGTTTCCACCATTTATATTCCCTCAATTCCCACCGTTAGTCACCATAATGTTCCTTCTTTTCCCATGCAAACATTCTAAATTTCTAAGTCTTCAAGTGCAACAGAATAATTATTCATTGAAACACAAAAATCAGTGGTATGAAGAAGCAAGAGTCTCAACGTGATCTATACGCATTTTGCAAGTTGGTGAAGGAAACTATTGTCTATTAATGTAAGCTTTGAACTCATTTTATTTGGCTATATTCTAACTATCTCCTATCTGGTTATGGCAGTAGAATATCCTCATCTTAGACACTATACACGTTCCTGTTCAACCCAAACAAGCTTCATTTTGGACTCTCTTTAAACCCTTCATTGCTTCATAACTCAGCTCCACCAAAAGGTACCCACTTCTAAACTGAAAACTTTTAATAACAATATTAATTTCAAAATATTTATAAATGTGAAGGCAAATATATAATAAACTTATTTCGGGACATAATATATCAGGTTATACAATTTTGAGAATCTGAACATAACTTTCTTGAAACTGAAAAACGCCTTAATCATGTTAAAAAGGAATAAAACTCGTAAGACAAGACCTAAATTTATCTATATATATATATATATATATTGTTTTGTATATAATTCACAAAATAAACCAAATATATAAAGGCATATGTTCTTGTACTTTAAGATTAAATATAATTAAAATAATTACACATAAATATACATTAATGAAAATTTATAAAATAAGTTATTGTAATAACGGTATATGGATTTAGAAAATATGAACGAATATCACTTTATGAAACCAACACATGTTGAAACACTTTATATTGATTAAGTTGGTTAGTAACACAATGACTTAAAATAGGATTCTAGTCTTTCAAGCACGCAAGATCTCATACGACTCAAAGACCTTATAAGGTAAGATTCATGTGCTCCCTTTTTTCTTTTGATTAAATATTTTGGGGAACAGAGATACATACTCCTAAAATTATTTTTCATACACTGGTGTACTATTCTTCAAGAACAAACATAGCTGCCAAAAATAATTATTCTAGCACAATCATTAACTCAAGAAGGAGCCACGAGATATATGGGTAGTACTATCTCAGGAAGACCCCCACACACAGTGGGCCCCAAATTGAACAGGGAAAACCACCCAATGATAGTTAATAACATAATGTGACATATATCAACACAAATATATTGGCAGCACCAACAACATTTGGACTTTCACGGGTTATTAAAGTAGGATTGATTGTGATCTTGTTTAATACGCATCATACCATATTTGTTATACTTAAAAATTTGGTGTCTAAAACACATGATCTTACCAACATTATGTTGACGTATTTTGAGTATGTATTTCTGGTACAAATCATGATTAATGCACTTTAGGCACCAAGACGTCCAAGTTACGATCCTCGAATCGAAGATTGATAGAAATAAAATTTTAAATTTAAATAATTCGATTAGGTAAAAAAAATTCCTAGGCTTTAACATAAGAATTGGGACCTAAACAGGAGGGACATACATCCTAGCAATAGGGAAATTACACTTGAAAAAAAATTACATATACGTATATATATAGGTATACATTCATTAACTTTGTACTATATTTTTTTAACATAATTTAAGAAATGGCAGGACCGAAAGATCTTTAGGGAAAATTTATTATCATTGAAGATACACCACCAGGACCAATTTTCCCAACATACTCAATGGAACTAGGAGTTCTGTTTACTGCACATCCTTTTGATATAGAAGCTAGACCATCTAGGCTCTCGAGGGTCAATGCTACCCATGACTTTCCACCCGGATGCGGTCCAACCAACTACATACCAGGCCCCACGAATTGGGCCCAGAAGAGTCGTAACCCACGATTGAGTTATACAACTCCTGGACATCTTATGGAAGTAGTACGCATAGCAGCACCCGCCCTCAAACCGTCGTAGCCCCACGAGTCGGACATTCGGCACGAATGGCGATTCGCCCCATTTGGCATAACCAGGCACCCGAATGGGTTGGACCACTCGAGCCACCTGTGTTGCCACCTTATTCCCCACCAGTACCATTTCCATTCGTAGAACAACCTGGTCAGGATGTTAAGGCACGTCACAGTGTGCACATAGGAATGTCTGGACGATATGATGACCCCTACCCGACCGGACCAGGTTTTTCTAGTGCATCACAGTATTTCCCAATAGAGGAACATCGGTATTTCTCTGGGCCGTTACCTGTAAACGAGCCCTTACTAGCATTACCAAAACCAGAGTCTCTACCAGTAAACCATGCAATGGATCATGCATGGTTATAGCATGAGGACTACGATCGTGTTGTGCAACAACGGAACAGGGCCACTGCTCGGGCAAATCGGTTCGAATAGGCCTTGATGCGCATCAGAAAATATGTGGAGCGCACACTTCGACCAGATAGGTGGTATGACCACCCGAGCGAGTGGTCGATCAGGTCCACAACCCCCATCCAATACAAATGGTACAAATACAAATACAAACAACAATACCAAAGCCAATGAAAATACCAACAGCACTTCCAACAATGATGCAACGCTATAATGACTGAAAATAGAAGCCTTCACAAATGCTCTACCTACCATTATAGCACATGTCAATGCATCACTTAATCAGCATGAAAATTTAAAAGAAAACAATGAGAATCATGGAGATGGAGTTGGTGGCAGCAACATCGAAAACGAAGAAGAAAATCGTTAAAATAGAGGAATAAGGTCAGGGTGCTCCTACAAGGCTTTCATGGCCTGTAAACCTAGTAATTACTACGGATCTGAAGGAGCTACAGGAACTGTTAGATGGCTGGAAGAAATAGAGGAGGTTCTTGACATAAGTGAATGTGCGGAGGGAAACAAAGTACGATTTGCCACTCATTCCCTAAACGATGATGCCCTAGCATGGTGGAAAATGGTCCCACAAACCCGCAGTAGAAATGTTGTAAATCGCATGAGTTGGAATGAATTCAGAAATTTAATGACAAAAAGATATTGCTCCATCAACGAGATTATGAATGGTCCGGAGGCGCATCTAGAATATACTAATCGTTTTAATGAATTGGCACACTTGGTGCCACATTTGGTTACCCCTGAACCTAAAAGAATAGGAAGGTATGTATGGGGTCCACAAATTAGGGGTTTGGTAAAAGCAGCAAAACCATCAACATTCCAAGAAGCTATGGAGATATCAGGAACCTTGACTGATGAGATACTTCGCTGTAATGAAGTAAAGGGGACTGATAAGGTAAGAGTCAAAAGGAAATGGTTTGAAAGCCAATCAGCAAGAGGAAATTCTAGTAATAATAACAGAAGGAACGATCGTGGACCATCTAGGGAGGTCGCTGGAGTAAATAACCAGGCAAAGAAAATATACTAGGGAAATCAGCCGCTGTGCAATAGGTGCAATCGCCACCATCATGGTGAATGCACAGCCAAGCAGTGTCCAAAATGCCAAAAGTTTCACTTGGGGGATTGTAAATCATATGTGTGCGACAAATGCAACCGACAGGGTCATATAGCCAAAGATTGTAGAGCCAAAATAACAGCCCCCGCCAAGTGTCACGAATGTGGTGGTCCAAATCATCTTCGCCCGGATTGCCTAAAACTAAAGGAGTAAAAGAACACTGTTGGAAGACCAAAAGGTAGAGCCTTTGTTATGAATGCAGAAAATGCCCGTGGTGAGTCTCACGTCATAACCGGTATGTTTCTAGTAAATAATCACTATGCCTTCATATTATTTGATACTAGTGCTAGCAAAAGTTTTGTCTCAACAAACTTTAGACCTAGGATTAAGCTAGACTCTTCTAAGCTAACCGAGGTATATACCGTAGAACAAGCATATGGTAAAACAATTGAGACTGGTGAAATAATAAACAATTGTACCATAAATTTGGATGGTCATTTATTCCACTTAAATTTAATGCCAGTACAATTAGGCGAGTTCGATATTGTTGTGGGTATGGACTAGCTAGCAGAAAATAAAGCAGAAATTATTTGTGATAAGAAACTTTTAAAGATTCCCAAGACAGACGGGATGATACTAGTTATCCATGGAGAAAGGACAAGGGAGATTGTGAATATCATTTCTTGCATGAAGGCCAACAAATGTTTAAAAAAGGGATGTACAGCATACTTGGCATATGTGCTAAGTGAAGAAAAAGAGAAACAAATTGAAGATGTACCTATTGTGTCAGAGTACCCTGATGTATTTCCTGATGAGTATCCTGGACTCCCGCCAACAAGACAAGTTGAATTTCGAATTGACCAGATGCCCGGTGCAGCCCCTGTTGCTAAATCACCATACAGACTCGCACCATAAGAAATGAAAGAGTTGATGATCCAATTACAAGAGCTTTTGGATAAAGGGTTTATTAGACCAAATTTCTCACCATGGGGAGCACCTGTGTTGTTTGTTAACAGGAAGGACGGAACATCAAGAATGTGTATAGACTATCGGGATTTGAACAAAGTAACCATGAAAAATCGATACCCCCTTCCTCGAATTGGTGATCTGTTTGACCAACTATAAGGATCCAGCTACTTCTCCAAAATAGACCTAAGGTCTGGATACCACCAATTGAAAGTTAAAGAAGATGATGTTTCAAAAACCGCATTCAGAACCAAGTATGGCCATTATGAATTCTTAGTAATGCCTTTCGGCTTAACAAATGCACCGGCTGTTTTCATGGACCTCATGAACCGAGTATGTACACCTTACTTGGACAAGTTTGTAATTGTATTCATCGATGATATTCTTATTTATTCACAAAAAAAAAAGAGGATCACGAGAAACATCTAAGGTTGATTTTAGAATTACTAAGGAAGGAAAAACTTTACGCTAAGTTCGCAAAATGTGAATTTTGGATGCGTGAAGTTCAATTTCTCGGGCATGTCGTAAGTGAAAAAGGAATTCAAGTAGATCTAGCAAAGGTAGAAGCCATCAAGAAGTGGGAAGTTCCAAAAACCCGCACTCAAATAAGACAATTTTTAGGATTAGCTGGTTATTATAGGCGTTTCATAGAGAATTTCTCCAAAATTACCAAACCATTAACATCACTTACCAAGAAAAATGTCAAGTTTGAATGGGGAGATAAACAACAACAGGCATTTGATATTTTGAGACAAAAGTTGTGCAGTGCACCCATACTAACCTTACCTGAAAGAACAAACGACTTTCTAGTATATTGTGATGCATCACACCAGGGATGTGGGTGTGTTCAAATGCAACGAAACCAGGTAATTTCCTATGCCTCTCGACAACTTAAGTTGCATGAAAAGAACTACACAACCCATGAATTAGAATTGTCGTGTTCGCACTCAAGATTTGGAGACACTACATTTACTGAACAAAGTGTGTCATCTACATCGACCACAAAAGTCTTCAACACATTTTTGACCAGAAGATGTTAAATATGAGACAAAGAAGATGGGTAGAATTACTAAGCGATTATGACTGTGAGATTCGCTACCATCTAGGAAAAGCAAACGTAGTTGCCGATGCCCTAAGCAGAAAAGAGAGGGTTAAACCACTCAGAGTACGTGCTCTGCAAATGACCGTGCAAACAAATCTGATCTCCTAGTTTCAAGAATCACAACAAGAAGCACTTAAGGAAACCAACGTGGAAAAGGAAGGATTAAATGGTTTAGAAAAGAAGTTTGTATATGGCGATAACAACACACAAAAATTTAACAACCGGACATGGATCCGATGTATGGTAATCTACGGGAGGTAATAATGGATGAAGCTCAAAAGACAAAATACTCGATACAACCTGGGAATGATAAGATGTATATGGATATGAAAAGTAAGTATTGGTGGCCTCGAATGAAGAGAACCATCATTACTTATGTAGGGAAATGTTTGACTTGTTCTAAGGTCAAGGTCGAACATCAAAAACCCTCTGGTTTATTACAACAGCCGAAAATTCCTAAATGGAAGTGGGAAAGAATTACTATGGATTTTATCACAAAATTGCCCAGAACCACGAGAGGGCATGATGCCATATGGGTTATAGTAGACCGATTAACGAAATTTGCTCATTTCTAGCCCATAAGAGAAGATTACAAGATGGAAAAGTTAGCCCAATTATATGTAAATGAAATTGTATCAAGACATGGGTACCTGTCTCAATCATATCTAATCGAGACAGTTGTTTTACTTCGAGATTCTGGAAAACTTTACAGCAAGTCTTAGGGACTCGCTTGGACCTAAGCACCGATATCATCCGCAAACTGATGGGCAAAGTGAGTGGACAATTCAAACATTAGAAGACATGGTTAGAGCATGTGTTATAGATTTTGGTGGAAGTTTGGATACTCACTGTTATACCTGTAAAAATTTATCCTTATAATTCAGAATAATTCAGGATACGGAATATTTCGGGATAATTAGGAATATTTGCATATATAAATTTATGTGATCTGATGACTTGAATAATAAATAATGATAGTTTATAATTTATTACTTTATTATTCAACATGTGCTACTAACGTTTGAAATGAGTCAACAGATTATATGCAATAATTATGCCTATCTATCCGGAATATGAAGAAGAATGTGGACTGCATGATAACGTCTACTAAAAGTTGCTCGACGCATGATTGGAGACTGGACCGAATTATAAGGAACAACCTTTGACTATCATTGTATCATTTTCACTATAAATTGAGGCAATATCGATCTAGGAAAACACACTGCTCACTTAGCTTACTTCTGATTATTTCTTGTTCACATTCACTGCATTCAGAGTTCTCGAACACATAGTGATCGATCAATTACGCTCTTGTATTGTAATCTTACATTTCGTATTAATAAGAACAAGGTAGAGTGACGATTGTCACCCCCCGAGGTTTTTATGCCGGCAATCCTAAGGGATTAAGGGCTTTCCCTCGTATAAATCTTGTGTGTTTGGCTGTTTTTCTATTTTATATTCTGAAATATCCCTAGGGATCCTTAGGGATATTTTTATTGCATTTTGCTTATAAACTGTTTTCTTGATTATAAAGCACAATACCCCACTAAACTAATTCGATTTTGCTAAAAGTTACACTTGTTAATTTTTACCCGAAACAATTTGGCGCCCACCGTGGGGCAAACTTGTGTTTTTTTTATAAAAACCTTGTTCAAAGGCGTTTTCATAAGAAATACGTGAAAAATGGCTTCACAACCGAGATCTACTTCTTCATTACCTACTGTTTCTGCTACTACTACTAATGTGTCCTCGCAGATTCCTGTTTTTTCCAAGAAGTCTGATAATCCTAGCAATCCTGGGAAGAAAGCTACATTTGTAGCCGAAAGTGTTCCATCAACAAGGTTGACCACTTCTGCTCCCATACTTGTTTCTAACAATGAAATTTTGAGTATGTTTCAACAGGTTCAGCACCAAATGTTGGATCAACAGAAAATGAATCAAAGGCTTCTTAGAGAAATGGAAACTTTGAGGGCTGAAAAGAATAAGCAGATCGAAACTTCAACTCTATTGGCTCCAAGGATACTGGATTTCGGGACATCAGGGATGTCTGGGAATCATTCCGGAGACTTTATTCCCATGCAGACTAGTCTCGGGGATCCTTCAGGATCCCAAGGGTTAAGGATATATCGGGATAATACCAATATCTTGGGGACTTCTTGTCTAATTCCCATTACCAGCAATACTTTTAACTATTCTCCCATTGATACTACTAACTTTGGTTCTGTGCAGGAATCCGAATTAAACCCCCAAGTGGCTAAGGAGATTCAGAAACTAAGAGACATGATCTCTAGTGTTTCCGGAGTGGTCAAGCCTATTCCTGAGGTTCCTATCACAACCCACAGGATCTCTAGATTTGCTCCACCAATATGTGATGCTGAGATCCCCAAAAGATTCCAAACTACAACCATGAAGTTGTATGATGAAACCACAGATCCTGAAGAACATGTGGCACAATATAGGGAAAGGATGGAAACTAACACTATACCTCCACAGTTGAAGGAAGCATGCTTATGCAAAGGATTTGGTTCAACATTGACAGGGGCAGCCCTGAAATGGTTGCTTAATGTTCCTCCCTATTCAATAACTTCATTTGCTCATCTGATTAATCTATTTCACAATCAGTTTTCTTGTAGCAGGATGTTTGAGAGGCTGACCAGTGATCTATACAGGATAACCCTGGGATCCGACGAATCCCTCAGGAGCTATGTCTACAAATTTGGCAGAGAATCCCTAGATATCCCTAATCTGGATATCAATACGGCTATTCAAGCATTTAAGATGGGATTACAAAGAAACTCACCTTTCTATGATCACTTAGTTATGAATCCTTGCAGGAACATGGACGAAGTTCGGAACCGCGCATTGAGATTCATCAGGCTAGAGGATGACAAAGAAATCCAGAAAAGGATCACTACAACACCTCCCAATGATCAAGGCAAAAGAAAATTGGATTCACCAACAAGCAAGTCTTTCAAATCCAAACCATACTACAAGGCTGATAACCACAAGATCAATTATGTGGATGAAGATGAGGATGATGAAGAATATCACAGGATATCTGACTATTGTTTTTCTGTTGATATTTCTGAATTAATGTGTGTTATGCAGGATTTAGGTGAAAAAGCTAGATGGCCACCAAAGGAAAAGAAATTTGCTACAAGGGACAAATCCAAGTGGTGTGCCTTTCATGAAGACTTCGGCCACATAACCGACGATTGCATTGCACTACGGAAAGAAATAAGCTATCTACTAAGCAAAGGCCATCTTACGGAACTACTGGGGAAAAAGAAAGAAAGAAGACAGGATTCCAACGGATTCCCAAAAAGAGCCGCATCCCCACCAAAGGATGCCAAGGTAATCAACTTTATTTCTAGTGGTTCTGACATTTGTGGTACCTCTTATTCCGCAGCTAGGAAACATGCTAAAGAAGCCAAGATGGAGAATGGAGAAAGACCCACAAAGATATCAACACTTACAACTGAAACAGTGGTGTCTTTTGAAGAACAAGATCGCGAGAATATCTTGGATCCTCATCATAATGGGTTAGTCATTACATTATATGTTGCTAACCACATTGTACGCAGGATACTTATAGATGGAGGAATCTCGGTCAACATCATCCAATTGGAAACACTCAAGAGGATGAATATCCCTGAATCAGAGATAACTACCAAATCTCTGATCCTGGTTGGATTCAGTGGTGAAGCTAAAGCTAAAGCCACTGTTGGAGAAATCAAGCTACCGGTATACATCGAGGGGGTAAACTCTATGCAACATTTTTGTATAATAGATTCCCTATCTTGTTATAATATTATACTAGGTAGACCTTGAATACATGACATGAAAGCAGTCCCTTCGACCTAACATCAATGTGTCAAGTTGCCAACACCATGGGGAGTAGTGAAGATCAACAGCAATCAGCAAGAAGCCAAGTAGTGCTATTCATCTTCGATGAAGGGAACTACTAGACCTTCATCAGCGTAGTAATCAAAGTGTGACCTTGGGGATACTCAAGAATATAGGGAAAAGGAAGTAAAGGAAGTACCTTTAAATCCTGATGATCCTGAGGTCAAGGTCCTTATAGGGACAAATATCCCTGAGGATATTGAAGAGAAACTGATTTCTTTTATGAAATCAAGAGTTTCCACATTTGCATGGAAACATGAGGATATGACTGGAATATCCTCAGATTTGATTACACCTAAGTTAGGGATAGATAGGAATATTAAGCCTGTCCACCAAAAGAGAAGGAAGTTTGCACCCGAAAGAAATCTAATCATTCAAGAGTAAGTAGAGAAACTCCTCAAAGCAAAAATGATTAGAGAGGTGAAATTTCCAAAGTGGTTAGCCAATGTAGTCGTGGTTCAAAAGAAGAATGGAAAGTGGAGAGTTTGTGTGGATTACACAGACCTCAACAAGGCTTGTCCTAAAGACCCCTTTCCATTACCATATATAGACTCCATGGTAGATGTAACAGCAGGACATGAAATGTCAACTTTCATGGATGCATCAGCAGGATTTCAACAAATTCAAATGGAACCTTCGGATCAAGAAGTTACAGCCTTCACGACGCCAACAGGGATATATTGCTATACAGCAATGCCATTTGGCTTGAAGAATGCTGGAGCCACATACCAGAGACTTGTGAACATGATGTTCAAAGAGAAACTGGGGGACACTATGGAGGTATATATTGATGATATGGTGGTCAAATAGAAGATAACCGAGAATCATCTTAGGGATCTTCAGGAATCCTTCGATATCCTGGACCGCTACAATATGTATCTGAACCCATCTAAGTGTCATTCCGGGGTAAGATCAGGAAAGTTCTTGGGATATATGGTCACTAAAAGAGGAATAGAGGCTAGCCCGGAACAAATTCAAGCAATCTTAAACCTCAAATCCCCAAAGAACATAAAAGAAGTGCAAAGACTAATAGGAAGAATAGCCGCACTCAATAGATTCATCTCAAGGTCTTCCGAAAAATTTAAAATATTCTACGATATCCTTAAAAATAATAAGAAATTCCAATGGGATGAAGAGCATGAGAAGGCACTTCAGGATCTAAAGGAATAGTTATCCTCACCGTCGTTGCTCATGAGACCAGAAGATGGTGAACCACTATCATTATACTTAGCAGTATCCCGAGCTACTGTAAGTGCTGTGTTAGTTAAGGATCATCAGGGATCACAACATCCCGTGTACTATGTAAGTAAAAGCCTAGTAGATGCCGAGACTAGATATTCTCACTTAGAAAAGCTAATTTTGGCTATGGTTATGGCGTCAACTAAACTAAGGCATTACTTTGAGACACATAGAATACACATTAAGACAAATTATCCTATCAAACCTGTATTGAGAAAACCTGAGCTATCAGGAATGATGGCAAAATGGTTAGTTAAACTCAATACCTATGATTTGATCTATGAACCAAGAACAACAATTAAGTCACAAGCTTTAGCAGACTTTGTGGCTAATTTTAGTAGTGATTAACAACCAGAAGTGGATCTAGAAATCAAACTCTTAGATGAAGATACTGGTGAGTGGACTTTGTTCACAGATGGATCTTCAAACGTAAGAGGAACAGGATTAGGTATAATACTAAAATCGCCACAAGGGACATAATACCCCAATCAATTAGTTGTGAATTTCAAGCAACTAATAATGAAGCAGAATATGAAGCTCTAATAGCAGGACTTCAATTGGCTAGGGATATGAACATCAGAAACCTACATGTTTTTGTCGATTCCCTACTGATAGACAATCAATTTAACGGTTCTTACATGACTAAAGGAGATGAATTGGCAAAATACTTAGAAATAGTTAAGGATATTTCAGGATATTTTTTCAACTTTGATATCACTCAAGTGCCAAGGGATGAGAATGCCGAAGCAGATGCACTGGCAAACTTAACATCATCCCTAAGGATCCATGAGGATATTAACATTCCTATACTACATATTTTAAGACCAGCGATAGATATGCAGGATACAGATCAGGATAGTGAACCCGAGAATACCGAAGTTCATCACTCAGAAGCACACGAAATATCCTGGACTATCCCTATTAAGAACTACCTTCAAACAGGAAAGATACCTGATGAAGAAACAAATCCTAGAGCTTTTAAAGATAAAGTATCTAGATACACAATCATACGAGATATCTTATATAGGAAATCAGTATCAGGCCCATACTTGAGGTGTTTGGAGAAACCTGAAAGTCTGGAAGTAATGAAAGATATCCATGAAAGGAGATTGTGGAAATCACACCGGGGGAAGAGCATTATTCTCAAAGATCCTGAGAACAGGGTACTTTTGGCCGACCATGAGAAGAGATGCAATGTCTAATTCCCAGAAGTGTGATGCTTGTCAAAGACATAGCAATATACTTCATCAACCAGCTGAACCTCTACATCCAATAGTCTCGTCATGGCCATTCATGAAATGGGGAATGGATATAGTAGGAAAATTACCCAAAGCACCCGGAGGAAAGGTGTTTATTCTTGCTATGACAGATAACTTCTCAAAATGGATTGAGGCTGAAGCCTTTGTGCAAGTTAGAGAAAAAGAAGTAATCTCATTCATAAAGAGAAATATCCTGACTAGGTTTGGGATACCCGCAGAAATCACTTGTGACAATGGGTCTCAGTTCATAGGCAAAAGGACTACAAACTTTTGTGAAAGCTGGGGCATAAACATGATCACCTCTACACCTGTTCATCCTCAAGCTAATGGTCAAGCAGAATCAAGCAACAAGATTATAATAAACAACCTTAAGAAAAAGTTGAGATCCAAGAAAGGAAAGTGGGCTGAAGAACTTCCATTTGTTCTATGGGCTGATAGAACAACCACAAAGAATGCAACTGGTCAAACACCATTCTCTTTAGTGTATGGTTCTGAAGCTGTTCTCCCAACTGAACTGGTTGTCCCTACTGCAAGATCAAGTCTACAAAATCTAGAATCCAACAAGGAAATACTATCTGAGGATCTAGATACTATCGATGAACTTAGGGATATTGCGAGAATAAGGATGGCAACATATCAACAAAAGATATCTAGATCCTATAATAAGAATATTAGGATACGAAGATTTCAAGTTGGTGATTTGGTTTTAAGGAAGGCATTTCAGAATACCACCAATCCAGCTGATGGAAAACTTGCTCCGAAATGGGAAGGACCCTATAAGATAGAATCCGAAGCTGGAAAAGGGGCATACAAATTAACCAACATGGAAGGAGAACCTCTTCCAAGATCTTGGAATGCCATTCATCTTAAGCTATACTTTACATAAGACTTATTGTATTAAACTATAAAAGGTTATCACATTATAATCTGCATTTATATTTCCAAATATTTAAGTATATCCTAATATACTCCGATATATTCTTGTATATTCCTACTAATCGAGCATATGAGGGGCATCAGGAATCCTGATTCCCAGCTATGCAAAAATCTTACTGTTTTGTAGGTATAGCAGGAGAAGAGATGAGACTTTATGTCTTAACCCAAGTTCTGACCTGAAATCATAACTTGATCAAGACCATGCACAGACTTTATGTCTAGCTACAAAGTTTTGACCTGAAATCAAAACTGTAGAAGACCCCTACAGCAATGCAAAAATCTTATTGTTTTGTAGGTATAGCAGGAGAAGAGATGAGACTTTATGTCTTAACCCAAGTTCTGACCTGAAATCAGAAACTTGATGAAGACCCGCACTGACTTTACGTCTAGCTGCAAAGTTTTGACCTGAAATCAAAACTGTAGAAGACCCCGCACTAACTTTATGTCTAGCTGCAAAGTTTTGACCTGAAATCAAAACTCAAGAGACTTTTGTATCTCATGAAGACTTAGGGCTCATGCCCTCACCAGTTGCGCACATTTATCCTGTTATAGTTTGAGATAATAGGACCAGTACACGCATGAGTGGCTGACAATTTCATTATCGAGGACTATAACTAAGGATCCTCCGAAATATCCCGGTATAGATGGAGATTTTGGGACCAGTACATGCATGAGTGGCTGACAATTTCATTTTCAAAAACTATTACCAGGGATCCTCCGAATTCCGGCCTTAGTCGCCAGTATCTCTCGGCCTTGTCGCCAGTATTCCGGCCTAGTCGCCAGTATTCCGGCCTTAGTCGCCAGTATCTCTCGGCCATGCGGCAGTATTCCGGCCTAGTCGCCAGTATTCCGGCCTTAGTCGCCAGTATCTCTCGGCCTTGTCGCCAGTATTCCGGCCTAGTTGCCAGTATTCCAGCCTTAGTCGCCAGTATTCTGGCCATAGTCGCCAGTAATTTCGGCCTTAGTCGCCAGTATTCCGGCCATAGTCACCAGTAATTTCGGCCTTAGTCGCCAGTTTAATCGGCCTTGTCGCCAGTATCTTGGGCTTGTCCCAAGTTTTCTTGTTTTTCTGTTTATGCAGGACAAATTCTCAAGGATACTCTGGAGTATTGCAGGATATTTTAGAATATTTAGGTATGGAATTTTTATGTTTGGACAGGAACAATGAAGGCTTTGAATTAAATCTACTATCTCTAAAAATCGGTATTTATTTCTCAACTCTTTCAATATATTGCATTCTTTATTTCTAGTTGATCAGATTCATATTCTAACACTTGATAGAATGTGTAAAACTTAGGAATATGTTATATGAGAGCTTTTACTTAGGGATATGCTAAACTAAATTACTAGTTACTTCGTGTGCTATTATAACTTTAGAATATATATCTAAGTTAAATATAACCATTGAAATAATAAAAACCTTAGTCGAATAAGGATAATTCTAATCTGAATTATTCCTAATGATTCCTACATATATATTGGATTTGAGGAAAAATGTTCTAAAATTTTTCAATAGAGATTTATTTATAGCCAAAACCAAATCCTTGTAAAAATTAAAAAAGGATTTATTCCCTTAAACGGTTTACGAAACATCCAAGATATCATTATGAATATTTAGGAATATTCGAAGATATCCTAACAATAATTATAAATAATAAATTATAGCTGGATACGATATTAGTATATTCAATAATTTAGATTGATTTTAGTCATTAGTTTAACAAACATAATATTCATGAAAGTTAAAAGAAATCAATCCATTACATGCATACTACATATCAAAAATATTCAAGGATATTTTGGAATATGTATGGATATTCCAATAGTTAAACAAATAAATGTCCTCAAAAATTTTTTATATCTGAAAAATTGTTAAAAAGTCGAAATAATTTATATCTTCAATACTGAATACAATATTCAAGTTGAATTTACTATTTTACATTATTCTCAATTACTCCTAAATATTCCTAAAAAACCGTATACGTAAATAGTCTAAATAGAAAATACTTGGAGAAACTAAAGTATTATAAGATATACAGTGAAACTATAACTACAAGTCGTGTAACTTAATAATATCTGGGGATGTTTAATAATATCTTTCAGTAACAAAAGAACAACATTCAGGATACTTTAGGATATTTTAGAATAGGAAATACAAGAAGATAACCCAACATACCAAATATTATATTCACAACCAGAAGCAGTTAAAAAGTTGACATATCAAGTTTCGCCATGAAACTCATGGTCCCTCCACTTGACATGTCAAACAAAAGTTAAAAGAAATCAAAGTTTCGCCATGAAACTCACGGTCCCTCCACTTTGATTTCTTATATTGTCTGCCCCTATACTAGGGGACTTCCCTATAACTATTGTTTAAACAGCATTGCATCGGAATTAAAGAACGACAAAATACTAAAAAAGATAGGCTCAGACCTTCGCATCATTGTCATCATCGCCCATCATCACCTCCTACTCAACCACGCCAGCCTCAGCACCTGTCACCTCCACATCACCTGCCTTGTTGGTCTCACCCACCTCGCCAGCCTTGTTTACCTCCACAGACGCTTCAGCCTTGTCACCAGCCAGGGTCGCCAATATCTTGCCCCATTCCTTCATATTCCTGGCTAGGGAATCTACACGTCAGCCTTGGCCTGATTCACCAATTGGATTTTAGCCCTTAACACAACAATGGCGGTAGACTTCTTGGCCCCATCAATATGTTCTTTGAACTGGAGCTTGTGAGAGGCTTCCATTTCCTTTATCTGTTTCTTGACCTTGGCTAGCTCCTTCTCGTAATGACCGGCTTTGGCTGTGAAGATTTTCTTCTGATCTTTCAGGTCCTCCATCTGCTTGTCAGTTTGTTCTTTCTCAAAGATGTACTTAGCAGAGACCTACAATAATAGGAATCATTCAGAATATGTAGGGATATTATGCTAATAGACAAAATAAATAGTATACCTTTTTCAAAAGATCAGGAATGGACAGGTCAGATGGCTCCTCGAGATCCAAAGTATCTACCCCCTTGCGTTTCTTGGTTGTCTTTGAAGAGCGGGTAGCCATGATACGCGACTTGGGGGCAACAGGACTGGTTTTCTCCTTTTTCACAGCAAAGAAGGTGTCAAGGTCTTCGAGGTTAAATGTTGATTCTGTAAAATAAGTCCGAATAATTAGAAATAAATAAGAATATCTCAGAATATTAAAATATTTTTAATATACCTGAGGCCATAGGAGAAACTGTTTCAAGATTGGCACCAAACTTTCTGTATTGCTCGTCGATTTTCAACAAGGAACGAATTTTGTTCCTACTTACTTCTTCTTCTTCTGCTACGAGTGACTCAAACTTGGGATCTGCGAAAAATAAAAATAAAATAAGAAATATCAAACAATAAGAAGTCTCAATTAACAAGGAAAATCCTAAGAATCCTACCTTTTTCCACCCACTTGAAAGGAAGAAGTTCCCCATGAGGAATAGAACTTCTTTTCACGAAAAAGAACCTATTTCTCCATTCATCTTCATTAAAAGTAATTTCTGGAACTAAGATAGGAGCCCCACTTCTTCTTTGAAGAACGAATCGGGATGACCCGTTGTTGGACCAAAAGAACCAATGAGCCTGATCAGAAAAACCTTTAAGTCTCACATACACATAACAACTGAAGAAGAACACATCAGCTAAAAGCCATGTTGAAGAATTACAAGACCTGAAGTTATTCACAACAGCTGAAGTGTTAGTCTTCAGATGTTGTGATGTTTGTTTTGTCTTCAGTAGTTTACTTTCAATAGTTGTAAAAGTCTGATGAATAGTTTACTCATCAGATGTTGTAGTTTGCTTTCAGTAGTTTAGTTATTCAGACTTTGTAATAGGATGTCTTCAGTCTTTGTGAACATCCTCAGTAGTTTTGTTTATTTCAGTCGTTGTCTTTTGTCTGTTAGATGTCAACATCATGTGACATCATCAGATGTCACTGTTTCTATATAAGGACAGTTGACATATTGTAATTAAAAACGAAGTTAGCTCATTGAATGATTTTATTCCTTTTGCAGAATTCTCTTTCTATAACAACTTGCTCGTTACTGTTTTATTAGATTCAAAGTGTTCTTGCTAATTCTATGCTAATTCATCTCTGAATTCCGCTGCTATAATCTAATATTGATCAAATGAGAACAACTGATCCTACAATTGGTATCAGAGCAGGTTAATCATTGACCGATTAAACAATTGATCTCTGAAACTGCTCAATTTAGTTCTCTGTTTGATCGAATTAGCTGATTAGTAAGAACTTGTTATAGTTTGAAGTTTTCTGATAACTTCTGTTGATTTGTTTTTCAATATCAATTTGTTTGAATCAATTGGTTGAAGCTTGTGCTTAATTCATTTGAATTTAGTTGATATTGATTGAATCTGAGATCATGACAACTCCAAACAATGATCCGCACAACACAGGCTCCGCAACCAAGCCTCCGATGCTGGTTCGGAGTGAGTACAACATTTGGCAACGTAGAATGCTACATCACCTGTCAATTAACAGTGCAGGATGTTGGAAATCTGTAGTGCTTGGTCCGTATAAACCCATGATCACTGATCCTGAAACTAAAATCATGATTCCGAAACCACCGGATATGTATCCAGATGAGGATATAAAATTGTTTGAAATTGATGCGAAAGCTCATGGTATTCTGGCCATGGCTTTGCCGAATGAGATATATTCAGGCTTGATGCATCATGACACTGCTCATGATCTCTGGGTTGCATTGAAAGAACAATTCGGTGGAACCGATGAGGTTTTAGCAAATACTAGAGAAATCCTTGCTCAACAGTATGAGACTTTTTCTCATAGAAAGAGTGAGTCATTGACTCAACAGTTTGAGCGGTTTTCCTGTCTGATTTCTGAATTGAAAATGGTTAAGCAGGAGTATACAAATAGTCAGATGAACAACAGACTCCTCAGATCACTGCCTGAGAGATGGGACACTTATACTATTGTCTTACGCTCTAATGCAAATCTAGAGAATCTATCTCTCACCCAACTCCATGGGAAACTCTTAACTTTTGAGAGAGAGGTAGAACAGAAGAGAAAACTGTCTTCATCTGGCAAACTCACTGATGATTTCATTCCTGGCAATACTGCATTGATAAGTCAAGAGTCAGAATATACTGGGTCTGAGTGTTCTTATGATGAACATATTGACTTCTCTACTAATAGTGCTGAACATGCTTTTGTGGGAGTTGATGGTAATGCAGGTACATATGGTGATAATCTGTGTTTTGTGATGGATGATTTGAAGGGAATTCCAGATGATGATCTGGAGGAAATGGATATATTAAGTCAGATGGCCTTAATAAACATTAGATCTCAAAAATTTTACAAAAGAACTGGAAGAAAATTTCCCGGATTAACTGGCAAAACCAAGGTTGGTTTTGACAAAGGGAAGTTGAGATGCCACAAGTGTCACAGGCTTGGTCATTTTGCTAGAGAGTGCAAATCCACTGGACCTAGTTCCCCTGCACCCATTGTGACCTTTCCTAGCAATAACACACCAAACAAAGGACAACAATCTTCTGGATCTGGTCAACAACAATTTTATCCAGCTCATTTTGTACCACAAAGTCCTATGCCTTATCCATATCCTTGCTTCTATATGCCACAACCCACTCACACTCCAGCAATAATCCCTCCACAATCACCTGCTCTTCCTGAACCTAGCAAATCTCAAACCAATCAACAGCCTCAACAACAACATCAGAGTTTCTTCACCCTTGGAGTAGCTGATTGGAGTAGTTTACCTGATGACTTATCTGATTTCAATATGCAGCTGTACTCTGAAGCTGGTCCACATGGTGGAGACAATCCATTCGGGAATCTTGCTTTGATGGCTATAGATTCAACTGACACCTCATGTTCAACTTCTTCAACATCACAGGTATCATCTGAATCAAAAGCTAAGTTGTGTTCAGAATCGTGTATTTTAGCATTTGCTTCTATCAGAGAAATAAATGTTGAATTAATCAATGAGAAATTTGAGCTAGAAAAGGCTGTGGCTAAAAACAAAAATGAATTTGAGAAAGTTTTAAATGAAAAAGAGTCTAAAATTTATAAGCTCAAATGTTTGTTATCTGATGAAAAGGCTAGAGTGGAAGTAATGCTTATGAAACATAATGATCTGAAGCAAACACTTGCAGCAACCCAAGTAAATTGTGAAAAATGGGTTGAGTCCTGTAAGGGGTTTGAGATGTTGTTAAACAAACAATCAGCATCCAATGTTAAGTTTGGGATTGGATACAATCACACTGCCCCCCCCAGCTGATTATACACCAAAAAGTTATGAATGTGAGTCTGAAGGGGACAGTGTATATCAATCCACCAAATCTTCAGAAATGTCTGATTCTGTAGATATATCTGAAGGAGAGTCAAGTGCTTGCAAATCTGAGTCTGAAACTGTGGATATTGAAATATATTCTTACTCTATTGGATGTACAAATGTCATTCAGGGTGACACATGTCAGGATAGTGTTTTAATTGAGATTGACCCTGATGAAAAAGTTTCAAATGAATTAAATTTAAACCTGATTGAGTCAGATGGGGATGGGACTGGAGAGAAAGATGCACGGCTTCTGATAAGCCAGAGTGTCTCATCAGCAGTTGTAGAAAAAGCTGGTAATGGTACAACTGATGATGAGAAATGTGTTGATAGACAAGTGCTGAAGAATAACTCTTCAGAGGTTGTCAACACATCAGCAGTTGTTAAACAGTCTACAAATACTGAAGTTCCAAATGTTCTGAAGAACAAAAATTCAGTATCTAAGTCTTCAGTACTTGTAGATACTCACAAGGAGAAGCACAAGAGAGTGCCTTGTGAAATTTGTAGGTTGTTTAATCATTCTTCTGATGAATGCTGGTACAGAAGAGGCTCTAAATTCAATAAACTTAAGAACAAAAACAAGAACATAATCAAAATGAAAAATGAATTTAGTTCCAAATTTGTACCAGAATCATCAGTAGGTTCAAAATCTGGAAAACCCTCATAGGGAAATGATTCAAGTAAATCCAAGAAAAGTAAAGGGGTTTTTCCAGATTCAAAGAAACAGCACTTGAAAGAATATTCATCACCCAAAGTAGCTAAGGTGATAAAACACAAAAATCAAAAGTCAGGTACTGATGTTTCTGATGACATCAGAATCTTGACTCACAACCATAATCAACTGATTATTATGATGCAACAATTGCTAGGAAGAGTCAATCTAGCAGAGGCATCTGTTGCTTCATTTCAGAAGAAGAAATCAAGATCAAAAGTCAAGGTTAACTCTTCTGAAAAGAATGGCTCAAGTGTTGCTTCAAATGACAATGTTAATTTTGTTTCTTCATGTGATAACAGACCCAAAACCAAACTGGTTTGGGTCCAAAAGTCTAACTGAGTGTGTTCATGTATGCAGGGTCCTTCAGCATGCCAAAATAGCATCTGGTATGTTGACAGTGGAGGATCCATGCATATGACTGGGAGCAGATCTCTTCTTAATGACTATTTTACAGGAAGGAAGGGATTTGTTTCATTTGGAAATGATGCTAAGGGTTACATTATACGAAAAGGATATGTGTCAAATGGTGAGATAAGGTTTGATGATGTGAATCATGTAGAGAATCTTAAGTATAATCTCCTGAGTGTTAGTCAGATGTGTGATAAGGGTCACATTTCTCTTTTCACCAAGCAAGACTGTAGGATACTGTCTTCTGAAGTGTTGCCTCTGATTGGCAAAGTTTTGGATGAATATACTCTTCTTAAAGCTAACAGGGTGGGAAAGGTTTATGCCTTTGATTTGTCAAAGAAAATTTCTGTTAAAGGTCATCCATGTTTATTTTCAAAGGCCTCTCTCAAGGAATCTAATCTGTGGCACAGAAGGTTGGGTCATGTAAATCTCAAAAACATGAATCAACTGGTGAAACATGGTTTGGTTCGAGGTCTTCCAATGAAAGATTTTAGTTGTGATGAGAATTCCACTGCTTGCTTGAAAGGGAAGCAACACAAGGTATCTTTTCCTCCAATAGGCGATCCCAAATCAACTGCTTGTTTGCAAATGTTGCATATGGATTTGTTTGGGCCAGTGAAGGTCATGAGTATGGCAAAGAAGAAGTATTGCTTAGTAATTGTTGATGATTACTCCAGGTTTGTCTGGACCTTCTTCTTGCACTCAAAAGATGAGGTTGCTAAGTCTATTATAAACTTTGTGTTGTATGTTGAGAAACAATATTCTCTTCCTGTCAAGTGTGTAAGGAGTGATAATGGCACAGAGTTCAGAAATCATATTCTGGATGAATTTTATCTGGCAAAGGGAATCAAGAGGCAGTACAGCATCCCTAGAACTCCTGAACAAAATGTAGTAGTTGAAAGGAAAAATAGAACCTTGATTGAAGCTGCCAGAACAATGCTGGCTGATTCCGGCTTGCCATTGACTTTCTGGGCAGAAGCTGTCAATACAGCTTGTTATGTGCAAAACAGAGTTTTGGTGAATCAAAGATGGTTGAAAACTCCTTATGAAATGCTTCATACTTTGACCCCTTTGATTTCCTTCTTCAGAGCTTTTGGGTGTCCTTGTTATATCCTCAATACCAAAGATCAACTTAAAAAGTTTGACTCCAAAGTTGATGCAGGATATTTTGTTGGCTATTCTTCCACTTGCAAGGCTTATAGAGTGTTTAACTGCAGAACCAAGATGGTTGAAGAAACTCTTCATATCAAATTCAATGAATTTCCAAAAGATTCAATTCCACAAAATCCTATTGAGATGTTTGATCTAGATATTTTGCAACATGAATCTTCTCAATCTCCAGTTGAGTCTATTGTTGTGGCAGATGATGCATTTAAAGCAGTTCCATCAACAGTTTCTACAGAAAACACACAAGGAAGTCTTGATGATGAAGATGAAAGTACTCATATGTTCAGATTTAGTGATAATCTGCCAATGTCTGCTAAATCTGATGCTCCTCCTGCCCCAGTTGTTCCTCCCAATACCAATGCTGATGAAATTCTAGAATCTTCTACATCATTTGAAATTCCTACTGAACTGTTCCCTGGATCTTCATCAACATCTACAGCAACTGGACCTCCAGCAAACACTTGCACTGATCTTATTCCATATCAAGAACTGAAGGATCATCCATTATCTCAAGTTCTGGGTGACATTTCTGCTGGTGTTTCAACAAGAAGCCAATTGTCAAATTTTTGTCTCTATGCCTTATTTGTCAGTCAGCAAGAGCCAAAGAACTATCACACAGCACTCAGAGACAATGGCTGGGTGGAGGCTATGCAGTTGGAGCTATTGCAGTTCAAGAAACAACAAGTCTGGGAGCTGGTTCCTTTACCTCAAGATAAGTGTGCAATAGGCACTAAATGGGTGTTTAGGAATAAAACTGATGAAAATGGTCAAATAATTAAGAACAAGGCCAGACTGGTTGTACAAGGGTTCTCTCAGGAAGAAGGTATTGATTATGATGAAACTTTTGCCCCTGTAGCCAGACTGGAAGCAATTAGATTGTTTTTAGCATATGCTGCCTTACACAAACTAAAAGTTTTTCAAACGGATGTCAAAAGTGCTTTCTTATATGGTAAAATAAAAGAGGAAGTGTATGTGTGTCAACCACCAGGTTTTGAGGACAATAAACATCCTGATTGGGTGTACAAGCTTGATAAAGCTCTTTATGGGCTGAAACAAGCACCTAGAGCCTGGTATGACACTTTATCCACTTTTCTCCTTCAAAATAATTTCACTAGAGGCTCCATAGATAAAACTTTGTTCATAAAGAAAGTAGGACAGCATAAGCTCCTTGTTCAAATTTATGTTGATGACATAATTTTTGCTTCATCTGATCCAAAGTTGTGTGCTGATTTTACTGAGTTAATGACAAAGAATTTTGAAATGAGTGCCATGGGGGAATTACAGTTTTTCTTGGGTCTTCAAATCAAACAAAGTCCTGATGGCATTTTCATTCACCAGTCCAAATATACAAAAGAGTTGTTAAAGAAATTTGATCTGCAAAACTGTAAAAATTGTTCTAACCCCATGAGCAGCACCACACAACTTGATGCAGATTTGAAAGGTAAATCAGTTGATGAAACACTTTATAGATGTATGATTGGTTCCTTGATGTATCTCACAGCATCTAGACCAGACATTATGTTTGCTACATGTGTTTGTGCTAGATTTCAGGCTGCACCTAAAGAATCTCATTTGATTGCTGTTAAAAGGATTTTTAGATATTTGCAGGGCACTCAATCACTGGGAATTTGGTATTCCACTGGGCATTCCTGCAAGCTGGTTGCTTTCTCTGATAGTGACTATGCAGGATGCAAACTTACCAGAAAATCAACTTCTGGTGGTTGTCAGTTTCTAGGAAACTGTTTGGTTTCTTGGCAGAGTAAGAAACAAACATCTGTGGCTACATCCACAGCTGAAGCCGAGTACATTGCTGCTGCCAGCTGCACTTCACAAATTCTCTGGCTTCAGACTCAACTTTTGGATTATGGCATCAAAGAGTCTAAAACACCATTGTTAATGGATAGTGCCTCAGCTCTTTGTATTGTAAAGAATCCAGTTCAGCACTCTAGGACCAAACATATTGAAATCAGACATCATTTTATAAGGGATTGTTTTGAAAAAGGTCTGATTGATCCAAAGTTTGTTCCTAGTGCTGATGAACTTGCAGATATCTTTACTAAGCCTTTAGAGACTTCAACTTTTCAAAATTTAGTTCTAAGGCTTGGTATGCTGCAACTTGAATAAATTGCTTTTCACAATAATAAAATTCCATCCACCAGATAAAAATTTTCAAAAATACAAAAATTTTCCCCTTTGTCAAAACACAAAATTTTGTATCACCTTGCAACTCCTGATATTTTCAGTAAGTACTGATAAGTATCAGAAGTACTGATTCAAGGAAAGATCTGACCTTTACCAATATTATCAGTTAAATGTACTGATGGGTTTTGGGTGACAAAGTATTGAAGGTCAAAAATATTTCACAAATACTGATGAACAACTTTTGTCACAAGTTCTGATGACCAATTTTTCACAAAATCAGATGAGAAAATCTGATGTTTCACAAATTCTGATGAGCAACTGATGAAAACAGCTGATGAACAACCAATGTCGACAACACCTGATGAGTAAACGTACTCTTCAGATGTTTCAACCACTGCTGTTTTCTCTCTGTAACATCTGAAGAACAAAATTCCATTATTTCAGTATTCTATTTAAACCAAACCCTCTTCAGTTGTTTCATTACCACTTCATCAGAACTTTCAATCTTTTTCAAAAACCTATCTTCCCTCTCAAGTCTCTGCTTCCATGGCGACAATGAACCTTAAACCTCGTCACAACTCCGTTGCATATCTCACAAAATCATCTTTCTGGTCAAAATTTGATGAAGCAGTTGATCTGATGAATGCATTCCAATTCCAAACAGCTTTTCTTATCAATCCTACAATCTATGTTGAATCACTTCATCAATTCTGGACAAATGTTGAGCTTATCAATGTCGGCACCGGTGTAATCTCCCTCCGCTCTACAGTGAATGGACACAATGTGCATGTCAGCCCAGCCGAACTGCGGGATGTTCTCAATCTAGATGATGCTAACTTGGTCACTCAATTTCCAAAGAACCTCACTGATCTCTGTTTTACAAGTCACGAATACCAGGGTGACTTGAGTGACTCCACTCTTTACAAGAAACACTTCAATGATCCTGAACGTCTCATTTTCCACATGATCAACATTTGTCTAGCTCCAAAATCATCTTCATGGGACCAGATGTCCTCAAGGTGGCAGCTGGTACTTTACTCAATTCTGGAATCCCAAAAACTTAATTTTTCACAAATTTTATTTTCAGAATTAACTGAACATGCTGCTAAACCTGTTTCCACAAGATGGCTTCTTTATCCCCGTTTTATAATGGCCATCATTGAAAAACAATTAAAACAAGCAGGCCTTGTTGGTCAGGGAATCTCTGCTCCAGCAGTACTGCTAGAGGTATATTCCAGACACAACACAAACCTCACACTCAAAGAGGCTGCCCGAAAGCTAAAACCCAAGCATAGGGAACCCACAGTCTCCACATCCAAATCCAAATCCAAAGTCCCCACCAAGTCACATCCCAAAAAGGCTGCTCAGGGAAATGAGTCCCCTGAGTCTGCCCATGCCTCACCAAGGCATGACATGGCCACTGGCAGTAGTCAGCCAGTGGTACATCAGACTCCACCAGCCGAAACCGCCCAAGATTCCTCTCATCAGGAACTTGGTGCAACTCTTGAAGGGGTAGACACTCATCTAGAGCCTCTTCCATTTGAAAAGGTTTCTATTGAACAGCACCATTCTCCCCGGGTGCACTCTGCTTCAAAGCCTACCACTACTGAAACCACTCAACAAAGCCCCACATTTGTTATTGAACAAATCCTGGATCAGATTAACACTCCAATCCCTACCCAGAAACCTATTACCACTGGGATTAACTCCAACATTGAGGGGGAGGATCAATGTGTTTCTGATAACCCACAGGATTTTGACTACAATATCAGATCTCCTAGTGTGGACAGAGAGATTCTGAATTCTGCCAGGGCTGCTACTTCATCACCTCCATCATTTGGAGTGATTGATAGTAGTAACATCTCTAAGACCCTACCAGAGGCAACAACTGATGAAAGGTTTATCCCTGAGGTTGGAAGTCCCCAGTACCAAGAACAAGGGGCACCTGAAAATGTTGAGCCACACTCAACTCAGGTTAATCCTGATACTTTCAGGAGGTCAGATGATTTAGCCAAGGCTAATGATGACCACAGGACCTTATCTGATGTTCTAAAACAGAACATGCTTCTTGAGGCTGAGGTCTGCAGACTCAATGAGCTGCTCACCAAGATGTCCAAGGACAAAAGTCCATCTGCCCTTCCAAACCCACAGATGGCACCTTCAAGTCTTGAAGGTCCCCAAAACACTTCCTCCACTACTCCACAACAAGATAAACCTCCAGCCTCTGCTTCAGGCACTAATCCTTTGGGTTCAAGCCCCCCAGAGGCATTAGTTGCTGCTTTTATCATTGCCCTACCTCTCATCACTCCTTTGTTAAAGAATATAATTACCCAAACTCTTGATGAGAGGCTTCCATCCCACACTCAACTTCAGAAAATGATTGATGATGCAGTTGATGCAAAACTTTCAAGCTTTCAAACTCCTTCTTCCCCTGCAGCCAAAAAGGGGGAGTTAGTGAAAGATTCAGCAGCTGAGAGAAAAAGATCAAGAAATGAGGAGGAGGAAGATGCTTCTGAAAAGTCTCCAGTTATACAAGTCACTTATAAGAGACAGAAGAAGACAAAGACTATTGATGTTGCTATTAATGTTGAGAAGGAGGATGCAACAGCTGAACCTGAAATGCAATCTGAAGATCAAGAGATTGAAACAGAGGATGATCAGGCAAAGGATGATCAAGATCATATGATTGGGGTGGAGAAGGCTGGTAATGATCAAGAACCTGAAGTATCTGAGGTACAAAAAGAACAAGTCAATCCTTCTACCCATTCAACTCAACTTATTGCTGATGATGCACCTCCCAAGAAAAGGAGAATGTTAAGAGTTCAAGAAGAAGAAGAAGATACTGATAAAGAAGACAGGCTTCCAATTTCTACTGTGCTGCAAACAAAAGTCCATAAGCCTGAGTCTTCAAAAGCTGGTTCAGAACAAATGGCTCAGAAAAGGATAGTCAAGTTGCCAGATAATTATGTACCAGAAAAGGGGTTGGTTTTTGGTCAACATCTCAAGATAACTCCAGAATCTCAGAGACTAGATATAAAGATTAAACTTGAAGAAGAAGAGAGTCAGAAGAAACATGATGAAAATATTCTAAGGTTAGTTGATAGAGAGTACCCTCAGACATCAACAATCATAGCAATGAAGAAAGAAGCACAAAGGTTGTATGCTCTGAGGTTTACCTATCAATATCGAAAAGAACAAATCAGGATGTGGCCTGATCCAAGGGTGATAGACAGAATTCACAGAAGAGATGTTCCAGCTGCATATGCAAGAAAAATCAAAAAGGTAATCAGTGTTGATATAATGTTGGGATCTGTGCTTGATCCTTGGGAAATAATAGGAGATTTTAAAAGTGTTTACAACTCTGGATTGAAAGCTCCTAAGTTTTTAGAGAATAAAATGATCAAGAAAGGTTTAGTGTACAGAAAATTGGAAGGAGTGAAACAGAATGAGTTATCACTATTCTTAGAAGGAAAGCATCCAGATGAATTTGTATACAGAGAAATCACAAGGGTGGAACTCTATGATGGGACAATAGCCAGGTACTTATCTGAGTATTATGGGCCTGAGTCATTCTTTGAAGGAGAACCAGAAAGGCTTACACCTGAAGAGAAAATTATTCTGTTGGAAGCATATGTCAGGGAGTCTTTTAGACTCATTTATGATCAGTAGCTTCAATGAGAGGGGTAAATGCTCATAGTCCATTTCCCCAATGGAGTTCCCTCTCATCCTTTGCCATTCAGATTTTCAGAAGCTGCTGATTGCCAGGCCTGTACTTAGTTGGTCATTTTGAAGCTGATCTCAAAGAAAAAGACAAGATCTTTCAGCCTGGGAAACCAAAATAAGTGAGACAGTTAATAATTAAAGGTTTTGGCTGCATTGGTTCAGGGGGAGTTTGTTGGACCAAAAGAACCAATGAGCTTGATCAGAAAAACCTTTGAGTCTCACATACACATAACAACTGAAGAAGAACACATCAGCTGAAAGCCATGTTGAAGAATTACAAGACCTGAAGTTATTCTCAACAGCTGAAGTGTTAGTCTTCAGATATTGTGATGTTTGTTTTGTCTTCAGTAGTTTACTTTCAATAGTTGTAAAAGTCTGATGAATAGTTTACTCATCAGATGTTGTAGTTTGCTTTCAGTAGTTTAGTTATTCAGACTTTGTAATAGGATGTCTTCAGTCTTTGTGAACATCCTCAGTAGTTTTGTTTATTTCAGTCATTGTCTTTTGTCTGTTAGATGTCAACATCATGTGACATCATCAGATGTCACTGTTTCTATATAAGGACAGTTGACATATTGTAATTAAAAACGAAGTTAGCTCATTGAATGATTTTATTCCTTTTGCAGAATTCTCTTTCTATAACAACTTGCTCGTTACTGTTTTATTAGATTCAAAGTGTTCTGCTAATTCTATGCTAATTCATCTCTGAATTCCGCTGCTATAATCTAATATTGATCAAATGAGAACAACTGATCCTACACCCGTGGGTTCTGAGTTGGTACATCAGGGATATTTCAGGGATACTAATCTCTAAACCAAAGTGATGATTTAATTGGTCAAGGGTGTAAAGAAGGCGCCATCCCATAGGCATAAGTTATGGAAAACAGAGCTTGGTGGTTAAGAAAAATTCGAAGATAAGATCGGGGAAAGGAAACTTCAAACCCAGAGTAAATGGGTATTCCGGAAAACATATCCAAGTAGGAGAAACATGGTCAGCTTTGAGGTTTTCAGAAAAAGGGTGAAAAATAGTTTCATCAGGAAAGGTTTTTGAGAGTCGCATTAATTCAATCCTATCATCGTTAAAAATATTTCTATTTTGAAGATTTAGGGTCAAAATATTTTGATCGGTAAAATCATTTGAATCGAAATCAGAAGAAGAAGAGGATCCAGACATTTTTTCAGAAATTAAAATTGAAGAAGAAGATGAAAGAAACTTACAGCAAGATCCAGTCGAAGATGATGGCATCAAATGGAAGAGATGTGATCATTATATCCTACGCAAACGGCTGGAATATGTGGGAAACCGCCATATTCATAACTGCCCTGACAATAGTCACATCATGTTAAAAATTCAAATTTTGAATCAAGAGCCAAAACAAACGGTTATTTTCAAATTCTTACCACTAATATAAACGGTAATAAGAATTTGGGGGTAATTGTTATACCTGTAAAAATTTATCCTTATAATTCAGAATAATTCGGGATACGGAATATTTCGGGATTATTAGGAATATTTGCATATATAAATTTATGTGATCTGATGACTTGAATAATAAATAATGATAGTTTATAATTTATTACTTTATTATTCAACACGTGCTACTAATGTTTGAAATAACAGATTATATGCAATAATTATGCCTATCTATCTGGAATATGAAGAAGAACGTGGACTGCATGATAACGTTTACTAAAAGTTGCTCGACGCATGATTGGAGACTGGACCGAATTATAAGGAACAACCTTTGACTATCATTGTATCATTTTCACTATAAATTGAGGCAATATCGATCTAGGAAAACACACTGCTCACGTAGCTTACTTCTGATTATTTTTTGTTCACATTCACTGCATTCAAAGTTCTCGAACACATAGTGATCGATCAATTGCGCTCTTGTATTGTAATCTTACATTTTGTATTAATAAGAACTAGGCAGAGTGACGATTGTCACCTCCCGAGGTTTTTATGCCGGCAATCCTAAGGGATTAAGGGCTTTTCCTCGTATAAATCTCGTGTGTTTGGCTGTTTTTCTATTTTATATTCTGAAATATCCCTAGGGATCCTTAGGGATATTTTTATTGCATTTTGCTTATAAATTGTTTTCTTGATTATAAAGCACAATACCCCACTAAACTAATTCGGTTTTGCTAAAAGTTACACTTGTTAATTTTTACCCGAAACACTCACCTACCCCTAGCAGAATTTTCCTACAACAATAGCTACCACACAAGCATTAAAGCGGCACCCTTTGAAGCTTTGTATGGACGAAAATGTGACAATCCGACTTTTCGAATTAACCTCGTTAACCCTCGTAGGCCCAATAAGGCCAAGGAAGGCCCAATAAGGCCAAGGAAGGCCCAATAAGGCCAAGGTAGGCCCAATGAGATCTAGGTAGGCCCAATTACAAATCCAAGGCCCATGAGAGGCCCAATCATAAATCCAAGGCCCAAGGTAGGCCTAATTGTATTTTGTAAGGCCCAAGTGGATAGAAGTAGGCCAATTAGAATTATTAGGCCCAATTGAGTTAACCTAGCCCAATAATGTTCAATCGGCCCAATTAGTGACAGTTCGATATTTTCGGGTTAATTCCGTTAACAAGAATTAGTATAAATGATCATGATGGTTCAAAATATCAAGTTGGAAGGTCCAAAATGTTGTAAAATCAGCCTCAAAACATGTAGAATAGTGAGGGTGGATTGTAATTATAATAAAATGTCTATTTTGACTTTAGGAAGTCAAAATTTCGAATAGAAACCAAGTGGTGAATTGAAATTCATGACACTTGAGGTCTTGTAACCGAAATTGATACTCAACAATCATTATACTGATGATTTCCAACAGCCATAAGGAGTTATTAGGATTATTAAGAATCGGATTTAAAGCAATTGATGTCCAAAGACCCCTACCGAGGTACGACAATTCCTTGGTTTGGCGGGTTATTATCGACGATTCATTGAGGGTTTCTCAAAGATCGCTCAATCACTTACAGCTCTTACGCATAAGGGAACAAAGTATAACTGGACGGATAAACAGGAAGCTGCATTCCAGTTATTGAAACAGAAACTCTGCAGTGCACCGATTCTGTCCTTACCGGAAGGGACGGAAGACTTTGTGGTGTATTGTGATGCATCTGCACAAGGTTTGGGATGTGTGTTGATGCAACGTGATAAAGTGATTGCTTATGCTTCCAGGCAACTCCGACCACATGAAAAGAATTACACTACTCATGACTTGGAGTTAGGAGCAGTGGTTTTTGCTTTGAAGATTTGGAGGCATTATTTGTATGGAACTAAGTGTACTATTTACACTGATCATAAGAGTTTGCAACATATCTTTGATCAGAAGGAGCTTAATATGAGGCAACGACGATGGGTTGAGTTGTTGAACGACTACGAATGCGCGATTAAGTATCACCCGGGAAAAGCTAATGTAATAGCTAGGGGTGTTCACGAGCCGAACCGAACCGAGCGAGGGTATGCTCGTGCTCGGCTCGTTTACAAACCGAGCGGCTCGGCTTGGTTCGGATTTGCAAAATCGAGCCAAATGTTGTGCTCGTTGCTCGGCTCATTTTAAAACCGAGCGGCTCGGCTTGGTTCGGTTTGGCTCGGTTTCAAAATAAAATTTAATGCGAACCGGTCATCATTTAGTTTCACGGCTGTTTTTTTTTTAAAACATTTGGTCGGCAGTTTCAAAAGTTTGAAGCCATAGTGAACGGTTTAGTTTATGGTTTTCACATGCATACACACATATATTTGGGCTTACAATACAAGTAGTGAATCCCAATAATAAAACGATTTGTTTTTATTTTTAACGGGTCAAACATCCCAAACCTAAAATGCCCAAACTCTAAACCAAACCGTTTAGCGGTTTGTTTTTCTTTTAATTCTTAATGGTTCGGTTTTGGTTATTATTATTCAAAAACCGTTAATAACGGTTAGATTTATCGCTCCATCCAAAAACTATAAAAACCAGTTCTTTGAATACCCCTAATACGAAAGCTTAAGAAAATTTAAAATGTATGAATAGATCGTAAATATCATTATACATTAGTTTGAATACACCAACATTATTCATCTTTAAAAAATTGAAACATATTAGTGTTAATAAAATTATATATATATATATATATATATATAGGAGAGGGTTCAAATAAAAACTCATTACTTTGAAGAAAACTAAGAAAACTCGTACTAAACAATCAATTTAAAAAAAATCATGATTTTTTATATTTAGCTTAGAAATTGTATAAATAAAGAAATTTTTTTAATAAAAACATGTAGATTACGAAATTACGTGTATGTAACCAAAAAAGTTACATATATGAGTTACATATATGTAATCATTGAGTTACACATATGTAATAACATGAATTACATATATTTTTATATTTTTTTCTTTTTGTTAACAAATCTAATCTATGTATTATAATAAATAAAAAATTTTCTTTGCCACTTGTCAACCGTTGGTTGAGTCAATTTATGAATTTCCTGCATATCTCTCTCTTCCATTAATGTATTCATTTATTAAATAATAAAAATTGAATAATAAATTTGAAATAATTAAATCGTCTGCCTATAAATAAGTGAAAACTAAAGTTAAAATAAAAAATAATCAAAAGTAAAAAAACGAAAGTAAAATAATATTTAAATATTTAAATAGAAAGTTAAAAACTAATATTTATTCAATCTATATAATAGGAGAAAAAAATTAACGATTTAACAAATTATATAATTTAAACCCATGTAAGACATGGGTTTTAACCTAGTCTTATAATAAAACAAAATGTAAAACAAAAAACAAAATTGATTGATAACAATTGTGATTAGTTTTCTAAGTTTTCTCAAATATGAGGGTTTTCATTGGAACCATCCCCTATGTACGTATGTATGTATGTATGTATGTATGTATGTATGTATGTATGTATGTATGTATGTATGTATGTATGTATGTATAACTTAGTTATAGTTAAACGAGCCAAACGAGCGAGCCAAATGAGCGACTATCCGAGCGAGCAACGAGCGAGCTTACCTTGGCTCGTGCTCGGCTCGTTTTGAAACCGAACCGAGCGTGCTCGGCTAGTTTAAAACTGAGCGAAATTCGAACGAGCTTTTTTCGAGCTTTTTCCGAGCGAGTATCGAACGAGCGTCGAGCGACGAGCATTTTGGACGGCCCTAGTAGTAGCTGACGCTCTGAGTAGAAAAGACACAACAGGAACAAGACGGGTTCGTGCACTTACGATGACAATACATACTGACTTACCTGACAAGGTACGCAGTGCTCAGATTGAGGCTTTGAAAAAGGAAAACTTGGTACAGGAATCTTTACGGGGAATGGAAGAACAGCTGGATGCTAAGTCTGATGGAATTCGTTATTTCATTAATCGACTTTGGATACCTTTGTATGGAGGTTTAAGGGAACTTGTGATGGATGAAGCACACAAGTCCAGGTATTCAGTCCATCCGGGATCAGACAAGATGTATCATGACTTGAAGGCACAGTATTGGTGGCCTCACATGAAAGCTGATATTGCTAAGTACGTTAGCAAATGTTTGACTTGTTCGAAAGCCAAAGTTGAATATCAGAAGCCATCTGGTTTACTGCAACAACCAGAGATACCGATGTGGAAATGGGAACAGATTTCGAAGGATTTCATTACTAAGTTACCCCGTACACCGAGTGGTTGTGATACGATATGGGTAATTGTCGATCGATTAACGAAATCTGCACACTTCTTAGCAATCAAAGAAACTGATAAGATGGAGAAACTGACTCGCATTTACATCAAGGAAGTGGTAGCACGGCATGGTGTGCCAATCTCTATCATATCAGATCGGGATGCCCGATTTACTTCCAACTTTTGGAAATCACTTCATAAGTCATTGGGGACTCGCTTGGATATGAGTACCGCCTATCATCCACGGACCGACGGTCAAAGTGAACGAACGATTCAAACGCTCGAGGATATGTTACGAGCTTGTGTAATTGACTTTGGTGATAGCTGGGAGAATCATTTACCGTTAGTGGAATTCTCTTACAACAATAGTTATCATACAAGTATTCAAGCAGCACCGTTTGAAGCTTTGTATGGTCGTAAATGTCGTTCACCAGTTTGCTGGGCTGAAATTGGTGACAGTCAGATAACAGGTCCTGAACTGGTGCACGAGACGACAGAGAAGATAGTTCAAATCCGGAACCGTATGGCAGCGGCCCGGGATCGACAGAAGAGTTATGCAGACAAACGCCGTAAACCATTGGAATTCCAAGTAGGAGACCGAGTTCTTCTAAAGGTATCACCTTGAAAAGGTGTGATACGATTTGGCAAGCGTGGGAAGCTTAGTCCACGTTACGTAGGACCTTTTGAGATTCTGAAAAGGATTGGTCCGGTTGCGTATCAACTTAAATTACCGGATGAACTCAGTGGAGTTCATGATGTCTTTCATGTATCGAATTTAAAGAAATGTCTTTCTGATGAGACATTGATTGTACCATTGGAAGAAATACAAGTAGATGAACAGTTACGATTCATTGAAGAACCAGCAGAAATCATGGACCGAGAGGTCAAACAACTTAAGCAAAGCAAGATTCCAATAGTCAAAGTTCGATGGAATTCAAGACGTGGTCCTGAATTCACATGGGAACGGGAAGATCAAATGATGAAGAAGTATCCTCATTTATTCAAAACAGCTACTGCTAACACTGAGAGCGCACGTTAAATTTCGGGACGAAATTTCCTTCAACAAGGGGATGACGTGATGCTTCACACATCAACACTGCAAATTTCAAACTGTAAGCACAAACATTTCTGTTCAATTGATTTTGTTATAAACATTTGTGCTACATTACATTTTATGTGATATATTTCATATGTTACATGTTATAGTAGTACATGCATGATTAGTTACACACAGTTTGCTATGTGCGGGGTTGCATAGTACAAACAGTTACAGACACTCACTATGTATGAGATTACACAACACTGTATGATCAAACACAAACAGTCACAGTTAGGTGAACTAACTAGTGTACACGACGCAAAACAGTTACATTGAACGATCACACTTAGATGTGATGTTGCAAACATTGGATTTTGTGTATGAGTACACACAAACGCACAGAATGATCAGACATCACACTAACACGCACAATCTGAACTCGTAGGTAGTTTCCTAACTACTCCTAACATTTATTAATTTTCGGGACGAAAATTCCTTCAACAAGGGGATGATGTGACAATCCGACTTTTCGAATTAACCTCGTTAACCCTCGTAGGCCCAATAAGGCCAAGGAAGGCCCAATAAGGCCAAGGAAGGCCCAATAAGGCCAAGGTAGGCCCAATGAGATCTAGGTAGGCCCAATTACAAATCCAAGGCCCAAGAGAGGCCCAATCATAAATCCAAGGCCCAAGGTAGGCCTAATTGTATTTTGTAAGGCCCAAGTGGATAGAAGTAGGCCAATTAGAATTATTAGGCCCAATTGAGTTAACCTAGCCCAATAATGTTCAATCGGCCCAATTAGTGACAGTTCGATATTGTCGGGTTAATTCCGTTAACAAGAATTAGTATAAATGATCATGATGGTTCAAAATATCAAGTTGGAAGGTCCAAAATGTTGTAAAATCAGCCTCAAAACATGTAGAATAGTGAGGGTGGATTGTAATTATAATAAAATGTCTATTTTGACTTTAGGAAGTCAAAATTTCGAATAGAAACCAAGTGGTGAATTGAAATTCATGACACTTGAGGTTTTGTAACCGAAATTGATACTCAACAATCATTATACTGATGATTTCCAACAGCCATAAGGAGTTATTAGGATTATTAAGAATCGGATTTAAAGCAATTGATGTCCAAGAGTTGTAACCGTCAATATGGGGACAAAACCGTTCGAATTGTGATATAATCGATCACAATTGATCAAGACTCATATACTCATACATTATTCGGCACCCTTAGTAGCTTGCACACACGAGAATTCAAGATCAGAAGCTTCGAGTTGAAGGATTGGATTTCGTAGAAGCCGAACCTAGGGCTAGAAGTGATCTCGTTCAATTAATCATCAAATCAAGTAAGTTTTTATTCATAAACTTTCTAACACGGCCGATTAAGAATAACCACAGGTCAATTTCAACTTCTAATATCGGATTAATGGGATACGAATTCTAGGGTTCATCCTAGAATCGGTTTTGGGGGTTTGTGGTCAAACACGCTCAAGAGTCAAATTGATTTATGTAGAAAGCTTCAGAAACCTCCGATTTTGCTAAATCAGATTTCAATTTCATTAAAAGTTCACGAATTGATCAAGTTCCATTATTAGGGTTCATAGTATAAACGGTTTTAGGGGTTTCAACACAAATGAGTTTAAGAATCAAATTAAATAGCATGGGTAGATTCAGAGGATTCCGGTTAAGGTTAATGCTATGCCAATTTCATCCTAGAACTAAGAATTCAATGATTTCGAGTTTAAGGTTATTTAGTTCAAAACACTTTGGGGATTTTAAGTTAAACAGAATGGTTATTCAAATTAACCATTACAAACTGTTTCGGAATTTGTTGTTTATTGATAACCCTCTATCAATTTTATAATGTATGAGCGAATTACATGATTTTGAGTTGGGGCTCAAGAACTCGAGTTCGAGTCTGATAATGGCCTATTTAGTAGGTTATTGTTAATCATGTTGTAAATCATAAGCACCTGTATGGTCGACTGAATATATGGAATAGAAACCCTATGACTTTGGGACTGATTAGGTTCGAATTCGTGGTCAATTGAATTCTTATTGCTTCGGCTATAATACCGAATAGGATATGGACTGAAAGGGTGTTTAAAAGAATTTGATTCTGAGTTCTGTTGCGATACCCTAGCGGGCGAGATGGTAGTGTGTGTGTGTTGTGTGCGGGAGGTCGCGGGTTCGAGCCAGGGGGTGGCCGGGTTTTTGGAAAAATACCATTTTTGGTATTTTTGAATTATCATTCACATACGAACTCCGATTTAACCCGTTCAAGTTGCGTTGGAACCGTAACGAAATCCTGAACGTATTAGAATAATAAAATTCATATTTTAATCCGAAAACGAAATCACGTATAATTACGGTTATTTAAATAAAATCAAATATGATTTTATTTAAACGATTTCAAAGGCACGCGTACATACGTATGCACACTCTTAACACTCTAACATACGTGTGTTGACACGTATGTGATTTCAAGCACAAAACGACATCTCGAATAACATTACGTTATTGTTTAAACACAGATTCTTCGTAAAGGATCTTTTACGCGAGTTCACGAGTATTTGATCATTCTGCAACAAACAAAGGTGCGTACACGGCCCCTTTCTTATTTTAAACTGTTTTGGGGGAGAAAACATGTGCAACAAACTATTTTTAGATACATATCACTTGCATGAGTTAGCTATTTACATTATGTGACAACATAGCAATTTGAAAGTCCTTACACACCTCGAACCGTTTAGCTTGCCGTAGCGCAAAGCGTGGTAGTTGGAAATAGATCTATTAGGTTTGACAAACCTCACCTGGTAGATGGGATCTACGCAGGTGTTTGACTGACCAAACACATTTTACTATTGTTGTGCTAGACAATAGTGGCAAGGCACAAACATGCTATAGCATGGCAATTCGTCAGCTTCGGTGTCGACCACTTATGTAAATAGTTTATATGACTAGCTATCATGACTGTGCATGTGTGATTATGTTATCTGCAAACTTGATATTCAAACTGCTGTTTTGAACATTGTGAATACTTAAAACCTGTGTTATGCACCAACCATTGTGTTGACTTGATTTACATGTTTTCTCAGGACGTTAAGGTGCGCAACAAAGCTGGCATGGACTAGGAGATAGAGTCGCATGCATGTTTTACATTTATTGTTTAAATTACACATTTGAGGATTTTGTTTTGTAATTTACATATTACAACTGTACTGGTTTTAAAACGCTTCCGCAAATTTTGAAAACTCTGATGTTGTTATGTTTTTAAGACCAAAGTATGTTTTGAAATTCATATAGAGGTCTTCGTTATGTCTAATGATCTGAGATCCTGGTTTGTCACGTTCCCAAACGGTATGATTCCGTTAGTTGAAAATTGGGGGTGTGACAGAAAATGTCGATCTCCCTTGTGTTTGGCAGAAGTTGGTGATAGTTAGCTGACATGGCCTGAGATTATTCAGGAAACAACCGACAAAATTATGAAGATAAAAGATAGGCTGGTAGCAACTAGGGATCGTCAAAAGAGCTATGCGGACAAACGACGGAAACCACTTAATTTTGAAATAGGAGACAAGGTGTTATTAAAAGTCTCACATTGGAAAGGCATTATTCGGTTTGGAAAAAGAGGTAAGTTAAGCCCTCGGTATATTGGACCATTCCAAATTAAGGAGAAAATTGCCCAGTAGCCTATCGTCTTGAATTACCTCACGAGCTTAGCGGGATCCATAATACATTCCATGGGTCGAATTTAAAGAAATGTTTGGCATATGAGTCGTTGATCACACCGCATGAAGAGATGCATATAGATGATAAACTTCATTTCATCGAAGAACCATTAGAAGTGATGGATCGACAAGTAAAGAAGCTCAGACGAAGCCGAATCCCAATTGTTAAAGTCAAGTGGAACTCAAGACGAGGACCCGAATATACCTGGGAACGCGAAGATGAAATGAAAAAGAAATATCCTCATTTGTTTGATCAACTAGCCTAATCGACAAAACCTCTGGTTGTTCAAGATTAATTCAAATCAATTACTAACAACGTGACATCTTCATCCTCCTAGACAAGGTATTCTAGTTTACTAATGTATTTTTTCAAGAACTAGTTATAACCTCTCAAGACCCTACCCTAATTACTAGCACTACTTGAATTTCGAGGACGAAATTTTTATAAGTAGGGTTGTTTTCAGGATTGACACGACCGTACAATTTTAGGCTCCCCCAATATATATATCAAAATACAGTGGACTTAACAATCTTGACGAATCATTAATATATATATATATATATAATAAATAATTAAATAAAAATAAAATAATAATAAATAAATAATAGAAAGAAAGAAAGAAAACTACTATTTATATTTATTTTTTTTTCTTTTTAGCATGTAATAATAATAGTAGATTAAATCTAGATATCCTAGAATCTAGCCAGATAATTTTTTTTAACCGTAGCTCACAAGACAGACAATCTAATCCAAATAATATAGAAAAAACAGAAAGATATTAGATATCTTAAGAATCTTGCAAATCTTTTAACCATTGGTCATAACATACGGTTTTCACCTCCCAACTTCACGAAATCACCATCGTCTCTCTGAAAAAGATTCTGTCAAATATATAGTTTCCAACATTTATATTCCCTCAATTCCCACCGTTAGTCACCATAATGTTCCTTCTTTTCCCATGCAACACTCTAAATTTCTAAGTCTTCAAGTGCAACAGAATAATTATTCTTTGAAACACAAAAATCAGTGGTATGAAGAAGTAAGAGTCTCAACGTGATCTATACGCATATTGCAAGTTGGTGAAGGAAACTATCGTCTATTAATGTAAGCTTTGAACTCATTTTATTTGGCTATATTCTAGCTATCTCCTTTTTGGTTATGGCAGTAGAATATCCTCATCTTAGACACTATACACGTTCCTGATTAACCCAAACAAGCTTCATTTTGGACTCTCTTTAAACCCTTCATTGCTTCATAACTCAGCTCCACTAAAAGGTACCCACGTCTAAACTGAAAACTTTTAATAACAATATTAATTTCAAAATATTTATAAATGTGAAGGCACATATATAATAAACTTATCTCGGGACATAATATATCAGGTTATACAATTTTGAGAATCTAAACATAACATTCTTGTAACTGAAAAACGCCTTAATCACGTTAAAAACGAATAAAACTCGTAAGACAAGACCTAAATTTATATATATATTTTTTCTTATTTAGCTATAATCTACTGTATGAAAATAAGTTTACGATATATATATATATATATATATATATATATATTTTGTTTTGTATATAATTCACAAAATAAACCAAATATATAAAGGCATATGTTCTTGTACTTTAAGATTAAATATAATTAAAATAATTACACATAAATATACATTAATGAAAATTTATAAAATAAGTTATTGTAATAACGGTATATGGATTTAGAAAATATGAACGAATATCACTTTATGAAACCAACGCATGTTGAAACACTTTATATTGATTAAGTTGGTTAGTAACACAATGACTTAAAATAGGACTCTAGTCTTTCAAGCACGCAAGATCTCATACGAGTCAAATACCTTATAAGGTATAAGATTCATGTGCTTCCTTTTCCTTTTGATTAAATATTTTGTTGAACTGAGATACATACTCCTAAAATTATTTTTCATACACTGGTGTACTATTATTCAAAAACAAACATAGCTGCCAAAAATAATTATTCTAACACAATCATTAACTCAAGAAGGAGCCACGAGATATATGGGTAGTACCATCTGGGGAAGACCCCCGCACACAATGGGCCCCAAATTAAACAGGGAAAACCACCCACTGATAGTTAATAACATACTGTGACATATATCAACGCAAATATATTGGCAGCACCAACAACATTTGGACTTTCACAGGTTATTAAAGTAGGATTGATTGTGATCTTGTTTAATACGCATCATACCATATTTGCTATACTTAAAAATTTTGTGTCTAAAACACATGATCTTACCAACATTATGTTGACGTATTTTGAGTATGTATTTCAGGTACAAATCATGAATAATGCACTTTAGGCACCAAGACGTCCAAGTTACGATCCTCGAATTGAAGATTGATAGAAATAAAATTTTAAATTTAAATAATTCGATTGGGTTGTAAACTTATTTTTTTCCCATTATTCTCTTTATTCCCAAACAATGTATTGTAATAGTGGTAGTTGTGGTAGTTGTAACACAGTAGTAAATTCCGCTGCATTTGGTTAATATCAATCGTCTCACCCAGCCCCTGAATTGGGGTGTGACAGTACCTGAAATAAGTGTCTAAAGCTTCTAAGTCTCAAAGGCCTTCCGACGTGTTCAACGAATCTACAATGAGCATTCAACTCTAATTTATTCATGCACCGTTCTAATTTTTTTATTTTATTTTACCACTGAGAGTGATTGGCCATTCATAAATTTTGAAGCTTTAATACGTCTATTATTTACTCTGTGTATTATTATTTTTATTTTCAAAATGACGTACTGTCATTATTTTGAATTCAAAGAATGAGGCACAAAACCACAATATATAGTTTTAAACCTAACTAGCCAAACCTACAGGGAAGCAAATGTGAGCGACAACAGGGAAGAAAATTTGGAAGCAGGAACCATTCTAATTTATCAAGTATTTTTAGTAATTTTCTTTACTCAAACTAACTAGAACTCAAATCCCTCAATCTGTACATAATCGTATATTTTGATTTCTTAGCAAGACATGAGCATATCTATCTTATATAATAAATCAAGGTTTTTATGTGTCACTTGTCATGTAATGGAGCATGTTTTATTTTTGTTTCCCCCCCCCCCCCCAAAATTTAAAGCATTAAATCATTTATTACCAATCATTTATTAATAGTGATAATTAATTAATATGACAATTTATTATTTTAACTTATTTTCCTAAATTTTAAAAATTATATGTACAAATAAATAACTAAGTCATGAATATTTTATACTTTCAACGCAAAAATTTAATAATATGTTTAGACTATATTCAAAAAGGCAAACAACTAAACAAAATAAAATAGATATATTATAAGACAAATCGTAAACTATACAAATATATAATCATTTTATTAATAATGAGGATCTTAAAAACTTAAATTATTTCATGTATATTCATATATTTTTATATTTTAACTTACTATTATCATTAAACATTATAAAAATTTTAAATCTTGTCATTTTTTATGTAAGTTACATAAACTAAGGACTTATTTATATATTTTACATGTATAATTATAATTCATTAAATTTACTTCCTTTTATGTGTAGTAACATTATTAAATGTTAGTAGATAAATATTTTTACTTATTTTCTTATCTATACTTTTATTTAGGTCTCTAACTGTCATTAACTTCAAATTATGTTCATTGAAATACTCAACAACAGTAGTAGTAATAATAATAATAATAATAACAACAACGAAAGCAATTGTTTTCAATGAGTTATTTTTAGATACCTTAAAATAATTAACTTAATAGGATGATTTGAATGTTAAAATAAATATGTATAATTATGAAAAATTTAAGTGTAATTCTTAATTTTTTTTATAAACATAACCATTTTATTAAAAAGTATATTACATTTTGTATATTCAACCCGTGTAACACACGGGATTTAACCTAGTTTAGAATATAAAGAAATCCAGAGTTTGATGACCTGCCTCAAGTAAAATTGGTACGATCTAGGATCAGGATCTTGTCAGCTTCTTCTTTCCAGTGTTGAATCAGAGTTGCCTTTGTTTTCCTATGATGGTGCTCTGGTAACAAATCTTATGCAGGTCGATGAGATCAACCACGTGAGAGGGGAATAGTTTTGAGGGTTTATGCGAGGATGATTTATGGTTGGAGATCCATTTATCAGGCTATTTATGTGAGAACGAGGCATGGACTCCATTATCTTCGATTGTTTTGGTTGTTGGAGATAAGGGAGAGGAGAAGAGGAAGGAGATGTGAATATTAGGTTAAATACTATGTTTATATATTTATTTATTTGTTTTCTATTTATACTATAATTACTATTTTTTTCTTTTCTTTTATTTTATTGTTTTCCCATGTGTTTATATAGTCGGGTTATTTCACACCGCCATCCATCACTACCCACCGCCACTGACGCTACTCTCCACCGCATCACCCACCGCCACCCGCCACCATTTACGCAACTCATCACCATTACCTATAATCTTAAAATAATTGTCAATATAATAATGTTTATTTTTGGTTATTTTAATTTTTTTTTTGAAAAACCAATTAAATATATTTTTAAAAACTTTATTTTCATAAGTTAGAAGTTAATAAAAAACGTGATTATTTTTATCTCATATAGCGCTTCTTACAATTTTTGTTTTAAACACTGGTCAATACACAAATTTGCTAGTTTGCCGCCTGTGCTCGTTGATTTAGCCCTAAAAGCGCTTCCGTTTTTCCCTCTTCCGGCTACCAAATCCAGCCATGGAGGCACCTGAATCTTCGTTTAGGGTAATACTCTTATTTCATCTTCTTCTTTTTAATGTTTCGCCGCATCTTTTTCTTCAAACCATTTAATTTGCTTATCGATTTTCCAGAATCATTGCATCGCCATTCCTGTACTTTCATCACATTGATCCACCGATATTATGGCCGAAATTTGGTCGTTTCGGAACTCGATAGTTTGCAAAATTGTCATTATATCACTGTTGATCAAGGAAAGCAGTTGAATTTGGAGATAGATGTTTAAGTAAAATTGAATTTTAGAAAAGCGCAATCAGTGATTGTTTAGGTCTTCCCGATCATTGCTTACAGCTGCAAAACATATGTGTTAATGTCATCTTAAATTGAAAAGTAATGTTACATGTTTGAGTTCTTAATTTGATTTGTGATTATGATCTTTTACAGATAATATTGGGATCGTCTTCAATAGCTCGCAGAAAAATATTAGCTGAAATGGGCTATGAGTTCACGCTCATGGTATTATTAATATTTTGTTTGTAAATCATGTAGTATATAACATACACACACGCACACATTGTTCATATAAAAAGATGTCTTTTTAACATTTTTATACTATTTAGTCTGCAGATATAGATGAGAAAGCAATCCGAACTGCAAAACCAGAAGACTTGGTGATGGCTCTTGCAAAAGCAAAGGTACTTGTTTTCACATTAATACAATCACTTTCTTTGTAAATTACATACGTATAGAAATACAAACATGATGGATGTGTTTAGAAACTGATTTGCTGTATTGCATATTCTGAAACAGATAAGCTGTAATATTACGGGTCGTTGGTGTTACCCTGCTGCTTGAATTTGTAATGATCACATAATTATATGTTTGAGTGTTTGGAAATTTCTTTGATAAATTATTCCATACAATTAACCGAAAATCACATGCTTTGTTAAGAAAAGAAGGATGCAGGATGATGTGTAAAAGAGAAGTAAAAATCTTTTCAGTTAGGTTTAAATAATAATCAAGTAATTTCAGTTTACCCTTAGATAGCCAATATGTTGCAAATGGTATAAAATCAATTTTATTAACTCCAAAAAATCAAAAGTTACAAAATCAGAAGTTTTCTATCAATTCCTAAATGCAACACAATACCACTCTATTCACATATACATATTTGATTTTGTTATCCATTATTATAACTTCTCGTGTATGTACTTACATCATATATGTTATATATTGTCCCAGGCTGATGCTATAGTGTCCAAGTTTCAAACTATTGATGATCAAGAGGACATGAAATCAAGTATCTTAATAGCATCTGATATAGTATGTACACCTAATTTCTTATATTTATTATTGAGTTAAAAATATTATGATGCATTCTTGTTAACACTTAACTGTGTTACTAACTACTAGAATAACTATATTCATGCAGGATGAATATGACTTATGTATGCATTAGTTGCTTTTCATTGGACTTGATTAGTAATGCAAATGATTTTAAATGATAACGCGTATCCTATCGAATGCATAAACCATATATATATATATATATATATATATATATATATATATATAGGGGAAGGTTAAAAAATAACCCTCTTAAAGCAATAACTCTAAATAACCTGTCAAGATCAAGCCAAATTTTCGAATTATTTTAACATCATTGTAAACACAATTAGAACACTTTCTTATTTTATGAGTTTGCGTAAATTTATCACCGTTTGAGAGTTAACATCGTTGCAAATTTTTAAAATTTTGTAACTTACAATACTGTAAGTGTTCTAAATGTGTTTACAATGATGTTAAAAAAAATTCGAAAATTTGGCTTGATCTTGACGGGTTATTTAGAGTTATTGCTTTAAGAGTGAGTTATGTATAATTCTATGCCCTATACACACACACACTCACTCACTAGGTTAGAACTTTTGTATCACACAAGTTAAATATTTGAATTTTAAAATTATTTGTTTAAAATAACATGCTATATGTTCTTCATATATGTATTATAAAAAAATATAGAATTGATTTATAACGTAATCATATTATGTATCAAGTTTAATAAAATCATTAATATTTAATATGAGAAAGAGGATGAAAAATTCTAAATTTAATAAAAAGATGACATACAAAATATTTATTATGAGAGAGGCGGGAAAAACAATTTGTAAGTGGTCTAGAAAGTTGGCACATGTCATATCAAAACCTTTATATATTATATAGCATAAATATATTTTTTGCAAATTTTTTTTCAATTTGTTTAATTAATGGTTTTATATTTTAGGCAAACGGTACACCAAAGCTCCATATTGGTGAAGAAAAAGATGCTGAGCCAGCTCTACTAATCACTTGCGACCAAGTATATTCCTTTACTTCTTCTACTTCAAATTTTACTGCATCTATAGATGATACACAAAATAAAAGGCTAGCTAGTTGTTTATCCAAAAACAAAGTAAAAAAATACTGGCATACTTCATCTATACTGAAGCCCAATTTGTGTCTCCTATGATGTTCAAATGTATGTCACTATCCAAATTTACTTGTTTTGGTTATGTTGCTAAACTAATTATGATTTATAGGTGGTGGTTTATGAAGGCATGATTCGGGAAAAACCCTCTGGTGGAGAAGAAGCACGCCAATTTATTAAAAGTTTGTTTAAATTGTATTATCATATTTTGATTTTATGATCTGCCTATCTTGGTTTTGATGATCTCATAAGAAAAAGATCTTACAGGTTATTCTGGTAAGCATGCATCTACTACTAGCTCTGTTTTTGTTACAAACCTCAAGACTGGATTCACAAAGGGGGATTGGGACAAAGTGGAGGTACTTTTCTCCAAGTTTATCTTTCTTAAAGATGGCAAAATAGACGTGGGTAATAGGTTAGATTGGGTTTGGGGTCAACTGTTAATTGTTTAATTGGTATAGATCTGAATGGATTGAGTTGGGTCATGTTGATTCAAAGCCCGCTTTGTCCAAAAGTTAAATCTGATTCAGTAATTCTGTGAAATTCTTGCTTCAAATATGATTACAATATGCGACAAAAGCCTTAAAAATGACATTTTTTTATTTTGTCTCAAAAGTCATTCAACAATATTTTGCACTTAAAAAAACTAACTTACTTTTGGCTTTTTCTTATAAAAGTCCTTTAATACTTTGAATATAAATACTAACATATTTTCTGTCACACTACGCTAAAGCGGAAACATAGGAGTGCGACATAAGTGTAAGAATATCACAATTCACGACACATTAATCAGAAGAGAAAACTACCCATTACATGCCATTAGTGTCGAACAAGGTTATCCTGTTAATTACATTATCTTAAGTACAAATCCATGTTTTACAAGCTAATGCATTAAATTACAAGATCAAACTGTTGGGTAATCACACACACACTAACACACACGAAAGCAGTAAACGACACAAGGATTTAAAGTGGTTCGGTCTGGTGTGACCTACGTCCACTGTGCTGCAACTAGGATTCGTATTATTAGGTGCTCAAGAGATTACAAGTACAATGAGACATTTAAATAGAGATTACATTTAGGTATTCTAACTTAACCTACAAGCTAAGCCCAACCCGTGTGCGGCCCATTAAGGCTTTAGAAGCCTCCACACTCAACAATCTCCCACTTGGAGGCTTTGACAAACTTCAAACTGCGCTCCGTCTTCATTCTGTACTTCTGTAATCTTCTTTTCCACTAGTTGCAGCGGCCTTCCTCATCAAGTAACCTGAAGGCCAGTTGAAGCTACACAAAGCTTCAACTTATCTAAGGTAACCACCTTAGTCAACATATCAGCAGGATTCATTCTCAGTTCCTCTGATCTTTTCCAGCATCAGGGTACCATCACTAATCAACCCCCTGATAAAATGGTATCGCAGCTGGATGTGTTTCGTTTTGCCATGAAACACCGGATTCTTTCCAAGATGAATCGCACTCTGATTATCACAATACAGAGGACTGTCTGGCTGTTTCTTCCCAAGTTCTTCCAGAAAATTCTTTAACCAAATGAGTTCTTTGCTAGCTTCAGCAGCAGCCATATACTCAGCTTCTGTAGTTGAAAGTGCAACGCTTCTTTGCAATCTGGACATCCAACTAACTGCGGTTCCTCCCACTGAAAAAACATACCCAGTCGTGCTTTTATACGATTCCTTGCATCCCCTAAGGTCCGCATCCGTATAACCCCTCAGAACAGTATCTTTACCCTTGAAACATAAACCCATCTTTGAAGTCCCTTTCAAATACCGAAGCAACCACTTGACTGCCTCCCAATGCTCTTTCCCCGGATTAGACATATATCGACTGACTACCCCCACGGCATGTGCTATATCAGGTCTTGTGCATACCATAGCATACATAAGACTTCCAACAGCTGATGCATAAGGAGCCTTAGCCATTTCGGCTATGTCTTCATCTGTTTTCGGACACTGGTCTTTTGAAAGCTTAAACTGACTTCCCAATGGAGTGTTTCTGGCTCTGGCATTCTTCATGCTGAACTTCTCTAACACTTTGCCAATATATTTCTCTTGAGAAAGTGTCAAAGAACCATCCTTACTGTTTCTGAAAATACTCATCCCAAGTATCTGTTTAGCAGCGCCAAGATCTTTCATCTCAAATTCCTCGGACATCTGTTTCTTCAGTTTGTTGATCTCTTTCATGTCGGAACCCGCAATCAACATATCATCCACATAAAGAAGTAGGATGATGTAGGACTTACTGAACTTCTTGATGTAACAGCAATGATCCATTTCACATCTCTTGAACCCATTTCGACCCATGAAGTTGTCAAACTTCAAGTACCATTGCCTAGGAGCCTGTTTTAACCCATACAAGCTCTTTTTCAACTTGCAAACCATGTTTTCTTTCCCTGAAATCTGAAAACCCTCTGGCTGCACCATGTAGATATCTTCATCAAGATCACCATGAAGGAAAGCTGTCTTAACATCTAGCTGCTCTAGATGTAGGTTCTCTGATGCAACAATGCTTAGAACAAGTCTGATAGTAGTCATCTTCACAACTGGAGAGAAGATCTCATTGTAATCAACCCCCTCTTTCTGCTGGAAACCCTTAACCACCAATCTGGCCTTGTATCTTTTAGAACCATCACTTTCATCCTTGATCCTGTATACCCACTTGTTCTGCAATGCTTTCTTCCCAGATGGAAGTTTGGTCAAAACCCAAGTTCTGTTCTTTTCTAAAGACTTCATTTCTTCTTTCATTGCAATCTCCCACTGAAATGAATCTTTCACACTAACGGCTTCAGTGTAACAATCAGGTTCTCCGTTTTCTGATAACAACAGAAAATTCGCAGACGGAGAATACTTGTCAGGTGGTACTGTAACTCTGGTAGACCTTCTGACCCAATGTTGAGTTTCGGGCTGTGGACCAGAAGAACCTGGAATCGATGAACTCTGAATTGAAGAAGTCGAATCTTCTTCTTCCTCTGAGCTTTCACTGCCATTTGACCCACTGTCATTTGACTCACTATCGTTTCCTGTGCTCCCACTGACTGAATCATCATCAGTGTCAACTCCTGTGCTCCCACTATCAAAGACAACTTCTGGAGTAACAGACTCTCCAGACTTGTCCAATGTTTCATCTTCAAACTCAACATAATCTTTCTGAATCACTGAGCTTTCTTTTCTGTCTTTGTATAATTCGGCTTCATTGAAAGTGACATGCTTGCATCTGATTACTTTTCTGCTTTCAAAATCCCAAAGCCTGTAACCCATGCTGTCTGACCCATAACCAATAAAAGTGCACTTCTTGGCTTTTGAGTCCAATTTATCCCTGTCAACATCTTTCAACAAACTGTAAGCACTACAACCAAAGACTCGAAGGTGCTTGAGACTTACCTCCTTTCCTTGCCATTCTTCCTCTGGTATTTTGAAACCCAAAGGAACTGAAGGCCCACGGTTGATCAAATAAGCAGCAGTATTAACTGCATCAGCCCAAAACGTCTTAGGAAGCCCTGCATTTAACCTCATGCTCCTAGCTCTTTCATTTAAAGTCCTGTTCATTCTTTCTGCAACCCCATTCTGCTGCGGTGTTTCTGGAACAGTCTTTATCATCTTGATCCCGTGATCAACACAATAGTTTGTGAATTCAGTGCTAACATACTCGCCTCCATTGTCAGACTTGAGGCATTTTACCTTCAAATTAGTTTCCAATTCAACAGCAGTTTTCCATTTCTTAAAAGTAACAAAAACATCAGATTTGTGTTTAAGAAAGTAAACCCATACCTTGCGTGTTGAATCATCAATGAAGGTGACATAGTAATTTGATCCACCAAGAGAAGAAACTGATGTAGGTCCATAAACATCCGTATGGACAAGCTCTAACTTCTGGGACTTTGGAGTCTTCCCGGCTTTCACAAACGAAACCCTTTTCTGTTTACCGAGTACGCAAGATTCACAAAACCCTGTTTCCACTGTCTTCAAATCTGGAAACATTCCCTTAGCAGCTAACATCTTCATTCCCTTGACACTCATGTGTCCGAGTCGTTGGTGCCACAAATCAGAAGGACTCGGACCTGGTGTGACAGCATTCACACCATCAGCATGTACATCAGCCATGTATAAAGTACCTCTTTTAATACCCTTAGCGATCACCAGATTGCCCTTTTTGATTTTCCATTTACCTCCACCAAAACTGACATCATAACCCAGATCATCTAATTTCCCAACTGAAATTAGCTTCCTTCTGAGGTTAGGAATAACCCTGACATCTTTCAATGTCCAAACAGTACCTAGTGAAGTCCTCAAATCAACATCACCAATACCTGCAATATCCAAAGTCTGATCATCAGCTAAACGAACCTTACCAAGGTTACCTGTTCGCAGATTCTTGATCAAATCAGGAGATGAAACAGCATGAAACGAAGCTCCAGAGTCTAGAATCCAAGATTCAACAGAATTCCCAACACAACATATGTTGGCAGCATTGATCTCTTCACAAATAAGAGCATCATCAGACTCATCATCGGTAACATTATTCATCTGCATCTTTCCTTTTGCAACTAATGGTTTAGGGCACTGACTTTTGAAATGGCCTTTTTCTTTACAATTCCAACACTCAATCTCCTTTCTATTCTTTGATTGACCCCTTTTTCTTGACTTTGACCTACCCCTGCTATGACCCCTTTCATTTCTTCTACCTCTTCCTTCTGTATTCAACAATGTACTAGAAGATTCACCCGAACTCCTCCTACGAATGTCTTCACTTAAGATGATGTCACGAATACCATCAAAAGTGAGCTTAGTAGTTCCAGATGAACTACTAACTGCAGTAACTGTGCCTGACCAGCTGTCAGGTAATGATGACAATAGAAGAAGTGCCTGAATCTCATCCTCAAAGTTTATGTCAACAGAAGCCAAACGTGAGATAACCGAATTGAACTCATTGATGTGAGCAGTGATCGACATACCTTCCTTCAACTTGGTGTTAACCAACTGTCTGATAAGGAATACTTTGTTGGAGGCAGACGGTTTCTCATACATGTTGGACAATGCTTTCAAAACCCCAAATGTAGTCGTTTCTTTGACAATGTTGTAGGCCACACTCTTTGACAAAGATAACCTGACAACACCCAAGGCTTGCCTATCAAGCAAATTCCATTCAGCATCCGTCATTTTTTCTGGTCTGTAACTCAAACCCAGCATAGGAAGATGTAAACTCTTCTGATACAAAAGATCTTCCACTTGCATCCTCCAATACCCATAGTCGTGTCCATCAAACTTTTCAATCTTTACTTTACCGTCTTCTGCCATTGACACTTACCGAACTATCACTGATTTAACCGAGATGGAGAGCAGGTGAACAAACACAGCAATGGCGGCGGCCGGAACTTGACGACTGTTCTATTGAACACTGTCTTGGCGGCCCACTCGGATAAAATCAGTAATAAACGTAAGAAAACACCGGATTTAAACAATTAACCGGTCTACGAATGGCGGCAGCAGCGGAAACGGGACAGAAAACCTTCTGTCGGCGGCAAAGTAGGCTGTTTGACTGTTTCTGGTCAAAAATCGGACCTTTTCTAGTCAAAATCAGACCTGTTTGGTCAAAATCGAACCTTTCTGGTCAAAATCTGGTCAAAATCAGACCTGCTTGGTCAAAATCGGACCTTTCTGGTCAAAATCAGGTCAAAATCAGACCTGCTTGGTCAAAATCGGACCTTTCTGGTCAAAATCAGGTCAAAATCGGACCTGTTTGGTCAAAATCGGAGCTTTCTGGTCAAAATAAGGTCAAAATCGGACCTGTTTGGTCAAAATCGGACCTTTCTGGACTGAACCAAGAAGAGTGGGGTTCGCCGGAACCCTAATCGGCGGCTGACGACGGCTGGACACACTCGCCGGAACCCTAATCTGGGATGACGGCGGCTGAGAAACCCTAATCGGCGGCTGAATCCCTCTCTGGAACCCTAATCACGATTCACGTTCAAAACTGGTTCAACAGAACCTTTGAACAGCAGCAACAAAACCCTAATCAGACAACTGTTTACTGATGACCGGAATCCGGCGGTGGCGGCGGCGACTCCAGGAACAACAGTGTTAGGTCTGGTGTGTGATCGATTAAGAACCGTAGCTTTGGTACCAGTTGTTGGGTAATCACACACACACTAACACACACGAAAGCAGTAAACAACACAAGGATTTAAAGTGGTTCGGTCTGGTGTGACCTACGTCCACTGTGCTGCAACTAGGATTCGTATTATTAGGTGCTCAAGAGATTACAAGTACAATGAGACATTTAAATAGAGATTACATTTAGGTATTCTAACTTAACCTACAAGCTAAGCCCAACCCGTGTGCGGCCCATTAAGGCTTTAGAAGCCTCCACACTCAACACAAACTACATCAGTGACCAAAGAGATCCTACAAATGCTTGTTGTATATGATCATACCTACTTGACTGGCTTGTGCTTGTAAAACATGTTTAAAATTGTCTCGAATAAAAAATGTTTTAACTAAATGCACATAACGATATATTATTTTTTTGAGACGACAAAGATGCCTATGACGTATTGATTGCACATTGCACAATCATTAGAACAATAAACATAGATATATACATATGTTGGATTTGAACTTGTACATGATTGAGGTGTCAATCAATAGTACTATGCGTAATCCTTGATTGTAAGTTAATGGATGGAAATTTATAAATACAAAAACTTTAACAATAAACAAGCCTCACGTATATCAAGATAGAAATAAAATGTGTATTTAGCAAGAAAAAAAAAACTTTTAACCCCATAAGTAACGTTTATAAGCAGGGCTGCAAAAACTTGTTGAAACGGTGGCTGATGAAATTGCTGATAGATATTAGATAAAATTACCAAGATAGCGAATCTCCAAACTCTATTCATAAGTTCCATGAAAACCATAGTTGTCAAAGGCGTTAGGCGCACTTAAGGCGCTATGGTTTCGCCTGGGGCCTAGGCGCAAAAAAAGCGCTAGCCTGAGGAAAAAAAGCGCAAACAAAAAATAAAATATAATTACACTTATACTTTAGAATATAACATAATATACTTTCTTGCAAAATTTCAATTCATATTAATTAGCAAATGATAAAAATCAATTTCATGATGTTCAAAAGTGAAAACCAAATATTCAAAATCAATGCCAAAAATTTCAAAGTAAGTAAAACAAAAGACATTAAACCAAATAGTTTAAAACCAAAAAGTATCAAAGATCCTATCTAATCATCAAAACCATCATCAGATTTTTCATCCACTTCTATTGGATCATTTGGTTCATATTCATAATCATCATCTTCTTCAGATTCTTCATCAACTAAAGTCCTTGAAGATGAAGGTTGTGAAATTGAAGCTCGTGTTCTTCTAGCTTCTCCAGCCCCACTTGCACTACCCACAGCATCACATGTCAGGTCCTCACCCTTTAATAGCAAACTGTTGCAAATTTGAGGTTCCTTTCCCATATAGTTTCCACCATTCAGCTGATAAAAAACATAAAATTAATTAAAATATTAAAAATAAGATTAAAATTAAATTAAATTTACATAACTTACCATGGGCTATTTTACCATGTGCTCTCTTTGCAAATTCTAAACAAAAAAACCCCTCTTGGTTCACCCATATGACCATCTCAGTCATTATCAAATCTTGTTTTACTTATCTGGAACCAACCTTTTAATGCATTCAATCAATCCTTCATATACCTCTTTATCACTTTCAATATCAACGTTATAACAATAGAGCTCCGGGTTCAAGTAGTAACCAACTGTATGCAACGGATGATGGAGTTGACAATTCCATCTTTTGTCAATAATGGTGGAAACCATTAGGTAATCAGTGCTATCTTTGCCTAAAGCCACCCCAATCGCTAACTTAGCTCTCTCCATTGCTTCATATACATAACCCGTTGCTGGTTTCTTCTCATTATCAACTAGACGAAGCACTCGAACTAAAGGACCCATAACTTTAAGAGTGAAAAGTACATTGTTCCAGAAGGTTGGTGTGAAAATAATTTCACATGCCCGTTTACCTTTAGGATCTTTTGACCATTTACTACTTGTCCACTTTTCACTTGCAAACATGTTTCTCAAAGGAGGCTTTTGCTTTTGCAAACTTTGCAAAGTTAAATACGTGGTAGCAAAACGTGTAACTCCAGCTCTTGTCAATTCTTTGTTGCTTGTGAACTCTCGCATCATATTCAACACACCACTGTGATTATATATATAACCAACAAAGAAAATACATTTTTGTATTGTTGTCTTGACTTTACTAATCTTCCCAACATCTTCAAGCATTAAATCTAGGGATGGCAAAAAAACCCGCACCCGACGGGTTTACCCGAAACCCGCTACATATGGGACGGGTATTCCCAAACCCGATGGATATTGGGCCGAGTATGGGATCAATTTACCAAATTTTCGCGGGTATGGGATGGGCTTGGGATTTAATCATATACCCGTTTACCCGGCCCGATTACCCGATTATATATACCCGTTTACTCGATTATAAATACCCATTTATATACATTTGAAGTAGATAGAATTTGTTTCTTTTTTATTCTTTTTGAACTTTAGAAATTGTTCATAGAATTTGTTTCTTTTTTTATCTTTGTTTTTTTTGTAGCAACTACAATATTTTTTTTGAACCATTTTGGTAATTATCATTTTTTGGTTATATTGAACAATGGTAATCAACTTATGACATTTTGAAATTTCATTCTATTTGATATATTAATAGTTTGTTCTTGTCATATTTAACATATAGTTTTTGGTTATAAAAAATTAAATTTATTATTAATTACCCAATACGCGACGTGATTTAAGCCAGTTATTCTCAACGAGTATATTTAGCTAAACCCGCCGGGATACCTATACCTGACGGGTAAATACCCGGTAGATACCCAATGGGTTTTGGGACGGGTATGGGACATACTTTTATAAACGGGTATGGGACTGGGATTACTTAAACCCGGCCCATTGCCATCCCTAATTAAATATATGCAATGAGCAGCACAAGGGATCCAAAACAAATGTTTCCTCTTTTGCATCAACAATTGGCCTAAAACAATCAGATTTAAAATGATCAATTATAATTTAAGAATACAAAAAATTAAACAAATTGAAAATACAAAAGTTACCTGCTAACTTGAAGTTGCTTCCATTGTCCGTGATGATTTGAACAACATTAGCTTCTCCAATTTGTTCAACAAGTTTATCTAGTAACTCAAATAATTTCTCACCAGCCTTCGTATACGAAGACGCATCAACTGACTCCATAAATACAGTCCCTTTAGAACTATTGACCAAAAAATTTATCAATATTCTTTGCTTACGATGTGTCTAACTGTCTGACATAATTGAACACCCATACTTTGACCATTCCATCTTTTGTTCTGCAACCCACTTGTCTATATTATCTATCTCATTTTTAAGGAGTGGGACTCTCAACTCATGATAACTAGGAGGCTTCAAATTTTGTCCATAATTCCCTATAGCTGCTACCATTTTCTTAAAACTATCCAACGTTGCCACATTGAATGCAATCCCAGCTTGGTAAAAGAAGGCAGCAATCGTTTGAATTGTTCTTCCCCGAAGTTCTTTGTCACAAGCATCATTTATGCTTGTCTGGACAACTTTTCCTTTACCTTTGGAAACAAAAAAATCTATGGGACCCTTAACATTTTCCTTCCCTTTTTTTTCCCACTCCACCAATGTTTATTCCAGCCCTCTTTTTTTGGACATTAGGTAATTCAATTACCTCATCCTTCATCTTCATCGTCTCCAAACCCACAGTCTTCTAAATCCAATTCACAAAGGCCATCGGGATTTTTTTTTTTAACTTTTGACTTTGGACATAATCTCTAAGTTCTTGTTTCACTTCTGGTGGACATTTGGTACATTCTTTTGCGTTCCGATGACCACCCATCTAATGTTGTTTTGCTCTGTAGATACCCCCTCTAGTTACTTTATGGCAGAATACACAATTAACGCTGTTTTTGTCCTTTTCATCTTTCAAATAATTATACTTCCATCCAGGATCTTTACCCACTTTGGATTGTGAACAATCGGCATCAGCTGGTTGGGAAAACATTCTGGTTTATCTGTATAACCAGAACCAATAACTGAAACAGATATGCAATTAAAGTTTAACAAAAAATGAAACCAAAAATTGACAAATACGATTCAAAAAATTGACAATATAATGACCAAGACTTGATAATCTGTTTAAAAAAAAACCAAAAATTGACAATATAATGACATATTTGATAATCTATTTGAGAAAAAAACCAAAAACTGTCAAATAAACAATGTTGCGACTTTGTTTAAATCAAAACCAGAAATTGACAATATAATGACCTATTTGATAATCTGTTTAAAAAAAACCAAAAATTGTCAAATAAACAATGTTGCGACTCTGTTTAAATCAAAACCAGAAATTGACGATGTTGCGAGTTGCGATTCTTTACGAAATTGACATATACGATCTTCAATGTTGCAACTCTGTTAAATGAAAACCAGGAATTGACAAAGACGATCTTCAATGTTGCGACTGTTTACGAAATTGAATCAAAAACTGAAACAGATATCCTATGTTGCGACTCTGTTTACGAAATTGAATCAAAAATTGAGAGGTTACAGTACTTACCTTAATCTTCAAGTTAATGGAGTTGAATGGAAGAAGCTTCATGATGCTCCAATTGCGACTGGAAGAATTGGCGATTGGAGAAGATGGAACGACGATCTCGGTAGAAGTTGTTTAATTCAAATAATCGATTATACGTAAAATCCAATTTCCATAATTGTTTAATCAATCAATTAAAAAAATATATATACCGTATCTAATAAAATTTAACCCTAAAATAATAAAAAAAAAGAGTAAAAAATTGCGCTTTTTTTTTGGGCCACCGTTCACTGCGCTGCGCCTAACCTCCCAAACCACCGCCTTACACAAAAAACTCCCCAAGCTGCGCCTACCTCTGCCACGGGCGCAACCCTTGCGTGGCCTTTTTTTTGGCGCCTAGGCGCAGAAGCGAGCGCTTTTGACAACAAAGATGAAAACAACTAGTGCGTTGGCTAACCTGAGCTATGATCGTAGATCAATTTTTTTGGTACATCATCTTGAACCCTTAGCTGTTATGCGTAATGCGTGATCTTAGATCAATTTTGGAGAAATAACTTGCACCTTGTAATTGATCAAACAAGTTATTTACACGAGGGAGTGGATGTTGGTGTTTGATAGTCAGTTTTTTCTAGCTCTCAACATTCAGTATACATTCTCACTGAACTATCTTTCTTCTTAACAAATAAAACCTGAGCTTTTCAAGGCTTGCCCAACAATTCTTGCAATGGGCTCATCCATTCTTGCAATTTAGAAAATTCCGGCAGTTTTGAGACCTGTGCTGAGATAAGGGCCTATTTGAGTGTGGCGAAGGGTTTGAATGGTGCTATTCATTTTAAGGCTATGCCATCCTAAGGTGACCAAAACATCTTAAGACCACGAAAACCCATTTTTCTTTGTAAGGGCAGTGAGAGGGCAAGCAATTATACCGTAGTTTCTAACGAAATGACGATAATATCCTGTTAAACCAAGGAACCCACGAACTTCCCTCACATTACTTGGTGTAGGCCATGACTTAACTAATGCAACCTTGTTATAGTAAAATTGGACTTCCTTTTCTATAATCATCGATGTTAGGGATGGGGTATTTGTCAGCCATCGTGATCTTATTCAATGCTCAATAATCTACATACATCCTCTTGGATTGATCTTTTTTTCGAACCAACAAGATCAGACTAGAGTAGGGGCTGTGACTTGGCTGGATAAACATACTATGGATAAAAAATTTTCCACTTGTTTCTCAATTCCAGATTTATGTGTGTGAGGATAAAGATAGGTCGAATATTTGGGGGAGTTGCAGTCGGTATGAGTGGTATAGTGTGAGTAATAGATCGAAAGGGTGGTAAGGTGGAAGGTTCCTCAAATTCCGTTTGATAATTATGAAAGTAAAGGTTATATGTACCTGAAGGGGAACATCTGGCCTCGAGTCTGAGTCAAGTGCCATACATGGTTGTAAAAATCGCTAGTCGGTCGGCGAGGTAGGGACTAGGGATTAATCGGATTGAGATTTTATATATAAATTTTAAAAATTACATATATATATATATATATATATATATATATATATATATATATATATATACAAAACTTTATGTATAAGTTTGCAAATAATCTAAGATTTTATCAAATTAATCCACATGGGCTCTTTATTTTATTTTTTTGAATACCCAGCCCATCCATCTAATAAAAGCCCATGTTCTTATTTTAAAAAAAAAAGCATTTCCCGTCTCCCGACTTCCTTCGACTACCTGCTTCGCGTTTCCAAGTCCAAATTAGGGTTCCGGCGAATGAAATTGGATCTTTCACAGCGTCGTTCTTGTCAATCGAAGTAGGAATCGTCGTTCTCAACGAAGATCGAAGGTCTGTTTTCCATTTTCCTCTCGTATTCGCCGGAAATCGGCCGTTTTTTGGCCGATTGGTGGCCGTTTGGTGGCCGATTAGGACCGATCAGAACCGATTAGGTCTGATTTTGACCGTCGTTGACCGACTAGCGATTAATGGCCGATTTGAGGAAAATTAGTCGGGAACACCCCGATTAGCACCTAATGCCGATTAATCGGCCGAGGAATTGCGATTTTTACGACCATGGTGCCAGATGTTGGAAAGTGGTTGATTGTTGGGGTCCAAAAGCAACACCCAACAAGTTATACTTGTCACACCCCGCTAAAGCGGAAACACGAGGTTGCGACTCAAAGTGTAAGGATAGAACACATTGATCAAAGAGAAAGTCACATATTACTTAATTATACAAGTCTTACAAAATAAATGATCAAGTTTCTTCATTCTAAGTACAAGTCCGACTATTATAACTAAAGCATTAAACTTATACAAAATCCATCAAACACAAATTTTCATGCCATAGCTTAAATAGAAGAGTCAAACTTTATTCACTGGGTTGTACAAGAAAAACATGTTGAAAACGGTCAGCTATGAAAATTGTTGGTGAGTTCGCAGGTTTGAAGACTCAATAAACAATTTTAAATAAATGCACATAACGATATATTCATGGCATGAGATAACAACCAAACCTTTAATGTACTACGCCCTAGCACAAACAATAGTGGATTTATGTATTCATTGGATATGAATTGTGATGAAATGCCCCAGATTGGTGCGACCAATCAATGAGTAGGGTGTCAACCAATAGTACTACCCATAAAGTCCCTGACTCATATCAAATAAGTTAAATGGTTGTAAGTTTTTATATACAGGGTCTTTTGTAGAAAACACTCATTTAAAAATATATCAATAGAAATCGTAACATGTGCATAAGTAATAAAAAAACATGTTTTTCACCCCAAATATATAAAACAAGTAAAAAGGGGTTGCGATAACTCACTGAAATATGTGGTAATGAAGTAAGATTTAACATTAAATCACCAACGTTGAATCCAAGATAGTAGTCCTACTCGTGTCCTAAAATAAAATTTAGAACAACTTAAGTTTTATGAACTAACTTAAGTTATACTTCAAATCTTATCTTGAATGAAGACATTATTAATTCATTAGGGTAGTCAAAAATTAAAACTATCTATATTTAAACAATGTTACAAGTTTAAATATTTGGGTTATTTTTATTTGACCATACAAGTGTTGAGGTTTTGTATCTTTATTTTGAGTTTTATAAAAAAAAAATTACAAAATTTATTAAGTAGGTATAATGCTGGTTCTTAAGTAAATACCCGGTTTAAACTTTTAAGTATATATCAACTATTTAAAGTAATGCTAATTAATATAAATTTGAATTTAATATTAAGTAAAATATGTATGCATACATACATATATATTTATGCAATTGAAATTTACTCCATAAAATATGTAATTTTATAAAATATTAGATATTAAATTTATATCATTTAAATTGTATAAAAATAATATAAATATATGTAATCTTATTTTAAACTATAGTAATTTTATTTCTGTTAATAAAGATTTTAATTAGATTTATAATTTATTTATTTTCTTTTGCATTTTTAGTCTTTGAATATGTCTTATTAAGATGAACATTCAAATTAATAATTATATGAGTCAAAAATTTATAAAAATTATTCTATAACACTTTCATAATATTATAAAATTCCTGTAAAAATTTTAGAATTTAATTATTTCAGTAGCTATTATTTTAATATTTCTTTATTATTTTATATTCTAAAATTTGAAATAATTACTAAAATAGCTCTGAAAATTATGAGAATTGGTTTGTATACTCTAATGGATATTATAAGACTTCTGGAAAAATCCTGAATTTTTATTAATTTAGAAGCTATACATTTATACTTTTGTTCTTATTTGATATAATAAATTCGGAAAATATAGCTTGACTTTTTAGAAAATTATAAAATTTATATTTAGTAATACTTTCTTTGGTAAATAATGATTCTATGAATTTTTCAGATTTTTATAAGTTTGTTTATATATATTTCACAATCTGAGCATTATGTAAATGGATAAAAATACAAATAAACAGAGAAAGAAATCCAAAAAATTATAGTATGTTGGTTTTTGGGTGCAAGAAGTTGTTAATGGACTTTTATAAATTGAAAGTATATTAATTTCTATAATATTTTCCCAATTATTATTTCGATAATAATTAAAACTTTTGAGTAAAGCAATTTAGGAGGTTCTGTGCAATAAAATACATTTGGGTGATTTTTTAACCATTTAATACATTTTCTTTACTTTACCCTTTTTTTTTCCTTTTTTATTTGACCCATTAGAAACTAAACCTAAAATGTACTGATTAAATGGATTAGAAGTTTTTGAAGTTAATGCATGTTTGTTAGAGATGCAAAGGGATGTTGAGTGATGTATGGGTCAAGATTGATTGAGTTGGGTAAAACTGACCTAAAATTCTTTTTGTACAAAAATTCTATCTTAATTTTTTTTAACAAGTATGATTACAATATTTTTATTATTTTGGTAATAATTAAATTTTGTAAATAAAGATATTTAGATGGTTTTGTGCATTAAAATTGTTGAACTTGATCACATATGAACAAGGTGGTGGCTGGGTTATTTTGGTTAGAATAAAGAGTTTTATTTAAGTATATGTGTGTGTAAAAAAAAAAAAATTGAGCCGGGGGTCTCTTACGAAGTAGCCTCTCTATCTCATTGAGGTATGTGCGTGTAAAAAACAAAAAAATTGAGCCGGGGGTCTCTTACGAAGCAGCATCTCTATCTCATTGAGGTAGGGGTAAGCCATGTTATTGATAGCGTAAGTAGCGAGCGCTATAGCGCGCTACAGAGCGAAGCGAGAGCACACCGCTATTGGTGTTTAGCGGTCCAATAGCGTGAAAATAGCGGGAATTGGACAAAGGAATTGGACGATGACGACGGAATTGGACCCTAATAGTTACGGCGCAACGTTTTCGGCCAATTGTCAACCCTAATAGTCGACGGAGTGCAGAGAGTTGGAGTTGGACGACGACGATGGAATTGGGCGACGCCAATTGTCAACCCTAATTCGAATTTCAAAGACGATAATCAGTGAATGGGACGACGAATTGGAGTCTGGACTGAATTGGAGTATTGGACATCGATCGACTGGAGTCAGGACTGAATTGGAGTTGGAGTTGGAGTTGGCTAACCCAGGTTATAAGCATCTAAATTTAGTTCTGCACTTCTGGCTTTTTTTTTTCTTTTTGTTCTTTAATTCAGTGAATTATGAGACTTTAAGTGAGTAGTAGCGACAAATTATAACATATTTTAGCTATTTTCTTGGTGTAAAACTATGAACGTTTATTTTGTAGCTATTTTGGATGATTAAAGATATTTATTGAGTTTTTGTATTATTTCATTGCAAAACACGAAATAGCGGTCGCTATTTATCGCTATTCGCTACGTAGCATATAGGTAGCTTATCGCTATTTCCCGCTATTCGCTATCGATAACTATGGGGGTAAGGTATGTCTTCATCTCTCCCCCCACACCCCACAAGGCGGGATTACACTGGGTACGTGTTGTTGTATTTAATGTCTTAATTTTATGGTATGGTGTCTTATTTTGGTATGTGTATATTTGAGTCGATTTACTCGTTTTTTTTATGACCGGGAACCCACTTGCGTGGTAACCCCCCCCCCCCCCCGAAATACCCGACTAACCGGGGGGGGGGGGGGGTAGGTAAACCGCAAGCGCAAGCACCCGGGTCGGTGGCCTTGTGGAGAAAATGTCACCCATGACTAGAACCCATGACCTTAAGGTTGAGGCCCAACACCCTTATTTTGTGAAAATAACGTTAAAAATGTTGGGATGATCAACTTCAAACGATGAGCCGGGGACTCCTTTGGAGCAGCCTCTCTATCCCAATTGGCATAGAGGTAAGGTTTGTGTCTATCCTTCCCCCCCAGACCCTACTGAAAAGTGGGAATATACTGGGTAAGTTTGTTTGTTTGTTTGTTTTTTACTCTCTTTTTTAGGGTTATTTTTAGTTAGTATATCCTTACGTCCCATTTGTGGTGCACGCATATAATGTATGTGTGGGCCCTTAAGAGTTAAAGTAAAATTGCACTAATTTTAACGTTATTTTACTTATTTTGTGAAAATAACGTTAAAAGTTGAGATGATTAACTTTAAACGATAACTTTGGGCCGATGATTCTTTCGAAGCAGCCTCTCTATCCCAATAGGGATAGGAGTAAGGTTTGTCTTCATCCTTCCCTTCAGACCCTACTGAATAATGGGAATATACTGGGTAAGTTTGTTTGTTTAGGTGTATATCCTTGTTTACCTGGATGTCGTGTTAGTGTGGAGCCATGTGATCCTTTGACATGAAGATCTTTTTGGATGGTTGCAGATTCATTTCCATGAAATACCAGACCATGTTATTGATAAGCTGGTAATTAACAATGTTATCATTGCAATTTAAATTTGTGTTTCAAATGATCAATTAACACCTGCATGTGTGTTTGTGTGTGTTAACATATATTTGTACAGATTGAGGAGGGGCTAGTGCTGAGGGTTGCTGGAGCACTTATAATTGAACATCCCTTACTTGTTCCCTTTGTTAAAGATGTGGTTTGTCTCTCTCCTTTTTTTTTTTTTTCCCACCGTCTCTAATTGAATATACACATAAAGCTAAATACATGCACATAAGCATTTTGGCTGTTGGTAAAATGCTGCACAAATGGTAAAATTCAGTTTTAGTTCATTAAATGCAAGGATTTTAGTGTCATACATACATTTAAAGTGTGTCAAGTTCAACCCATTTTGGTGCAGGTTACCCTTTTTGTATATAGCTAAGTTTTAAAAATTTACTGAAGATAAATATAATCCAAATCAACCATCTTTTAAAGAAACAGAACCATGATGCAACTGCTTCTTGTGCCAATGACTAGTTTTCATGCAGAAAGGAACAATTGATAGTGTGATGGGACTTCCGAAAGCTCTCACCGAGAAGTTACTTAAGGAGGCTGCTATGAATGCATGAAGGATCATATTTCCACAATTTCAAGAACACACTCGCAGTCAGTAAATTTATGCAAATGGGTTGAAATTGAATCTGTGAAAACACCTAACCAGGGTTCTTATATCTAGTTGTCACCACACGAGATACAACTTTTGGTAACATAAAAACGTCCCTTATTTTGGATATATATTTTTTCAATTATACCAAGGGATTTTTTTTCTTTACAATATAAATCCTAATAAAACCACCTTGATGAGCTACACAACCACGTTGATGCTGAGCTCGTATAAAGTAAGAAAAGTAAGTTGATCACAACAACACGTATCCAGTGAAATCCTACTTTGTGGGGTCGGGGGGGAGATGTCACAGTGTGGTAGAGAGGCTGCTTCGTGAGAGTCATCCGGCTCAGAAATTTAATTCTATTATTATTATTATTATTATTATTATTATTTATTAAATTTTTTTAGCAATGTCACACAAGCAGTCACCAAAGCACCATAACATATACACACATACTTATGCTAAACATAAGAAAAGTAAGTTGACCATGGTTCGTATATTCAATTGCAAAATTTTAACTAAAATGGTATTAGAAGGTAGGTGAAGGATCATAAGAAAACTCCTTATTTTAGAGAAAACCAAGAAAACTGAAATGGACCAATCATATAATTTATAATTCTATTTTTTTTAATTATTAAAAGGGCATTTTGGTACACTTACATCTCAGTAATTTTGGTAATGATATAATTATATTCCCTTGTTTTCTTTTAACATTGAAATCATCGAAAACCATTAATTTACCGCCCACCAAATCCGACGACTTTCATCATCACCACTAACCATCTTGTCAGACACTTGGTGTTCTTACGGTGCGTTGTTTCCTGATGGTGTGTTGATTCAGTCCGGTGGAAATAACGACGCTGAACGTGTTGTTCGGACGTCTAGTCCGCGTGACGATTGTGATTGGGTGGATATAAGAAACGGGTTGGTTTCGCCGAGATGGTATGCATCGAACCAGTTGTTTGCCGGACGGGGAAGTGATCGTCGTCGGAGGTCGACGGCAGTTTACGTATGAGTTTATTCCAAAGAGCTCGAATTCCGGTAATTAGTCCGCCGTTCAACATCAATCTTTCAATTCTACACATTAAATATTAATTAATTCTTAACAAAAGAATGTTATGTTATATTTAAGAGTAAAATAGCGGGCTAGCTTGTCTTTTAGAATGGGAGGTCATGGGTTTAATCCCATACAAATGTGTAATTATGGTGTAATTTTGGTAGAGAGTAAGATTAGCCGTTCAAAAAAAAAGAGTAAATTACGGTTCTGGGCCTTCTAGTTTAAGTGTTTTAACTATTTATGGGATTGTATATTTGTAATCAGATGATATGGGATGTTTTTTGAATTATTCTATTATTTTTGTTATACATATATGAAATGCACTTTTATTTGATTGATTACATGTATGTAATCAGGTACATAAATGTAGCAAGTATATAATTACATATATGTAATTAGGTATTTATAAAACCAAGTACATGATTACATATATATAATCATGTATATAAATGTAATCAGATATATATTTACATATATGTAATTAGATATAAATGAAGCTAAGTATATGATTACATATATGTAATCAAATTTTTTTATATACACGTAAACATGTTTACTTGAATGATTACACATATGTAAGCACGTTTTTTTATACGATGTATAGGTTTTCCTCAAATATGTATATTGAATTCTTTTTTTCTTATACATTAATGATGATTTGTTCTTAACATGTTAAGTTCGGTTCTTTTGTTTAGATGCAACATGTGAAGAAATGAAAAATAAGATTTTGTGAATAACTTGAAAGTCTAATTTCAGTTACCTTTAATAATGGCTTTCCAAATATTAATTAAGTTGTTTTTGACAATAATGCCCTTTTGTTATTTATTTAAGGCATTTATTTAAAAATTATTTACCAAAATGCCATTGGTCAATTTTAACCATTGATCATTTAAATCAATGGTAAGATCCAAGTTTTTTTTGTTTTCTTTAAAAATAGAGTTTTCTTAGGAGCCCTCCCTTTAGAAGGTATTCATGCAAGTGTAAAAACAAAAAAATACGTAGGCATATTTGTTAGTGTGTAGAGCCTTGATAACAAAATATCATACCATGATGACATTTAGCTAAAGCACATGGCATTTGATCATCAATGATGTTGGAAATTTTAATGAATTATGGTTTTCATAAATAAAGCTAAGATGAATGTGATATCCATACTTTAATTTGTGTGGGTTGGCGGTGTGGTTTTAGTGAGCTTCTGTGCCGTGGTTTGGGTCAAATCGTCCGCAATTGGTTCAAAGCAATTGATTGTCTATTCAAATTGTAGATTAGCAACTCTCATATTAATTTTGAATTAAATCAAGATGTTTCACATTACAATTTTTGATCACATATATTAAAATCATGACTCTTGATAACACCTTCATACAGTATAAACAAAATACTTGATTTCTTCTTTTTAAAAAGAAATGACATAGAATACTACATGATTTACAATACATGTACACTAAAGAATTTCTTGAATTATCGGTTCTACTTTCTCTTGTTTCATGTACACACACAGGTGTTGGGTTAATCTTGACATTACACATTGTTTCGGTTGTTGTGCCCTTGAAGACATACACGTCCATTTTTTAAAGATGGGTGGAATTTGTTTTAACTAAAACATATTGAATACATGCTTCGTTCACAATCATCAATAAATTTACCTATGTTGTAGTGAAGAATAAATGGAAGGCACAATGAGTTGAAAATTTGAGTCAAGAAAACTATGCAAAATGTTCTTGAAAACTTTGGTATGTACATTAGTTTGAATTATCTTTAATACTTTATATAAATTGGATTTTATATTTACATTATCATTCGTTTAGTATATATGATATTGCACTAGTCTACTTCTCAAACATAATGATTATTGTTACTATATTTTATTATTATTTTAATAAAACATAGCACATCTTCTAAAATTTTAAAACAATACGGTTTTCTCATGATATCATAAACGATGTGAAACCTGTTAAATTCATTAAACTCGTGAAAACCTCTCTTACACATGTGAAACCCGTTACATCTTATCATTTAAAGCTTTCGAAACAAAGCAATAACTCAACACGGTTGTTGTTATCTCAAAATATGTATTTTGGAGTTATTGAAATTTATAATATCATAAAGGATTTAACTGGTGTAAGACACGGGGTTTCACATGTGTACGGGAGGTACATGGGATATAACTTTTGATATAGGTTGCGTGGGATTAGGTATGTAAGCGTGGGATTGGTTATGTAAAGTGTGGTGTATACCAATTTGTTTCATAAAACAAAAGGTTCTCAAAAACGATATGTGTAATCGTTTATTTCTAACGAGAGTGTTAGAACTAGTTTGTTATATAAATGGAAAGGCTTTGAACAATTTTTTCTTTGTTTATTTTCAAATGATAACGGTAGAAGTCGATTATTTGTTAAAAACCAAAAATGTTAATTTTTAAACCGTTTAGTTTTCCAAACAAGAAAGAACTTGATAAAAAATGTTTCTATAAACATGAATATTTTTAACATATGTGTTAGAAGTTGTTTTGGTTGAAAATATTTTGAGTAAAATATTTTATTAACATGCGTGATAGTCATATTTATCTAATCAATAATTGTTTCAAATGATTTTGTTTAAAAATGATTATTAGAAAAGGTTTATTCTATAAACAATAATTGCTTAATGTAAGCATATTTAAATTATTTAACATGATCATTAGACACGATTTAATCGTGTAAATTCTAAGAAAATGTTCATTTTATATAAGCAATTTATTAACCTAACGTGAGCGTTAAACACAACTTATGTATTTTTTTATTTTGGACAGATATGTGGTTGTGTTTTAAAGTGAAACAATAAAAAAAGGATATAATTTCATGTAGTTTCACTAAGGGTGTACCTCAAGGATTACATAGAGATGTTATTTGAGCCATTTCGGGTTTATCTCAAAGAACACGTCTTATTGCTTATCAAGGTGAATGAAGCAGATATAGGAGCAGTTAAATGTGTCAAAGCAGATGTGATTGTTGCTAGTGAAGGAATCTAGGTGAATGAAGCAGATATGATTGTTGCAGACCTTGATAATGATGGAATCTAGGTGAATGAAGCAGATATGATTGTTGCTGCAGTGGACTAGGCCAAGATGAACTCCTGAGTCGATTTGTGGATTCAACATGACTGGTATTGTATTAAAGTAGATCAGTTGAGGTTCCTTCATTCTCGGTTTCATTTGGAGTCATATTAAGTTCTGATTTTGACGGAGTTGGTGAAGTGAAGTTCGGAGTTGCATGGTGTACAAGAGAAGTAATATGAGGTAAATTAGTCAACAAGTGTCTACCCCCTGCATCTTGTACTTCTTGCAAATTGAAATCAGGATTTTTCGCTGCTCCCATTGACCTTAGAATCCTCAAGGAAATGAGCATGCTTTGTATCTATGATGCGACTGACGTGGAAAGGAAAATAGAATATATAACCCTTTGAGAGATCAGGATACCTTATGAAGTAACATATAATCATTTTCATGTCAAGCTTCTTTAAGAAAGGATTATAGAAGTTTAGCTTCGGCAAGACAACACCAGACTTTCATATATCTAAGACTTGGTTTCCGTCCTGTCCAAAGTTCATAAGGAGTTTTAGGGACAGATTTCGAATGAACTCTATTGAGTATATGAACTGTTCTCTTTAAGGCCTCGGTCCATAGGAATGACGGTCAACCCGAGTCAGCTAACTTACTACGTGCTATGTTCATTAGGGTTCTATTTCTCCATTTAGAAACACCATTTTGTTGAGGAGTACCAGGCATGGTGTACTAGTTCACAATCCCCTGACCGTTACAAAACTCATAAAAATGGACTAAGAGCCTTACCCACATCAGTATATCTAACATAATATTTTTCGTACCCCACCGGTAGGGGCAAGATGAAATATTGGTAAAACACTTAAATAAGGAGGACTTAGATAACTTCGTCAACAACTAGTACATAATAGGTTTAATAATTGTCTTAAAACTAAAAGTGGGCATGAACAACCCTAAGTCATATTGTTGTAATCATAACAAAGATAGATAAAGTTAAATCTAGTTCATAGGGAGCGGAAATAATGTGGTAAGTCTCTAAGATAGACTCCAATGTGTTCGGCACCAAAAATTTCCTGTCTATCTCTCCTCCTTAGTATAATATCCTGAAATTCATGCTTAAAAGAGTTTGGGTCAGCATAAAGATGGTAAGCTCGAGCAGTTAAAACCATTTTAATAAGTAAACCATTTGTATTCTTTGTAATAAACAAAGATAACAATATTTCGTTTGTTTGTTCGTGTACAATATTCAAGTCGCACAGCCAATCCTGCACTACCCATATGATCTTGCAACAAGACCATATGTCAGCATTCTGTCCCTGCGTAGTTCATTTCCCATTCATTAACTAATAAAAATAGTTAATAATTATGCCACAGTGATTAATCTTAGTTGGGAGATCACTTTGTGTTTGGGTTTCTTAGATAGCGCTATCCATAATACTAATGGCCCTAACTAGAGTTAATGGTGTGCTCTAAAGAGGGAAAAATATGGGAAGTAACAAGTCTCAAACACATAAAAAGGTTTAGCAACATGTATCCCTTCCCAAAACAAAATAAACAAATGAGAGGTTTGCAAGAAAATCACTGTGGTTAAGGTTTTTAAATAGAGTAGCGAGTTTAGTATACCAAGTGGTTGCCTTTCCTGTACAGGTGGATACCTATGTTTACAGATGTTGCTGAAATTAGACTTAGTTGCTAGCATTATTTTGATTTATGCATAGTGTCATACTTTACTCGGGCTCCATTTTAGATGTTTTGTAAGTTATAATGTTTACGTGATATTTTTTATTGTGGAATTAGATTCGTAATATGGGTTATTGTATACAAGTTATAATACTTGTAAAAACTTGATAAATTATCAATTGGGCTTAAATTGTTTTCACAAGTGAAGTGTTATTAGGCTTAGCTACCAAGCCCATTAAACCATTTAAAATCAAACAAGTTTATAAATTTTAAATTGCACAAGTAAAGATATACTTTTCTAAATATTCTAAGTGAAATATTTAGGGTAAAAACATGTGATTAAAATATCTTGGTTTACTTAGTGGGCTCGTTGGACCGGTAATGCCCATAAGACGTTTTTATTCATTTTAAGTAAATAGTTTAAGCCGATTAATTTTATAAAATGTGTTTTCATTATATAAAAATTATTTTAAGTATAATATTCTGATTAGAATGATCCGTAACTCTTATTATACAAAAACCTGTTTTTATGCATTACGTGTGTCGGTTACGTACGTAATTTTGCGTTTAAAGAGTCTTTCGTGTTTCCTAGCATTCCAAGTATTTTTATAACATTATTTTATATATTTTTACTTTCATATATTCTGTAATATTTCGAAAATAAGTTATAGTCCAAGACTATGCAATTTAACAATTTAAATGAGGGGGTGCCATAATTAGTTTTGCGTAAAATACATTGTTAGTTATTTTAATCACCATAACTCATCAAAATATGATAATATACATTATTTAGCATAAATAATGTCACACCCCCACCTCTCGTCACCTGTGATGATGTCACTTGCTACTCTGATGTGATTGCAGAAGCATAGTGGTGATGTCTCAGAGATGAGATGTGACTTACTTGAACCGATATCACAGCACACAGATTTACTTAAAATAAATATATTACAAGGGTTTCGTTTATTCCATCAACTTAACAATAGATTACATAAACTCATACATTTAAGTTCAGCTAAGTGAAGTGCATCCTCACCGTGTCATCACCGTTGTCCTGCAAAAATGTTGAGTTTGAAACGTCAGCACAAAGCTGGTGAGTTCGACAGTTCAATTTAAAACAATATGATATGATAAGTAAGTTCTCAAAATGTTCAGTTCCGGATAACCATGGGACCCGTATCTAGTTCCTTTCGGACAGTTGTTTGTTACGAAGATACTACCCGTCGGTAAATATCTTAATGCCTCATGATCTTAATGTCTATCACAACATTAAGAAGTTGTTTTGGAAACAGGTACCAAACATTCACACCAGGGGAGATGCAATCCTCCCAGCGAATGGGTTGTCAGCCAATAGTACTATCAATGATTCCTGTTCGGCCCCACATGGGTTCACTAGATACAGTTCACGAGATGAGGACTTTTGATATTGTGATAGAGATACTAACGACAAAATCCCATGAAATCACACAAAAGTCACATGAAATCACACAGATAACAGTGATGCATATCATATGTTCAGAAAACAGTTTGCAGAGTTACCCCGATGTTTGTAAGACAGTAAAAAGAAAAGGGGTTGAACAAAACTCACCTGATGATTCAGTGGTAGCAGAATATCACACAACTGGTAACAATATGATGATTCTGCATTTAGTTTTATTTAATGAGTTATTAATGTTTTAACTTACTGATTAAATCTTCTTGAACGTCCAATGTCAAAGACATTGCCTTAATAGTCATCAAACCAAAATAAGATTTTTAATGATTATCTTAATAGCATATCATACAATGTATGATAATGTAGGAACCTATACTGATTCAGGTTCCTAATACTAGGTTGATGACACACTTGATTAATCAGAATAATCTCAGATTAACCAAATAGTTAATGTTGTTGATTATAATGATAAAACAGTTCCTAGACAGTTTAATGGCTTAGGAAAGATCAATCATTGTTATTGATTACCCAAATATCATGAAATATCACAATGTAATATTAGAATAGGTTTTATAACCATGTTTAACATACTAATCTGACTGTTATCATAAACATCAGATAATCGTTCCAGTGAGTATGTTAATGATTGTGATTAGTTTGAAACACCCAACTTTCACGTTGCATGTCAAAGATTAATCAAACTAATCACCTACATTGCCACAATCAAATGGTTTAAACCATTATAACCATTGTTATGATTTCATGCAAACCGGGCATTACAACGGCTCAAAACAAGGATTTACCCGTTAACAATTCGAGTTTGTCATTTATAACCAATCCTAGCCATCATCTAGGCAATAATCAACAACCCTAACTATATCATTACGTTCAAAATTAAGATTTAATCATTCATAATCAACCCAGAAGGTTTAAGTGAACCATTACCTATTCTGACGGATTCCAGCGGGTAAAATGATGATCAGAACTTGTTTTAACACTTCTGGATGTGATCTAAACGTCGTGAGGCCTTCAAACTTGAATTTTTGATGATTTGAATGATGATTTTCGTGGGGTGGTGGCTGGTGTCGTCAAGAAGAAAGAGAAGAGATTGTGATATGGATGAACATCTTGACTTTTTAACCACGCTTATCCACCGCCCATCCGTCGCGTACCGCGAAGAGAAGCAAAAATGTCTTCGCGTACCGCGAAGAAATCCGGAAGAATCTCAGATATTTTCAAGCATCGCGTACCGCGGAGAACCCTCAACTCTTCCATAGCGTACCGCGACGAGCCCATTTGTTCAATGCTTCGAAACTTTTCTTCGTTTTTCGCTTCCGGACAATCCAGGACTCCGTTTTGTGCGCGGTTTTCACCCACGTTCATTATTTTTAGCATACTATCATCCCATAATAATTTCGGTTGCCAACTCAACGTGGATTTTATACACGATCAAATGTGCTCAATTCATTGCTGACGTAATTCTTTGTACACAATTATCACAAATAAGCTTACAAAATTTACAGAATTTAAATATGCCTATAAATAAACCATTTTAGTTGTTTTTAGTGTGTTGGTTCAGTAATACAGCAGGTTTAAGTTTAAGCGATGATATGATTGTCTTCTTACTAAGTTAGTTTTAACATCATTTGAGATGATTTTAACTTCTGGAATGTTTGAAGCCATGCATGCATGGTTTGTGTCGTTTTGAGATTTTAACGCATTATGTGGGTTTTTAACGTAAAAGACATTGCATGCATTATGCTACGTTTTATGTTCTGATCCTTTTACTCAGTTTAAGTTATATTACATGTTTATTATATATTATAAGTGTTCATGTGATAATACAAGTGTTTAATGCGAACTATGCAAGTTAAGCATAATTAAATTAGTTAAATGGATACACTTAGTGGTATTGATTTGCCTTGACCGTTGCTCAACCAATCCCACGTGTTATTTGAGTAGTTTAAGATTATAGCTCGGGTAGGTGAGATTGCTTACCGCAATGAGCTACTGGATCCATGAGTTGTATTTGAGAAAGTAATTGGTGAATGAATCCAGTTACATGCCACTAGATGAATTGCAAACTGATAGTAGGTTGAATTACGTTGAAAAGTAAAAGGGTAAGATAATGAATTATTACTCAAATCTTTATATACATAGTCCGGTGTTGGGGTAGAAACCTTTATAAGGAGGGGGACTTGTAACAACCCAAATCGAGAAATAATGAATAAACGGTTTACATTACAAAACGAGAATGTTTATAAAAAAATAAAGGTTGGTTAGGACAATAACCAAGAAAACTAACTAAGTTATGTTGGTTAGTGTAGTCAAAATGTTATAGAAAGTAGGAGGTCCAAACTTGCCAATTTGTGAAAGAAGGGTAAATGGGTGTATAATAGAAATATGATTGTCCAAAATGGTTCAACACCCATTCATGTGGTGAGAACGACGTAGGAGCAAGAGAAGAAAAACACCCTATTCTTTCTTCATCAAATTCGTGGGGTTTTAGGTGGTGAAACCCGAATTGAATCTAGAATCTCCATCCTTTTTGCGACTAGGTCACTTGGTAAGTGATTCCTTGTAGTTGATTGTTGATTTCTTGATATGGGTTTTATGTGGGTTCCTATCTAAACTCGAAATTGGGTGTAAACAAGCTAGATAATCATGAGTTGATATGCAATCTAGTAGTTAAACACTTAGATGATTACCAATTGATAATATTGGGTGATATTATAGGTAGGTTTTGACTAAGTGGATGGTTTATGGTAAGTTCTCCATGAAACATGAAGTCTTTAGTAGCATCATGTTGTAATTCATGTGAAATTACATCATGTGCAAGAAACTTGTAAAGAATTAAGTATAAACCATGAATTTGATGTTAATGAATGAAAACTGGATATTTGATAGTAACCAAATGGTAATGATAATGTATTAGTGAAACCCTGCACATAAAGTGTTTGTAGAAATGCCTAAATGAAAAGTTAAATCAAGTGCTGAATGGATCCTTATAACCCAGCTCCTTGGACCGGTCGACACTAGAAATATTGACAAGGATTAGGTCTGTGGGGCAATCAAAATTAGCAAGTTCGATGGATTATTGAGCTGCACCTGAAGAACTCATCGATACTATCCTTCTTGGCCTTTATCCATCGATACTGGCATTTTCCCAGCCTTCATGCATTGATACTAATATATCCAACCCACAAATCTTGATTCCAGCTTAGACCAAGTAAACTAAACCCATTCTCATGTCAATCTCATGTGGTTTGAAGTATTTACAACCGGTTTTAACACTTCATGTTTTCGGGTTTGCAAAAACCGTAAAAAACGAACTTTCACTTGATTTTTACCTCGGTTCTAGTTGTTTTGAACCTCGATCTGCTTTACTTTCTTGTTCTACATGTTCCAAGGATTGTTTTGGTAGCAAGAACTCTTGATTTGGTTGGGTTTTAAGGTGTTTGAGTGTTTGAAATCTAGAAAGAGTGTAGAGAGAGAAAGTTCCAGATTTCTTGAGAGAGAGAGAGTGGTAGTTGAGTGATTAAATGATGAAGATGAGAAAATTTAGGGTTTATACATCCTGGGTCATTTTGTGTGGGTTCGGTTTTGTTCGGTTTCATTTTAAGAATCGTTTTCGAATCGTAACTTCAAAGTACGCATTTTTGTAAAAAAAATGGTTTTTTTAAATCTTTTTAGATGGTAATTCCTAATAAATGTTTTAAATTCATTTTTATTATTTTTAAAGTTTCGTAACGTAAATTTTAATGGTTTCGTCAGATCGTATCACCTTCACGCGTATTTGAACGAATCATCACCCGAACGAACACGACGACGGCTTTACTTTTTGATTTGCTTTTCTATTTAACAGATATCATTCAGAATGTTAAACCCACACATATATTTGTGCAAATCGTCACCCACACAAATACACTGTTAGTTTAATATTCAAAAAGGATATCAGATTTCGTTTTGGATTTGATATTCTCACCGACGATCACAACTTGACTTACTGTTTCACTTGTTCTCATTGATTTCACATTGTGTTGTCGATTTTCTGATCCATGTTATCTTGGGATTCGTATCACAACCGAACTGTTTTTGTCATTTGTACACAGTGTTGTTTGTTATTTCACATGTAATGTTGTTTGTTGTAATCCCAATTGTCATAGTATTCACCAAATTGTTATCACAAAATAGTTATTCATATAAGTAGTCACATGGAATAGTTATGAAAATACACATACCTTACGATTTTCGGACACGGTTAGGTACCAGTTGTCACATGGTAGTATTTTATTAAAATGTTCTTGTGGCGGCGTTAAAATACAGTTTTTGAGTGTCGGCCTTCACGACTATTTGAAGGGGATGAAGCCACTGAAGCAATTAAATCTTTTGTTCCTTCTCAAGAAGCCCTAACAGCCAGCTTCTTGTAAGCTTCAATTCGATGTTATTTTAAGGTTTGCATTTAAAATACAGTATTTTGTAGTAAGATTATGTCAAAGCACATTCCGGTTTTGACCCTACATCTGCGTTAAGCTGATTGGATTCTGAAAACCTTGGACGTGCTTAATGGTTAAGGTTTGCCGCATCTTTCAACACTGCCTATACATGCTTAATTAATAACTATTCAAGCCACCGATTTTAGTTCATGCGGGTGTCTATAAGTTCTAAATCTGGACGACTGAGTTAATTAATATTATCGTTAAAGTATTTCACTTTAATTTTCTCGTGTGTAATAAAATTTGTGCATTGATAAATCACACGTTGTATGCCATTGATTAACTGTTAAAATTATTTGTAGAGTTTCAGTCTTGATTTTGTGATTTCAAATATTTAAAATTAGATAATCAACAGTAATGAAATAGATTGTAAGAGATATAATTTGGAGGTGTTTTTACTTTATGAAATTTCTATAAGTAGATAGTATGAGTGTTTCTCAAATTCTTGGGGGATAGTGTGATTAAAACATATTTTAAATTGTTATAAGTAGATAGTATGAGAAGTTGATTAGAATAATGTAAGTCTTCATATCTTTATATATTTAAACATTTTCTTCTTTTTTATGCAAAAAGAAAGTAAATTTGACTTGTATTTGTTATCTATAACTTGCAGGATGGTCGTATACGTTACAGTGAGTTTAATATGAAGATTTGAGATACAAGGTATCAAAAAAGTGATTAAATTCTCGGATAATTTATCATCAGGTGATACAATTTTAACTACATGATGTAACATTCGCTTACATATATAAAGTTTTATGTATAGATTGCTAAAACTGATAAATTTAGACAAAAAAATACAATATATCTATACACTAAATTATAAATAGATTGATATCCACAACAGTTGACACACCAGGACGCAACAGGCCACCATCCAGGCCGCAGCACAGGATGCAGCAGGCCACCAATTTGAGACTGCAACAGGGTTGCATCATATTGCAGCAGACAACCATCCAAATAAAAGTTTTCAAATAAAGTTTATGGTTTCTCTTGCTACTGATAAGTTGCAAAAAGTAATCATACAAATTGATATCGATTGCAGTTGTTGTCTTCTACTACGATTTAGAATTTAAATTCAATTTGCTTGACATAGGTACACATTCTTCGGATAAAATTGTTACCTTCCATGGTAACTTCATTGCTGATAAACAACTGTATCTCTGTGCATCTCTTCTTTTGAATTTTCTAATACCAAGAGTAGCCTGATGATGAGTAAAATTTCATTGTGTTGTTACGTATATAGAAGTTTTTATTTATTGTATGCTTCATCTTTAGCTCCTAAACTTGCGGCACACCTACGTTTAATTAGAGCTAAAATTTATGAAAAATTTTTATGTCAACACTTTTTAAAGCAAAAAGAGGTACACATTAAGACACTTGGTTTGTTGTAAACTGCATTTAAATCTTACTGGATCTAGGTGGCACAATGGCCAAGTCAGATTCATAGAGTATCGGGTCAAAACAAGTTTTAGTGAAAAAAATTTAATTTTAAAGATGAACCAAACATGATAATCTTTTGATTTACATGATTGGCTTTTGATTAATTGTAACAGTATTTGCTTAGTAGTAATGATAAAAACATGATGGGCTTTTGATTTACAAGCTTAGCCAATCATGCAACTTGTCTGAAACTACAAGGGTGCTCATATATTAGCAAAAGTTTTCTCTAGGTTAAACTATGCGGTCAAGAGCAACGTTTTTCTAGGTAGCTACCAAATATTTATTTTTCTAGGTAGATTGAGAATGATGTATGTATGTATGATTTCAGATACAACATGTTGCATTTTTTTGGGGTCCAATTAGTGGTGTTATGCATCAGATATGCTACTATTTAAAAGCAGGCTCTGCTCATATGTTCTTAATATGTGTAATTATATGTTTGCCCATGAACATAGAGGCCAAGGCTATAAACGACCTTTATTTTCTGTGAAGTTTAACATGGGTCCTCAACTTATAAATTTTGATTTTTTTATTTAAAAATTTGTTAGTTTGACATTCAAAATCAAAAATAATTTGGGAGTTGATCATATGCAATGCATAGGCCTTCACTAGCTCTACAGTTCAGTGTTAATTTCACAAGAATCTTCATCCAAACATTTTCAAAGACCTGATTACGGTTCTTTTGATCATTTAAATATTCATCATCAGTTATCGCAAGTGTAAATGTAGTAAAAAAGGAAATTACGCCGGCTACATTTCAATTTTATAATGTAGTATATTTAGTGTTGTTGATACACTTGTGATTAACAGTAAATAATTTTGATAGGCGGCAATATATTAATTTGTATGCTTCTTCTTTGTACTTGATTTGAACTTCAAACTTTAGTGTAATTTATTTGAATAGCAACTCATGAGTTGTTTCAGAGAATTTTGGCTGCAGAAAATGTGACTAAATTCTCAGGTTGTTCATATGGATCTAAATTAATATGATTAACCTATTTTGCAACTAATGAAATTAACACCGGAGGCAGGTATCAGGAGATTTTTATAATCATAATTGATTTATAGAATTATAATTGAACTATTCCTTTTATGTGCAGTCAGTTTCGCGTCGTTGATGCATACGCGTAACATCAACCCTTTTCAAAGTTGATGGTTGAGGTAATTTTATGGTTCCTTGTAATTTTAAGGTTGTTAATAATTTTTATTTCGTAGTCCACCCTTTTCAAAGATTTACATACTTGAAACTCTGTTTGCTCTTGATGATGCAACTTAAGATTTCAAATTTTTTTTAACACATGTAAACTGTTGTTTTTCAAAGTAGTGTTCTTCTAAGTTAATATTAGTTGGTGCATTATTGATGTATTATTTTTTTGTTTTTTGAGGGGTAATATATTGCCTTATTGTTACATTTCTTGGTAATTATGCCATGTAAACTAAGATAATATTTTCCATTAATTGACTGTCTTTGGCAATCAATATGCTGTATTGAGCGATATTTTGCTAACTGATTATATCCAATTTTAATTATTCAATATTAAAAAATCTTTTCTAAGCACACATATAAACACCCGTAAGTATTAGTTATAGATTTGGAACATATCTATGCAAGTCATGTTCTCATAAATGGGTCGATTAGTTTGACTCATCATAGATAATTCTCTACAAATAACCCATTTGATTCACTTCTGTTGAAGCTATTTTTTTTAACCCATTAGAGATAAAACATTACTCGCGTTCTAAAAAAAATTATGACTATGTTTTTTTTCCTTATTTTTACATTTTGTTTGGTGATGCAGGTATATGCATGTATTTTATATATAGCCGAATAAACTTTGTTGCACTCAAGAAGCTTTTGCACCTGTACACCTTTCAGTTTATTTTTGCTTGAGAACTACATTATTCAAAAAAATAAAAAAATGAAAGTAATATCAAATCTCTAAATCTAGCCAATGAAGTTTTACTCTACTTTTAATACAAAGAAAACTAAGATCTTGATCGTACTACAAAAAAAGTGACTATTAGAGACTAAACTATTAGGGACTGATATATCAGTCTTAAATATGTATTATCTAGGACTGATTTAACAGTTACTCATAATATCAGTTGTTAATATATTGACGCCTTATTTGAGACTAAATTTCAGTTGCAACTATGTTTGTGTCATATAGCTATTTAGAGGGAAACTTATTAGCTACTAAATTTCAGTTTCAAATATGTTTCATACGTAATAAATGTTAGGACATTTTGTAATAGTTTGCTTTCAAAATTGTATAAGTTAAAGAGGTTTTGCTAAGGTTCGTCTGGCCCACGAACCTAAGCAGGTTTTGTAAAGGTTCGGCGAACCTAGGATTTGTCTTCTAAAGGTTCGTCCAGCGAACCTAAAGGTTCCTCTGGCGAACCTAAGGGTTCGGCTAGGTTTGTTTGTGTGTTGTGTATATATAGCAGGTTTGTCTGTCTTTTGTGTGTGTGTGACAGATCTGAGAGAAGGAGAGAACCTGTGAGAGATTTGAGAACTGTGTGTTCTAGTTTCATTTCATTGTAATCAGATTCTATTGATCAATGAAATGATGTTTATCTAAATGATTGTGTATCTTTGATTCATATAGATCTAATCTAGATTCTGCATAGATTTGATTGTTAATAGAATTCTGTTGATCTATCAAGAACTAATCTACAGTGGTATCAGAGCTTTGGAGGAGTTCTATACAAGTCAATTGAAGATTGTCGATCATTTTGAAGATCAAGAATTCAAGAGATGGCTTAAATTTCGATCTTTGTATTTGATTGCTTTGTTGACAGTGTTATCATTATCTGCTGCTTTGGTATATCAAAATTCAGAAATTTGTGGCTAAAATATGTAGATTTTGAAGGTTTCTTCTTGAAATTTTGAAGGTTTTCCCTCCAAAATTTTCGAATTTTACAAACAGGTTCGTGAGCCGAACCTTGGGGTATCTCATGTGTTGTTCAAAGTAGAGGTTCGCTGTAAAAGGTGATTTATATTGAGGTTCGTGTAGAGATTTTGAAGAGGTTCGTTTCAAGGTTTGTCTATTACTGAGGTTCGTTTGGTTAGGGTTCGTTTGACTGAGGTTCGTTGGTCAAAGGTCTATTGAAGAGGTTCATTGGTCAAGGTGTGACACCCATGTGGAAGTGGGAACAAATATCCATGGATTTCATTACCAAATTACCCCGTACTCCTAGTGGATGTGACACTATTTGGGTAATTGTGGACTGACTGACCAAGTCAGCACATTTCCTTGCGATCAAGGAAAACGACAAAATGGAAAAACTGGCTCGAATCTATGTTAAGGAAGTAGTCTCGCGTCATGGAGTGCCAATCTCCATCATTTCAGATCGAGACGCCAGATTTACTTCGAATTTTTGGAAATCATTGCAAAAGTCGCTTGGTACGCGGTTGGATATGAGTACAGCATACCACCCACAAACTGATGGCCAGATCGAACGCACAATACAGACTCTCGAAGACATGCTACTAGCGTGCGTAGTAGACTTTTGAAATAGCTGGGAAACTCACCTACCATTGGTGGAGTTTTCCTACAACAACAGCTACCACACGAGTATAAAGGCAGCACCTTTTGAGGCACTCTATGGCAGGAAATGCCGATCACCCATCTGTTGGGCAGAAGTGGGCGACAGTCAGCTCACTGGCCCGTAACTTGTACACGAAACGACAGAGAAAATCGTGCAAATCATAAATCGTATGGCAGCAGCTCGCGATCGTCAAAAGAGCTATGCCGACGAACGCCGAAAGCCTCTGGAATTTCAGGTAGGAGATAAAGTCCTTCTGAAAGTTTCGCCGTGGAAAGGCGTTATTCGTTTTGGGAAACGAGGTAAACTGAACCCACGGCATATCGGACCGTTTGAGATCCTGAAGAGGATTGGTCCAGTGGCATACCAACTCAACCTACCAGCCGAACTCGATGGAGTTCACAACGTGTTTCATGTATCGAATTTTAAGGAATGTTTATCCGATGAGACACTTTTGATTCCACTGGATGAGATCCAGGTGGATGAACAACTACGGTTCGTGGAAGAGCCGGTAGAGATCATGGACCGTAAGGTCAAACAACTAAAACAGAGTCCGATTCCGATTGTTAGAGTCCGATGGAACTCAAAACGCGGACCAGAATTCACGTGGGAACGTGAAGATCAGATGATGCGCAAATATCCTCATCTCTTCAAATAGACAACGTCAAATGATGACAACAACGAATAAATTTCAGGACGAAATTTCCTTTCAACATGGGGATGATGTGACAACCAGAAAATTTTTGTTTCTTAAACACTTTTGCTTCTCAAACACTATCCACAACAACCAAGTTTTGGGACGAAATTTCTTTCAACAAGGGGATGATGTGACACCCAACAATTTCAGGTAAATTGCGACTCTTATATTCTTTACATCTCACATTCATACTTGTTGCATTTCATTTAATTATGTTTAATTAGATGAGTCAGACACAAACGATTGCGAAACGATAGTCCGAGGAACTATCGAATCGTACATTGCACATTGGTTTTGGAAACCAAGTGTGACAAACTCAAACACAAACAATAATTCGTGGAATTACTGGATTGTGCGATACATGTTGATTATGGTTAATCATGCATGCAATCGGTTTGTAGCAACGAACACAAACTATCAAGGGTAATTCGGGGAATTATAGAAACACACACACGAGTCTCACAAACGTTGGTGATCAAACAACTTATGTGTTATTATGTAAGTATGTGCTAAACGTACATTAGATGATTAGGATAAACGTTGGGAATCGAGTACGAGCGTAATCGAATCGGCAAAATCGAAAAACTGAGAAATGGACCCATTGCGGTACGCCAAGGCCCCTTGGTGAAGGGTTTGGCGGTACGCGAAGCAAAGCGGGAGTCGGGACTCCCGAATTTCTCGGCGGTACGCGACGACCCTTTTGATCGGCCTCGGCGGTACGCGAAGCACATGCATATCAAAATTTTTATAAAATCAACTCCAAACTCATTTCACTCGGTTTTCTTCCATTCCCACCAAGTTTCTTCACTTATTCTCGACCAAAACCTCTGCAAAATCTATCCCAAACCTCTGTTAACACCATTTGAAGTCATCTCTTGTAACTTTGGAGTGCTTTGGACCATTGGAGCTCCCATAGGAAGTCTTGGAAGCCATCAACACGCAAGAGGACCACCTTCAGCCACTCCCAGGGCTGCTACAACTCAAATCCTAGCATTTAAGGTAGTTTTACATGCTTATTAATGGTTAGATCGTACATGCAAGGGTTAAAAACCCACATGCAAGTGTCTTAGATCACATGCATCTCTGATCCGCTCACATGCACGGATTTTTAGTAGGTCTAGAGTGTTTATTGATATATTTTGAATTAGATTGAAGATAGAAATCATCTGGGATTGGGTTTTGTTGATTTGATAATGTTTTTGTGGAACTTGCCATAAAAGGAAACTTTTATGTTGCATGTCTTAGATTTGTGATGATCTAGACATGTTAGACATGTCTAGATGTTGTCAAATGTATATTGAAGTGTTTTGAAACGCGTTTGGGTATTTGATTTTGTCAAAAAGATGGTTTTGCAGTAACTTACTAAATAAGGAAACTTTTGTAAATCAAAAGAGGGCTTTTGATGTTTTTGAATATTTTGGTGAACTTTGATCATTTAAACCCGTTTAGAAATGGTTTTTAACATATTTGGAAACTTGGATTTGTGAAAACGAGTTCTTAAACAAGTACTTACTATTTTAGGAAACTTTGTTTGGACAAAATGCCATAAACGGTGATTTATGTGCAAGCGATATGTTTTAAGTATTTAAACGTGTTCTTACAAACATACTAGAGTTATTAGTGTTATGAAATAGGATTTCATAACTATACTTTCCAAAAATAGAAACTTTCTCCGATACGGAAACGTTATGATTTTCAAAACTTGATTTCGTGAAAGTATCACTATTAGAGTCATAGGATGCATGTAGGTGTCCTACTTGTATTTAAGACACAAGAAATGCGCCACCAACGATTCGTCGAGTCTCACTAGTCAACACACACACACACTCGGTTGAGCACACCGACACTTAGAGTTGTATGGGATACAACACACCACAAAACACATGCTCACACCTATATGGTTATAGGTGCTTACTAGCAGGATTGCTAGCACTCGCAGGTAGCAAACAACAAATAAACCGGAACTACTTTACCAGGTGAGTTCACGGCCCCTTTTTACATTTTCTACCTTTTGGGGAGAAAATATTGCATTACAACTATTTTGAACAACAACTTATTTTATTTATGTATGGACATGCTTTATCACTATATGTATATGTGTGGACCAGATCAAAACTAATAGTCCTCGTGATACTCGACGAATCGTTAGTAGCGCGTAGCGCCTAGCGTGGTAATCTTGAATTGTACTATTTGGGCCTGACAAGCCCCACCCATCGCGCTTGGGAGGCCCACCCGAATGGAGGTCGGAATGGGTGCAATATTGACCAACACTTTGCCATTGTCTTGTGATGGACATGGCGGGAGGCACAATTGTCAGCTTCGGTACGAACCCGCATATAATATAACTTTATTGACTAGCTATCAATCGATACTGCATTGTAATGATATGTAAATCACAACTCTTACTTTAAGCATTGGATGTTTACTGCTTATGAAAAACCTATGCTCTCACCGACCATTGTGTTGACCCTTTTATTCGCATGCTTTCTCAGGTAACTAAGGCACGCGCACGAGGAATCTAAGATGCTAGGCTGGAGTCGCATGCATCTACATAGTGTTTTAGGCCTTGAGAAAATTATCATTTTGTTAAGTCATGTGTTGTTAAACATCTTTAATCGCTTCCGCAAACTTTAATCTTATGTTATTTTTTAAACTATTCTATTAATGCTTCCGTAACTTACGAATTTAAACTGTTTGATAAATTACATAACTTCCGCAACTCTGATTTTATAAACTGTTTTGCCCAAGTATTTGGATGTACGTATGAAACCAGACATGTAGGTCTCGCAACACTGTGTGACCGGAGACTGTGATCCTGACAGTCTGTCGCGTTCGCGCCTCGGATGGGACGAGATTTCTCGGGGTGCGACAGATTGGTATCAGAGCCTCCGGTTATTGCAAATTAGGTTTGCACATAGTGAACTTAGTCTATAACCACTAGTATCCACACACATAGTGTTAGTAGTAATAGTACTAACACACTTAGACACATTATTTTACATATACTTATCACGTACATAATAGATATGACGTCACCGTCGTCACCACATGTGATTGCACATGACGGGGAGGAGCCAATAGCTCTACATGTTTTATTTCAGTACCTACCGCACACACTGAATTAGTCATTAGACAAACACTAACACTTAGTCTCGCTATGAAGATCATGGCCGGAAGACGCGGAGGACACAGGAATGCGGGTGGACGTGGAAACATCAGCCTGACACCAGCTGAGTTGAACGCCCTTATCAACGAGCGAGTTGAAGAGGCACTTGCTGCACGGGAAGCTACCCGTAATCAGGGCCAACTGAACCAAGGTGACGAATTTCATTTCACATTCACCTTGCATCATAATCACTCTTTTCCAATACAACGCTTTTAACGGATTTTGAATCCAACTTCTTTCCTGGCATATTGCAGGAGCAAACATCAATCCACCTCTCTGCACATTCAAAATGTTTCTAGACTACAAACCCCACTCATTCAGCGGCACTGAGGGTGCCGTCGGATTATTACGCTGGATGGAAAAGGCGGAGTCGGCCTTTGCCATGAGCAATTGCAGGAACGAAGATAGGGTCAAGTTTGCTGCTAGAACTCTTGAGGGAGCTGCCCTCACTTGGTGGAACGCCAATGTTCAAAACCTTGGGCTCGATGCAGCCAATGCTCTACCCTGGGAAGAATTCAAGAGGATGCTGAATCGCGAATATTGTCCTTGCGGAGAAGTACAGAAAATAGAGACGGAATTTTGGAACCATAAGATGGTTGGTTCCGAGTTCGAGGCATACACTTCCCGATCATATGAGCTGGCACACCTGTGTCCGGAAATGGTAACCCCTCCCTACAAGCACATAGAGAAGTATATTGAGGGACTGCCACCTCAAATTCAAGGTATGGTACTCTCTGCTGACCCCATCACCATGCAAAAAACCGTGCGACTAGCCCACAAACTCACTGACTCAGCTGTCGCACAAGGACTCTTACCACCCCGTGGTGCTTTAACCACAACCATAGGTAACAAATGCAAATGGGATAACACCCTGAGCAAAACTTCCACCCTCCAACCACCCCCACAACAATGTAAGTTTGAGTCTCCTCAAGCTTATGCACCACCCATCCCAACCAACCAAAATTCAGGAGCCTATGCAGGCAAACACCCCAAGTGCAACCAATGCAACTTACATCATGCCTTGGGACAATGTGGCTCTGTCCGATGCCAACGATGTGGCAAAGGTGGACACCTCGCCAAAGACTGCAGGGGTGAATTGTTGGCAAAGACCCTACAACAACAACACCAACAACATGAAGCACCAAAGGGTTGCTTCGAATGTGGAAAGCCAGGGCACTTCAAGAAGGACTACCCACATCTGAAAAACAACAACAATAACGGGACAACAACGGTCCGAAGGGACGAGCCTTCGTGATCGGGGTAAAGGAGGCCAGAAGGGATCCCAACCTTGCAACTGGTACGTATCTCTTGAACGATAATTATGCTTCTGTATTGTCTGATACTAGAGCTGAGAAAAGCTTTATATCTAAGGATTTTAGTGAGATACTTGCCATAACCCCAACACCCTTAGAGGTTGAGTACACAGTAGAACTAGCTGATGGTAAATTAATTGTAACTAAACACATTCTGAAAGAATGCACTTTAGAGCTAGCAGGCCATAAGTTTAAGATTGACCTCATGCCAGTTACACTAGGCAGTTTTGATGTCGTAGTGGGTATGGGTTGGTTGTCTGAAAACCAAGCTGAAATCGTTTGTCATGACAAGGTTGTGCGCATACCCCTCCCTAGTGGAGAAACCTTAAACATCAATGGCGAAAGGAGCGACACTCCTCTGAACATCATCTCATGCATGAAAGCTCACAAATGCTTACAAAAGGGATACACAGCCATTCTGGCACTTATCACCGACAAAACCGAAGAAGAGAAGAAAATAGAAGACATCCCAGTCATATGCAACTATCCCGACGTATTCCATGAGGATCTACCAGGACTTCCACCGCCTCGACAAGTGGAGTTCCGCATAGACCTTGCACCAGGAGCAGCACCTATTGCACGAGCACCCTATCGACTTGCACCTTCGGAGATGCAGGAACTGTCCAATCAACTCCAGGAGTTGCTGGACAAGGGTTTCATTATACCAAGCTTCTCACCTTGGGGAGCTCCGGTCTTGTTCGTAAAGAAGAAGGATGACACATTTCGAATGTGCATCGACTACCGCGAGTTAAATAAAGTGACAATCAAGAACCGTTACACCTATTGCACGAGCACCCGCATTGACGATTTGTTCGATCAACTGCAGGGATCGAGTTACTACTCCAAAATCGATCTACGATCTGGATACCATCTGTTGAGAATTCAAGAGGAGGATATCCCCAAGACAGCCTTTCGTACACGGTATGGCCATTACGAGTTTTTGGTCATGCCTTTTGGGCTGACAAACGCACCCGCAGTATTCATGGTTCTCATGAATAGAGTTTGCAAACCTTATCTAGATAAGTTCATCATTGTGTTCATTGATGACATCCTTATTTACTCAAAAACTCAGGAAGAAGACAAAGAGCATCTTCAACTGTCTCTTGAACTATTACGGAAAGAGAAGCTGTACGTTAAGCTCTCAAAGTGCGACTTCTGGATTCGAGAAGTCCAATTCTTGGGTCACGTTGTTAATGAACAAGGGATTCATGTGGATAAATCTAAGATAGAGGCGATCAAGAACTGGGAAGCACCGAAGACCCCAACTGAGGTGCGACAATTCCTAGGCTTGGCAGGCTATTATCGACGATTTATTGAAGGATTTTCCAAAATAGCCCAACCACTCACAGCTCTCACCCACAAGGACAAGAAATATCTCTGGGCTGACAAACAAGAAGATGCATTCCAACTTCTCAAGCAGAAGCTGTGTAGTGCACCTATCTTGTCCCTTCCTGATGGAATAGATGATTTTGTAGTATATTGTGATGCCTCGATACAAGGACTTGGCTGCGTGCTGATGCAGCGAGAGAAAGTGATCGTATATGCTTCCCGACAACTGAAAGTCCACGAGAAGAACTACACTACCCACGACTTGGAACTTGGAGTTGTGGTATTCGCACTCAAGATTTGGAGACACTACATGTATGGTACAAAGTGTACCATATACACTGATCACAAGAGTCTCCAACACATATTCGAGCAGAAGGAACTGAACATGCGACAACGTCGCTGGCTCGAACTCTTAAACGACTATGAGTGTGCTATCAAGTATCACCCGGGGAAGGCCAACGTTGTGGCCAATGCCCTAAGCCGGAAGAATATCTCAAAACCCAATAGGGTATGAGCTTTACAACTCACCATCCATCCCAATCTCCCTGAGCAGATACGTATTACCCAAGTGGAGGCACTTACAGCTGAAAACCTAGCGGCTGAATCACTAAGGGGAATGGAGAAGCAACTAGAAGTCAAAGCCGATGGCTTACATTATTTCATGGAACACGTTTGGATTCCACACCACGGAAACTTACGAGACCTTGTGATGGAAAAGGCTCATAAATCCCGGTATTCCATTCACCCTGGATCTGATAAGATGTATCATGATCTGAATATACTCTACTGGTGGCCACACATGAAAGCCGACATCGCTACCTACGTCAGCAAATGCTTGACTTGTGCCAAAGTCAAGGTCGAGTACCAGAAACACTCGGGGTTACTCACACAACCTGAGATCCCCATGTGGAAGTGGAAACAAATATCCATGGATTTCATTACCAAATTACCCCGCACTCCTAGTGGATGTGACATTATTTGGGTAATTGTGGACCGACTAACCAAGTCAGCACATTTCCTTGCGATCAAGGAAAACGAAAAAACGGAAAAACTTGCTCGAATCTATGTTAAGGAAGTAGTCTCGCGTCATGGAGTGCCAATCTCCATCATTTTAGATCGAGACGCCAGATTTACTTCGAATTTTTGGAAATTATTGCAAAAGTCGCTTGGTACGCGGTTGGATATGAGTACATCATACCACCCACAAACTGATGGCTAGAGCGAACGGACAATACAGACTCTCGAAGATATGCTACGAGCGTGCATAGTAGACTTCGGAAATAGCTGGGAAACTCACCTATATGTATGCTACGAGTGGAGTTTTCCTACAACAACAGCTACCACACGAGTCTAAAGGCAGCACCTTTTGAGGCACTCTCTGGCAGGAAATGCCGATCACCCATCTGCTGGGCAGAAGTGGGCGACAGTCAGCTCACAGGCCCAGAACTTGTACACGAAACGACAGCGAAAATTGTGCATATCAGAAACCGTATGGCAGCAGCTCGCGATCGTCAAAAGAGCCATGCAGACAAACGCCGAAAGCCTCTGGAATTTCAGGTAGGAGATAAAGTCCTTCTGAAAGTTTCGCCGTGGAAAGGCATTATTCGTTTTGGGAAACGAGGTAAACTGAATCCACGGTATATCAGACCGTTTGAGATCATGAAAAGGATTGGTCCAGTGGCATACCAACTCAACCTACCAGCCGAACTCGATGGAGTTCACAACGTGTTTCATGTATCGAATTTAAAGAAATGTTTATCCGATGAGACACTTTTGATTCCACTGGATGAGATCCAGGTGGATGAACAACTACGATTCATGGAAGAGCCGGTAGAGATCATGGACCGTAAGGTCAAACAACTAAAACATAGTCGGATTCCGATTGTTAGAGTCCGATGGAACTCAAAACGCGGACCAGAATTCACGTGGGAATATGAAGATCAGATGATGCGCAAATATCCTCATTTCTTCAAACAGACAATGTCAAATGATGACAACAATGAATAAATTTCGGGACGAAATTTCCTTTCAACAAGGGGATGATGTGACAACTAGAAAATTTTTGTTTCTCAAACACTTTTGCTTCTCAAACACTATCGACAACAACCAAATTTCGGGGCGAAATTTTCCTTCTACAAGGGGATGACGTGACACCCAGCAATTTCAGGTAAATTACGACTCTTATATTCTTTACATCTCACATTCATACTTGTTGCATTTCATTTAATTATGTTTAATTAGATGAGTCGGACACAAACGACTGCAAAACGATAGTTCGAGGAACTATCGAATCGTACATTGCACATTGGTTTTGGAAACCAAGTGTGACAAACTCAAACACAAACAATAATTCGTGGAATTACTGGATTGTGCGATACATGTTGATTATGGTTAATCATGCATGCAAACGGTTCGTAACAACAAACACAAACTATCAAGGGTAATTCGGGGAATTATCGAAACACACACACACGAGTCTCACGAACGTTGGTGATTAAACAACTTATGTGTTATTATGTGAGTATGTGTTAAACATGCATTATATGTTTATGATAAAAGTTGGGAATCGAGTACGAGCGTAATTGAATCGGCGAAATCGAAAAACTGAGAAATGGACCCATCGCGGTACGCCAAGGCTCCTTGGCGAAGGGCTTGGCGGTACGCGAAGCAAAGCCGGAGTCGGGACTCCCGAATTTCTCGGCGATACGCGACGACCCTTTTGATCAGCCTCGGCTGTACGCGAAGCCCATGCAGATCATTATTTTTATAAAATCAACCCCAAACTCATTTCACTCAGTTTTCTTCCATTCCCACCGAGTTTCTTCACTTATTCTCGACCAAAACCTCTGCCAAAGCTATCCCAAACCTCTGTTAACACCATTTGAAGTCATCTCTTGCAACTTTGGAGTGCTTTGGACCATTGGAGCTCCCATAGGAAGTCTTGGAAGCCATCAACACGCAAGAGGACCACCTTCAGCCACTCCTAGGGCCTGTTACACCTGCTACAACTTGAATCCTAGCATCTAAGGTAGTTTTACATGTTTATTAATAGTTAGATCGTACATGCAAGGGCTAAAAACCCACATGCAAGTGTCTTAGATCACATGCAACTTTGATCCGCTCACATGCACGAATTTTTGTTAGTACATATGTGTAATAGGTTGCTTATCAAAATATGTAAATTATAGAAGTTTTGTTGAGGTTTGGCTGAGTTCATCTAGCCCACGAACCTTAGCAGGTTTAGCGAACCTATTATCATTGGTAGGTTTGGCGAATCTACAACCTTGGCAGGTTCGGTGAACCTATAAGGTTTGGCTGGTTAGGTTCGTCCAGCGAACCTCAAGGTTCAGCTGGCGAACTTAATGGTTTGGCTAGAATAGGTTCGTCTGACAGAGTATATATTGTAGGTTTGTTTGATTTTGTTATAACTCTTGATAACTCTTGGAAATTTTCTGTGTATTCTCTCCGTGTGAGATTTCTCTGTGTGAGACTGTATTTCATTGTAATCAGTTCAGATTGATTAATGAAATGGAGATGATTATAGGAATGCTTGTTCTTCTTTGATTCATATAGATCAAATATAGATTCCACATATATTTGATTGTTCATAGGATTCCGTTGTACGATCAAGATCAAATTCAGTAGATCAGTAGTGGTATTAGAGCCTTGGTGGAGTTCTATACAAGATTTTCAAAGATCTACAAGCATTTGGAGTTGAAGAGATCAAGAAATGGATCAAAATTCAAGTTTTCTTTGTGCTTGATTGCTGAATTGAGTGTAATCTCATCATCTTTTGCTGTGGAACATAACAATTAAGAGATTTGTGGTGTAATTTAGTGATTTTTGAAGAATATTCTTCAAATTTGGAAGGTTTTCCCTCCAAAATTTTGAATTTTGAAGAACAGGTTCGTGAGCCGAACCTGTGAGTAGCTGAAGCAAGAGGTTCGCTGTTAATGAGATTTTTCTGAGGTTCGTTTTGAGATTTTGCAGAGATTCGTTGAAGGTTTTCTGCAATGGTTTGTTTGTCTCAGGTTCGTGACATCAGGTTTGTGTCAGGTTCGTGACATCAGGTTTGTCTCAGGTTTGTTGCATCAGGTTCGTGAAAGAAAAGATTAGTCTCAGATTTGTGACCTGAGGTTCGTTCAGATCAAGAAGTGTAGGAGGTTCGCCTGTTTGTAAGGTTCGTGAACTGACTTTTTCTTTAGAGGTTCGCTGATAAAATTCAAGAATCATGGCTGAGATGTTTGCTGCTGTAGCTAGTGAGAATTCTAAGATACATAGCATTCTGATTAGTGAAACTGAGGTTGGAAGTACAAACAAAGTTCCAAAGTTACTTGATTTAACAGATTACGAGAACTGGAAAGGAAGGTTTGAAACACATCTAAATGGAACTGACACTAATAAGTGGGAAATGATTTTATCACCTTATGAAAGACCTAAGGTGGTGGGGACAGATTTGGATCAAACCCTTGAGAGATTGGATGTTGATCAGAGAAAGAAATACAATTCCGAGAAGAAAGCTTACCGGATGCTTAGCCAAGCAATCCCTAATCAGATACTTCATCAATTTGATGAACACAAAACCTCATATGGTTTGTGGAATGCTTTGAAAGCAAGGATTGAGGGAAATACCAAGTTAAAGTAGATGAAAGCCACTGAACACGCAAAGAGTTTGAGAACTTCAATTTTGTTGGCAATGAGAGTCTTGAAGCCTTAATAACAAGATATAGGCATTTATTGACTGAAGTCAGGAAGTGTGGAATTGAATACACTGAAGAGGAAAAGATAGATTGTTTTGCAGATGCTTTACCTGAAAAGTGGAATTCATTGGTGCTAACCTTGAGAGAAAATTTACCAGGAATGACATTGGTAGAATTTATTCAAAAGCTAGAAGAGCAGGAGATGAAGGATAAGAGAAAAACGAGAAGAGTGAATGTTACTCAAGATCCTTCTTTATACGGCGCATCTGTGGTTACACCATCGGTTTCTTCTGCAAAGATTCAGACATCATTTGTTTCTAGTACTTCTGATAGTACTCCTGCACCTTCTGCATCTGCAAGTTCTAGTTCATCTTATTCTGTGAAAGAGAAGAAGTCTGACTCAACACCAACTCCTATTCAGCTGAATACAACAAATCTGGGGAAAGTAACTGTAGAGGTTGTTAGGGATCATATGTCAATTTTGTCATGTGTAGTCAGTGCTTATGATGAATAAATTGCAGGAAAGATTGAAAACTCAAATCTTACATTTGAAGATTATGAGCAAATTTATGATGATGAGATGGAGTTGATTGACACTTAATGGGTTGATTATGAGCAAATGGACGTGAAGATCCCCCGGATGAGTTGATTGCTAGATTTTATCATCTTTTGAGTGAGTTATTCAATCATGAAGTCAAGACAACTACTCAGGAAAAGATCCAGTGTTTGGCAGATGCGCTACCTCCAAAGTGGGAGTCATTTTTGATGGTACTCAAGCAAAATCAGATGTTGGCACGTATGGACATAAATGATTTCATTCAAAAGCTAAAAGAACAAGAAATAGAGAACAAGTGGAAGGCCAAGAGAGTTGCCCAAGTCCAGGACCCATCGTTGTATTATTCTACTCCTACAGTTGAGAAATCATCTTCTCATGCTCCATTGAAGACTGCTTTTGTTTCTCAGACTACTGAAGTTCCATCATCTACTCAGATTCATTTTAGTCAATCATCCTCTTCATCCAATTCTCAAAAGGAACATCATCAGCCTGTAACCAGTTTGAAGACAGAAAATTTTGATAAAGTGACTGTGGAGATTGCCAAAGAGCACATGGGACTTCTATCTACTCTAGTTAGCTCTTATGATGGGTTAGTAGCAGGACAGATTGGCAATCCTTATCTGACTAATGATGATTACTCTCAGATAGATCCAGATGACATGGAAAGGATTGATATTATGTGGGCTTTGGCTAGTGCTGTCAGAAGAGCTAAAGATTTTGTGAAGAGAACTGGAAAAGACATCAACTTGAACAAAGATTCAAAGTTTGGATTTGATATGGCTTCTGTCACTTGCTACAATTGTGGAGAAAAGGGTCACTTTGCTAGACAGTGCAAGCATCCTAAGAAAACTGGAAACAAGAATCCTTTTCAGCATCAAAAGTCTTCTGCAGCAAATCCAGAGAGAAGACTTGTTCCTATTGATTCTCCTGCTCAGACTAGTTCTTCAAATGCAGGCAAAGCTTTGATGGTACAGCAGGATGAAGGTGAAAATTGGGATTTCAGATTCAATTCTGAACAAGGGGGACAAGATAAAGCATGTGTTGCTGAGATTCAAAAGACAGAAGATCTAGATGAAGAGAATACAGTCAAAGGAGCACAACTTAAGACAGAAGAAACATCTGGATGAGAGTCTGAAAGCTTGACTGATTCTGACACTCAATCTGAGTCTGATGCTGATGTTGAAGAATCTCCTATTCAGTTTGCCTTGATGGTAAACTCATCTGCTGCTCCTGCTGCAACTTCTCAGTCTGATCAGGTATCTGATGATTGTTCGTCTTCTGTTTCTAATTGTTTTAATTGTGTTGACCTTAAAAGCAAGGTTCTTTCCTATCAGAATCACAATGCTGCTTTGATCAGTGATCTCAACCAATGTATTGATGCTAACAAAGTTTTAAAAGCTAATGAAAAGGATTTTCAAGCTAAAATTGAACTTTTAAATAGACAACTTCATGAGGCTGAGATTGCTGTTCTTAACAAGCAAGATGCTATAACTTCTTATCTCAATACTATTAATGAGGTAAAGAAGAAGTTAGCAATGGTTGAGTGTGATTATGAGACCCTAGGACAGAAGCTCAAGAGCTATGAGAGTGCATCTTATATCATTGAGCACATGATCAGCAAAGAAGCTGATCATAAGGGTAAGGGAACTATGAGTTATCAAAGATGTCCTCCACCAATCTTAAACAACTTTGTTAATTCACCTAATGACAAAGACGTTAAAGATTTTCAAGTTATAACTCCTTTAGTAATTGATCCGATTGGGATGATTACTGATGAAGGTTCCTCTTTGTCAAAGGAATCTTCGGTGGATGGATTAGTAGAGGATTGGGTTTCAGATTCTGAGGATGAATCTGATGATTCATCTGATTGTGTTACTGCTCAGAATTCACTCCCTGTTATCAAAAAGGGTGACCCAATCTCATCTTCAAAAATATATCAAGCCTTAGGTTTTGTGAAAGCTTCAAAAGAAAATGAAGCTTGTGTGTTGAACAAGTTTGACAATCTTGTTCCAAATGGGAAAAAGGGTTTGGGTTTTAATCAGAACATGCCTAAAACAAATGTTTTCAAACCAAAAAGGCAATCTTTTTCTGAGTTAAAACATTTTCACTGAAAAGGCGAACCGGTTTGTTTTGAGTGTGGTGCACCTGGCACTTTGTTAGATCTTGCCCTCAGTTGATTAGACCAAAGGTTGCACCACCCAGAAAACAAAATCAGAATTTTGTTAAACCTGTCAGATCTGAGTCCAAGTCATTTCTGACAAAACCCAAACAACCAAATCAGGTTACATCTGTGGACAAGGGTAAAGGAAAATTGATGAACTTGAATGTTCTCAAGCCTGTTAATGTTGATCAATCTAAATCATCATCCATTTATCTGAAAAACTCTTTCAGTAAAAATGCAGTCTGGAAAGTAAAGTCTGAGACTACAGTTCCATCCACTTCAGACAAGACTGTTTCAGATGGTAAATGGATCGATGTTATGATCCGAGACTCATTGGGTCAACCCAAGACTGTAAAGGCTTGGGTTCCCAAATTAAACTAATTGTCTTATTTTTGTGCAGAATGCCCCAACAGCTGCTTTAAACAGTTCTTGGATTGTCGATAGTGGGGCTTCAAGGCACATGACTAGAAACATCTCTTTGCTCTCCAACGTTCAATCTGTTCATTGTGGTTATGTAGCTTTTGCTGGTGACAAAGGTGGTTTTATCACAGGAGAGGGAATCTTATCAAATGGGCAAGTTTCATTTGACAAAGTCAGATATGTCAAGCAATTGGAAAATAATCTGCTTTCTGTATCACAGATCTGTGATAAAAACTACAAAGTTCTTTTCGATGACTCCAAATGCTACATTCTAAAGCAAGGTGTAGTTATCCCTGAAGAATGGATTTTGATGTCTGCCCCCAGGAAGCAAGACTTGTACGTACTCAATATGGACACAGCTTCAACTACATCCTCCACAGCTTCATGTTTTATGTCAAAGGCAACAGAAAAAGATTCAATTCTTTGGCATAAGAGGATGGGTCATTTGAGTCTACGCAAGATGAACCATTTGGTACACAACAATCTGGTTGAGGGAGTATGTCTGAAGAATTTCAAGCTGTCTGATGTCTGTGTATCTTGCAAGAAAGGCAAGCGAGTCAAGTAGTCTCACAAACCGAAGAAGTATCACTCAATCACTGTTCCACTTGAGCTGCTCCATATGGATCTTTTTGGTCCTGTTAACCGCAAGAGTATTGCTGGTGATCAGTACTGTCTTGTCATCACTGATGAATATTCCAGATACTCTTGGGTTTTCTTTCTAAAGGAGAAGTCTGAAACGTTTGACTGCATTCAAGTGTTGGTTACCAAACTTGAATCTCTCTATAAGCTCAAGATTCGCATATTCAGAACCGATAATGGGACTGAGTTCAAAAATCACAACATGGAGAACTTTTGTAATGAACGAGGTATTGTTCAACAATTTAGTGCTCCATATGTTCCCCAAATGAACGGTGTTGCTGAGCGAAAGAACAGGACTTTGATTGAGGCAGCTAGGACTATGCTTGCAGATTCGTCACTTCCAGTTCAATTCTGGAATGAAGCTGTAGCTAATGCTTGCTACACTCTAAATCGAGTATTGATAGTAAAGAGACATGGGAAAACTTGCTTCGAATTGCTCCATAACAGAAAGCCAAATCTTAAGTACCTTGAACCATTTGGTGCACCATGCACTATGCTTAAGAAACATGAGCAAGGCAAGTTTAATGAAAAGGTGGAAGAAGGGTATTTTCTTGGGTACAACACTCCAAATAAAAGAGTTTATAACAGATCAACTCAAAATGTGGAGGAGTGGTACCATGTTGATGTTCAGAAGTATTCCATGCCCCCACCTGGGAAGGGTCCTGATTGGATGTTCAACTATTCTGATCTGTTTGACTCTTTCAACATGCCTCCCATGTACACTGATGAATATGTTGCTGTTCAGATGCTGTATGATGCAAAAAATGCACCTGAAGAACTAATGCAACCTTCATCTGTTTCAACTCCTACAGCACAGATAAATGATGACAGTTCAGACACAGACGACAACTCAGTTCCTCCAGCTGCCCATGAACCAACTGTTGACAATCTTGTACCAGGACTTGAGGATCTGAATCTGAATAATCTTGATCCACAGGTTGAAGTTCCCGCTCATCCTGTTGGACGAATTAATCGGATTCATCCTCAAGAAAATATTAGTGGAAGTCCTTTGGATGGGGTTAAGACAAGAAATCAGCTTTCTTCAGGAGGACTTGCAGACATTCTTGACTTTGCAGATGTAAAATTTTGTGCCCACTCATTTTTTATCTCCCAAGTTGAGCCACGTACTATTACTTAAGCTCTCAGAGAAGAATCGTGGGTAGATGCAATGCAAGAAGAACTCCTTCAGTTCAAAAAGTTAGGTGTCTAGCAATTGGTTGACAAACCTAAAGGTGTGAAAGTAATAGGCACCAGATGGGTTCTTCGTTGCAAGAAGTATGATCATTGTATCATTGTGCGAAACAAAGCACGTCTGGTTGTTCAAGGATTCAGACAAGTTGAAGGTTTGGACTATAATGAAGTATTTGCACCTGTTGCTTGACTTGAAGCCATTCGTATCTTCTTGGCTTATGCATCCTTCAAGAAGTTTAAAGTTTATCAGATGGATGTAAAGAGTGCATTTCTTCATGGTGTGATAAATGAAACAGTGTATGTTAGTCAACCTCCCAGGTTTGAGGATCCATTGCATAGAGACCAAGTCTACAAACTAGACAAGGCCTTATATGGATTGCATCTAGCGCCGCGAGCATGGTATGAGACACTGTCTACACACCTTCTGAACAACGGGTTCAGAAGAGGTGTCATTGACTGTACACTGTTCATTCGAGAAAAGGATGGTGACTTACTCTTGGTGCAAGTATATGTGGACGAAATCATCTTCGGTTCAACAAATGATGGTCTATGCAAAGAGTTTGAAAAGGTTATGAAAGAGAAGTTTGAGATGAGCTCAAAGGGAGAGATGAAACTTTTTCTGGGATTACAAGTGGATCAGTCTGAGGCAGGAATCTTCATTCATCAAACCAAATATGTTGGGGACATACTGAGCCGGTTCAGTATGTCTGATGCAAAGCTTGCTGGTACCCCACTGGCTGTCAATCACGGGATTACTCCAGATGAAAAGGGGAGTTAATTGATGCTATTTTGTACCGAGGAATGATTGGGTCTCTTATGTATCTTACTGCTTCTCGGCCAGACATCATGTTCGCCACATGCTTGTGTGTACGGTATCAATCAAAACCAAGAGTGTCTCATCTGATTGCTGTCAAAAGGATTATGCGTTATCTGAAGGGTACTCCTGATCTTGGTTTATGGTACCCTAATGATGATAATTTTGAACTTACTGCATACAGTGACTCTGATTATGGTGGCTGCAAAAGAGACTTCAAGTCAACATCTGCGGGATGTCAGTTCTTTGGAACCCGTTTAGTTACCTGGCAGTGCAAGAAGCAGACGTCGGTGTCTACTTCAACCTGTGAAGCTGAATATATTGCTGCTGCTAGTTGCTGTTCTCAGATCATCTGGATCCAACAGCAACTTAGGGACTATGGGTTACATTTTTCTAACACTCCTATATATGTTGATAATACTGCTGCCATAGCTGTCACTAAAAATCCTGTTCAGCACTCAAAAACAAACACATCGACATTAAATATCACTTCATACGTGATTGTTTTGAAAAGAAATTAATCGATGTTGTTAAGATTCACACCGATCACCAAAAAGCCGATCTTTTCACAAAAGCTTTTGATAAACCCAGATTTTTATATCTGTTATCGGCTAATGGTGTTTTCCAAAAGGATAAAGTCCTACCTTCATCTGAATCTAACAAATGATCATCATCTTTCTTAGATAATCTTTGTTTTGTCTATTTCTTTTATTTCAGTTTTCTTGTCTAGTTTCTTTTTTCTTAAATCAAAAACTCAAAAAGATTTTCTGTTTTAGGTTTTTAGGGGGAGATAGTTGTTAATTGAAAAACCAAAAACATCTGAAAATTGAAAAACCAAAAACATTTGAAAAATTCAAAAATACAAAAACAGTTGAAAAGTTAAAATTGAGATGGTCTTTCTTTGAAAAAGTGACACATTAATCTATCATGATATAGAAGCTGAGTTGAATGTGTAAGCTGAACACACAAGAAAATTATGATGTGATGTACTGATAGGCCAACTCTACAAATGAATAAACAACTTGTGATAACTTAGAAAGTCTGATTTGTGGAATCTGTTTGATAACACCATTTATGTGAGAAATAGTCTTTGACTCAAATCAAGCATACACCGATCATCATGGAATCAAATAAGGCTTCAATTAAAGAAAAACAAAAACAAGCTGGTATTAAGCTTGAAGAAAAAGAAAAGCAAGCTGGTAATAAGCTTGAAGAAAAAGAAAAACAAGCTGGTATTAAGCTTGAAGAAAAATAAATGCAAGCTGGTATTAAGCTTGAGAAATACTTGAACAAATTAAGTTCGATTCCATACACGTGCCATATTGCTGTGACGAACCTAGCTGAAGCCGTCCATTTGGATAGAACAAGAAAAATACAAAAAGATAATAAATTTGAAATCTTATTGAATTTATGATGACTAGTATTAAGTTATGCAGAAATGAGTTATAAACTGATTTTGATCGTTAATGGTGAAATGAAATGGGGAACTCGATCAGAAAACATGAGTGATCATAAAGTTTGTTTAGTAGTTGTGTATTGTATGGTTTAAAACTGGACAAACATATCAGTAATCGTATCATAATACCACTTCATCTCTTTCATTTTTCACACAACACTTTTTCTCTCAAGCTTCCATTTTCGTCACCCTCACTATCTTCATCTTCTCTCTACCTTTTCACGCTTGTTACTTGTCGAATTCGAGTGATTTTGGTGTCCACGCGTTCGGGTGATCGAGAGCTACAAGAGGATACGAAGAAATTACACATTGGACCAACGAAGCGAGGTAAATCTATGTTTTTCTGTTCGGGTTTGTTAAAAACGTGTTGTAATGGTGGTTATCAACTTGATCGGGATTAGGACCTTGCTTTCTGTTAGATCGAGTCGTTTATGAGCCATGGGAGAACCATAGGCCACCTGATAACCACTGAGTTCAATGATGATGAGGATGGAATCGAGTTGCAGGTCAACGAACCTGCAAGGAATAGCGAACCTTGTTCTTGGACCGAACCTTAGGCAACAAGGCAGGTGCCCGGCGAACCTCAAGCCCACGAACCCTACTGGGCGAACCCTGGTTAGCCGAACCTGCATGACACCATTGCGAACCCTGTTGACGAACCTTGATGAGCAAACCATGCTAGACGAACCTATGGAGTCATGAAACTCTAGACGAACCCTAGCAACTATTAGTTAGATGAGACGAACCTAGGGACCCGAATGAGGCAACGAACCTTTGAGGTTCGCGGCCCTTGCATCCGAACTATTTTACTGCTGAACCCGGAAACCATTGGGTAGCCGAACCCTAAGTCATGGTGGTACCGAACCCTCGTCTGGCATGGATACTGAACCCCTTGTTCCCACATGGGCCACGAACCCTAGTAGGCGAACCCATACCGAAAACCTAATGGCCGAACCTAGGGGAGGGCTACGAACCCTAGGCTAACGAACCTAGGGTTGTTGAACTGAATAGGTTCGCTGCCTTTGGGTGAGATCGAAGCCAACTTCTTGAAACTAAGAGTTTTAGGGTGAACTTAGGAACAAGGATGGTAAGGGTAATTAGGGGTGCATGGAGATTTTATAAAACTACCACCTTTTCTCTCTCTAGATCATGAACTCATTTAAAAACCATGGTGTTACACATATATCGAATTTTATTGATTAAGAGTAATAATCTCATATGGATACTCTATATATGTCTTTAGTTAACTAAAAGGGAAATAAAAGAAATGATGCCATGGTGGTGGTTCACAATGGAATTAACCTCAATAAATATTTAAATTATCGAGTGTAAATAACAATTATTAATGGTCTATAATGAAACCAAGTATTACAAATTTTAACTTAGATTAAAGAACTAAATTAATGAAACACTTATTGAATCAAAGTGGGACACTTAAAAACATTAAATGGTGAAATAAGGTATATACTTATGAACATGTAAACACACTCATTACAGATCTTTGAGTTGATTTGAGATACATACGTGAGCGCGCATAATACGAGAGCACCTATATTCTAAGGACTTCAGGTGAGTTCTCATACCCTCCCTTTCTTTTAAATTGTTTTGTTTTAAATTCGGAGGTGAAACATGTGTACCCATTTTCAACATTATTTGATATTATATGGATGACACTTGCTTAATTGTATGAAATCCATAGTTATGGATTATCATATTCCATGAGTTGTTACTATTAACTTAGGTCATGCATAATGACTGCATGTATTGTCACGAGGAGTTTGCCTCATCCGTGTGTCGTTGTCTTTGACTTCGGTCAACTACATTGATGCACGTATTGTCACGAGGAGTTTGCCTCATCCGTGTGTCGTTGTCTTTGACTTTGGTCAACTACAACGATGCATGTATTGTCACGTGGAGATTGCCACATCCGTGTATCGTAGACTTTGACTTCGGTCAACTACAAGGATACATGTATAGTCACTTATAATATTTGAGATAATTGATGGTTGAGATTGATTGAAAGGTTATATGATTGACTATCTATGATTATTATGATTAATTGAGTTGTGTGGTTATGTGTTGGATTATGTGATTGGGTTATGTGCTTGATTATTGTAATGAATTATCTCGCAGGTGTCATATGGATTTCTAAGGAAGATTCTAAACTCTATACCCGTTTATAAAACTATTTGCAAATTTTTTTTTTAAATATAAAAACTTATGATTACTCACCAACTACTTTGTAGTTGACACTTGATTTTTACATGTTTCAGGTAATGAGGCTAAGTAGGTTGATGAAGATGGAACTTGCACTTTTGGACATCATCATATAGGATCTTGGACTTAGCTAATTAACTAAAATTCTGGCGAATAGAGTTTTGTTAGTTTAGCTAATTCTTTTGTGTAATTGATGTACTTAATTCATGATGAACATGATTTTTGTGTAATTACTTTGGTTGATTGAATGATATATGATGATTGGATTTAGATGCCCACGAGCTTTTGAACAATCTACACATCCCTCGTGGCATCCCGACGTTTCCGCCATCGGTCAGGGTGTTACATCAAACAAGTTGAAGGAATTGATTACGATGAAGTGTTTGCGCCTGTGGCGCGGCTAGAAGCAATTAGACTTTTTCTTGCTTTTGCTGCTCACAAGAAATTCAAAGTTTTTCAGTTGGATGTCAAATCTGCATTTCTGTATGGTTCTTTGAAGTAAACAGTGTATGTTTGTCAGCCACCGGGCTTTGAGGATCCTATCCATCGGGATCAGGTTTACCTTTTAGACAAAGCACTATATGGTCTACATCAGGCTCTGCGTGCCTGGTATGAGACATTATCGACTCATCTTATTGAACATGGGTTCAATAGGGGTCAGATTGACAAAACATTGTTTTATCGGGAAAAGGGCAAGGATATTATTCTTGTTCAGATCTATGTAGATGATATTATCTTTGGAGCTACCGATGAACAACTGTGTTTGGAGTTTAAAGAGGTGATGATTGAGAAATTTGAAACGAGTGTCGTGTCAGACATCAAATTTTTCCTGGATTTACAAATTGATCAAACTGATGATGGAATTTTCATTCATCAGACAAAATATATTCAAGATGTGCTAAAACGGTTTAGCATGCTTGATTCAAAACCGATTTCCACGCCCATTCAGCCTAATCACGGGATTGAGCCTGATATTAAGGGGGAGGTAATTAATGCTACTTTGTATCGTGGAATGATTGAAAGTTTGATGTACGTGACTGCCTCAAGACCAGATATTGTATTTGCTACAAGTATCTGTGCTCGATATCAATCAAAACCTAAAGTGTCACATCTGATTGCAGTCAAAAGAATTCTTTGTTATCTGAAGGGTACACCAGACACTAGTCTGTGGTATCCTAAGGATGATAAGTTTTTCTTCAATGCCCCGATTATGGAGGATGTAAGACAGATGCGAAATCCACAACTGGAGGTGCATAATTTTTGGGGGTAAGATTAGTTTCTTGGCAGTGTAAAAAACAAATATCTGTTGCTACTTCTACATGTGAGGCTGAGTATGTAGCTGCTGCCAGTTGTTGTTCACAAGTTTTGTGGATACAGTAACAGATGAGAGACTATGGTTTGAATTTTCTGACAACCCCAATTCATGTTGATAATGAGGCTGCTATTGCTATAACAAAGAATCTTGTGTATCATTCACGTTCTAAACACATTGATATTAGGTTTCATTTCATACGCGATTGCTATGAAAAGAAACTTATTGATGTGGTGAAGATATATACCAATGAGCAAAGAGCAGACCTTCTCACCAAGGCTTTTGATAAAAACCGTTTTGAGTATTTGCTTAAATTAAATGGCATTCGGGTCATGGGTGAGGTAATTTTAAATCAAATTCCTTCATAATCAATTTTTATTCAATTAACATCAGATATTTTAATTTTTGTTGTTTTGTGTTTTAGTTTTTAGGGGGAGAAAATTTTGAAAAATACAAAAAACATTTGAAAAATCAAAAACACAAAAACGTTAAAAATTTAAAAATTTTGAGATATTGATTTGACCAAGTGAGAAATGATAGCACATTGTTTGCAATTGGAAGCACATCTGTATCATACAAAAACTTAAACATAAAGAGCATTTATAATTACTTAGTATGATGTATTAGTAGGTTTATAACTTAGTTAAGATAACATTAGACAAAATTTTGATATATGCTTTATGAGAAACAGATGCTTAGAATACAGTACTTAGTTTTGTCCTGGATGAGTGGTGATTAATTTTACAAAATGTTTCTTGAACAAATGTCAAGCTACTAGTTTTGATCATGTGTTTATTTTTTTCAAAAGAAATTCTGAATTTGTTTTTCTTTTATTTTAGTTTAAAGATGAAACATTCTCTGCGTATACTTACGTATCGACCTGATTATTAAAGCTTTAAACAATTCAAATTTGTTTTCTTGGTTCTGATTAAGATTTGGACAATCTCTGCGTATATGAAAATATCGATCTGATTGTTAAAAGCTTAATCTTAAATTATTGTTTAGTTCATTTTCTGGATCATCTGAGTATACGAAAGTATCAACCTTGATTCCAAGATTTTGAACAAATTCAAATTGTTTTACATTTTGTTGTATTTAAAAGAAATTCTATTTTGTTTTTACATGATCAAGCTAGTTAAAATCGAAGTAATTAATTTCAAGAACATCAGTGTTTAATTAGTTATTCACAAAACGGGGATGTGTTCAAGTAAATGAATATTATAAGGTATTTGATGATTTTGTTTTTAATTGATATCTTAACTAAGTAATTAAACTTAAAGAGGATAATTATACTGACAATCATCTTTGAATTGTAATTTGCAAATAAATATATTCATTAATTCAATCAGATGTGTTGATGATTGTAATACAATATGATCTCATGTCTGGATCTTTCTCAAACAAAAATATGTGATTGTTTTGTTAGTTTATATTTCATAGTTAGATTTGTAGTTAGTTTGTTCTAAAAATTTTAAAAAAAATACAAAAAGATTTTTGTTTTTATCTGATGTTAAATCAATAATTTTTTGATTATTTGTTAGATTTTGAAATATTAAACATTGGTTTTGTTTGAAAATTTTAAAATAAAATTGAATTTCAAAAGATTTGCTTGGAGGTTGGTTTGAAAGTTTGATTTAATAGGTTCGTTGGCCAGGTTCGTCCAACAGGTTCGTTTAATAGGTTTGTTCACAGGTTCGTCTGAGAGGTTTCAGACAGGTTCGTTTGATAGGTTCGGTCAGAATTGGTCAAAGGTTCATTCTAAGGTTCGTATATAAATAGAGGTTCGTGTGTGATACGTTCGTCACTTTCATTAGACTTCATTTGCGAACCTGCAAAAGTGATTTTTAGATTTTTTGATTTTGGGTCTTATAAACTTTTTGCCTTATATCATCATATTCGGAATTGTCTTGTGATCATAAATAGGTAAAAATATTGAAGATTGACAGGCTAAATTAGAAGATATGATTGATTTTAGGATAGGTTTAGTCAAACCTGTTGCGTTGTGTTAAAACCTGTGTAAATCTATGTTTTGGACAAAATGTTTTCATTAATATTGTTCATCTGTTAATGGCGAACCTCTAGATATAAATTTTGTGATCTAATTCGTAGATTTGAAAATTTGATTTTCAATAGGATTAGGTTTGTTGAAATAGAACAGGTTCGCTGGAATCTCTAAGGTTCGTTTGAACATTACAGGTTCGGGCCGAACCTCTTTGTTCTTTGAACCGAACCTTTATTGGTCAAGGTTCGTTTGACCAATAAGGTTTGTGTGATATCAAGGTTCGTTCATTAAAGGTTCGTTAGAATAAACAGGTTTGTCTGAACAATAGGTTCGTCTATGCTTAGGTTCGGCACAGGGGGTTCGCTGGTTTCAACACTTGGAATTTTTTTAAGTTTTTTTAATTTTTGTTAATTTTATTTTCTTTCTGATTGTAGAAATGGCGAATCTTACATTTGGAGATAAGCATAATCTCTGTGCATATCTTGATCCTACGACCAAGAATGGCAAAGATTTCAGACCTTTGATTGAGTTTTTGAGGCGTTCAAGGATTTATCATGATATATCCAATTCATGTCAGATTTATAGATCTCACATTCAAAGCTTTTGGGATTCAGCAAGGCTAATCACTGTCGAAGAAGATTATGCGATTGAGGCGAATGTGCTTGATCAAGCCATTCGGATTACTGAGGCTGATATTAGAAGGGTTCTACAATTCGGTGGAGAACCTGCAGGAATGACACTCATTCCTGAAAGGTGTATAAAGGGTTGCTTTTTGAGGATTCATTATTTTGGAGTCTACAGTGAGAACTCCATCAAGAAAGGAAAACTTCCTCTACAGTACAAACTGTTGGCTCATGTGTTATTGCATTGTTTGAGCATGAGGAAGGGAACATTTGATGAGCTCAGAGATTTGATGAGACCTGCTATGGTGGCTTTGATATTGAACAAACCGTTCAATTTCTCAGCAATGATTTTCAGATACATGTCTGATAATATCACCAAAGCAAAGGATGGATTTTACATGTATCCCAGATTCATCCAGGTGCTTATTGATGAGAGATTTCCAGAGCAGAACCTGCCCAGAGTTGCTGCTGATCTTCTCAAGCTAAAGCATATGACTGACTCAAGTCTTGGTCAGGTTAAGATTTATCAGAAGAGCAACGATGATGTTTTGACTAAAGATTTAGTATGTCTTTGTGCCAGAGCCAACTATGTAGCTCCTGATAATGATGCCTGGAGGCATGAAGATTCTAGTTCTGATAATGAACTGTTAAGTGACAATGATGATGACCAACAACAACAACCACCTCCTCCTCCTAGACAACAAGTAAGGAAGTCACAAGCTCAGTTTTCAAAATCACAGCCACAAAGTCAAGAGCAAACTCAAGGGACAAGTGTAACTCCTTCTACATTGGTTCCTCTTCAAGTAATCTTTCCAGGTCAACAAGAAGATCAAAGACAACAAGAGGATACTACTTCTGCTCATGTTGATGCTGAGAATGTTGAAGTTGATGATGAAGGTGAAGAATCTACAGAGACTGAGTTTGAGTTTGAGACTGTTCAGGTTGGAAATAACATGGTCAGGAGATTGAAGAAGAGACCTGCTTAACAACAAAATGTAGAAGCTAGGGAAGAAGCAGATGATCCTAGTTTTATGGTGGAAGAGCCTGAGACTTCAAGGCCGAAGAAGAAGAGGATGGCAAAAGTGCCTAAGAAAAATAAGACAAGGATTCCCAGGATCATTGTATCATCTCCTGTGTTAGTATCTACTTCACCTGCTTCTGTTTTTGTGTCTACACCCATTTTTATTGCTTCAACAGTTCAAGCAGAAACTGCTACATCACTAGTTCACATGAATACAGATTCTTTTGTGCAAACTCCTGAGTTTGTGAATGTTGCTACTTTTGTTCCTTCATTCATGGATGCTACAACAGTGACTACATCTTTTCAAGCAACTGCTTCATTTCAAGATGCTTCTACTTCAAGAGGAGAGTCTTTATTTGAAGGTTTAGATGACTTGGATCTAAACTTCTCTATAGGTTATGATGACTCTGAGATTAGAAGAAGGATATCTATTTTGTCAAAAGAGTTTGATCAGTATAAGATGGAAAAGGAGAAAGTAGTAGCTGATCAACCTTCTTCTTCTTCAAGGTCAAGTGATTTAGATGTTATGAAAAGCCAAATTTCTTAGTTAATGAAGTGGAGAGAAGAAGATGCAATTGAGAAGAAGTTGTTGATCGAAAGGATTCATTTTTTGGAAACATTGACTGCACAACAAAGGATTGATATTGATGCTTTAAAGAAAGAAAATCAAGATTTGAAGAAAAAGATTGATGATATCCATGTCAAGAATAGTCAAACTGAATTTACTGGTGTTACTTCTGAGCAGGTGTATGTGAACATTGATGATGATGAAGAAGATGATGAGAAGATTGATTATGAGGACTCAGATGTTGATGAACATCCAAGCTTTAATGCTTATTTTGATGATAAAGATGATGATGGTGATGTGACAGGAGTGGGTGGATCAGGTGGTTTGAATTCCACAACTGGTGCTATAGTGATTTACAATCCTTCAGGGATTTCTTTTGATGCTACTCCTATTTCAGTTGTTACTTCTGATAAAGCTAAAGATTGTAAAGATGTTGATATTGAGGATTTGACTGAAATAGAATATCGAAAGAAGATTGTTGATTATTCTTTGCCTACTTTTCTTGATTTGTTTAAACAACATTATGATATTTATTTGCAGAGAATGTTTCTTGAAATATCTGAAGAGAAAGACTTGGAGGAAGGAGAAACTGTTGGTGGTTATTCAGGGGATGACTTCTATGATATGTTTGAAGTTGATTCAGATCAAGTATTTGATTTTGAACAAGATGATCAGCTAGAGTTATTTGATTTTGAACAAGATGATTTAATGGATGAAAATTTGTATAATCTACAAACGTTGAAGAAGATATTTGATTTAGAAGTTCAAAGAGGTATTCCAAAAACATCAATGGCTCAGATGAAAGAAAAGACTTACATGGAGTTGTGGAAGGAGAATCAAGATGAAAGCAAGTATATAGTTGATCACTTGTATATTTTTAAGCAAATGATTGAAGAGATAGAAGAAAAAGTTCAAGAAGATCAAGCTAAACAATTCACAAGATTCAAGATTGGATCTAAGTCAAAGATGCAAGGAAGAATTGTTAGCTATGGTTACTTTCACAACATTCCAGGAAGCATAAAGGATAAAGGTTGTTATGTAGTCAAAAGGACTGATGGATGCCAATATTTTGGAAAAGCATTAGATATGATGTCCTTACCATCTTTTGAGTGTATGCAGTTATCCCGATTAAAGATGATAAAGCCAATTCATACTAAACATAATGACACATTTGAGAAGCTATTGAAGAAAGAGGCTAAATATGGGTGGAGTGTGTTGTCTCCTCAAGTGAAAGATAGGTTGCATGGATATTCAAAGCCTAAAGTTTTTAAAAGACCAAGATTGAGGAGAATAGAACAGAATTGGAATTCTTATTTCAAGTTCTAGTTCTATGATGAAAATACATCTGAAGCTGTTATTTTGTTGAAATAAGAAGAAAAATGGAGTGTGATTAGGATGTTGGATCCTGTATGGATAGTTAATTGTTCAAAAGAAGATATTGATTTGCTGAATGTAGCTGAGATATTTGCTGATGAGGGATATCATGATGTTGGAATTAGTTACAAAGACATGACAGTTCAGTTTCAAACAATTGCTCGGATGTGTTATACTCTGGGTTTACATTCTGGATGTAACTGGGAAGATGTTGATTATTTGTATGTTAAGAAGATGAAAGTACAAAAAGAGATTGATGATAGGGATGCTAAGCTGGAAGCTGAAAGATTATCTAAGATTCCAAGATCTGTGGTTATTCGTGCTGTTGATAATGTTTGTGGAGAAACAAGTGGAGTTCAAAGTGAAGATTGAAGATTTTGATAGCAACTATTAAGGGGGAGTTTGTTAGTATATATGTGTAATAGGTTGCTTATCAAAATATGTAAATTGTAGAAGTTTTGTTGAGGTTCGGCTGGCCCACGAACCTTAGCAAGTTCAGCGAAACTATTATCATTGGTAGGTTTGGCGAATCTACAACCTTGGCAGGTTCGGCGAACCTATTAGGTTTGGCTGTTTAGGTTCGTCCAGCGAACCTCAAGGTTCGGCTGGCGAACCTAATGGTTCGGCTAGAATAGGTTCGTCTGACAGAGTATATATTGTAGGTTTGTCTGATTTTGTTATAACTCTTGATAACTCTTGGAAATTTTCGGTGTATTCTCTCTGTGTGAGACTGTATTTTATTGTAACCAGTTCAGATTGATTAATGAAATGGATGATTATTGGAATGCTTGTTCTTCTTTGATTCATATAGATCAAATATAGATTCTTCATATATTTGATTGTTCATAGGATTCCGTGGCACAATCAAGATCAAATTCAGTAGATCAACAATTTTCAGTAGGTCTAGAGTGTTTGTTGATATATATTGAATTAGATTGAAGATAGAAATCATCTGGGATTGGGTTTTGTTGATTTGATGATGTTTTTGTGGAACTTGCCATAAAAGGAAACTTTTATGATACATGTCTTAGATTTGTGATGATCTAGACATGTTAGACATGTCTAGATGTTGACAAACGTATATTGAAGTGTTTAGAAACACATTTGGGTATTTGATTTTGTCAAAAACATGATTTTGCAGTAACTTACTAAATAAGGAAACTTTTATAAATCAAAAGAGGACTTTTGTAAATCAAAAGAGGGCTTTTGATGTTTTTGAATGTTTTGGTGAACTTTGATTATTGAAACCCATTTAGAAATGGTTTTTAACATATTTGAAAACTTGGATTTGTGAAAACGAGCTCTTAAACAAGTACTTACTATTTTAGGAAACTTTGTTTGGGCAAAATGCCATAAACGGTGATTTATGTGCAAGCGATATGTTTTAAGTATTTAAACGTGTTCTTACAAACATACTAGAGTTATTGTGTTATGAAATGGAATTTCATAACTATACTTTCCAAAAATAGAAACTTTCTCCGATACGGAAACGTTATGATTTTCAAAACATGATTTCGTGAAAGTATCACTATTAGAGTCATAGGATGCATGTAGGTGTCCTACTTGTATTTAAGACACAACAAACGCGCCACCAACTATTCGTCGAGTCTCACTAGTCAACACACACACTCTCGGTTGAGCACACCGACACTTCAAGTTGTATGGGATACAACACACCACAAAACACATGCTCACACCTATATGGTTATATGTGCTTACTAGCAGGATTGCTAGCCCTCACAAGTAGCGAACAACACATAAACCAGAACTGATTTACCAAGGGCGTTCACGACCCCTTTTTACATTTTCTATCTTTGGGGGAGAAAACATTGCATTACAACTGTTTTGAACAACAAATCATTTTATTTACGTATGGACATGCTTTATCACTATATGTATATGTGTGGACCACATCAAACTAAAAGTCCTCGCGATACTCCACGGACCGTTAGTAGCGCGTAGTGCCTAGCGTGGTAATCTTGAATAGTACTATTTGGGCCTGACAAGCCCAACCCATCGCACCTGGGAGGCCAACCCGACTGGAGGTCGGAATGGGTTCAATATTGACCAACACTTTGCCATTGTATTGTGATGGACATGGCGGGAGGCACAATTGTCAGCTTCGGTACGAACCCGCATATAATATAACTGTATTGACTAGCTATCAATCGATACTGCATTGTAATGATATGTAAATCACAACTCTTACTTTAAACATTGGATGTTTACTGCTTATGAAAAACCTGTGCTCTCACCAACCATTGTGTTGACCCTTTTACTCGCATGTTTTCTCAGGTAACTAAGGCATGCGCACGAGGAATTTATGATGCTAGGCTGGAGTCGCATGCATCTACATAGTGTTTTAGGCCTTGAGAACATTATCATTTTGTTTGTAGGACCTATATGGAGCTAAACAATCTGATTCCAACGGATATCTACTCGACAGCCTCTGGAATAGTGCGGAATCCTATTCCAGGGTTTTCCAATCGAAACCGACAGCAACCGTGGTGATCCGAAGGTGTTGGAAGGACGTTTGAGTGAGAATCGAACACCACGGGTTGAGAATCGAACTTGGACGATCAATGGCCGCTCAGATCTTTTGTGGTTTGACACTAGGTGCTTTGGGAAGAAGGAGGGCTCTTGGAAGTTAGGTTTAAAATGATTTGAACTTGTAATTATAGACTGTAGTCATTCGGCCGAATGAGTGGCCGAAGCATCTCATTCGGCGAATGACCATGTTGAATGGACAAGTCAGTCGAATGAGTCATTCGGCGAATGACTTATTCACTTGATTTAGTCATTCGCTAGGGCGTTCATTCGGCGAATGACTTCATTTGTAGAGTCATTCGCCCGAATGAGTCTTTAACCATACTCAAACATTAATAAGTCTAATCAAACACATATACTCAATAATAAACATTAAGAATCAATATAGAAAGAGAACTTCCATTAAAAACATAAACTTTACATAATGAATAATACAAAATAGAACTAGGGAGATTTAGTGCATCTACAAACTCCCCCTTGGACCTAGTTCAATCCTTTGAAGTGTCTTTCTTGAAATACTTGTCTGAAATGGATTTCCAGTCTGCTCCAACATGAATCTTGAATATACTGCAGAGCCGGATCACCCTCATAAATTGTAGAGCCTGTACCATGTCTTGTACATCAAAAACTATCTAGTGTTAAAATAAAGCTTTGACATTGTTGTGTGATAGGTTAGTCAACCACATTGGGTCAAATATACGTTCAGTCTCCCATTTCTTCTCCTTGCATAATACAATCACAGCCTCTCCAGTACGCCCATCATAGTACCACCATCGGAAGCCCTCCATGAAGTCTTGACGCATCTTCCGTAAAGGAATCTTCTTCATGACTCTAGGAGGTAGCCACTTCAGGATAACTTTATGCTTTCTTGACTGACCATCAATCTCGGGCAAATAATATCTTTCAGGCTGTTGTGGTTTGAAGTTCACCCATCTTTTTCTGTACTCATACTGAATCTGTCTTGAAAACCAGGCAGACATTCCTGAATCCTCACTATACATCATCCTCAAGCGCGCAATTTGATTTACTTCGAATCCAGGCAACGTCTTGAAGTCGTGCGGATGCTTGAAATAGTCGATTCCTCTTTCCCTCTTCACTGCATAACATCCCAAATCGTGAAAGTATGCCCAGCTGAGAATCTGACCTCCAGCCTTGTAGCCTTTGGTTCTATACAATTTGGTGTGTGTAGCTGGCATCTTCACACTACTCTCCTTTTTCAAAGCTTCCCAGTAAGCTTTCCATTCTTCTTTTCTTTGTTTAAGATCATCAGCTTCAGACTTACTCCTCTCGACCTGTTCTTCCAAATATCTGATCAGTAGCTCTTCGGTAGCTTGATCAAACTGATCAGTGAATGTCGGCAATTCATCTTCAATTGATGTATACTTTGGATACTCTTCCTCTGTTAAGTCTTCCAAAATAACCTCTTCAACATCATCAAACACTTCTGGAGATGGCTCCTCATCAACTGAAGCTGAGGCATCATCAGTAATAACCTCATCAGGATTCAACCTGAATAGCTCAGCTATTTGCTCCTTAGATAGACAGTGAATAATCTCCCCCTCCTCTTTGTCGTAGCTTACTGAGTGTTGTATAATACCTTGAGTGTCCAATATCATCGTCAAAGTCTCATCTAACTAACGTCTCAAAGGCACAGCCTCAACTTCCTCAGCAACTTTGGGTTCTTCAGTTGTAGCATGAGAGGGGGAAGGAGCTTTAGCACCTTTGTCATGCTTAATCTTTGTCCGGATCTCAGGAGGAGGAGGGGCTTGATCATCGTCATCATCATCCTCTGAACATGAGGACCCAGAAGACTCACTTCCTGATCCAGACTGATCATCATCATCTGAGTCATCGTCTTTCTCTGACTCTTCATAATCAACCTTTTCCTCCTCAGACTCTTCATCTTCCTCTTTGTCTTATTTGTCTGATTCATCGGAATGAGTAGCAGTGCCTTTGATCCAAGGAGTGCTATCTTTAAGGCTATCAATCTGTTCAGCGAGCCTAGCATTCTCCGTCTCAAGAGTCAGAATCCGGTCACTGAAATCAGTGACAGTCAATGCCAACTGATGATGCTCATCAATGTACTTCAAGAGCTGCTCCTCTTGCTGAGCTGATCGAGCTCTTAGATCAGCTCTTTGATCGGCAGCCTGAAGAAGCAAGGTATCCTGCTTATTTACCCGCTGGGTGAGCTGGGCAATAACTAATTTTTGCTCCTTGTTCTTCTTTTCTTGTTCCAGGCTCCTCTCCATCAATCTGAGTACCATACTGATCAGTGTGCTCAGCAGATCAACAACTGAAACAGTAGGTACAAACGTGTCAGCTCGTGAAGTGGAGGGACCCGTAGAAGTAGTAGTAAATATAGGAGCCTGAATCATAGAGGTAGTCAGAGGGGCCACAGAGGAACGTATCGGAATAGCCCTTGACCTCGTCAGTGAGGAAACTGCAGTTGAAGCCACTGATATACCAGTAGTTGTGGCAGCAATTGACAGTTCTGACCTCCTTTGAAAAAGAAATCTGGATCTCTTCCTTCTGCCAGCAGGAGATGAGGTAGCCTGGGTAGTAGCAATAGAAACAGCTGCAGTAGCTGAAGCAGAGGAACGCGGAGGAGGAGATAAATCAAACTCAGGAATAAACGTAGGATCTGTGATCTCATCAATCTCAGCCTCACTTCGCTTCCTCTTCCTCTTCACTAATCTCCCTCCTACCCACACACTATCAAACTCATCATAAGGAGTATCTTCTGAGTCTGAGCTTTCACCACCTTCACCACCTGAATCATCAGAAACCTCTCTGTCCTCTACATATGTAGTACTAGTCATATCAAATGGAGTAGATACAGTGGTTGTAGAAGTAGCCAAGAAATCTAACTCCATCAAAGAATCAATATCCACATCCTCTCCCTCTGCGGTAGACATGCCAACTCCACCACCAATACTCAAAACAGACTCTGTCACCCTTTTTATGAAAATGTCTTAATTCAGAAAAAGACTGACTTTTTGGTTTGAAAACATTTGTTTTAGGCTTGTTTTGATTAAAACCCAAACCCTTTTTCCCATTAGGAACAAGATTATCAATTTTGTTAGACACATAAACTTCGTTTTCTTTTGAAGCTTTCACAAAGCCTAAAGCTTGATAAATTTTTGAAGATGAGATTGGGTGCCTTTCATGACAACTGGTGGCTGATTCTGAACAGTAACAAAATATGATGAATCATCAGATTCATTCTCAGAATCTGAGACCCAATCTTCAACAATTCCATCCACCAAAGATTTCTCTGAAAATGAGGAACCCTCATCAGTAATCATCCCGATTGGATCAATTGCTAATGGAGTGTTAACTTGGAAATCTTTAACATCTTTGTCATTTGGTGAATTGACGAAGCTGTTTAGGACTGGAGGAGGACACCTTTGATAACTCACTTTTCCCTTACCCTTATGATCAGTACCCTTATTGATCATATTCTCAATGATATAAGATGAGCTTTCATAGCTCTTGAGCTTTTGTCCTAGGGTCTCATAGTCATATTCAACTATGGCTAACTTCTTCTTTATCTCATTTATGGTATTGAGATAAGAAGTGATAGCATCTTGCTTGTTCAGAACAGCAATCTCAGCCTCATCAAGTTGTCTGTTTAAAAGTTCAATTTTAGCTTGAAAATCTTTTTCATTAGATTTTAAAACTTTATTTGCCTCAATACACTGGTTGAGATCGCTAATCAAAGCAGAATTGTGATTCTGATAAGCAAGGACCTTGCTGTCAAAGTCAACACAATTAAAACATCTAGAACTAGATGAAGAACATTCATAAGATACATGATCAGATTGAGAAGTTGCAGTAGGAATAGCAGATGAATTCACCATCAAAGCAAATTGAGTAACTGGATCCTCAATATCAGCATCAGAATCAGCTTGAGTGTCTGAGTCTGATAAGCTTTCTGACTCTGAACCTGATGTTTCTTCTCCACAAATATGTGCTTCTCCAGAAGTACTCTCTTCAATTGAATCATCTGTCTCCTGGATCTCAGCAATGCATGCTTTATCTTGTTCCTTCTGATCATGATTGAATATGAAGTCCCAATTTTCACCTTCATCTTATTGAACTATCAATGCCTTGCTTGAATTTGAAGAACCAGTCTGAGCAGGAGAGTCAATAGGAACAAGTCTCCTCTCTGGATTTGCAGTAGAAGACTTATGATGCTGAAATGGATTCTTGTTTCCAGCTTTCCTTGGTTGTTTGCATTGTCTTGCAAAATGACCTTTCTCCCCAGAATTGTAGCAAGTAACAGATGCCATGTCAAATCCAAACTTAGACTCTTTGTTCAAATTGATGTCTTTTCATGTTCTTCTCACAAACTCCTTGGCTCTCCTAACAGCACTGGCCAAAGCCCACATAATGTCAATCCTTTCCATGTCATCTGGATCTATCTGAGAGTAGTCATCATTTGTCAGATAAGGATTGCCAATCTGTCCAGCTACTAAACCATCATAGGAACTAACTAAAGTAGACAGAAGACCCATGTGCTCCTTAGCAATCTCTATAGTCACTTTGTCAAAATTATCTGTCTTCAGACTGATGACAGGTTGATGATTTTCTTTTTGAGAGCAGGATGAAGAGGATGACTGGCTGAAATGAATCTGATTGGAAGATGGAGCTTCAGTAGTCTGAGAAACAAATGATGTCTTCAATGGAGCATGAGAAGATGATTTCCCAACAGTAGGAGTAGAATAATACAATGATGGATCATGGACTTGAGCAACTCTCTTAGCCTTCCACTTGTTCTCTATTTCTTGCTCTTTCAGCTTCTGGATGAAATCATTGATGTCCATGTTGGCCATCATCACATTCTGCTTAAGCACCATCAAGAATGACTCCCACTTGGGAGGTAAAGCGTCTGCCAAACATTGAATCTTCTCCTGAGTTGTAGTTTTAACTTGATGATTGAACAACTCGCTCAACAGATGATAAAATCTAGCAATCAGATCATCCAAAGATTCATTTCCAGCATACATGAAGCTGTTGAATTCCTTCCTCAAGGCTTTTGACTTTATATTCTTCAAAGCATCATTGCCCTCATATCTCTGCTGCAAAGCATCCCACAAATATTTAGAAGATGTAAACTGTCTGAACTGGTGGAAGATATCAGTAGCAATGGATTGAGACAAAATAGCATAAGCTTTCTTCTCATAATCATAAAGCTTTCTCTGAGGCTCAGTCATCCGTGTGACTAGCATAGGAGTTCCATCTTCATTCAAAGGCCTCAGATAACCTCCTTCAATCATCATCCATAAGTTATTATCCATTCCATTGATGTGAATCTCAAATATGTACTTCCAGTGTGGATAATAATCTAAGGATAACAACTTCGGAGCTTTATTGGAGTTTCCTGTCTCAGTCTCAGTCAACAGCAACATCTGAATACGATGATTCTGGTTTGCCATTAATGCTAAATCCTCCATAGAATCAAGAATGACAAGATCCAACACTTAGAAAAATTTTCAAACTGTTGGCCGCATGAAGAAGACTATGGCAAATGTCGGGGACCGAATGTAACAAAACTGGCGAATGAGAAGATGAGTATGACAGTTGGGCGAATGAAAGGATCGAATGAGGCTATTCGCCGAATAAGTATGGAGAATGAAGCTATTCACTGAATGAGTATGCCGAATGGAGCTATTCGCCGAATGAGAGTGTTGAATGGTGCTATTCGGCGAATGGGAGTGATTCTGCCAAACTTATTCGGCCGTCATGCTCATTCGGCTTATCTGAGGTTTTCAGCAACTAAAATCGCTATAACTTTGGATTTTGACCAAATCTATGCACCAAATTTGGTACAAAACATCATGACATGATTACCAACCAATTGGGATAAAGGTTTGGACAAAAATACCACAAAAACCCACGGATTTTGAATGAAACAGTGACTTGGAGACTAAGAAATTTAGGGTTTTTGCAAGTTACGAAAATCCAATCTGAGATATGATGATTTTGAATGGAAATCGAGTAGAATCAAGAGCCAAAGCTCTGATACCACTTTGTAGGACCTATATGGAGCTCGGAAACAATCCGATTCCAACGGATATCTACTCGATAGCCTCTGGAATAGTGCGGAATCCTATTCCAGGGTTTTCCAATCGAAACCAACAGCAACCATGGTGATCCGAAGGTGTAGGAAGGACGTTTGAGTGAGAATCGAACACCACGGGTTGAGAATCGAACTTGCACGATCAATGGCAGCTCAGATCTTCTATGGTTTGACACTAGGTGCTTTGGGAAGAAGGAGGGCTCTTGGAAGTTAGGTTTAAAATGATTTGAACTTGTATTTATAGACTGTAGTCATTCGGCCGAATGAGTGGCCGAAGCAGCTCATTCGGCGAATGACCATGTCGAATGGACAAGTCAGTCGAATGAGTCATTCGGCGAATGACTTATTCGCTTGATTTAGTCATTCGCTAAGGCGTTCATTCGGCGAATGACTTCATTTGTAGAGTCATTCGCCCGAATGAGTCTTTAACCATACTCAAACATTAATAAGTCTAATCAAACACATATACTCAATAATAAACATTAAGAATCAATATAGAAAGAAAACTTCCATTAAAAACATAAACTTTACATAATGAATAATACAAAATAGAACTAGGGACATTTAGTGCATCTACATTGTTAAGTCATGTGTTGTTAAACATCTTTAATCGCTTCCGCAAACTTTAATCTTATGTTATTTTGAAAACTATTCTATTAATGCTTCCGTAACTTACGAATTTAAACTGTTTGATAAATTACATAACTTCCGTAACTCTGATTTTATAAACTGTTTTGCCCAAGTATTTGGATGTACGCATGAAACCAGACATGTAGGTCTCGCAACACTGTGTGACTGGAGACTGCGATCCTGACAGTCTGTCGCGTTCGTGCCCCGGACGGGACGGGATTTCTCGGGGTGCGACACAAGGTTTGTCTAAGGTTCGTGGGATAAGGTTGTGAGATCAAGGTTTGGAGAAGGTTCGTCTGTCACTTAGGTTCGTGAAGTTATAATTTCAAGGAAGGTTTGCTGATAGAAAAAACTCACAATCATGGTTGATATGTTTACTGCTATTGCTAGTCAAAATTCTAAGATACAAAGTATTTCAATTAGTGAAACTGAGTCAGGAAGCACAAATAAAGTACCCAAATTACTTGATTTGACTGATTACGAAAACTAGAAAGGTCGGTTTGAGACACATCTCAATGGTACTGACACAAATCTTTGGGAAAGAATTTTATCACCATATGAACGACCAAAGGTGGTGGGAACATATCTGGATCAAACTCTTGATAGACTGGATGTTGAACAAAGAAAGAAATATGATTCTGAAAAGAAAGCATATTGGATGTTGAGTCAAGCTATTCCAAATCAAATCCTTCATCAATTTGAGGAACATAAAACTTCATATGGTTTATGGAATGCTTTAAAGGCAAAAATTGAGGGAAATACCAAACTCAAGAAGATGAAAGCCACTAATTTACGAAAAGAGTGTGACACCCGGCAATTTTAGGTAAATTGCAACACTCATTTCACATCCATACTTGTTGCATTTCATTTAATTAGGTTTCATTAGATGAGCTAAACACAAACACAAAAAAATAATTCGGATAATTATTGAATTGTGCATTACATGTCGATTAGGATTAATCAAGCGTGCAAACACTTCGTAAAACACTTCGTAAAACACAAACACAAACTATCAAAGATAAATCGAGGAATTATCGAAACACACACACGAGTCTCACGAACGTTGGTGATCAAACAATGATCAAACTTATGTGTTATTATATGATTACGAACTAAACATGCATATGATGTTTAGGATAAACGTTGGGAATCGAGCACGAGGGAAATCGAATCGACGAAATCGAAAAACATGAAAATGGACCCTTCGCGGTACGCGAAGGCCTTTGGCAAAGGGCTTCACTCGCGAAGAAGTAGCGGGGACTCTGGATCCCGAATTTCGTCGCGGTACGCGATAGGCTTTTTGATCGGCCTTCGCGGTACGCGAAGGCCATGCAGATCAAAATTATTTTTAAAACCAGCCCCATTCATTTCTCATCCGGTTTTCTCTCATCTTCTCCGAACTCTCACTTATTCTCTCGACCAAAACTCTGATAAAACTCTCCCTAAACCTCTAGTAATCTATTCCAAGCCTTTTATTGCAATCTTGAAGTGTTCTTGAACCATTGAAGCACCAATGGAGTTCTTGGAGGCCATCAACAAACAAGGACACTCTCATCAGCCACTTATAGCCACTATCCAGCAGCAATCTCACCATCTAAGAGCTCCTAAGGTAGTTTTATATGTTTATCTATAGTTAGATCGAACATGCAATGGGTGAAAACCCCCATGCATGAACATCCACCCACATGCAACTCCTTTTGGCTATTGAGCACGAATTTGTTGGTGATTTGATATGATTTTGATATAAATCTACTGATTTTAGAGTATAGGATTGAATGGATTTGAGTTTCGATGAGTTATTGTTGATTTGATGATGATTTTGGTAAACTTTCCATAAAAGGAAACTTTTATGTTGCATGTCATTGAATTGTGATGATTTAGACATGTTAGACATGTCTAGATGTTTTCATATGCATATTGAGGTGTTTAGAAACACATTTGGGTGATTGATTTTGTGAAAAACACGATTTTGTGGAAAATTACTATATAAGGAAACTTTTAAAAATCAAAAGAGGGCTTTTGATTTTTTTGAATGTCTTAGTGAACTTTGATCATTGAAATGTGTTTAAAAATGATGTTTAACATGTTCGGAACTTTGATTTGTGAAAATGAGCTTTTAAACGGGTGCTTACTATTTGAGGAAACTTTATTTGGGCAAAATGCCATAAAGAGTGATTTATGTATAAACAGTATGTTTTAAAGTGTTTAAAAGTGTTTTTTACAAACATATCAAAGGTATTAACTTTATGAAATGGAATTTCATAACTACACCTTTCAAAAATGGAAACTTTCTAGAAACGGAAAGTTTTACGATTTTCGAAACATGACTTATGTGAAAACATCACGGCTAGAGTCATAGGATGCATGTTGATGTCTTCTTTGCATTAAGACACATAAACCAACTTAACACAACAAACGTGTCACCAACGATTCGTAGAGTCAACACACACTCGATTGAGCACACCGACACTTGGAGTTGTATGGAATACAACACACCACAAAACACATACTCACACCTATATGGTTATAGGTGCTTACTAGCTGGATCGCTAGCATTCGCAGATAGCAAACACATATAAACCGGAAACTGCACTATCAGGTGAGTTCACGGCCCTTTTTACATTTTTTACCTTTGGGGGAGAAAACATTGCAATACAACTGTTTTGAACAACTCTTTTATTTACGTATGGACATGCTTTATCACTATATGTATATGTGTGGACCCCATTACAACTAAAAGTCCTCACAATACTCCTCGGCCCGTTAGTAGCGCGTAGCGCCTAGCGTGGTAATCTTGAGTAGTACTATTTGGGCCTGACAAGCCCCACTGTGCCTGACTGGAGGTCGGATCAGTGCAATATTGATCAACACTTTGCCATTGTCTTGTGATAACATGGCAGGAGGCACAATCTGTCAGCTTCGGTACCAACCAGCATATAATATAACTGTATTGACTAGCTATCAATCGATACTGCATTGTAATGATATGTAAATCTGCAAAACTCTTACTTTAAACATTTTGATGTTTACTACTGATACAAACCTGTGCACTCACCAACCATTGTGTTGACCCTTTTACTCGCATGTTTTCTCAAGTAGCTAAGGCATGCACTCAAGGATAGGATGCTAGGATGGAGTCCATGCATCAGCTTTAGTGTCTTAGGATATTTTGAGAACATTTAAACATTTGACTTGTTTTGTAATAATGAGTACTTAATCACTTCCGCACTATTATTTAATGATGTTTTGAAAAACTGTTTAGCAACACTTCCGCAGTTTATGAACTATAATCTGTTTTGATAACTTATACTTACTTCTGCAACTCTGATTTTACAAACTATTTTATCCAAGATATTGGATGTATGTATACAACCAGGCATATAGGTCTCGCAACTGTGTGACCAGAGACTCACGCCCCGGAAGGGACGGGATTTCTCGGGGTGCGACAAAGAGTTTGAGAATTTCAACTACATTGGAAATGAGTCTTGAAGCTTTGATAACAAGATATAGACATTTGTTGACAGAAGTTCGGAAGTGTGGAATTGAGTATACTGAAGAAGAGAAAATATATTGTTTTGCGGATGCTTTGCCTGAAAGATGGAATTCGTTGGTGTTGATTTTGAGAGAAAATCTACCTGGAATGACATTGGTTGAATTTATTCAAAAGTTAGAAGAACAGGAAATGAAAGACAAAAAAAAGCAAGAAGAGTTAATGTAATACATGATCCTTCTCTCTATGGTGCATCTGTGGATACACCTCCTGTTTCTTCTGCAAAAATTCAAACAGTTTTTGTTTCAAGTACTGCTGATAGTACTTCTGTACCATCTGCATCTGCTAGTTCAAGTTCATCTTATTCTGTGAATGAGAAAAAGTCTGATTCTTCAACAACTTCAATTCAATTGAATACCACTAATTTGGGAAAAGTAACTGTGGAGGCTGTCAGAGATCATATGTCAATATTGTCATGTGTTGTCAGTGCTTATGATGAACAGATAGCTGGAAAGATTGGAAATTCAAATCTTACTTTTGAAGATTATGAGCAGATAGATGATGATGAGATGGAATTGATTGATACTCAGTGGGCATTGGCTAGTGCAATAAGAAGAATTAACAAATATGAGAAGAAAACCGGAAAGAAGTTCACTTTTGATCGAAACACAAAGTTTGGATTCAATCCAGTGGCCACACAATGTTACAATTGTGGTGAATTGGGTCATTTTGCTCGAGGATGTAAAAATCCAAAGAAGCAAGGAAACTTAAATCGTTTCAAGCCAAAAGAATCTTATCAAAAGAAAAAGGAAAAGCTTGAAGAATCAACAAAAGCTTTAGTCAGTCAAGCAGATGAAGGATATGACTGGGAAAACAATATGATGATTTAATGGGCGCATTTATGGCTTCTCTGGATGAAGAAACAAGCAAAGGAAAAGAAAAGGCTGAAGAGGTAAATAATGATCTTTTAGAGGTCATTGAAAAGTTGAAAGAAATGAATGCTCAATTGACTGCTGAACTGATCGAGTGCACTGAAGCTAACAGAAAGTTGGTTTCAAGAGCGAAATATTTTGATAAAAAGATCATTGATTTGAGTAAAGAAAATGAAGAATTAAAAATTAAAGTTTTGCAAAACAATCATGCAGTTTTTGTGCATCTCGAGTCAGTACAAAAGTTGAAAGTTGAATTGTCAACAGCCAAAGCAGAAGCAAAAATGAATAAAAGCAAGCTAGAGAATTATCAGAATTCTGAGTATGTTATCGATTACTTTGCTGCTATGCAAAGATCATCGAATGATACTACTGGCTTGAGTTTTCATGCTGTACCACCTCCTTCAAGCTATGTTCCTAGACCACAAATTGATCCAAATTTGGAAGTTCATCCAGTTTCCTTGAATGAACATGAGTCTGAAAAAGCTGTTGAAAGTGCTGGAGTTTCATCTTCTGATGAAAAAGTGTCACTTGATAGTGATGTTCCTATCATTGAAGATATCACTGAGTCAGAATATTCATCTGATATTTTGAGACAAAATGGTTACAAAGTTCAAAATATTGAGAAAAAGAGTTTGAAATCTCAGAAGTCAAAATCTGAGATTAAACCAGTTGAGAAGGTGGTGTTTAAACCCACTCAAGTCTCCAAACCAGTGATTAAAACCAAACCAACCACTACTCTTAAACCAATTGTGTATGTTAGATCATCTAATACACATCGAGGAGAGTCTAGTGGAAATTTTAAAAAGGAAAAATGTGACTTCTAAGAAAGTTCAAAAAGTGGATCTTTTCGTTGACAGGTTTGGGGTTTGACATAAAGCTAAATCAAAGAATTTTCAAAAACAAATGAATAATTCAACTGGTTTGAAAAACATAATCTCATCTTCGAATGGTGTGTCAAAACCTTTTGTTTCATCAAGTTTAATGATGAACCCACAACCAGAATTCATATGAAAGATAGAAAGTGTTACCGATGTGGTAATATGGGTCATTTGGTTGATAATTGTGATTTGGATTTCAGTTCAACTGATTGTAGCAGTTTTAAGTCTTTTTCACTAAGAGAAACACGAAAATGTTTTACTTGTTGTGGTAAAGGACATATTTCTGCTAATTGTCCAAATAACAAAATCAGAAAGAGTTCTGATTAGGAGAGTTGGGTGAATGGTTCAGGTGGAAGTCCTAGGAAAATTAGACCTAGTGAAGATGAGATGAGAGTTCTTAGAAAATTTAATCCTGATTGTTTTTGGGTGAAAGAAGAAAACAACCAAAAGAAAAGAGTTTTTGAGAATAAAAGAAATGTTAAAAATATTGTGAAAATTGTCACTTCATCTGATGATGATTCATTTGATAATTTTTCATCAAAATCATTTTCAAATCAACAGTTTAAATCTAAAACATTTTGGAAACTCAAAGAAAAATCAGGTGATGAAGTTTCTAAGAAAGAGGATGATACAAGTGATGATGGGTATTTGATCAGGTCATCACAAAAGATTGGAAGGGATCCATTCCGGGAGACTCGACGCCGAAATGGCGAGGGTCATCCCTTTTGAATGCTGACAGGTTTCTTTTAATTTATTGTGCAGGATGCATCCATGGGCCATATTAACAATCGTTGGAGTGTTGATAGTGGATGTTCCTGCCATATGACTGGAGAGTTGAACTTGTTGAGAGATTTCAAGTTTGTGAAAGGAAGTTATGTGAACTTCGCTGGAGACAAAGGAGGTCAAATTACAGGGTTTGGTAGTTTGACATATGGAAAGGTTTCGTTTGATAATGTTAATTTTTGTAAAGAATTAACTAACAATTTGTTGAGTGTTTCTCAGATTTGTGATAAGGATTACAAAGTGATGTTTGACAAAGACATGTGTTATACTCAAGCAAGGATTTCAGATTTCTGATGAATGGATTTTGATGACAGCTGATCGGAGCAAGGATCTTTATGTGCTTGACATGGCAAAGGCGGAGACAGTGAATAAAGTGGAAACATGTCTGGTGTCCAAGGCTACTGAGCAAGATACACGTTCACGGCACAGGCGAATGGGACATATTCATATTCGGAAAATGAATCATCTTGTGCATAATCATTTAGTTGAGGGTGTACCTGTTAAATATTTTAAACTTCCAGATGTGTGTGTCATGTAAAATGGGTAAACAGAAAAAGAAATCTCATAAAACAAAGAAAATATTTTCTATTGATATGCCACTTGAACTTCTTCATATGGATTTGTTTGGTCCAATAAATGTGAAAAGTATAGGTGGTGAATCTTACTGTTTTGTTATGACTAATGACTTTTCAAGATTTTCATGGGTCTTGTTTTTAAAGCATAAATCAGATACTTATGAAAATTTTGTGTTGTTGATCACTAGGTTGGAGAATTGTATAAGTTGAGAGTGAGACGTGTACGATCTGACAATGGGACTGAGTTTAAGAATCACCAAATGGGGGAATTTTGTAATTCCAAAGGCATTCAGCAGCAGTTCAGTGCACCTTATGAGCCTCAGATGAATGGTGTAGCTGAAAGAAATAACAGGACTTTAATTGAGTCTGCAAGAACAATGCTAGCTGATTCTAAACTTCCCATTACTTTTTGGAGTGAAGCTGTGGCTACAGCTTGTTTTACTCTTAACAGAGTTTTAATTGTTAAAAGACATAATAAAACTTGTTATGAATTGCTTCAGAATCGAAAGCCCAATTTGAAACACTTGGAACCTTTTGGGGCTCCTTGTACAATGCTAAAGAAAGATTCAAAATTCAATTCTAAAGTTGAAGAGGGTTTCTTTCTTGGTTATAGTCTTCCTAACAAACGTGTGTTTAATAAACGTACGGGTGTTGTGGAATTATGCTATCATGTGGATGTTCAACGACATACACCTATACCAGACGGAAAGGGTCCAGATTGGCTTTTTGATTACAATAAATTGTTTGAGTCTTTTAATATGTCTTCAACTGTTTCTGATGATGAAATAACTTTACAACTGTTGTATGATTTGCAGAATTCAGAAGAACAAGATATTTCTCATCAATCTGATGATGGAATTAATACATCACATGAGGAAGGCACTTCAGAAGTAATTAATGATGATTGGTCATCTGATGATGATAATGATGTTTTTGAAGATGCTATCTCTCATGATCAAGATACTTATCAGAATATTACGAATCTGGATCATGATGTGGGTGTACCGCAAGTGTCTGTCACACATGTTCATGTCAATCATCCGATAGATCAAATCATAGGAGATGCAACTGCATGAGTACAGACACGACATCAAGTCACAAATGAAGAAAGTATGTATGTGGAGTTAGAGAAAACTCATGGCAGTCAAGAGCTCTGGATGCATTCGGCATTTATTTCACAAATAGAGCCAAAGACTGTGACTGAAGCTTTACGTGAGCCTGCCTGGGTGGAGGCGATGCAAGAAGAATTGAATCAATTTCGAAAGATGGGAGTTTGGCATTTGGTAGATTTGCCAAAAGGAGAGAAAAAGATTGGTACTAGATGGGTGTTGAGATGTAAAAGAGATGACAGAGGCGTAATTGTCAGAAATAAAACTCGTTTAGTGGTTCAGGGTTTTAGACAAGTCGAAGGAATTGATTACGATGAAGTTTTTGCCCCTGTGGTGCGGTTGGAAGCAATTAGACTTTTTCTTGCTTTTGCTGCTCACAAGAAGTTTAAAGTTTTTCAGTTGGATGTAAAATCTGCTTTTTTGTATGGTTCGTTTAAGGAAACAGTGTATGTTTGTCAGCCACCGGGCTTTGAGGATCCTATCCATCGGGATCAGGTTTATCTCTTGGACAAAGCACTGTATGGTCTTCATCAGGCTCCGCGTGCCTGGTTTGAGACTTGTGAAGCTGAGTATGTAGCTGCTGCCAGTTGTTGTTCACAAGTATTGTGGATACAACAACAGATGAGAGACTATGGTTTGAATTACCTTACGACCCCAATTCATATTGATAATGAGGCTGCTATTGCTATAACAAAGAATCCAGTGTATCATTCACGTTCTAAACACATTGATATTAGGTTTCATTTCATACGCGATTGCCATGAAAAGAAACTTATTGATGTAGTGAAGATACATACAAATGAGCAACGAGGAGACCTTCTCACCAAGGCTTTTGATAAATATCGTTTTGAGTATTTTACTCAAATTAAATGGCATTCGGGTCATGGGTGAAGTTATTTTAACTCAACTTCCTTCTTAATCAATTTTATTGACTTAATATCAAATTTTTTATTTTTATTTTTATTTTTTGTGTTTTAGTTTTTAGGGGTAGAAAATTTTGAAAATTCAAAAACATTTGAAAAATCAAAAACACAAAAACATTAAAAAATTAAAATTTTGAGAAATTGATTCGACCTAATGAGAAATGATAGTACATTGTAGCAATCCGAAGCACATCTGTATCATACTAGAATTTAAACATAAAGAGCATTTACAATTACTTAGTATGATATGTTGGTAGGTTTATAACTTAGTTGAGATAACATTTGACAAAATCTTGATTATATTTTGTCGGAAACAGTTGTTTAGAACACAGTGCTTAGCTTTGTCCTGAATGAGTGGTTGTTAATCTTACAATATGTTTCTTGAACAAAAATTTAAGTTACTAGTTTTGATCATGTGTTCAATTTTAAAAGAAATTTTAAATTTTTTTTCTTTTGTTTTAGTTTAAAGCTGAAACATTCTTTGTGTAAACTTACGTATCGACCAGATTGTTATAGTTTTAAACAATTCAAATTTGTTTTCTTGGTTTGATTAAGTTTTGGACAATCTATGCGTATATGAGAATATCGATCTGATTGTTAAAAGCTTAATCTTAAATTATTGTTTCGTTCATTTTCTGGATCATCTAAGCATACGAAAGTATCAATCTTGATTACAAGATTTTGAACAATTTCAATTTGTTTTGCATTTGGGTATTTTTCAAAAAGAAATTCTATTTTGTTTTTGCATGGTCAAAATAGTTAAAATTGAATTAAATTGTTTCAAGGACATTATTGTTTGTTTAATTATTCACAAAACGGGGATGTGTTCAAGTAAATGGAGAACATAAAGTATTTGATGGTTTTGTTTTCAAATGATATCTTAACTAAGTAATTAAATTTAAAGTGGATTTATATACTGACAATCATCTTTGAATTGTAATTTGCTGATAAATATATTCATTAATTCAATCAGTTGTGTCGCAATATGATCTCATGTCTGGATATTTCTCACCAAAAATATGTGTTTGTTTTTCATTTTCATATTTCATGTTTAGATTTAGTACATTTGTAGTATGTTTGATATAAAATTTGAAAAATACAAAAAGATTTTTTGGTTTATATCTGATGTTAAATCAATAATTTTTGATTATTTTTTTAACTCCGAAACATTAAAACATTGGTTTGTTTGAAATTTTAAAGAAAATTGATTTTTGAAAAGGTTTGCTTGGAGGTTCGTTTGATAGGTTTGTGAGGAGGTTCGTTTATCAGGTTTGCTTAGAGGTTCGTTCAACAGGTTTGTTGAAAGGTTCGCTTGATAAGGTTTGCTGATAGGTTCGTTCAAAAGGTTTGTTGACAGGTTCGTTCAACAGGTTTGGTTGAAGGTTCGTTCAAAAGGTTTGTTCATAAGTTCGTATAAATACAAAGGTTCTTGAATAAGCTTCGTCACTTTCATTAGAACCACTTTCACGCTTCACAGTTGATTTTGTTTTTTTCGATTTTGGATCTTTCAGTATTTTTGCCATACACCGTTAGATTCAGAATTGTATTGTGATTCTAAATAGGTAAATATATTGGAGTTTGACCGGCTAGATTTGTAGATATTTTGATTTTTGTTTCTAGTTAGTCAAACCTATACTTATGGATTAAAATCTGTTTAAATCTAAATTTGAGAGAAATTATTTTCATTAAAGTTGTTCATCTGTGAATGGCGAACCTATGGGTATAATTTGTTTAACCTAATTCATAGATTTGATTTTTGATTTTAAAAGAGAACAGGTTCGTTTGAATTAACACAGGTTCGTTGGTTTGAATAGGTTCGTTTGAACTTAAAAGGTTCGGGCCGAACCTTTTCAAGTTATTGAACCGAACCTTGTATGGTCAAGGGTTCGTTTGACCATAAGGTTCGCATTATATTCAAGGTTTGTTCATTTATAGGTTCGTGAGTTTTAAATAGGTTTGTCTTGTAGTTAGGTTCGTCTAATCTAGGTTCGGCACAGGGAGGGTTCGCTGGTTTCATACTTAGAATTTTTTTTAATTTTTTTTAACTTTTGATTTTTTATTTTTTTTAATTGGTGTTTGTATTGTTTGTAGGAATGGCAAATCTCACCTTTGGGGATAAACACAATCTATTTGCTTATTTAGATCCAACAACGAAGAATGGAAAGGAATTTAGACCGATGATCGAGTTTTTGAGACGATCAAGGATTTATTATGCTATCTCCAACTCTTGCAACATCTATAGATCAAATATTCAGAGTTTCTGGGAGTCTGCTAGATTGATTACTGTGGATGATACTTATGTGATTGAAGCAAATGTGCTTGGACAAGCCATTAGAATTACTGAAGTTGATATCAGGTGAATATTACAGTTTGGTGGTGAACCTGCATGAATGACTTTGATTCCTGAGAGGTGTATCAAGGGATGCTTCAAGAGGATCAGATATTTTGGTGTGTACAGTGAGTATTCAATCAAGAAGGGCAAGTTACCTTTACAGTACAAGTTCTTGGCTCATGTACTTCTTCACTGTCTTAGCATGATGAAAGGTAATTTTGATGAATTGAGAGACTTGATGAGGTCTGCAATGGTGGCTTTGATTCTGAACAAGCCGTTCAACTTTTCTGCAATGATCTTCAGATACTTGTCAGACAACATTACCAAGGCTAAAGATAGATTTTTTATGTATCCTAGATTCATTCAGATGCTGATTGATGAAAGATTTCCAGAACAGAACTTGCCAAGGGTTGCTTATGACATTCTCAAGCTAAAACACATGACTGATTCTAGTCTTGGACAACTTAAGATTTATCAAAAGAGTACTGATGACATTCTGACAAAAGATTTGGTGGGTCATTGTGCTAGAGCTAACTATATTGCTCCTTTGAATGATGCTTGGAGACATGAAGACTCAAATTCAGATAGTGAACAATTAGATGATGATGACGATCAACAACCACCATCTCCTCCTCAAAATCCACAAGCTAGATAGCCTCAAGCTTAATCTTCTCAATCACATCAACAATCACAAGATCCATTTCAAGAAACTCCAAATGTAACTCCTACTACATTGGTTCCTCTTCAAGTCATTTATCCAGGTCAACAAGATGCTCAAAGACAAGAAAATGCTACTGCTTTTTCACCACATGTTGAGACTGAAGATGTTGATGCTGAAGTTGATGAAGATTCTACTGAATCAGAAATGGAAACAGTTCAAGTTGGAAATAGAATGGTGAGGAGACTGAAGAGAAGACCAACACAGCAACAACAGAATGAAGAAGAAAGAGAAGAGGTGAATGATCCTAACTTTACAGTTGATGAACCAGAAACATCAAGGCCTAAGAAGAAGAAGAGGATGGCTAAGGTTCCTAAAAAGAAGAAGTCAAGGACTCCAAGGATCATAGTATCTTCTCCTGTGACTACATCTTCTACACCTGCTTCTGTGTTTGTATTTGTACCTACTTCTGTTGCTGTGAATGTTCAAGAACCTGTTGTTTCTACTTCTCTAGTTCATGAACATACAGAGACTTTCATGCCTAATCCTGATTATGTAAATGTTGCATCATTCATGCCTTCATTTGTGAATGCTACAACAGTTACAACATCATTCCAAGATGCTTCTACTTCCAAAGGTGATTCTTTATTTGAAGGACTGGATGATTTAGACTTAAACTTTTCATTGGATTATGATGATTCTGAGTTAAGAAGGAGGATTTCTATTCTATCACAAGAGTTTGACAAATACAGGAAACAGAAGGAGAAAGCCGAAACTGAACAACCATCTTCTTCAAGTCAAACTGATATGGATGTAATGAGAAGTCATATTACTCAACTTCTAAAGTGGAGAGAAGAGGATTTGCTAGAAAAGAAGTTAATGAATGATTGAATTGTATCATTGGAGATATTGACTGAGAAACAGAGTGTTGAACTTGATGAGTTAAAGAAAGAGAATCAAGTGTTGAAGCAAAAGATGAATGATATTAAAGTCAAAACCAGTCTTTCTGGAGCTCAAGCTGAAGCTACTAGTGCTAGTACTGATCCAGTGTATGTTGATATTGATGACGAGGAAGAAGAAGAGAAAGTTGATTATGAAGACTCTGACGTTGATGAACATCCAAGCTTTAATGCTTTCAATGATTATGGTGAAGATGATAATGATGATATGACTGGAGTTGGAAGTTCAAGTAGATTGAATTCTATAACCGGAGCGATAGTGATTTATAAGCCTTCTGGAATTACTTTTGATGTTAATCTAATTTCATCTGTATCATCTGAGAAAGCTAAGGATATTGAAGATGTTGAAATTGAAGATTTGACAGAGTTGGAGTATCCAAAGGTAATTGTTGATAAGTCATTGCCAACTTTTATGGATTTATTCAAGCAAGCTAATGGAAGGAATGAAGATAGAGATTTGGAGGAAGGTGAGATTGAAGGTGGTTATTCAAAAGAAGATCTAGCTGTGTTGTTTGGAATAAAAGTCATTGATCTACAAAGTGCTAATGATTCAGAAAAATGATAATTGGAGAATTAGATCAGTCATTTGAAGTTGAACAAGATGATTATATTGATGAAAATTTGTATAACTTGCAAACTTTGAAGAAAATCTTTGATATTGAAGTTAAGAAAAGAGTTCCAAGTACAACTGGTGATTCAATGAAGATCAAGACTCATATGGATATGTGGAGAGAGAGTCAAGAAGAACACAAGTATATCATTGATCATTTAATGATTTTTAAGCAAATGGTTGAAGTGTTTGATGAAAAAGTTCAAGATGATCAATCAAAACAATTATCAAAATTCAAGATTGGATCTAAATCCAAGATGAGAGGAAGAATTGTAAGTTATGGATACTTTCATAATATTCCAGGAGTGTTCAAGAATAGAGGATGCTATGTTGTTAAAAGAACTGATGGATGCCAATATTTTGGGAAAGCATTTGATATTATGTCACTACCTTCTTTTGAGTGTATGCAGTTGTCAAGACTGAGAATGATAAAGCCTATTCAGACAGAACACAATGAAAGATTTGAGAAGTTGTTAAAGAAAGAAGCTAAGTCTGGATGGAATTGGTTGGTTCCACAATTTTCATTGCTGAAGCATAATTCCTATGTGTATCCAAAGCCAAAAGTTTATTCTAGACCAAGAATGAGAAAGATAGAACAAAATTGGAATGCTTATTTCAAGTTTTGGTTCTATGATGAAAGAACTTCTGAAGCTGTTATTCTATTGAAAGAAAATGAGAAGTGGAGGGTGATTAGATTGTTGGATCCTGTCTGGTTAGTGAATTGTTTAAAACAAGATATTGATTTACTCAATGAAGTTGAAATCTATGCAAGTGAAGGATTTCATGATGTTGGTGTTAGCCACAAAGACATGGTTGTACAATTTCAAACGATAGCAATAATGTGTTATACATTGGGAATTCATTCCGGATGCAAATGGGATGATGTGAATTACATATATGTTAAGTTGATGGCATTGCAGAAAGAGATTGATGAAAGAGATGCAAAGATGGAAGCTGAATGACTATCAAAGATTCCAAGGTCAGTTGTTATTCGTGTTGCAGACAATGTTTGTGAAGATCAATCGTCAAGGGGAACTTAGATTGCAGGTTGAAGACAAAGACTTTGAATATTTTGAAGCAACTATTAAGGGGGAGTTTGTTAGGACATTTTGTAATAGTTTGCTTTCAAAATTGTATAAGTTAAATAGGTTTTGCTAAGGTTCGTCTGGCCCAAGAACCTAAGCAGGTTTTGTAAAGGTTCGGCGAACCTATGATTTGTCTTCTATAGGTTTGTCCAGCGAACCTAACGGGCGAACCTAAGGGTTCGGCTAGGTTTGTTTGTGTGTTGTGTATATATAGCAGGTTTGTCTGTCTTTTATGTGTGTGTGACAGATCTGAGAGAGGGAGAGAACCTGTGAGAGATTTGAGAACTGTGTGTTCTAGTTTCATTTCATTGTAATCAGATTCTATTGATCAATGAAATGATGTTTATCTAAATGATTGTGTATCTTTGATTCATATAGATCTAATCTAGATTCCGCATAGATTTGATTGTTAATAGAATTCCATTGATCGATCAAGAGCTAATCTACAATAAAAATGACACAAATGTGTTAGAGACTAATATTATGTTTTTGAAATAGAAGGAACGTATTAGAGACTGATATTCATTGTTAAATGCCTTTCGGTACAGGAAATGACCAGCTACTGATTTTTAGTGTGTGATTATGTTAAGCAAATTCTATCATCAAATGGAAAGTATAAGGAGCTGAAAATCATTCTTAAATATCTTTTTTAAACCTTATTAAGAACTAATATTTAGTCTCCAATGTGTTTTCATCTTTAGTCTATTATAACTAACACAAATTTAGTATTTTAAAATACGACATGACAACTTGAAAACCAGTCTCTTTATAGTTATTGTAATAGACTATATTTTAAACAAATTCTACCATTTTAAGTGAAGTATCATATACCAAAAATAAGTCTTGCAGATTTTGCAAGTGATCATATCCAAAACTCGTATTCAGTCTTCAAAATGTTTTGTATATGAAAGAATAAAGAATTGATCTTTTAGTCTCTGATAATCAACGCATATCCTATAATTTTAAGGAAAGATAATAAACACATAAAACTAGTTCTCTTATTTCTTTCAAAATATCATATTGAAGACTCATATTTTATCTCCAATGCTCAAACCTGAAAGAGGTGTAATTTAGTTTAGAACAGTTTCAAATTAGTATTAAGATAAAATTTCAGTTAAAAAAGGATCTTCAAATTGAATTTAAAGATAAAGTAAAAATATATTATATTTGACCCAACTCAGGTTTGAATTAAAATATATCAAAACGTAAATAAAAAATAAACATCTTCCAACGGTTTTAAGAAAAAAGTAAAAAGATATATATTTGAACCGATTCAGTTTTGAAGAAAATTACATGGAAGCATAAATAAAGATAGCATCGTAATGGTATATTCATAATGTATAAACACATTATATTTAAAAGTTATCATTAAAAACAATAAATGTTTATAACTAATTATATTGTAATAAAAAATTAAACTACAATAAATGTTTGTGTGAGTTTTTTCTTTATCTAATGACTAAATATTTTAAATATAGATAATAAAAAACACTAAAAGTATATATAATGTTAGTGATTAAACATTTATAATTAAATTATATATATATATATATATATATATATATATATATATATATAGGGGAAGGTTCCCCTAAAAAGTCTATTTTGCCTAAGAAGGTTAAGAAGGATTTTAAAAACTTGAAAACCGACTCAAACAAACCCCGATTGAATTAATTTTTACATCATTAAAACCGGCTTGTCGAACCCTAAAACCCAAACCTTAAATCGTAAACAATAAACCCTAATACTAAAACCAAATCTTTAAAAACAAATCTTTAACATAAAGATATAACTTAAAAGCTTAAAACCAAGCCCTAAAATCAAAATCTAAATCTAGTTGTTAAAACGAAAACTTAAAATCTAATATTGTAGGGTTCGATGAGACGGTTCTAATGCCATCGAAATGAGTTCAATCGGAGTTCGTTTGGGTCGGTTTTGGAGATTTTAAAAATCCTTCTTAGCCTTCTTAGGCAAAATATACTTTTTATTTGATCTTTCCCCTATATATATATATCTTTACTATTATATAAAGCATATATGAGAGAGAAAATGGGTAGTTCTTAAATTTAAGAAATGTACAAGTGATGTTGCTTATGGTACAATTGAATAAGCATGTTTCCTCCTGTTTTGAAGCACACGTTTCCTCTTTTTGGTTTCAAAATTTCAAAATTCAAATCATTCATTCATGCCCCAATCTCTCTTCTTTGAAACACACAGACAAGGCAACGCAACCAACTCCATCATCTCTAGTCGGCCACCACCTTCGTCATCTCTCACCGGCAACCACCTCCGACATCTCTAGACAGCAACCACCTCCGACGGCACCCCTGGCGACACAAATAGGCAATGCTAGACGACGACGATGGTCAACGAACAACGACAACTGTATCCGACAGTGGTCAAAAGAACAACACCATCTAATTTGTGCTCTGGACAGAAGACACCACTACCCTCGCCTGCAGCCGAAGAACACCCTTGGTTTGCTTTCGATAGTAGAAATCACCATCCTCGGTTTGATCTCGACAGAAAAGCACCACTACCCTAGGTTCCGACAGAAGAACACCCTTGGTCTGATGTTGGTGAGTTGCAATATTTTTTGTTAGGGCTTTTTTGTTTGCTAGATCTGTTCTTTAGTGGTTTATTAAGCTTTTTTGTTTATTTCGTGAATAAGTCTCAATTGATGGTTGCTTTTTATGTTGTTTTTCTTTTACAGGTTGAACCCTAATTGGTTTATTAGCAAGTTGAGAATTATGGTTCACTTTGGGGATCAGACATCAAAGGTTGTGAAATTGGCTATTTGGGATTAGATCCATTAGATGTTTGTTTGTTGATAGCTTGAACATCATGTTTTGGTAGTTCTGGTATTTTTTTTTCAAAACTATCTCATCTTTTTGTTGATGGTTTTTGTTTGTTCTATCTGATTTCAAACCGTTCTATTTTAAGTAGGGCTATGAGTTATTGGTGATTCGTGTGATGCAACCAAGTCTCCTGCAGTCAGTACTATGTCTCCGATGACTGATTTCTCTGTTGTTGCTCACTGGGTTGGCGTTCAACTCTAGCAGCAGTCGCCAGGTTTTGTTTCTGGTGGCTTCTTCGGAAAAGCTGCATAGCCGGAGATTCCCTAGCCACTCAAGAAAAGCCGGTGTGGACCCTGTTTTCTGGGTACGTTTATAGGTACAAGAATCGGTTCTTATTTGCGTGTAATTTAATTAAGATTTGTAAAACTCATGGCATCATTAGACCACACCGATGTTACAAAAGAAAAACTCATGAGAGTATAATCTATATTATGAGAATCTTGATAAACTAAGAACAAATGAACACCGCGTTGTATAGTGTTGTTGTTACCGCCGCATCGCGCCGGTTTACTACTAGTATATATATATATATATATATATATATATATATATATATATATAGGGGAAATATCAAATAAAAAGTATATTTTGCCTAAGAAGGCTAAAAAGGATTTTTAAAACCTCGAAAACCGATCTAAACGAACTCCGATTGAACTCATTTTGATTGCGTTAGAATCGTCTCATTGAACCCTATAATATTAGCCTTTAAGTTTTATCTTTAATAACTACTTTTAAAGTTTAGATTTTAGGGCTTGGTTTTTGGCCTTTTAGGTTTTATCTTTAGCTTTATGGGTTGTTTTTAAAGTTTTGGTTTTAGTATTTGGGTTTATTGTTTACAATTTAATGTTTGTGTTTTAGGTTCAACAAGCCGGTTCCAATGATGCAAAAATGAATTCAATCGGAGTTTGTTTAGGCCGGTTTTCGTGTTTTTGAAAATCATTCTTAGCCTTCTTAGGCAAAATTGACTTTTTAGGGGAACCTTCACTATATATATATATATATATATATATATATAGGGCATGGAATTTTATATAACCCACTAAATGTGTGCTAACCCAAATAACTTTGGGAAGATGAACCCGAATCTTGGATTTTTTGTTTTAAACATCATTATAACACATTTTGAACCCCATGTTCTTTTATGAGTTTGGGCTAATTCTTTTTCGTTTGAGATCCTACATCATTGTAGTGAGTGCTACATTACTGTAAATTTACAGTGTTGTAGCACACACTACAATGATGTAGGATGTCAAACGAAAAAGAATTAGCCCAAACTCATAAAAGAACATGGGGTTCAAAATGTGTTATAATGATGTTTAAAACAAAAAATCCAAGATTCGGGTTCATCTTCCCAAAGTTATTTGGGTTAGCACACATTTAGTGGGTTATATTTTTAACCTTCCCCTATATATATATAGGGCATGGAATTTTTGATAACCCTCATCTTTTGTTACAACCCATTAACCATCATCCAATGGTTACTTTAAAAATGTAAGTGTATAGGATGGTGACACGTGTCAGATTCTTTTTTTTTTCTTTTTTTTTTTATATAAAGGGCATTTAAGACATTTGTTATTTAAGTAAAGTTTACCCCATTTTTTTTAAACATTCATAACTTTTTTATACTATATTATTTTTTTAAAAAAATTGCACCATTATACTCGTCTCATTTTTCTCTTTAATTTCGTTATAGTCTCGACTAGTTATTTTTTTTTGATGTCATGTATTTACATCATTGTAACGAGCTTAAAGATAGCAAATTAATTAGAAATTTTTTCTAACAATGGTAAATTACAGTAATGTAACAAAAAATGAAGTAATGTAACACAAAATGAAGTAATTTACAATGACATAATTAACGGTGACGTAACACATTATTTTATTTTATTTTCTAACAATGATAATTACAATGATAAAATTACAGTGATGTAAATAGAACACATTATTTTGATTTTTTTCTCTCACAATGATAATTATAGTGATGTAATTTATCATTGTTTGAAAAAAATTTAAACTAATTTGTTGCCAATGTAAATTACATCACTGTAATTTAAACCAAATTCACCGAAAAAAACCGAAACCGAATTTTACGTCAATGATAATTACAATGATAAATTACAGTGATATAATAGAACACATTATTTTGAATTTTTTCTCTCACAATGATAATTATAGTGATGTAATTTATCATTTTTCGAAAAAAATTTAAACTAATTTGTTGTCAATGTAAATTACATCACTGTAATTTAAACCAAATTCACCGAAAAAAACGAAACCGAATTTTACGTCAATGTAAATTACATCACGATAAATTACGTCAATGTAAATTACATCACTGTAATTTATCATTTTTAAAAAAAATTCAAATAAATTTGTTATATTTGACCTCGTTACAATGATGTAAATATAGGACATTTAAAAAAAGTAAAAAAAAATAGTCGAGACTATAACGGAATTAAAGAGAAAAATGAGACGAATATAATGGTGCAATTTTTTTTTAAAAAATAATATATTATAAAAAAGTTATTAATGTTTAAAAAAGAGGGGGGAAAAAACTTATAAGGGGTAAAATGACTATGATGCCCTTTTTAATATTTTAATGTAATGCTTATGTGTAAGTTTATGATTGGTTTAAATGGGTTATGTAGTTGTAGCAAAAGATGAGGGTTATTTTTTATACCCTTCCCTATATATATATATATATATATATATTAAATTTGTTTCTAAAAATTTTATTATTCCCGCTTTTTGCCAATTAATTAAATTCCCTCCCTAAATTTATTTCGCATTCCATCTCCATCATTCTAACCCTAACGCTGTGTTCCTGAGTTCATTTAACGAGAGAAAAGAAAGGAAATGGAAGGATTCAATTAATTAAAGGCGGGTTCTTTCATCAAAGGCGATTAAGTTCTATATTTTGGTAGGGGCCGATTCAAGGCTCCTTTCAGTCATTCTCTTTATGAAAGCCTTGAACAAGTTTAAAAGGAATTAGTTCGGTGAAGATGAAATTGATATCCAAGAGGCTTGTTTTGCTTTCTATTGCAGGTTGTAGCCCACACAGGTTTGATTTAATTTTTGTTTTGAGTGTTGTTCACTTTTAACACATGGGTTACTGATAATAGGATGCACCGATTAATTTTGGGTATTCTCAGATCATGTATATGTAATTTCAAATCCTAATACATACTCAACGGAAATCTCTTCTTACTCGTCGAACTTCACTCAAAACCAAAGCGCATGGACTCTTATTAACCATAGAGTTTTTATTTAGATTTTATAACACTATGAATTTTGTTTAGTTCACGCAATTTTGAGGCTGAGATGAAAAATACAAGTTTAATGTCTTGAAAGATTCAATCATGCACTCCACTTGTTAGATAAAACTTTTCAATATATTTTTTCACTAATTTACATTCATTTGCAATTTAAGGTTTGGAACAAGGTAAAATGTCTAAATGGATAGCCTTGTGAATCTTTCCTCAAGCATATATGATGTTAATTGTTTTTATGATTTTTGTTTATGAGATTATGTGTTTTGTTGTGTACTTGGAAATTTTGTAACGTTTTTGTATAATAACAAAGTAAAAGTGTAACCTTTTGCTTTCCATTATACCACAATTTTGATTGGGTTGGTCGAGATGAAAATTGCAATGATCACGTCTCTTATGGGGAAGTAATTTTGATTGTTTCCTGCATTCATGCTAATTATTCATTTACTGTTAGGAAAATCAACTGGCTTAGACAAAATTGATGAATGCCAATGAATCATCTAGTTTCATCTTCAGTTGGGAAATACTTCTCAAAAATACAGTTCTCAGTTTCATCTTCAACTCTTCAATCAGGAAAATGGTTTAATCTTCACTTGAGGAATCTACAATTCCATCTTCTACTCCAATTTCCGTATTCAGTGAGTTCTTTCATTGTCAAATATACATGTAAATGTATCAAAAGGTTTTATCCATTGTGGCTTGATTTAGGAAAAACAAGAATTTTTGAAAAGCTTGATACCAAGCGAAAGGATTACTTGAAAAACTCATAAAAACATATATATTCCAACTACAGGTTATTTGAAATGGTTATATGCATACTTAATAAACAATTAATTTGAAAGGTTGTTGTATTTAGTGTATCTCTTCCTTGGTAAGCATGCTTTGTATCTAACTACCAGTCATACCAAGCCACTTAGCTAACCAAAAATTGTTATTTTTACTTTTGCAGTATCATTCTTAATTCATCTGGGCATAGCTAATTCATTATCCTTTCAACATCGGCTTGCCAGGTTTGTTTTATTTCCTAAACTAACAATTTTTTTTGTTGAATATAATTTTAGTCTTGTGTCTTGTTTCTCTAGTTCTTTCATCTGCAAACAAATTAATTACACAACATTATTACATCAAGCAAAATAAAATGTGTAAATTATTTTCATCACTTTTTAAAATTTTATGATTAACTGAAGAAATCATTTAACAGTTAAATGTATAAGTAATTTATTATTTCCAAATTATTAATAAGTTATAGAATTAGTTAAGTCAGATTAATTATAAATTACCTCCTCGCTAATTTCGCGATGTAACTGTGACTTGTATGGACTGAAATGTCTGCTATAAGAAATGATTTCAACACTTGCACTTTTTTCCTACATTAACGAAAGTTAAAAACCCCACATAAACGAAAGTTAAAAACCCCACATACGTAATACAACATGACATGTAGTTACATTTTAATAAAAGTAAGGTAAATATTTATTACAAGTTACTTTACCTCATTTGTTTGAACATTGTTATCATTCTGCATATATGAAAAGTAAATTAATGAACATGTAGTTAATTAATGTTTATAAAAATATTAAAGAAACACACAATTTACTTTACCTCATATATTTGGGCATTGTCATCATTGTCTTCTTTCATTGCAAGCTCTATATCCTTTGAAGTCATGCTCTTCTATATTTGTGAAATGTGAATTACAACATTAATAACTGTAATAAAGGAATGATATAATTTGTAAGAAACAATTGGTAGAGTAAATTCAGAAGCATATATACCTTGTCGATAGGAGAATGAAGAGAATTAGAGAAGAGAATGAAGAGAATTAGAAGACAAGAGAATGTAATTTTTTATCTCTAGTTAGCCTCCTTATATAGGGGAGTGCAAATCCAATTTAAATTGTTTAATGCTTCATAATCGGTGGTTTTTGCAGGTTAAAAAAGCTATATTTTCGGACAATTGTATGTGGCAGTTACTGGGCTAGGAGGCGATATTTAGGCTCTTTATTATCAATAGAAGAAAATGTATATTTATTTATTTTTAATTGTCGGTGGCTTGTTAATGTTCAAATTATTTTTTTTTGGACACAGGTGGTTACTGGGATAGTGGGTGGGATAGTGGGGGCTGTAGCTGGTTACATTCAATCGATTGAAATTTATTTATATTTATTTTTAATTGTTGTGGTGGTTTATTTTCAATTAAAATCAAGTATATTCCCTAAATTTCGGTAACCGCTGTTAAAGAGGAGAGAGGGTGTGGAACCGCCACCAACCGCTGCTTCTAGAAGGAATTTTGAGACTTTGAATGGCTAGGATTAAAAGTTGATGACTTTAAAGGGTCAAGATTTTACAAAAAGGTAGTTAATTTAATGGTGTCATAATAATATACAACTAATTCTTATTAAAATTTTATTACTAGAGATTATAAAGATAATCAATTTGCTTATTTATAAAAAATTATCATATTACATTAAATAATAACTAAAAATCAATCATTATATTTATTAATAAATTTATTTGTATTGTTTATATATTTAAGTTAACTTTTATTAGCATTCTTTAATATGACTAAGAGTAATATTATAAATTATTATGGTACAATTGAATAAGCATGTTTCCTCCTGATTTGAAGCACAGGTTTCCTCTTTTTGGTTTCAAAATTTCAAAATTCAAATCATTCATTCATGCCCCAATCTCTCTTCTTTGAAACACACAGACAAGGCGACGCAACCAACTCCATCATCTCTAGCCGGCCACCACCTTCGTCATCTCTCACCGGCAACCACCTCCGACATCTCTAGACAGCAACCACCTCCGACGGCACCCCTGGCGACACAAATAGGCAATGCTAGACGACGACGATGGTCAACGAACAACGACAACTGTATCCGACAGTGGTCAAAAGAACAACACCATCTAATTTGTGCTCTGGACAGAAGACACCACTACCCTCGCCTGCAGCCGAAGAACACCCTTGGTTTGCTTTCGATAGTAGAAATCACCATCCTCGGTTTGATCTCGACAGAAAAGCACCACTACCCTAGGTTCCGACAGAAGAACACCCTTGGTCTGATGTTGGTGAGTTGCAATATTTTTTGTTAGGGCTTTTTTGTTTGCTAGATCTGTTCTTTAGTGGTTTATTAAGCTTTTTTGTTTATTTCGTGAATAAGTCTCAATTGATGGTTGCTTTTTATGTTGTTTTTCTTTTACAGGTTGAACCCTAATTGGTTTATTAGCAAGTTGAGAATTATGGTTCACTTTGGGGATCAGACATCAAAGGTCGTGAAATTGGCTATTTGGGATTAGATCCATTAGATGTTTGTTTGTTGATAGCTTGAACATCATGTTTTGGTAGTTCTGGTATTTTTTTTTCAAAACTATCTCATCTTTTTGTTGATGGTTTTTGTTTGTTCTATCTGATTTCAAACCGTTCTATTTTAAGTAGGGCTATGAGTTATTGGTGATTCGTGTGATGCAACCAAGTCTCCTGCAGTCAGTACTATGTCTCCGATGACTGATTTCTCTGTTGTTGCTCACTGGGTTGGCGTTCAACTCTAGCAGCAGTCGCCAGGTTTTGTTTCTGGTGGCTTCTTCGGAAAAGCTGCATAGCCGGAGATTCCCTAGCCACTCAAGAAAAGCCGGTGTGGACCCTGTTTTCTGGGTACGTTTATAGGTACAAGAATCGGTTCTTATTTGCGTGTAATTTAATTAAGATTTGTAAAACTCATGGCATCATTAGACCACACCGATGTTACAAAAGAAAACTCATGAGAGTATAATCTATATTATGAGAATCTTGATAAACTAACAACAAATGAACACCGCGTTGTATAGTGTTGTTGTTACCGCCGCATCGCGCGGGTTTACTACTAGTATATATATATATATATATATATATATATAGGGGAAATATCAAATAAAAAGTATATTTTGCCTAAGAAGGCTAAAAAGGATTTTTAAAACCTCGAAAACTGATCTAAACGAACTCCGATTGAACTCATTTTGATGGCGCTAGAATCGTCTCATTGAACCCTATAATATTAGCCTTTAAGTTTTATCTTTAATAACTACTTTTAAAGTTTAGATTTTAGGGCTTGGTTTTTGGCCTTTTAGGTTTTATCTTTAGCTTTATGGGTTGTTTTTAAAGTTTTGGTTTTAGTATTTGGGTTTATTGTTTACAATTTAATGTTTGTGTTTTAGGTTCAACAAGCCGGTTCCAATGATGCAAAAATGAATTCAATCGGAGTTTGTTTAGGCCGGTTTTCGTGTTTTTGAAAATCATTCTTAGCCTTCTTAGGCAAAATTGACTTTTTAGGGGAACCTTCCCTATATATATATATATATATATATATAGGGCATGGAATTTTATATAACCCACTAAATGTGTGCTAACCCAAATAACTTTGGGAAGATGAACCCGAATCTTGGATTTTTTGTTTTAAACATCATTATAACACATTTTGAACCCCATGTTCTTTTATGAGTTTGGGCTAATTCTTTTTCGTTTGAGATCCTACATCATTGTAGTGAGTGCTACATTACTGTAAATTTACAGTGTTGTAAATGTATCAAAAGGTTTTATCCATTGTGGCTTGATTTAGGAAAAACAAGAATTTTTGAAAAGCTTGATACCAAGCGAAAGGATTACTTGAAAAACTCATAAAAACATATATATTCCAACTACAGGTTATTTGAAATGGTTATATGCATACTTAATAAACAATTAATTTGAAAGGTTGTTGTATTTAGTGTATCTCTTCCTTGGTAAGCATGCTTTGTATCTAACTACCAGTCATACCAAGCCACTTACCTAACCAAAAATTGTTATTTTTACTTTTGCAGTATCATTCTTAATTCATCTGGGCATAGCTAATTTGGTTATGCGGGTATACTCATTATCCTTTCAACATCGGCTTGCCAGGTTTGTTTTATTTCCTAAACTAACAATTTTTTTTGTTGAATATAATTTTAGTCTTGTGTCTTGGCAATTCTTTGATGAGGTTTTTAAAATCATTCTTTTTTACATATCTTTTTTTTCCTTTAATCAGATTGCCAAGAAATTGGAAGAGAGATGAATCAACAAGAAGAAATATCCAAGTTGATTTGTAGTAAAATATAGATGTTTGTGAGGAGAATCCCTATGCTATGTATGTAGCTTCTATTAAATACTTGAATTACCAAATCAATGTGATGGCACTTGTGTTTGTATAAATTTGAGCTATTATTTGTACAACATTGTAAAATTATATAATTTTTAGTTTAATATATTTGTTATATATATTTTTTATAATGAAATAGTAGTGTTAGGGATTAATTATTAAATGTTATTTTAAATAGATCATTAAACTCTAAAACCACAAATTATAGACTAAACTAACATTATATGTGAGATTAAATTTCAGTACCTAAAACAAGCATATTAAGGATTGAAATCGTATGGTGTCTATTACTACTTTTCAGTCTTTAAAATGTCTTGTGGGAGACTGATTTGATATTTAATCATGGACATTATGAAATTTATTAGGGACTATACAAACATGTTTAAAGGATTGATTTTAGTCCTTAAAGTTATAAAATTGGGAATGAAATATCATAGCATTTGAGACTAATTTTTAGTCACTAATAAGATGTATTAAGGACTAAAATGACGAGATATAGGTTGATAAATTGAGGACTGAATTTCTATGTATCATGGACTAACGGTTAGTCTTTGTTGGAGTTTTACAATAGGGAATGATTTTCAGTTACTAACACCACTATCTAGGACTGGGTATCCGTCACTGACTAAGGACTGACGAAATCAGTCCCATATAACCATTAGAAGCTAATTGAGGAGTATCAGAGACTAATTTTTAAGTCCTAGATACCTTGTTTAAGCATACATTCTTTCCTTTGATAACTTATTCCTTGCCCTCTCTGTATATACACGACAATGTAGTTTTTTTTTTAACAGCAACAACCGACCATAATGTCATGGCATATGCACCACGCCAGCAGGCCTCGAAAGACCCCTTCCTCAAGGGAGCGATAGCCCGTTTTACCGGGCGCCACCCTCGGAAGAGCTGCACCTAAAGCGCAGAAACCAACTTATTTTTGCTGTAGTTCAGAACCCGAGATTAAGCTCAATATTCCTCCCCTCACCTGGTATCCATCAAAGTGCCTCAAGTGGGAGTAGAACCTTTGATCTCCATATTGGAAGGTGAATCTTCTACCACTAGGACAACTTATCTTGATCGACAATGTAGTTAATGTATGTAATTTTGTGTCTATGTATGTAGTTTTGTATGCATGTATGTATATGTATGTTGTTTATTCTGTTTGACTTTTAATATTTGTATGCAATTTACACCGTGATTTAAAGATACTTAGGTGCTGTTTGTTTTTTGAAAAAAAGTCTTCTTTACCTCTTTTGTCTGCGCCACGCAGACCACGGGGAGAGGTTGTGCTTCGTAGACTGTTTGTTTTCTCGAAGACCTTTCATTAAAAAAGGTATGCCCGGCCTCTTTTTGGCACAGACGTGGTCTAACCTCTTCCCATCTCTTCCTACATCTTCCCGTGAGTTTCAAATTAGGGGTTTCAAAAAATTTCATTTGTTGCTTCTATCCTCCTTTTGAGATCAGCTGTCGTCCCCTTCTCACCCCAGCTCCACCGCCGACAACCATGATCTCCACCGTCGAAAACCACCATCTCCACCGCCGAGAAGCCTAGCGCCGCCCTACACAACCACCTGCAGACATTTGGTCCAGTTCTTCTTCAGCAGTTGTCTGCAGATGTGATCTGTAGAATGCAGACATTATACCTCTGAAAAAACAAACAGCACCTTAATATCAAGATTGTGTTGACAAAAAGAAAACTCAATGTCTTATAAAGGATTTTTCTTCTTATTTGTGTATTTATTTAATCGAGATATGTAAAACTCATTGCATAGATAGACAATGCAGATGCCATAAAAAAGAAAACAAACAAGTGCATTTACTAAATCACAAGAACAATGATTTATTAACAACAAGCAGACAACACGTTATATAGTCGTTATCGTCGCCATAATGCGCATGTTTTCCACTAGTATATACATACATACATACATACACACACACACACACACACACATATATATAGGGGGAGGATCCACTAAGAAGATGATTTATCCTAAGAAGGATAAGAACTAATTTTAACCCTTGATTAATTACATCAAGGGTCTTAATTAATTATGTATTAAACACCATAAGAAAACTACTAATTATTAATCAAAAGGGCAAAATAGAAAATTTACACATATTAACCGTCTCTCTCTCTGAAAAACAACCATGAGTCCGTGATCTGATAACTGGCGAAAACCTAAATCCTCTCAATCCTTCTCTCTTCAATGGCGATAACCTAAATCCTTTCATTCCTCCGTCAATTTCGTAAAATTCATCCTCAAAATGGATAAAAAGCATGCAAAAGAATCCACTGGTAAACAAGAATTTGATTTTTTTTTAAATTTTCAATTGAAATCTCTGAAATTTCGATTAGTTTTTCATCAATCGTACATCTTTTTATGTTTACAGGGAAATTACGAGATCTTCGATCAAAGAAAAACAAAGAATCAATTCCAAAATCGCACAAAACAACTACAAACAGTACGGAATTCTTCGATTAACACTAAAATGTTTTAGATATTTTATTTATTTTAGTATAACAGAAATACGTTTGTACTCTAATGCTTAAAATCACTTATTCTACAATTTTTGTTAACGATTATAAATTTAAATTAGATATTGGTGTACTGCATAACATAAATAATTATTGTATGACGATTAATAGTTGCAAAGTTTTATGTTTATGTTGGTCGTTAGTCTGTGATTGTACTGCATCTGTGGTGTTCGCGATGTAACCTTTGATTTGGTGATGCTCGTAATTGTAAGTTATGTGTCGTGTTCATGTGTTGCATTGCTAAAGACCTTAGTACGTTATCCCCTTCACATGCCTTATTTGTGTGATGCGTTGATTTGACATAGGTTGTGTGATGATTAATAGTTGCAAAATGTTAAGTTTATGTTGGTCTTTAGGCTGTGATTGTACTTCATTTGTCGTGCTGGCGATGTAACCTTTGATTTGGTTATGTTTGTAATTCTAAGTTGTGTGCCCAGTTCATGTGTTGCATTGCTAAGGAACTTAGTAGGTTAGCCCCTTCACAGGCCTTATTTGTGTGCTGCATTGATTTGACATAGGTTGTGTGATGATTAACAGTTGCAAAATGTTAAGTTTATGTCGGTCTTTAGGCAGTGATTGTACTGCATCTGTCGTGTTGGCGATGTAACCTTTGATTTGGTAATGTTTGTAATTGTAAGTTGTGTGCCGTGTTCATGTGTTGCATTGCTAAGGAACTTAGCAGGTTACTCCCTCACAGGCCTTATTTGTGTGCTGCATTGATTTGACAAAGGTTGCGTGATGATTAATAGTTGCAAAATGTTAAGTTCATGGTGGTCTTTAGGATGTGATTGTACTGCATCTCACGTGTTGGCGATGTAACCTTTGATTTGGTGATGTTTGTAATTGTAAGTTGTGTGTCATGTCCATGTGCTGCATTGCTAAGGAAATTAGTAGGTTAGCCCCTTCACAGGCCTTATTTATGTTCTGCATTTATTTGACATAGGTTGTGTGATGATTAATAGTTGCAAAATGTTAAGTTTATGTTGGTCTTTAGTCTGTGAGTGTACTGCATCTTTCGTGTTGGCGATGTAACCTTTGATTTGGTGAAGTTTTTAATTGTAAGTTGTGTGTCGTGTTTATGTGCTGAATTGCTAAGGAACTTAGTAGGTTAGCCCCTTCACAGGCCTTATTTGTGTGCTGCATTGATTTTACATAGGTTGTGTGATGATTAATAGTTCCAAAATGTTAAGTTTATGTGGTCTTTAGGCTGTGATTGTACTACATCTCACATGTTGGCGATGTAACCTTTGATTTGGTTATGTTTGTAATTGTAAGTTGTGTGTCGTGTTCATGTGCTGCATTGCTAAGGAACTTAGTAGGTTAGCCCCTTCACAGGCCTTATTTGTGTTCTGCATTTATTTGACATAGGTTGTGTGATGATTAATAGTTGCAAAATGTTAAGTTTATGTTGGTATTTAGGTTGTGATTGTACTGCATCTGCCGTGTTGCCGATGTAACCGATTTGGTGATGATTGTAATTGTAAGTTGTGTGTCGTGTTCATGTGCTTCATTGCTAAGGAACTTAGTAGGTTAGCCCCTTCACAGGCCTTATTTGTGTTCTGCATTTATTTGACATAGGTTGTGTGATGATTAATAGTTGCAAAATGTTAAGTTTATGTTGGTATTTAGGCTGTGATTCTACTGCATCTGTCGTGTTGGTGATGTAACCTTTGATTTGGTGATGTAGTAATTGTAAGTTGTGTGTCGTGTTCATGTGCTGCATTGCTAAGGAACTTAGTAGGTTAGCCCCTTCACAGGCCTTATTTGGGTGCTGCATTGATTTGACATAGGTTGTGTGATGATTAACAGTTGCAAAATGTTAAGTTTACGGGGTCTTTAGGCTGTGATTGTACTGCATCTCATGTGTTGGCGATGTAACCTTTGATTTGGTGATGTTTCTAATTGTAAGTTGTGTGTCGTGTTCATGTGCTGCATTGCTAAGGAACTTAGTAGGTTAGCCCCTTCACAACGCTGATTTGTGTGCTGCATTGAAGTCTGATAGCTTGTATGATGAACTTTAGTTGCATAGTGTTACGTTTATGTTTCTTTTTAGTCTTTGATTGTAATGCATCCTTTAACGTTGTACTATATATTTATGTACTATTTTATTGTAACTTAATCTAATTTATGCACTGTTGTTTGATAACTTTATCTGATTTATGTATTATATTTGATTAGTTTTGGTTCTATATATTTTTTTCAGTAACTTCATCAACACAAGATAATTCTGAGGATGATTTTGAGTCTCAAGTACCTATGTTTTTACAATATGACATATTGAGAAGAATCCGAATACGCAATTCTCCTCTTAGTCTATGTGCGTTTATTCAATCTCTAAATGCAATGCAAAAGGTTGCTGTAAGTAAAATTGGATTTGCTAGCATTTTAGAGTTTAAAATAACATCTTTACCCACTTGCTTGGGGTACTGGTTGTTAGCAAATTATGATCCAACAACCTGCAGACTCAACTTGGGATCACATGTTGTAAAGATTACATCACAATTGGTCAAGCAAGTTATTGGAATTCCAATGGGATCTACTAAACTAAAGAAACTAAGTAAAACATCAATAAGAGATCCTGTTGTAGCAGAATTTTGAAGTCAATTTCCTGGAGATATTGTTCTACCATATATTAATGATGTAAGAGATTTAGTGGAAAGTAATGGGAATGCAGGAAGATTTTTTGAGTTGAATTTCTTGGTGAAATTTTACATTGTCATGGGAAAGATGACTCAAGGGTCAAAAGTCAACACATAATTTCTTACTTCATTAAAAGATGGTGCTGACATAAAATCTTTTGACTGGTGCTCTTATATTATCAGTTGTTTGAACAAAACAAGACTAAGATGGAATTGTTATCAGCATTATAATGACCCTTTTCCATTTCTACTTGTATGTACTATATTACAATACCATTAGTTAAAGTTTAGTACAAATTCCACCATACGTATTTAAATACAGTACAAAAATCTGAAAATCCAGTACATGTTATGAAATACATAACTTAAAAAAGCATTCATATTCAGAATATAATACAAATATTTGAATACAGTACAAATATGTCTAAATACAGTACAAAATTTTTAAGATTCATTCTTAATTCATACAAAATACATAATTAAAATCAATAAAAGCTCAAATTTTTTTTGAATAAAGTACAAATGAGTATGGTACAAATACAATACTGTATTTTAAAGCTTCCATAATAATTAATGTGACTTTTTATAATGTATAACAAAAGCTTTCATTTTGATTTTTTGAATTAAATAGTTGGTATATGCCCATGAAATTTATCAAAGAGAAAATCCCAAAAAGAAGAAAGCTCCAGCCATTTGTTTCAACACTAATGAAAGCTTGAATGAGCTTGATACACAATTGATTGATGACCAAACTATCATCAAACAAAAATCAAGTGATTCTAAGCTGAAAGGGAAAGGTAAAGTGGAAAAAGATTAGTTGCAATCAACTTTGGTTAACAAAAAAAGAAAGAAAAGAAAAGATGACCAAGAAGAGTTGCCCTTCACAAAAATGAGAACGAAAACAAGAAATGAAAAGGAAGAGCTGATATCATCTTTCGTTACGAAAAAGAATAAAACAAAAAGGAGCGAAGGGAAGAAAAATGATGTTGGCAAAAAGGATAAAAAACAAGTAGTTCAAAACCAAGAAATGCAAAGGTATTTCATTTTAACACATATATGTTGTATTCAATGTGTACTATTTTTATAAATTTTATTTTGCTTTGACATGTATTAGGAATGGGTTGTTACAATCAAAGAAAAGACAAAGGAGTTAGACAAGTTTGTTAAGGATGTGGAGTTGTTAATTGTCAAATGTCTTGATGAAATAGAAGATGATGATCAGAGTTTGCCACCTATTGAAGAATGGATGTCAAGGCTTACTAAATACAAAGAAATGAGAAATGATTAAAATGATGCTGCTGTCAATCCTTTAATGGTTGAACAATTGACTCAAATTAATCATTCTTTGATAGATGAAATAATTGATGATGTAGAAGATAATGTTGAGACTCAAGGTAAATGCAGTACAACTCTAACCTAAAATAGAGTACATATTTCATTTGATTTCTTTAAAAAAGCTCAAAATTTAATTAATGATATATTAATTCAGGAGATAAAGTTGAAGATGATGATGATGTTAATGTTCAAAAGGAAATGGAAGAGGATCAAAAAGAAGGAGATCAAAAAGAGGATCTTGTTGAGGTACAAGGTAAATACAGTACTACTTTAACCTAAAATACGGTACATATTGCATTTGATTTGTTAAAAAAAGCTCAAAATTTAATTAATGATATATTGATGCAGGAGATAAAGTTGAAGATGATGAAGATGTTAAAGTTCAAAAGGAAATGGAAGAAGATAAAAAAGAAGGAGATCAAAATGATGATGTTGTTAATGTGCAAGGTAAATACAGTACAACTCTAACCTAAATACAGTACATATTGCATTTGATTTCTTAAAAAATCTCAAATTTTAATTAATGATATATTGATGCAGGAGATAATGTTGAAAATGATGATGTTAATGTTCAAAAAGAAATGGAAGAGGATCAAAAAGAAGGAGATCAAAAAGAGGATGTTGTTGAGGTGCAAGGTAAATACAGTACAACTCTAACCTAAAAGCAGTACATATTGCATTTGATTTGTTAAAAAAAGCTCAAAATTTAATTAATGATATATTGATGCAGGAGATAAAGTTGAAAATGATGATGATGTTAAAATTCAAAAGGAAATGGAAGAAGATCAAAAAGAAGGAGATGAAAATGAGGATGTTGTTGAGGTGCAAGGTAAATACAATACAACTCTAAGAATCAGGTTGATCGACAAAAGCGTATAATAAAGTTGTCAGATGCTCTAAGATCACCATACAGACAACGTATTATACAACTGAATGTGGAAAGGGTTAAAATTGAAGAACGAATTTCAGAATGGATTTTTGCTGCTACTGGAGAAGTTTGGTAATGCATATAAATTTCTATATCTATAAAAAAAATAAAAATATGAAAACTAACGAGTATTCCATATTTGCAGGGAACATCTCTTTGATACTTCACTTGGTAACAAGTATTCAAGAATATATTTTGAATCATTTTATCCATACCAATATATTCATATTGGTGTCATGAGTTGTTGGTCAAATGTATTAAATCATGAATAACAATTCAAAAGCAAAGATTCACCTTCAAGGTTGTTTTGCCCATGCAACATGCTGGTAAGCTCACATACTATATATTCATATTTATTGCATTATAACATACTAAAATGCATATCTTTAATAAAATACAGTACAATCTTTTATAAAAGTAGATGCAGGAGAACCAATCCAGATAAAAATAAATGCATTATAACATCCAAATCTAGCACATACAAATAAAGTGCATACAAATCCAGTACATGTACAGAATTTGAAACGAGAACCAAACCAAATAATTAAATTATTAATTCATTTAAAAACATGATACTTATTAATTTCAATCCAGTACAATTTTTAATAAAAATATATGTTATGTATTTGATGATATAATACAAAAAATGTAATTCAATACTGTTTGTATTTAATACATACATCTACATGTACTATATTGTATGTACTGCATTTGAATTGATAAATTTTTAAATTTAAATTGTTGATTTATTCAAAAACTTGTTTTTTGTGCAGAGAGAAAACAATTTCAATGCAAGAATGAGACTCAATTAACTGTTGATAAATTTGGAAATCAATATTGAGTCGACTCTATTATCTTCAATTTACGAAAGTATTGAAGATGTTGAGATACTGGTTGTGCCAATTTTGCAAGATTAACATTACTATCTTATTTGTTTCAATTTCAAAAACGAAACAATTGATGTCATAGACAACATGAAAGGGAAAATGAAACCGAAACAAAAATATCGTGTCACAAGAATGGTAATATTCTTGTAAAATTATATTAAATGCAAAATATTGTTATAGTTAGCAAAGTGACAAATTGATGTTGAATTTTTTTTTTTCATTGCATACACAAGTTGTGTTACTCTTCTTGGAAAACCATTTGCCAAGTTTACATAATAAAGTTGATGGAGCTCTTCCAAAAAAAGAAGACTTGCCTTGGCAAACAGATAAGAATTTTGTTGATTGTGGTGTCTTTACAATGAGACACATGGAGACCTATAAAGGACAACCAATAAATGAATGTGCAAATGATTGTGGCTTAAAAGAAGAGGCTGAGCAATCTGTAAAAGGCCAATTAAATGATCTGAGGATAAAATATCTATCGAAGTTGTTGTTATCATATATAAATTTGCTGCGTGATAATGTGAAGTCAAAACTAGAGGACTTTGAAAAGATTGACATATCTGATAGGGAGAAATTGAAGAAAGGTACTGAAAAAAGAATTATCAAAAGAATAAAGAAATATTGCTGAACATCCACTAGTGCTTTTGTTATTAAACAATAGTAGTTTTATTATTGTTGGCAAATGTGTACTTGTCTTGCATATTGTTGAATATATATTTGTGGATTCTGTCCAAATGAACATTTCCAATATTTTGATTCAAATTGTTGAATATTTTTGTTTTGTATACAAAATGCATTACATATATGTATAGTACGTATATGTTACAAGTATATTTGTGAATACATTACACACAATCAAGTAAATTTCATGTACTGTATATCAATCCTTGTATTCATTATTAGATAATCCAGTACATATTCTTCATAACAAAGTCATTAAATTCACTACTAATTTCATGTATTTTTTTTATAAAACACATTGTATTTGTTTATTACCTATCTATTTGAATTGATAATAAAATGCAGTATTGCATTTTATATCAGGTGCATGTGTGAATACAGTACACATAAAACCAATACAGTACAAATAAGAAGTTCATCTACTGTTTTGTAAAACTTTATCATTCAATATTGTAGAATGCATAAGATAATACAGTACATGATTGAACCATATTCTATGCATAAGATAATACAGTACTCATTTGAAAAAAGGATGTCACGAACAATGCTACCAACATCCTCAACATTTTTACCACCATCATTGCGACCAAACATAGAACTGATAGACTTGTTGATAACAACATCTTTTGTCCATCTTTTCAAAACATATTTCTCAGGAAATTCTTTTATTCCACACATATGTAAAACGTAAAAGATATGCCTACACAACAAGGCCTACTGCTCATACCTTTTGCAACTACACTTGATTTCTATATCAGTTTTTCTAAAAAAACCCTAAAATAAAAGAACATTTAGATGCAATTAGTACAACACATAAATAAAAGTAGAAGAACAAAAAAATATAAACAGTAAAAATATGATCTAAAACAAACAATACATGTACTGTATTATTAACTTATATAACTAAAAGCAGTACATATTTAAAAATACAATACAAAAAGCATAATTATAAGCATATGAATACAATAAATTCCAAAAGGGGATATGTGAAAACAGTACATGTACTATATTTTTAACATTTAATGTATTTTTACAATACAAATAATACATGTACTGTATTTTTAAGCATAATTACACAATATATAAAATTTAGTACAGAATTTTTATAACACAAACAAAATACATATTTAAAAGCAAAACAATATACCTCAAATGGATTACTAAAAATGGGACCTGTCTCCATAATGAGATACGTGGTAAAGTCATCAGCAGCACCATAAGACATGCACACACATTCGTTAACAGTAGCATGAATTTCAGTTTGAACATCCTTAAAAATAGATCTTGTATAAATCTTCACTGCTTGCTGTTCAAGCTCATAATTAGTACAAATTTCTGTGGTGTACCTAGTGTCATGATCATTTTTCTATGTGTAAATCTTTGAGATTCCATTGCAGTTTCAAAGTGAGTAAGAAACTCAACCAAAGTCAGCTTTGAGTTGGTTAATTGCCCAAAAAAATGATTCTCACTCTTTGACCTAGATGTTGTACGCATAAGTCCAGACATATGCTCATGACGATAATATACTGGTATCCAATTAAACCTTAATTCAAACATATCAGAAATCCAATTGTTATGATTTACGTTGTATTATGTCATTATTTCACTTCGTTTTCTCTTAAAAAATCAGGTTCAATCGCATCTGTTCATACAATGTCACATAACTTTTTATTAAAGTCAGGGTCATGTGACAATTTAATTCCAATCTATTAAAATAAAAAATTAGTACAACAATTAAACTAGTACATTTAAATTATATAAAACAAAATTAGGTGATTATATAATAACCTTATCAGCAATCTTCTTCATGATATGCCACATACATAATCGGTGTCTACTATTTGAAAAAACATCCTTAATTACAACTCTCATGGCATTGTCTTGATCAGTAACGACAACTTTAGGTTTAGTACCAAAACATTTCATAAACGATTGAAGTAACCACCTATATGAATCTACAGTCTCAGAAGCTAACAATGCTGAGGCAAATGTGACATTTTGATGATGATTATCAATCCCAGTAAAGGGCACAAAAACCATTTCATACCTGAAATGTTAAAACATATGCAGCAATTGAAATGAAACGTATAATGCAACACATGAAATGATAAGTATAATACAACACAATAAAATGCAACCCATGAAATGGCATGTATAATACATCACAATCAAACACAACCATGAAATGTATGCATAATGCAGCACAATCCAAAACATATGCATTTACAGAACATGCAAATCATCTGAATAATCAAATGATTCAGCACATGAATAGAATGAACAATGCAAACCGATCATAACCATTAGAAATGCAGTAAAACCGATGAAATGTATGCATAATGCAGGACAATGATAAATAATAAAAATGCGATACAAAAGGATTGATAATGAATGAATGGTTTCAGTAAGGGCTTACAAAACACAACAAACATATGCAATTCATAATGCAACACATTAATAGAATTAATAATGCAGCACAATCACAAACATTAGAAATGTAGTACAAAAAAGATTGCTAATGAATGATTCAGCACATGAATGGAATGCATAATACAAACTGATCACAACCATTTGAAATGAAGTACAACGGATTAAATGTATGCATAATGTACCAAAATCCCAAACAATAGAAATGCAGTACAAAAGGATTGATAATGAATGAATGGTTTCACTAAGGGCTTACAAAACACAACAAACATTTGCAATTCATAATGCAGCACATGAATTGAATACATAATGTAGCACAATCACAATCATTAGAAATACATACCTATTAGTGCGATATGTAGCATAAAAGGACATAATGTGACATCCGTCAATTTCTGAGGTTTTACTCTCAACCAAAATATTATTAGATGCAGCCATCATAGTCTCATTTAAACTCCGGTCAAATCCAACAGGTAGAAATATATATATATATATAGGGCATGGAATTTTATATAACCCACTAAATGTGTACTAACCCAAATAACTTTGGGAAGATGAACCCGAATCTTGGATTTTTTGTTTTAAACATCATTATAACACATTTTGAACCCCATGTTCTTTTATGAGTTTGGGCTAATTCTTTTTCGTTTGAGATCCTACATCATTGTAGCGTGTGCTACAACACTGTAAAAGATATAGGATCTCAAAAAATCCACGCTACAATGATGTAGGATCTCAAACGAAAAAGAATTAGCCCAAACTCATAAAAGAACATGGGGTTCAAAATGTGTTATAATGATGTTTAAAACAAAAAATCCAAGATTCGGGTTCATCTTCCCAAAGTTATTTGGGTTAGTACACATTTAGTGGGTTATATTTTTAACCTTCCCCTATATATATATATATATATGACATTATATATCTAGTACAAATTATTTAGTTTGCAATCAAATCTTAAAACTTTAAACTTTTGGGATGTATTCAAAGCTCATTGTTTTAATAACACAAAAACAAAGTAAAAAGAAAAGAATAAAAAAAAATCAAATGGATACCTATATCTATATACGTAAAAACAAAATAATATTAATAATAAGTAAAGAAAATCAACTATGTATATGTTGTATGCTCATACATATTTATATATGTGTGTGTTGAATGTTTGACCAATTCTGCTGACAATGGCAATAAATTAAAAAAAAAAAAATCCCAAACCCATTTCCTCAACCTATCTCGATGGCAGCTAGCAAATCCCAACACCATGCTTTGTCAGCCCACTCAATAACATACATTGGCCATCTAACAACTCTTTATAATCCACACTTCTTTTACAAAGTCAGTAACTCACGCAACCTTCAATTTTAAACAATTTACAACCTATACTTTAATAAATAAATCCAAGGGCCATGACCCCCTTGGCTATAAATTTAAAGCCTCATCTCTTGAAACTTAACATCATCAAAATACATAGTATATTCCCTTGTGCCATTTTCGTTGGCTACCAGAAGCCAAGAATACACTCTCTTAGTTATCATTTGCATCCATAATTCCAGAACAAGTCTTAATCATGGTATAATAATTACCACAAAAAGAAACCATCGATCACTCCATTGGCCTCCATTCAATCGAACACCCTCCCTCTCTCTTGACTCCACCTTCATTTAAACAAAACAGCTCTATTCAACAGCATGTATTCCGCTCAACATCATCATCATCAAGCTCTCATCCTTCTCCTTGCTTTCTAAGGTGAAACACACTCTCAAACGTTTAGTTTTAAATTTTATACACACACAAACAATATTCTGATTTTGGGACAGAATCTGTCTCAATTTCAAGAGACTATAACTTGATCATAACTACATTAAACTAAGTAAAATCAAACTCCATGATTAATTTCATTAAGTTAGCTTTTCAAACACTACTTATACGTTTTCTAACTCAACCAAATGATAGCCGAAACAGCCTCTACAAAATCAGTGCGCAGATTTGGACCTTCTGACTTAGATGGTTTTTCGACCTATTTCCGAGCAGAATCGCAAGAAAGTTTCTAAAAAAAAGTTGTTCGGGACACGTTAAAATACTTGACTGTAAATTTTCATAATTTTATAAAAACGTTTGCTATTTTAAAACTTCGCTCGAAGTCGCTGAACTGAATCTGTTAGAAACGAAAATTTAAACATTCATACTCATATGTACTACATATATATAATTGTCATGGAAAATGAAATATTAACCCGTATATGAATATATGAATTGATTTAAATGGTTATTATGAAAATATAATATATCAAGTTTTAGATATTGATAAACAAAAATAAACATTTTTCTTTTCAAAATACGTTGCGTTACTAACGAAACTTCTTAAAAATAATAAATAATTATTTTTAAGACATTATAAAAAAGTTTTTCCAACTATAAAACACATTTTTTTACGACAATTCTAACGACAAAAATATACCAAAAAAATCATAACAAGAACTTAGTTACAAGAATACGAAACATAACAATAGTAACACGAACTTTGACAAGTTCACGAACTCAATGAAAATCCGCAATGTTGTAGGAACTAGGTAGGGATTCCATACAAGACAACATTCATACTTAGGATTCGGAGATCCACTCTTACTGTGAGTTTCACGGCCCCTATTTTTACAATTAATGTTTTACTAACTCACAGGGGGAGAAATCATGCTTGTACTCGTTTCATTGACACAAGTGGTTTTGGTTCAACACATTATTACATGAGTCACATTTATCGCCTTTAAGTCCCCTATTATATAACCGTTAATTGTGGGTAAACGTGAATTATTGGGAATAGTACTATTCGGGAGTGACAACCCCCACCCGTGGTTAGTAGCTCTAACTTTGATTGTAGGTCAAATCGGGTGCACAATATTCATCTCAATACAATGTTTTGCTATAGAACATTGGGATGGGGCAATTCATACATGTCGAGTTCGGTTATGGGAGCTCATGGTAATAATTAATATACACAACTCATGATATTGTTTTTGATAACAATAGTCACATTTTGAAACCTTGTGGTCGAATGAAACAACTCAATTTTTACGTGTCTAAACCTGTGAACTCACCAGCTTTATGCTGATTGTTTTTAGCATGTATTTCTCAGATAATTGAAGCAAGCATTGGAACATATTTTGGGAATGATTAGCGTGAAGTCACAACACATTCACATGCATATTTTTGGGATTTCCCTTGCATAGCCTATGAGTTAGGTTATGTTTGTAAAATCCTACACATCATATTTTTGAAGTTTAGAACATATGTTTGTTATAAATCGGATGATTGTAATTTAAGATATGATGTAAAACCTTATTATTAATGCATGTAGAAGTCGTTCAATGTAAACAATGACTGTGAATCCATGACCGTCGCTCGTCGCGGGTTCCGCCTTGGCGGGGTGTGACACATAACATAACCAAATGTATGATAATTTAACTTCATATGTTCATCAACCCAAAATAAACCAGCAAGAGTTTCATTTTCTCCGGTGAAATAATCACAACAAAAATCAGGTGAAAAATCTTTTTTACTCAATAAATGCTTGACAGCCATGTCACAATCATATTCTCCAAATGTGTTCAAATCCCTTCTAAAGTTCTTACAATCCACAGCCGTAACACCAACATCCTCAAATCCACTATACATAACCCTCATAATGTTAAAAGCTTTTACTGGACCAATATTCATCATAGACAAATCAGAAATCAACTGTTCTTGAACAACAGACAACTTTCTAGATGCATGAAGAAGATGGTAATCCTCCTTATCATCATCTTCAACTTTATCTCCTGCATCAATATATCATTAATTAAATATTTTTGAGCTTTTTTTAGAAATCAAATGCAATATGCAATCTATTTTAGGTTAGAGTTGTACTGTATTTACCTTGCGTCTCAACATTATCTTCTACATCATCAATCATTTCATCTATCAAAGAATGATTAATTTGAGTCAATTGCTCAACCATTAAAGGATTGACAGCAGCATCATTTTCATCATTTCTCATTTCTTTGTATTTAGTAAGCCTTGACATCCATTCTGCAATAGGTGGCAATATTTGATCATCATCTTTTATTTCATCAAAACATTTGACAATTAACAACTCCACATCCTTAACAAACTTGTCTAATCCTTTGTCTTTTCTTTGATTGTAACAACCCATTCCTAATGCATGTCAAAACAAAATAAAATTTATAAAAATAGTACATATTGAATACAACATATATGTGTTAAAATGAAATATTTTTGCATTTCTTGGTTTTGAACTACTAGTTTTTTTTATCCTTTTTGCCAACATCATTTTTCTTCCCTTCGCTCCTTTTTGTTTTATTCTTTTTTGTAACGAAAGATGATAGGAACTCTTCGTTTTCATTTCTTGTTTTCTTTCTCTTTTTTGTGGCGGGCAACTCTTCTTGGTCATCTTTTCTTTTCTTCCTTTTTTTTGTTAACCAAAGTTGATTGCAACTTATATTTTTCCACTTTACCTTTCCTTTTCACCTTAGAATCACTTGATTTTTGTTTGATGATATTTTGGTCATCAATCAATTGTGTATCAAGCTCATTCAATCTTTCATTAGTGTTGAAACAGATGGCTGGAACTTTCTTCTTTTTGGGATTTTCTCTTTGATAAATTTCATGGGCATATACCAACTATTTAATTCAAAAAATCAAAAGTGAAAGCTTTTGTTATACATTATAAAAAGTCACATCAATTATTATGGAAGCTTTAAATTACAGTATTGTATTTGTACCATATTCATTTGTATTGTATTCAATAAATTTTTGAGCTTTTATTGATTTTAATTATGTATTTTGTATGAATTAATAAGGAATCTTAAAAATTATGTCTTGTATTTAGACATATTTGTATTGTATTCAAATATTTGTATTATATTCTGAATATGAATGCTTTTTTTAAGTTATGTATTTCATAACATGTACTGGATTTTCAGATTTTTGTATTGTTTTTAAATACGTATGGTGGAATTTGTACTAAACTTTAACATCAAATGTTTAAAATAAAGTATAATATAATGGTATTGTAATATAGTACATGGCAGTAGAAATGAAAGAGGGCCATTATAATGCTGATAACCATTACATCTTAGTCTTGTTTTGTTCAAGCAGCAGATAATATAAGAGCACAAGTCAAAAGATTTTATGTCAGCACCATCTTTAATGAAGTAAGAAATTATGTGTTGACTTTTGACACTTGCGTCATCTTTCCCATGACAGTGTAAAATATCACCAAGAAATTCAACTCAAAAAATATTCCTGCATTCCTATTACTTTTCACTAAATATCTTACATCATTAATATCTGGTAGAACAATATCTCCAGGAAATTGACTTCTAAATTTTGCTATAACTGGATCTCTTATTGATGGTTTACCTAATTCCTTTAGTTTAGTAGATCCCATGGGAATTCCAAGAACTTGCTAGACCAATTGTGGGGTAATCTTTACAACATGTGATCCCAAGTTCAGTCTGCAGGTTGTTGGATCATAATTTCCTAACAACCAGTACCCCAAGAAAGTGCGTAAAGATGTTATTTTAAAATCTAAAATGCTAACAAATACAATTCTACTTACAGTAGCCTTTTGCATTGCATTTAGAGATTGAATAAACGTACAGAGACTAAGAGGAGAATTGCGTATTCGGATTCTTCTCAATATGTCATATTGTAAAAACTTAGGTACTAGAGACTCAAAATCATCCTCAGAATTATCTTGTGTTGATGAAGTTATTGATAATAAATATATAGAACCAAAACTAATCAAATATAGTACATAAATCAGATAAAGTTATCAAACAACAGTACATAAATTAGATAAATCTATAATAAAATAGTACATAAATATATAGTACAATTAAACTAAACTAAACACAAATAAGGGTTGTGAAGGGGCTAACCTACTAAGTTCCTTAGCAGTGCAACACGTGAACACGACACACAACTTACAATTAGAAACATCACCAAATCAAAGGTTGCATCGCCAACACGTGAGATGCAGTACAATAACAGCCTAAAGACCACATAAAATGACCATTTTGCAACTATTAATCATCACACAACCTATGTCAAATCAATGCAGCTCACAAATAAGGCCTTTGAAGGGTCTAACCTACTAAGGTCCTTAGCAATGCAGCACATGAAGACAACACACAACTTACAATTACAAACATCACCAAATCAAAGGTTACATCGCCAACACAACAGATGCAGTACAATCACAGACTAAAGACCAACATAAACTTAACATTTTGTAACTATTAATCATCTCACAACCTATGTCAAATCAATGCAGCACACAAATAAGGCCTACGAAGGGGCTAACCTACTAAGTTCCTTAGCAATGCAGCACATGAACACGGGACACAACTTAAAATTACAATCATCACCAAATCAAAGGTTACATCGGCAACACGGCAGATGCAGTACAATCACAGCCTAAATACCTACATAAACTTAAAATTTTGTAACTATTAATCATCACACAACGTATGTAAAATAAATGCAGCACACAAATAAGGCCTATGAAGGGGCTAACCTATTAAGTTCCTTAGCAATGCAACACATGAAAACGACGCACAACTTACAATTACAAACATCACCAAATCAAAGGTTACATCGCTAACACGTCAGATGCAGTACAATCACAGCCTAAAGACCACCATAAACTTAACATTTTGCAACTATTAATCATCACACAACCTATGTCAAATCAATGCAGCACACAAATAAGGCCTACGAAGGGGCTAACCAACTAAGTTCCTTTGCAATGCAACACATGAACACGGCACACAGCTTGCAATTACAAACATCACCAAATCAAAGGTTACATCGCCAACATGACAGATGCAGTACAATCACAACCTAAAGACCAACATAAACTTAACATTTTGCAACTATTAATCATCACACAACCTATGCCAAATCAATGCAGCATACAAATAAGGCCTGTGAAAGGGCTAACCTACTAAGTTCCTCAGCAATGCAGAACATGAACACGACACACAACTTAAAATTACAATCATCACCAAATCAAAGGTTACATTGCCACCATGACAGATGCGGTACAATCACTGCCTAAAGACCAACATAAACTTAACATTTTGCGACTATTAATCATCACACAACCTATGTCAAATCAATGCAGCACACAAATAAGGCATTTGAAGGGGCTAACCTACTAAGTTCCTTCGCAATGCAGCACATGAACACAACACACAACTTACAACGACGAACATCACCAAATCAAAGGTTACATCACCAGCACGAAAGATGCAGTACAATCACAGACCAAAGACCAACATAAACTTGGCACTTTGCAACTATTAATCATCATACAATAATTATTTCTGTTATGCAGTACACCAATATCTAATTTAAATTTATAGTCGTTAACAAAAATTGTAGAATAAGCGATATTAAGTATTAGAGTACAAACGTATTACTCTTATACTAAAATAAATAAAATATCTGAAACATTTTAGTGTTAATCGAAGAATTTCGTACTCTTTGTAGTTGTTTTGTACAATTTTGGAATTGATTCTTTGTTTTTCTTTGATCGAAGATCTCGTAATTTTCCTGTAAACATAAAAACATGTACGATTGATGAAAAACTAATCGGAATTTCAGAGATTTCAATTGAAAATTTAAAAAAAAAAAATCAAATTCGTGTTTACCAGTGAATTCTTTTGCATGCTTTTTATCCATTTTAAGGATGAATTTTACGAAATTGACGGAGGAAAGAGAGGATTTAGGTTATCCACATTGAAGAGAGGAGGATTGAGAGGATTTAGATTTTCGCCAGTTATCAGATCACGGACTCACGGTTGTTTTTTCATAGAGAGAGACGGTTAATATGTGTAAATTGTCTATTCTTCCCTTTTGATTAATAATTAGTAGTTTTCTTTTGGTGTTTAATACATAATTAATTAAGACCCTTGATGTAATTAATCAAGGGTTAAGATTAGTTCTTATCCTTCTTAGGATAAATCATCTTCTTAGTGGATCCTGCCCTTATATATATATATATATATATATATATATATATATACATACTCTCATATACATGTTAACAATATTTTTTTGCTTACTATGATATGTGTTAATTTGTGATATTAGTATATTACCACTATTTTCTCGATCTTCATTCATTTCTTGCAATTCTACGAAATCTTCCACTGAATCGTGGAAGTCAGGATCGATTTACAAACTTTTGCTTGATTGTTTTGCGTATAGAATTGATAATCAAAGACAATCAATTAATTTTGGAAATAATATAACCTTATAAAAGAGACTAACAATCTTTCCTTAATTAAAGGATTATTAAATCTTCATTATTACTTAAATTTACTATATTACCGTTTTCTTATAATTAAATATTAATCGAAGTGTCAAGATACGATTGGTTTCTACCTTTTTTACAAAAATCTCATTTTGTATATGAACCTCCCTCATTATATATATATATATATAGGGAAAGTATAAATTAGAAACCCCCTCTCATTGAGAAAACCATGAATACCAATTCTTGTGTTTCATAATTTGCCACATCATTATCTCCATTTAAATAGACTGAAGGGCATATATGTCTTTTTCACTTATGTACTTTTATCCATATTTTATATTTTAAATGCCATCAAATAACGTATGACAGCCACTCACTAATTGAGTAATTCCAACATCCCTACATTTTTTTACATATGTTTTACAGTATTTGTAGATGTTTTTTTTATAACATTTAGGATTTTTATAGATTGAAAGGTCACTCGTGTGTGTTGTAACGTTTTTATTACACATAAAGCGTGCGTATGTTTTTTAATTAAATTAGTTTTACGTTCTTTTAACATCTGGGGTCACATTTTTTTCTTTTTTTTTCTCTGATAATATGTCTTTTTCACTTATGTACTTTTATCCATATTTTTTTTTTATTTTGAGTACCACCAAATGCATATGACAGCTTCCCACCAATTGGGTAATTCGAACATCCCTACATTTTTGTTACATATGTTTTACAGTATATGTAGATGTTTTTTTTATAACATTCGGGATTTTTATACATTGAAAGGCCACTCGTGTGTGTTGTTAGGTTTTTATTACACATAAAGTGTGCATATGTTATTCTAAGTAAATTAGTTTTATGTTCTTTTAACATCTAGGGTCACATTTTTTTCATTTTTTTGTGTCATAGATGCAAAACCAAACAACTGGGATGGAATCTGTTGTAACTTGTAATTTACGTAGTAGTTCACATTATTTTACTTGTTAGAATGGCAAGTCAAATGATTTTTTTTGCCGTTAGTTTCAAAGCACAATTTTTTGTTCCTTTATTCTTTATATATTTTATTTAAATGTCTTTGTCATTTCTTTTCCCTTGAAAAATGTAGAGACTTTTTTACATATAGTTTTTAGTGGGGGGCCCTAGAGCCTATGTCGCATCATAACAAATACAACGATGTTACCAATGTTTTTACCTTTTTCAGTTTAGTTTTTTAGTTCTTTACACTTTTTTTGTCTGTAAATGAACCGAACGTTTATTAAACAGGTGAAAAGTTCGATCATGAAAATTTATGTAGTAAATAAACGAACATGAACACACGTTTCATTTGTTCATTTACGTTTGTGAATGTTCGTTTATTTTACCGGAATTTTAATTTATTTATTTGCTGAAATAGGTTAATATCAATCTAACTTTAGAATTCATTTGTTCGTTCATGTTTGTTTAACTATTTGTGGTCAATAATGGTTGTTTTGTTTCTTTAGTCATGTTCGTTTGTGTTTGTTTAGTTATGTTCGTGTACGTTCGTGAATCATTCGTGTATACTATTAACGAACAAACATGAACGAACACACTAAGTTAATTAACGAACGAACACGAACAAGAATAACCTGCTTGTTTAAATGTTTGTGTTCCTTATATAGGCAACCGCCTAGGCCGCATCATAACAAATGTAATGATGTTACCAATGTTTTCCAGGTTCATGAATTGTTAAATAATTAATGCACCTTCGTTACAAAGGTGTTACGTATTAACATCAATCTTTGTTTTACTATGTTGCATATGTTTTACTTGGAACAACTATAGTACATATGTTTTAGATATAAATTACGTTCATTACACGTAATAAATACAACGATGTCACCAATGTTTTACATATAGTTTTTAGTGGAGGGGCGCTGTCACACCCCCAAATTCCCACTCGTGGCGTATGTCCACGTGGATGTGACGTGTCCAGAATCACAGCTCAAGGTCATATAGAACACCTCTATATGCGTTTACAAATCCAAAGTTTGACACATACACTCATAAAATAGTTTACAGCGGAATAAAAGTTATCATATCATATTGCAGCGGAATATCAAATGTTTGACAAAATGCAGCGGAAATGTAAATAGTTAACACAACATTGTTTAATAGAATAAAAGTAAATTTGTTTTCAAAATGACAGGACAGAATGCATGTAAGTTCCTAATGCTCGTTCCTTAAATCGTGCATTCCTGTCCTCCTGCTAGCCGCGCTAGTTACCTGAGAATACAAGTTAGAAAAAGTGTCAACACAATGGTTGGTGAGTTCACAGGTTTTGATATACATATAGTAAGAAAGTGTGTCATGCTGTTTATCAATGCTAGTACCGAGCCCTAGGCCCAAAGTGTCAGTGCGTCACTACCGAACTAGACTTGTTTGTCCTTGCCTCCGCTATGTCTCGTATACATAGCAAGTTAGGTCAGAGTTTGCACGGGTTATGACATCCGGTCAACATTGTGCCCCGTGGGGTTAGTCATTCCCTAATGGATCCATCCAAATCTACCACGTTGTTCGTACATTAACGGTAAGACTTTGTGAGGGCTTAATACGAGTTCAACACTTAATGTTTGTCCAATAAACCAGCATACACCAAATATGTTTGTACAGTAATAAATGTTTGACTCGATGTAACTAGTATTCTCCCCCTATTTAAAAGCGTTTGAAAAAGAGTAAAGAGGGGCCGTAAACTCACCTTAGTGATGAAAATGCAAATCAAGCGTAAGCTCATGATGTAGTAGCACGTGTCGGTCACCGGCAACCTATATCGTACACCGTACGTGAGTTCGTGTATGTGACCGTGCTAGTGTTTGTGTTAGTGCTCGTGTTTGTGTTAGTGCTCGTGTTTGTATCCAACAACCCTTGGTTGTTCATGTTTGTCCGTGTCGGTTCTCAATGACCGTGTTTGCTCGTGTTGGTCCACATTGACCGTGTTTGACTGTGTTGGTCCACATTGACCGTGTTTGACTGTGTTGGTCCACATTGACCGTGTCAAGTCAATGACCCGTTGGTGAACCGTGTGACGGTTTGTTAATCGTGTAGCAAATGTGTAGGTGCTCGTCGTGTGCAAAACGCGCAAGTCGCGTCTATGGACAACTTACTATTTATAGTAAGTTTCCATTTTTGGAAAGTTCACAAAGCATAACAGTTTTAAAGTTCTAGCATGCTTATTAGTCCTATGTGATCATATTAACACATAACACATCATCATATAAAGTCATATAAGCCGTTTATAGCATGTTTGCACATAAAAGTTTCCTAAAATGGAAAGTTTCCATTTTTAGCAAACGTGACATCGGAAACCATCTAATTTAGCATCTAATTATCATGTTATCGCATAATAAATCATTTAGCATGCTCCAATTATTCAACATGTTGACAAATCGGTTTTTGTATCAATAAAGTTACTAAATATAGTAACTTTCTAGTTTTGCATGGAAATGACCATTTTAACATTTCTAACCCATTCTCATGTTACAAAACATCTAAATAATTCATCTAACATCATTTAAATATGTCAACATGACCTAACTCATCACTTAGCAATATTTCATCAACAAAAGTTACTAAATATAGTAACTAAGTCAAAATACCCATGAACATTATCCAAAATCACATTCTAAGTATTCAAATCATCGTATTATCAACCTAATAGCAAATCCACACACATGCATGTTCATGAATTCATCTCCAACAATCATTTTGCAAATAAAAGTTACTAATAATGGGAAGATTACTAAAAATCGACATTTTGACCATTTTAAACAAATCTAAACATGTAATCATCCTTCAATATCATCAATAAACATATCAACATGCATGGCCATCATTCAACATTTTGCATGTAAATCATGAGTTTCATCGATATCCATCATCATGGATCATCACAATATGCTACTAAATCACTCTAGATCATCATAAATCATATCAAAACCAACAAACCCAGAACTGAAATTCGTGCATGTGCACTATAGGTGCTTGCATGTGTGATCTAACACATGCATGTGTGAGTAATGGTGATTTTAAGCTACAAGGGACGTAGGAACTACCTTCTAAGGCTTTGTGATACAAGATTGGTGATTAAATCAGATTGAGAGACTCCTGGAACTTCGAAGGATGCTGGTTTGGAAGGGTAGTGGTGACGTCAAGCTCCCAATGTGGTTCTCCAAGTTCCAAATCTTCAAACCAAGCTTTCACAAGCTTGTTAATGGCTTCTAGCAGAGAAGAAATGGAGTTTTTCTGGTGGGGAAGACGAATTTAGTCGAGATAAGGCGTGTATGAACGAGTGTAATGATGAAAAGTGGTAGTATAGGCATAATTTTCTTGGTTATATAAAGTTCTTGTCGCCTGGGCGGCTCCGCGTACCGCGGTCAACAGGCCAAACCGTTCTTCGCGTAGCGCGGCGGATTTCGAGATTTAAATCCTCCCGAATCTCGTCGCGCATCGCGATGGTGTTTATCGGTGGGCCCTCGCGTACCGCGATGGGTCCCTGAAGAGCCCAATAAGCCCAATTCAATGTGTTTGATCCGTTCGTCGCCGTTTTCACGCTTCCGAACTATCGTTTGGCCTCGTTTGAACTTCCAAGTTCAAAGTGTGAGTGTTTCGTGAAGTTTTCGGGTGTTGTGCTACACAATGTGCCAGACGTTCACCAACGTTCGTGTGTTTTGACACGTGTGTGTTGTTTGCCGATAATTACACGAATTATCTTGTTGTGTGTCGGTGTTCGTACTGTCGTGCCACGTGTCACATTAAATTGATCTAATTCTAGTGCCACGTGTACAATAAGCATTTAAATAAACATTTAAATAATTATAAAGCTGACCTGGAAAATACGGGGTGTCACAGGCGCCTAGCGCATGGGCAGCCTCCTAGGCCGCATCATAACAAATACAACGATGTTACCAATGTTTTTAGCTTTCTTAGTTTAGTTTTTTTTTAATTCTTTACACTTTTTTTGGCCTGTAAATGAACCAAACGTTTAGTAAACAAGCAAAAAGTTCGTTCATCAAAGTTTATTTAGAAAACGAACAAACATGAACAATTTTTTTTAATTAAACGAACGAACATGAACACATGTCACATTTGTTCATTTACGTTTGTGAATGTTCGTTTATATTCGTTCGTCTACGTTTGTTTATATTTGTTCGTTTAGGTTCGTTTATGCTCGTTAATTTATTTTTATTAATAAATCAATTTTTTTATTTTAAAAATAGGTGATATATTTGTATTCTTTATAAACTAACATGCTTGTGTCTTTTTTATTTTATCGGAACTTTAATGAATTTATTAACTGAAATGGGTTAATATCAATCCACGTTTAGAATTCATTTGTTCGTTCATGTTTGATTAACTATTTGTGTTCAGTATTGGTTGTTTTGTTTCTTTATTCATGTTCGTTTATGCTTGTATAGTTATGTTTGTTTACTTATGTCCGTCTATGTTCGTGAACCATTCATGTATACTATTAACGAACGAAGACACTAAGGTTGTTAGTTGCACTCGCTTTGATTCATAATTTGATAATTCATCAAATGGATGTGAAAACAACTTTGTTAAATGGTGAGTTGGATGAAGAAGTATACATGAAGCAACCTGAGGGATTTATATTACCTGGTAATGAACATAAGGTGTGAGAGCTCATCAAATCACTATATGGTCTGAAACAAGCACCCAAACAGTGGCATCAAAAATTTGATGAGGTAATTCTATCAAATGGTTTCTACTTAAACCAAGCTGATAAGTGTGTTTATAGCAAATTTAACTCCTCGGGAAAAGGAGTCATTATTTGTCTGTATGTAGATGACATGATTATTTTTGGTACTGATCAAGTACATATTGATGAAACAAAGAGTTTGTTATCTTCTAAATTTGATATGAAAGATTTGGGGGAGGATAATGTTATTCTGCGAATAAGGATAAAGAGAAGTAACACTGATATTTCTTTAACACAATCACATTATATTGAGAAGGTGTTAAGAAAATTCAATCACTGGGATTGTTCATCAATAATCACCCTTATAGACTCAAAACTCCAAACTTATGCCTAAGAAAGGCAACTCAGTCTCTCAGCTTCAGTATGCAAAAGCTATTGGATGTTTGATGTATGCTATGATTAGTACAAGACCAAATATAGCATATGCAGTTGGAAGACTAAGTAGATTTACTAGTAATCCAAGCACACAACACTGACAAGCTGTAAATAGACTTTTAAAGGACTTGAAGGGAACAATGAGCTATGGATTAACATATTCTGGCCTCCCTTCAGTCATAGAAGGTTATTTTGATGCAAGCTGGATAACTAATATGGAAGACCACTCCTCTACAAGTGGGTGGGTATTTCTACTTGGTGGTGGAGCCATTACTTGGGCTTCAAAGAAACAAAGTTGCATCACTAATTTGACTATGAAATCTGATTTTGTAGCTTTAGCAGCAGCTGACAAAGAAGCTGAATGACTAAAGAATTTGATTTATGAGAATCCATTGTGGTCTAAACCGATATTACCCATATCTATCAGATGCGATAGTGCAGCTACATTGGCTAAAGCTTATAGCCATGTGTATAAGGAAAGTCAAGACATTTAGGTGTTAGACATAGTATGATTAGAGAATTAATCATGAATGGTGTGATATCTATACAATTTCTCAAATCAAAATTTAATATGGATGATCATCTAACCAAAGGGTTAACTAGAGATCTCGTGAAAAAATCAGCTATAGGGATGGGTTTAAAGTCCATTTGAAATTGTCTTATGACAAGACACACAATTCCCATCTAATACAATGTTAGATGTTGAATTCAATGTGGAAAGCTTGTGGTAAAGACATTGGAACATTTCATTCAAATATCCCAAGGTATGTGTTCAGACTGAAAGATAAATTAGGTTGAAGTTTTACTTCTTAATAGTTCATTGAAAAATTGCATTTGCAGGTGCAAAAATATAGAGAACTACCTATATGAGTATGAAGTTTAGCTTCTTCAAGAAGCTGTGGACATGGCTTTGATATACTCATTGAAGGATTAGGACACAAGCTAGTAAAATATAGTGTCAAGAAAGAACAATGAATTTCTAAACTTATGTGTATATTATCTTCAAGTATTCAACAAAATAGCAATGGTTCAATCCTTGTGACACTATTGAAATTCGAATATTTGAATCGTATAATATGCTAAAATGAAAATTCAATCCATAGGACATTTTCATTTATGCAAAAGTTTGTCTGGTGTGAAAATAACTTTAAGTTCATTATTAATATTACTAAAATAGGGGAGGAATGTTGGTAATTTTATTAATTATCAATATGGATTTTACATAACCCACTATTCCCGCGCTAACCCAAATAACTTTGGCAAGATGAAGCCAAATCTTGGATTTTTTTTGAACATCACTGTAACACATTTTGAACACCGTGTTCTTTTATGAGTTTGGGCTAATTCATCACCGTTCAAAAAATTACAGTACTGTATGTTTTTAAATATTTAAAACTTACAGTATTATAGCACAAAACTTACAACGATGATATTTTTTGAACGGTGATGAATTAGCCCAAACTCATAAAAGAACATGGTGTTCAAAATGTGTTACAATGATGTTCAAAAAAAAAATCCAAGATTTGGCTTCATCTTGCCAAAGTTATTTGGGTTAGCGCGGGAATAGTGGGTTATGTAAAATTCCATGCCCTATATATATATATTTATATATATTTACGTACATATTTGTTGTACAAATTAATGGGCCGTATGTTAATTATTATTATGGACATATGAACAAACTAATGAATAAATTAAAGGAATTATGTGAGCCCAAGTCTAGCCCATGTGCAGATCTAAAAAGGATGTTATTTACGGTTTCTAGGGCTGCAAATAAAAACAAAACACAAAACCTTTCTTTTGATCAGCCGCAATAAAAAGGCACCGGATTTTCTTTCACTTCACTTTTCACGTTCTTGTTTATAGTTCTTGATTTCATCCGATTAAAACAATTTGGTGCCTCAAATTGGTTTTATCTTTGAGCGATTTCATCACGACTTCTAGATAATCCAAGTTTTATTTCAATTTTGGTTTTCTTCTTCTGGTTCATACGATTTGCAGACTGCTATTATTAATAGTTAACCTAAAAGATATTATACATGGGTTTATGTTCACTATTACACAACATCAGTTATTGTTTACATATGTAACATAACTAAACATCCTTAAGTCCGTATACAAGTGTGCTTGTAAGTGAATCATCACTGATCGTCATTGTTTACATGTAAAAGTTTTAAAGTTGAAAAGTCAGAATAAAATTGATAAGTTTGTAATAATGACTTGATAAAATGTGATATGATAAGTAAAGTCAATGATACACATTGACATGATTGGAATAACCATGTGACTCAGATCTAGTTCTTTTATGACTTATATTGATTTGATGTGACATTACTCGAAGGTAAATATCATTGCCTCATCCTTAATGTCTAAATACATTAAGCTAATATTGGAAATGGTAACAAGCATTTGCCCTGGGGGAGATGCAATCCTCCAAGTAAATGGGGTTGTGAGCCTGATAGTACTACCTTTGTATACTCATTTGACCACACATGGATTCAATAGATACGGTATGATACATGGTGGCTTTTGATACAACATACAGATGCCTTATAGCCATCCCATGATATCCACAATCAAAGCAGTAATACAAATATTACTAAACATATCTTATGTTTGGAAAGTAGTATTTATATGAATCAGCTTCTAGATCGATATCGGGTCACTGGATTACGAATAAGATCGTAAAATAGAGTCTAGAACGCAAAATTGAATAAGAATAGGTTTTTATATTGAAAACTAATTAAAACCGAATTACGGGTCACAATCAGAGTCTTAGTCAGCTTCTAAATCGATATCGGGTCCCCAGATTGTGAAACAGACCGCAAAACGAAATTTGGAATGTGAAATCCGACAAATTTGGGTTTTGGCTGGAAAACCTTCGCCGGCGGCGGTCGAAACAATGGACGGTGGCAGCGGTGCCATGAAGGGTAGGTGGCCCGCGAAGGTGGTGCAATAGTGGCCCGGAGGCCCAAGCCAATGCTAGCTGGTGGCCTGCTAGCCTGCCCGTGTCCTAGGTGTCTGAGCCATAGCTCATGGTTCTTGGTAACGACTTGGGTTGGGTCATTTGTTCTCGGTCACAACCAGACCGTTGCCGAGGATTACCGATGGTTACTAGATCGTGATATGCGTTTGGCCGGCAATGGCCAGGTGGTTTCGAGATAGGTCATTCAAGAGTTGTTTGTGCCTTGGATTTGCTGGGAACGACAGGGTGTTGCAGAAGATTCTCGTCGCCTAGCAGGTCGCGACTTGCAAGTTTCCGGGAACGAGCAACCAGGTTAAGCCTGAATGCTTTTTCGAGTTTTTCTTGATTTCTAAACCACTTTTAACCGTCACCAAGCTCTAGATCTTCATAGTTTACCTATTTTTAGAGTTTGGTGAAAAAAACTCCAATATTGAACAACTTTGAAAAATTCTTGTTTTGTATAAAGTTGTTGTTTTTATGGTTTTTGAAGTTCTGATGATTTCCATGTCACACCCCCCCAATGACTGAATATATTAGGACGCGAGTTTGATTGTTGAAAAGATAACGGTGGTACTATTAAAATATAAATAATTAAACATAAATATTAATGAATTCATTAAACAACCGAACATCTAATGATAAACATTACATTATTAGATTACATAATGGAATTTGTCGTAACATAACATAATTCGTTTTGATTTATTAACTAGTTCCACTAATGCTTAGCATACATCTTCATGTTCTTCAATCAATGTGCCACACATGTAAAATACAATTACCAAAGGCATTATAGCATAGCAGTATCTTCGTGGTGGGGTAAGGTTCAGGATCCAAAGGGTCTTTGGTTAGAATCCCATAAGGGGGTTTTCTCAAAGTATTGAGTTTCCTCCAGAACTCGTGACTTGGTGTGGAGATGATCGGGTGTTACTGCTACTAGCACAATGATACCCCTGTGATCCTTGAGTGATTCGTTCAAAAAAGTGTAAAGTACAATTTGATCAACTATTTTCATAGTTGGTGAGCCCTCAAACAAGTTATAATATATATATATATATATATATATATATATATATATATATATATATATATATATATATATATGATTGGGATCATATGAGAAACCACCTTAATTGAGTAAACCTAATAACTCAAATCCAGTGGTTCAAAATTTCTAGATTTAATAAGATTGTGACATGTGTCACTAATTACTTTTATATACAAAAGGTTATTTTGGTCATTTTACTTAATATCAAAAATCAGATTTAATAAGTGTGTGACAAGTGTCACCCTCTTAAAAACCATCTATTTTCCTATTTTTAAAATAAGCATCCCCCTTGATTTTTATACACTTATAACTTTTTTAGAAGATGTTATTTTTTACAAAAAGTACACCATTAAACTCATATTTTTCTCGTTAATTCCGATATAGTCATGCTAAAATTTTTTTCAGGTGTTCGTTATTACACTAACGTAAAAAGCATAAGTGCAATAATTTTCCCTCCTTTTTCAAAAATTTTCCATCATAAATTTGTTTTCTCTCATCTTAAATATATATTACAAACTTATTTTTTTAATATAAAAATTAGTTCATTAAATAAATTTATTTCAATGTCATTATGAACACTTTGAAAAAATTCAGCTCGTTACATTAGTGTAATTATAAACACTTGGAAAAATTATGCTCGTTACATTAGTGTATGTACGAACATTTTGAAAAAAATTTAACGAGATTATACTTGAACAAAAGATAAAATAGTTTTTTTTTGAAAAAATAATAAAAAACTCTTATAAAAAAATATTAATTTATAGCTCGCTAAATCAGTGTAATTATGAACCCTTTGAAAAAATTCAACTCGTTGCGTCAGTGTAATTACAAACACTTTCAAAAAATTTAGCTCGTTACATTAGTGTAATTATGAACACTTTGAAAAAATTCAGCTCGTTACATCAGTATAATTACGAAAACTATAAAAAATGAAGGTTTAAAAAATTAGGGGGGGGGGCTTTTATTTTTAAAATGAAATTAAGTAAACCAAGAAAATCTCCAAAATACCCTTAAAGAATGTCTATATAGTAATAAGTCTAAGTCTATGTTCTTACAACTTTTCTAGAAGGCATGTTATTTTTAAGAATTATTCACAAGTCGTCCATGTATTTGTCATTCATCATGTAATAGTATTCAAAGTTCTTTCCAATGTCTTTTACAATGGCCTTTACAAATGTCCTCAAACATGTGTCATACCATAACTTATAAATCAAGGCTTGCAAGACTTTGATTAAGTTAGTTAATCTACAAGTTTGCAAATGTACACAATCCACCTTTTTAACACAAGGACCAAAGTAAATTCGAATAAGGTATCTAACCATTTTTAGGCTACTTTGTGTATTATGAATTAACATGCATGTAACATCAGTGTTCAAACCATAGTCGGAACAATAACATGTACGGTATATCAGGTACGAACTATTTGTATTACATGTGTAATTACTTATCATTTGACGTTCAACATGTAACTATTATAGAACTATTTCAGAATCAGGTTGAGAACTCATGGTTTAACAGCCAGAATAATGTCTGACAATGTAAACTTGTTATGTGAACATTAGTTAGAATTTTATTATGTATAAACGTATGTGAGATTCACAGAACAAAACAATAACGGACGTCGTTATGTGAATATTAAATTAACGGATTATTCGTATAGGTGATGATCTGTACGAATATATCTGTGAGTTTAACGTTCTGAATGATGTCCAATAATTAGGAAATCAAATTGAAAAGTATAGTTGTCATCGTGTTCGTACGGGTGACGATCCGAACGAATACACACGAAAACCGTACGATTCGATTAAACAAATAAATTAAACATTTTTAGAAATTTAAAAATAAATAAAAGATATGTAGTTAATTTATTAGGAATTACCACCTAAATTAAATTAATAAAATCTACTTTTAAAATCGTAATGTTTTGTTAAGAAAACGACCGAGAACCGACGTTTAATCGCGAAACCGAGCGGAACCGAACGAGCCCGAACGCGACCAAGCATGAAAGACATTTAATATGGCATTAAATGCCATAACTCACCCCCACCAACCTACTCTCTCTCTCTCTCTCCAAATTCGTCTCTTTCTCTCTCTACCTTTTTCTCTCTCTAGAAAACCTTCATATGTCATTCATTTCTTAACAAAAACGGGTGAATTTGGTGTTAAAACGACCGTAAAAACGCATAAATCGTGAAAAGAAGAAGAAATCAAGCTTTGAATCATCAAGAACGGGGCAAAAACAAGCTCAACCGAGCGGTTTTTGTGACTGCTACTGTAGAGGTGAGTTTTTCACTTTTTAGTCGAATTTTCAGCTTCAAAACCATAGGATCTTGCACTAAAACATATTAGGAACTTAAGGGTTATGTTGGGTTGAGTTTTGGAGGGTTTAAAATAGGGCATTTTTAATGAAACCTGCAAGTTTCGTAAGTTCTGGGTAAACGGGAGGTTATAGACGAATGAGTCGAGAACCATTGATGCTTTGAAACATGAAAGTCAAGAAACATAGTGCAATTCGAGAACCTTTAATTTAAAACCTCTGTATTCGAGAACCTCTTAATTTGGAAAGACATAAAATTCGAAAACCACTTGATAAAAGCCGAGAAACCCCTTGAATTCGAGAAACATATTTATGTCTAATTTGAGAACACATTTGTTTTGAGAAACCTTGTGAATTCGAGAATACATTCGAGAACACCCAATTGGAGATTGAGAAAATTTTTATTTCAGCCTAATAACTCGAGAACTCTTCCCAATTTATTTGAGCTACTCGAGAACCCATTAATTGGGATGTGTTGGTTGAGAAACAAATTATGGCCGAGACTTCATTTAACTTCAATTCATTTCCTTATTTAATTGAGAAATGATGGTGGGGAGGGCCACAAGTCACGTGGAACATAATTGTTTCCGCCAAGAATAGACACACATCTATTCGGATATATCATTTAGAATCCAACCGGCAACACCACTTAGGGTGGGTGCAACCGAGTTAAGATGTTCTCAAGTATATTACTTAAACGTTGGGTTAAAAACATAGATAAATTTTTAAAAATATGTCTAAATCATAGACATGGATATAAAACAAGATAAAGGTTTATAACTAATCATATTTCATATAAAACACAACAACCTAGTAATGGCTAAGTGGTTGTGAGTCCCAAAGAACTAAAGAACTATGATGGTGACAAAAGGGTTCAAGGAACAACTAAGTATGGGTGTGTTGATCTTAGATGTCAACTTCCAACACTTAGTAAATTACACGCTTTGGGTAACCAACCTAGGTTGTTTAAATAGAATAACCTAAGGTAAGGATTAACTCAAGAAAAAACACGAACAAGGTTGTAACAAAGAACTATTAAGGAACTTATTGTTAATCTAGTAAGATTAACTTAAGTTCTAATATGTTTAACTTACATTTTTCATCACAATAACTTATGTTTTACTAAAATATAATGATTTGTAACATGTGAACATATATAGTTTTATAAAAATCATCATAACTTGTTTAATCTAAAACATTTTAAAGTAATTAAAAGGATTTTTAACTTAACTTTTATAACTAAATAATATTTTTATAAATGATGATCTATTAAAAGGTAGTATCTTTTACTAGTATAAACCTTATGTAGATAAGGTTTAGCGATTAACGAATAAGGGATAAGGGTTCATAGAGGGTACATTACTTAGAATAACTAGAGGAATTCTAGTAACACATTATTAAATATTAGGACACTTAGTTGTACACCGAGACCGAAACTTTATATACGACGACTTCAAGTACTTATAGTATTCGAAACACATTAAATCAACACAGGTGCTGAAGATACATAATTTACAAACAAAGAGCGCGCATAATTACTTGGTTTAGTTCATAACAACACAGGTGAGTTCATTGCCCCTTTTCTAAATTTTTTTTATAAACGCGGGGCTGAGAAGCATGCGTAAATTATTTTCCTTGGATTATATTTACTTAAATGCTTTTATTTCATATATGTTTTACATGTATAATTGTTATCCTAGATTTTATCTAGGTAAACTATTTACATGTTTTCAAAATGGGTTATTTATTCATCATGAGTAGATAACTATTTTAAATCAAAGAACTATTTTCAATGGTCTGTTTTCAAAGAACTAAAGATCTAAATCAAAGAACTATTTTCAACGGTCGGTTTTCAAAGAACTAAAAATCTAAATCAAAGAACTATTTTCAACGGTTTGTTTTCAAAGAACTAAAGATCTAAATCAAAGAACTATTTTCAGAGTTTTTTTTTTCAAAGAACTAAAGATCTAAGAACTGTATGCAATGATCTATTTTCAAAGAACTAAAGAACTAGTACGGAGAACTGTTTTCGACGATCTATTTTCAGAGGAATGTCTAGGAAATATGCAAATATAACATGTACCAAAGAACTAACGATCTATACGAACAAGAACAAACATGGATGATCTAGAACGAACTATAAAATCCTATACATGAAAAGATGTCATATCTAGACTGATTGATTATAGGTCGCATGTTTGATGATATTTACAGATTTCCTCAACTACTAAGAACCTTGATTGTTATACTAGTCCACTCGAGTATGACCAAGGCCAATCATTAGGTCTTAGATTTTTATTAAATGTTTATTTATTTATTTACTTAAGCATTTAATTTAATGTTTCTACAATTGCTGTGGTTGATCATGTGTGCATGATGAGCTTAAGGAAATCAAGAGAATTCCCACATTTTGATGAAACTAACAAGAACTAAGAACTAAGAACTAAGAACTGGTGTGTTGATGATGATGAATGAAACGCTTAGCTATCATCAACAACATTATGTTATGCGGTTTAGTATGTGGTGGGCTGGCGGTAATCTTGACCCTACATATGCCTTATATATAAGCATACTCGGCTGGATAACATAGCTGGTTGTTGGTGAGGTTAAGGTTGTCATTCGATCAGCTTTGTACAAATTCATTTTAAAACAAAACAATATGAACTCACCAACCATGTGTTGACTTTTGTTTTCTTGCATGAATTCTCAAGTGACAAACATGTTAACTAAGAAGTTCGTGCTTTTGCCTTGGATGCTCAGATAGAGGACCTAGTATTTTTGGACGTGCATATTTTGAACATCATCATACTTATTATTTTGTATATCTTGTGAAGATACAAGATAGAAAATTTATGATGCTGATAGTAGATTTACATTGTTAAATTATGAACGATACTGATATAATTTAACTTTGTAATTCTATTTCATTTAGTGATTTCTCAACTTATATCATGTGCACTGTAAACAATCTGATCATTCCGATTATCACCCGATATCGCGCCCCGAGACCTTTCCGCCCGACGGGAAAGTCGATCCTGCTCACTGGCTCAGGGTGTGACTGATTGGTATCCGATCCATGGTTATAGAGAAACATATGTCACTTATTTAAGTGGTTTGGCCTAGACTATAACCTAGGGACCCTTCATGTAGAGAACATAGGACTTAGGAATTTACTTGCATTGTGTCTTCTGCATTCGATCATTGCTCTAACCGATGTTCTTTCGGTTGTGATCAGAATGTCGCCAAGAAGACCACCTCCTTTATTGCCTCCACCACCACCGCCACCTCCTTCTACACCTCCTCCTCCCCTACACATTTTGCCACCCGACCCGAATGCGAATACGAATCTGGATCCAGCCACAATGGCATTGGCTACCCTACTGAGCAGTTAGTTGACTAACGAGTTGAAAGAGGTGATCCCAGACATGATCAATCGAATCCATAACAACAACAACAAGTCCGGGCATTCATCAGGAGAGGCTAGTGGGAATACTGGCAATGCATCTAATTACTCCTACAAGTCATTTGTATTATGTAAGCCGCCTAGTTTCAGCGGTACTGAGGGAGCCGTTGGATTAATCCAATGGATTGTGAAGATAGAAACTGCTCTGGACATTAGTTGTCCAGAGCATTACAAGGTTCGTTACTCTGTGGGATCATTTAGCAAGTGAGCCTTAACTTGGTGGAACTCACAGATCCAGGCTAGAGGAAGAGAAGAGGCAATGATGATGCCATGGGAAGATTTTAAGACTCTACTGAGAAATGAATTCTGTCCCAAGAACGAACTACAGAGAATGGAGACTAAACTGTCAAACCATGTGATGAAAGGAGCAGATCACCTGGGTTATACTACTCGTTATCACGAGTTAGTAGCATTGGTGCCAGACATGGTACCAACTCTAGAGAAATGAATTGACAGGTATGTAGGTGGATTGCCTGCTTTCATACAGAGTTTGGTCATTGTTGCAAACCCTATCACATTGGAGTCAGCTATCAGCTTGTCAGGCAAACTTACTTACGTGATGGTAGCGTTTTGGACTCTAAAGAAGGAAGCTGATACCAGAAAAGCAAAGGAAGGGTCATCATGGAAGCCAACTCATCACCCCAAGAAAAAGCAGAAGATCATCAAGAACTATACGTTGGCCGCCCCACTCAACCATGTAACTGATGCACCACAAACCCTTCACAAGAAACCCTACACCGGCACATATCCTTTGTGTGCCAAGTGCGAGTATCATCACGCTGCTAACACTCCCTGCAAACACTACACAGGTTGTGGAAGGAAGGGCCATTGGGTTCAACAAAGCAGGATGGCACCTGCTCAGGCAGTAAAAAATGCTGCTTTAGCTCTCCCTCCACCCAACAACCAGAATCAGAACAATGGTGGATGCTACAACTGTGGCGAAGTTGGCCACTATTCAAGGAACTGCCCGAAGAGGATGTAACTGGCAGTTCAAGCACCGCGTGGAAGAGCTTTTGCTATATGAGCTACAACTACTTGTCCGGACCCGAACATGGTCACGGGTACATTTCTTTTACATGAATTTTATGCATCTATTCTATTTGACACTCGTGCGGATCAAAGTTTTATGTCGGCCGACATTGAATGCCAACTTAAGCATGTTGAGGAATCTTTAGACTCCCCTTATATCATTGAAGTAGCAAATAGGAAACAAAAAACGGTTAGTACAATACTTAGAAACTGTCCATTAACACTTAATGGCCAAACATTCACCATCGATTTGATACCGATGGAGTTGGGCAGTTTTGACATCATTGTTGGAATGGATTGGCTATCTCTCAATAGGGTGGACGTCATCTGTTCTGAAAAGTTACTTCGAATACCGATGGCAAACGACCACATGTTGGAAGTTCGAGGGGATCAAGCAAAATGAAGTGTCAAATCATATCTTGCATAAAGGTGCGTAAATGTTTACAGAAGCAGTGTGTAGCCTTCCTGGTTCACGTGGTGGAAAGAGAGAAAGAAAAGATCAAGATGCAAGACATTCCAATTGTAAAAGAGTATCTGGATGTATTTCCTGACGATCTACCAGGTTTACCACCGGCATGACCAGTAGAATTCTGTATTGACTTAGTTATAGGAGCAACTCCTGTTGCAAAATCTCCTTACTGGTTAGCCCCTTCGGAGATGTAGGAATTTTCAAATCAGTTGTAAGAATTATTGGATAAAGGTTTCATCTGACCGAGCTACTCACCATGGGGAGCTCCGGTTTTGTTCGTGAAAAAGAAGGATGGATCCTTTCGAATGTGCATAGATTATAGGGAGCTGAACAAATTATTATCATGAATCAGTATCCATTGCCGAGAATTGATGATCTTTTTGATCAACTACAAGGAGCGCATTATTTTTACAAGATTAATCTGCGTTCAGGATATCATCAGCTCAGAGTTCAAGAAGAAGACATACCTAAAACATCTTTCCGAACCAGGTATGGTCATTATGAGTTTATGGTGATGCCTTTCGGATTGACAAATGCACCAGCGGTTTTCATGGACCTCATGAACCGGGTGTGCAAGCCTTATCTGGATCAGTTTGTCATTGTCTTTATTGATGACATATTGATTTATTCCAAGAGCAAAGCTGAACATGAGCAACACCTCAGGAAAATCTTGGAGCTGTTGAAGAAAGAACAACTTTATACCAAATTCTCTAAGTGTGAATTTTGGCTAAGGGAAGTTCAGTTATTGGGTCACGTAGTCAACAATGAAGGGATACATGTAGACCCTGCCAAGATCGAGGCAATCAAGAATTGGGATACTCCGACGACACCGACGGAGATATGGTCTTTTCTGGGACTTGCTGGTTAGTTTAGAAGATTTATTTCAAACTTTTCTAAGATAGCCTTGCCTCTCACTAAGTTAACTCAGAAAAGTGAGCCGTTTGTTTGGGAGCGGAAACAAGAAGATGCTTTCCATACATTGAAACAGAAGCTATGTGATGCTCCAATCTTATCTCTCCCGGAGGGTACAAACGACTTTTTAGTGTATTGTGGCGCTTCCAATCAGGGACTCGGTTGTTTGTTAATGCAGCGAGACAAATTATCGCGTACGTATAAAGACAGTTGAAGATTCATGAGAAGAACTACATAACTCATGATCTAGAACTGGGAGTAGTAGTCTTCATATTGAAGATTTGGAGACATTACTTGTATGGCACAAAGTGCACCATCTTCACTGATCACAAAAGTCTACACTATGTCTTTGATCAGAAGGAACTCAACATGCGACAGCGTCATTGGGTTGAACTTCTGAATGATTATGATTGTGTGATTATCATCCGGGCAAAGCGAATGTCATGGCAAACGCTTTGAGCCAGAAGGAAAGATTCAAACCATTGCGCGTAAGAGCAATGGGAATGACGATACAAACGAGTTTACGTGACAAAATTGTTCAAACTCTGCATGAATCAGTGGAACGAAGTTATCCGAAGAAAGAACTTGACTGTGGAGCAGAACGACAATTTGAAATGAAACCTGATGGAATTATCTACTAACAGGATCGCGTGTGGATTCCTACGGTAGATGAGCTGAGGAAACTTATCCTTGACGAATCGCACAAGACCAAGTATTCAGTACATCCAGGTGCGGATAAAATGTACCAAGATCTACGGGGATTTTATTGGTGGCCGGGAATGAAGAAAGATATAGCCGAGTATGTCGGTCGATGTCTAACACGTGCGAAGGTCAAGGCGGAACACCAGAAACCGTCTGGTTTGCTGTAACAGCCTGAAATTCCTCTCTGGAAGTGGGAACAAGTAGCTATGAATTTCATTACCAAGGTACCCCGCACTTCCAGTGGTCATGATACCATTTGGGTTATCATTGATCGATTAACAAAATCTGCTGATTTCTTGCCGATGCGTGAAACCTTCACGATGGATAAGTTGGCAAGATTGTACATCAACGAGATAGTGGTACGTCACGCCGTACCATTGTCTATCATTTCAAATCGAGATAGCATTTACATCAAGGTTTTGGCAATCGTTACAGAAATCTCTAGTGACACGGTTAAACTTGAGTACCGCTTACCATCTACAAACGGACGGTCAAAGTGAACGTATGATACAGACCCTAGAGGACATGTTGCGAACATGTGTTTTGGATTTCAGTGGGAATTGGGACTCCCATTTGCCACTGATCGAATTCTCCTATAATAACAGTTACCATAGTAGCATCGGATGCGCTCTTTATGGTCGAAAATGTCGGTCACCGATCTGTTGGACCGAAGTAGGAGATAACCGAATAACTGGGCCTGAGCTTATTTAGGAAACCACTGATAAAATAGCCCAGATACAACAGAAGTTACAAGCAGCTCAAAGCAGACAAAACAGCTACGCCGACAAACGGCGCAAACCGTTGGAATTCCAAGTGGGAGACCGTGTCATGTTGAAGGTATCCCCATGGAAGGGCGTAGTTCGTTTCGGAAAGAAAGGAAAGTTTGCACCGCGATACGTTGTTATGTGAATATTAAATTAACAGTCATAATCATGTTTGACAATGTAAACTTGTTATGTGAACATTAGTTAGAATTTTATTATGTATAAACGTATGTGAGATTCACAGAACAAAACAATAACGGACGTCGTTATGTGAATATTAAATTAACGGATTATTCGTATAGGTGACGATCTGTACGAATATATCTGTGAGTTTAACATTCTGAATGATGTCAAATAATTAGAAAATCAAATCGAAAAGTATAGTTGTCGTCGTGTTCGTACGGGTGACGATCCGAACGAATACGCACGAAAACCGTACTATTCGATTAAACAAATAAATTAAACGTTTTTAGAAATTTAAAATTAAATAAAATATAATTAGTTAATTTATTAGGAATTACCACCTAATTTAAATTAATAAAATCTACTTTTAAAATCGTAACGTTTCGTTACGAAAACGAACGAGAACTGACGTTTAATCACGAAACCGAGCGGCACCGACCGAGCCTGAACGCGACCGAGCATGAAAGACATTTAATATGGCATTAAAAGCCATAACTCACCCCCACTAACCTACTTTCTCTCTCCAAATTTGTCCCTTTCTCTCTCTAGAAAACCTTCATATCTCATTCAATTCTTAACAAAAACGGGTGAATTTGGTGACAAAACGACCGTAGAAATGCGTAGATCGTGAAAAGAGGAAGAAATCAAGCTTTGAATCATCAAAAACGGGGATAAAACGAGCTCAAACGAGCTGTTTTTGTGACTGCTACTATAGAGGTGAGTTTTTCACTTTTTAGTCGAATTTTCAGCTTCAAAATCATAGGAGCTTGCACTAAAACAGATTAGGAACTTAAGGGTTATGTTGGGTTGAGTTTTGGAGGGTTTAAAATAGGGAATTTTTAATGAAACCTGCAAGTTTCGTAAGTTCTGGGTAAACAGGAGGTTAGAGACGAATGAGTCGAGAACCATTCATGCTTTGAAACATGAAAGTCGAGAAACATAGTGCAATTCGAGAACCTTTAATTTAAAACCTCTGTATTCGAGAACCTCTTAATTTGGAAAGACATAAAATTCGAAAACCACTTGATACAAGCCGAGAAACCCCTTGTATTCGAGAAACATATTTATGTCTAATTCGAGAACACATTTATTTTGAGAAACCTTGTGAATTCGTGAATACATTCGAGAACACCCAATTGGAGATTGAGAAACTTTTTATTTCAGCCTAATAACTCGAGAACTCTTCCCAATTTATTTGAGCTACTCGAGAACCCATTAATTGGGATGTGTTGGCTGAGAAACAAATTATGGCCGAGACTTCATTTAACTTCAATTCATTTCCTTATTTAACTGAGAAATGATGGTGGGGAGGGCCACAAGTCACGTGGAACATAATTGTTTCAGCCAAGAATACACACACATCTATTCGGATATATCATTTAGAATTCAACCGTGAACACCACTTAGGGTGGGTGCAACCAGGTTAAGATGTTCTCAAGTATATTTTCAAAGAACTAAAGAACTAGTACAGAGAACTGTTTTCGACGATCTATTTTCAGAGGAATGTCTGGTAAATATTCAAAGATAACATGTGCCAAAGAACTAACGATCTATACAAACAAGAAAGAACAAGGACGATCTAGAACGAAATATAAAATCCTATACATCAAATGATGTCATAGCTAGACTCATTTATTATAGGTCGCATGTTTGATGATATTTACGGATTTTCTCAACTACTAAGAACCTTGATTGCTATACTAGTCTACTCGAGTATGACCAAGGCCAATCATTAGGTCTTAGATTTTTATTAAATGTTTATTTATTTATTTACTTAAGCATTTAATTTAATGTTTCTACAATTGCTATGGTTGATCATGTGTGCATGATTAGCTTAAGGAAATCAAGAGAATTCCCACATTTTGTTGAAACTAACAAGAACTAAGAACTAAGAACTGGTGTGTTCATGATGAGGAATGAAACGCTTAGCTATCATTAACAACAATATGTTATGCGTTTTAGTATGTGCTGGGCTGGTGGCTGGGCTGGCGATAAGCTTGACTCTACGTATGCCCTATATATAAGTATACTTGGCTGGATAGAATAGGTGGTTGTTGGTGAGGTTATGTAACATCAGTGCCGGAATAGTACCGGAACAGTGATCGCAACAATAACATGAACAGTAATCAGGTACAAATTCTAATCATTTCAGTGTAATTCATATTCATAGTACATATCACAATCATTTCACATAACAAACCGTAAATTCATCATTGTTTCAGAGAAACAAAACTTAGAAAACATGGTTTATCAGTCAGATAATTATCTGGCAACACAGAGCCATCATGGGATTATTTGTTAGGATTTATTATGTATAAACGTGTGTGAGGCTTTATAGAACAAAACAACACAAATGTCGTTATGTGAATGCTAAATCGACGGATTTTTCGTATAGGTGACTATCTGTACGAATAAATCTGGAAATTTAACATTCTGAATGATATTCTATAATTAGAAAACAATATTGAAAAGTATAGTTATCGTCGTGTTCGTACGAGTGACGATTCGAACGAATGCGCGCTATGACCGTACGATTCGATTTTAACAGTAAAGTAATATTTTGAAAATTTAAAATAAATCAAAGATATTAGTTAATTTATTAGGAAGCACAACTTAAAATAAATTTATAAACTCTATTTTATAAACCGTGTCGTTTCGTGACGAAAACCACGAGAAACGTCATTTTACGCGAAACCGAACGAAACCGAGCAACCGGGTATTATCTAAGTCTTTAATGACTTCATTTATGCCACCAACCACACTCACCAACCTCACTCTCATTCTCAAATTCGTTCTCTCTCTCTAGCCCTCTCTCTCTAAAACCTTGAACTTCTCTCTACCATTTGGAGCTCATTTCAAGTCGGATTCAAGCATAGTCGGTGCCAAAATGACCCTCTCATCACGTAGATTCCCGAAGTACAAGAAATTTGGACTTTCATCCGTAGATTTTGAGGTAAATCACCATTTCATTTCGGTTTTAAGAGTGTATCATGAACCTCGTAGATTATTGTTGTTTTAGTCACTTTGAACACTTAGAAACACTTAAATAAATACATGTGAATGACTAGGAAGTTGTAGAAACTGAATTGTAACAGATTGGGGTTGAAAAATGAGGAAGAAATACAGGTTCGTGAACCAGATGCGACCAGGAGAACCTGTTGCAGGTCGCCGAACCTTTTGCTGACAGCCGAACCTTGGGTTCTGCCAGCCGAACCTGTTGTCCTTTACCAACCAACAGGGCCGAACCTGTGTATCTCTGACTCACGAACCTGTACTAGCTGAACCTTACATCAACCGAACCTATGATCCCCGAACTTAATAGCGACGAACCTTTGGCCACGAACCTCTGATCAACGAACCTGCACACGAGCCGAACCTTCGATGTCACGAACCTTCTTCTTGGCCGAACCTAAGGTGTTAACCAAACCCCAAGGGTTCGCCGAACCTAAAAGGTGCGCCGAACCTATCCTTACTATCAAGAAGGTTCGCCGAACCCTAAAGGTTCACCGAACCTATGGTCATATTCCAATAGGTTCGCTGCCCCCAATGGTGGTTGAACCTAAAGTGTTAGCTAATCAAGGAAAATCAGTACCTAGGGCTGTTGAACTTAAGCATAAGGACATGGAAATGAATATACGAATACTAAAAGCTTGGAACGAACTAAGAAACATGCATTAGTGGATGCTAGATACTTAAGGTGTTAGCGTTAATTTCAACATTTACATCTAACACTTAGAAATCTCATACGAATGTATATAACTAAATTGGATGGCTCAATTGTGCACTCTAAGCTAAGTTATATACACGGACGAACAAAGGACTATGGGAAACAAAGATCAAGTAATGGGTTAAGGTTAATTGAATGTGATTAACCTAAGCCTAACTTGTTGAACATAGATTCTTAAAGTAAACTACAAGTTTTCATTTAAAACCATCTTTCAATTAAATAAAATGATTTCTAACTTAATGATGTAAAAATAAAGTGTTAAATGTTTTAATTAATAAACTTTGAAATGTGAACCATATATCACTAAAGTGTAATGGTCATTGCTTATGGATTGAGATTACGATTGGGTAAGAGGTTAGAATAAGATAGATGAAATCAGAGAAACACTATAGTAGTATAGGACACTTAGTTGCACACCGAGACTAAACCTTAGACGCGAAGACTAATACGTATACTTATAGTATTCGAACACTTTTAAAACAACTCAGGAACTGAAGACACTTAGTCTGCAAACAAGAGCGCGCATTTTGTGGTAGTACATTGCATAGCAACACATGTGAGTTCATTGCCCCTTTTCTAAACATTTTGTTTTCAAACGCGGGGCTGAGAAGCATGCATAAATTATTTTCTTTGGATTATATTTTACTTAAATGCTTTTAAATTCTATATGTCTTGTATATATGTATGAATGTTATCCTAGATCATGTCTAGGTAAATTTTATGCAGGTTTTACTAAGCTTATCTACTTATGATATAAGTGGATAATTGAGTTAAACTAAACATTTCAACGAATAAAACGAAACTATTTTGACGAAACAAGTGTGTGATTTCAACGAATCAAACGAAACTATTTTGACGAAACAAGTGCGTGAGTTCAACGAATCAAACGAATCAACAAATCATTTTCAGGGGAAAGTATGGGAAATATCAAAGATAACATATGCCAACGAAACAATATGAAACAAAACGAATCAAGTACGAAACAAAAAACCCTACATTTCAAGAAGTCCTAGCTAGACCGTTTGATTTGTAGGTCATATGTTTGATGATATTTACAGAATTCCCTAACTACTAAGAACCTTGATTGCTAGACTAGTCCACTCGAGTTGACCAAGGCCCAATCATTAGGACTTAAATTTTTATTAAATTTTTATTTATTTATTTAATTAAGCATTTATAACTGTTCCTACAATTACTGTGGTTGATCATAAATGTGATGAACTTAAGGAATCAACATAGATTCCAAATTGTTGTATTTACAGGAACAAAGAACTGAAGAATCATTGGGTTAATGGTAAGGGTAAAATGCTTAATTTTCATTAACACCAATGTCCCGTGTGGATTAGTGTGTGGTGGGACGACGTCTTGGCGGGTTGTAGGCTCGACTCAGGGGTATGCCCTATATATAAGCATACCGATCTGGATGATACATGTGATGTTAATGAGATTAAGATTGTTACCCGAGGGTTTAACAAAGGTTTTGAGTGTACATTTGAACTATTGTGAATGGAAGTGTGTGTTAGGTAAAAATGCTTAATTATCATTAACAACAGTGTCATATGCATAATAGTATGTGGTGGGACGACGTCTGGGCGGATTGTAGGCTCTACTCAGGGGTATGCTCTATATATAAGCATACCGATGTGGGTATTACATGTGATGTTAATGAGGTTAGGGTCTTTACCGAAAGAGGTTTACAAACATTTTCAATTACTAAACAATATGAACTCACCAACCATGTGTTGACTTTATTTTTTCATGACTTCTCAGGTGACGAACAGATCAATTAAGAAGCTTATGCTTTTGGACTAGGACTTCAGTTAGAAGACTTAGTATTTTTGGACCTGCATACTTTTGGAACATCATTAAACAATTATTTTGTATATCTTGTGCAGTTACAAGATAGATATTTTATGATGTTTATGACAGATTTACATTCTTAAATTATGAACGATACGAACATAATTTAACTTTGTAATTCTATTCTATTTAGCATTTCTCATTTATATTAGGTGCTATGTAAACAATCTGATCACTTTTATTATCACTCGCAATATCGCGCCCCGAGAACCTTCCGCCTGACGGGGACTCCGATCCAACCCCGCCAGCTCGGGGTGTGACAGGTTAAGGTTGTCATTCGGTCAGGTTTGTACAAATTCATATTCAAACAAAACAATATGAACTCACCAACCATGTGTTGACTATTTGTTTTCTTGCATGACTTCTCATGTGACGAACAGGTTAACTAAGAAGTTCGTGCTTTTGCCTATGATGCCTAGATAGAGGACCTAGTATTTTTGGACGTGCATATTTTGAACATCATCATACTTGTTATTTTGTATATCTTGTGCAGATACATGATATAAAATTTATGATGCAGATAGTGGATTTACATTGTTAAATTATGAACGATACTGATATAATTTAACTTTGTAATTCTATTTCATTTAGTGATTTCTCAATTTATATCATGTGCAATGTAAACAATCTGATCATTCTGATTATCACCTGATATCGCGCCCTGAGACCTTTCCGCCCTACGGGAAAGTCGATCCAGCCCGCCGGCTCAGGGTGTGACAATGCATACAAGAATTCTAAATCATAACATGCTCTATCAATCAATTAATTCACATTACACCTAAGACTAATATACTAAACTAAGTATATGCATCATCATGATTGACTCTATACTCTATGTGTAGAATGGGTTTGAAATAAGACATATGTGACATTCCCAAAGTTTACAAAAGTACAAATGAAATTAAGTATGAGAATAAGTCACTTGTCTTAGTTATTCCAAAGATGTTCTTCAATGAATATATGAGTTATGAGATGTACATTCACTCTACATCATAGTATGCATTGTATAAGTATTTGAATTGATCTAAGAAGTTCTACAGTTCAAGCATGATCTTCAAATGTCTATGTATTTTGTAATGGATCTACCTAAAATGTAACATTCCTGTAATTTGTATCAAACAATAATATCTAATAAAATATTTATGACGTCATTTGAAACTCTCGTTTACAAATTTACACATACACATATACATATATGCATAGACAAATATGAATAATTATAAAAATATATATATAAATATATGAAAACAATTTAAACATACTTCAAATATATATATATATATATATATATGTATATATGTATGTAATTAAGTATATATGTAACTATTTGAAATTATACAAGTTAGGAAGTAAAAGAAACATATTAATATATATATATATATATATATATATATATATATAGATTTGTAATAAGTCCTATATGATTTAAAATAAGTAACTTAAATAAATGAAAAATATTTTAATAATAAAAATAACAAGAAAACCATTTTTAGTTAATAAATAAGACGTTTATAAAACTTTAACTTTAAAACTAATTTTTATAAACTTTAAAATTAAACAAATAATTTAGTTTTAATTATATAATTTCAATTAAACATTTACAAACTTTTGAATTAATAAATAAAACATTTATAAACTTAAAAATACTTAAAATATATTAGTTTTATCAAATTAATAAAAATTAAAAGGGTTAAATACAAGTTGGGGGATTAATTCTGCCAATACCCCAAAGTCCTTCTCTCCTCTACCCATTTTCCCATTTGGATCAGCCCCTACCCGTTCTAAAGCCATACACGACTTGGTTCTTGATCTCGACCATTACAGCTAATCAAACTTAATTTAGGCAATTAATCAAGACACGTAAATGATTCTAACGATTAATTTGATTGATCAATCGAGTTTAATATGAAAACCATTAGCAAAAATACAAACAAGAAACGCGTTTAACAAAGGTGTTCATTACCAGCATAAAAATCAAATTAAACCCGCACACATAGCCTTGCACCCTTCACGGCACAGGCTCTCAGATCAACTGGTAGATGTGTGTCTTTGTGTGGCTAAGGTCGCTGGTTCGAACCGGGTTGCGGCCGGTTTTGACCATTTTTTTTATTTTTAATATAACTTTTTATTTAAAATCCATTTTTGAATTCTATTTTCACAGAAAATTATTATTATTAAAATACTACAATTTTTAGTAAAAAATATAAATATCCTTTTAATAATATAATTAATAATATGTGTATATATATATATATATAACATACATAGAATATTAGTAAATAATTTTATATTAGTAAATTAAATACTTAAAATTCGTTTATTAATTTTATATAATATTTTATACATTCTATAAAATAAATATTTTCATTTTTTTATCATGATATATAAAATTTAGTTTTGATAAACCAAAGATATTAGAGTACATAAAAACATTCTTATACATTTTTAACATATGGTCTCATTTCATCAAAAAATTTAAACACTTTATTTAAAGTATTATAAATTATAATCTCATGTTCTTTTAGATAAAAATATGTTGTATAAAAAAAAGGAGAACATATTATTTAGAATTATTGATAAGCTAAAATGTTAGATTTTTTTTATAAAAACATTCTTACACATTTTATAAAATCTAATTGGTATTTAATAATATTCAAATAACCTTATCTAAAGTTTTAAAACTTATTATTTTGAAAGTTAAATTAATAAACTATTTCAAATGGTTATTAATTTTTGTTAAACATCAATTTATTTTAACTTCAAAATTTTTTTATTTAACATTTTATGTCTACATAAGTAGATTTAAACATTACAAAACGTCATTACTATTTTTTTAACAAATAAACCAAGATGAACGTTAAAGTTATATCTATTCAAAACAAATCGAAACCATTGATCTACTTAGCACTTAGATAAATCCATAGAAAGGCATAATTATGTTAACATATGTCTATTGGACTATTTAGGTGAGCATTGAAATTGTGTTGAAACATTATTTGAAACATACTTTGACAACTATTGCAAAGACTACCTCATACACTAAGTTGAGTCTTCATAGCCCTTCTTTTATTGTTTTATTTTTGGGGTGAAACATGCAACTTATCTTATTACATTTTCATGTGAACATAGTTTAATGATCTTATAGTTAGTGAGTTTTAGCTAGAACATGCATTGATCACCCTCATTTTAGTGACTATGATAGATCTATTTGACCGACCATCTCCCCGATGTTTGATTGACCCTGCGGGGAAGGCCCACAGTGATAGTTTACTATTTCAGCATTCATAGTAATGTTAAGAATAGGTCAAACATCATTTGTTAACATCAGTGATCTACTTTACTTTCCAGTTCATTTTTAACTATGTTCATTGTGCTTTGAGTTCACATAAGACATCATTTAAAACATTTTTTTGTAAACATATCTAGGTGTGAGTGTACAAGCCTATGAAACTCACCAACTATTCGTAGTTGACACTTGATTTTAAACATGCTTCTTGTGGGAATGCCAGTTAGCCATATTGTTGAGCTTGGATTAATTTTCATTTAATTTATATTTGATGTATTAGCATTGAAGTGACGTAATAGTTAGGGTTTGATCATTTGAAACTATGTAATAAATATTTGAGTTTAATGTTGAACTATTTACAACTTTATACCTTGTTCCATGAACAATCTACACTTCATGCCACCTCAATGTTTCTGCCATCGGTCGGGGTGTTACAGATTGATCTCAAAGCCTGGGTTATAGAGAATTAGGTTATTAGAATTATATGACCTAGACTATAACCATAGGATGACATAGTTGGACTCTGTAGTTGCCATGCTAGGCTATGAACTGTTATTTGAACTATATAATTGCCATGCTAGGCTTTGAACTGTTATTTAAACCTTATAGTTGCCATGATATGTCAAATTAACTATGTGAGTTCTTTGTGCTACTTGGCTGGTTAATTGATATGTCAAAATGTTTGAACCTAGTTTAGGATACCTTCACCCACTAGACTTTAGGGTTCAAAACTTCTCGACCCCATTCTTACGACTTGCAAGAGGATCGTCACTGTGAAGAATGATCTTATACTCTTAAGTCTAATAAATATTATGAATCTCGTCAAACGTCTTTAGGTGCATATTATTAAGTAAGAAACACATACAATCTGGAAGGGGGAATACCTGTACTTTGGGGAGTTCTGTCTAGAAAAGCATTTCATATAAATCCAAATCAACCGATGTACCAGTTATGCTTTCCTGGGAACCCTTAGGCTGAGTATGAACCTAAAGGATAAATAATGTCTTTCTAAAAGTTAATCGAACTTAAATACTGTGATCTGTCAAAAGTATTCATTTAATAATACAATTCAAGTATTGCTTTCTGATTTAGCTTTCATTTGAATTCCCTTTGAACTCTCAAATCGATGTCAAACTCCTGGTGCTATGTACTACAATGTTAAATTTCTGACCCTCTACCTTGAACTCTTGTAGAAACATGTCTCCTTACCATAACAACACCAACAACCAAGGGCTAGCTACACTTGTCACGCAACAAATGGCTACATTGTTGACTAATTTGGTAACCCAACTCGAACGATCGGTCAATAACAATAAGTTTCACAATGAAAAGGGAAATGGTGGTGGTGCAAACCCCTCCAAACTCAATAATCGCAAGCGAAAGGCTAGAAAATTTGCAAAGTTAAACCCTACTATCCCTGGGAACCATCATGTTACAGTGAACTTAACCAACTAACCTTATGAGGGAGTTCAACCTCTTTGCAACACTTGTAAGTCGCATCACCCTCAAAATCGACTTTTTTGTGTTTGCACCATTTGTGGAAGGTATGGCCATTTTGTTTAAACTTGCCGAATTGGGCCTCCAGTGCACAAGGTTATCAAGAAAGTTTGCTCACCCACTGAACCCCCAACCAGCTGCACCTATCATCCTTGCCATAAGAAATGGAAGGGCCTGCTTTGAATGTGGTGACCCTACTCATCTTAGAAACCTATGCCCAAGGCTGTTGGTAACAACTAAAGGAAGGTTCGAGCAAGAACTTCCCAACTAAACACCCAAGCTGCTCAGATCAATCAGGATGTCATGAACGGTTCTTGTATATTACGTTTCCATGTTAATTAACTTTAGTGTTGATCATTTACTTGATAATACCCAAACAAGATTAGATAAATCGTTTGAGAAGGAAGTGTTTAAAGGTAAATCTATCAATATTAACTATACTATGTTTGTATGAACTGTGAACTTTAGGCACCTCATTTTACTAATGGATCTTGTATCCGCTCAGTTGTGTGTCAAAATAAAAAAGTAGGGTAAACATGCAAGGAAAGTTTTCGTTGCGGGTGCACACGAAACGAGAATCTGCAGTACATGTAAATTCTACGAATACGAGACAAAGGACACAATTGTAGAAAAATTTGAATGCTAAACCAAAACTCAATCATATTTTGATTGAAAAATTTGAACCATACATATATGGCCAACTACATGTAAACATCAAAGTGAAACATCTTTAAGTTGTGTTGTATTGGTAGGCAATTTATATGCTTTCAAAGTGTTGGTGGTGTGGTGGCTTGGCTGCGGTATACCCTATATATAAGCACCAACAATACATTGGAAGTAGAACCGAAAGCTTGATCAATTTTAGGAATCATGAATTCAAGTGTTGTTATCAAAAAGGTACATCTTGGTTAGGGCTATTAGGTTAATCAATTGATTCTCGCTTATAAAGAATCGGTGGGTATTTTTACATCCACTCAGTCAAAGGTTTTAGTAGTCTTTATAACAAGACAACTAAACTAATGATAACTCAAAACTATTGAAATGAAAACCCGAAAGACGAATACATTACCTCCTATCTTCAATTGGAAATTTTCAAACTTCAAATCTTGAATCGAATGTCAACTTATGATGCTAACTATTTGGTCTCACAAGGAGTTATGACTAGGAAACGTTAGTTCCTTATACAATACCATAAATTACATACATCAAAAACAAATAAAAAAAGTTATAATACACGACCTAAGGGTTCTCAAATCACCACTTATGATGGTTTGTGAGTTGAAATTCCAAATTCAGCTACATGTGGTATAAGTAAAATCTGAAGACCGTATCATTTGACGCATTTTTCTATTGATCCCAAACAACGAAATTTCAAACTAAGGACCAAAACCTATTCCACAAAACACAATCTTGTACTTGATGCTGCCATCTTTACCTTGAAGATTGGAGACATTGTATAATATCTGTAAAACATAACGATTAAATAAATAAATTAAATACTAAGTTTTAAATTAATAAATATACAAAATAAATAATCAAATAATAACAGTAAAAAAAATAAATAAAAGGTAATAATATCAAATAAATAAAAGGTTAAACAAACTAAATGAGATAATTAAGTACAAGTTGAGGAAATAACATATCTAATTGATTAACCTTCAATTCAGTTATAAGTAACAAATTGAAACTACCGGCTCAATTGATTATTATAATATTTATAATCACGAAAGTTTTATTTAATCATCATTACAGTGACCGAATCCAATCGAAAAGAAAATTGATTCAGAAACCGAATCGACCCGATCCATACCGTGAAAATCCTTTTTAAGCTACAATTTTTTTTAACTACGTTATTATGTTTTGAATATGAAAATATTTAAATACAATTATGTCTTTTTCTGTTATTGAATCATCCAAAGATGAACAGTTTCTATTATTATAAATTTTTCATCTCCTTTCTTTCATTCATGGTTGTTTCACCTCATTCAATTTTTAGCCATAAACCATACATACAAGCCCTCAACCGGTGAAACTCAAATGTCATGACCATCTGTTTTTTTTATATACTTCTAAAAGTACAATACAACCAGCCACTTCTTCTCGGTTATTGAAACCCATGGCTTCTGTACAAGAACCATTAGCAAGAACACACAATCTGTGAGGAATATTCGGCCTGCATAAGGTGTTTATATTAATCCTCAAGCCTTCCATAACAATCGCCTGGGACTACTACCGAGAACAAAACCTCGCCGAACGATCAGACACCAAGAACAACCATGGTCGGATGTTGCGCCATCAAGAAAACCGAAGTCAAGATCGAAGCATTTCAATAAACGATCAGTCACCGATTTGCATACACACTACAAATAAGGTTAGATTTAATCATCTTAACAAACCGTGTTCCAAAATCCGGCAATCAAGTACATAACCAGAAAGTTTGAGTTTAAAACGTGGAAGTATTAAGATAACCAAGACCAATGTAAATGTTTTTAAGATGCCTTCAATTAGATTTTGGTTAATAATGGATGGATATACAAATATCAATAAGTTTGTATGTCCAGGGAGATTACATGGAAATCATATACGATCAAGATCTATAATGAAGTTATTGGTTACGATAACCAGAAAGAGAAAAGGGAAGAAGATAGAATGTAAAAGTTAAATAAGATAACAAACAGTTGAATTAAGACAAAGAAAACCAGGCTGACCGGCTAGAACATTTGGGTAGTTCGATACCCTCACTTTTGTTTTAAACTCTATTCAGAACCTTGGTGACTAAGACTGGGATAATACAAAATTCGGCATGCAACAAAGTCTTAAGTCTTAGATTCTCTACATGCAGGGTCCCTAGGTTATAGTCTAGGTCAAACCGTTTAAATAAATGACCTATGTTTCTCTATAACCATGGCTCTAATACCAATCTGTCACACCCCGAGCCGGCGGGGTTGGATCTGATTCCCCGTCAGGCGTAAGGTTCCCGGGGCGCGATATCGTGAATGATAATCAGAATGATCAGATTGTTTACATTGCACATGATATATAAATAAGAAACTGCTAAAATGAAATAGAATTACAAAATTAAATTACATCAGTTAAGTTTATAATTTAACAATGTAAATCTACTATCACATCATAATCTTCTATCTTGTATCTGCACAAGATATACAAAATAAATCTGTATAATGATGCTTCAAAATATGCAGTTCCAAAAAGCTAGGTCCACTGACTGGTATTCTAGTCCAAAAGAAATAACTCCTTAGTTGACCTATTCGTCACCTGAGAAGTCATGCAAAAATAAAGTCAACACATGGTTGGTGAGTTCATATAGTTTTATAAAAATGAGTTTGAATATCCTGAATGACAACTTTAACCTCACCATTAACCACCTATACCATCCAGCTCAGTATGCTTATATATATGGCATATGTAGGGTCGAACTTACCGCCCGCCCAGCCACCGTCCCACCACATACTAAACCACATGATATATTGTTCCTGATGATAATTAAGCATTTCATTCCACTACTTTGATTCCGTGACATATGATTCATAGCATTTGATTACCCTGAAAATGTTTACCTTGATCCCCCCCAAAATGACAACCTTAACCTCATCAACAACCACCTATGCTATCCAATCAAGTATGCTTATATATAGGGCATATGTAGGGGACAAGCCCCAGCCACCGTCCCACCACATACCGGACTGCTTAGCATATTGGTGTTCATGATAATTAAGCGTTTCACTCCATTCACCTTCAATTTAGATTCTGATTTCCACAAATAGATTTACCTTTGATCTCTTGAGTTCACCATGTATTCATGATTTCCCGAAAGCACTTGTAGAAATATAACATTAAATGTTTAATTAAAATAATAACTGAGCATTTAAATGCAACTAAGACATGATGATTGGGCCTTATTTGATTCAATCAATTAGACTTAGTTGTTGGTGGTTGTCCAAATTGTACCCTCTCACACGTGACCCATATCAGGCATGACTCACAAGGAGTCTACCTGTGTATGCCGGGATTTTAATGATGCCCATATCAGCTTGACCCATTGGTCTACTGTACATGTCAGGACTTTACGGATATCTGATTCTTGATCGTCCTTGATTCTCTTGATTTTGATATTGATTTCATTTGATAGTTCACGTTATTGCCCATATAGCTTGACTACAAGAGTCTACTATTTATGCCGGGACTTTATGTGTGTTACACGTGGTCTTGATTTCTATACAACTGACATCCACCTTAACTCAAGTATTAATGATTTCATTAGATTTTAATGATTTCATTATTTCAATGATTCACACACATTTATGATTTCTGATTCCCTTGAGTCTCTTGATTTTGATCTTTAGAATTCCCATGATTTCACAATGATAATTGATTCTTGACTAAGATCCTTTGTTTTTAGATCCCACACTAAATTGGATATCTTGAACATGATCTTTAGCTTTAGTTCCTTTGATTTCACTTTGAATTTAGGTTCTTGAATTTGAGCTTGATGGACTAAGGGTTTGTTTAGAGTCTTAGAATTAAAGAGTTACTCATAAGAGTAATTTAATTAACTTGATAGTTAGTTCTACGTAGTAATTACCTAGACAGGAGTCTAGGGGTATCAACAAGCATAAAAATATAACATACAATGAATAAAAGCATTTAAGTAAACAATTTAAATAAAACAGTTTACGCATGCTTCTCAGCCCCGCGTTTTAAAACAAAAATGTTTAGAAAAGGGGCAATGAACTCACCTGTGTTGTTGTGTAAATGATCTATCACAAAATGCACGCTCGTTGTTGTTGCCTAGGTTTCTTCAGTTCCTGAGTTGTTTTAAAAGAATTCGAATGCGTTAAGTATACGTATTTTTCGTCATATCTAAAGTCTCGGTCTCGGTGTGTGTAACTAAGTGTCCTAAGTTACTAAGTGCTTCTATGATTTAATCTAGCTAATCTAGCTTAGATACCCATTTATAAACCCAATCCCATAATTAATCACAACAAGTCTTGATTAATACGTTTAATTAATTTCATTTTAATTTAATACAATAATTTAGAAAATCATCTAATTTATTTTAATAAAGTTTACAAACCACTTTCTTTTATTAAAATGTCATTTCTTGAATTAAATAAGCATGTAACATGTGATGGGCCCTAGTCAAGCCCATTAGGCCCATTTAGGCCCATTGATTGTTTTTCCTTATGTAACGACCGGTTTTCAATTATCGAACACGTTTGAAGTAATCATCAATAGAATGATTGTGATTGTTATTGAAAATATGCGAGAAATGATGAACGTAGGCGAAAACCGTGCGCGAAACGGAGTTACAGATTGTTTGGAATCGCGAAATGAAGAAAATTATAAAGATATTATGTTTTGGAACTCTTCGCGGTACGCGAAGGCTTCATGAGCCCCTATTCGCGGTACGCAAAAAATCCAAAACATCTAAGGATGCCGAATTGTTTCGCGGTACGCGAAGAGTCATTAAACCCTCCTTCGTGGTACGCGACAAGTGTGGCAGTCTGGCAGATTGCTATTCTTATCAGGATTACGAAGAAAATTTTATTTTCTTTCTTTCTCGAAACCTTTCACCATAAAGACATACACAGACGAAATTTTAGCATCTGATCTTCATTTTGAAGCTACCATATTATCTGGATCGATCCAGGAATGATTTCTACAAACTCTGATCGTCGTATTTCAACCAGAAATCTGTTTGAAGGGTAACGATTCGTTTTATCCCACTGATTTTAATAGTATATGGATTAAATTGAGTTTTGAGCATTATATGATGATTAGGAAGGATTAGAAACGAAGAATTTGATGTTTTAATGGTGAAATCTTGATTTTGATCCGTTATAATGTCTGGTTATCATAAATATCATATTATTGAGTATGATAGCCAATGCGATGATTAAATCATGGTTGTGATGGCTTTGGATCATTCCTTGGAATGATAACTCGAATTGTAAATGTTGAAATTTGAAAGTTAATGATTTTAGCATGATATGCTAATTATAGGTGATAACTTGACATCTAAATGCCACACACTAATAAATGAGATTCAAATGAGTTTGAATCAGTATGAATGGGTGAGGGGTGTATTTAAACTAGTTGTATACGCGTGAGTTACAACTAGGTGTTGGTAAAGGAAGTCAAGCAACGGATTTCAAAATATGCAGTCTTGTTAAGTTGAATATGACTAAGAACATGTGTAGATTAATTTCTACACATGGGTTGTTTGATAAAAGCCTCAACGAGGTTTTGAATGAATATGAAAAGTAAAACAGGTCAAATGAATTAGATATATAAATAGACCAAGTTGTGTGTTCACGTTGTTAAATCCTGTTATATGTGAATATATAATAGGAAGAGGAGGTGAATCTAGTTCTAGAAGGCCTGGAAAGGAATTGGAGAATGTTGATAACTCTCCAAAGCGAGGTAAGTTACCTATTTGTTTGAACTTGTAGTTGAAGGACTATGTGAGTCCACACTACAAGTAATTGTGCATTTAGCACATATACATGATTTGTTGAGTTGTTTAAAATTGATATAAATGATTGTGGTTATTGAGGTTAAATGATTCACAAGGTGTGTGAACAAATGGTGGATTGGAAATGTGCATGCTATGATTCACAAGGTGTGTGAACATAAGATTTGCAATTCCAATGTAATTGATTCACAAGGTGTGTGAACAAATGGTGGATTGGAAATGTGTATGCTTTGATTCACAAGGTGTGTGAACATAAGACTTGCAATTCCAATGTAATTGATTCACAAGGTGTGTGAACAAATGGTGGATTGGAAATGTGTATGCTTTGATTCACAAGGTGTGTGAACATAAGACTTGCTATTCCAATGTAATTGATTTACAAGGCGTATGAACAAAAAGGTGATCTACATCTGTATAAGCATTAAATTGGAAATGTGCATGCTTTGATTCACAGGGTGTGTGAACATAAGACTTGCAATTCCAATGAAATTGATTCACAAGGTGTGTGAACAAAAGATGACCTATAAGAGTGTAGACATTCAAAATTTAAGACTCAAACTGTTTAATTTTGACTTTTGGGATATATGACGCACAACTGGAGTTTTGTTTGCGTATATATGTGTTATGTTAAATTATAATGATTGTGCATAAATGGGAGATTCATTGAGGTTTTGGGTGAAAACGACCCGTTAGTAAATCGTTTTATATGTGGTTGTATGTTGTTGCCAAATTTTATTTGGAACCTCGTTAGTGTATTCATATGATATTATGAAATACACTGGGTGGAATAGTGAGGTAATATTACTTAGTTCTAACGAACTAATGGTGATTTTAAAGGTGGTGTTTACATGTACTAAGGAGTCGGGTGAGCGGTAAGGGTGATCTGGAATCGAACATGAAGGCTCGTATGATGGTTTTAAATTTTAATAACCAAACAGTTGTGTAACTTTTGTGTAATAAATGTTTTGTGGAGTATGTAGACATACGTAAACTTTGTTTTAAAAATGTTGGTAAATAGTATGTTTACAGGTGTGAAAACACGAAAGTTTTTGCTGGGACCTAACGTAATTTATTAAATATTGGTGTAAAATGTCCGGATGTGACATGGAAGTGACTAGGGTGTCACAGGTTGGTATCAGAGCCAACGGTTTAAGGGATTTGAGTGCGTCATGAACACTTAAACTCAAACCATTGAGCTCTGGATAGATGGGGAGAGCCGTTGGATTCGAAGTCCGATCACAAAGCTGAACTTACTAGGTATGATGTATCTGTAAATTGTTGTATGATGTATATGATATGGGAATTTGTTATGTAATAAACCAATATTCCTAACTTGTGTGAAATAGTGAACGTAAGGACACGGTTATATGGTGTATATCTTGCTATGCCTGGCTAGCTTAGTAACATATACATGATATAAACGTATCCTTAGGAACATTATTTCACATCAGTATATGGAAGTATTGGTAGGGTGTTAAAATTGGATGTATGTGATCAGTTAGAATCACAATTGTGTCATTATTAGTGGAATAATTGAGCAATTTACAAGAGTGTGAATATTCAATAAAGACACATAAATATGTAGTGTATAAGTCTGTTAAGGACGAGTATGTGGTTTGCATATATGTTGAGTATAGATATGTAAACTAATGATTTGTTTAAATTATTTCAGTCATAAAATGGTTGATGAACATAACCCAGAGGGGTTAGTGCATGAAGAGGAACATCTCACCGAACTGCAAGTGATGGTGAGGGAGGATGTAGCTAAAGCATTTGAAGCTAACTTACCAACTCGTCTAGATGGATTACAAGCTTCATTGAAAAATTTTATACACGAATAGTTTGCAACTCTTAAAGATGAAATAGGTGGGGAAAAGCCTCCTAAAAAGGCCACTTATAAAGAGTTTGTGGCTTGTAAGCCAACTGAATTTAAAGGTGAGGTGGATCCACTATTGAGCCAAAGGTGGATAGCTGATATGGAAAGCACGTTTGAAACATGTCATTGTGATCCGTCTGACGAGGTAATGTTTGCTGGAAACCAATTGAAAGAGCTAGCAAAGGATTGGTGGGAACTTCTCCGAAAGGAGAAGGGTCGGGATGGTATAAAGGAATTGACTTGGGGTGCATTTAAGGAGTTGTTCCTTAAACAATTCTATCCTCAGGCTGCTATTGATAGAATTACTGAGGAATTTTTACATATGAGGCACAAGGAGGAGGATATAGACACTATTACTGTAGTGTTCTTTGATAAAGCCAAATTCTGTCCTGATCTTCTTAGGACTGAACGAATGTGGATTAACAGGTACCATAGTATGTTGAATGCTAAGTACCGGGAGTTCCTCATACCATCAAAGTTTGAAACCTTGTATTATTAATTGATTGCACTCGTGAGCGTGAATTGGAGTTAAAAAGACAAGAAGACCGTGGGGAAAAACGAAAAAAAGAGGGGGACGTGGGGTCCTCTAAAAAGGGGAAATTTGTTGGCCCACTCAAAAAGTTTAGTTCTTTGAAAGAAGCTAAACATTGTTTAAAATGTGGATAGAAACATAGTGGGCATTGTTATTTTCAGTCAGTGGTGTGCTATAAATGTGGCAAACCGGGGCATCTTGCCTCTCAATGTGCCAGGGCACTTAATATGTGTTACAACTGTTATAAACCGGGACACCGACGAAGTGAGTGTCCGGAGTTGAGGGGAGCAGGTCACGGAGGTACTAGTGGTGGGTCTTTTAAGGCCCAAGGTAGTGGCAAGAAGGTTGAAATACCCCCACCAAAGGGTAGAGCCTTCTGTGACAACTAGTACCTGACCGTCCGGCAAGTCCGTACGGTAGGGGTACTTGTAAACAGTAACTATGTGTACATATGTGATTGTAAACAGTGTTTGTGTTAACAGATTCTTAAATACAAGAAATCGTTGTACGCATTTTTGTGTAAACTTAGATACAGTAAGTACAACGTACATTTGAAACTTTAGTTGTGTGTATTTAAGTAAAAACTTAAGTACAATTAACACAACAGATCATGAGAAACCACAGTGTTCAAGCAGTTAACAGAAACAATCAGTTGCGATCTGAGATCCATAGATGACAGGAATCAGATGGCCGACAATTCAATATGAAAACAATGTGATAACATGATGTTTAGTTGAGTCTGACAGTGAGGAAACACAATTCAAACAATAACACAGTGTCGTTTCAGAATAACGAACTAACAGTGTGTTTGCGTGGGTGACGATTCACACAAACATATCTGTGAGTTTAACGTCTTGAAATGATGACTGGAAAGTAGAAAACAAAAGTCGGAAAGCAAAACCATCGTCGTGTTCGTTCGAATGACGATTCGAACGAATACGCGCGATGGTGTCGTGATTCGACGAAACAAAACGAAAACACGACACGAAACGATAATAAATTTAATAAAATAAAATAATTAACATTTTTACAATTTTGAAACTCATCAAATTAATTAAAATAACCTTTTTATTTATGTATTATAAATTACGCGTAATTTTCCGGATACGCGACAAAATTTCGAACCGAGCAAACAAAACGGACCCGGACACCACACGTGATATAAATACTTTAAGTGAGAGTATTTCTCTCATTTTTCACTTTTCATCCTCTCTCCTTCTCAAAAATCCGGCCACCCTTCTCACCACCACCAAACCACCTTCTCACCACCATAACTTACTCATATCTCAACCGATTCGAGTGATTTTTGCGCCCACGCGTAGCCCTTGATCCCCTCTACGTGAAAGTACAACGGATCTGAGGATTTATCTACTGAAATCGAAGGTATGATGCCGAGAATAATCTGGAAATTAGGGTTTTCATCTTGAGTGTGTGATATCATCCCAGCCGGTCTTATGCTACCCCTTCGAAACTAACTCTGTCGGAGACCTACACGTAGCAACACCAGGGGAGTAGCTAAACCTAAGGTTCGAAATGAATGATCGTGACGAACGTGCGCAGGTTGGTGAAAGGCATTGCCGGCCGAACCTGTCACCCTTGCTGAAGCTAGGGTTCGTCATCAACACTCACAAACCTTCAGGATCTGCTACCGAACCCTTAGTGGCGGCTCCCGAACCCTCAACCGCCATGCTCACCTTAGCCGAACCATCCTGCATCAGCCGAACCCTTGATCATCTCCCGAACCTTGCTCAGCGAACCAATGTCAAGCCGAACCTGCATGCGTCGCACATTGCAGACGAACCCTAAGGGGGCGAACTCATGATGTCCCGAACCTTTGGAAGGTGGCGAACCATGTGTGTGCACCACGAGCCTTATGGCACCGAACCTACCTGGGGACTGAGCCAGTCAGCAACACCGAACCCCCATGCAAGACTCACAGACCTTTAATTCTCAAAACCCACGAACCATAGCTAAACAAACCTATAGGTTAGCTGACAAGAATTTCGTGAGATGCCATCTTGGGGATTTGACTTAATTCAATAAATGGCATAACCATCGACGCCCAGGTAACCATGTACAACCGGCCCAACATCAATGGCTACGGCCCATGCCATAACGTGCAGCCCATCGAATTCCTTGACCCAACAACAATTATCTTTAGCCCAATGTTATTTTCGGCCCAACTTCATTAGCAGCCCAACTCCTAACCCCCTAGCCCAACCGACCCAACTCTATTTCATTGGGCTATTTTCTGATTTAGGCCCAACAACCTAGGAGAATCGTCCATGTTGGCCAATTGGCCCATGGTCTAATATTCGGCCCATAGACTTTGATCCGGCCCACGTTAAGTGTTGGTCCACTTGATCCAAGAGACAAATTAACGCCTGAGATTCAATAGTAAAGGATAACAAGTATGGGGTTGGTTAACAAGGACTACAAAGATAATGGACTTTGGGTTTAATACATTTCACAAAACCCTACCATATTCAAGTTTACAAGAACAACATATGAGACTTTAAATTTACAAAACAAGACGTTATAATTAGAAAATAATAGGGGTGTCAAGTGTACACGTTATGACAAGTCTCACATTAAGTTAAGAACAAAACAATTAACAAGACGTAATAGGTTCATCATAAATTGATTAGGGGCTAGTATAATATATAATCATTGGATCAATGCCGAATCAAGACTATGAGTCACAAGTGTTAGCCAACAATAGGGCTAACACATACACGCACTCACATTCTTAAAGTTTATACTTATAAGAAGCAACAATGTGAAATCAATACAGGAACGTGAACACAATTACAAGAACAGACAAGAGCGCGTGCATTCCCTCTTTTAAGCTAAGTCAACCCTACAACAGCAAGGTGAGTTCATATGCCCCTTTTACCTTAAATCTTTACTGATTTTTATTCTCGGGGCTGAGAAAATGTTTACTTTTATTTATTTAAAAGTTTTGCTTAACATGTTATTTATACTTTGATTTAGATAATATTAAACTGTTTATTATCGCTTATCATAGTATGCATGCTTGTATGATCATGAGATAACAGGGAAACTCTGATGATTATGATAAAGTAATTTCATAATCAATGATACATTTGAATAACATAGTTGTAAGATTTTATCTTACAATGCTTAGTTATTCTACATGAGTAGACAGTGAGACAATTCGTATACAAACAAACAAATGAGAACTATTACAGTGGAACATGATGACACTTCATAACACATAAATGATTAGAAGGTAAAATATCTTCTTAATATCATTTCGCATTAAAATTGATGAAGTGTGATAAGTAAATCACTTATAACACTTAATCTACACCTTAAAAACATACTATGTGATAGTATGATCGCATTGGGTATCCACCACCTGCGTCACTTAAGGGTACTAAGACATGTTCTTACTACGGCTTAAGGATTACATGGTGAACATATGGATTACAGTAAATGATGATCATGATAACGTAACTTCATGGGATTCTTATCATTTACACATAATTAACATGATGTAATAAGAGAAGTTCTTATTCGACTTTGTTAATCACACGAGAACAATCCCACATGGAGGCTTTGGGATCATATGGATTACAGTAAATGATGATCATGATAACGTAACTTCATGGGATTCTTATCATTTACACATAATTAACATGATGTAATAAGACCAGTTCTTATTCGACTTTGTTAATCACACGGAACAATCCCATATTGAGGCTTTGGGATCATATGGATTACAGTAAATGATGATCATGATAACGTAACTTCATGGGATTCTTATTATTTACACATAATTAACATGATGTAATAAGACAAGTTCTTATTCAACCTTGTTAATCACATGAGAACAATCCCACATGGAGGCTTTGGGATCACACGGCGGAATAGAGGTGAATGGAATGCATTGTAATCTGATTACGTGAGGATTACAATGGATTTCATTTGGGCTCTATACATTGCATTGAGATTACATTACAAACAGTTAACTAACACTTTTAATATTTAAAAGTGAAACAACAGTTAACCCCATAAATTATAGAATAATACAAGGAACAGATTTGATAGATCTAATATCCTTAGCACATATATTGATTATCAATATTTCAGTTTGATAATTACAACGCCATCATTTTATTATTCTATACATGAGAACACAGGTGATCAAGAATGAGATACACATGGGAATTGAGAATGGAAATCAATAGTTGTATCACAAGTAGTGTGGAGTTCTAGTGGTGTTGTGGTGGGATGTTGGCTAGGGCTTAGTTCCCTTACATATGCCCTATATATAAGCAACACTACTAGGATGACATAGTACTTGTGACTATAACTATTGAGGAGCCATTGGGTGAACAAGTGAAACAGATAATCATACAAGTAACATATTATCATTGTGAATGTGCATGTGAATAAATCAAGGTTTTACATTAACTTACTTATGAACTCACCAACCTAGTGTTGACTTTGTTTAAATGCATGTTTTCTCAGGTGACGGACATGTATAGATACATATATGCAAGTACTAAGCTAGTGGACTTTTAGAAGACCTAGCTTACTTTTGATTGCATACTTTTGGGATGACAACCGTGAATCACTTTTGTATATCTTGCATAGATACAAGATATAAACTCATTGATTCTTTTTGATTAGATTTACTTAGTTAAATTATGATGTACAATGTAATTTAACTTTGTAATTCTATTTCATGTCATGTTAGCATTTCTCATTTATATCTCATGTGCTATGTAAACAATCTGATCATTTGATTATCACTCAAAGATATTGCGCCCCGGGAACCTTCCGCCCGACGGGAAAACACGATCCGTTTCCGCCGGCCTGGGGTGTGACAGATTGGTATTAGAGCCATGGTTATAGAGAAATATAGGTCATATTACTTTAACGGTTTGGCCTAAACTATAACCTAGGGACCCTCATATAGAGATCATGTGACTTAGGATTCAATTTGCATATGTCTTCTACTTCTGATCACTACACTAACCGATTTCTTTCGGTTATGATCAGAATGCCGCCAAGAAGACAACCACCTCTATTACCATTGACTCAAGGTTCAGCTCCGCACTCTTCGACACCGACACCGCTAGACTCTCCTACACAAGCATCTCCACCTCCTCCTCCACCACCACCGGCTTATCAGCTGGATCCCGCTACCATTGCACTGGCCACTCTGTTGACCAGTCAGCTGAGGGAGGTAATCCCAGACATGATGAACCGAATCAACACCAACAATAGCAACAACGTTGCCAACTCATCTGGAGAAGGCAGCGGTAACACCAGACAGAGTCAGGACTATGCCTACAAGAACTTTGTAGGTTGCAAGCCACCCAGTTTCAGTGGTAGCGAGGGTGCAGTCGGACTGATCCAGTGGATTGAGAAGATGGAGGCTACCCTCGACATCAGTGGCTATCCTGAACATAACAGAGTTAAGTATGCTGCGGGATCATTTAGCAAGCGAGCGTTAACTTGGTGGAACGCTCAAGTTTCAGTCAGAGGGAGGGATGAGGCCCAGGCTATGCCTTGGAGTGAATTCAAGGCCATGCTGCGGGCAGAGTTTTGCCCAAGAAATGAACTAAAGAAGGTTGAGACTGAACTGCTCAACCTGGAGATGATTGGTGCTGGGCATCTGGCCTACACCACCAGATTTCATGAGTTAGCTACTCTGGCACCTGATGTGGTGCCAACACTTGAGAAGAGGATAGAACGGTATGTTGGTGGATTATCGCCCAGTATCCGAGGTCATGTGATTTCTGCTCACCCTACCACCATGGAATTAGCTGTTACACTGTCAACATCCCTGACAGATATGATGGTTGCCTCTGGGGCATTCAAGAAGGAGGCTGAAACAGCCAAAGCTGGAACTTCCAAGAAGTCGGATAAACGTCCGGCTAAGAAACAAAAGGTGGCTAGAAACTTTGCTGCCACTACTCAAGCTCCAATGCGCAACCAGCCACAACCATTGGAGATCAGGAAGCCATACACTGGCACTGCACCTCTGTGCAACTCATGCCAGTTTCATCACTTGCCAAATGTTCCGTGCAGACATTGCACCAACTGTGGAAGATTTGGTCACACAGCAAATTACTGCAGGAGTCCGAGGACTCAAAACAGAAACAACAATGCAGCTACTGCTGCTGCTGCTGCAGATCCTAGGTCTTGCTACAACTGTGGCGAACCTACACATTTCTCTCGGGATTGTCCCAAGAGGAATCAACAAGGGGCTCAAGCACCGCGAGGAAGAGCCTTTCAGATAGGAGCTGCTGTCGCTCGACAGGACCCGAATGTTATTACGGGTACATTTCTCTTATCTGACTTCTATGCATCCATATTATTTGACACTGGTGCGGATCAGAGTTTTATCTCATCCGATTTTGCATGCCATCTTAATTATGATAAGGAATTGCTAGACTCCCCTTATACTATTGAGATAGCAAATGGCAAACAGATTGTAGTAGACACAATACTTAGGAATTGCCCACTAACACTTGGCGATCACACATTTTTCATCGACTTGATACCGATGGAGCTGGGCAGTTTCGACATCATCATCAGAATGGATTGGCTATCTCTTAACCGAGTTGAGTTCATCTGTTCCGATAAACTACTACGCATTCCAATGGAGAACAATGAGGTCTTGGAGATTCGTGGAGACCAAGTGAAACGCAGTGTCAAGATAATACCGTGCATGAAGGCTCGCAAACACTTATGAAAACAATGCGTTGCATTTCTAGCTCACGTGATTCAGAAAGACAAGAAGGCGATCAAGATTCAAGATGTGCCAGTTGTGAGTGAATTTGCAGAAGTATTTCCGGATGACTTACCGGGACTGCCACCTGAGAGATCGGTGCAGTTCCGAATCGATTTGATTCCGGGAGCAACTCCAGTAGCTAAGTCTCCTTATAGACTTGCTCCATCAGAGATGCAGGAGTTGTCTAATCAGTTACAAGAGTTACTTGATAAAGGATTCATCCGACCGAGCTTTTCCCCGTGGGGAGCTCCGGTTCTTTTTGTTAAAAAGAAGGATGGAACTTTCAGGATGTGCATAGATTATCGAGAACTCAACAAACTCACCATCAAGAATCGGTACCCGTTACCAAGGATTGATGATTTGTTTGACCAGTTACAGGGAGCACAGTACTTTTCAAAGATAGACCTGAGATCAGGCTATCATCAACTTCGGATTCAAGAGGAAGACATACCAAAGACGGCCTTTCGTACCCAATATGGTCATTACGAATTCATGGTGATGCCATTCGGTTTAACGAACGCACCGGCTGTGTTCATGGATTTGATGAACCGGGTGTGCAAGCCATATCTAGATCAATTTGTTATCGTTTTCATTGATGATATACTGATTTATTCAAAGAACAAGAAAGAACATGAGAAACACCTCAGGACAGTTTTGGAGCTTCTGAAAGAAGAACAACTTTATGCCAAATTCTCCAAGTGTGAATTTTGGTTAAGTGAAGTTCAGTTCTTGGGTCACGTGATCAACAATGATGGTATTCACGTGGATCCTGCCAAGATCGAAGCAATCAAGAACTGGGACGTGCCTACAACACCAACCGAGATCAGATCATTTTTGGGATTGGCAGGTTATTACAGGAGATTCATTTCGAATTTCTCTAAGATAGCCTTGCCTCTCACCAAGCTCACACAGAAGACTGAACCTTTTGTGTGGACTCAGAAACAAGAAGAGGCATTCCAGACACTGAAACAAAGATTGTGCAATGCTCCAATCTTAACACTCCCAGAAGGCAATGATGACTTTGTAGTTTACTGTGATGCTTCCCATCAGGGACTCGGATGTGTTTTGATGCAACGAGACAAAGTCATTGCTTATGCCTCACGACAGTTGAAGATACATGAGAAGAATTACACGACACACGATCTTGAACTGGGAGCTGTTGTCTTTGCATTAAAGATTTGGAGACACTACCTGTATGGTACCAAATGCACTATCTTCACAGATCACAAGAGTTTACAGCATATATTTGATCAGAAGGAGCTTAACATGAGACAGAGACGTTGGGTTGAGCTCCTGAACGATTACGATTGTGTGATCAAATACCATCCGGGCAAGGCAAATGTTGTTGCAGATGCTTTGAGCCGGAAGGAAAGAGTCAAACCCTTACGCGTTCGCGCCATGGGAATGACCGTGCAAACAAGTCTAAGAGATCACATTTTACAAGCACAACAAGAGGCAGTAACAAGAGACAATCTGAAACGCGAGCTCGATTGTGGAGCCGAGAAACATTTCAAGACAAAACAAGACGGAGTTATCTATTACCTGGATCGTGTTTGGATTCCAGCGGTAGATGAACTCCGAACACTCATACTTGATGAGGCACACAAAACACGTTATTCAGTTCATCCTGGTGCCGATAAGATGTACCAAGGTCTTAGGTCGTTTTATTGGTGGCCGGGTATGAAGAAAGACATTGCCACTTATGTTGGCAAATGCATCACATGTGCCAAGGTCAAAGCAGAACACCAGAAACATTCGGGTTTGCTGGAACAACCGGAGATACCACAATGGAAGTGGGAGCAAATAGCTATGGATTCATTACCAAGTTGCCCCGCACTTCCAGCGGATATGATTCTATTTGGGTCATCGTTGATCGATTGACCAAGTCCGCACATTTCTTGCCGATCAGAGAGACGTACAAGATGGAGAAACTAGCGAGGCTATACATTGATGAAATAGTAGTTAGGCACGGGGTGCCATTGTCTATTATTTCTGACCGGGTCAGTCGATTTACTTCGCGGTTCTGGCAATCATTGCAACAATCCTTAGGGACAAGTGTTAACTTGAGCACCACTTATCATCCACAAACGGATGGACAAAGCGAGCGCACCATTCAAACCCTAGAGGATATGTTGAGAACATGCATCCTAGACTTCGGTGGAAGTTGGGATACACATTTACCACTCATTGAGTTCTCCTACAACAATAGCTACCACAGCAGCATTGGATGTGCTCCTTTTGAAGCACTTTATGGTAGAAAATGTCGGTCTCCAATTTGTTGGACCGAAGTGGGAGACAACAGGATAACTTGGCCTGAACTTATTCAGGAAACTACTGATAAGATAACCCAGATACAACAACGATTGCAAGCAACACGTAGCCGCCAAAAGAGTTACGCAGACAAAAGGCGCAAGCCTTTGGAATTCGATGTGGGTGACCGAGTCATGTTGAAAGTGTCCCCATGGAAAGGCGTAGTTCGTTTTGGGGCTAAGGGCAAACTAGCACCTAGGTATGTTGGACCGTTTGAGATTACTCAACGCATAGGTCCTGTGGCATACAGACTCAGACTCCCAGATGAGCTCAGCGGAGTACACGATGTGTTTCATGTATCAAATCTCAAGAGGTGCTTAGCAAACGAATCATTGATCATACCATTGGGAGAGATACAAATTGATGAGCAACTACATTTCATTGAAGAACCTGTAGAGATTATGGAACGTGAAGTTAAGAAACTGAAACGTAGCCGTATCCCTATTGTAAAGGTTCGATGGAACTCCAAGCGTGGACCAGAATTTACTTGGGAGCGCGAGGACAACATGAAAGCAAAATATCCTCACCTGTTCGAGAAGTGAAGCCCGACCTTTATGCTTAAATTTCGGGACGAAATTTCTTTAACAAGGGAAGTCTGTGACAACTAGTACCTGACCGTCCGGCAAGTCCGTACGGTAGGTGTACTTGTAAACAGTAACTATGTGTACATATGTGATTGTAAACAGTGTTTGTGTTAACAGATTCTTAAATACAAGAAATCGTTGTACGTATTTTTGTGTAAACTTAGATACAGTAAGTACAACGTACATTTGAAACTTTAGTTGTGTGTATTTAAGTAAAAACTTAAGTACAATTAACACAACAGATCATGAGAAACCACAGTGTTCAAGCAGTTAACAGAAACAATCGGTTGCGATCTGAGATCCATAGATGACAGGAATCAGATGGCCGACAATTCAATGTGAAAACAATGTGATAACATGATGTTTAGTTGAGTCCGACAGTGAGGAAACACAATTCAAACAATAACACAGTGTCGTTTCAGAATAACGAACTAACAGTGTGTTTGCGTGGGTGACGATTCACACAAACATATCTGTGAGTTTAACGTCTTGAAATGATGACTGGAAAGTAGAAAACAAAAGTCGGAAAGCAAAACCATCGTCGTGTTCGTTCGAATGACGATTCGAACGAATACGCGCGATGGTGACGCGATTCGACGAAACAAAACGAAAACACGACACGAAACGATAATAAATTTAATAAAATAAAATAATTAACATTTTTACAATTTTGAAACTCATCAAATTAATTAAAATAACCTTTTTATTTATGTATTATAAATTACGCGTAATTTTCCTGATACGCGACAAAATTTCGAACCGAGCAAACGAAACGGACCCGGACACCACACGTGATATAAATACTTTAAGTGAGAGTATTTCTCTCATTTTTCACTTTTCATCCTCTCTCCATCTCAAAAATCCGGCCACCCACTACCAAACCACCTTCAATCCACCATAACTTACTCATATCTCAACCGATTCGAGTGATTTTTGCGCCCACGCGTAGCCCTTGATCCCCTCTACGTGAAAGTACAACGGATCTGAGGATTTATCTACTGAAATCGAAGGTATGATGCCAAGAATAATCTGGAAATTAGGGTTTTCATCTTGAGTGTGTGATATCATCCCAGCCGGTCTTATGCTACCCCTTCGAAACTAACTCTGTCGAAGACCTACACGTAGCAACACCAGGGGAGTAGCTAAAGCTAAGGTTCGAAATGAATGATGGTGACGAACGTGCGCAGGTTGGTGAAAGGCATTGCCGGCCGAACCTGTCACCCTTGCTGAAGCTAGGGTTCGTCATCAACACTCACGAACCTTCAGGATCTGCTACCGAACCCTTAATGGCGGCTCCCGAACCCTCAACCTCCATGCTCACCTTAGCCGAACCATCCTGCATCAGCCGAACCCTTGATCATCTCCCGAACCTTGCTCAGCGAACCAATGTCAAGCCGAACCTGCATGCGTCGCACATTGCAGACGAACCCTAAGGGGGCGAACTCATGATGTCCCGAACCTTTGGAAGGTGGCGAACCATGTGTGTGCACCACGAGCCTTATGGCACCGAACCTACCAGGGGACTGAGCCAGTCAGCAACACCGAACCCCCATGCAAGACTCATAGACCTTTAATTCTCAAAACCCACGAACCATAGCTAAATAAACCTATAGGTTCGCTGACAAGAATTTCGTGAGATGCCATCTTGGGGATTTGACTTAATTCAATAAATGGCATAGCCATCGAGGCCCACGTAACCATATACAACCGGCCCAGCATCAATGGCTACGGCCCATGCCATAACGTGCTGCCCATCGAATTCCTTGACCCAACAGCAATTATCTTTAGCCCAATGTTATTTTCGGCCCAACTTCATTAGCAGCCCAACTCCTAACCCCTTAGCCCAACCGACCCAACTCTATTTCATTGGGCTATTTTCTGATTTAGGCCCAGCATCCTAGGAGAATCGGCCCATGTTGGCCAATTGGCCCATGGTCTAATATTCGGCCCCAGACTTTGATCCGGCCCACGTTAAGTGTTGGTCCACTTGATCCAAGAGACAAATTAACACCTGAGATTCAATAGTTAAGGATAACAAGTATGGGGTTGGTTAACAAGGACTACAAAGATAATGGACTTTGGGTTTAATACATTTCACAAAACCCTACCATATTCAAGTTTACAAGAACAACATATGAGACTTTAAATTTACAAAACAAGACGTTATAATTAGAAAATGATAAGGGGTGTCAAGTGTACACGTTATGACAAGTCTCACATTAAGTTAAGAACAAAACAATTAACAAGACGTAATAGGTTCATCATAAATTGATTAGGGGCTAGTATAATCTATAATCATTGGATCAATGCCGAATCAAGACTATGAGTCACAAGTGTTAGCCAACAATAGGGCTAACACATACACGCACTCACATTCTTAAAGTTTATACTTATAAGAAGCAACAATGTGAAATCAATACAGGAACGTGAACACAATTACAAGAACAGACAAGAGCGCGTGCATTCTCTCTTTTAAGCTAAGTCAACCCTACAACAGCAAGGTGAGTTCATATGCCCCTTTTACCTTAAATCTTTACTGATTTTTATTCTCGTGGCTGAGAAACATGTTTACTTTTATTTATTTAAAAGTTTTGCTTAACATGTTATTTATACTTTGATTTAGATAATATTAAACTGTTTATTATCGCTTATCATTGTATGCATGCTTGTATGATCATGAGATAATAGGGAAACTCTGATGATTATGATAAAGTAATTTCATAATCAATGATACATTTGAATAACATAGTTGTAAGATTTTATCTTACAATGCTTAGTATTCTACATGAGTAGACAGTGAGACAGTTCGTATACAAACAAACAAATGAGAACTATTACAGTGGAACATGATGACACTTCATAACACATAAATGATTAAAAGGTAAAATATCTTCTTAATATCATTTCGCATTAAAATTGATGAAGTGTGATAAGTAAATCACTTATAACACTTAATCTACACCTTAAAAACATACTATGTGATAGTATGATCGCATTGGGTATCCACCACCTGCGTCACTTAAGGGTACTAAGACATGTTCTTACTACGGCTTAAGGATTACATGGTGAACATATGGATTACAGTAAATGATGATCATGATAACGTAACTTCATGGGATTCTTATCATTTACACATAATTAACATGATGTAATAAGACAAGTTCTTATTCGACTTTGTTAATCACACGAGAACAATCCCACATGGAGGCTTTGGGATCATATGGATTACAGTATGTAACATCAGTGCCGAAACCGTTACCGGAACAGTGATCTCTGCAGTACATGAACAGTAAAACAGGTATGAATCATACACATTTCAGTAATTTTCATATTCATATCATTTATCATTATCATGGTGAGTTGTCATAGAACAGTTTCAGACACATTTAACAGAAACACAGTTCAGAACAATGGTTCTTGAGTCGGATAATTATCTGGCAACACAGAACCATTATGTGATTATTTGCTTAGGAATTATTATGTATAAACGTATGTGAGGTTTTATTGAACAAAACACACGAATATTGTTATGTGAAAGCTAAATTGACGGGTTATTCGTATAGGTGACGATCTGTACGAATATATCTGAAAGTTTAACGTTCTGAATGATATTCTAAAATTAGAAAACAAGATTGAAAAGTATAGTTATCGTCGTGTTCGTACGGGTGACGATTCGAACGAATACGCGCGACGACTGTACATTTCGATTTAAACAGTTTATTAATATTTTAATTTTAATAAATGAGAAGATATTAGTTAATTTATTAGGAATTACAACTTAGGATAATTAAATAAATTCTATTTTTATAAATCGTGTTGTTTCGCCGCGAAAACTACGCGAAACCGGTACTTTACGCGAAACCGAACGAGACCGAACGAGTGGGTATTTTAACCCACATTTAATGAAACATTTATGTCACCACCTACCACCAAAACCCCCATTTTTGCTCACATTTTCGTTCTCACACTCTCTCTCTCTAAAAAGTTTTCTCTCAACTTCTCTCTAGAAGATCTCACTCGTTTCAAGTCGAATTCGAGCTTATTTGGTGTCAAAACGATCATCATACTACAGGGATCAAGGAAGTACAAGTTTATAGCACATTTATCCATCAAATTTGAGGTAAATCACGAGTTTATATTCGGTTTTAGGGCGACTCACGGACCAATTGGATTTTTGTTGTTTAATCGGTTTAAACACTCACAAAACACATAGATACACACGTAGGAGTAGGTAGATTGTTGTTGTAACAGGTGATGGTTGCGAGAGTGAGGATGGTGATGCACGAAATTGTACAGGTTCGTGGGGTATAACAGTCGGCCGAACCTTGTTGATCAAGAAAAGGGAGAGCCGAACCTGTTAGGGTGGCGAACCCTGGAAGCCGAACCCTGCAAACCCTGCTACGAACCCTGCAGTTCACTGAGCCACGAACCTGTTAAATCGCCCTAGACCTGCAACGAACCTGCTAGGGTGGCGAATCCTTGGCCGAACCTTAAGTGGTCACGAGCCCAGGATAGGAGCGAACCTTCGGTTAAGGAACTAGAAAGCAACGAACCCTGCACCGAACTCATTTTCTCTGCAACGAACCTGTGATCACGTCTGTACTGAACCTGAGCAACCCTGCAGCCGAACCCTGACTCACGAACCATGCAATGGTGCAAACCCTCCAAAACCATCCGAACCTTAGTAGCCAACGAACCTTAAGGGGTCGCCTAGCTGTGTCATTGCCGAACCATTTTCCATGCAAACCCTAGACCCACGAACCTTTCCTTTTAGCGAACCAAGCCAACCACGAACCCCTGACCTACGAACCATGAGCCACGAACCTTTAAACTGAAACAGTAGCCGAACCATTATGGTTCGTCAAGGTTAGAAGATAGCCGAACCCTAAGACCACTGGTGGGATTAGCCGAACCTAAGACCAACTCCTCGAAAAGGTTCGCTGCCCTGGACCCCATGCAAAACCCACAGATCGTTTAATGAAGTTCAGATGGGACTAGGATCAACAAAACTAGTGTTAACAAGCTAAGAAATGAGTTGTTGGCTATTTACCTAAGTTTCTAACAAGGATTGGGTTCCATAAGTTACATGCATGCATAAACATTTTGTGTGTGCATGGGTTAGGGATACCCATAACAAAATAATTAACATACAATAATAACGCCACGCGAGTTGTTACTAGACATAAGATGGATTCATAACCAAATAACATTTTCATGGGGTCACGAGAATCAAAGGTTCAAGTCTAGAAACCAATTAGAAATCAAAGAAGTTCAATTGGGCCTAAGCGGGCCCCATGGGGCTTAATTAAGCCCATCATGTATTAAATGATGACGTAACTCAAGTTATGATAGTTTGATAAAATAAAAGCATTATGAATTTATTTGAAAGTTGATTTAATAATTTCTAAAGTTTGTTTAATTTGAAATGCGAATTATAAATGGCATTGTTTTCTTTTAAGTTTATTCAGTTATAAAAGTTAAATGTAATATCATTGATTGGGATTTTGTTGTAAAATAGACAATATAATTGTCTGGATTTGCTCTAAAAACAAAGGAAACTCTGCCAAAATTTTCTAAAATGTAAAAGAACGCTATTATAATTAACCACGGGATTTGGGATCATAAGAAGGGTAACTAAGATAGGGTAGATCTTAGATGCACCTAGTATTAAGACACTTAGTTGCACACACAACAAGACTCAAAGTCTTAGGCACAACGACTAATACGCGTACTTATCATATCCGAAATTCTTATAAAATAACTCAGGAACTGAAGATACTTAGCTTACATACAGGAGCACGCATTTTGTGTTAGATCAAATTACATAGCAGCACAGGTGAGTTCATTGCCCCTTTTCTAACATTTTTGTTTTAAAACGCGGGGCTGAGAAGCATGCGTAAACTGTTTATTAAATTGTCTATGTAAATGCTTTTAAGTGTATATGTTTTACATATATATAAATGTGATCCTAGACCGTGTCTAGGAAGATTTTATGCAGGTTTACTAACCGATTTACTTATAAATTAAGTGAGTAATCGAGTTAAACTAAACATTTCAACAAATCAAAACATTTCAAACAAATCAAACTAGACATTTTGACAAAACAAGGGTGTGGGTTCAAGGAATCAAATCAAACATTTTGACAAATCAAGTGGGTGAATTCAAGGAATCAAATCAAACATTTTGACAAAACAAGTGTGGGACATCAAGACATCAATAAAACAATCTTTGCAAAGACAACATTCAATGTTCTACAAACCCAGTGTTTGTTGAATAACGAATCAAGTGTACAATCGATCAATGAATCTTGTATTCTATGATCAACACATCAAGTACATCTTGTGACATAATCAGACGAATCATTAAATCATTTTTAAGGGATAGTATGGAAAATATCAGAGATAACATATGCCAACACATTGAATCCAGAAATCCTATATTTCAAGAAGTCCTAGCTAGACTGATTGACTTGTAGGTCATATGTTTGAGGATATTTACAGAATTCCCTAACTACTAAGTACCTAGATTGACAGACTAGTCTACTCGAGTATGACCACAGGCCCCAATCATAAGGACTTAGATTTTATTAAATGTTTACTTACTTGTTTAATTAAGCATTTATAACTGTTTATACAATTGTGTGGTTGATCATATTGTGTGATGAACTTGTGAAATCAACATGGATTTCAAATGATTGTAATGACAGGGACAACAAACAGAAGAACTTATGGGATTGTGTTAAGGGTAAAAATGCTTAATTGTCATTAACAGCAGTGTCATATGCATATTAGTATGTGGTGGGATGTTGGCTAGGGCTTGTCCCTTACATATGCCCTATATATAAGCATACCGATGTGGATATTACATGTGGTGTTAATGAGGTTAGGGTCTTTACCGAAGGAGGTTTTCAAATCATTTTCAACTACTAAAACTATATGAACTCACCAACCATGTGTTGACTTGATCTTTTTGCATGACTTCTCAGGTGACGAACAGGTCAATTAGGAAGTCATTTCGTTCGGACTAGGACTTCATATAGAAGACTAGTATTTTGGACCTGCATACTTTTGAAGACATCATTATACAATTTATTTTGTATATCTTGTGTAAATACAAGATAGTCATTTTATGATGTTTACAATAGATTTACATTGTTAAATTAGAAACGTTACTGATGTAATTTAACTTTGTAATTCTATTTTATTTAGCATTTCTCATTTATATCATGTGCAATGTAAACAATCTGATCACTTCTGATTATCACTCCCGATATCGCGCCCCGGGAACCTTCCGCCCGACGGGGACTCCGATCCTACCCCGCCGGCTCGGGGTGTGACACAGTAAATGATGATCATGATAACGTAACTTCATGGGATTCTTATCATTTACACATAATTAACATGATGTAATAAGACCAGTTCTTATTCGACTTTGTTAATCACACGAGAACAATCCCACATTGAGGCTTTGGGATCATATGGATTACAGTAAATGATGATCATGATAACGTAACTTCATGGGATTCTTATCATTTACACATAATTAACATGATGTAATAAGACAAGTTCTTATTCAACCTTGTTAATCACATGAGAACAATCCCACATGGAGGCTTTGGGATCACACGGCAGAATAGAGGTGAATGGAATGCATTGTAATCTGATTACGTGAGGATTACAATGGATTTCATTTGGGCTCTATACGTTGCATTGAGATTACATTACAAACAGTTAACTAACACTTTTAATATTTAAAAGTGAAACAACAGTTAACCCCATAAATTATAGAATAATACAAGGAACAGATTTGATAAATCTAATATCCTTAACACATATATTGATTATCAATACTTCGGTTTGATAATTACAACACCATCATTTTATTATTCTATACATGAGAACACAAGTGATCAAGAATGAGATACACATGGGAATTGAGAATGGAAATCAATAGTTGTATCACAAGTAGTGTGGAGTTCTAGTGGTGTTGTGGTGGGATGTTGGCTAGGGCTTAGTTCCCTTACATATGCCCTATATATAAGCAGCACTACTAGGATGACATAGTACTTGTGACTATAACTATTGAGGAGCCATTGGGTGAACAAGTGAAACAGATAATCATACAAGTAACATATTATCATTGTGAATGTGCATGTGAATAAATCAAGGTTTTACATTAACTTACTTTTGAACTCACCAACCTAGTGTTGACTTTGTTTAAATGCATGTTTTCTCAGGTGACGGACAGGTGTAGATACATATATGCAAGTACTAAGCTAGTGGACTTTTAGAAGACCTAGCTTACTTTTGATTGCATACTTTTGGGATGACAACCGTGAATCACTTTTGTATATCTTGCATAGATACAAGATATAAACTCATTGATTCTTTTTGATTAGATTTACTTAGTTAAATTATGATGTACAATGTAATTTAACTTTGTAATTCTATTTCATGTCATGTTAGCATTTCTCATTTATATCTCATGTGCTATGTAAACAATTTGATCATTTAATTATCACTCAAAGATATCGCGCCCCGAGAACCTTCCGCCCGACGGGAAAACACGATCCGTTCCCGCCGGCCTGGGGTGTGACACCTTCAAAATTACATCGGAAGAGGCCAAAGTCACTTCAGACGTGGTGACAGGTACTTTTCATATTAATTCCTTGCCTACTTATATATTATTTGATTCTGGAGCTAGTCGCTTTTTTATATCTGTAAAGTTAGTGAATCATGATTCGTTTGTGCTAGCTAAGCTACCTTATCCATTAGAGGTGGAAATAGCTGATTCTATGAGTTTCTTAGTGTATGACATCTATCATAGATGTAAACTCACCATTGATGGTGAGGATTATGAGTTTGATTTAATTCCAATGATCTTGGGAGAATTTGATGTTGTGATTGGGATGGATTGGTTGTCTAAATATGGAGCTAACATTGTATGTAACCGTAAGGTTATTCAATTAACATCTCCAGGTGGTTATGAAGTATGTATTCAGGGAGAGAAACGAGGTGGAACCATATTGTGTTCTTTAGCTAAAGCTATGAATTACATGAACCATGGGGGTCAGTCATTCTTAGCTTATGTTCTAGATGTAGAAAAGGAGATAAAGGAACTTAATGATGTTCCAGTGGTCAGGGATTTCCCTGATGTATTTCCGGATGATTTACTGGGAATTCCTTGTGATAGAGATGTTGAGTTTAAAATTGATCTTATCCCTACGGCTAAGCCCATAGCTAAAGCTCCATATCGGTTGGCACCGTTTGAAATGAAAGAATTAATGACACAGTTGCAAGATCTTTTGAATAAAGGCTTTATCCATCTGAGTATCTCCCCGTGGGGTGCACCAATTCTTTTTGTTAAAAAGAAAGACGGAAGCCTTAGAATGTGTATTGATTATAGAGAGTTGAATAAAGTGACTGTGAAAAACCGATATCCTCTACCTTGAATTGATGATTTTTTTGATCAGTTGCAAGGAGCGTCGTGGTTTTCTAAAATCGATCTTCGCTCGGGTTATCATCAACTCAAGGTTAAAGAGGAAGATATTCCCAAGACGGCTTTCCGTACTCGTTACGGTCACTATGAATTTCTTGTAATGTCGTTTGGGTTGACAAATGCACCGGCTGCGTTCATGGATTTGATGAACCGGGTGTGTCGCCGAATGTTGGATCGATCTGTCATTGTCATTATCGATGACATTCTTATTTATTCTAAAAATGAGGGTGATCACGCCTGTCATTTGCGTGAAGTCCTTGAAACTTTACGGAAGGAGAAACTATATGCCAAATTTTCTAAATGCGCATTTTGGTTGCGTGAAGTCCAGTTTTTGGGACATGTGGTGGGTGCTGATGGCATACTTGTTGATCCTTCGAAAGTTCAAGCGGTGATGAAATGGAGTCCTCCTAGAACTCCTACTGAAATTAGAAGTTTTCTTGGTCTAGCCGGTTACTATCGGCGATTTATACAGGATTTTGCAAGAATTGCATCTCCTTTAACTAAATTGACAAGAAAGGATGTGAAATTTGTTTAGGGTAATGACCAAGAAAAAGTTTTTAATGAACTTAAGTTCAAGTTAACTCAGGCACCGGTATTAACTCTACCGGATGGACCTGATGATTTTATGGTGTACTCTGATGCATCTTATCTTGGGCTTGGTTGTGTCCTTATGCAAAGAGGTAAGGTGATTGCCTATGCGTCGAGGCAACTGAAAGTTCATGAAGTAAACTATCCTACTCATGATCTAGAATTGGCAGCGGTAGTGTTTGCCTTAAAAATTTGGAGGCATTACATGTATGGTGTGAAATGTACAATTTACACTGATCACAAGAGCCTGAAATATTTCTTCACACAGAAGGAATTAAATATGAGGCAAAGACATTGGATAGAACTACTCAAGGATTATGATTGTGAAATCCTTTATCATCCAGGAAAAGCCAATGTGGTAGCGGATGCCTTGAGTAGAAAAGAAGAACATGAACCCATTCGGGTTACAGCAATGAAGATTGTGATTTCTTCTGATTTGGTGGATCAAATTAAAGAAGCTCAAGTTGAAGCTTTAAAAGAAGAAAACTGGAAACAAGATCGAATAAAGGGGCAAGCTCATAATCTGGATGAAGATAGTCGCGGTTTAAAGACAAGATGGGGTAGGGTGTGGATACCTCCCACTTGTTCTTTGAAAACTGATTTGATGGAGGAAGCTCATAAATCAAAATACTCAATTCATCCGAGGCTACAAAAATGTATCGAGACCTTCGGGTAAATTACTGGTGGCCAGGTATGAAATGAGATGTTGTTAAATATGTTGAAAAATGTTTAACTTGTTTGCAAGTAAAGGCTGAACATCAAAAGCCTTATGGCAAATTACAGCCTTTGGAGATTCCTATGTGGAAATGGGAGCACATCACAATGGACCTAATTACTAAACTTCCGAAAACCCGAAAAGGGTATGATACGATTTGGGTCATTGTGGATCGATTGACTAAAAGTGCTCATTTTATTCCTATTCATGAATCGTATTCTTCCGAGAAAATGGCTGAAGTGTATGCGAAAGAAATAGTGTAGCGTCACGGGATACCAGTGACGATTGTGTCCGATCGAGACACACGATTCACTTCTCATTTCTGGAAGAATTATCAAGAGGAATTGGGCACGAAACTGTTGTTGAGCACGGCGTATCATCCTCAGACTGATGGTCAGAGTGAACGGACCATTCAGACACTGGAGGATATGTTACGAGCGTGTATCATTGGTTTCGGAGGTAGTTGGGATGGCTATCTACCTCTGGCGGAATTTTCGTATAAGCACAGTTATCATTCTGGATTGGGGATGCCTCCATATGAAATGTTATATGGAAGGCAGTGTCGTACTCCCGTTTGCTGGGAAGAAGTTGGGCCACGAGAGCTTGAAAATAAAGAAATACTGAAAGTAACAAATCAGCAAATTGATCAAATTCGAGCTCACTTGAAGGCGGCACAAGACCGTCAAAAGTCATATGCAGATAAACGAAGACGACCAATTGAATTTCAAGTGGGAGACTTTGTGCTGTTAAAGGTTTCCCCTTGGAAGGGTGTAATTCGTTTTTGTAAACGAGGGAAGTTAAGCCCGCGTTTTATTGGACCATTCAGAATTATAGCTCGAATAGGTAATGTTGCTTATCGCCTTGAGCTACCAGAGGAATTGAATGGTATACATGATACTTTTCACGTGTCATATCTTAGAAAATGTTTGGCAGATGAATCGGCTTATGTTCCAATTGAAGATTTGGAAATTGATGATAAATTAAATTATATTGAAAAGCCAATTGCGATTTTATATCGAAAAGTCAAACAACACAAAAACAAGTCCTTGAACCAGGTGAAGGTTCAACGGAAAAACAGGAAGGGATCTGACGCAACGTGGGAGTCAGAAGATGAAATGAGGAAATTTTATCCTTTTCTTTTTGATGTATAAGCGGTTTCGAGGACGAAACCTTTGTAAGGAGGGGAGATTTGTAACGACCGGTTTTCAATTATCGACCGGTTTTCAAATTGAAAATATGTGAGAAATGATGAACGTAGGCGAAAACCGTGCGTGAAACGGAGTTACGGATTGTTCGGAATCGCAAAATGAAGAAAATTATAAAGATATTATGTTTTGGAACTCTTCGCGGTACGCGAAGGCTTCATGAGCCCCTATTCGCGGTATGAGAAAAATCCAAAATATCTAAGGATCCCGAATTGTTTCGCGGTACGCGAAGAGTCATTGAACCCTCCTTCGCGGTACGCGACAAGTGTGGCGGTTTGGCAGATTGCTATTCTTATCAGGATTACGAAGAAAATTTTATTTTCTTTCTTTCTCGAACCCTTTCACCATAAAGACACACACAGACGAAATTTTAGCATCTGATCTTCATTTTGAAGCTACCAGATTATCCGGATCGATCCTGGAATCATTTCTGCAAGTTCTAATCGTCGTATTTCAACCAGAAATCCGTTTGAAGGGTAACGATTCGTTTTATCCCACTGATTTTAATAGTATATGGATTAAATTGAGTTTTGAGCATTATATGATGATTAGGAAGGATTAGAAACGAAGAATTAGATGTTTTAAAGGTGAAATCTTGATTTTGATCCGTTATAATGTCCGGTTGTCATAAATCTCATATTATTGAGTATGATAGCCAATGGGAAGATTAAATCGTGGTTGTGATGGCTTTGGATCATTCCTTGGAATGATAACTCGAATTGTAAATGTTGAAATTTGAAAGTTAATGATTTTAGCATGATATGCTAATTATAGGTGATAACTTGACTTCTAAATGCCACACACTAATAAATGAGATTCAAATGAGTTTGAATCCGTATGAATGGGTGTGGGGTGTATTTAAACTAGTTGTATACGCGTGAGTTACAACTAGGTGTTGGTAAAGGAAGTCAAGCAACGGATTTCAAAATATGCAGTCTTGTTAAGTTGAATATGATTAAGAACATGTGTAGATTAATTTCTACACATGGGTTGTTTGATAAAAGCCTCAACGAGGTTTTGAATGAATATGAAAAGTAAAACAGGTCAAATGAAATAGATATATAAATAAAACAAGTTGTGTGTTCACGTTGTTAAATCCTGTTATACATGAATATATAATCGGAAGAGGAGGTGAATCTAGTTTTAGAAGGCCTGGAAAGGAATTGGAGATTGTTGATAACTCTCCAAAGCGAGGTAAGTTACCTATTTGTTTGAACTTGTAGTTGAAGGACTATGTGAGTCCACACTACAAGTAATTGTGCATTTAGCACATATACATGATTTGTTGAGTTGTTTAAAATTGATATAAATGATTGTGGTTATTGAGGTTAAATGATTCACAAGGTGTGAGAACAAATGGTGGATTGGAAATGTGCATGCTATGATTCACAAGGTGTGTGAACATAATATTTGCAATTCCAATGTAATTGATTCACAAGGTGTGTGAACAAATGGTGGGTTGGAAATGTGTATGCTTTGATTCACAAGGTGTGTGAACATAAGACTTGCAATTCCAATGTAATTGATTCACAAGGTGTGTGAACAAATGGTGGATTGGAAATGTGTATGCTTTGATTCACAAGATGTGTGAACATAAGACTTGCTATTCCAATGTAATTGATTCACAAGGCGTGTGAACAAAAAGGTGATCTACATTTGTATAAGCATTAAATTGGAAATGTGCATGCTTTGATTCACAGGGTGTGTGAACATAAGACTTGCAGTTCCAATGAAATTGATTCACAAGGTGTGTGAACAAAAGATGACCTATAAGAGTGTGGACATTCAAAATTTAAGAGTCAAACTGTTTAATTTTGACTTTTGGGATATATGACGCACAACTGGAGTTTTGTGTGCGCATATATGTGTTATGTTAAATTATAATGATTGTGCATAAATGGGAGATTCATTGAGGTTTTGGGTGAAAACGACCCGTTAGTAAATCGTTTTATATGTGGTTGTATGTTGTTTCCAAATTTTATTTGGAACCTCATTAGTGAATTCATATGATATTTTGAATTACACTGGGTGGAATAGTGAGGTAATATTACTTAGTTCTAACTAACTAATGGTGATTTAAAATGTGGTGTTTAGATGTACTGAGTCGGGTGAGCTGTGAGGGTGATCGGGAATCGAACATGAAGGCTCGTATGATGGTTTTAAATTTTAATAACCAAACAGTTGTGTAACTTTTGTGTAATAAATGTTTTGTGGAGTATGTAGACATACGTAAACTTTGGTTTAACAATGTTGGTAAATAGTATGTTTACAGGTGTGAAAAACACGAAAGTTTTTGCTGGGACCTAACGTAATTTATTAAATGTTGGTGTAAAATGTCCGGATGTGACATGGAAGTGACTAGGGTGTCATAGCTTCCCAATTGATCACTAATCAACTTCCTTGAATAATTCTACATAGATATTTAATTTACATTATCTATGTTAATTACACTTCATATGAAATGTCCCTAATAATTCCCAAGTGTTAATCCATTTCAATATATGTTAACAACTTATATTAGGTTGTTAGTGTGTTTAAGAAGCCCATTTTCATTGACACTAGCCCATGGTTGCATCAATAACCCTATATTACTATGATGGGCCTTAATGGGCTTTCCATGAACCTACATAATTCCCATGCTGTCACATACACTCCTAGTCCCATGCACGTGGAAAGATTTGAGGGCCTTCATGGTTTGGAGGTTTATTATCCATGAGGGCAGCAAACCTTTTGGGAAACACCCCCCAGGGTTCGGCTGTTGTAATGTTTTCAGTTAAGCATTGCTTCGCTCAAGGTTCGGCCAAAAGATGATGGTTCGTGGTCATAGTGGTTTGGCTAGCTCAATAGAAGGAGTCCTAAGTTCGCTGCATGAGGGTTCGTCCTTCATAGGTTCGTGGTTCCTAGGGTTGCATGGAAATGGTTCGGCTATAGGAGGTTCGCCACCTTTTGGTTCGTCTGGGCCGAGGTTGGTCCTTATGCTAGGTTCGGTTAAAGGGTTCGGCATGTTCGCCAACAGGGAGGTTCGGCTAGGTTGAAAGGTTCGCATGAGGTAGGGTTCGCCCGCACCAGATTCGGGGATCAGAGGTACAGGTTCGGCTGCAGGTGCCTACAGGTTCGACTGCAGGTTCACAGGGTTCGTGGGGGTGTGCCAGGTTCGGCCAAGAAGAATGTTAGGTTCGGCCAATGCTGATGTGTTCGGCCGAAGTGTTTTCACGAACTTGTAGCTTTCAATGGATTCCATCCTCATCCTAGAGAGCTCAAACCTATTACAAACCCATTCCTATAGTTTCCTAATCGTTCACCATGATCTATTTCAAACTCTCTAAGTGTTTAATACCGATTAGAACAATAATCAATACAAGGGTCGTGACATACACTCCAAACCGAAATAAAATGAAGATTTACCTTACGATTGGTGGATGGATGCTCACAACTCTTGTACTTTCAAGATCTACGTGAGAAGAGGGTCGTTTTGGCACAAAGAACTCGCGAATCCGTTGAGAAATCACCAAGCAATCTTAGAGAGAAGTTGGGATTTTTAGAGAGAGAGTTAGAGAGAGAGAGAAAGAGTCACGAAATTAAGAGAGAGATGTGAGGTTGTTGGGGATGTTTATGGCATTTCATGCCATAATAAAAGCTTCACCTACTCGGGTTCGTTCGGTTCTGATCGGTTTCGCGTAAAAGTCGGTTTCGCGTAACGAAACGACTCGGCTCATAAAACAGGATTTATAAAATTAATTTAAATGGTTATTCCTAGTAAATTAACTAAATATCTTTTATTTATTCTAAATTTAGAAAAATATTAGATTTACTGTTTAAAATCGAATCGTACAGTCGTCGCGCGTATTCGTTCGAATCGTCACCCGTACGAACACGACGATAACTATACTTTTCAATATTGTTTTCTAATCATCGGATATCATTCAGAACGTTAAACTTTCAAATTTATTCGTACAGATCGTCACCTATCCGAATAATTCGTCGATTTAGCATTCACGTAACGACATCCGTGTTGTTTTGTTCTGTAAGGCCTCACATACATTTATACATAATAAATCCTAACACATAATCACATGATGGTTCTGTGTTTCCAGATTATTATCTAACTAATGAACCATGTTTTTTGAGTTTTGTTTTCTCTGAAATGATTCTGAATTCACTGTTTGATAACATGAAATGATAATGACATATGCTATGAATATGAAATATACTGAAATGCATAGAATTTGTACCTGATTACTGTTCATGGCACTGTTGCGATCACTGTTCCGGTACGATTCCGACACTGATGTTACACTAAGTCATTAAAATATAACTGAATTATGGTTCGTTGAAACTAACATGAAATTTAACAAAAACACAGATATCTGAATTAAAGGTGATTTGGATTACACGATTATTGTTTTGATTAATTGCTGATTATTTGCTAAGGTCCAGGTACGGATTCTGTTTATTTAAATCTTAGTATTTCTGTTTCTGTAACCGTTTAGTTTCTGTTTCTATATTACCACGATATGATATCGTGTTTCTCTGTTTCGTTTATCATGCAATAGATCTAGACTATGTTGTACTCATTATTGCATGATCTGATTGAGATATTACTTGGTAGTTTAACTACCCTACTAAACCTACTAAACATACTGGACCTACTGAACTTACTGAATATACTGAACTTATGATCTATTACCTGAGCATGCCCCTACCTGTAAGGATGACTACAGGCCCTTCATGGCGGCAACCATGATGTGGAACCACCCATGGCGGTTATTTGAGTTCACGGCGTCTCTATTTAGTACTCTGATAGTACACTTGTGCACCTACTGAATTCTGGAGAGGCGTATGGACTGGTCCTATGATAATTTTTAACTATACTTTCTGATTTCTCGGGGATCGTGACGTGTATGCCAACACTAACTATCTCATGTGTCTGGTAAGCGTGAGTAGCTACCCGTGAACCTTACACTTTTATATGTACAGTCGGCTCGTGATATATTCTGGGATTTCCCACTATTTCTGACTTACATTATAACATGTATTGTTTTTCTAAAAGGTTATATTTTATTCAAGTAAGACCACTGTTTACTGTTCTGTTTCTGTTACTGTTCTGTTTCTGGTATCTGTTTCTGACTATTATTTTTATTACTCTCATCACCCTCTGAACTTCTTTTAATTACTGTTGGTTATCCGTTACTAAGCATTCTTTGGCTCAGCCGTATTTGTTTTTGTGGTGTTTACATGTATTGTATAGGTAATCCATGAAATCAGGCTAGGAATTGAGGAACGAGATACAAGAAATTATCAAGGATTTATTTTACAAATCATGTAATAAACTTTATTATAGGACTTTAATTTATGTTTTGGGTGACTTATATAAGACTTTTATTATATATTAAATATATTTGGATTGTTGCATTAATTATGATCTCCATATAAGTGACACGTCAGCCCTAATCAGGTTGGGGTGTTACACATTGTCTTAATAGCATAAGTGTGTGTTCTCCACCGTTCACAAAATATTTCGACACATCTTTAACAGAAAAAAAGGAATTCAACATAGGAAACGACATGGGTCGAACTGCTTAACAATTTCGAGGGCGAGATTCGAATGTTATAGCTGACACACTCAGTCGTAAAAGCCATATCCAACTTCATAGCATTCGAATCCAAACCAATTTTCATAATTACATCTTTTTGGCTCAACAAACATCTTTGACCAAAGGGAATTTGCAGGATGAAATGTCTTGTGGTGCTAAACTTCAGCTAGGAACCTAGTATGATGGTCTGTTGTACTTCTTGAACTGTATTTGATTCCTAATCATAACGATTCTTTGACTTACCGTCAGGAATGAGGTTCACAAGTCTCAATATTCCATTCATCTTGGTGCAGATGAATTGTATCAAATCTTCGAGTCCATTATTGGTGTCCCGACATGAAGAAAGACATTTCTGAGTATGTAGCAACGTGTTTGACTTGTTCAAAGGTAAAATCTGAGTTCCAATGACCTTTAGGTTTGCTTGTTCAAACTGAAATTCCCATACGGAAATGGGAAAAAAACTCTATGGACATCATCACTAAACTCACCCGAACTTCTAGTGGTTATGAAAGTATACGGGTAATCAGTGACCATTTGGTTAATCTGCTCAATTCTTGTCGATTTGAGAGAACTATCCTGTGCGAAATCTAGCTCGCATCTATGTTGATGAAATTGTAAGCCAACATGGTGTACCTCTTAGCATCATTTCTGATCGCGATGCTCCTTTCACGGCTCGTTTTTGAGAATCACTTCACGAATCAATCGGTACTCATTTGGATCTTAGCACGGATGGTCAAACTGAGTGCACGATTCAAACTTTTGAAGATATTCTTAGAGCATGTGCCATTGTATTCGGTGGCAATTAGGATAATCATCTACCGCTAGTCGAGTTCTCGTATAACAATAGTTATCACGCGAGTTTCGGCATGGCACCTTTCGAAGCTCTATACTGTCGTTAGTATCAAACTCCTATTTCTTGGACTGAGATTGGTGAAGTTCAAATCACTGGTCCAGAATTGATTCCAGAAACGACCGACAAGATTCATTTGATTCGAGAAAACCTGTTAGCTGCTTGAAGCCGACAAAAGAGCTATGCTGATAAACATCGTAAACCTTTAGAATTACATGTCGGTGACATGGTACTCCTTAAAGTTTCACCTTGGAAGGGAGTGTTTCAATTTGGGAAGAAAGGTAAACTTGCACCTCTCTATGTCAGTCCTTTTAAGATTCTTAGAATTGGGAAAGTGGCCTACAAACTTGATCTACCTCTCAAACTTATCAACGTCCATCCAACTTTACACGTGTCGAAATTGAAGAAGTGTTTGGCTGATGAGAATCTACAAGTTCCACTCGATGATGTTCGCATTGGTGCTTCAATGCATATTATTGAAAAACCGGTAGATATCATGGGTCGACACATCAAGCAATTCAAACGAAGACAAAATCCGACTGTTAAAGCTCGTTGAACGCGAAGACTAAAAGAAAGCAAAGTATCCACATCTGTTCCCTAAAGTTTCTTGTTAATTTCGAGACGAAATTCCTAAAAGTAGGGAAACTGTAACATTCTTGTACTTTGTATTAAACAAGCATATCTAATAAAATATTTATGACGTCATTTGAAACTCTTATTTATAAATTTACACATGCACATGTACATATATGCATAGATAGATATGAATAATTAACCAAATATATATATATATATATATATATATATATTTAAATATACGAAAACAATTTAAACATACTTCAAATATATACATATATATGTATGTATGTATGTATGTATGTATGTATGTATGTATGTATGTATGCATGTATGTATGTAATTAAGTATATATATATATATATATATAACTATTTGAAATTATACAAGTTAGGAAATAAAAGAAACATATTAAAATATATATATATATATATATATATTTGTAATAAGTCCTATATGATTTAAAATAAGTAACTTAAATAAATGAACAAATTTTAATAAAAATAACATGAAAAACATGTTTAGTTAATAAATAATACGTTTATAAAACTTTAACTTTAAAACTAATTTTTATAAACTTTAAAATTATTCAAATAATTTAGTTTTAATTATATAATTTTAATTAAACATTTACAAACTTTTGAATTAATAAATAAAGCATTTATAAACTTAAAAATACTTAAAATATATTAGTTTTATTAAATTAATAAAAACTAAAAGGGTTCAACACAAGTTGGGGGATTAATTCTGCCAATTCTAAAACTAATAATGGAAGACAAAACTAAATGGGGAATTTCTGCCAATACCCCAATGTCTTTCTCTCCTCTACCCATCTTCCCATTTGGATCAGCCTCTACCTGTTTCGAAACCATACATGCCCGGTTCTTGATCTCAACTATTACAACACGTTTACAGCTAATCATACTCAATTTAGGCAACTAATCAAGAGCGTAAATGATTCCAATGATAAATTTGATTGATCAATCGAGTTTAATGTGAAAACCATTACCAAAAATACAAACAAGAAACACGTTTAACAAAGTCGTTCATTACCAGTATAAGAATCAAATTAAACCCACACACATAGCCTTGCACCCTTCAGAAGCTTCATGTACTACAAGAACAAAGTCACGAGCTTGATTCATCACGATTGGAAGTCAAAAACCTCTCGGTTCGTGCGACTCTAGTTCTTCAGTCGAAATCCATCAATTCGCATACTAAGGTAGGTGTTTCATACACCATCTTACTCGTTTTTAAACCACGAACAAAAGCCCTATGGTTTCTTGAACGATCTGATTCGTAAACAATCGAATTCAAATGAAAGAGGAACTAGGGTTTCGACTTTTGAATATAGTTGAGGGGAAACCAGATTCCGAATTAGGACAAAAGTAATTGAAACGAAGTTATATCGCCGCTTAGGCCTTCAGATCAGCTGGTAGATACGTGTCTTTGTGTGGCTAAGGTCACGGGTTCGAACCGGGTTGCGGCTGGTTATGACCATTTTTTAATTTTCAATATAACTTTTTAATTAAATCCATTTTTAAATTTTGTTTTCACAGAAAATTATTTTTATTAAAATACTACAATTTTTAGTAAAAAATAGAAATATCCTTTTAATAATATAATTAATAATATATATATATATATATATATATATAACATATATAGAATATTAGTAAATAATTTTATATTAGTAAATTAAATACTTAAAATTCATTTATTAATTTTTTATAATATTTTATACATTTTATATAATAAATATTTTAATTTTTTTATCATGATATATAAAGTTTAATTTTGATAAACCAAAGATTTTAGAGTACATAAAAACACTTATACATTTTTAACATATGGTCCCATTTCATCCAAAAATTTATACACTTTACTTAAAGTCTTATAAATTATAATCTCATGTTCTTTTTGATAAAAATATGTTGTATTAAAAAAAGAGAACATATTATTTAGAATTATTAATAAACTAAAATGTTAGATTTTTTTTATAAAAACATTCTTACACATTTTATAAAATCTAATTGGTATTTAATAATATTCAAATAACATTATTTATATTTTTAGAACTTATTATTTTGAATGTTAAAATAATAAATTATTTCCAATGGTTATTAATTTTTGTTAAACATCGATTTATTTTAGCTTCAACATTTTCTTTGTTTAACATTTTTTGTCAACATAAGTAGATTTAAACATTACAAAACGTCATTACAATTTTTATTTAACAAATAAACCAAGATGAACTTTAAAGTTTTAACTATTCAAAACAAATCGAAACCATTGATCTACTTAGCACTTAGATAATTCCATAGAAAGACATAATTATGTTAACATATGTCTATTGGACTATTTAGGTGAGCATTGAAATTGTGTTGAAACATTATTTGAAACATACTTTGACAACTATTGCAATGACTACCTCATACACTAAGGTGAGTCTTCATAGCCCTTCTTTTACTGTTTTATTTTTGGGGTGAAACATGCAACTTATCTTATTGCATTTTCATGTATAGTTTAATGATCTTATAGTTAGTAAATTTTAGCTAGAACATGCATTGATCACCCTCATTTTAGTGACTATGATAGATCTATTGGACCGACCATCCCACTGATGTTTGATCGACCCTGCGTGGAAGGCCCACGGTGATAGTTTACTATTTCATCATTCGTAGTAATGCTAAGCATAGGTCAAACATCATTTGTTAATATCAGTTGATCTGCTTCACTTTCTAGTTCATTTTTAACTATGTTCATTGTGCTTTGAGTTCACATAAGACATCATTTATAATATTTTTTTGTAAACATATTTTGGTGTGAGTGTACAAACCTATGAAACTCACCAATATTCGTAGTTGACACTTGATTTTAAACATGTTTCAGGTGGGAATGCCAGTTAGCCATATTGTTGAACTTGGATTAATTTTCATTTAATTTGTATTTGATGTATTAGCATTGAAGTGATGTAATAGTTAGGGTTTGATCATTTGAAACTATGTAATAAATGTTTGAGTTTAATGTTGAACTATTTACAACTTTATACCTTATTCTATGAACAAATTACACTTCGTGATGCCTCAATGTTTCTGCCATTGGTCGGGATGTTACAGATTGGTCTCAGAGCCTGGGTTATAGAGAATTAGGTTATTAGAATTAGATGACCTAGACTATAACCATAGGATGACATAGTTGGACTCTGTAGTTGCCATGCTAGGCCATGAACTGTTATTTGAACTATATAGTTGCCATGCTAGGCTTTGAACTGTTATTTAAACCTTATATTTTCCATGATAGGTCAAGTTGACTATGTGAGTTCTTTGTGATAATTGACTGGTTAATTGATATGTCAAAATGTTTGAACCTAGTTTAGGATACCTTCACACACTAGACTTTAGGGTACAAAACTTCTTGACCCCATTCTTATGACTTGCAATAGGATCGTCACTGCGAAGAATGATCTTTGACTCTTAATTATAATAAATATTTGGAATCCCGTCAAACGTCTTTAGGTTCATATTAGTGACTAAGAAACACGTACAATATGGAAGGGGGAATACCTGTACTTTGGGGAGCTCTGTCTAGGAAAGCATTTCGTATAAATCCAAATCAACCGATGGACCTGTTATGCTTTCCTGGAACCCTTAGACTGAGTATGAACCTAAAGGATAAAGAATCTCTTTATGAAAGTTCAACAAACTTAAACACTGTGCTCTGTCAAAAGTATTCATTTAGTAATACAATCCAAGTATCGCTGTCTGATTTAGCTTTCATTTGAATTCCCTTTGAACTCTCAGATCGGTGTCGAACTCCTGGTGCTATGTACTACAATGTTAAATTTCTGACACTCTACCTTGAACTCTTGTAGAAACATGTCTCCTCACCATAACAACACCAACAACCAAGAGCTAGTTGCACTTGTCGCACAACAAATGGCTACGGTGTGGACTAATTTGGCAACCCAACTCGAAAGATCGGTCAATAACAATAAGGTTCACAATGACAAGGGAAATGGTGGTGGTGCAAACGCCTCCAAACACAATAATCGCAAGCGAAAGGCTAGAAAATTTGCAAAGTTAAACCCTACTATCCCTGAGAACCATCAAGTTACAGTGAACTTAACCAACAAACCTTATGAGGGAGTTCAACCTCTTTTCAACACTTGTAAGTCGCATCACCCTCAAAATCGACTTTGTCATGTTTGCACCATTTGTGGAAGGTATGGCCATTTTGTTTAAACTTGTCGAATTGGGCCTCCAGGGCAACAATGTTATCAAGAAAGTTTGCTCACCCACTGAACCCCCCAACCAGTTGCACCTATCATCCTTTCCATAAGAAATGGAAGGGCCTACTTTGAATGTGGTGACCCTACTCATCTTAGAAACCAATGCCCAAGGCTGTTGGTAACAACCAAAGGAAGGTTGAGAAAGAACTTCTCAATTAAACGCCCAAGCTGCTCATTTCAATCAGGATGTCACGAACGGTTCTTGTATATTATGTTTCCATGTTAATTAACTTTAGTGTTGATCATTTACTTGATAGTACCCAAACAAGATTAGATAAACCGTTTAACAAGGAAGTGTTTGAAGGTAACTCTATCAATATTAACTATATTATATTTGTATGAACTGTGAACTTTAGGCACCTCATTTTACTAATGGATCTTGTATCCGCTCAGTTGTGTGTCAAAATCAAAAAGTAGGGTAAACATGCAAGGCAATTTTTCGTTGCGGGTAGCCACAAAACAAGAATTTGTAGTACATGTAAATTCTACGAATACGAGACAAAGGACACAATTGGAAGTAGAACCGAAAGCTTGACCAATTTTAGGAATCATAAATTCTAGTGTTGTTATCAAGAAGGTACATGTTGGTTAGGGCTATTAGGTTAGTCAATTGATTCTTGCTTATTAAGAATCGGTGGTTATTTTTACATCCACTCAATCAAAGGTTTTAGGGGTCTTTATAAGAAGACAACTAAACTAATGATAACTCGAAACTTTTGAAATGAAAACTCGAAATATGAATACATTACCTACTATCGTCAACAGGAAATTTTCAAACTTCAAATCTTGAATCGAATGTCAACTTATGATGCTAACGATTTGGTCTCACAAGGAGTTATGACTAGGAAACGTTAGTTCCTTATACAATACCACAAATTACATACATCAAAAACAAGTAAAAAAATTAAAATTAATTATAATACACGACCTAAGGCTTCTAAAATCACCACTTAGGATGGTTTATGAGTTGAAATTCCAAATTTAGCTACATATGGTGTAAATAAAATCTGAAGACCGTATCATTTGACGCATTTTTTCTATTGATCCCAAACAAGGAAATTTCATACGAAGGACCAAACCTATTCCACAACACACAATCTTGAACTTGATGCTGCATTTCTTACCTTGAAGATTGGAGACATTGTCTTAATGGCATAAGTGTGTGTTCTCCATCGTTCCCAAAAATATTTCAACACATCTTTAATAGGAAAAAGAATTCAACATGAGGCAACGACATGGGGTCGAACTGCATAACAATTTCAAGGGCGAGATTCGATTGTTATAGCTAACACACTCAGACGTAAAAGCCATATCCAACTTCAAAGCATTCGAATGCAAACCAATCTTCATAATTACATCTTTTTGGCTCAACAAACATCTTTGTCCCAAGGCAATTTGCATGATGAAATGTATTGTGGTGCTGAACTTCAACTAGGAACCTAGTATGATGGTATGTTGTACTTCTTGAACTGTATTTGATTCCTAATCATAACGATTCTTTGACTTACCGTCAGGAATGAGGTTCACAAGTCTCAATATTCCATTCATCTTGGTGCAGATGAATTGTATCAAATCTTCGAGTCCATTATTGGTGTCCCGACATGAAGAAAGACATTTCTGAGTATGTAGCAACGTGTTTGACTTGTTCAAAGGTAAAATCTAAGTTCCAATGACCTTTAGGTTTGCTTGTTCAAACTGAAATTCCCATATGGAAATGGGAAAACAACTCTATGGACATCATCACTAAACTCACCCGAACTTCTAGTGGTTATAAAAGTATACGGGTAATCAGTGACCATTTGGTTAATATGCTCATTTCTTGTCGATTCACGAGAACTATCCCGTGCGAAATCTAGCTCGCATCTATGTCAATGAAATTGTAAGCTGACATGGCGTACCTCTTAGCATCATCTCTGATCGCGATGCTCGTTTCACGGCTCGTTTTTGAGAATCACTTCACGAATCATTCGGTACTCGTTTGGATCATAGCACGGCTTCTCATCCACAAACGGATGGTCAAACTGAGTGCACGATTCAAACTCTTGAAGGTATGCTTAGAGCATGTGCCATTGACTTCGGTGGCAATTAGGATAATCATCTACCGCTAGTCGAGTTCTCGTATAACAATAGTTATCACGCGAATATTGTCATGGCACCTTTCGAAGCTCTATACGGTCGTAAGTGTCAAACTCCTGTTTCTTGGACTGAGATTGGTGAAGTTCAAATCACTGGTCCAGAATTGATTCAAGAAACGACCGACAAGATTTATCTGATTTGAGAAAACCTCTTAGTTGCTCGAAGTCGACAAAAATCTATGCTAATAAACATCGTACACCTTTAGAATAACAAGTCGGTGACATGGTACTCCTTAAAGTTTCACCTTGGATGGGAGTGTTTCGATTTGGGAAGAAAGGTAAACTTGCACCTCTCTATGTAGGTCCTTTTAAGATTCTTGAAAGAATTAGGAAAGTGGCCTACAAACTTGATATGCCTCTCAAACTTGGCAACGTACACCCAACTTTACATGTGTTGAACTTGAAGAAGTGTTTGGCTGATGAGAATCTACAAGTTCCACTTGATGATGTTCGCATTGATGCGTTAATGCATATTATTGAAAAACCGGTAGATATCATGGGTCGACACGTCAAGCAACTCAAACGATGCCAAAATCCGGCTGTTAAAGCCCGTTGAACGCGAACACTAAAAGAAAGAAAAGTATCCACATCTGTTTCCTACAGTTTCTTTTTAATTTCGGGACGAAATTCCTAAAAGTATGGGAGACTGTAACATTCATGTAATTTGTATTAAACAATAATATCTAATAAAATATTTATGACGTCATTTGAAACTCTCATTTATAAATTTACAGATGCACATATACATATATGCATAGATAAATATGAATAATTATATAAATATATATATATATATATATATAAATATACGAAAACAATTTAAACATACTTCAAACATTAACATATATATATGAGAGAGAATGTTCAAAATTCTTAAAATTAAGAAATGTACAAGCTTTTATGCTATAAGTACAACCCTTAATGCTTAATGAAAAGAGAAACGTAGGTTTCAAAAACAGAATTCAAAATTCAAATTGGTTTCTCAGACATCTCAACAAAACCCTAGCCCTAGTCTCTCTCATTTTCTCTGTCGACCAAAGCCACACCACCTCCAGCGGCATAGCCCCACCGCTGGTGGATGAGAAAATTCTTTCTCACACAAGTACAACTCTCGGTGGTGGTGGTTGGGTGGAATACTGCACGTGATTCGACTCCCCAAACGCGACGATAGTGGGTGCATTGGTACTAGGGTTTTACCCTTAGCCTTGTCGAGCTTTCGGTAGATGAACATCACCACCCGCAATGATGTTGTTGAGCTGGTGTTTGTTTTTCTGTCTGACCAGGTAAGGTGTAACATCAATGCCCAAACAGTAGTTCAGAACAATGTAAGGTACAGTAGGCTTTTGTACGGAACTCTGTGTACTACTTGTTATATGCAATTAATGCTAAATGCTTATAAAACTGTTTCAGAAACACTGTGTAAACTATGATGCAACAGTCAGATTTCTGTCTGGAAACACTGAATTATGTTGTGTATGTTAGTTTATGATTTACTATCTGTAAGCGTATGCGAGAACGACCAAAACAAAATAATAGCAGACGTTGTTATGTGAACATTAAACTAACCGATTATTTGTATGAGTGACGATTCACACGAGTATATGTGTGGGTTTAACATTCTGAATGATGTCTAATACTTTGATAATGAAATCAGAAAGTACAGTTATCGTCGTGTTCGTACGGGTGACGATCCGAACAAATACTTGCGAAAACCGTACAATTCGATTAAACAATAAAATTAAACGTTTTTGAAATGTTAAAAATAAATACAAGATATTTAGTTAATTTATTAGGAATTACAACCTAAAATAATTTAGAAAACCTTATTTTAAAAGACTGTAAAGTTTCGTTACAAGAAAACGGTAACCGATGCGTACGCTCGAAACCAAACGAATCCGGACGCACCCGAACATTTAAAAACAATAAAATGGCATTTAATGCCATTAAACACACACAAAAACCCACTCTCTCTCCTCAAAACCTGTCCTCTCTGTCTTCTCTTTCTCTCACTAAAATACCCATAACTTGCTCAAATCTGCACCAAATTAGGTGTTTTTGGTGTCAAAACGACTGCGGGAACGTGTAGATCGTGAAGAGACGAAGAAACCAAACTTTAAATCGCTGAAAAAGAGGTAAAATCGAGTGAGAAATCATTGATTTTCAGTGAGTTATACTATTCACCGTCTCTGTCGAACCAACTTAACTTTGCAGGTTGTATTCGACCCTCTAGACCAAAGGATGTTGCACCAAATCTACATAGGATGCTAAGGAGCATCTTAGAATGAAGTTTGGCATAATTGATTTCGAGATTTGACCTGGGCAGGGTAGAACCGACGCAAGAACACCAAAGATGAACAATATCGATGGCTTCAAGTTTCAGCAAACTTCATCCATCGAGACTCGTAGTCTCGATGGCTTAGTTTCGATGGGCATGCTTCAAGACTTTTAATCTCAATAGTCTCTATGAGCTTGTAGCATGGGAGTGTCGAACTTATTAAAGTCGACGACCTATAGGGTCGATACTAGGGGCTGGTCGACATTAGTAGGATCGGCAGGTCTGGGTTTGATTTCTCATAGATACTGGGCTGCCTTCTGTCTTCGATTCTATTTCAACTCCTATCGATACTAAAATTTTAACATATTCCAACTAATTAGAGCTTGGAATCAGCTCAAATGATTAAGAAATAAGTTCGGGAGAGTAGCTGGAACATGGGTTGGTTGGGTTGAAACTCTTAGGGTTTTGGGATAATTAAGCGAATATGTGAACCATCTATAACAATATTTTATCAACATTAAGTATTTTATACACTTTTAAATTTTTAAATTCTAAGTTCTATCAAGTCTAGAACTACAAGGCATTGGATTTTATTAAAGCAAAACCATGCTTAAAGTTGTTAAAACCAATTATGATCAATATGGGTTAACCAAGTGTTAACCAAAAACCCTAATGTTTTCCTCAACAACCAAAGGTTCTTCTAAACTAACAAACTAAACATTATGTAACAAATACAAACAAGAAGCAATATGATAAAAAGCCATGGTTTATAAGGAAGCTAAAGAATAAGGAAACTTATGAGAAACTAAGGAAAACACTAAGTATGGGATTATGCGAGTCTTGTATGAAAAACACCCAACTCTTAGTGATTTCAACATATTGATGATGTACTTAGATTGTTCAATGGAATAATCTTAGTTAATTATCATCTCGAAAAGCAAACACTACCAACGAAACAACTAGAAGCCAACAGAGGACTTGTGATTAACTTGAATGGGTTAACTCATGTTCTTATATCATTAACACATGTTTTCATAAAATAACTATGTTTTTGCAATAAAAGGTAATGCTTTACAACATGTAACCATAATTTATAAGAATCATCATAACTTGATTTAGTAAAGTATTTTAAAATAAATTAAATGATTTTTACACTTAAATTGTTTATAACTTAATAAGGTTTTATAAATGTTGATTTCTAAAATGTAATGCCTTTAATTTAGTAAACCTTATGCAAATAAGGTTTAATTACTATTAACTAATGAATAAGGGACGTGGGGAAAACTTAGCCTAGAACACTTAGAGAAATTCTACTAACTCATTAGTAAAAGCATAGGACACATAGTCGCACACCGAGACCAAGCCCTAATTACGTGAATTATAAATACTTATCGTGTACGAATCACAATAAATCAACTCAGGAATTGAAGCTACAAAATCTACAAAGTACTAGAGCGCGCTTATCTGATTCTTAGTCATTCAGGCAAACTACAACACATGTGAGTTCATTTGTCCCTTTTCAAACTATTTTGTTTTACTTCGGGACTGAGAAACATGTGTAAATATTTTAAATAAATGTTTTAATGTTTCTTAACGCTTTTATACTTATTTTTGATGCTAATATTCTATACACTTATACTTTGGCGCTTTAAACTTATGATACTTCGAATGCTTTTGAAACTAAATACTATAACTCTAAAATGCTTTTGTAAACTATATTCTTGAAAAGCTCAAATACTTAAACTCATAGAAACTTATATGCTTGAAACTAAATGCTTGAAATGCTTGAATTGCTTGAAATACTTGAAATGCTCGAAATGCTTTGAATGCTAAAAACTACGGAATGGGATTCCGGTTGTGAAGCAAGTACATGTGCACATGATACAGAAATTCTAACACTTGTATTCTATAAACTTGTATACTACAGCTATTGGACTTCGTAAGACGGACTGATTGGCTGCCGAGTCTTGACATTGGTCAAGCCCTACTAGTCATCAGTGTTCTTCGTTTTCAGAATCTTGTAAGACAGACTGATTGGCCGCCGAGTCTAGACAGTGGTCAAGTCCTACTAGTCATTCAGTGTTCTTCTTGATTCATCTATGGTTTTGTGACGAATGACTAGGATGATTCTGGTTTCTTCTAGTTGACTTTGTGTCATCTTGAGGGGTCCTTTATCAAAACACCGATGTTGAAAGTCACACTTAGTTTTCTTGCATGGATTGATATTGAATTCCTCCGGGTATTCAGTTGTCCATAGGAGTAAACTCTAAAAACTTGGTTTTTAAACGCTATTGTGTGTGTGTGAACCTGGTTAAGCAGAATTCTAGAAACTATGATGAAAATGGATTTGGATGGTAGCTAAAACACTTAATTATCATTAACAACAATGTCATATGTGGTTTAGTATGTGGTGGGCTGGCGGCTGGCGGTAAGCTTGATCCTACGTATGCCCATATATAAGTATACCGAACAGGATAGGACAGGTGGTTATTAATGAGGTTAAGGTTGTTACCGAAAAGGTTTGTGAAGCTTATTTTTTAAATACTAAACTCTGCGTACTCACCAACCATTGTGCTGACTTTGTTTTCTTACATGTTTCTCAGGTGATGTACAGGATTAAACTAAGGCTCAGGAATTGCATACTAGGATGCCCATTTAGAGGACCTAGTAGCTTTTGGAAAGCACATACTTTGTTGATTAACTATGAATCAGTTTTGATATCTTGTTCAGTTACAAGATAGTAAACTTATGATTCTTTTGATAGGTTTACTTGGTTAAATTATCAAATATTGACAATTGTAATTTAACTTTGTAATCCTAGTTTAATGCTTATTGTGCTTCAGTTATTCTCAAATGTTGATTCTATGTATACAATCTGATCATTCCGATTATCACACGAAATCGCGCCCCGAGAACCTTCCGCCCAGCGGGACATTCGATCCAGCCCGCCGGCTCGGGGTGTGACATAAGGTTCCGGATTTTCGTTTCAGATTTTTCTATTCGGAATCGTTGTTGCTGCCTAGGTAATCCTTTCTATGTTAATGTTTCATTTTCAATTTCAATTTGTTTGAGTTACTGTTTTGTAATCTGGATATTTTAGGGTTCTATTTCTTCGTATGAATTGGATCCTTGTATGCGGTGATGTTCGAACTCTCTTAGGTAAGTGTTTTGTGAATACTATATATAATACATATATGAGAGAGAATGTTCAAAATTATTAAAATTAAGAAATGTACAAGCTTTTATGCTATAAGTACAAACCTTAATGCGTAATGAAAAGAGAAACGTAGGATTCAAAAACAAAATTCAAAATTCAAATTGGTTTCTCAGACATCTCAACAAAACCCTAGCCCCAGTCTCTCTCATTTTCATAGCCGACCAAAGCCACACCACCTCCATAGCCCCACCACTCGTGGATGAGAAATTCTTTCTCACACAAGTACAACTCGCGGCGGTGGTGGTTGGATGGCATACTGCACATGATTCGACTCCCCACACGCGGCGATAGTGGGTGCGGTGGTACTAGGGTTTTACCCTTAGCCTTGTCGAGCTTTCGGTATATGAACATCACCACCCGCAATGATGTTGTTGAGCTGGTGGTTCTTTTTCTGTCCGACCAGGTAAGATTCCGGATTTCTGTTTCAGATTTTTCTATTCGGAATAGTTGTTGCTGCCTAGGTAATCCTTTCTATGTTAATGTTTCATTTTCAACTATAATTGGTTTGAGTTACTGTTTTGTTATCTGCATATGTTAGGGTTCTATTTCTTAGTATGAGTTGGATCCTCATATGCGGTGATGTTTGAACTCTGTTAGGTAAGTGTTTCGTGAACTGTTAAAATCTTCATAAAATTGGTTGTTGTTTTGCCCCCTTTGAGTTGTTTTGCCCCCTTTGAGTACTAGAACCTTCCTAGAACTGGTGTGTGAACTGTTTTTTAACATTAGTATAGTGATACAATAATATATTTCTTTTGAAGACTCATCACTGACTAAATCACCATTCAAAAAATTTTAAGTAAAACTTACAATCATTTTTAAATATATTTTTTTATCTGGTAGTTAAGAATGTAGTCTGCAGATAAGAGTTTGAATGATTTACTTGTAGTTGTTATAATTTTATCAATAGAATTTGATAAAACTAAGGATCATCTTGTAACTAGATATTTGATAAAACTAAGAACACATTATTAAATGCATTGTATGACATATTATTTTCAAGAATATACGATGGCAACAACTTATTATTTCTTTGACCTAGTGTTTTAGCAATTAGTTTGGTAGTGGAATCAACAGCACTTACAACACCAATGGGACTATATCTAAATATGCCATTGCACCCGCTAATGTAAAAGTGAGCAATTTCAAGTGTATCTAAATATGTGACTGTGTTGATAGCAAAGTATATGTGCCAATATGCTAATGTTTCATTTGGAGTAGTTGATAAAACCTGGTTATTATGCAGGCTAAACCACCACATTGGCATGATTTTAATGGATTAACGCTTCTTATCATAAATTTAACAATAAGCTTTATAGAGGAGAACAATGCTCATAAGGTTTGGATTTCTTATTTCCAATTTCAAAATTATTTCTATGGAATGGCTTCTAAAGTTTTGGTAGGTACTTGATTAATAAAGAAATAACACTATGCAAGAGAAATCAGAGTCTCATAATAGATTTTTTTTTGAGTAAATTCATATATACCTTCGTATTATGGACTAAAGATGGGATTAGGAAATCTAGGGTATAAGATTTTGAGGTGAAATTTATATCCTTAATTTATGATCATGTAGATGATTTTTGTGTATTAATGTTGATTCAGTTGTTTATTAATGGCAATTACTGCTTGCTTTGGTTGCTTTTGCTTCCAACTTCTTCATAATCGTTTACTAAATTAAAAGGGTTTATATAAAACAAGAAAACAAAAAAAAGCGTGGTTTTGATGGTCACATAGATCTTAGAAAGCAAAAAAAAAGTCAATAGGTAGGATTAACATTTAAAGAATTAAAAAATTGTAGTATGAAATCATGTCATGGATGTGTGGCTGTGGGTAACAAATAAGCTTCATTTAGGGATACAAATTTCAGAAATTATGTACTAAGATGAAAGGTAATGACAACCTAAAATATTGTTGTTTGTATGTGTATGTATGTCTGCTGTTTTTTTCTGTATGTGTGTGTATGTAGCAGTGCATGTGTGTTGTCTCTATGTCTATGTCTGCAGCAGAATTTATATGAATAATAACCGATAATCAGCTGTTTCAGAGCATCTTGGATGCACAAATTGTGACTAAATTCTCAGGTTGTCACATGGATCTAAATTGATCTGATCAACCTATTTTGCAACTAACGTTCTGTTCTTATGGATCTAAATTCTCAGGTTCATATGTAAGTTGAGTATGTTTGAGCTAAATACATATGGATGTGTTCTTGGTAATTTTTTTAAATGAAGCAAGGTCCTATGAACAACATGTAAATGGATTTTCATGTAATTGAAGTATGATTTAATGTGTTGACACTTAGTTTTGACGTGCTGTTGGCATTAATACGCATAGTGATCATAAGGAAAAGTACGTTTATAAACTTTTAACAGGTTCTAGTGAGGTGCACATGAGGGTCCGCTTTGTGATGAGCCAATTCGTAATGTCATGTTCAAAATAATTGATGCAAAAACTGCTGATGTTCCTCAACCAGGAATCCCTGCCTATATAGTCAAGGTAAGTATCATGATTTATCCTTTTATTAGAGTTTTGAAAATTGATGGGTCAGGTTTATTGTAACGGTTCAAACTTTAGTAGATTTGGTCTAATATTGTTTGTTTGAACTTTTTTTTTTTTGGAATTTTAGGCATTTAAGATATCACACCGAGGGGCAGGCATTTGCCCTCTCTACTTTTGATCATTGGGCTATTGTTACAGGTGATCCTTTAGACAAAAGCATTGTACTGCGACCGCTTGAGCCTGCGCCAATTTAGTATCTTGCACGTGAATTTATGGTGAAAACAAGGCAACTTGGTGTGAGAAAAGGTATTTGGCATTTTGAATCATTTCCTTTTGTCTTGCGTCCCTACTCTCTCTCAAGCCGGATTAATGTAAGAAATCTAGAACCATCTCCAATTTTGGGTCTTTTTTTGTCAAATTGGAGTTTATTATTACAAATATACACATGTCAAGTTGAGATTTTTGTTTGCTTTTCGGTTAAATGTCTAAATATTATTTAATTGAACCGACGTTCAAATTGTGTTTGTTCAGCAATTAATTATTTATTGAATTTGGACAAAGGTACTCATTTAATCAATTTCAAATTGGGTTTTATTTATTTTTAGAAATTATTATGTGGATTTGTTCAATTTAATAAAATCTGAAATGTTTTTGCTATTCTTTATGTAGTTTTTGTTAAATCAAGAACTGGGTCTTGGATTCTTGATTAATAATGAATTATTTTTGTTTTATTTTTGGTTTATCAATATTAATCATTGAAATTTTGCATATTAAATGTTTTGCGACAGAGTACTTGCATTAATCAGTGATGTGGTGTTTCACAAACTCTCCAGCATTCACGAACTGCAAATTTGGCTACTTCTTTTCAAAGTAGTATGATCTAATTACATCGGTTGGTAGTGTTCTTCAAAACGATTTCAAGTTTATCGAAACACAATCTAGTTTTGACTTAAAGATCTATGCAAAAAGTCAAATAGTTATTGCATCTTTCTAGTTATCTGATTTTCGTACTCCTCACTTATTTATATATTCAATATTTTGAATGATAATGTCCAATCCTTTCTTTAAGAAAATGTGTTTTAACTTCTTAGTGATTTATAGTTATCTAAGGTTGTTATTCTTTATAAATAATGTTTAGGTAGTGAATTTCTAAGTGTAAGAAATCATTTAACTTCCCAATAGAACCACTTCGCTTGACCGTTCAAATAAAATCTTTTTGTTTTTTTCTTTAAATTTTGAAAATGCAAATTCCTTTTGTTGTTTTCTTAAATTTCACCGCCCTGAACTTGTAGGTCATCCTAGACTGACTCAAAAACCAAAAATCTTTTTGTTGTTTTTATAAATAGACTCAAAGACCAAAAATCTTTTTGTTGTTTTTGTAAATATTCTTCTCCTAAATTTGTGATTTAAAAGTTAAAATAAAACAAAACATAAATTTTACAATATTTACAAAAATGTTTTAATCAAAACTGATTAGTTTGAGAGAGGCAAGCAAATGGTGAAATCGAGCTGTGTCGAATGGTTTTTTGAAAAGACCCGCCATATTGTCATCTGTGTGGACCTTTTCAAGATGAATCAATTTCCGTTCGAAACATTCATGGATAAAGTGAATCAGGATGCCAATATGTTTAATTTGGAGTGTTGTACCGGATTCTTGACAATCTGTAGAGCAACTTCATTATCACAATATATAGGAAAGTCAAGAAAGTTCAAACCATAATCGAGGAGTTATTGTTGCATCCAGATAAGCTGAAAACAACAACTGGAGGCAACGACCTACTCAGCTTCCGTAGTGGAGGTTGACACGGTTGTCTGCTTCTTGCATTGCCATGAGACGAGGCGATCTCCTAAGTATTGACATCCGCATGTGGTTGATTTCCTGTCTAAGTTGCAACCACCAAAATCACTGTCAGAGTAAGCAAATAAACAAAACGCAGAGTTCTTAGGATACCATAAACCGAGACGAGGTTTCCCGACGAGGTAGCGAAAGATCCTGTTAACAACAATCAGATGAGAAGACTTCGGATTTGCCTGATATCTGCCACACTAACATACTAAAAACATTATATGTGGTCGGCTAGCAGTCAGGTACATCAGTGAGCCAATCATCAAACGGTAAAGGTGCTGATCAACATCTTCACCATCAGAATCCGAAGTCAAGATGGGACGTGCAGCCATAGGAGTGGATGCGGGCTTTGATTCCAACATGTTGAACTTTGTGAGAATGTCGGTAACATACTTGCCATGATGATCCAGCACACCCTTAGGATCCTGCTTAACGTGAAGACTCAAGAAGATGGTCATCTCCCCCATCGCACTCATCTCAAACTTCTTCTTCATCACAGTTTCAAATTCTTTGCACAGCACCGAGCTCGTGGAACCAAGAAAAATGTCATCCACATAGATTTGGACGAGAATCAAATCATCCTTATCTCTGCGAACGAACAATGTCTGATCGATGGCTCCACGGGTATATCCATTTGCAAGCAGATGATCTGTAAGTGTTGCATACCACACTCGCGGTGCTTGATGAAGACCATAAAGGGCTTTGTCTAGCTTGTAGACAGGGTCAGGATACTGCGAATCCTCGAACCCCGGGGGCTGACACACATAGATCTCTTCCTTTACCTTTCCATACAAGAAGGCTATCTTCACATCAATCTGATAAACAGTGAAGTTCATGTAGGAATCAGAGGCCAAGAAGATGCGAATAACTTCAATTCTTGCGACTGGTGCACAGACTTCTTCATAGTCAATCCCCTCCTGTTCGTAGAAGCCCTGGACTTCCAACCTAGCTTTATTTACGATGATCACACCCGAATCATTTTTTTGTTTCTGAAGACCCATCTGGTTCCGATTAGCAGTTTCCCCTTGGGCAACGGAACCAGATTCCACACCTTGAGCTTCTGAAACTACATCAATTCTTCCTGCATTGCTTCAACCCAGCTTGACTCCTTAAGAGCCATCTTGACATTCTTGGGTTCTACCTACGAAATAAAACAGGAATACAAACTAGAATTAATTGGACCTGATTGACTTCGTGTGATTGTTCCTTCAGGCAAGGTGTCCTGAGCAGGGAGGGATCTACTCCGAGTAAGAACTCTTTCTGAAAGAGGTCCAATGATGTTTTATACTGGATGATTTTTGTTGATGCTTAAAGTAGGCACTTCCTCCACAGCTAAATTATCTAGCAGGTTGCTGATGTGAGTCAGCTGATCTTCACTAGAGGAAGAGATGTTGTCAACGGGAGCGGTTTCACTTGCTTCAGCTCCATTATCCACACAATGTTCCTCAGGGATGTGGTTTGAGAATAGTGGATTGTCAAAGGTCTGGTGGGAAGAGGATGAGGCTTAATCTGTCTCTAGATCTGATGGGATGACTTCATTGATTGAAGTCGGCTGAACTGGCGGAACTCGATCACACATTCCTGGTGGGTCAACTGTCAGAAGCTTGGGATCAGACGAAACGTAGTCAACCCTGTAGTCCATGTTGTCACCCTTGTAGAAGCTGGCGTTAGGTTCAGATGGTCCTGCACTCTTAGATGAAGTGTTGAAGGGCTCAAATGTAGAATCATACTTAGATAACCAGTTTGGACCAAAACCGGCATCGGTATTGTTAATCTCTTGCCATCAATATAATATGACTCCACAATCATCTGGGTCTTCTTGTTGTATACCCGGTAACAAGCTTTCTCTGACGAATAGCACACAAAGTAACACACATCTTCCTTGTCATCAAACTTGTGATTCGGCTTAGTATGGAGGAGTGCAAGGACAATCAAAAAACTTGAAGTGACCGACTTTCAGCTTCTGATTGAAGAAAATTTCATAGGGAGTCTTCTGATGGTGCTTGTTTAATAGAGCTCGGTTTTGAAGATAGCAAGCCGTGTTAACAGCTTTAGCCCAAAAGAAGATTGACAGTTTAGACTTTGACAGCGTGGTCCGTGCAGCCTCAATAAGCGTTCTATTCCCTCTTTTAGCAAATCCATTTTGTTGAGGTGGACGAGCTGCACTGTACAGTCGAGCAATTCCCTTCTCATCGCAGAAATGAATAAGTGTCTGATTTCTAAACTCTGTGCCGTTGTCAGTTCTGATCACCTTAACCTTTAAATTCTTCTAATTCTCGATCAGCATGATAAACTTCTTCAGAATCTCTGGTGTCTCATCTTTCTTAGCTAGAAAGAACACCCATGTAAATCGGGAATAATCATCTGTTACAACAAGACAATATGACTTGTTCCCGATTATCATGACATTAACAGGTCCAAAGAGATCCATATGAAGAAGCTGCAGAATTCATGAAATTGAGCTGAACAGTTTGGCTTGTGGGGTCTCTTGTGTTGCTTCCCCTTGGTACATGCAATGCACTTTTCAATTGTGGAGAAGTCCTTAGAAGGTATGCCAATAACATGATCTCCTTTAGCCAGCCGGTTGAGATTCTTCAAGTTGACATGACCTAGTCGGCGATGCCACAGCAAACAGTCATTCTCTGATGCCTTAGAAAACAAACAGGTTTTTTCTGTGTATGAATCAGAATTAATATTGATGATATAGGCATTGTTGATTCTCGGAGTCCTCATCAAGATCCATTTCTCCGGCACGACAAATTCGGGCTTTAAGATAAGACACTCTTTGTTTGTGAAGTGTGTTGAAAAGCTCTTGTCACAGATATGAGAAACACTCAACAAGCTGTGGTTGAGTTCTTCAACATAGTACACATCTTCAAAACATAGAGTTCCATTTGTAACTGTGCCCTTCATGTTGATTTTCCCACCTTTGTCTCTAGCAAAGGAGACATATCCTCCATTAAATGGTGTGACTTCATGCAACTGAGAAAAATCCCCAGTCATATGCCAAGAACATCCGTAATTCACGTACCAAACATTTTTCAACTTATTTGGTCGTCCTTGCATAACACACACACATTTAATGAGAAATGGTACCCAAATCATAACAAATTTAGGTACTTGTGGAACATTGGGCCCTTTCTTGATAATTCCCTTAGGGTTATTTGATATAGAACTGACATTTATGGCCCTAACACCACTGCCATGATCAATTGGTTTTACTTGATGTCTCAGATGTGGCTTATTTTCCATCGTTGTTTAGTTTTAGATTTGAAAACATTTGATTTTTGTTTATGAAAACCAGATTGATTTTGTTTTGCTGGTTTGTCCCTCTTGGCAGTGGGATGATTCTGATTTACCATCTGTGGTTTTACCCTAGGCTTGGAGGATTGATAAGTCCTCATTGGTTTTGTAACAGGTTTAGCCTTGGGTTTGACCTTCTGATTCTTCCCATAGAAGAATTCAGTAGGTTGATGCAGACAATGTCTAGCAATGTGGCATGGTCTTCCACATGCATAGCAGCAAACTTTGTCATGAAACTCCTTTAAGTCAAATGGCTTTACATCACAGTCACTCAGACTAGAGATAGAACTTGTGGAGGCTTGTTCCAATGACCCATTTGGTACATAAGGTTCAAAGTTAGGGTTTAACTTTGAACTCGCATCAGGAGTGACTGTGGAATGAACCTGAGTTTCGTGCTCAGTCAAAGGAGAAGGATATGATTTTATGTGTAGGACCAACTAGGACCTCGGAAACAATCCGATTCCAAGGGAAATCTGCTTGACAGCCTCTGGAATAGTGCGGAATCCTATTCCAGGGTTTTCCAATCGAAATCAACAGCAATCGTGGTGAATCGAGTGAGTAGAATCAACGTGCGAGTGAGAATCGATCACCACGGGTTGAGAATCGAAGTTGGACGTGAAGAATCGCTCAAAACTTCAAGGGTTTGACACTAGAGTGCACTGGGAAGAATGAGGACTCAGGAAAGTTAGGTTTGAAATGATTTGAACATGTATTTATAGACTGTAGTCATTCAGCTGAATGAGTGGTCGAAGCAACTCATTCGGCGAATGACTATGTCGAATAGACAAGTCAGTCGAATGAGTCATTCGACGAATGGCTCATTCTCTGAGTATAGTCATTCTCTATCCTCATTCGGCGAATGACTTCATTCGTTAGAGTCATTCGCCCGAATGAGTAATACTCATACTCAAATATTAAATAATCAATTCAAACAATCATATAATCAATATTAAACATTAAGAACAATGTATAAAGACAACTTCCATTAATATAACTTTAATCTTTGCATGATGATTAGTACAAAATTGAACTAGGGACATTAAGTGCGTCAACAAACTCCCCCTTGGACCTAGTTCAGCTCTTGGAAGTGTCTTTCTTGAAGTACTTCTCAGTAATAGCTTTCCAGTCAGCTCCAGCATGAACCTTTAAGCATATGCAGATTCGGATCACTCTCATGAACTGAACTGCCTGTTCCATGTCCTGTATATCGAAGAAAATCTGATGACGATACAGTGCTATAACATCTTTGTGGGACAAGTTAGTCAACCACATCGGATCAAAAATACGAACAGTATCCCACTTCTTATCTTTGCAAAGCACAATCACAGCTTCTCCAGTGCGCCCGTCATAATACCACCATCGGAAGCCCTCCATAAAATCTTGACGCATCTTCCTTAAAGGAATCTTCTTCAAGACTTTAGGAGGAAGCCACTTCAGGATAACTTTCTGCTTTCGGGTGTCTCCATCAATCTCTGGCAGATAATAACGTTCAGGCTGTTGAGGCTGGAAGTTTACCCATCTCTTTATGTACTCATACTGAATTTGTCGAGAGAACCAGGCAGACATCCCTGAATCTTCACTGTACAACATCTTTAGACGTGCTAATCGATTGACTTCAAAACCTGGCAACGTCTTAAAGTCATGGGGATGCTTGAAATAATCAATTCCTCTCTCTCTCTTCACCGCATAGCACCCTAGATCATGAAAGTATGCCCAGCTCAGAATTTGACCTCTAGCCTTGTAGCCTTTGGTTCTGTAGACTTTCTTGTGTGTAGCTGGCAACTTCATAGTGCTTTCTTTCTTGAGAACCTCCCAGTAGGCTTCCCATTCCTCTTTTCTCTTCTTTTGATCATCAGCTTCGGCTTTGCTAACCTCAACTTGTTCTTCTAAGTATCGGATCAGTAGATCTTCAGTAGCTGGATCAAATTGATCAATAAATGTGGGAAGCTCTTCCTCAGCTGATGTATACTTTGGATACTCCTCCTCGATTATGTCCTCCAGAATGACCTCATCAATGCCATCAAAAGGTTCTGGAGTTGGTTCATCAAACACTGGTACAGAGGAATCATCAGCAACAACCTCATCTAGATTGAGCCTGAAGAGTTCTGCAATTTGCTCCTAAGATAGGCAATGAATGATTTCTCCCTCCTCCTTGTCATAGCTAACTGAGTGCTGTATAATGCCTTGAGCGTCAAGAATCATAGTGAGAGTCTCGTCCAATTGACGTCTCACAGGCACAGCTTCTACTTCCTCAGTAGCATCAGGTTCAGCAGTCTTTGTGGGAGGAGATGGAGGAGAATCCTGTTTCTTCTTGTCATTGGCACTCTTGGACCGAATCTCCGATGTAGAAGGGGCTTGATCATCATCGTCACCATCATCATCATCATCACTTGATGAACCAGAAGACCCACTTCCTGATCCGTCGTTATCATCATCACCTGATTCATCATCATTCTTTGAATCCTCATAATCGACCTTTTCCTCCTCAGACTCTTCTTCTTCTTCATCATCTTCTTCTGTTTCTTCTTTGTCTGATTCATCGGAATGAGCAACAGTGCCTTCAATCCTGGGAGTGCTATCCTTGAGACTGTCAAGCTCATCAGCTAGTCTAGCATTCTTAGTCTCTAAGGACAGGATCCGGTCACTAAAATCAGTGACAGTCAATGCCAACTGATGATGCTCATCAATATATTTCAGCAACTGTTCTTCTTGCTGAGCAGAACGAGCTCTGAGATCTGCTCTCTGATCTGCAGCTTGAAGCAACAGTGCATCTTGATCTGTTATCCTCTGTGTAAGTTGAGTGATAACCAGATCCTGTTCTCTGCTCTTCCTTTCCATCTCCATATTCCTCTCCATCAATCTGAGTACCATACTGTTCAGTGTGCTCAGCTGCTCAACAACTGAAACAGTAGGTATGAACGTGTCAGCTCGTGAGATGGAGGGGCCAGTAGAAGCAGAGGTGAAAATGGGAGCCTGAGTCATAGAGGTGGTCAATGGGCAGTAGTAGAACGAACATGAGTAGCCCTTGACCTTCTCAGTGAAGAAACTGAGATAGCTGCTACTGATGTGACAGTAGTTGTAGCAGCTGTTGTCAGTTATGACCTCCTCTGGAAAGAAAATCTGGATCTCTTTCTTCTCCTAGCTGTAGAGGATGTAGATTGAACAGCCGCAACAGATACGGCTGCAGTGATAGGAGCAGAGGAATGAGGAGGTGAGGAAATATCAAACTCAGGAATAAATAAAGGATCAGTGATCTCCTCCATCTCAGCTTCACTCCTCTTCCTTTTCCTCTTTGTTAACCTCCCACCAAGCCAAACACTCTCATACTCGTCATCAGGTGTATCCTCTGAATCAGAACCACCAGCCTCATCAGCACCAGCTTCACCTTCCTCCTCACTTGAGTGTTCTGACTCATCTTTATCAGCAGCAGGTGTGGTGACTGAAGTATCGAGAGGAATAGACACTGTGGAGGTTGTAGTCATCAAGAAATCCAACTCCATCAATGAATCAATGTCAACCTCCTCATCTGCAGCTATAGAGGTGCTGACTGCAGCACCAACAGTCACATCACCAGCCTCAACCAGGCTAACCTGAGCAGCAGTAGTCATCTCACTAACAATGGTACTCACATCAACAGTGCTCACAGATACAGTGCTCACACACACTGAGCTCTCACCACCACCACCACTTCTTCCACCAGCATCACTAACACCTGCACCAGTATCATCATCATCCTCATCACCACTAGGCACTACTCTGTCCTCCACCTCAGAATCAGAGTCATCATGCCTCCATCTCCTACCAGGTGGAGCAATATAATCTGGCCTCGAAAGATGACCAAACGATGATCGTGGAGTGGGCTTCCTGTCTTTCCCTCTGTATGACATTACTCTGTTGAGAGTAGTGTCATTCATGTGTTCCAGCCTAATGATATCAGCATTGATTTTCGGTAAATCGGGCAACTGGGCATCAATCAACTGCTGTAAAAACCTGGGATACATCAAAAACTTCTTGTCTCCCTTCAGTGCCACATTCTCCTTCATGTGAGTGAAAATCATCTCAGAGAAGTTGAATGTCCTGTTAAGCACCAATGCAACAAAAGCACATTGTATAGTTTCCCGCATGTCGTCGAATCCACCTCTCCTCGACCCAAGACAATGAATCAGAACATGAGCGAGATACTTGAACTGTGGACACATGTATGCCTTGTTGAGAATCCCTGCTCCTAGATTTCCTTCATACTTGAACCTCATAAAGCAGCCGCAAACTAAGTAGCTATCTAACAAATAAGGCTGATCAGGAGAATCCTGAAAACCACAAACTCTCCTGATGTGCTCAGCTGAAATAACCATATCATGCCCAAGAACCTTCCCTCTGATCACTGGAGGTTCAGCCTCACAATCGATATCAGCCGAAGCCCATAAATTCTGTTGATGCGACTGATATGGCACATGTATAGTGGAGATGGCTGTAAAGATCCTCGAACGCCTGAGAAAGGTAATAATCTCAGAGTAGTGCTTGGCATTCGGAGTGGTAAGATCCAGATGTGCGCAGATGTTGTTCTTCGTCACTGATTTGTATCCAGCCATACTGAAAATTAAATAAAGACATGTTAGAAGATTTCAAATAGCTTAAAATACTGAAATCAGATTAAAAAACAGAAAACAGAATTAGTTTAAACTGATATGCCGAATGAAGTGAATTTGGCGAAAGAACACTTAGGTCGAATGAGTCATTCGCCGAATGAGCTTCATTCTCCGAATGAGCTATGCTTCGAATGAAATCATTCTCCGAATGAGCTTCATTCGCCGAATGAGCTTCATTCGCCGAATGAGTCATTCGCCGAATGGCGTCATTCGGCTATCTTTTGAAATTCAAACCCCTCTTTTCAAAAACTTAAAATCTGTTCACAAAAATCACACATTCATAATCAGAAACGACCGATTAACACATTTAAAATAGGTCGAATGAGGTTTTAAGTACATTTCAATCATTTATTGCAAGTGTGAAATGAAGAACCCTAAAACCCTAAAATTTGTTCGGTTTTTGATGATTTCACGGTCAGAATTCTACGATATTCGATCCCAATGTACCTAAGATAACAATAAACAAGATTATCAGTGGCTGGGTGAGTAGAAATCACAAGAAGAAGATCGACCGAAGAAAGAAGGTTTTTCGGGCGAATGTGGCACACACAGTGTCGGCGAAAGTGAATTTTGGCGAATGAGGTAGTTCGTCCGAATTACTGTTTATATAGGGTCCCACATTCGCTGAATGTGAATGCCGAATGAGTCATTCGACATTTGTTCATTCGCCGAATGTGACTGACGAATGGGTCATTCGTCACAAGTCATTCGCCGAATGAGACTGATTCTGTCATGAGTGATTCGGTTGAATGACTCATTCGTCGAATGGAGTCATTCGGCCAAATAAGAGAATCTCACACTTCATTCGGACGAATGAAAATTTTCAATCCAAATTTAACATTTTAATCAGTAAAACAGATTCCATTTATGAAGATATGTCTGGTTGGTTCAGGATTCAGATAGGACAGACATCTGAACCTACAAATGATCATCTAAACTAAAATTGAAAATAGAAAATCTTTTTGTACTTTTCTGAAACAAAATACGACTGTACAACTAGCAACTAAATACAAAGACACACATGTTTTTGTGAGAAGTCTATTGAGAAAGTAACACATACACCTAATTACATCAAATCAGCTTCACTGAATGTTTCCTTTCAAACACACTTAACCTATAATCATGATTACTGATATATTTGTCCAATTTTAAACCTGATTTTACATAACTTCTAAACAAGATTTATGATCACGCATGTTTTCTGATTGCGTTACCCATTTCATTTTACCATTTAAAGATCAAAATCAGTTTATAACTCATTTCAGCATATCTTAATACCAGTCATCATAAATTTTATAAGATTCCAATTTTATTATCTTTTTGTATTTTTTTTTGTTCTATCCAAATGGACGGCTTCAGCTAGGTTCGTCCCAGCAATATGGCACGTGTATGGAATCGAACTTATTTTGTTTAAGTTTTTCTCAAGCTTAATACCAGCTTGTTTTAATTTTTCTTCAAGCTTAATACCAGCTTGTTTTTGTTTTTCTTCAAGCTTAATACCAGCTTGTTCTTCTTTTTGTTCAATCTTAATACCAGCTTGTTTATGTTTGAAACCTCATTTGATTCTATGATGACCGGTGTATGCTTGATTTGAGTCAAAAACTATTTCTCACTCAACTGGTTCTCTGAAACAGATCCCACCAATCAAACTTTCAAAGTCATCACAAATTGTCTATCCATTTTGTAACATCGGCCTATCAGTACATCATATTATAATTCTCATGTGTTTTCAGCTTTCACATTCACTTTAGCTTCTGTGACATGATAGATTGATGTATTACTTTCTTAAAGAAGACTTTCTCATTTTTCATAATTTTTTAATGTTTTTGATTTTTCAAATTTTTAATGTTTTTGGTTTTTCAAATTGCATACTTTTTCTCCCCCTAAAAACCTAAAACAGAAAATCTTTTTGTATTTTTGTTTAGAATAATGAAATAACAGGAATACTGAATTAAAAGAAATAACAGAAATAACTAAGAAAAAGGATGATCATTTGTTAGATTCAGACGAAGGTAGGACTTCATCCTTTTGGAAAACACCATTAGCCGATAACAGATATAAAAATCTGGGTTTATCAAAAGCTTTTGTGAAAAGATCGGCTTTCTGGTGATCAGTGTGAATTTTAACAACATCAATTAATTTCTTTTCAAAACAATCACGTATGAAGTGATATTTAATGTCGATGTGTTTTGTTTTCGAATGCTGAACAGGATTTTTAGTGACAGCTATGGCAGCAGTGTTATCAACATATATAGGAGTGTTAGAAAAGTGTAACCCATAGTCCCTGAGTTGCTGTTGGATCCAGATGATCTGAGAACAACAACTAGCAGCAACAATGTATTAAGCTTCACAGGTTGAAGTAGACACCGACGTCTGCTTCTTGCACTGCCAGGTAACTAATCGGGTTCCAAAGAACTAACATCCCGCAGATGTTGATTTGAAATCTCTCTTGCAACCACCATAATCCGAGTCACTGTATGCAGTAAGTTCAAAATTATCATCATTAGGGTACCATAAACCAAGATCCGGTGTACCCTTCAGATAATGCATAATCCTCTTGAGAGCGATGAGATGGGAGACTCTTGGTTTAGACTGATAACGTACACACAAGCATGTGGCAAACATGATGTCTGGCCGAGAAGCAGTAAGATACATAAGAGATCCAATCATTCCTCGATACAGAGTGGCATCAATTAACTCCTCCTTTTCATCTGGTGTAATCCCGTGATTGACAGCCAGTGGGGTACCAGCAGGCTTTGCATCAGACATACTGAACCGGCTCAGAATGTCACCAACATATTTGGTTTGATGAATGAAAATCCCTGCCTCAGACTCATCCTACTGTGGTCCTAAGAAAATTTCATCTCTCCCATTGAGCTCATCTCAAACTTCTCTTTCATAACCTTCTCAAAATCTTTGCACAGACTATCATTTGTAGAACTGAATATGATGTCATCCACATAAACTTGCACCAAGAGTAGATCACCATCTTTTTCTCGAATGAACAATGTACAGTCAATGACACCTCTTCTGAACCCGTTGTTCAGAAGGTGAGTAGATAGTGTCTCATACCATGCTCGCGGAGCTTGATGCAATCCATATAAGGCTTTGTCTAGCTTGTAGACTTGGTCTCGATGCAATGGATCCTCAAACCCGGGAGGTTGACTGACATAGACCGTCTCACTAGTCACACCGTGAAAGAATGCACTCTTGACATCCATTTGATAAACTTTAAACTTCTTAAAGGATGCATATGCCAAGAAGATACGAATTGCTTCAAGTCGAGCGACCGGTGCAAACACTTCATTGTAGTCCAAGCCTTCTATCTGTCTGAATCCCTGAACAACCAGACGTGCCTTGTTTCGAACAATGATGCCATGATCATCTTTCTTGCAAGGAAGAACCCACCTAGTGCCAATGACTTTTGCACCTTTTGGTATGTCAACAAGTTGCCAGACACCTAACTTTTTAAATTGCAGCAGTTCTTCTTGCATGGCATCGACCCATGATTCTTCCTTTAAAGCCTCAGTGACAGTTCGGGGTTCCACCTGAGAGATAAAACAGGAATGAGCACAAAAGCTTACATCTGCAAAATCAAGAATGTCAGCAAGTCCCCCTGAAGAAAGCTGATTTCTGGTTTTTACTCCATCTAATGGACTCCCAATTATGTTTTCTTGAGGATGAATACGATTGATTCTTCCAACTGGATGGGGAGGAACCTCAACCTGTGGATCTAGATTGTTCAAATTCAAATCCTCAAGATTTGGTACAAGATCATCAACATTTTGTCCTGGGGCAACTGGTGGAGCAGAATTATCATCAGTGTCTGAGCTGTCATCATTTTCCTGTACAATGGGAACTGAAGTGGATGAAGGTGGTACGGGTTCATTAGGTGCATTTTGTACATCATATAACATTTGAACCGCAACATCTTCATCTGAATACATGGGAGGCATATTGAATGAATCAAAAAGATCTGAATAATCAAACATCCAGTCTGGCCCTTTTCCTGGTGGAGGCATAGAATACTTCTGCACATCAACATGGTACCACTCCTCAACATTCTGTGTTGATCTATTATAAACCCTTTTATTTGGAGTGCTATACCCAAGAAAATAACCTTCTTCCACCTTTTCATTGAACTTGCCCTGCTTATGTTTCTTAAGCATAGTGCATGGTGCACCAAAAGGTTCAAGATACTTAAGATTAGGCTTTCTGTTATGAAGCAGTTCAAAGCAAGTTTTCCCATTCCTCTTCACTATCAAAACCCGATTTAAAGTGTAACAAGCATTTGCTACAGCCTCATTCCAGAATTGAACTGGAAGAGAAGAATCAGCAAGCATCGTCCTAGCAGCCTCAATCAAAGTCCTGTTCTTTCGCTCAGCAACTCCATTCATTTGTAGAACATAAGGGGCACTGAATTGTTGAACAATTCCCTTTGAATTGTAGAAATTTTCCATGTTATGGTTCTTGAATTCTGTTCCGTTGTCTGTTCTGAGTATTCGAACCTTGAGCTTATAAAGAGATTCAAGTTTGGTAACCAATACTTGAATACAATCAAAAGTTTCAGATTTCTCCTTCAGAAAGAACACCCAAGAGTATCTGGAAAATTCATCAGTAATGACAAGACAGTATTGATCTCCAGCTATACTCTTACGACTAACAGGACCAAAAAGATCCATATGGAGAAGCTCAAGTGGAACAGTGATTGAGTGATACTTCTTTGGTTTGTGAGACTGCTTGACTTGCTTGCCCTTTTTGCAGGATACACAGACATCAGACAACTTGAAATTCTTCAGACTAACCCCTTCAACCAGATTGTTGTGTACCAGGTGATTCATCTTGCGTAGACTCAAATGACCCATCCTCTTATGCCAAAGTATTGAATCTTTCTTAGTTGCCTTTGTCATAAAACATGAAGCTGTGGAGGATGTTGTTGAAGCTGTGGCCATGTTGAGTACATACAAGTCTTGCTTTCTGGGAGCTGACAATAAGATCCAATCTTCAGGGATAACCACACTTTCTTTAAGAATGTAGCATTTGGAGTCATCAAAGAGAACCTTGTACTGTTTATCACAAATCTATGATACAGATAGAAGATTATTCTCCAATTGCTTGACAACACTGACTTTGTCAAATGTAACTTGCCCATTTGATAACATTCCCTCTCCCGTGATAAAACCACCTTGTCACCCGCAAAAGCTACATATCCACCATTAACAGATTGAACATTTGAGAGTAGAGAGATATTTCCAGTCATATGCCTTGAAGCCCCACTATCGACAATCCAAGAGCTGTTTAGAGTAGCTGTTGGGGCATTCTGCACAAAAATAAGACAATTAGTTTAATTTGGGAACCCAAACCTTTATAGTCTTGGGTTGACCCAATGAGTCTCGGATCATAACATCGATCCATTTACCATCTGAAACAACCTTGTCTGAAGTGGGTGGAACTGAAGTCTCAGACTTTACTTTCCAGACTGCATTTTTACTGAAAGAATTTTTCAGATAAATGGATGATGATTTAACTTGATCAAGATTTACCATCTTGGGAACATTCAAGTTCACCAGTTTCCCTTTACCCTTGTCCAAATATTTAACCTGGTTTGGTTGTTTGGGTTTTGTCTCAATTGACTTTGATTCAGATTTGACAGGTTTAACAAAAATCTGATTTTGTTTTCTGGGTGGTGCAACCTTTGGTCTGATCAACTGTGGACAAGATCTAACAAAGTGCCCAGGTGCACCACACTCAAAGCAAACCGGTTCTCCCTTTTTATGAAAATGTTTTAATTCAGAAAAAGATTGCCTTTTTGGTTTGAAAACATTTGTTTTAGGCGTGTTCTGATTAAAACCCAAACCCTTTTTCCCATTTGGAAGAAGATTGTCAAACTTGTTCAACACACAAGCTTCATTTTCTTTTGAAGCTTTTACAAAACCTAAGGCTTGATATATTTTTGAAGATGAGATTGGGTCACCCTTTTTGATAACAGGGAGTGGATTCTGAGCAGTAACACAATCAGATGAATCATCAGATTCATCCTCAGAATCTGAAACCCAATCCTCTACAAGTCCATCCACCGAAGATTCCTTTGACAAAGAGGAACCTTCATCAGTAATCATCCCAATCGGATCAATTACTAATGGAGTTGTAACTTGAAAATCTTTAACATCTTTGTCATTTGGTGAATTGACAAAGCTGTTTAAAATTGGTGGAGGACATCTTTGATAACTCATAGTTCCCTTACCCTTATGATCAGCTTCTTTGCTGATCATGTGCTCAATGATATAAGATGCACTCTCATAGCTCTTGAGCTTTCGTCCTAGGGTCTCATAATCACACTCAACCATTGCTAACTTCTTCTTTACCTCATTAATGGTATTGAGATAAGAAGTTATAGCATCTTGCTTGTTAAGAACAGCAATCTCAGCCTCATGAAGTTGTATATTTAAAAGTTCAATTTTAGCTTGAAAATCTTTTTCATTAGCTTTTAAAACTTTGTTAGCATCAATACACTGGTTGAGATCACTGATCAAAGCAGCATTGTGATTTTGATAGGAAAGGACCTTGCTTTTAAGGTCAACACAATTAAAACAGATAGAACAAGAAGATGAACAATCATCAGATACCTAATCAGACTGAGAAGTTGCAGCAGGAGTAGCAGATGAGTTTACCATCAAGGCAAACTGAGTAGGAGATTCTTCAACATCAGCATCAGATTGAGTGTCAGAATCAGTCAAGCTTTCAGACTCTGATCCAGATGTTTCTTCTGTCTTGAGCTGTGCTCCTTCAGCAGTACTCTCTTCATGTAGATCATCTGTTTTCTGGATCTCAGCAACACATGCTTTATCTTGTCCCCCTTTTTCATAATTGAATCTGGCATCCCAATTTTCACCTTCATCCTGCTGTACCATCAAAGCTTTGCCTGCATTTGAAGAACTAGTTTGAGCAGGAGAGTCAATAGGGACAAGTCTTCTTTCTGTATTTGCTGCAGAAGACTTCTGATGATGAAAAGGATTCTTGTTTCCTGCTTTCTTTGGATGTTTGCATTGCCTAGCAAAGTGACCTTTTTCTCCACAATTGTAACATGTGACTGATGCCATGTCAAAACCAAACTTAGACTCCTTGTTTAAGTTGATGTCTTTACCAGTCCTTTTGACAAACTCCTTAGCTCTCCTCACAGCACTTGCCAAAGCCCACATAATATCAATCATTTCCATATCATCTGGATCTATCTGAGAATAGTCATCATTTGTCAGATAAGGATTGCCAATCTGTCCTGCTACCAGTCCATCATAAGAACTAACCAAAGTAGACAAAAGACCCATATGCTCTTTAGCAATCTCAATTGTAACTTTATCAAAATTCTCTGTCTTTAGACTTGTGACTGGTTGATGATGTTCTTTCTGAGAACTTGAAGAGGATGATGACTGACTAAAAAGAATCTGATTGGAAGATGGAGCTTTAGTAGTCTGAGAAACAAAAGCAGTCTTCAGTGGAGCATGTGAAGAGGCTTTCTCTACAGTAGGTGTAGAGTAGTACAATGAAGGATCCTGAACTTGAGCAACCCTCTTAGCTTTCCACTTGTTTTCAATTTCTTGCTCCTTCAACTTCTGAATAAAATCTGATACCTCTTTGTAGGGTAACTAAGAGCTCGGAAACAATCCGATTCCAAGGGAAACCTGCTTGACAGTCTCTGGAATAGTGCGGAATCCTATTCCAGGTTTTCCAATCGAAATCAACAGCAACCGTGGTGAATCGAGTGAGTAGAATCAACGTGCGAGTGGGAATCGATCACACGGGTTGAGAATTGAAGTTGGACGTGAAGAATCGCTCAAAACTTCAAGGGTTTGACACTAGAGTGCACTGGGAAGAATGAGGACTCAAGAAAGTTAGGTTTGAAATGATTTGAACATGTATTTATAGACTGTAGTCATTCGGCCGAATGAGTGGCCGAAGCAACTCATTCGGCGAATGACTATGTCGAATAGACAATTCAGTCGAATGAGTCATTAGGCGAATGGCTCATTCTCTGAGTATAGTCATTCTCTATTCTCATTCGGCGAATGACTTCATTCGTTAGAGTCATTCGCCCGAATGAGTAATACTCATACTCAAATATTAAATAATCAATTCAAACAATCATATAATCAATATTAAACATTAAGAACAATGTATAAAGACAACTTCCATTAATATTACTTTAATCTTTACATGATGATTAGTACAAAATTGAACTAGGGACATTAAGTGCATCAACATTATGCAATTTTGATTTTAACATCATCATTAATTTTAGCAAACTTAGTCTTAAAATCCTTAAGCATTTCATTTGGTTTAATAGTGATTGATTCAAATCTTCCAACAAAATCAACTATGGGAACAAAATGTGATTTGCTATGTGAAGTTGAAAAACATGTGCTACTGGTAGCACTTCTTTCCTCCTTCTTCTCCCTTGAACTTGAAACACTCACACTTTCTGCACAAACCTCAGAACTGTTAGAATCATTAAGGTCAGTCACAACATGATCTGCTGTAAGAGGCACTGGTTTGTTAGAACCAGTGGTGAATTCAAACCTTCGGTCTGACTTCAACAACAGATCATCAACAGATGTGTTGATATTAGGCATGATGGAGTAGTTATGTTTAAATGGAGGTTTCACCTCAGTAAAACCAAGCCCAATTTTCTCATTTCTCATACACTGGACGTCAATCATGTTAGCAACCGCGGTACTTGTAAACTAATATTTTTACAGCTTTGATTTTGGTTTTGGACAACTGAGTCTTAACCGGTTCTAACTTTGAGGAGAGTTCATCTATCCGACACCTAGCGTCCCGATAGTTGGACTCTTTGTCACTTAAAAGCTCTTCTAATTGTGAAATATCACGCCTTTCAGAGTCAATTTTCTATTGAAAAGTTCTTCATTTTTAAGAAATTCAGAGTTAAAATATTTAAGTTTGGTGACTTCCTTGATTAAGTCCTCATTGTGAGAACGGTACTTAAAATCCTTCTCAATGCAGGAAGTAGAGCAGAGATTTTCTGTTACCTCATTGTCCTTATCGTCCACCTCAGCCATGAACGCATGGCTCAAAGTCATCTCAAGCTCTTACACCTAGTCACTCCAGTCATAGGAGTCAGTTTCTTGCGTGACTAATGCCTTGGATGTGCTAGCTCCACCTCCAGCTCCAGCCTTCTTATCGTGCTTCTTCTCTGCCTCCTTCACAACCTTGGGCAGCTTACATTCCCAAGCAAAGTGACCCAGCTGGTCACAATTATAGCACCTCATCTTTGACTTGTCAAATCCCAGCTTCCTCCATGGGTTGTTTCCAAAACTATTCCTACCATACGTTTTGGTGAACTTCTTTGCCCGAAAGACTTCCATGGCCATCTGCCATGAGATATCCATTTCTTCCACATCAGCTGGGTTGATCTGCTCCAGATTGTCTTGAGTGAGATTGGCTGGTACCAATTCTCCAGCAATGAATGCATTGTAACTGTTCATGAATCCTTTGAACAGTAGCAGATTCTCCTCACTCTCTAGGCTGATTTTGGGCACTGAACTGACTTGCCCTGATGAAATGAATGCAGTATTAAAAGGAACAGACTGAGATGATAAATTCTGGACATGCTGAGATCCTGAAGCTTGATAATTAATGGTAGACAAAAGGGCAGCATTCTCAGAAGCAGGGGTAATGCCCATGGAACTGGCATGATTAAGCGCCCTTTGCTTGTCATCCGTGTCATATGAGTTGATGATTGAGATCAACTCACTGAGAGAAGTCTTGTACATGTCATTTGTCCTCTTAATTGTTGTGCAGTTGGAGTTCCAGTTGTATGGCAGTGAATGCAAGAGTTTCTTGTTAACTTCTCCTTTTGACATTTCAATCCCAGCACTTGTCATCTATGTCATGAGATGAGTGAATCTATTGAGTTGGGCTTCTAGGGACTCTCTCATATCCTCATCTACCTTGATATGATTAAACATGTTGAACAGTTTCCTCAACATGTCTTTGCGACTTTCTCTCATATCCTCATTCCCTTCGAAGCATTCCACTAATGCATCCTATAGTTGTTTGGTGGTCTGGCGCTCCTTGAACCCATGAGCCACATCAGTTGACAACGCCATAGTAATTGAGGCGTATGCCTTGTCGTCCTTCTCCTTCAATAGGATGTTGTTCTTAGTGTACAACTCTAGATCTTTGGGAATTAGCCCATTCAACTCACTCTGGTACATAGGCACATAAGGCCCGTCCTCTATTGATCTCCATAACTTTGGATCTTTATACTTGATGAAAGATTGGAATCTGAACTTCCAGTCTTAGAAGTTGTCTCCTGATACAAGCCTTGGTGGCTTACTTCCTGTGCCAATCTCATTATCCAAATTCAGCAAGTTGGATAAGTTTGTAAGATTTTTGGATGCCATGATGGACAGAAAATTTTCTAAGGCTAAGTTCTTGAAATTAACTAGTTCCTGAAGCCCTGTGTTACTCAAAATCCTCAAGTGTTCAAAATCCCAAGCAGTGCATGAAGTCCAAGCTGTACTCGAAGGTCCACTTGTACTTGAAAAGATAGTATTCGAAAACTTGTTCACGAATTCAAAATGTTCAAAAGAGTGTACTCGATATGCAGTTCTCGAAAACTAAGTGTTCGAAAAGCAGTACTCGAAAACTTGTTCTCGAAATGTAGGACCCGAAACCCAAACACTCAGAAGCAATTCTTCTAAGGCTGTAGAACTCAAACAGGAATGCTCGAAAACCATATCTCGAAATGCTATACTCGAAAATCAGATCTCGAAATCCTGTACTCAAAAATCCGATCTCAAAACTTAGAACTCGAAAATACTTGAAAAATTTCCACAAAAAATTTTCAAGATTCAGAGCCCCAAATTTTAACAGCAGCTGGATGATGAAGAGAAGATCAAGAAAGTGTCAAACTTGCACGAAAAAGCTTTTGCCTTGATGTAGAAAAGAGCTCAAAGACTCTTATACGAGTTGTTGGTCCAGATCTGATCAAGACATAATCTTTATGGCTCCAATTGACACCAAATGACTCTAAAGTGTGCAGAATCCAGATTAGAATCACAAGAGAAGATGTAAAAATGCAATCTTTGTATATTTCGTGAAGTTCACAAGATCAATGCCTCAATACGTATAGAGAGCAATTGCCTCGGGAATCCAACCTAGAACAGTACAAAATACGTCTATTTATACTACTTTAGGAATACTCGAACCCTATACACGAAAATGGTTCGAGTACTCGAAAATCTAAGTACACGAAATAATGTACACGAAAATAGTCAAAATCAGGCAGCTCGTCACAGGTTGACTTTGTCAGTCTTCGTCTCTGAGTGGGCTCTACTATATAATAACCCACTCTAATTGAGAAAACTCTATAACTCAAATCCAATGGTTTAAATTTTTTAGATTTAACCTTATGGTGACATGTGTTACTAATTAATTTTAAATACAAAAGGGCACTCTAGTCTTTTGTCTTAATTACAAAAATCAGATTTAATATAAGAGTGACAAGTGTAACACTCTTAAAAAACCATCTATTTTACTATTTTTAAATTAAAGTTTCCCCCTTGATTTTTATACACTTATAACTTTTTTATACTAGGTTATTTTTTTTATAAAAATTACACCATTAAACTCGTCATATTTTTTTTCTCTCATCTTAAATATATATTCCAAACTTATTTTTTATTATAAAAATTTGTTAATTAAATAAATTTATATCAAATAAGATATAAAGTTAGATAATTGTAACGTAAAAAAAATAAGTTACAGCTCGTTACATCAGTGTAATTAGGAACACTTTGAAAAAATTCAGCTTGTTACATCAATGTAATTACAAACACCTAGAAAAGTTCAGCTCGTTACATCAGTGTAATTTCGAAAACATTAAAAAAATTTGACAAAACTATACTTGAATTAAAGATAAAAATGTGACAAATTTAATGGTGTAATTTTTTTTTAAAAATAATAATTTATATAAAAGTTATCAAGGTTTAAAAAATTTGGGGGGTAAACTTTTGTTTTTAAAATCAAATCAACTACACCTACCAGATCTCAAAAATACCCTTAAACAAATATCAACCACTCATTTTTTTCCAAATTTAGTATATACCACACATTTCAAATTCATTAAATTAGACAACCAATCAAATTGGGTTACTAAGTTATCTCAATAAGTGTGGGTTACCAATTGATCATTACCCCATATATATATATATATATTTGTATATATTTGTAATAAGTCCTATATGATTTAAAATAAGTAACATAAATAAATGATCAAATTTTAGTGATAAAATTTTAATAAAAATAACAAGAAAAACATTTTTAGTTAATAAACAAGACGTCTATAAAACTTTAACTTTAAAACTAATTTTTATAAACTTTAAAATTATACAAATAATTTAGTTTTAATTATATAATTTAAATTAAACGTTTATAAACATTTGAATTAATAAATAAAACATTTATAAACTTAAAAATACTTAAAATATATTAGTTTTATTAAATTAATAAAATTAAAAGGGTTAAATACAAGTTGGGGGATTAATTCACCCAATTCTAAAACTGATAATGGAAGACAAAACTAGAGGGGGAATTTCTGCTAATACCCCAAAGTCTTTCTCTCCTCTACCCATTTTCCCATTTGGAAGACAAAATATATAATGGAAGACAAAACTGATAAAGGTTTATATATACACTTGTCATGTTTCTAAAACACCTCAATTTTGTTATGTCTCCTCTCTCTCCTATTAAATACATGTTTTGAATTAAGAAAAAAAGAATTTTTTAATACATTAAAAATATATTAATATCAAAAATCACACTTTTTAAAAAAAACAAATTATTAAAGAATTATGAATTTTCAAAACGAAAATTAAAACAAAAAATTTAAAGAAACAAAATTTGAAAAAACTATAGTGTGTAAAAAAATAATATAATTATTTTATAATAAAAAATTGTCTTATATTGTTAAAATTTTTATTGATATTTATTTATTCTATTTTTTTATTCATCCCGTGTAATACACGGGATAATAACATAGTATGTGTGTGTGTATATATATATATAACAAACATAGAATATTAGTAAATAATTTTATATTAGTAAATTAAATACTTAAAATTCATTTATTAATTTTATATAATATTTTATACATTCTATAAAATAAATATTTTCATTTTTTATCATGATATATAAAATTTAGTTTTCATAAACCAAAGATTTTAGAGTACATAAAAACATTCTTATACATTTTTAACATATGGTCACATTTTATCCAAAAATAAAAACATTGTATTTTAAGTCTTATAAATTTTAATCTCATGTTCTTTTAGATAAAAATATGTTGTATAAAAAAAAGAGGAGAACATATAATTTGAATTATTGATAAACTAAAATGTTAGATTTTTTTTTTTATAAAAATACTCTTACACATTTTAGAAAATCTAATTGGTATTTAATGTATTCAAATAACCTTATCTAAAGTTTTAAAACTTATTATTTTGAATGTTAAACTAATAAATTATTTCAAATGGTTATTAATTTTTGTTAAACATCAATTTATTTTAACTTTAACATTTTTTTATTTAACATTTTATGTCGACATATGTAGATTTAAACATTACAAAATGTCATTACTATTTTTATTTAACAAATAAACCAAGATGAACTTTAAAGTTTTAACTATTCAAAACAAATCAAAACCGTTGTCTACTTAGCACTTAGATAAATACATAGAAAGTCATCATTATGTTAACATATGTCTATTGGACTATTTAGGTGAACATTGAAATTGTGTTGAAACATTATTTGAAACATACTTAGACAACTATTGCAAAGACTACCTCCTACACTAAGGTGAGTCTTCATAGCTCCACTTTTACTGTTTTATTTTTGGGGTGAAACATTCAACTTATCTTATTATATTTTCATGTTAACTTAGTTTAACGATCTTATAGTTAGTGAATTTTTGCTAGAACATGCATTGATCACACTTATTTTAGTGACTATGATAGATCTATTGGACCTACCATCCCACCAGTCTTTGATCGAATCTACGGGGAAGGCCCACAGTGATAGTTTACTATTTCAGCCTTCGTAGTAATGCTAAGCATAGGTCAAACATTATTTGTTAACATCAGTTGATCTGATTTACTTGCTAGTTCATTTTTAACTGTGTTCATTGTGCTTTGAGTTCATATTAGACATCATTTATTACATTTTTTTGTAAACATATTTTGGTGTGAGTGTACAAACCTAAGAAACTCACCAACTATTCGTAGTTGACACTTGATTTAATACATGTTTCAGGTGGGAATGCTAGTTAGCCATATTGTTGAGCTTGGATTAGTTTTCATTTAATTTATATTTGATGTATTAGAATTGAAGTGATGTAATAGTTAGGGTTTGATCGTTTGAAACAATGTAATAAATGTTTGAGTTTAATGTTGAACTAATACAACTTTACACCTTGTGCTATGAACAATCTACACTTAGTGCCGACCTGATGTTTCCGCCATGGGTCGGGCTGTTACATAAAAAGCATAACGTTCTCAAACATTCTAATTTTGAAATCCTTAACTATTGGTCTCCAAATTCCCTATTTTGTAGTTGTGACTATTTATGAAAGAAAAACCTTAGAAATGTAAGTTCCTGAACTATTGGTCTCCAAGTTCCACCCCCGAGTTTAAAAGCAAAAATATTTAAAAGGGGGTTATGAGAACTCACAGTGATGTTATATAGTTCGTGTTTGGAGAATGTGCGCTCACCAATGTAAAGTCAAAAATAGTTCAACAACCTGTATTTAATGTATGTTGTACTCATGAATTCATATGTGCTCTAATTAAGTAGTGTTTATTGTGTTTAATTTATAATTGAGGAATCGCATTATTATTGTGTGAGTTTACCCAATTTGTAATGAACTATCCGTTTCTTGAAGATGTTGTAATCATGCATGCACTATATTTTGGTTGTTTAGAAATTTTCAAGGTCATTTTTTCGTTACACCTTCGATTTTATTAAGTTCATCAGTTTTAACATCAATGATTTATATTAGTATCGATGGATTCATCATCACTCCCAGCAATCTTGACGACCACCTTCGAAACTATTATTATCGAAGCCTCATAGTATCAATGACAAATAACCCAGCTATGTTCGATGAATCTATATCAATGGTTTGACATCGATACTAGTAGTCTCGAAGATTCATAGTATCGATAGTGCTTGGTCGAGATTAGAAGTCTCGATGGATCCTTAGTATCGATAGAACAATTTTGAAGACATAGTATCAGTGAGGTTAGGTTCGACGATCGTAAGTTCGACAAGCCCTTTCATCGATATTGTCAGTACAGATGGAGGTTGTCTTCCTCACCAGCCATGAACTTCGGTCTCTTATTGTAGGTATCCCTAAGCTTTCAAATCGTTCATAAGAAGCCCGTTTATGATGATTATGTGTGAATAACCGGTTCTAAAGATGGTATACAGAACGATTATCATTTTGCACAAAAAGCCGGTTTTGAATATTTAGATCCCCCTTGAAAACATGGTTAAAAGCTTGAAATCATTGTACATTCAAGTTCTAGGCTGATGGAGACGCGTTTTGATATCAAGATCTTCAAGAGTGGTGGTGAAACAAGTGAGTTCTCAAAAGAGAGAAACTAGAGAGAGAGTGGTGACAGAAAAATGAGTTTAGAGAGAGAGTAGGGTGAGTAAAAATGAAGAAGAAGAAGAAGAAAGGCGGGGCTTTTATAGCCTGGGTCAATTCCGTGCACTCGGCTCCTTCCATTTATGCGTTATTGTTTTAATTTATCGGGTCTTAATGAAATAAATTTTAAATCACGAAATATTTTATAAAAATATTTTCTGTGAAATCATTTAAGGTTGTGAGGCCCCAATTCCCGGGTACCTTCCAAAGTTGGTTTTCATCATAACACATAGCTCATAAACCAAAAACTTTCATAAATAGCAGCGGAAGTTAAAACATAGTTTGTCAAACACGAAATAATGTCTAAATTAAAACTTAAACGATTGAAAACACCATCGGATCATCTATCCTCATGCCACGAGCTCCATCTATCCTCATAAATGTTCATCAACTTGACATACATGCTAAAAAAGACAGATTTCGCTGGTGAGTTCTAGTTTTATAAAACATCATAAATGTTTTAGTGAGTTACAAAAAGTCATTTACATGAAAACATCATTTCGTTTACATAAACATAGCACATAACCATCATAATCATCATAAGCATCATCATCATGCAACCACTGTCTTTAACATGAGCAGTGGGCTTATGCCTGCACAAGGCTCGATGTTTATAGCCCGATCAGCTCCTTTTTTATAGTACGATTGACCCCGTGGTTATAGTCTGGTCGACTCCGTGTTTATATCCCGATCGGCTCCATGTTTATAGTCCGATCGACTCCATGTTTATAGTCCGGTCGACTCTGTGTTTATAGCCCGATCAAATTTTCATACCCTGTTGTAGTCAGGTTGACTTTCATACTTACCCAGTACAAGTACTGGAGTATCATGCACACATATCCCATAACAAGTACGAGAACATCTTCCATCCATCGTAACATGATACACTAGCATCATATCATCATTCATCATAACATCATGGCAAAACAAACAAGTCATACTAGCATCTTGTCTTCATTACAACATAATCTTATCCTAGTGGCATAGGATTCTTCATAACAGGTTATGCTGGTATCATTTGTTCATATCATTGTAACAACCTAGCATTATATACATGTCATGCTAGCATCATATCATCATATCGTACATCATGGCATCATCAACACACCCTTCTAGCATCTAATCATCATACCATGATACTTTCATCCTAGCAACCTAGGATCTCATTATAGCATAACATTCTGTAACCATCATCTTAGTTATTATCATACTAGCATGTCATCATACAGTCATCATCATGTCATGTCATTAGCTTAAGTCATTAACATGCATTCATCATACTTAACATATTCTCCTGCATGAATCATCACATATCATCAAGCATTCGTCATCATCACATAGTCACATAACATCATAAAGCATCATACACATACTTACAGCATGTATGTCAGCCCAAAACATAAGAACACGTAAAGTGTTGAAATAAGGCATCTAGAACTCAGCTAACAGTAATGTAGCTCTTATCTCCTTAGCCAAACTCCCTTAGTTAAGGCTCAAGAACTTACACCATTACATCGTCTCATTACGTTACATTCCTATACTTAGAATTTATTCTAAGTCCCCATAGCTTACTTAACCAATCCCCTCATAAGCACATGTTCTCGAGATTGGCTAAGTATTCGAAATCCATGAACTACACAAACCTTAAGGTACACGATATTGAGTTCACGAAATACCCAAAGTACTAGAACCTTAGAGTTCACGATTCTCAGTTCTCGAACCCATGTCACGAAACAAGTTCACTGAACCAAGTTCACTGAAGCAAGTTCACTAAGCCATGTTCACTAAACCAAGTTCACTAAGCCTAGTAGCGACAAAATGAGGAAATAGTCTTGCCATCTCATTAAACCTGGAAGTGTACTGTCTATGGTTAAAACTTCCAGCCTTTAACACCAAAAATTCCCTTTCCAACTTGTCAAGCTCGTTCATGGGACAGAACTTCTTAGTGACCAGCTCTTTCATATCTTCCCAAGTCATTTTTTCCATTTCTGCAGCAGTCTTGGATTGCTTGATCATGTTCCACCAATGAAGTGCCTCATCAACAAATGAGTGAGCTGCAAACTTGACAGCTTGATCAATTCATCACTTGCTGATGGAGATAATAGCCTCCATCGCTGATATCCAGTGGCAGGTGCCCACAACATCTTTCTTACCATCAAAGATTGGTGGGTTGCATCCTTTTAAGGACATGTAATCACAAACCTTCAGTTTCCCAGACTTAGAATCATCGCTATTCGTTTCAATGATCACAACTTCCTCATCTCCCATGGAGCTTTCCTTGGTTCCTTCAGACTTTTCCTTCAATTCATCCTTTAGTGCCTTAGCGATCATTGCCGGCATCTTCTCATCCATGATTTTGCAGTTCTCATCAGAAATAGCCTTTTTTCACGATAGGCTCCAGTGTGAACTCATCTTCATTTTCCGGATGTTCGCTGGTCTCTTTTTCTCCCTCATGCTCAGTTCCTTGCACCTCAACAGGTGTTTCCTTAGTCTCATAAGGTTGCTTACAAGGTCTACCTTTTTGTCCTGCCATATACTATTCTGCAGGATGGAACAAACATTGAGTCATTAATAGAATCAGTTTAGCACAGAATAAGTGTTGTAAATCATTAATGACATTGACATGGTGTTATTAACCATTTACCCAACTCATAGGTTCTAAACAACTTCCGTCCCTTCTCAACAGTGTACACACCCTTGACTACTTTCATAGTTCTTATTTATTTCTATTACATCTCTCCGTGGTTCATAGATAAAATTTAGCTCGTGGCATCCGTTCATCCATGGTTGGCAATCCACATCATTTAATCCCGTTTTTAGTTTAAGTATTGGCATTTGGGATGCCAAGATCTCTCAAACTATGGCTCTTATACCAACTTGTGAGGCCCCGATTCCCGGGTACCTCCCAAAGTTGGTTTTCATCATAACACATAGCTCATAAACCAAAAACTTTCATAAATAGCAGTAGAAATTAGAACATATTTTGTCAAACATGAAATAATGTCTGAATTAAATGTTAAACAATTGCCAAAACCATCGTATCATCTATCTTTATGCCACGACCTCTATCCATCCTCATACTTGTTCATCAACCTGACATACACGCTAAAAAAGTCAGCTTTCGCTGGTGAGTTCTAGTTTTATAAAACATCATAAACTTTTTAGTAAGTTAAAGCATCATTTACATGAAAACATCATTTCTTTTACATAAACCATAGCACATAACCGTCATAATTATCATAACCATCATAATCATCATAAGCATCATCATCATGCAACCATTGTCATTAACATGAGCAATGGGCTTATGCCGGCACAAGGCTCGATGTTTATAGTCCGATCGAATCTTACCATGTTTATAGACCGATCGGCTCCGTGTTTATAGCCCGATTGGCTCCGTTTTTATAGCCCGATCGGCTCAATGTTTATATTCTAATCGACTCCATGTTTATAGTCCGGTCGACTCCGTGTTTATATCCCGATCGGCTCCTTGTTTATAGTCCTATCGACTCCACGTTTATAGTCCGGTCGACTCCGTGTTTATAACCTGATCGGCTTTTCATACCCTGTTATAGTCAGGTTGACTTCCATACTTACGCAGTACAAGTACAAGAACGTCATGCATACATATCCCATAAAAAGTAGTGGAACATCGTCCATTCATCGTAACATGATACACTAGCATCATATCATCATTCATCATAACATCATGGCATCATAAACAAGTCATGCTAGCATCTTGTTATCATTATATCATAATCTTATCCTAGTTGCATATGATTCATTATAACAGGTTATGGTAGTATCATTTGTTCATATCATCGTAACATCCTAGCATTATATACATGTCATGCTAGCATCATATCATCATATCATACATCATGGCATCAAGAACACATCCTGCTAGCGTCTAATCATCATAGCATCATACATTCATCCTAACAGCCTAGGATCTCATCGTAGCATTACATCTTATAACTATCATCATAGTTATTATCATACTAGCCTGTCTTCATACATTCATCATCATGTCATGTCATCAGCTTAAGTCATTAACATGCATTCGTCATACTTAACATATTCTCCTACATGCATCATCACACATATCATCAAGCATTCGTCATCATCGCATAGTCACATAACATCATAAAGCATCATAAACATACTAACAACATGCATGTCAGCTCTAAACATATGTACACGTAAAATGTTGAAATAGGGTATCTAGAACTCACCTGATAGTAATGTAGCTCTTATCACCTTAGCCAAACTCCCTTAGTTAAGACTCAAGAACCTACACCATTATATCGTCTCATTACATTACATTCCTAGACTTAAAATTTATTCTATGTCCTCAAAGCTTACTTAACCAGTCCCCTTATAAGCACAAGTACACGAGATTGGCTAAGTATTCGAAATCCATGAACTACACAAACCTCAAGGTACACGATCTTCAGTTCTAGAAATACCCAAAGTACTCGAACCTTCGAGTTTGCGAATCTCAGTTCTCGAACCCATGTTCACGAAACCAAGTTCACTGAAACAAGTTTCCTGAGCCAAGTTCACTAAGGGTGTTCGCATACTCTATTTCGTGTACACTTCGAATACTCATCTTTTCTGCATAATTCATCTCAGAAAACTATCCAACACTTTGGGTGGCTAGTTCTAGGTTCCTAATGGCATTACTAACGCATTGGAATAAAAAAGGAACTAACTTTGTGCATAAAGGTGCGAGCTTATGCATAAGTTCACTTTTTCAAAAAAATCCTAAGTTTCTTGCATAGGACACTTACTTGATGTTAGCTGATCCTTCTGGTAGCTTCCCGCTATTTCCTCCTTCGTTTGGTTGCTCAAAAGCTGTTTTTTGTAGTTCACGAACCTCCATTTCGTGTACTTGAGAGAGAGTGCTTCCATTATCCAGTTCGTTTTTCCTCTGCTCCAGACAAGTTAATTATCCATTACCCATTCGTAAGTTCAAATAACTTGTATAGAATATTTGGGGTGTTACAAAGGTGGTGATTCCTAATAAATGTTTTTAATTCCTTTTTATTATTTTAAATATCGTAAAAATATTTATTTTTGTTATCTCGTTGGAACACGTAACTTACGTTTATATTCGCAAAGATCGTCACCTTTACAAATATAACGCTCGTATCGCATTCCAGCTTGATTTATAAAAATTATCGAATATCGTTTAACAAGTTTTAATCTTAATAAATGTATTCGTGTGAATCGTCACCCACGCGAACACATTATTAAGTTAACCTTTTTGAAATGACACTCATGTTTTAAATTGTATTTGTGTCCTTACCATTGCATAAATGTTTTCATTATCATTATTATTTTAATAAGTTTATCAATTCCATGTTCCCAAGATTTCTCCTCACTAAGTCATGTCACTGACACATCCATGATAGACAGAAGTAAGTTTATGTATAGGGCATACGTAGCAGTCCGTCCCAACCTATTCAGCCGCCAGCCCACCACCACTTTGACAAACCATGACCATGTGTCCTTCCCTATATTTAGTGATAGAACCTTACATTTTTTCCCATAGCCATTTAAATCAAAATATGTGATACATGTGAAAACCGGAATAACTACACCAGGTATGTTCTAGTTATTTTACAACTAGGACTTCCCGGCAGTTCATGCGTTTCAATATCGTGTTCTTAATAATGGAATTTAGAGTTTATATCCGAAAACACATTAAATAAATCAATATCATTAATATGCACTATCATAAGTAAAATCAATGTAATAAGAATTACCTGAAAACAATGATGTTACAGTCTCCCCTAGTTGAGGGAAATTCGTCCTGAAATTCAACTAGAAGTAACTGTAGTAAATGAGTGTGGATACTTAAGCTTCATCTGATTTTCTCGCTTCCAGGTGAACTCTGGACCACGCTTTGAGTCCCATCATACTTTGGCAATCGAAATACGACTGCGTTTGAGTTTCTTAACATCACGGTCTATGATCTCGACTAGTTTCTCAATGAAATGCATAGTATTGTCCATGCGAATATCATCGAGCAGTACTTGAAGGTGTTAACAAAATTCAAAAGCTAGTCTGTAAGGAGCTTTGGCGACTGGGTTCGCACCAGGTACAAGGTCAATTCTAAATTCTACTTGACGTTTTGGTGGAATCCCCTGAAAGTCATCTGGGAAGACTTCAGGAAAATCTTGTATCACTGGAACGTCTTGTATACTCTTGCTTTGCTCCTTTTTTCCGCCACATGTGCTAGAAAAGCTATGCATTTATTCCTAAGATATTTATGTGCCTTGGTACATGACATTAATCTAAGGCCTTTGCTAAAGGTTTCCCCGAAAACTCTTAGAGTTTCACCCGAAGGTAAGGGAATACGAATAAATTTTTCATGACAAACTATTTGTGCTTTGTGGGTGGCTAAACAATCCATGCCTATGATAACATCAAAGATACCAAGATGCATAGGGATGAGATCAATTGGGAAAACAAGATCATTTAAGTTCACAGTACATCCAATAAAAATACTGTCAATATCAATAGTGTTACCGTCAGCCAACTCTACGTTAAAAGGTTTGTGTAATTTAGTGCATGTGCTACCAAGTATATGTTCAAACTCATATGAAACAAAACTCCTATCAGCACCAGAATCAAATAATATAGATGCATAAGAGTTATTAATGAGAAACGTACCACTAAAAACATCCTGGTTGGCTTGAGCTGCCAGAGCGTTCAACTAAAAAGCTCTGCCTCTCGCCATCCTCTGATTGTTGCCAGTCAGTCTTGGGCACTAATTTCTCCAATAGTGGACATTGCCGCACTCATAACAGGCTCTTGCCTGTACAGGTGCATGACGAACATGTATAGCTTGTAGTGGTTGTGTAGGTGGAGCAGGTAAGGCAAGCGGTGCAAGTTGCATCGTTGCACTTTTGGTTCACTCCTATGCAAGTTAGCAAAATGACCATACTTACCACAATTATTGCAAATGCGGCAGTGTAGGTTAGGAGCATGATGATATCGGCGTATTTTACATTGTGGAGTCACTCCAGCATAAGATCTGATGTTGGAGTTGCTAGAAAATTGCTGAGTTGTCTGAGCAGCAGGAGTAGTAACAACAAAGCTTTCGGTCTTTTGTTTTCGGCAGCTGCTTTTGGACGAACTAGCTGGTTCTGTCTTGGCTTCTGTTGTGGCTTCCTCAATGGCTTTCTTGACTTTAGCCTTATTACTTCCCTTCCTGGTAAGTGTCCCTGCCTTCACATGATTTCTCGTCAGTGTAGCAAACAGGCGTATAGCAGCTTCAAGAGTGGTAGGGTTACTACCAAAGTCTGTGTCTTGAATCTGCATGGGTAGACCGCCAATGTATTTATCTACGTCTATCTCTAATAGAATCACAAGGTGAGGCACCAGTGAGCTAAGTTCATGGAAGCGAGAGTCGTAGATCAAGTTCTCTCCACTATCCTGCTTTAGTTCCGAAAACATAGCCTCTAATTTCCTCATCTCGCTTCGAGGACAGAATTTTGTGATCACTAGATTTTTGACCTCAGTCCATGTCAGTGCTCCCCTAGTTCGCTTCTCGCCATTCCACAAAGTCAGTGTTCTCTTTTGGAAAGTACTGGTGGCATAGCGCACCTTAAAATTTCTAGGACAGTCACTGTTTATAAAAGTTTTTTCAATACTCTCAAACCACTACAGTAGGCCAGTGGCCCCCTCAACACCCGTGAACTTAGTCGGGTTGCAAGAGTTGAAGTGTTTGAAAGTACAAACAGGCGGGTTTGAACCTCCCCTATTTTGGTTGACTGCCTGGTTTGCTTGGCTTAGCTGATTCACCAACCCCGTGATGAGGGTTGCTAACTCTTGCATGCCGGTGCTGGCATTGTTGTTGTTAGCATTGTCGTTGTTGTTGTTCCTATTATTGTTGTTATGGCGACATGGATGCATGTTTCTATAAGGATAATAAACATGTTACTGTCATGTACAACGTATAGAATCAAGGCAAAGTCTCATAGTCTAAGGTTAATTTCCTATTATGGGCAACTATACTACATACTAATTCATGTCCTATCTCTGTCTAGACTATATAAATTTAAAATTACTTTCACCATGTTCCAACACTGACAACCTTTCATTGCAATTTAACTTGTTTATATGCAGGGCATATGTTGACTTGACCGCAGTCACATCATCCGCCATCCCACCACTGTTACAATGCACCATGATTATGCCCTTGTTAGGAATTAGGGTATAACATATGTTTTCCAAGTGTTTTTTGACTCCAGTCATATGCTAGAAACAATAACTAGGAGTGGAGTATGTTTAAGTTCTCTTGACATCTAGGTTCACCTAATGTCTAATATCTAATGACAATTAGGTTCACCTATTATGTAAGTTCACCTAAAGTCTAAGTTCACTAGATGTTCATATATGTGCCTCATATTGTCCATAAAGTGTATATATGTCCTCCAAATGTATCCAATCAATAACTTCCAACCAACAATTCCCAACATTTCCTATCTGGTTTTCCTAATTCATGACACTGACAGACCCCCAATTTACTACAAATGGTTTATGTATAGGGCATACATAGGAATCGGTCGCAACCTATCCAGCCGCCAGCCCACCACCTTTGTAATATACTACGAGTGTGTCCTTTTTTGGTGATTAAGTATCAATTAATCCTAAATAACACATTCCCTTACTCCTCAAAATGGACATCCACCCAATGTACTATAAATGGTATATGTATAGGGCATACGTAGAAGTCAATCGCAACTACTTCAATCACCAGCCCACCACCATTACAGTACATCACGAGTATGTCATTGTCAAGTAGTCAGGGCACAATTAATCACATAAGGTAACAATTAACAAGTATCATGTATCACCTACCATAAAATAGGTATCATGTAGCATATATTATATATTACAATGTGGCAGTTAACACATAATAAACATATAAGAACAAATCCTGAGTATAGTAACTAGTGTATGAAATAATTCATACTTGGGTATCCTACGGTTATAGAATAGGTCATCCATTTCTAGTAAACTAATTCCTTATAACCCAGGCTCTGATACCGATCTGTAACACCCCGACCGACGGTGGAATCATCGGGATGCCACGGGGAATGTGTAGATTGTTCCAAAGCTTGTGGGAAACTAAAATGTATCATCACATATCATTTAATCATTTAAAGTAATTACACAAAAATAATATTTGTCATGAAATAGTTACAACAATTTACACAAAAGATGTAGCTAAGTTAACTAAATCCTAATCTTCTGTAGATCTAGTTAAATTAGCTAAGTCCAAGATCCTAGGTGATGATATCCCAAAAGAGTAGAGCTATCCTCTCTACTTCTCCTCATTTCCGAAAACATGTAAGAAATCAAGTGTCAACTACATACGTAATTGATGAGTAATCATAAGTTTAACACATACCAACAAAAAGTTTATAAGAATTTATCAAACACATGTGACCTTGTAAAGATGGTCATATCCGGTAAATATACTACAAGCGTATCAACAAATCATTCATATAAGTTCAATCAAATCAGCTAATACAACCATAACGACCATATCAACAATAATGTGTTTATCCTATATGTACTGTGGAGGACCGAAGTCAACTCGATCAATAGTATAAATGACACACCGCCGAGGACTAAAGTCAATTCAATCAACAGTGTAAGGAATCATCGCGAAGGACCGAAGTCAACTCAGCCAACTGTGGTTCCATGTCCATAAGAGATAATCCTGATAATTACGAAGGACTGAAGTCAACTCAACCAACGGTGGTTCAGATCAATGCGAGTCCAGTGACAATAAATTCAATGACATACAAGTTTCACAAGTGTTATATCAAAGTATAAGAGTTTATGTATACATGTTCCACCCCTGAGTTTAAAAGAAAAAAGATTAAAAAGGGGGTAATGAGAACTCACAGTGATGTTATATAGTTCGTGTTTGAAGAATGCGCGCTCACTGATGTAAAGTCAACAATAGTTCAACAACCTGTATTTAATGTATGTTGTACTCATGAATACATATGTGCTCTAATTAAGTAGTGTTTATTGTGTTTAATTTATAATTGAGGAATGGTGTTATTATTGTGTGAGTTTACCCAATTTGTAATGAATTATCTGTTTCTTGAAGATGTTGTAATCATTGTACTAAAAACTTAAAAAACCCTTTTTAAGTTTAATAAAATGGTTACGACATTGTATTTACAATTAAGTTAAATTTTAGATTATATGTTAGATAAAGGAGGTAAATTCCCATTTTAAATTCATGCATGCACTAAATTTTTGTTGTTTAGAAAATTTCAAGGTCATTTGTCATCACACCTTCGATGTTATTAAGTTTATCAGTTTAAAATCAATGATTTATATTAGTATCGATGGATTCATCATCACTCCCAGCAATCTCGACGGCCACCTTCGAGACTATTATTATCGAAGACTTATAGTATCTATGAAAAATAACCCAGCTAAGTTCGATGAATCAATATCGATGGTTTGTCATCGATACTAATAGTCTCGGAGATTTATAGTATCGACAGTCTCAGCCGAGATTAGCAGTCTCGATGGATCCTTTGTATCGATGGAACAATTTCGAAGACATAGTATCAGTGAGGTTAGGTTCGATTGTCCCAAGTTCGACAAGCACTTCCATCGATATTGTCAGTATCGATGGAGGTTGTCTTCCTCACAAGCCATGAACTTCGGTCCCTTGTTACAGGTATCCCTAAGCTTTCAAATCGATCACAAGAAGCCCGTTTATGATGATTATGTGTGTATAACCGGTCCTAAAGATGGTATACCAAACGATTATCATTTTGCACAAAAACCCAGTTTGAATCCTTAGATCCACCTTGAAAACGTGGTTAAAAGCTTCAAATCCTTGTACTGTCGAGTTCTAAGCTGATGGAGACGAGTTTTAATATCAAGATCTTCAAGAGTAGTGGTGAAACGAGTGAGTTCTCTAGATAGAGAAACTATAGATAGTGGTGACGGAAAAGTGAGTTTAGAGAGAGAGTAGGGTGAGTAAAAATGAAGAAGAAGAAGAAGAAGAAGAAGAAGAAGAAGAGAGGTGGGGCTTTTATAGCCCGGTCAATTATGTGCACTAAGCTCCTTCCGTTTACTCGTTAACGTTTTAATTTATCGGGTCTTAATAAAATAAATTTTAAATCACGAAATATTTTATAAAAATATTTTCTTTTAAATCCTTTAAGGTGGTGATTCATAATAATCGTTTTTAATTCCTTTTTATTATTTTAAATATCGTAAAAATATTTATTTTTGTTATCTCATTAGGATGCGTGACTCACCTTTATATTCATAAAGATCGTCACCTTTACAAATATAACGCTCGTATCGTATTCCAACTTGATTAATAAAAATTATGGAATATCGTTTCAGAATTATTAATCTTCATAAATGTATTCGTGTGAATCGTCACCCACACAAACACATTATTGAGTTAACCTTTCTGAAATGACACTTGCGTTTTCAATTGTATTTGAATCCTCACCAACACTTAAATGTTTTCATTATCATTATTATTTTAATATGTTTATCAATTCCATCTTCCAAACAATTCTCCTCACTAAATCATGTCACTGACGCATCCATGATAGACCGAAGTAAGTTTATGTATAGGGCATACGTAGAAGTCGGTAGCAACCTATTCAGCCGCCAGCCCACCACCACTTTGATAAACCATGACCATGTGTCCTTGCCTATATTTACTAGTAGAACCTTACACTTTTACCTAAAACCATTTAAACCAAAATATGTAATACATGTGGAAACTACAATAACTACACCAGGCATGTTCTAGTTATTTTACAACTAGGACTTCCCGGCAGTTCATGCGTTTCAATTTTGTGTTCTCAGAAATGGAATTTAGAGTTTATATCCCAAAAATAAATAAATAAATCAATAGCATTCATGTGTACTATCTTAATTAAAATCAATGTAATAAAAATTACCTGAAAAGCAGTGATGTTACAACCTGTTTATCAGGCATAGACCGAGTAGATTTAGGGTTTTTTGTTGCATGTTGTCGCAACCCGGGATTCCTGTCCCTCGAGGGCGTGTCCTAGATTAGCAGGATCGCAGTATCCATCCACACTTGTGAGACCTACATGTCTGTTTACATGTGTACATCCAATATATTAGGATAAAACAATTTTGTAAAATCAAAGTTGAAGTAGCTAAGTAAAATTGTTTCAACAGTTACAAAACATAAGTGCAGAATCATTTTAAGTTGTTGAGTTATTACATATTAAAACATAATATATAAAGTGTTTGCAAATAGTCAAGACACAAAGTAGATGCATGCGACACGGCCCTAGCATCCTATACCTAAGTGCGTCCGAGCACACGTTTTATAATATTAGTACACATTAAACAATAGAAGTTTGCAGATAAAGGTTGTAGGACTACATATCATTACAATGCAATATATCCAATGATAGCTAGTCAGTATGTTTTTATACTATATGTGGGTTCACAACCGAAGCTGACTTGCTGCCTCACGCCATGTCCATCACACAAGAAAATGGTGAATGTTGTTTGGTCAATTTTGCTTTGTTCCGACCTCCAGTCTGGATGGCCATACGGAACAAAACAGAGAGGCTTGTCAGGCCCAAATATTACTATACAGAATTACCACACTGAGCGCCTCGCCCTATTAACGGTCCTAGGTGTGTTTATGAGGACTTTGTTGTTATGTGTGCCACACGTCTATAGAAGCGATAAATGAACGTAATATGTATCAAAAAGTGTTTGTTGTATCAAAACAATATGTATGCATGTTTTCTCCCACATGGATCGAAAAGAGTAAAAAAGGGGGCCGTGAACTCACCTGGTAGTGCAGTTCCTCGTTTTGTGTAAGCAAATTGCATGTCCAAGAACCTGCTAGTGGTCACCTATAATCATATAGGTCAATGAGTATGTGTTTTGTGGTTTGTTTTATCCCATACAACTCCAAGTGTTTGTGTGCTCAACAGAGTGTTTGTGTTGACTTGGGTTGATTCGACGAATCGTTGGTGACACGTTTATTATGTTATAGTTTGTTTGTGTGTCATATTGATCGTAACACACAAGTAACACATTATTACACTCCTTATGTTTCTTATCATGGCAATGTTCACATAAGTCATGTATGATAATAAAAAAAGTTTGTATTTTTATAAAGCTTCTCTTTTTAGAAACTTTCTATTTTTGGAAAGCCTAACCACGAAATCGACATTCCGTTAAATTAATACTTGTAACATGTTCCTAAAACACATTAAACACGTATACAAGTATTGCAAGTTTCCATACTATCTTATTTGGCATTTCCCCAAATAAGAGTTTCCATATTTAGAAAGAGTCTGTTTAAAATCTATTTTCATCAATCCAAAGTTCCAAATACGTTTATATGACATTCCTAACCACATTAGAACATCATCATATTATCAAATCATGCCAAATCATCAAAATCCATTGTTTTGATTCTAAAAGTTACTATAAATAGTAAGCTAATGTCGCACCCCGAGCCGGCGGGCCGGATCGTATGTCCCGTCGGGTTGAATGGTCCAGGGGCATGATATCGGGATGATAATCGTGATGATCAGATTGTTTACATTGCACATGATATATAATGAGAAACTGCTAAATGAAAATAGAATTACAAAGTTAAATTACATCAGTTTTGTTCATAATTTAACAATGTAAATCTACTATCAACATCATAATTCTTCTATCTCGTAACTGCACAAGATATACAAAATAATTTGTAAAATGATGTTCAAAAGTATGCAGGTCCAAAATACTAGGTCCTCTATCTGGCATCCTAGTCCAAAAGCAATAACTTCTTACTTAGACCTGTTCGTCACCTGAGAAGTCATGCAAAAAGATCAAGTCAACACATGGTTGGTGAGTTCATATAGTTTTATTTAAAATGAATTTGTATAAATCGTTTGAATTACAACCTTAACCTCACCATTAACCACCTGTACCATCTAGTTCAGTATGCTTATATATAGGGCATATGTAGGGTAGAACTTACCGCCTGCCCAGCCACCGTCCCACCACATACCAAACCACATGATATATTGTTCCTTGTGATAATTAAGCATTTCATCCCCTACCTTTGATTCACACGTTTGATTACCCTGAAATCTGTTTACCTTGATCCCCCGAAATGACAACCTTAACCTCATCAACAACCACCTATGTTATCCAATCAAGTATGCTTATATATAGGGCATATGTAGGGTCGAACTTACCGCCCGCCCAGCCACCTTCCCACCACATACCGGACTGCTTAACATATTTTTGTGAAGACAAAATTACATACTTGAACCTTTATGTTTGTAGTAAATAACAAATATGAACCTTTAACTATATTAATTACGCTAAACAACCTTTAAGTATTTAAGTTGTTTCAACTTTCAACCTTTACATTAACCCTGGTTAGATTTACTAGTTAAATCTAGTCATGTGCAAAACATGTGATGGGTATTCTAGGTATTTTGATCTTTTGTTATTTTTAAACATAAAACCCACTATTCACGTATTATCGTATCTTATTCAATAATTTACTCCAAATGGGGGTGTTTGAAAATTAGGGCCAAAACCCACCCAGAAGTTCACGTGGTTCCTCCCTCTTCGGTTAGCGTTCACCCAGAAGTTCACGTGGTTCCTCCATCTTCAGTTAGTGTTTGAAACCTAGTGTTGTAGTTGGATAGGATTTATCATTGTTACTACTGCCATTGTTACATAATGATAAAAAGAAAAATGATAAATGCTATCCAACTACAACCTTAGGTTTCGAACACTAACTGAAGATGGAGGAACCACGTGAAATTCTGGGTGAACACTAACCGAAGAGGGAGGAACCACGTGAACTTCTGGGTGGGTTTTAGCCCTAATTTTCGAACACCCCTATTTGGAGAAAATCTTTCTATTATAATAAACAAAAATCTTTTTGCCACTTGTCAAATTTTTATGTTAATATTGTCACTTGTCACTTTTGTGTCATCCTACTCAATCCTCTCTCTTATTAATTATATTTTATCTTTTCTAATAAATAATTATACTATTAATGAGTAATAATATTATATGCATTTTTCATGCTAAAAAATAGTTTTTGATAAATTAAAAATCAAATATTTTTAATAAAAAACACACTTTAATAAAAGTTTATATAAAAAAGAACAGCTGAAAAACAAATTAAAAAAATAATAAAATAAACTATAAATCATAGTTTTTAAATAATGGGTTTTGTATAAACAAATGATGCTTCTTTTAGCGAAATATTTAAAAAGCAATTACTTTAAAACCAAAAATTATAAAAATGATAAGAGAAATTAAATCTGTTTGATGATATTTTCAAATTGAGTCAATTAACTTTAATTATATAAATTGTACATTATTTTCTTGATTTGTAGAAATTAGTTTTAGATAAAAAAGTAAGTGAAGTTTTTTGCATCAGTTACTTTAAAAATCATTACTGCTACAAATTAAAAAAAAGTCAAGTATCATATCATTAGTTATTAAAAATTTTAATTATTATTTTATCACCTAAAATACTTATTAATACGTATTTTAATCAATTTATATTAAAATATTGTAATACACGGGGTAATAATCTAGTTATTGAATAAGATACGATAATACATGAATAGTGGGTTTTATGTTTAAAAATAACAAAAGATCAAAATACATAGAATACCCATCACATGTTTTGCACATGACTAGATTTAACTAGTAAATCTAACCAGGGTTAATGTAAAGGTTGAAAGTTGAAACAACTTAAATACTTAAAGGTTGTTTAGCGTAATTAATATAGTTAAAGGTTCATATTCGTTATTTACTACAAACATAAAGGTTCAAGTATGTAATTTTGTCTTTTGTGAATGATAATTAAGCGTTTCATTCCATCCATCGTCATATTAGATTTTGATTTCCACAAATTGAAATACTACCAATTTTTTGAGTTCATCACGTATTCATGATCAACCATAACACTTGCAGAAACATAATATTAAATGCTTAATTAAATGCATAATTAATCATTTAAATACAACTAAGACATGATGATTGGGCCTTATTTGACTCAATCAAATAGTCTTAGTTGTTGGTGGCGTCCAAGTTGTATCGTCTCACATGTGGCCCATATCAGGCTTGACCCAAATGAGTCTACCCGTATGTGTCGGGACTTTCATGATGTGCCCATATCAGCTTGTCCTTCAGGTCTAATGTACATGTCGGGACTTTAGGGTATCCTTTGATTTTGATCGTCTTTGTTCTCTTGATTTCATTTTATCGTTTGATTTATGCCCATATAGCGTGACTAGAAAGTCTACTATTTATGACGGGACTTTCCGAGTGTTAACACGTGGTCTCGATCTTGATACAACTGACATCCACCTTAAATTGATCGTCAATGATTTCATTAGTTCTTTGATTCACACACGGATATGATTTCCTTGATTCTGATCCTTAGAATTCCATGGCTACAACATTGAGTTTAGATTCTTGAATTTGATCCTTAGTTTACTTGAACACACACTGAATTTTGATTCCTTGGGTTTGATCTTTAGTTTTAGTTTTCTTGATCATACACTAACTTTGCATTCTTTGAATTAGATCATTTAGAATTATTGTCTTACTCATAACGAGTAATTAATTAATTCATTAAGTACACCTACATATAGTTTACCTAGATAGGAGTTTAGGATGCATTTAAGTATATAAAACATACAAGAAGTAAAAGCATTTACGTAAAACATATTTAAAGAAAAGGTTTACGCATGCTTCTCAGCCCCACGTTTGAAAACAAAATGTTTAGAAAAGGGGCAATGAACTCACCTGTGTTGCTATGAATTGAACCACAACAATTATGCTCGCTCGTTACTTGTAGACTATGTATCTTCAATACCTGAGTTGTTTTAAGAGGTTTCAAATAATATAAGTATTCATACTAGACGTATCTAGGGTTTTGGTCTCGGTGTGCAACTATGTGTCCTAGATCTTACTAATGTGTTGCTATGATTCTCTATAACTAGTCTAAACGTATTACCCATTTATAAACCCTCATCCCGCGAACAGTCATAATTAAACCTTAGTTATGTAAGGTTTATGTTGTTTACCTTCAAAGTCTATTAATTAAGGCACTTTAAATAATTTAGGTTAAGTTAAATCATTAAGTTAGAAATCATTTAATTTAATTCAAAGAATATTTTAAATAAGAATCTTATAAATTATTTTAAGAAAAATATAATTAAACATGTTAGGCTTAGGTTAATCTCATTCGATTAACTATAAGTCCTTTGGTATGTTTTCATTTCCCATGGTTCCTTGATCGTTCATGTGTACAACCTAGCTTAGAAAGTTCAATGGAACTATCTAACTTTGTTGTATATTGCATAGCATTTACTAAGTATTAGGTGTTAGTAATGAAATCAACTCCCACACTTCGTTAATTTCTTGATTACTACTCAACTTCTAGATCTTTAGTCTTATGAATGAAAGTAGTTTTACTCTTTGTAGCCTATGCTTTGACTTAACAAGTTTAAACTCTTTGTTTTGTTGAAACTCATCTTTGTATATCAAGATGGTTTAGAAAAATTCTTGTTCTTAAAAACCCTAATCATGGTTTCTTTAAATGAATTCATGCATCATAGACCAAACCTACATTCAATAACCCATGATTAAACCTCATTATCGCTTGGAAAACTTTAGTATTAAACCCTATTAGATCTCCATGTTGACATCCATATACCAACCCCTGCATGCAACTACGTAAAGCTCCCATGCATGCATGAAATGCATGTAAATGGTTAGACCTTCCCATACAAGTTCACTATTTCGACACCCTTCCCGAATAAGCAATCCCAATCCGAATCAGATTCTGCGAATGAACTGCTTGGCCATAGGTAAGTTGATGCGAATGAAACTTGGACCGAATGAGTTGATGCTCATGAGGCTTGGACCGAATGAATTGGTGCTCATGAGGCTTGGACCGGATGAATTGGTGCTCATGAGGCTTGGACCGAATGAATTGATGCTCATGAGGCTTGGACCAAATGAAAAGGGTGCCATGCAAATGAGGCTTCCTTCGGTCTTGGCTCCTTCGGCTGTGGCCATTCAGCTGGCCTGAAGATGAGGCCATTCGGCCGTTCGAACTCCCCAAATTTCGGATCAAATGCCTAGCCCAGGTTGTACCACATGTTTCTATCTCATCCTAAGGTGATTTGGTGCGACTTCCCTAGGGTTTTGGGTGGTTTAACCGGCTAGAATGGTGGCCGAACCAAAGGGGTTTTGAAAACCAAAAAATCGTGATATTTAACTCAAATCTACCTCAAATCAGATGATTCCAAGGTTAGATCGGTTGTACATTAGTGATCTACAGGTTGTAGTGGTTGTTTTGACACCAAGACGGCTCGATTTGGTTGAGAAATGAAGGATTTGAAGCTTTGAATCTAGAGAGAAAGTAAAAAGACAGAGTGACGGGTTTGGTGATGTTGAAGATGGTAGGTGGGGATGAAATGGCAATTAATTGCCATTTAATGCTTTCAAAATACCCGGGTGTGTTCGGTCTCATTCGGTTTCGATCCGTTTCGCGTAGAGGCGTCGGTTTCCTTTTGTTTTCATAACGAAACATTGCGGGTTTTTAAAAAAAAAATAGAATTTGTTAAATTAATTTAGGTGGTAATTCCTATTAAATTAACTAAATATCTTCCGTTTATTTTAATTTTCTGAAAACATTAAATTTACAGTTTAAATCGAATCGTACAGTCGTCACGCGTATTCGTTCGAATCGTCACCCGTACGAATACGACGATAACTACACTTTTCGATACGATTTTCTATTTATTGGGCATCATTCAGAACGTTAAACTTTCGGATATATTCGTACAGATCGTCACGTTTACGAATATTCCGTCAATTTAGCATTCATATAACGACATCCGTTGTTGTTTTGTTCTGTAAATCCCTACATACGTTTATACATAATAGAATCCTAACTAACAATCACACGATGTATCTGTGTCTTTAGATAAATATCCGACTGTTGAACCATAGTTCTGAGATACGTTTCTGCAATGAATTTGAAATTGTTCTATGATAAGCATCAATGATAATATTATACGAATAACAACTGAAATATGTACCTGATTTACTATGCATGTTACTGTGTAGATCACTGTTCCAGTTACGTTTCCGGCACTGATGTTACAGCTACTAACAAAATGTGTGTTTTCATAAAATCAACTAGCCAAATATGTTTCTATACATGTTATTAGACATTTATCATCAATTAAAACAATCTAGCATGTCTAGATGATCATATAACTAACCACATGCATGTTCAAAGTTTCCATATATAGTAAGTGTAACAAATCTTTGACAATTGCCACCAATACATGATCTCAAACATTTCTATACTTCTAATCAATCAAAATACACCAAAAATCATCTAAGATCATCAACAAATTCATGCATGTGAGCTGTTTGGAGTTGCATGTGGGTATATATACTTGCATGTGTATTTTTAGGTGAAAATAACCATTAAAACTACCTTGCAAGTGGGTTGATGGCTTAGATACGAGTTGGATAGCTGAGGAAGCTTCTGAAAGTTGAGTTTTTAGTGGTTTGATTGTTGCTATGAGTCTTTTGATGCTTTCTCCAAGCTCCAATGGTCTAAGAACGTTAAGGAATGCAAGAGAGGGCTCTAAGGGTTCTCAACAGAGGCTTGGAAGCTGATTACCAAAGGTTTTGGTCGAGTGGTTTGCCAGAAGTTCGGATGTGTGATAAAAGAATGGGTTGTGGAGAATTGAGTTGTATTTATAGATTTTTTGGAGTCTGGGGCTCATCGCGTACCGCTAAAGGGATTCCCTGGAACTCTCGGCATACCACCAAGGACAAATTAGTTGAGTTCGGGTTCAAGAGTCGTCGCGTACCGCCGAGTTAGAAAATGATCGGTCGTGGCATACCGCCATGTGTTTCGGCTGAATTCAAAATTCCCGCTCACCCGTCGCATACCGCGACGCATTTCACTGAATCCTGTCGCGTACCTCGAAGGGTTTAGTTTTCAGATCTTTGATTTGGTTAGTCTGGTTTCTCTCGTGTTTGATTCGCATTGTTTGTTCTAAACGTTTAATTTGTGTTAACACATAATCACGTATAGACACGTTCTTTTGTTCTCATTATTATTTTGTTAGTTCACCAATGTTCGTGTAACAAGACTTGTGTGTGATTCGGCAATTCCTCGAATGACTGATTCATGATTTTCTATGCTCGACTTTGTGAAATGTTTGACACACTTGATTAATCATAATCAATATGCAATGCACGATTCGATAATTCCCCGAACTATCGTTTCACAATTGTGTTTGTTTTGGGTACACTTGATTACCATAATCAATGTGGAATGCATGATTCGATAATTCCTCGAACTATGGTTTCATAATTGTTTGTGTTTGACTCACTTAATTAATTCTAATTAAGTGCAATGCAAGAAATATGAATGTGAATTAGTAATCTGTAAGTGTTGCAATTTACCAAAAATTGTCCGGTGTCACATCATCCCCTTAAAAGAAATTTCGTCCTGAAATTTGGTTGTTGTAGGTAGTGTTTGAAAACAAAAATTTCAAGTTGTCACATCATCCCTTGTTGAAAGGAAATTTCATCCCGAAATTTATTAGTTGTTATCATTGTTTGATGTCGTCTGTTTGAATAGATGGGGATGTTTGCGTTTCATCTGATCCTCACGTTCCCACCTGAACTCATGTCCACATTTCGAGTTCCATCAGACTCTGACATTCGGAATCCGAATCTGTTTGATTTTTTTGAATTCACGATCCATGATTTCTACTGGTTCTTCCCCGAATAGTAGTTTTTCATCCACCTGGATCTCATTTAGTGGTATTACAAGTGTTTCGTCAGACAAGCACTTCTTTACGTTTGAGACTTGGAATACGTTATGAACTCCGTCGAGTTCATCGGGTAGGTTGAGTTGGTATGCCACCGGACCAATCCTTTTTAGCATATCAAATGATCCAATATACCATGGATTTAGTTTGCCTCATTTCCCAAAACCAATGACGCCTTTCCACGGTGAAACTTTCAAAAGGACTTTATATTCTATTTGAAATTCGAAAGGCTTACGATGCTTGTTGGGATAGCTCTTCTGACGATTGTGAGATGCCACCATACGGTTTCTAATTTCCACAATTTTCTCCATAGTTTTGATGAGTTTCCCAACTATTACCGAAGTCCACTACACAAGCTCGTAGCATGTCTTCGAGATTTTCAATTGTGCATCCACTCTGACCATCAGTTTGTGGGTGGTATGTTGTGCTCATATCCAGCCATGTACTAAGCGACTTTTGTAAGGATCTCAAGAAGTTAGAAGTAAATTGAGCGTCTTCGTCAGAGATGATGGATTTTGGCACTCCATGTCGAGAGACTACTTCTTTAACATAGATTTGGGTTATCTTTTCCATCTAATCACTTTCCTAGATCGCAAGGAAATGCATTGATTAGGTTAACCGATCCACAATTATCCAGATGATGTCGCATCCACCGGGACTACGGGGTAATTTGGTAATAAAATCCATGGATATTTGCTCCTGTTTCCACATGGGAATCTCTGGTTGTAGCAGTAGTGCAGATGGTTTCTGGTACTCAATTTTAACTTTAGTGCAAGTCAAACATTTTCTTACATAGGAGGCAATGTGTGATTACTAGTGCCTGACTGTCTAACAACTGTACGATATGTGTACTTATACGACTAATACATGTGATTACTTTTGGTGAATAACTAATTTTGGGATAACTATTATGTGAAAACAATGGAAATACTGATTATGACAAATAGGAACGTGTATGATATGTACCAATAACTATGTGTAAAATGACAAAATAGTGTGGTTGTGATATGAATCCTTCTATAACAAGGTTCAAAGAACCGACAACACAATGTGAAATCAATGAGAACAAGTGCAAAGTAAGTCAAGCTCTGATCATCTGTGAAAATATCAAATCCAAAACTAAATTTGATAACATTCTTTAATATTAAACTGACAATATATTTGTGTGGGTGACGATTCACACGAATATATTAGTGGGTTTGACATTCTGAATGATATCTTATAACTAGAAAACCAAATCAGGAAGTAAAGCTGACGTCGTGTTCGTACGGATGACGATGTGTATGAATACGCGCGAAGGCGATACGATCTGACGAAATGATAAAATAAACGTTTACGAAATCTTAAAAATAATAAAAAGGAATTTAAAATACTTATTAGGAATTACGATCTAAATAGATCTAAATACAACTATTGTTACAAAACATGTATTTTAAAAGGTGCTTTTCGAAAACTACATATTAAAACAAGACCGAGCAAACCCGAACTCACACAAAATAACCCGGACTATGAAAGCCCTTATTTCCTCCATTGTCCCTCATTAATTGCTGAAACTACCACTTCTCTCTCTAGATTTTCGTTCTCTCTATCTTTACTTCTCTATCTAAATCCTACACACTCAACCTCACTAAACCTCAAGAAAATTTCACGTTTTTGGTGTCAAAACGATCCTTGCAGCATCTAGAGCTTGAAATTACAGAGAATCTAAGCTTGGAATCATCAGAAACAAGGTAAAAATGCAGCTGAAGTAGCGGTTTTTAGGGTTTTACTAAACCCGAAAACCTTGAATCATAAAACCGGTTTTGAAACATCTAGAACCCACAAGCTAGTACAACATTGACTAAGGAATTCTTGGATTAAGTTAGAATGAGGTTCGGAAGGCTAAACTTAGAACAAGAGCAGCTGGAAAGACTAGTATCGATGGATGAATGTTGCAGGTGGATAGTATCGATGATATTCAAAAATGCACAACTTTATCATCGAAATTAGTAAGTTTGATGGTCCTATATTGCTGCACACTCGTCGATACTTCTAAGTTCGACCTAGTCCAAGTATAAAGAAACAAGAACCAGTCGATACTATCAACTGTAGTGGTCCAACCATCGATACTAGGCTGCTGTCGATACTAATATTATCGACAACCCTTCCTTGAAAAATTATAAGTGTTGGTCGAACTTAGTTTCATCGATACTATGCTAGGATCGTCGATATTACTACATTAACTCAATCCAAGTGTTTTAAGCCATAAATCTATCCATGATAATCGAAATGGGAGACAATGGAGGCTGGTTGACGTGGATAGACTTGGCAAGGCTAACCACAAGCCTTAACCGATATTATCATCATTGATACTAGCTTCCATTGAGCTCACCCCATTGATATTAAATTTTACTATATATCAATAGTGTTATAAACATAATAAAGATCAAGACAATTAGATACGAAGGGTAAAAAGTCGGGTTAGATTGATTGGATTAAAATCAAATCTAAACAACTAGTAACAAGTTTTATAAATTAACCTAATACTTTGTAAAATATTTTAATGATACTAAGAATTTAGAATCATAATATATACTAAAGTTTTTTAGTTGTTTTGAAACAAATAACAAAGACGTTTGAAAAACAAACTTTCTTATCTCATAAGTTAATGACATATTAGAGTTAAAATGGTTTCAAATATTTTTATGATTTATATTCTGTAAGTATAAATTTTAACTTTAAATTATATGATTAATGATTTAACACTAAATGTGATTCAAGTACAAGTCATGGTTAAGACTAATAAGACAAAAACTACTGTTAAATCAACCACAACTCTTTTGTAGACTAGCAAAGGTCGAGTTGACTATAGTTCAACCATGGTTTTTCTTAGTTACAGACAATTATGAAGGCTAATAATACTACAATTACAACATAAAAGGATGTAGATTGGTAGCACAGTGGTTTGACTTGGTGTTAACCACATTGCTGTTCAATTTAATTCCTTCAACATTTAAAACTAACTATTCAAATGGATTGACTGTCACTTTCAATTGGAAGTGAGAAACAGTGAACCCATCTATTGTGAACTTAAGGGACAAATGGGAAAGAATTACTAAATATGTCTTTTAAACATCAAGTGTTTACCATGACTTATGTTATGGTATTAAACACTGTTCCAATAAGATATTCCTATATAACAATTACAACTTTTAATTATGACTAACTAAGGGAAAATAAAGGCGTGTATGGGTGTAGTGTATCATTCTTAGTTTCCAATAACGATAAGGTCGTATTCAGCCAAGCGTGTGACGGGCTGGAGGCTCCACTTGTGGTATATATGCCCTATAAATAAGCATCAGTTGACTGGATGGGAAACTTTCGCTGTTGAGTTCTAAGGTGAGGACACTAGTGGGAATATGTCTTGAGAAAACTGATTTAAACATTTTCATACTACAAAAATCATATGAACTCACCAACCTCGTGTTAACTTGATTTACTTGCATGCTTTCTCAGGTGACGAACATCTTTAGTCACGAGGATTCAGGAATATAGTTAGTGTGCCTTGGTAGAGGACCTAGCTTTTTTTGTGTGCATATATTTTGAGGACATCATGTGAATCACTTTTGAATATCTTGTGTAGAGACAAGATATATTACTTATGATTCTTTTGGTAGATTTACATTCTTAAATTATGGAACATGTTTCGATGTAATTTAACTTTGTAATTCTAGTTCAATATTGTATTTCTCATTATGTCATGTGCTGTAAATACAATCTGATCGTTTTTGATTATCACACGATATCGTGCTCAGAGAATATTCCGCCCGACGGGAAAGTCGATCCATCCCACCGGCTTGGGGTGTGACTCTTGATAACCCTTGGGAAGTTATCATTTATAAATCGATCGACTCTTCTTGTTAACATCTTCTTCGAGTCGTGTACAGGATGCATGTATTACTCTTTTTGTTTAAGGCAGATTTACGAACTTTGTTAGTATATATTTTGGGGTTTGTTTAGTGAGCTAGTCTAATTTGTTTAGACTTCTCATTGAGGCCGTGTTTCCACTTTGCGTTTCTAGGAACGTTCCCTTTCCTACTTTGTCCATAGTTCATGACGGAGTACGTTGAATCGTATCCTTTAAATTGTTTGATTCTTGCTTCGTTCCTGGCGAGTACGTGTGCGGTTCCTTTCCTCGAATTCTAGGTTCACGGTTAGGTGATGGAGTTGTATGGATGATCTCTCACCTTTCAGTTGTAACCGCAACGAAGTTTAACTTCGTAATTTGCTCCGGTGTAGAAAATTATTGATTGTTCTTTGCAAGGTTTTGGGGATTCTGCACACGGGCCTTCTACATCTCTCGTGTCCTTCGCGATGGTCGTGTGCAGATAGGTCAGTTGTGACCTTGCAAAATCTAACAGCAAAGTTTGTTAGTCCCAATGAAAGATCTAAAACCGATATTGATTGAAACAACACACGTGAGAGTGCGGAATGGTATCACATGTGTGCAAGAGAGATAATAATGAAGATCAAGATGAATAACTATACAAACAATCAAGTCAATTGCACTAGGCTTCAATAGAGCCGACTAGTACAAACTCGAAATCCCAAGAAAAAAGAAAAAAAAAATTATCAATAAGCTCTAACCCTAATTATGGCTCTAAAATGGATTTATATACCACCCATAGAAGACTTAGGCCTCTCGGCCAATTGCAATTAAACTACAACCAAAACCTTTTATAACAGACTCGAGAACCCCAACCATGTCCAGAACCCACTAACTAATGAACTAGAAACATAAAAACTTTAACATATTCCAACAATCTCCCCCTAGTTTTGTGTTTCTTCAGCACTCTTATCCCTCAAAGGTTCATCTGCTTCACCACACTTAATCATCACACTAGAAGAATCTCCCTTGCCTCCCGACCATGCTTCATTCTTCACAATAACTAGAACATAAAAAACAAATTCCAGTGCATCCTCTAGATGATCCTGATTCACTTTCATCTCTTGATTGTTCAAGAACTTGATATCTTTTTCACTTAAACATATAACATCAATTGGATCATAGAATGTGTACTCCACTTCTCCACAGTTGATAATTACTCCATATGTTTGTTCATCAAAGGCCCAAAATTTGAAATTATCCAAAGCTCCTTCATGTAGATTAGGGAGAATTGGTACCTTCTTCATCCAATCTGTGGCTGACCATCTCACTTCAAAAACATATATGTCAATGGGATTTCCATGTGAGTTTGTTTTCTTCTTTATTCTGAAGGATTTAGCAAGAGTTATGTATGAAAAACCTTTCCTAACATGATATCATCAACATAAATTTGGATCAAAATCATGTCATCATCAACTCTTTTGAGAAACAGTGTCTGATCAATTGTTCCCCGTGCGTATCCATGACTCAGCAAATGTTCTGTCAATGTTGCATACCAAGTCCTTGGAGCCTGATGAAGCCCATATACAGCTTTCTCAAGCTGGTAAAAATGCTCTGGATGATCTGAGTCAACAAAACCAGGAGGTTGACTAACATATATTTCTTCCTTCACCTTTCCATAGAGAAATGCAGTTTTGACATCTATTTGATGCACAATAAAATCCCATGTATGAGGCATATGCTAGGAACAAACGAATGGCTTCCAATCGAGCGACTGGAGCATAGACTTCATCATAGTCAAGTCCTTCAACCTGACGAAAACCTTGAACGACAAGTCGGGATTTATTTCTGACAATTACACCACTGTCATCTTGCTTGTTGCGAAATACCCAACGTGTAGCAAGAGCCTTTTTGCCATCAGGTAAAGGAACAAGTTCCCACATGTAGAGCCCAAGATGATGATGAAGACTGATAAAGCCAACCGTAGAAGCCTTGATCCAGTTTTAGTTAAATTTTCGTATACATAGCTTTTCGATTACTATTGTGTTCTGAGTACTCGAAAGTTTTCGTGTATAGCTAGTTCGAGTACCCCTAGTTTTAGTATAAATAGACGTATTTTTTACTATTCTAGGGTTGGATTCCCGAGGAATGCTCTCTAGACGTATTGAGGCATTACTTCGTGTACTTCACTGAAATATATTAAAGTTTTGAAGTTTCTTCTTGTTCTTGTGTTTCTATTTCGGATTCCGCACGTTATAGTTAAATCTGATGTAGAATGGAGGCTTAAAGCTTAGTTCTTGATCTGTTTAAGGACCTACAAGTGGTATCAGAGCCTTAGTGCTCTTTTCTACATCAAAGTACAAGCTTTTCAGTGCAAGTTTATTACTTTATTGTTCTACTACATCTGTTCTAGCTGCTATTCAAATTTGGTACTCTGAATCTTAAGAAATATTTCTCCAGAAATTTTTCAAGTATTTTTCGAGTTCAAATTTCGAAAACAGCTTGTTCGAGTACATTGGATTTCGGATACAATTGAAGTTCGATTGCTGATTGGTGATTTCGATTACTTAAGAAATTCGATTACATTTGAGTTTCGAACACAGGCTCTAAGTTCGACTACTTTTGATCTTCGAGTAGTCAAGTTCTTCGACTACAAGGGTTTTCGGGTAATGTCCATAGTTCGAGTTGTTTTAATTTTCGAGTATACTGGAGATTCGACAACCTTGGACTTCGAGTATAATTTTATCTTCGAGTAGTGCTTGGTGCTCAGCATTGTTGGGAGTTCGTGAACTGTACTTAGAAAATTTTCTGATAAAGCATGGCTTCAAAGAATCTGACTAATCTGTCCAACGTGCTCAACCTGGATAATGAGATCGGTACCGGAACAAAGCCTCCTAGACTCGTGTCGGGAGACAACTTTCAGGATTGGAAATTTAGATTTCAATCATTCATCAAGTACACTGACCCGAAGCTATGGAGGTCAATTGAAGAAGGGCCTCATGTGCCCATGTACCAGAGTGAGCTCAATGGATTAATTCCCAAGGACCGTGAACTGTATACGGAAGCTGAAATTCTTTTGATAGAGAAAGATGATAAGGCATACGCATCAATCACCATGGCTCTATCCGCTGATGTTGCCCACGGTTTCAAGGAACATTTGATAGCGAAGAAACTGTGGGATGCTTTGGTTGAAAGGTTTGAAGGCAATGAAGATATGCGAGAGAGTCGCAAGGACATGCTAAGGCAAAGGTTCAATATGTTCAACCATATCAAGGGAGAATCTTTGGAAGCTCAACTGAACCGTTTCACACATCTAATGACTGAGATGACTAGTGCTAGGATTGAGATGACCAAAGGTGAGGTCAACAAAAAGCTCTTGAACTCATTGCCTTACATTTGGAATTCCAACTGTACCACGATCAAGAGAACCAAAGATATGTACAAAACCTCTCTGAGCAAGTTAATCTCAATTATCAATTCCTATGACATGGATGACAAGCAAAGAGCTCTCAATTATGCCAGTTCTATGGGCATTGTACAAGCATCAGAGAATGTTGCTCTTCTGTCAGCCATCAACTTCCAAGCATCAGGGTTGCAGCATTATCAAGCTCCTTCATCACAGTCTATTCCATTTGAGACTGCATTTCTATCATCTGGGCAAGCTAGTTAAGTGCCCAAGATTAGTCCAGAGAGCGAAGAGAATCTGCTGTTGTTCAAGGGGTTTATGAACAGTTACAACACATTTATTGTTGGAGAGTTGGCACCTGCCAATCTTACTCAAGATAACCTAGAGCAGATTAACCTGGCAGATGTTGAGGAAATGGACAGTTCGTGGCAAATGGCAATGGCAGTCTTCTGTGCAAAGAAATTTATCAAGAAATATGGAAGGAACAGTTTCGGTAATAACCCGGGGAAGAAGCTGGGTTTTGATAAGTCAAAGTTGTGATGTTACAATTGTGATCAACCGGGTCACTTTTCCAGAGTGTACAAATAGCCAAAGGTGACTAAGGAAGGAAAAAAGAAGCTAGATGAGAAGGTTGCGGCTACTGCTGGAGGAAGTGCTAACATGTCTAAAGCACTGGTGACTTAAGAAACAGACTCCTATGATTGGAATGATCAAGTGCAGGAATTGGAGTTGATCCTGAGTCATGCTTTCATGGAAGAGGTGGATGAGAAGCAGAATGAGGTAACCCAAAATCTCTGTTCCACTTCTTGCATTGATAAAATCTTTAGATACCGTTCTCATAATGAGGACTTGATCAAAGAGGTCACCAAACTTAAGTACTTTAACTCTGAATTTCTAAAGAATGAAGCACTTTTCAAAAGGAAACTTGACGCTGAAAGGCGTGATATTTCACAATTAAAAGAATTATTAAGTGATAAAGTGTCCAACTATCGAGATGCAAGGCGTCAGATAGATAAACTCACTTCAGAGTTGGAGCATCTTAAGTCTCAATTGTCTAAATCTAAAATTCAAGTTGATAAGTATGAGTATGCTAGTACTGCGGTGGCCAATATGATTGATGTCCAATGTAGGAGAAAGGTAAAAATTGGGATTCGTTTTACCTAGGTGAAACCTCCGTTTAACCACAACTACTCCATCATGCCCAAAATCAACACTTCTATTGATGATCTGTTGTTGAAATCCGACCGAAGGTGTGATTTCAACACTGGTTCTAGCAAACCAGTTCCTTTGACAGCAGATCCTGGTGAGACCGGTCCCAATATTTCTGATGATTCTGAGGTGTGTGCAGATAGATTAAATGAAACAGGTGTGAGGGGGAAGATTGAAGAAAGAAGTGCTGGGAGGAGCACAGAGTGTTCAACATCATTTAGAACCTCACCGTTTATTCCAAAAACTGATTTTGTTGGGAGATTTGATGAAATTAAGATTAAACCTAATGAGATGTCTAAAAACTTTAATTCAACTTTTGTTAAGAATGATGTAATTTTGGAATCAATTTCTTCTTGTTTGCATAAGGAGTACAAGGGTCATTCCACAATCACCAAAGAGGAAGGTTCAAAGTTGAACGCTAACTGTGAACCTTTTGTTCCAACCGGGTCATTGGAACAAGCCTCTACAAGCTCTTCTTCTGGTTATAGTGATTGTGAAGTAAAACCCTTTGACCCTAAGGAATTTCATGAGAAGGTATGTTGTTTTTCATGTGGTAGACCAGGTCACATTGCTAGAAATTGTCTGTACAGACCTACTGAGTTCTTTTATGGTAAGAATCAGAAGGTCACACCCAAGGCCAAACCCACTTTCAGATCAATGAGGACCGACCAACCCTCAAAGCCTAGGGTGACACCTCAGAAGGTACCTCAGAAACCTTCCACTGTCAAGAAGGCCAAATCAGTTAAACAAAATCAATCTGGTTTTCAAAAACAAAATTCAATGTCTTTTAAAACTAAAAGCAAGTCACAGTGGAAAAACAATTCACAGATGAAAACCTCCCTAAAACCTATCGACCATGGCAGTGGTGCAAGGCCAAAAATCGTTAAGGCAAAATCAGTCAAACCTAAAGGGTTCGCAAGAAAGAACCTGTTGCTTCACCTGTACCTAAACCTGTTATGGTTTGGGTACCCATCTCTCATTGATTGTGTGTGTAATGCAGGGACGCCCAAATAAGCTCAAAAATGTTTGGTATGTGGATAGTGGCTGCTCCCTGCATATGACTGGGGATTTCTCTTAGTTACATGAAGTTACACCTTTCAATGAAGGATATGTCTCTTTTGTTGGAGACAAGGGAGGGAAGATAAGCATGAAGGGCACAGTTACAAATGGAACTCTCAGTTTTGAGGATGTGTATTACGTTGAAGAGCTCAATCACAGTTTATTGAGTGTTTCTCAGATTTGTGACAAGAGTTTTTCTACACACTTCACAAACAAGGAGTGTCTTATTTTAAAATCTGGATTTATTATGCCTGAGAAGTGGATATTGATGAGGACTCAGAGAATCAATAATGTCACACCCCTGCGCCGCGTGCGGAATCCACGACGCGGTGACGTATGAACAGTTGAATCATGCACAAGTATTGAATAAGAACAACCACAACGGATTACTATGTTTCATAATGTTAAGACCATTGTTTAGTTACAGACAACTATCTACCAAAAGAAAGACAACTACAGACCCAAAATATAGTTTACAAAATAAGACTTCAAACAAGACAATTAAACAATCAGGATTTAGTGTGTTTCTAATCCATCCTAGCATGTTTCTTCATCTTGTTCTATCTTAGGATGGTCTCCTTAGTTGTCCCTGAAAATGTCTTAAACCTGATTACCTGAAACACGTGAAAAGTAACTGTCAACTACAGACGTAGTTGGTGAGAACAATAGGTTTAAACATTTGTAAACATGAGTATATGATTCAAGGCATAGGTAAGTTAAAGCAACATAAGATTCACACGGATGAGCTGCAACCCAAACTAACATCAAGTAAGAAAATGAGTGTAAACAGTCCAATCACTGTTTGCACGAGAGTTAACATATAATATCAAGTCCCAAACCACGTTTGGAGTTAGATAATGTGTCAACAGTTTTGATAAAACCATATGTAACCGAAATCTGCAGTTAGTTTATAAAACAGATTTAAAAACTAACTGCAGCAATCGGCCTGCCCCAATGTGTGTGTCCGCTTTCCCTTGTTGTGATCACCCAGTACTAACGCTAATGAATATGATACTTGATGCTTTTACAAGTTTGTTTACAACAATAGACACCATGTTTCTGAACCTCACTTTAACCGGATGTGTTAATGCCTTATTTGATAACATGAAATAAAAACCTAGATTTAATTCCACGAATTAAATCCTTTGTTTTGAATACCATGAAAAGAACCACTTGATTTGAATACCATGATGTGAACCACTTGATTTGAATACCATGTTGTGAACCACTTGATTTGAATACCATGTTGTGAACCACTTGATTTGAATACCATGTTGTAATCCACTTGATTTGAATACCATGTTGTGAACCACTTGTTTTGAATACCATGATGTGGTGACCTTGTGTAACAACAAGGTTTATAACAAAAGAGTTTATAAAATCCTTTATCTAAAAGTGTTTATCCTTCATAAATACATTTGAGTAATTCAGTTACAAAACAGTTCAAAGATTCTTTATAAAACCTTTTTAGTGAAAAGAGTTTAATAGTTGATAATTCCCTAGGATTCGTAAAATGAACCCGTAATGTTTATAAGAATACACACACCTTGTGTAATGAAATATGATTGTAAATGATTGGTTTGATCACGTGTTCCACCCCAAAACAGTTATAAAAACAGTAAAAGAGGGGCTAAAGTTCTCACCTGTCTGTAGTAGACTCTGAACTAAACAGTTAGCAAGTAGCAAACATGACTTCTAATTGTTTCCTATAACATTGTAATCATACATAAGATATAGAATTTATAATTGTATAGACTTTGATTCATTGATTGACTTGTGTTCTCCTGAAATTGATTATCACATGAAAACTTGTTCTCATGATTATGATTGTTGTGAAAACTTGAAAGTTATGGTTTGAATCACTTGATTGATCATGGGTCCAAGAAACGCATATGAAATGTTCCATTGCATAAACCTTATGCATAAAATGATAAATGTTTGAGACTTTGATAACCATTGATTAACATGACTTATGAAAAGATGTTCCAATTGTTTTAAGTTCTTGAGATTGTGACTTGATCCCATTATTAGTTTAAGTTGCAACTTAAACCAACTAAGATCAAATTACAATCACTTTGAGTTGTGGCCAACCAAGGGGTTCTAAGTCCATGAAAGTCATTATGGACTTAGACAAAGGCCATGGGCCATTTAAAATGATAATGATCCAATTGAAGGTGATGTTGGGCCAATTGCATGTGACGTTGGCCCAACAACTTGTATATAGGCCTCGTAACGCGTCCAAGCTAATATCGAGCTAATTAAGATCATAATGAGTCGTATGGGCTTGGATTGGGCCTAAGGGATTTGAGTTGGGCTAAGAAATGATTAAGTAGGCCATGTAAGGTTCCAACGTGATATTGGGCCAATTAAAGATCTTAATGGGCCAACCTATCTCAATCGTGCTTGGTTTACGTCTATGGGTCGAGTTCTTTATAAGATTGGGCCTTATAACCTTGAGTTGGGCCGAATAGGTTTTTGGCAGCCACTTAGGCAGCGAACCTTTCTAGGTATTTGGCCCATGGTTCGTTGCATGCTAACCCCATGATGGTTCGTGAAACTCTCCCACCGAAGGCTCGGCTAATGTTGGGCGAACCATGCAGGGCTCGCTACATGTTCGAGGGTTCGACTAACTGACTGGTTCGGCAATACGTGCAGCAGGGTTCGGGTAACATGACATCATGCATGGTTCGTTGGGCCTCAAATGATTCGGTGAAGGCTCGTGGAACCCTTAGGGTTCGGCTGATGAAACTGCGAACCATGCAGGGTTCGTCAGCCTACCCATGGTTCGGCTACCTCACTAAGGGTTCGTGCAGGGCAACTAGGGTTCGTGGGAGGCATGGAGGCTCGGCACAGGTTCGTGAGGATCTTCTGGGTTCGGCTGATAACTTCACGAACCATGCAGGGTTCGTCGGGCTTGCTGTGTTCACGAGGGTTCGGCCAGAAAACCCTATGGGTTCGTTTTCCCTGGGTTCTCACCGAACCTGTTACCTGCGCCATCATCAACACATTCAAGTGGTTCTAAGTCTCTTGCTATGTCGATCTATCATCACAGAAAGTTGCTATGCAGTCGAGTCTTAAAGGTTGATGTAATAAACCGGCTATGTGTCGGGTTTTAACATAAACTCACGAAAACCCTAATTTCCCGAACATTCAAGCTCAAATACCTCGATTGTGGCTGGATGAATCTGCGAAAATCTTGTACTTTCGTGTAGAGGATGTCGAGGGCTTCGCGTGGACACCGAGAACACCGAATTTCGTCAAGAAACGAGCGAGTTACGAACGTTTAAAGTTGTGGGTTTTTAGAGAGAGGTGGGAGACGAATTGTAGAGAGAGAGTGGGTTGTTGTTGAAATAAATGAAGAATTAAGCCTTGTTCAAGGCTTTTATAGTCCGGGTGGTGTTCGGGTCCGTTTCGGTCGCTCGGTTCGCGTTTCCGGAACGTAACGCGTATTTTACGCGTATTTAAAATAAAAGAGTTGTTAAACTCAAATAAATGATGAGTTTCAAAATTGTAAAAATATAAAATAAATAATTTAATTATTTTTACTCTTCGTGTGTTGTCAGATCGTTAAACACATACAATTACGTGTATACCCGCAATCGCGTACGTTTTTTGATCGTATTAATTATTTAAAGTCGTTTAATCGTAATTATAAGTTCAACATTCGTATTATTAATGGATCGTCACCCATAACTATACTCAGTCTCGCTTACGTATTACGATTTTTGTGAATTAATTAATTGTTATAATATTCGTCTTAACACTACGCACCAACACTATCCTGTTATACCGAACGCAGTATATATATAGGGCTCACTCTCGCTGCCCACCACTGTTTCGATATAACACAATACTGTTCTTGCCTAGTGAACTCGACTGTAAATAAATAATACATACTTGTTAAATGATAAAGATTTTAACACACAAGCACATAATGAACATATGATTCACATTGACTGACTGAACATGTACACACGCTGTTCTAACATTGTTTACGACTATCATGACTAAATGCACAAATGTTACAGTCTCCCCTAGTTAAGGGAATTTCGTCCCGAAATTAACTAGCCGAAGATACTGTAAAAAGATGAGGGTACTTAAGCTTCATCTGGTCTTCACGTTCCCAGGTGAACTCAGCACCGCGTTTGCCCTCCCATCGTACCTTTACGATCGGGATACGGCTGCGTTTAAGTTTCTTGACCCCATGATCCATGATCTCAACTGGACGTTCTATGAATTGCATGTTGTTCTGAATCTGTATGTCTTCCAGTGGAATCTGAACATCATGATCTGCCAAGCATTTCTTAAGATTCGATACATGAAAAGTATCGTGAACATTGCTTAGCTCCACTGGAAGTTTGAGTTTGTAGGCTACGGGACCAATCCGTTCCAGGATCTCAAAAGGTCCAACGTACGTTGGTGCAAGTTTCCCTTTCTTCCCGAATCGGACAACGCCTTTCCAGGGAGAAACCTTGAGTAAGACTCGGTCACCGACTTGAAACTCAAGCGGTTTCCGACGTCGATCAGCATAACTCTTCTGCCGATCTCGTGCGGCCTTAAGCCGTGACTGAATGATTGTGATCTTGTCTGATGTTTCCTGAATGAGTTCTGGTCCTACGACCTGTGAGTCACCAATCTCGGTCCAACAGACCGGTGATCGGCACTTTCTACCATATAGAGCTTCGAATGGTGCACATTGAATGCTCGTATGATAGCTATTGTTATATGAAAACTCAATGAGTGGGAGATGAGTGTCCCAACTTCCACCGAAGTCAATGACACAAGAACGAAGCATGTCCTCAAGTGTTTGGATAGTCCTTTCGCTTTGGCCGTCGGTTTGGGGATGATATGCCGTGCTAAGATTAACACGCGTTCCCAAAGCCTTTTGCAATGATTGCCAAAAGCGAGAAGTGAAACGACTATCACGATCAGATATGATTGATGTTGGTGTACCATGACGTGCAATGATCTCGTTGATGTACAATGTGGATAACTTCTCCATCTTGTAATCCTCTCGGATCGGGAGAAAATGAGCAGATTTGGTGAGTCGATCAACGATCACCCAAATCGAATCGAAACCTCGCGGAGTTCTCGGCAACTTAGTTATGAAATCCATGGAAATTTGCTCCCATTTCCATTGAGGAATTTCAGGTTGCTGTAGAAGTCCCGAAGGCTTTTGATGTTCTGCTTTGACTTTTGAACAGGTAAGACATTTTCCCACATACAGTGCTATGTCTTTCTTCATTCCCGGCCACCAGTAAGATGTCCTCAAGTCCTGATACATCTTGTCGGCTCCAGGATGAACTGAGTATCGCGACTTATGAGCCTCATCACAGATGAGTGTGCGCAATTCTTCAGACTTTGGAATCCAAATGCGGCCGTTGAGATATAACACCCCATCAGCTCGAGGTTCTAGTTTCTTCTCAATACCACAATCCAAGTCTGTCTTGAGTTGATTGTTTGTTACTACTTGTTGTTGTGCAATACGAATCAAGTCTTTCAAGTTTGGCTGTGTGTTGATCTCCATGGCTCTTACACGAATTGGTTTGATTGGTTCCTTGCGACTAAGAGCATCCGCCACCACATTGGCTTTACCCGGATGGTAACGAATCTCACAGTCGTAATCAGTTAGAAGCTCAACCCAACGCCGTTGTCTCATGTTGAGTTCTTTCTGATTTAGAATATGTTGTAGGCTCTTGTGGTCTGTATAGATAACACATTTAGTACCATACAGGTAGTGTCTCCAAATCTTCAATGCAAAGACCACAGCCCCTAACTCAAGGTCATGAGTAGTGTAATTCTTCTCGTGAACCTTAAGTTGTCTTGAAGCATAAGCAATGACCTTGTCCCGTTGCATAAGTACACAACCGAGGCCAAGATTTGAAGCATCACAGTAGACAATGAAATCATCACTGCCTTCTGGGAGACTAAGGATAGGGGAGTTGCATAACTTCTGTTTAAGAAGTTGAAATGCATCTTCCTGTTTCTGCCCCCATATAAACGCTTGACTTTTCTAAGTTAGTGTGGTAAGTGGCAAGGCTATCTTAGAGAAGTTTGCAATGAATCTTCTGTAATAACCTGCCAAACCCAGAAATGAACGAATCTCTGTTGGAGTAGATGGGGTAGTCCAGTTCTTAATCGCCTCAATCTTCGCCGGATCTACATGTATCCCATCTTTGTTTATGACATGTCCTAAGAAGTGAACCTCCTTTAGCCAAAATTCACACTTTGAGAATTTAGCATAAAGTTGTTCCTCTCTTAGTAGTTCCAAGACTTTCTTCAAATGATCCTCATGTTCTTGTTCGGACTTGGAATAAATCAGTATATCATCAATAAAGACGATAACAAACTGATCCAAGTAAGGCCTGCAGACTCGATTCATCAAGTCCATGAACACTGCGGGTGCATTGGTCAGCCCAAATGGCATAACCACAAACTCATAATGTCCATATCGAGTCCTAAATGCCGTCTTTGGTATATCCTCATCATTTACTCTTAACTGATGATACCCAGATCGTAAGTCAATCTTAGAGAAGCAAGTTGCTCCCTGTAATTGATCAAACAGATCATCGATCCTGGGCAGAGGATATCTATTCTTGATTGTCAACTTGTTCAGCTCACGATAGTCGATGCACATACGAAATGAACCGTCTTTCTTTTTGACAAAGAGAACCGGAGCTCCCCATGGAGAGAAACTCGGCCTTACGAAACCTTTGTCTAAAAGTTCTTGAAGCTGACTAGACAGTTCTTGCATCTCAGACGGTGCTAATCGATACGGTGATTTCGCCACTGGGTTTGCTCCAGGGACAAGATCAATTCTAAACTCCACTTGTCGGACTGGTGGTAGTCCGGGCAAGTCTTCTGGAAATACGTCTGGATAATCTCTGATAACTGGAACATCTCCAACTGCTTTCTTTTCAGGTTTCTTTTCCACTACATGAGCTAGGAAAGCATAATATTTCTTCTTCAAGTACTTCCTCGCCTTGATGCACGATACAATCTTCAATCCGCGGCATGGCTTCTCGCCGTAGACTATCATCGTTTCGCCGGACGGTAAGGGAATTCGAATAAGTTTCTCCGAGCATACGATTTCAGCATTGTTTTTGGATAACCAATCCATTCCTACTACAACTTCGAAGCTTCCGAGAGTCATAGGAATGAGATCGATGGAAAAGAGATGGTCATTTAATCTTAGCTCACAAGCATGAATTATGGAATCTACAACTATGGTCTTACCATTCGCTACTTCTACAGTATAAGGAGCAGTAAGTGTGGATAGTTGCATATTAAGCAAAGATGCAGTATGAGTAGAGATAAAACTTTTATCGGCACCAGTATCAAATATGATAGGAACATAATGATCATTGATAAGAAATGTACCCGTGATGACTGCCGGCTCTTCACGTGCTTCAGCAGTTCCAATAACAAAAGCACGAGCAGCAGCAGTATTGTTGTTGAGTTTTGGACACTGATTTCTGAAGTGTCCCTCTGCTCCACAATTGTAACAGGCTCTTCCACCTGTAGCAGTAGTGGTAGTGGTAGCAGTTGTTGCAGCAACAAGATGAGTAGATCTACAAGTAGCTGCAAAGTGTCCCATACGCCCACATTTGAGACACTTCTTGCATGGAGTGTTGGGCAGATGATGATACTGGCATTTGGTGCAAAGTGGAAACTGGCCAGTATAAGGCTTTCTGGCATTTGCTGGTTGTGGCATAGCAGTGATAGGTGTGGCATGAGTAGGTACAGCCGCAGTCAGCGCTGCAAAGTTCTTGATTGTCTTTTGCTTCTTCTTCTTGTGATGGTGCTGTTCAGGCTTCTTGCCTTCTTCAATCTGAGCTCTCTTGAATCCCTTTCGGGTGAGCACTCCAGACTTCACATACTCTTCAGTAAGAGTAGCACCAAGTTGAATCGCCGCCTCTAGAGTAGTAGGGTTATTACCCATGACAGTTCCCCTGACTACTAACGGTAGACCTTCAATGTATTTCTCTATCCTGCAGGATAGAGGAGTAACCAAATGGGGTACCAGAATGCACAACTCATGGAATCGAGTTGTATACTTTGCGTTCTCTCCACTATCTTGCACCAGATTCCACATCTCCACCTCGAGTTTCTTCAGTTCATGACGTGGACAAAACTTTTCCACAAGCAGATTCTTGAAACCGTCCCACGGTAATGATAACGCGACTTCTCGGCCTCTGGTGTTCTTCTCTGAATTCCACCAGGTGAGAGCGCCTTTGTGAAAAGCGCTTGAGGCCATCTTGACCTTCAGATTCTCAGGACATCCAGTGAAGTCGAGAATGTCTTCAATGCTTTCCAGCCATTGCAGTAGGCCGGTAGCTCCCTCGGTACCAGAGTACTTAGGAGGTTTAGCATCGTTGAACTGCTTGAAAGTAAAGTTAGCAGTTCCAGCGTTAGTGGCATTTGAGTTGTGTGCAGAATCACCGGTACTTCCCCGAAGATTTTGGGTAATATCAGTGACCATACCCGGGATCACATCCCGCATATGAACCGCGATAGCTCGAGCAATCTTGTTAATCTCATCGTCGTTGCCACTTGTTGAACCCCCTCCGTTAGGATCACGTCGGGGAGGCATTCTACGAATAGAAGCCACAAGTGGGTCAGTAATGAGGAAGGATACAATTGAATTTTCATGATAAGGTCAGTAATATATCCATACTACTAGTATTATCATTCAATTGTAATATGATCCAGTACACGTATAAGTTATCAACTTATTTGCATACTTATCATGTGAATATGTACGATGTTCCATGATCTCTCCACCAAACCTACACACTGACACTTTCCCGATATACCGAAAATAGCTTATATATAGGGCTCACTCTCGCTGCCCACCACCGTTTCGGTATACCACGATCATGCCATTGCTAGCATTTGGCAACACGTTTGTACTGATTTGCAAGTGTGTTCCATTGATTAAGAATCCCATGATCTTTGATCAACTTGAACTATGATTGATTCCATGATTGAACCATGATTATGTTATGTGTGCACCTACTAACAGTTGTTAACATGTAGAACTAAGTCATACGTGTGTTCTACACTTTCCTGTTAACCTATGTCAGTAAGTACTAATGATGTAATCACTTAAGAATTTCACTTAAGGTTTACATTTACAGAATGTTCACAACTTGATTGATTCACCATAATGTTTGGTTCATCCAAGTTTGAATTGCACTATGATTTGATTCACCAATGATTGTTTCCCAAATGTTTGTATCCTATGTGTTTGACTAATGATCCATGTGTCCAGTTGATCCCGAATCCTCACTCCAAATACAAACGCCGGATTCCCCCTAACATACTGAAATAAGGTTATATATAGGGTAAGCTCTCACCGACCCACCACTTACCTCAACACATCAGCGTTAATCCGTCGTCTATATTTGGGGCTAAGATTCCAACTGTTGATTGATTATGATCGTTTCATGATTGCCTCTTGTTCTGTGGATATGTTTATGATTATGTAAACCATGGTTCTTAATTTACTTAGAAATTAAAACCTTAGGTTTTAGCATGTGTGTCCTAGGTTAATTAACCTAGGTTCTTAATACTTACAGTATCGAGTATAATGATCTCTTGTGAGAACTTCAACTAAAGAATACTGTTACACAGTTTCTAAGTTATAAAGTTCCTATGATAATGAACACCTGATAATGATAACAATGAAAACAATGACAAGGATTTCAAATCAAGACTCTAAATTAATAGTTCTTGACCTTGAATTCCTATAATGAGCATGACAAGGATTTCAAATCAAGACTCTAAATTAATAGATCTTGACATTTGAATTCCTATAATGAATATGACAAGGACTTTAGATCAAAGATACCAATCTTTGCCTCTAAATCCCATAATGAATATGACAAGGATCTTAGATCAAAGATATAAATCTTTGCCTCTAAATCCTATAATGATCTATGTGTGAGAATTTCAGATCAAGGATACTAAGAATACAGATCCTTGCCTCTGAAATCCTTAAATGCATATGTGTGAGAATTTAATTCGGTTTCTAAAATTATAGAAGTCCGATTCAAATTCTTTGACTCAATATCTAATCTTAGTAAAATGTCCCTAAGATCTTTCAAGCTTGATGTAGACTTAATGCTCACTTAAGTTACTTAGATCCTAAGTATCCTCAAGTCTATAGCACTTAGTCCTATTGGGTAGCTTAGGTTATAGTCTAGGTCATTAAACATTGGGTTTTTCCTAGTTCTCTACAACCTTGGCTCTGATACCAACCTGTCACACCCCTGCGCCGCGTGCGGAATCCACGGCGCGGTGACGTATGAACAGTTGAATCATGCACAAGTATTGAATAAGAACAACCACAACGGATTACTATGTTTCATAATGTTAAGACCATTGTTTAGTTACAGACAACTATCTACCAAAAGAAAGACAACTACAGACCCAAAATATAGTTTACAAAATAAGACTTCAAACAAGACAATTAAACAATCAGGATTTAGTGTGTTTCTAATCCATCCTAGCATGTTTCTTCATCTTGTTCTATCTTAGGATGGTCTCCTTAGTTGTCCCTGAAAATGTCTTAAACCTGATTACCTGAAACACGTGAAAAGTAACTGTCAACTACAGACGTAGTTGGTGAGAACAATAGGTTTAAACATTTGTAAACATGAGTATATGATTCAAGGCATAGGTAAGTTAAAGCAACATAAGATTCACACGGATGAGCTGCAACCCAAACTAACATCAAGTAAGAAAATGAGTGTAAACAGTCCAATCACTGTTTGCACGAGAGTTAACATATAATATCAAGTCCCAAACCACGTTTGGAGTTAGATAATGTGTCAACAGTTTTGATAAAACCATATGTAACCGAAATCTGCAGTTAGTTTATAAAACAGATTTAAAAACTAACTGCAGCAATCGGCCTGCCCCAATGTGTGTGTCCGCTTTCCCTTGTTGTGATCACCCAGTACTAACGCTAATGAATATGATACTTGATGCTTTTACAAGTTTGTTTACAACAATAGACACCATGTTTCTGAACCTCACTTTAACCGGATGTGTTAATGCCTTATTTGATAACATGAAATAAAAACCTAGATTTAATTCCACGAATTAAATCCTTTGTTTTGAATACCATGAAAAGAACCACTTGATTTGAATACCATGATGTGAACCACTTGATTTGAATACCATGTTGTGAACCACTTGATTTGAATACCATGTTGTGAACCACTTGATTTGAATACCATGTTGTAATCCACTTGATTTGAATACCATGTTGTGAACCACTTGTTTTGAATACCATGATGTGGTGACCTTGTGTAACAACAAGGTTTATAACAAAAGAGTTTATAAAATCCTTTATCTAAAAGTGTTTATCCTTCATAAATACATTTGAGTAATTCAGTTACAAAACAGTTCAAAGATTCTTTATAAAACCTTTTTAGTGAAAAGAGTTTAATAGTTGATAATTCCCTAGGATTCGTAAAATGAACCCGTAATGTTTATAAGAATACACACACCTTGTGTAATGAAATATGATTGTAAATGATTGGTTTGATCACGTGTTCCACCCCAAAACAGTTATAAAAACAGTAAAAGAGGGGCTAAAGTTCTCACCTGTCTGCAGTAGACTCTGAACTAAACAGTTAGCAAGTAGCAAACATGACTTCTAATTGTTTCCTATAACATTGTAATCATACATAAGATATAGAATTTATAATTGTATAGACTTTGATTCATTGATTGACTTGTGTTCTCCTGAAATTGATTATCACATGATAACTTGTTCTCATGATTATGATTGTTGTGAAAACTTGAAAGTTATGGTTTGAATCACTTGATTGATCATGGGTCCAAGAAACGCATATGAAATGTTCCATTGCATAAACCTTATGCATAAAATGATAAATGTTTGAGACTTTGATAACCATTGATTAACATGACTTATGAAAAGATGTTCCAATTGTTTTAAGTTCTTGAGATTGTGACTTGATCCCATTATTAGTTTAAGTTGCAACTTAAACCAACTAAGATCAAATTACAATCACTTTGAGTTGTGGCCAACCAAGGGGTTCTAAGTCCATGAAAGTCATTATGGACTTAGACAAAGGCCGTGGGCCATTTAAAATGATAATGATCCAATTGAAGGTGATGTTGGGCCAATTGCATGTGACGTTGGCCCAACAACTTGTATATAGGGCTCCTAACGTGTCCAAGCTAATATCGAGCTAATTAAGATCATAATGAGTCGTATGGGCTTGGATTGGGCCTAAGGGATTTGAGTTGGGCTAAGAAATGATTAAGTAGGCCATGTAAGGTTCCAACGTGATATTGGGCCAATTAAAGATCTTAATGGGCCAACCTATCTCAATCGTGCTTGGTTTACGTCTGTGGGTCGAGTTCTTTATAAGATTGGGCCTTATAACCTTGAGTTGGGCCGAATAGGTTTTTGGCAGCCACTTAGGCAGCGAACCTTTCTAGGTATTTGGCCCATGGTTCGTTGCATGCTAACCCCATGATGGTTCGTGAAACTCTCCCACCGAAGGCTCGGCTAATGTTGGGCGAACCATGCAGGGTTCGCTACATGTTCGAGGGTTCGACTAACTGACTGGTTCGGCAATACGTGCAGCAGGGTTCGGGTAACATGACATCATGCATGGTTCGTTGGGCCTCAAATGATTCGGTGAAGGCTCGTGGAACCCTTAGGGTTCGGCTGATGAAACTGCGAACCATGCAGGGTTCGTCAGCCTACCCATGGTTCGGCTACCTCACTAAGGGTTCGTGCAGGGCAACTAGGGTTCGTGGGAGGCATGGAGGCTCGGCACAGGTTCGTGAGGATCTTCTGGGTTCGGCTGATAACTTCACGAACCATGCAGGGTTCGTCGGGCTTGCTGTGTTCACGAGGGTTCGGCCAGAAAACCCTATGGGTTCGTTTTCCCTGGGTTCTCACCGAACCTGTTACCTGCGCCATCACCAACACATTCAAGTGGTTCTAAGTCTCTTGCTATGTCGATCTATCATCACAGAAAGTTGCTATGCAGTCGAGTCTTAAAGGTTGATGTAATAAACCGGCTATGTGTCGGGTTTTAACATAAACTCACAAAAACCCTAATTTCCCGAACATTCAAGCTCAAATACCTCGATTGTGGCTGGATGAATCTGCGAAAATCTTGTACTTTCGTGTAGAGGATGTCGAGGGCTTCGCGTGGACACCGAGAACACCGAATTTCGTCAAGAAACGAGCGAGTTACGAACGTTTAAAGTTGTGGGTTTTTAGAGAGAGGTGGGAGACGAATTGTAGAGAGAGAGTGGGTTGTTGTTGAAATAAATGAAGAATTAAGCCTTGTTCAAGGCTTTTATAGTCCGGGTGGTGTTCGGGTCCGTTTTGGTCGCTCGGTTCGCGTTTCCGGAACGTAACGCGTATTTTACGCGTATTTAAAATAAAAGAGTTGTTAAACTCAAATAAATGATGAGTTTTAAAATTGTAAAAATATAAAATAAATAATTTAATTATTTTTACTCTTCGTGTGTTGTCAGATCGTTAAACACATACAATTACGTGTATACCCGCAATCGCGTACGTTTTTCGATCGTATTAATTATTTAAAGTCGTTTAATCGTAATTATAAGTTCAACATTCGTATTATTAATGGATCGTCACCCATAACTATACTCAGTCTCGCTTACGTATTACGATTTTTGTGAATTAATTAATTGTTATAATATTCGTCTTAACACTACGCACCAACACTATCCTGTTATACCGAACGCAGTATATACATAGGGCTCACTCTCGCTGCCCACCACTGTTTCGATATAACACAATACTGTTCTTGCCTAGTGAACTCGACTGTAAATAAATAATACATACTTGTTAAATGATAAAGATTTTAACACACAAACACATAATGAACATATGATTCACATTGACTGACTGAACATGTACACACGCTGTTCTAACATTGTTTACGACTATCATGACTAAATGCACAAATGTTACAAATAATGCCTACATTATCAATATGAATTCAGATTCATTCACAGACAACACCTGCTTGTTCTCAAAGACATCGGAGCATGATTGTCTACTTTGGCATCGCCGACTGGGTCACATCAATCTGAAAAATCTCAACCGACTTGCTAAGGGAGATCACATTATCGGCTTACCTTCTAAAGACTTCTCCACAATTGAGAAGTGCATCGCATGTGCCAAGGGGAAGCAGCATAAGAGAGCCCACAAACCTATGTTGTTCAATTCTATCTCATCGTTTCTGCAACTTCTTCACATGGATCTCTTTGGACCAGTCAACGTTATGAGCATTGGGAAGAAATCATATTGTCTGGTAGTGACAGATGACTATCCCGGATTTACTTGGGTGTTCTTTATGGCCAAGAAAGATGAGACACCAGAGATTCTGAAGAAGTTTATTACCTTGATTGAAAATAAGAAAAACTTAAAGGTTAAGGTGATAAGAACCGACAATGGCACTGAATTTAGAAATCAGACTCTTATTGATTTCTGTGATGAGAAGGGATTGCTCGACATTACAGTGCGGCCCGTACACCTCAGCAAAATGGAGTTGCTGAGAGGAGGAACAGAACGCTCATTGAAGCTGCACGAACCATGCTGTCAGAATCCAAGCTGCCGATATTCTTCTGGGCTGACGCTGTTAACACCGCTTGTTATGTTCAGAATCGAGCACTGTTGAACAAACGCCATCAGAAGACACATTACGAGATCTTCTTCAACCTGAAGCCTAAAGTTGGTCATTTCAAGTCATTCGGGTGTCTGTGCACTCTTCTCCATACTGAGCCTAATCATAAGTTTGATGACAAGGGTGATGAGTGTTACTTTGTGGGCTATTCATCAGAAAAGGCTACCTACCGGGTGTACAACAAGAAGACTCGGATGATTGTGGAATCATATTATATCGATTGGCAAGAGATGAACACTACAGACGCTGGTTTTGGTCCAAACTGGCTGTTTCAGTATGATTCTACTTTCAAGCACTTTAACACTACATCAGATAAATGCAGTACCATCTGAACCAATCGACAACTTCTACCAGGGTGATGACGTAGACTATCGGGTTGACTACCTTCCATCTGATTCCAAGCTTCTGACGGGTGACCCTCCAGGCATGTATGATCGGGCCCCTCCAGTTCAGCCTACCCCGATCAATGAAGATATCCCATCAGATCCGGATACTTCACAGTCTGTTCAGCCACGACCAGAAACCGATCAAGCTTCATCTTCTTCCCACCAAACTTTTGATAATCCGCTGTTCTCATACCACATTCCTGAGGAACATTGTGTGGATCATTGAGCCGAAGCCAGTGAAACAGCTCCAGTTGACAACATTTCTTCCTCCAGTGAAGATCAGATAACTCACATCAGTAATCTACTTGACTATATGGCAGTGAAGGAAGTTCTAACCCTAAGTATCAACAAGAATCATCCTGTGGAGAACATTATTGGACCTCTTTCGGAAGGAGTTCTTACACGAAGCCGTTCTATTCCAGCTCAGAACACCTTTCCTGATAGCAATCTCACACGAAGTCAATCAGGTCCGATTAATTCTTGTATGTATTCCTGTTTTATTTCGCAGGTCGAGCCCAAGAATGTCAAGATGGCTCTTAAGGAGTCTAGCTGGGTTGAGGCAATGCAGGAAGAACTGATGCAGTTTCAGAAGCTCAAAGTGTGGAATCTGGTTCCATTGCCCAAGGGAAAGCTGCCAATTGGAACCAGATGGGTTTTAAGAAACAAAAGAGATGATTCAGGGGGATTATCAGGAATAAGGCACATTTGGTAGTACAGGGCTTCTACCAACAAGAGGAGATCGACTATGAAGAAGTTCTTGCACCAGTTGCGAGACTTGAGGCTATAAAGATCTTCTTGGCCTATGCTTCCTACGTAAACTTCACTATGTATCAAATGGATGTGAAGACTGCTTTCTTGTATGGAAAGGTCAAATAAGAAATTTATGTGTACCAGCCCCTAGGATTTGAGGATTCGCAGCATCCTGACCATGTATACAAGTTAGAAAAAGCCCTCTATGGTCTTCATCCAGCACCTCGAGCATGGTATGCTACTCTCACATATCATCTGCTTGCTCATGGATATACCCATGCAGCCATTGACCAGACATTGTTGGTTTGCAAGGATAAGGACGATCTGATTCTCGTCCAAATCTACATGGATGATATTATTTTTGGTTCCACAAGCTCGGTGCTATGCAAGGAATTTGAAGCAGTGATGAAGAAAAAGTTTGAGATGAGTGCAATGGGAGAGATGACCTTCTTTTTGGGTCTTCAGATAAAGCAAGATCTGAATGGCATCCTAATTCATCAAGGCAAATATTTTACTGATATTCTGACAAAGTTCAAGATGTTGGACTCCAAGCCTACATCTACTCCTATGGCTGCTTGTCCGGTCTTAACTTCGGATTCAGATGGCGAAGATGTTGACCAACAACTCTACCGCTCGATGATTGGCTCATTGATATACCTATACGCTAGCCGACCTGACATCATGTTTTTTGTGTGTAAGTTTGCCAGATTTCAAGCCAATCCGAAGGCTTCTCACCTGATCGTTGTCAAGAGGATCTTTCGTTACCTTGTCGGGAAACCTTGTCTCGGCTTGTGGTACCCCAAGAACTCTGAGTTTCGTTTACATGCTTACTCTGACAGTGATTTTGGTGGTTGTAATTTAGACAGGAAGTCCACCACAGGAGGATGCCAATACTTAGGAGATCGCCTTGTCGCTTGGCAATGCAAGAAACAGACAACCATGTCTACATCCACTGCAGAAGCGGAGTATATATGCTGCTGCTTCCAGTTGCTGCTCTCAGGTTATATGGATGCAACAGCAGCTCCTCGATTAAGGTTTGAATTTTCTTAACTATCCTATCTATTGTGACAATGAAGCTGCCCTTTAGATCGTCAAGAATCCAGTACAACACTCCAAAACTAAACACATTGATATCCGGATTCATTTTATCCGCGACTGTTTCGAACGGAAACTGATTCATCTTGAAAAGGTCCACACAGATGATAATCTGGCGGATCTTTTCTCAAAACCGTTCGATACAGCTCGATTCCACCACCTCCTTGCATCTCTCAAACTAATAAGTTTTGACTAAACCATTTTTGTAAATACTATAAAATTTGTGTTTTGTTTTACTTTAATTTTTATATCACAAATTTAGGAGGAGAAATTTACAAAAAAAACAAAAAGATTTTCGGTATTTTGAGTCAGTCTAGGTTGATAACTATAATTCACTAAGAAGTTTTAGTTTTTCCAAGATGAAAGAAATGGGCATGATCATTTTCAAAAATATAAATAAGAGAGAAGCAAGGAAAATCAGATGACCGGATAAATGTAACAACTATTTGACTTTTTGTATAAATCCTTAAATCAAAACGAGATTGTGTTTCGATAAACTTGAAACTGTTTTGAAAAACTCGGCTATTTTCTATGTTTTGTGCAAGCAAAGAGCGGAAAATACTTACTGAAGCATTCTCTGGTTTGAGTAAGCAAAGACCTGGATGTGTGACGTTAAGGCCAATGTGCCTGCAGATCAGTAAAGTAAAATATGCCAATGAGCACAAAGATGATAGAACCCCTTCTTGTTCTTGATTCTAATCTAATCGATCTGTTCTTTTCTTTTCTCATCCTAAACTCTGTGAAAACATTTTAAGTTCGTTGAAACACAATCAAAGTTTGAAACAAAGGATTTTACAAAATTGATAGGTTGCATGATAATCCGACTCTACAGTCTGACTATTCATAAACTTCCCAAAAGTAATTTCAGAAAAACCGTAGGAAAACTCGTTGATCATATAAGTCTTATCTTTGAATTATGGATTAACAAGTGGAAATTATTGGTGGGATATAATTATCTTTAAGGTTGGGTTTCATAAGAAATTATTTTAAGATGGTCAAATTTGTCACACAGATTTGATCCCACGAACTCGACCCGACTTAACTTTGAAATCGTCCAAAGTTTCTGAGTTTATTTTATTTTATTTTATCTTATTTTATTTTATTTTATTTTATTTTATTTTATTTTCTTTTAAAATTAATAATTAATAATCGAAATCATACTCGAAATCCAGTTCACGAAATTTCAAGTACACGAAATCAACCTATAAATAGACCGAATATGCAACTTTTAGAGTACTAGTTGATTTCGCATACGATTCGTGTTCTTTTGAGGCGATCTCGATTTGTAAACTTCGTTTTCAAAATCCACTCCGACTAGATTGTAGATCACCACTAGGCGCCTATAGGTATAGATTTTCATCAAGTTTTATCCATTAAATCATAAGTTATGGATCAAAAACGAAATTCCAATACTTCGTTTCGTAAACAATTCAATTTTTGCAAAATTGATCTCGAAAAACTCAAAATTAGCAGGAGATCTTCTAGTATGTTGGTCGCCTATTGATTCCGAGCATTTCGAGTATATTTGGGCTTTCTATGGAAAAAATTGAAATAGTTGAGAAATATTTAAGTGTTCTCGAAATTTCAAGTTTCGAATACCAATAAATTTTGAATAATCTTCAAGCTTCGAATAAGCCCAGATTTCGAATACCTCTTGAAATTTCGAATACCTCTTGAAATTTCGAATAGTATTCTTTTCGATTACATTTCAGATTTCGAATAAGTCCTTGTTTTCGAATACTGTCTTTTCGAATATGTCATGAAGTTCGAGAACATCATAACTTCGCAAACTTTTCAACACTTAAATGATTTTTCGAAATTTTTGAACCCGAACTGAAACAGAAATATGTTATGCGTTGACCTTCAATTCAATTATGACTAACTTGACTTGTTTCATTTTCAGATGGCTGACTTGCGATTTGTCTTTGACCATAACATGTCAGCGTATCTTGGAGTTCAACCCGCGAAGCATTCAGTGTTCAAGAGTTTGGTTGACGGACTGATATTGTCACCAGTGAATTATGCTATCATGGAGCATCCCAACATTATTGCAGATTACATTCAAAGCTTCTGGAATACGATTTCTGAGCACACTGATGCCAATGGAACTATCAGTCTGATAGGGAAGATTCAGGGCCAACCCATCATTATTACCGAGCAGATTCTAAGGGAGTGCCTACAATTTGGAGATAAAGCTACCGATCCAGTTGAGCTGGATCAGGATCTGGTTAACTGAACTGTTTATCAGATGGGGCATTAATGAGTATCTCCTCCCACCGAGAAGAAGCTATTGCACCCATACTGGAGATATTTTGCACATGTTGTTACTTAATGCCTCTCAGGAAGAAAAGGGGGTTATGATGTTCTCAATCAGACTCTCAGCTCGTGTCTTATAGCTTTGGCATTTGGAGTTAACTTCAACTTCTCCTAAATGATCTTCCAAGATATGCACGCCAACATTAAAGGGAAAAGGAAGGAGAGATTCTTGGCGTTTCCCCGTTTTCTGCAGATAGTCACCAACAAGAGACATCCGAACCTTGTTCCCACTATCGGAACTCTGGGGATCAAGAGGATGAGAGATGATATCTTTTCCTACATGACGATGAACAAGAGAGGGAAGAAAAGTATATTGGGGAGCGTCCTCTCATCAAGTTTGGGAGATTTGTCGGTGATAACGCAATTTAAGATAAACAAGGAACTCCAGTTGCCATTGTTGCAGAAGAACATGATATCTCTCCCACCAGCACAAGCACACAGGCCGACGCAACTGCCGAGGAACTCATTTCTGAGTCATCATCTTCATCGAGTGAGGAGATTGTTATACCTCCTCTTACCAGAACAGAAAGGGAAGACATTCAGGACGCCGATTATGCACTGACTCCTGAGTCTTTACCTATGAAGAAGAGGATAAAGATGATGTCGAAGTGACCGAAGGACCCAAGATTTATGAAGAAGACGGCTGGTTCATCCTCCTCCACTCCTGCTCAGACTCCACCACCTCCATCTCCTATAGTGCCCACTCAACATCAGACTCAGATTCCACCATCTCCACCTCATACACTATCATCTATGTCATTCACTCAGCCCAAGCCACCTACTCAGCCCAAGCCATCCACTCAGCCCAAACCACCAACTCAGACAAAACCACCCACACAACCCATAACCACCACTCAGATTCCTGTTCCACCTCCACCACCACCTGTCGATACCACAAAAACAATATCACATCCACCCACACAACCCATAACCTCCACTTAGATTCCTGTTCCACCTCCACCACCGCTTGTCGATACCACACAAACCACATCACATCCACCTCACACCCATGATCACATCCCTCACCCAGAGTCACCACCATCACCAGGGAGGAGTCGGAGGGACAAAGGCAAGGCTCCCATGCGCACGCCTTTGCCCTATGCTCCTGATGGGTCTTCGATCGATATTCTCTGGTTACAGGAGAGAGTCTTTTTGCTAGAGCAGGACTCCATTACTAAATATGAGAAGATTCCTGAGCTACAGGGAACCATCTTCAGAATATGTGAGATGTTCAGAAGACAGATTTGAGATGTTAGTCGTCTGGAAAGTTAGAACTTTCTGTTAAAGGAAGCAATCGAGAAATTGACGGGTAAACCACTGGTTGAGGAAGATAATGATGACAATGATGATGACAATGATGATGAAAAAGTTGATGAAGAAATTGAAATGGAGAAGAAAGATGATGAAAAAGACAAAAATGGAGAAGATCCCAAAGATGACCCAGGGGACGATAGTGCCAAAGATGATAAAGGAAAGGGCAAACAAGATGATGATGCAGGTGACAATCAAGGTCACGGGGCTAGTTCTTTGGGCCAACAATCTGATGAGCCAGCTCAGGACGCTCCCAAAGACACAGATGCTTCAGAGAATCCTCCATCATCGGAGAAACCTCTAGATTACTATGATGACTTATTTGAGTATCTCCCAGATAACTTCTTGTTTGATGGATTCAGTGAAGAGCTCGGCGGAGCAGGCCTGGGAGATTTATTTTGTGATGTGTCTATGGATTCAGTGTTCAAGGCCGTGTGTGATCAAGAATGAAAGGAGAAGGTCGAGTCCTCTGTAGGAGCATCTGGAGAGGAAGAACCGGAAAATGTGGTTATCGGAGATGTTACCAAAGATCCCTTCGTTGATTTCTTGTATGCTCACAAGTATATCAACCAAGATGGACAGGAGATTCCTCCTTTAGGGATGATCATCAACAGCTAGTTTGAGAAGCAAAAGGATTGGACTCTGGCACCTCCTAAGGTTAAAGCTACTTGGCTCGGAGAAATGAGTAAAGAACACCTAGAACACACCTTCATATCTGATGACCGAACTTTATTTGCTGTACGCAACGATAGGTCAAACGTCTACTGCTGGTTATTTGACAAGGAACGAGATATTTATCTGGTCAACCGGAGGAACGGAAAAGTTGAATACTACAAAAGGCTGAGAGACTTTTGCACGATTCCTAAGTTTGACATTCGGAGCATTAACAGCGCCATGTTCTACAATCCTTCAAAGGATAATCAGGCCTACTTATTTGCGATGTTTATAAAGGATCAGTGAGAGAAGGATTTTCCTGTGATGAGAACTGCCAAAGGAAGACGTTTTGTCTCAACATGCATCGTGGATCCTGTAAAGAAGGAACCCTGGGTGTACTACAAATATTCTCCTCCTCACATTGAAGAGGCGGTTCTAGTATTTCCAAGAGTTCCTGATAACCCTCTGGTCAACTTTTTGTCTTGGTACTTTGATGAGAAAAATCTTGCAGCAATCATTCTGAGGAACAAAGATGATCTAAATGATGTCGACATGATTTTGGACCCTATGGTTCTTCTGAAGTATGGCATAGAAGACATGATGAAGCTGCACAAATTTCCCATTAAAGTATATGGTGGATGGGATGAAGAAGCTAATCCTTTCACGCGCACAGTTGCTTATGCCATAGAGTTGAAGTTATATGCAGGAGCTGGACCGCATTCAGTTACACTTCCCATCGGTTGACTTCATCAATCTAAGGGGAGTTTGTAGAGCCCAAGATGATGATGAAGACTGATAAAGCCAACCATAGAAGCCTTGATCCTGTTTTAGTTAAATTTTCGTATACATAGCTTTTAGATTACTATTGTGTTTTGAGTACTCGAAAGTTTTCGTGTATAGCTAGTTCGAGTACCCCTAGTTTTAGTATAAATTTACGTATTTTGTACTATTCTAGGGTTGGATTCCCGAGGAATGCTCCCTAGACGTATTGAGGCATTACTTCGTGTACTTCACTAAAATATATTAATGTTTTGAAGTTTCTTCTTGTTCTTGTGTTTCGATTTCGGATTCCGCACGATATAGTTACATCTGATGCAGAATGGAGGCTTAAAGCTCAGTTCTTGATCTGTTTAAGGACCTACACCACACCATTAATCGATGAAACTGATTCAACTCATCATGCTTGACTTCAACCCAACTAGGTTCTTCAAGAGCCATATAGATATTCTTAGGTTCTATCTGAGAGATAAATCAGGAATAAAAACAGTTATTAATAGAACCAAATTGACTCCGTGTCTTAACTCCCGTGTCAAATGATCCAATAACATTTTCAATGGGATGACCTCGTTAAATGCGGTTGGGAACACCAGTTTGAGATGGATCGATAGCATTTGGTGGATCTGATGCATTTGGAGATGTAATAGCTAGATCGTCTGGTTCAGCATTGGATTCAGAATTAGAAGAACTAGCGGTATATTCAGCCTCAATTTGTTCAGAAAAGATATGAGTGGGCTCAAGAGCTGATGGATGTTGATCAGAATTGGAGACAGTAGATGTGTCAGACTGAATCTCTTTGCCTTTATCGAGCTACTATGGTGTGCATCTTTGAGGAAGATGGTCAACAGTCCAGGAAGTGTTACGTACAAAATCTGACGCATCGGTGTCCAAGGTAACACTTGAAATGTTTGGATCAATGAAAGGAACATCATATGGAATGCGGAAGGACTTGAACAAGGCTAAGTAGTCAGAAAGCCAATCTGGTTCAACTCGGGCGTCAGTTGCATTCTCCTCAAGCCAACGAACATCATAGGACCCCACAATTTGCTTGGTAATTTTGTTGTAGACATGATATGCTGTTTTACTAGCATAGCCTACAAAATAGCTGTCATCTGCTCGGGCATTGAACTTCGGGATTGCATCCAGGTGTAGTAATGTACAAGGACATCCAAAGATTTTGAAATGCCTAGCAGATGGTTTGTGTTTGTAAAGAATTTCATATGGAGTCATCATATGTCGTTGGTTCTGCAAGACTCGATTTTGAACATAGCAGGCAGTATTAATGGCTTTTGCCCAGAAGAATGTAGGCAAATTTGAATCAATAGCACTGTACGTGCAGCTTCGATCAATGTTCTGTTTCTCCGAGCATCAACACCATTTTGTTGCGGTGTTATGGCTGCACTATACTGCCTAGCAATTCCTTTTTCTTCGAAGAAAACATTTAGTTCAGCATTCTTAAACTGTGTGCCATTGACACATCGAATGCCCTTAACTCTTTCATTTGTCTGATTCTCAATGAGAATGATGAATTTCTTTAGTAAGTCTGATATCTCACTTTTATTTGACAAAAAGAATACTCAAGTGAAACGTGAATAGTCATCTTGAATGACCAAGCAGTACGATGCACGATTGATGCTGAGCACGTTAACTGGACCGAATAAATCCATATGAAGAAGCTGAAGAAGAGAATTAATGGAATTGAAGATTTTTGGCTTGTGAGGCTTTCTGTGATGTTTCCCTTTAGCACATGCTACACACTTCTTAATCATCATAAAGTCTTTGATTGGAAGATTTCGAACAATGTTCCCCTTTGCAATTCGATTCAAATTCATGAGATTTTCATGACCCTGACGACGATGCCAAAGCATAGCATTTAGTTCTGAAAGCTTTGAGAAGAGACACATAACTTCATCAGATGGTTGTTGATTCGTGTCCAAGAAATACGCATCTTGTCTTCATTGAGCTTTGACCAGAACCCAATCTTCCGGGATGATGATTCCAGGTTTGAGAATGAGACACTCTTTGCTTGTGAGATGACTGAAGTATCCTTTGTCACACATTTGTGACACACTGAGTAGACTGTGCTTGAGGTCAGGAACATAGTTGACATTTTCTAGATTTAAAGCTCCATTTGAGACCGTTCTTCGTTGAATAATCTTTCCTCTACTTACTCCAGCAAAAGTCACATCTCCCTCATCATAATGCTCAATATTTGTAAGCTGGGAGATGTCTCCTGCCATGTGCCTGGAACAGGCACTATCCACGTACCAAAGTTTGAGAATATTCCTCCATAGCCATACCTACACAAATGACAAGATTAATTAGTTTTTGAAACCAAGACCATCTTGCTTCTGGGTTGTCCAAAACAATATGTGGATGTCGCAACATTATGTGAAAGTGATCTGAACTTATCATGTTTAATGGATGATTGGGGTGAAGATCTGAATTTTTGAATTTTGTGGGGCTTTTGAATTTGGTGGTTCACTTTGCGCCAATTACCATCAGAGGGCCTTGGTTTAGAATGAGATTTAGTAATAGTCTTAGATTTATTCATCTTCATTGACTTAGACTGTTTCTCATTTCTTAACTTAGCCTTCTGATTGTTTCTTGCGAAAGAAACATATGAGTTATGTTTGCAATTTCTTGTAATGTGTACGGGAACTCCATAGTGAAAGCATGTTTGACGTTTCACTAAATGTTTAGCACTATGAAGATCCCGTTGCTTCATAACAAAATCATGCTTGACACCCCTTTTCTAGTGATTTTGAAAAGAGCTCGAAGATGGAGCTTTAATTTCTGTTTTAGATTTGGGTGGCACATATCTAGCAGTCTTAGGATTTTCAACAGATGTGTCAGTTTTTTGAAGTTTAATGTCACTTTGCAAATTATCACATGAATTTGAGACATCATTTGTACTAGTTCTACTACTAGAACTTGAACCAGACGCATTCAACGTATTAATGAAATCCCAATTAGACATATTTGAACGAGTGCAATCAACATTAACAACATTCAAACAAGCATTATCAGTATTTAAAGCAATAGGAACAAAGGCACTGAGTTTTTGAAAACTGAAAAATCGAAAGGTTTTCAAACAAAATTGTCATCAGAAATCATTTTTGAAGATGGATTGTTAAAATTTATAGCAGCAACCGGTACATCATCCTCTTCAACCCAATCTTCCACTATTACTTGATATGCGCAAGAATCAGACATGTTAGAAGATGTTATATGGACTTCAGATTCAAGTGTTTTCATTAAATGTGAAGTAGAAACAGACATGTTTTCCTGTCTACCATATTTCAAAGTTGCAGACATAGCTAGCTCTTCTTCTGTCACAGGTGTGTAAACAAAACTGTTACTCAATGGTGGAGGGTTATTTACAAAATTGTTTCCCTTTGCACTGATCATAGTCATGGGAGTCTCTTCTTTAGAATTTAACCCAAATTCCTGACCTTTTGCGTTTAACCAAACCGTTGGTTTAACCAACCCCTCATGCACACAATTCACATACCCCACTCCCTTAGTTTCTTGCCATTTCATTTGTTTTTGAATCATATCTTCTACCACTATAGATGATACATCAAATTTCTTATAATTCAATTCAGAGTTTTCAAAAAAATTTTTTGTATCGTTCTGCTTCAGATTTAGCTTTATCAAGTATGCTTTTAGAAGATTTAATGGCACACTTCGCATTGCTCAAATCTCTTGTTAAAGCAGTGATGTCAAACTTTTGAGCGTCAACCTTTTCAGTTAAATGTTTATTTTCTTGCTTTAATTTTCAGTTTTCTTGCTCAAGTCATGACATATCAAGTAAGAGATTAGTATTGTGAACCCTGTACATAGGCACTTTATCAATGCATGCTTGAGTGTAGAAAAATGTATTTACATCGGCATCAGCATGAAGGTGTGCCATGAAAGCATGCTCCTGATGTTTATGAGCAGAATCGGGCCATCAATGCAACTATATATTCCTTAGAAATGTTTAGAGCTTTGATCTGATCATCCAATCCAAAAGCATTGTCTTGCATCACCTTTGTTATCACCACTAGGGCCTTGCACTCAGAATTATAAGTATTTTTCTTTGGCTTAGTACATTACCGAGCATAATGACTGGCTCATGAAAGTTGAAGCATCTAAGCTTGTCTTTTGTAAACTTCACCTTGTTTATGTTAGACTGGTCCCAAGGATTTCTTCCTGTTGCTTTCGTGAAGTTCTTAGCTCTGAAAACTGCATTAGCAATGTGCCAAGTGATATCCATCTCTTCCATATCTTTAGGATGAATTTGCTAGAGTTCGGAACCCACCAAAGCAAATGGTGGCAACATATCACCAGATCCCAAAGCAGTTGAGTATTTAAGAAATCCTGCAACTAAGGCAATGTTATCCAGAACTTCCTTAGTGAGAGTGGTAGGTTGTACTTCAATTGAGCCAGATGAACTTCCTAAATTACCTCAACTGGCTTGAAGAAAGGAACTGATGATCCGACATTATATGACACAACAGACTTGCCATATGAGACAGAGAGCAAAGCAACTTTGTGAATAGGGTATACAAATGATGGTTGAGAGATAACAGATGCCTGCAACATTGTAACTGTTTGCATGATTCATGGCTCTCTACTGATCATTCATTTCATAGGACTTGATAACCGACACCATCTCGGTCAATGACAGATTATCCAGATTCTTGGTTGATTTAATGATGCCAACATTCATGTCCCAATTCCTAGGAAGAGCATTTAGAAGCTTTTTGTTGATCACACCAGCTTGATTGTCAATTTTTGATGTACGCATCTCTATGATCAATGTGACAAATCTCCGAATCTAATCATCCATGTAACATCAGTGCCGGAAACGTAACCGGAACAATGATTTGCACAGTAACTCAGGTACAAACTATGTGAACTATTTGTATGCTATTATCACGTAATGCTTGATACAAAACTATTATGCAATTGTTTCTCTAACCTAATTCAAACTCATGGGATCAAGCAAAGCGTAGTGGTCACAGCTAGCACTATACTTAGGAACTGCCCACTCACACTTACTGGTCATACATTTGCCATCGACTTGATACCAATGGAGTTGGGTAGTTTCGACATCATTGTTGGGATGGATTGGCTATCTGTCCATAGAGTGGAAGTCGTCTGTTCTAAAAAGGTGCTTCGAATTCCAGTGACGAATGATCGTGTATTGGAAGTCCGGGGGGATCAAGCAAAGCGTAGTGTCAAAATCATATCCTGCATAAAAGCACGTAAGTGTCTACAGAAGCAGTGTATAGCTTTCTTGGCTCATGTGGTGGAGAAAGAGAAAGACAAGAAAAAGATTCAAGACGTGCCGATAGTGAAGGAATACCCAGAAGTGTTCCCTGAAGACTTACCAGGTTTGCCACCTATGCGACCGGTGCATCGACTTAATTCCTATAGCAACTCCTATTGCTAAATCTCCTTACAGGTTAGCACCTTCAGAAATGCAGGAGTTGTCGAACCAAATACAGGAACTGCTTGATAAAGGCTTCATCAGACCGAGCTACTCACCTTGGGGAGCTCCGGTTTTGTTTGCGATGAAGAATGACGGGTCTTTTCGAATGTGCATAGACTACCGTGAGCTGAACAAGCTAACCATCAAGAATCGGTATCCATTGCCGATGATTGATGATTTGTTTGATCAACTACAAGGAGCTCAGTATTTCTCGAAGATTGACTGACGGTCCGGATATCATCAGCTTAGAGTCCAAGACGAAGACATACTGAAGACGGCGTTCCAAACTAGGTATGGGCATTACGAGTTTATGGTGATGCCTTTCGGATTGACAAATGCACCGGCGGTTTTCATGGACCTCATGAACCGAGTGTGCAAATCGCGATCAAAGGGCTTAAGTGTGAACTGCAAATCGCGATAAAGGGTTTGGATGCATGAAATGCATTGGGGGCTATGTAAACTTTCATGCATGGGTTGAATGTGTGAGTGTGTGTTTGTGCATGGAAACTTATTAGGGTTTTCATAATATGAAATCCACTTACATTATCTAATGGTTAAACATGAGTTTTAACAATGAAAGAGGGTAAGGTCACTTGCATTTGATTAATCAAATTCATGGAATTCATAAGTAATCTTATGGCTTTCACTATGAGGCAAAGAACTAAAGAAAACAAGATAAGTGTGGGTGTGGATTAAGTTCCAACATCTAACGCTTAGTGATTCTATGCAATCATATAACTAGGTTAGGGAGCTTCATGGGATTCTCTAAGCTAAGGTATACACAAGGGTGATACAAGAACCACGGGAAGGCAAAGATCCAACAAATGACTTAGAGATAATCAAATGAGGTTAACTCGAGTCTAACAACGTAACACGTATTTTATCAAAATGACTTATGAATAAATAAAAGGTAAATGATTTATAAACATCTTTACATTTAACTAAATGATTTCTAACTTAATTAGATAACTTAAAATAAAATATTTTAAATGCTTTAAATTAAAGACTTTGAATACGAGCAACGTAAACCATGCATCACTAGGGTGTAACGGTGATTACTCATGGGATGAGAGCCTATAGATGGATAACACATTTTGACTAGTCAGATGGAATTCTAGCAACACATTAGTGACACAGGACACTTAGTTTAACACCGAAGCCCAAGACCCTAGATACGTCTATTATAAAGACTTATAGTATTCGAATCTCTTAAAATAACTCAGGTGTTGAAGATACTTAAGCTACAAATTCATGAGCGTTCATTATCTGTGGTAATTCATACTTAGCAACATAGGTGAGTACATTTGTCCCTTTTCAAACTATTTTGATTTTACATCGGGACTGAGATGCATGTTTATACATTTTAAACAAATGCTTAAATGTTTCTTAAGAGCTTCTATGCTTATTCATAATGGTAAATACTAATGCTTTATACATTTATTCTAAAAGCTAAAAGCAAATGCTTTATTCTAAATGCTAACGCTTTATACGCATAACCTAAATTCGAAGGCTAAATACTTTTATACCAGTTTGCTTAAAACTCTGGATGCTTTTAAGTTGCAAAGAATGCAAAGGCTAAAATGTTGAAATGATTTTATAAACCATACTTTGAAAGCTTGAATGCCCAAACTCAGAAAGACTGATATGCTTGATATGCTCGAATGCTCGAAGTGCTTGGGATGCTTTAAACTCTTGTATGCTTGATATGCTTGAAATGCTAAGACAACAGGCTAGTACTTGTGCACAAGATACGTGAATGCCAACCTATGTGAATGCTATAAACTTGTATGCTATGAATTTGTATGCTAAAGCTATCGGCTATTGTAGAACGGACAAATTGGCCTCTCAGTGCTTGCCATATGGTGTTCTTCATAGTCAGGACCTTAAGGAGCAGACTGTTGGCCTCTCAGTGCTTGCCATACAGTGATTCCTCATTGTCCACCCATGTTTTGTGTTGTGAGACTAGGACGATTCTGGTTTTCTTTAGTTGACTTTGTGTCATCTTGGGAAATCCTTTATAAAAACACCAATGTTGCTATTCACATCTAGTTCCGATATGGATTGATACTGGACTCCTTAGCGTGTTCAGTTGTCCATAAAGGTAACTCTCAAAACTAGACTTGCGAATGCTATTGTGTGTGTTGTAAGCTTTTAAACAGAATGCTTAAAGCTATGATGGAAACGAGATTGTATGGTAGGTAGAATGCTTAATTATCAGTAACAACAATATGCTATGCGGTCCGGTATGTGGTGGGACTTCGGCTGGGGCTTGTTCCCCTACGTATGCCATATATATAAGCGTACTTGGCTGGATAGTTTAGTTGGTTGTTAGTGAGGTTAAGGTTGTTACCGAAAAGGTTTGCAAAAGTTATTTTTCAAATACTAAACTATATGAACTCACCAACCATTGTGTTGACTTTGTTTTCTTACATGCTTTCTCAGGTGACGTACATAATTAATCTAAGGCTCAGGAATGCATGCTAGGATGCCCAATTAGAGGACATAGTAGCTTTTGGAAAGCACATATTTTGTGATTGTTGTGAATCACTTTTGATATCTTGTACAGTTACAAGATAGTAAACATTTGATTCTTTGATAGGTTTACTCTGTTGAATTATCAAACATTGACAATTGTAATTTAACTTTGTAACCCTAGTTTAATGCTATTTGTGCTTTAGTTATTCTCAATGTTGATGCTATGCATACAATATGATCATTCATGATTATCATTCCTGATATCGCGCACCAAGAACATTCCGCCCGACAGGACACACGATCCGGCCCGCCGGCTCGAGGTGTGACAATCAAGACTTTCCCCGACTATGTAGTTGAAGGTGTTAAATTTATTGTTTAACATTTCTTTGCGGGACTCCTTCATCTCAGTATTACCTTCATACATGTCAATAAGAGCCCTCCAAAGCTCTCTTGCATCATTTATCTCCCTGAAACATTGTGAGATCTCAAGAGTAAGACCTTGAGTGATGTAACCAAGCGCCTGCTCATCTTCCTCTATTGTTTGAAAATCCTGTTCAGTATAGTGTTTAGGATCTTTAATCAACTCATTTCCTTCAATGTCTTTATAGGTTATCTTTCATTTGCCTCTTAAAATCACCCTCTAAAGCCTTGGTTCTTTAGTCCTAATATGTTTTTCAAATCGAAATTTCCATTCTGGAAAACCAGTTGTAGACGAAAGTCTAGGGATTCAGGTGGTGGTACCCATGATTGCATCAAGCTCATTTTGTTTACTGGACAAAGCAGCAGCAATTATACTACATGAATCCATTTGTGAACAGGACAATACTTGTCACACAATAGTAAAATTTTTACAGGAAGAAATGAAAGTTCGAGAACCTAAGCTAAACTCGAGAAACAGGTGAGACACAGTGAGAATTCGAGAACCCTATCTGAATTTGAGAAGACTAGTTGATTTCGAGAAACAAGTGAAACTCGAGAACCTGGCAACTTTAACACAAGTTGAAGTCGAGAAAGAACTCGAGTTTGATCAAATTGGAGAACTAGGAATGAATTCGAGAAACAAAACTTGAGTTCGATAAATAAATTTTGAGAGAACAAAATTTGAAAAACTCAAATTCGAGAAAACAAAGTTTAAGACTCACACATCGAATTCTTAATTTATGTGTTCTCGAAAATTCAATTTAACTCGAGAAGCATCAATTCCTAAAATAATGGAATTTGAAAATTTTTAATGTTGATCTTGGCAATCTCGAACAGTTTTAAACCAATCTGATCAACATTTCTAAATGTCGAGAAAGACTCCTACATAGATTAAAACACCCCTTTTTAATAGAATAAATCAAGAACACCAAGAACACCACCTGTAAACCGAAAAAAAATATTTTCTCATTCAAAATCGATACCACTATGAGCCACAAAACTGGTTCTTGAGGCTCTGATACCAATTGTTAGTCCCAATGCAAGATCTAAAACCGATATCGATTGAAACAACACACGTGAGACTGCGGAGTGGTATCACGTGTGTGCAAGAGAGATAATAATGAAGATCCAGATGAATAACTATGCAAACAATCAAGTTAATTGCACTCGGCTTCAATAGAGCCGACTAGTACAAACTCAAAATCCCAAGAACAAAGAAAAAGAAATATTATCAACAAGCTCTAACCCTAATTATGACTCTAAAGAGGGTTTATATACAACCCATACAAGACTTAGGCCTCTCAGCCCATTGTAATTAAACTACAACCAAATACTTTTATAACAGACTCGAGAACCCCAACCATGTCGAGAACCCACTAACTAATGAACTAGAAACATCAAAACTTTAACATATTCCAACAAAGTTCTCTCTGAGCTGTCTTGAAACGCTTCTCTTGCTAGCTCGCCAGATTCACCGGTTTGAGTTGTTTTCTGGGTTCGATCACAGTGTTTTTTCTCAAGTAATTGGGTTGGACACCGCAGGTAAAGGATGATTTCATCTCACCATGTGGGATTGACGTTGATCTTCTACTGTGAGTTCGTGTAGGATGGCTTTCGCGTTTCTGGTGTTGGGTTGTTGGAACCTCTACTCATTTGGGAGGTGAAGAATGTCTTGCACTGACATTCTTGTTTGTTCTCTTACCATACACAAATTTAATTCTTTTGTTAATCAAGGGCGAAAACCGACCTACATCACGTACCCTTGAGGTGATCTCTTCGTGGCTCTCGACACTTACAGGGATCGCGGACGCTGAATGTATTCTCTTCTCGGTTTGTCTTATCGATGGTATCTCAGTCGGTGAGGGTTTTGCTTTTATTGTTTGGGGAATATTCAGGGTTGTCTTCACAACCTGTTAGCCCTCGATGGTTGGTTTCAGCTCCCACTGTTCCTTATGGTTTTCCTAATGAAGGTTGGTGTATTCAGTTATCGCTCCACTTCAATCGTAGTCGTGCTGATGTGAACGGTGCTCACATACTTAATTACACTGCCAATCTCATAATACTGGCTCACAAGGAAATCATAAGGAACGTCTTGACTTCTTCAAGATAATCACCTTGGTTTCCATTTCCAGATGGCATGTAGTGTCTCCCCACTAAGATGTTGCCACATGGATGCGTAGGTGTTTGCTTCCTTCCCTTGATACCTGATTAAGGTTAACGATACCTCCTTAAAAGAGTGAAAGTTCATGTGTCTTAAGGAATCATCGTTACTCCTTCTCGCCAGGGTTGAAGTCACTCAGGATGTTTCCTCATCGCACTCTCTGAGTTGGTAATTGTTCGGCTCACCACCGTGTATAGTGGTGGTGAATTTGACGGTATTTTTAAGGATAGGAAGTTCTTTTAAGCTTTCAATCCAAAGATTAAGGATAAGGATTCAAGCCCTGCAACGGGGTTTGTGGCGTTTGATAACTTTTGAGGATGTAGGGAGTGGAATTCAAGATTAGACTGTAGTGGTTAATTGTGGTTCATTTAACCAATTTGACAGGCCTAGTGTTGGATACTAGCACTTGACATTCCATTTATCGAGGTTTTCGTGGTCAACGCTCATCGATTTAGGATCCGGCTCTCGTACGAAAGAGACCTGAAGTTTCCCATGCTAAAGAGCCCTATTAAAGGGATATCGGGCTCTAGTGACTCTTTCCTGCTTTTTTGAATAACTCATGCTCTTTCAGGAGTGATGCCCCATCTAGATGTTAGATGTTCAGGCTTGGTTTCTGGAACTGCATTGGCTAGACATTGTTCTGACCACACCGGGAAGCATCTTAACAGACCTTCTGTTCATCGGAACGTCTTACATTTTCATCTCTCCTAACGTCCTCATTACCTTGTGGTGATTGAGGCTGTCATCTCGCTCTTCCCTCTAGTACTAGAAAAACTCTAAGACGTGTTTCGTTCTACGGTCTCTTAGAGTCTTGCGTTATTGGAAGACTTGGGATCAGTAGACACATTGTAATGCATACATTTAAATTATATACACCATGTCTATTGAGGATTTAAGAGAATGTACCTGTGTCGGTGTTCTATTGGTGGTGATCAGTGTATATTGGTGCAGCAAGAGTTTTCACTTAAAACCATATTCAGTTAATTACACTCTCTTGGGGCACTTCTTAGCCACGTGGCCAGGTTCACCACACGTGTAGAAGTGCTTGATGTTGCTCGGTGGAGGACATGTCGTCGTAACGTCATTTTGGCTCTGGGCAATTGGAGTCTTGCAGCTTCGGCCTTCATGACCCATCATCCTGCAATTCTTGCATCGTTTACACGGATTGCTTGAGACAAAATGGTGGTTGTATTTGACACACATGGGAGATGTGCCAGCGCACCGCTTGCAGACGGAACCCACTGATTAGTTTCAACGTCGAGCCCAATGACCCAGCTTCCCACGGTTGGAGCACAATTTGCACTTTTTGTTGGCAGGATGGTGGTATTAACATTTGGTACAAAGAGAAAATGCTCCAGTGTATGATCTACGATGCTCGCTCCGGTGGCTGGGGCCCGCTTGATCAGCGAAGTCAGTTCTCTTGATGCCCTCGATAGTCCTTCGCTTCTTGGGGAGAGTGTGGCTAGATTCGTCCTTCGATTCCCTTGGAGTTGATTCAGCTTCAGTCTTCAACACGATGGAGGTGTCTTCTGGGTGACGAGGACAGTGATTGATTTCACAATGCCAGAAATGGCGGCGGTGAGTTGTTCCGTGATTAGAGTAGCTAGGGCGGTGGTCTCTGGATTGGCGCGTGGCTATTCCTTTCGAGGCATTCTGATTACCTTCGAAATAGTACTGGTGAGTAACTGTGACTAGACACAAGTAACATATGAAATTGTTCCTATCCTAATTTCTCTTCATGAGGTCCCTAGGTTATAGTCTAGGCCAAACCGTTTAATTAAATGACATATTCCACTATAACCAAGGCTCTGATACCAATCTGTCACACCCCAGGCCAGCGGACTAGATCGATAACCCGTCAGGCGGAATAGTCCCAAGGCGTGATTAAATCGAAATGATCAGATTGTTTACATGGCACATGATAATATGAGAAAACTAAAATAGGTTGATAAAATTAAATTAAATTACAACTGTTTTATAATTCAATTCTATTACAACTTGTCTTGGACATCTGGAGCGTGATCCAGATGTCTCACAAAATATCTAGCAAAAGTGCAAGTCTTGAATCTTGTAGCCTGTGAGGCCTTGAAGATTTTATTCAGGAGTTGTAGGTTACTATGAGGGATCCTATCTTTCTCTGTCTAAAAGACATCCTGCTTTCACCTGTTCATCACCTGAACATGTAAAATCTGTCAACACCAGGTTGGTGAGTTCACATAGTTTTAAAAATACTAGGTTTTGTAAAAAGTTTGAAGAAACTCTTTCTGTTCGCAACGGTTTTGAAAATGATGTACAAACAGTGTTGAAAATGTGAATTAATTACACAAGTGTTTAAAACTGAACCTCATTACTGACATCATCCCAAATCACCGAAGGTAGTTTATATATAAGGCATACGTAGAGCCAAAGCTCGGCCGCCAGCCCACCACTCCTTCGATAATCCACGAGGATGTCATTAATGGAAATCAGGTTTCTCAACTTTTGCACTCCTATTCGACTAAACACACGCCTTGAAAAAAAAGGAAATGTTTTGAGGAAAAGAGTGTATGATTTGTCTCCTGATACAGGAGAACTTGTTTTGTTTTGTTAGAAAATCACAAAGTTTACACTTCTCGCACCCCGAGAAATCCCGTCCCTTCTGGGGCGCGAGCATCAACAGATTGTCAGGATCGCAGTCTCCGGTCACACAACACGCGAGACCTATATGTCCGGTTTTATACGTACATCCAATAACTTGGATAAAACAGGTTGTAAAATCAAAGTTGCGGAAGTAAAGTATAAATTAACAAAACAGTTTAACATTCATGATTTGCGGAAGCGTTAATTTAAAACAGTTTTCAAAATGATAGGCAACAGTAGTTGCGGAAGCGATTAAAGATGTTTAATATTACCTAACATATCAAATGATAAGTGTTTCTCAGAACGCCCTAAGACACTAGAGCCAATGCATGGGACTCCGCCTAGCATCCTATCCTTGTGTGCGTGCCTTAGTTACCTGAGAAAACATGCGAGTAAAGAGTCAACACAAAGGTTGGTGAGAGCACAAGTTTTATATCAGCAGTAAACATCAAAATGTTTTAAGTAAATGTTGCAGGTCTACTTTTCAATACAATGCAATATCAGTTGATAGCTAGTCAATATGTTTTATATCATATGCGGGTTCGCAACCGAAGCTAACATGCTGCCTCCCGCCATATCCATCCAAGATATGGCAAATTGTTGTTTGGTCAATTATGCACTGTCCCGACCTCCAGTCGGGGTGGCCATACGGCTCACAACAGCGGGGCTTGTCAGGCCCAAATAGTACTATTCAAAATTACCACGCTAAGCGCAACGCGCTATTAACGGTTCGAGGTGTGTTTAATGAGGACTTATCAGTTTTGTGGATGAATGCCACACATATGCATATACGATATTAGCATGTACAAAAGAAACCAAAAATGTGTGTTGTTCAAAAGTAGTTTGTATGCAATGTTTTCTCCCCCAAAGGTAGAAAATGTAAAAAGGGGTCGTGAACTCACGTGTTACAGCAGTCCCGGTGTATATGTGTGTTCGCGTCTGCGAAAGCTAGCACCTACTAGTATGCACCTATAACCATATAGGTGTGAGTATGTGTTTTGTGGTGTGTTGTAATCCATACAACTCCAATTGTCGGTGTGCTCAACCGAGTGCGTGTGTTGACTAGTGAGACTCTACGAATCGTTGGTGACACGATTGTTGTGTTTATGTGCTTTAATGCACATAAGACACCAAAATGCATCCTATGACTCTAATCACATAAGTTACCATTTTTAGAAAGTTTCCAATTTAGGAAGGTGTGGTTATGAAATCCCATTTCATCAAGTAAATAACTCCTAATGTGTTTATAAAACACGTTTAAACTCTTAAAACATGTCGTTTGCGCATAAAACACCATTTATGCCGTTTTACCCAAATAAAGTTTCCTAAAATAGTAAGTATTTGTTTAAAAGCTTGTTTTCACAAATCAAGGTTTCCAATATGCTTAGAAGTCATTTTTAAACATGTTTCAACAATCAAAGTTCATCAAATCATTGAAAAACATCAAAAGCCCTCTTTTGATTTATAAAAGTTTCCATAAATAGCAAGTTTCTATAAAACCAAGTTTTTGACAAAATCAAATATCCCAATATGTTTCTAAACACTCCAATACACATTTAACAACATCTAGACATGTCTAACATGTCTAGATCATCACAAATCCAAGACTTGCAACATAAAAGTTTCCTTTTATGGCAAGTGTACCAAAATATCATCAAATCAACCATAACTTAACCAAAACTCAAATCTAACATTTCTAAATACTAAAATCAGTAAATCTATAACATCTACACAACAAATCACCAACAAATTTGTGCACAATAACCGTATGGAGTTGCATGTGGGTTTTTACCCATTGCATGTGCGATCTATCAATAAACAACCATAGGAAACTATCTTAGAATGCAAGGTCCAGTGAAAATAGTGGCTGGTGATGAAGCTTCAATGGTTGATAGTCGTTCTTAGCTTCTTTGCTCCTCTTCCAAGCTCCAAGCACTCTAAATCACCAAGAAAAATGAGAGAATGGTTTAGGATTTGCTCACCAGGGGTTAAGGTGAGTTTAGCAGAGAGTTTGGTCGAGATATGGTGTACAAATTCGGAGAAGAACAAGAGAAAACCGATTGAAAGAGTGTGGGAGTTGAATTTATAAAATTTTTGATCTGCATGGCCTTCGCGTACCGCGAAGGCCGATCAAAAATTTGTATCGCGTACCGCGATGGAATTCGGGAGTTTCGAGTCCCGGTTTGCTTCGCATATCGCGAAGCCTTTCGTGATGGGGTTGTCGCGTACCGCGACGGGTCCAATTCCTTGTTTTTCGATTTCGTTGATACGATTTCGCTCGTACTCGATTCCTAACGCTTATTCTAAACATCTAATACATGTTTAGCTAATAATCATAAAATAACACATAAGTTTGATTGATCACCAACGTTCGTGAGACTCGTGTGTGTGTTTCGATAATTCCTCGAATTATCTTCGATAGTTTGTGTTTGTGTCTTACGAAGTGTTTGCACGTTTGATTAATCCTAATCAACGTGTCATGCACAATTCAATAATTCCCCGAATCATTGTTTTGTGCTAGTGTCGTGTTTGCCACACTTGGTTTCCAAAACCAATGTGCAACGCAATGTACGATTCGATAGTTCCTCGAACTATCGTTTCGTAGTCGTTTGTGTTCAACTCATCTAATTAACATAATTAAATGAAATGCAACAAGTATGAATGTGAAATGTAAAGAATGTAAGAGTCGCAATTTACCTGAAATTGCCGGGTGTCACAACACTCCTTTCCTATTAGTTTTAACATTGTTTGTTAGTACTCGATTGAAAATCGTTCAAGTTCAGTTATGAAAAATGTTTGTATTACAAAACCCTAAATTTATTTTTCGGATTTGGTTTATTAGTGTGTTCTGTCCAGTATATCACACATGTGATCATTTACAAACCTAGCTGATATGCCCTTGTTGGTCAGATCCCATGGGTCTGATCCGAGTAGTTGTCCTCTGTATGTATGCATGTAACGTACCAGCCTTAGCGTTGGGGGTTGGTTAGACGTATGGTACCATCTACGTTACCGTCAGTTGACTCGCGTCAACTAATGGTAAATGACTCTTAAAAAGGGACTTACTTGAGAATTCCTCAACGAATTTTTGATGTATGTGTTGTGTAGAAAATACACTTATTTGAATAACATTCAAATAAGATGTTGAGGGTTGATTCTTTTCCTTTTTAAAGTATTTGAAAATAACTCCTATTCATTTAACATTCGAATAAGATGTTTCATGTTCTTAGCCCTAAATGATCTGGAAGGCAGAAAATTGAAAAGAAGGGGTCTATGAACTCACCTGTGGTTATGGGCCGTAAATGCACTCACTCGGTATGTGTTAGTTCGAATGAAGGATCCAAAACTGATATCGATTAACAACTCACACGTGAGAGTGCGGAATGGTATCACGTGCGTGTAAGAACAACAAAGATTAAGAACAAGACGAAGAACAAAGCAAATGATCACTTTAATTGCACTTAGTTTCACAAGAACCGACTGGTACAAATACCGTTTACCCCCAAGAACAGAGAAAAACAATAACTGGAAAGAACCAACCCTAATATGACTAACTAACAGGGTTTATACAATACCCACACATCAATTTAGGCCTCTCAGCCCATTGTACTGAAACAAATCCAAACAAAATAAGCTATACTATACTCGAGAACACCAAACCAAGTTTAGAACCATTTCCAATTCAGCACTAAACTCGATAACTACTTGAAACATCGAAACTTATTCACTTCCCAACATTATGTTCTCTCTGTTGAATCCTGTTTTATCAATTATTTATTAGTTAGTTATGTCTTGAGTGGTTGTGTGTTATGTGTCTTGATGTGATTTTGGAAAATGTGTTTTCATTTTGTTTTACTTTGATTATATTTAAAATTTGGTCTAAGGTTCGATTCTATCGCTATGAATTATGTTCAATAGAACGTTCAACACTTAGCCATTTTGGTTTCCTCTTTGTGCGAATGGCCTATTCGTGTGAATGACCTTCTTTCACATGAATGGAATCATGCAAATGCCTACTCTCATTCTGATGATCCATTCTTGCGAATAGGTCTTCGTTCGTATGGTTGCCCCATACGAATGAGTCCATTTCATTCGTGTGGTTGCTCATTCGTCCAGAGGTTCATTCTGGTGAGTTTCTCAAGTGAACGGAGTATCTCATTTGTACGAATGAGCCCTCGTATGAAACATTTAGCTGAAGGTTCACCAAGAATGCCATTTTTGAAATCGTGGAATGCTTGTGGTGTTTTTAGGGCCAAAAATGATAGGATTTCATTTGAGAGAGTTTGCGGAAAAATGGGTTTGAAAAACGTAAGTGTTGCGTTTATATCAGTGATGTCGCACGAATGAGTCATTCGTCCAAATCGCTTCGTGGTTGTAAAGCTTCACCGAATATGCCTATTCATACGAATGAGTGCCCATTCATACGAATTGTTTTGTGTGTTAAAAATTTTGATTGTTTATTAGATATTTTGGTGGACGTTTTTTTGTTAAAATTATTATTATTTTATATCAGCGTTGTAAGACTTATGTTTGTATTTCCATAAATCGTCACCCATACAAAAAAAACATTTGTCTGAATTTGCTAACATTGTTTTGTACTTTAAAGATATCATTTAATGTATCAAGTTCAACAACATATACATATGAATCGTCACCCATGCGGATAACTCGTTAGATCAATACTCCAAATGTTATCCGTTCAGGTTTTATTCATTGTTTTCCCTCACAAGGTGTGTACATTTTCTTCTGATTCATGTTTATGTGATCCAACAGATTCCTTTAATTGTTCTAGGAATTTATCCGTGTATGTTGATTTGGTGTTTGTTATCGTTATCGTTGCCCTCGTACAACAGTCTTCTCCGTTGTTGTCGTATACACCCTTCGGTTTCAAACTAATTGCCGCTCGTATACCGGTTGTCACAATAAATATTAGTTGACTGGATGGGGCACTTTCAGTGTTGAGGTCTAAGGTGAGGACACTGGAGGGAATATGTCTTAAGAAAACTGATTTAAACATTTTCAAACTACAAAAATCATATGAACTTACCAACCTCGTGTTTGACCTGATTTACTTGCATGCTTTTTCTAGCGACGAACATGTTTAGTCACCAGGATTCAGGAATATAGTTAGTGTGCCTTGGTAGAGGACCTAGCTACTTTTGGGTGCATATATTTTGAAGACATCATGTGAATCCCTTTTGTATATCTTGTGTAGAGGCAAGATAGATTGCTTATGATTCTTTTGGAAGATTGACATTCTTAAATTATGGAACATGACTCGATGTAATTTAACTTTGTAATTCTAGTTCAATATAGTATTTCTTATTATGTCACGTGCTGTAAATACAATCTTATTGTTTTTTTATTATCACACGATATCGCGTTCCGAGACTATTCTGCCCGACATGAAAGTCGAACCAGCGTGTCGGCTCGAGGTGTGACACAATGTCGGCCTTCATGTTTGGCCACCAATAGAGTACCTTGAGGTCACCACACATCTTATCTAATCCAGGATGAATGGAATACCTAGACTTATGAGCCTCATCCATCACAAGGTCTCGTAAGCTCCCATGATGTGGAACCCATATGTGTTCCATGAAATAGTTTAAGCCATAGAATGTTCCCTCAAGTTGATTTTCCATTCCCCTCATTGATTATGCCACTAAGTTTTCCTTTTTTAGTGCTTCGATTTGGACATTGCATATTTGCTCAGGGAGATTTGGGTGCATGGTGAGTTGTAAAGCTCGTACTCTCTTGGTTTTTGAGGTGTTCTTCCGCCTTAGGGCGTCTTCCACTACGTTGTCTTTCCCTTGGTGATATTTGATAGCACACTCAGAGTCATTCAGGAGTTCAAGCGAGCGACGTTGTCACATGTTAAGTTTTTTTTTGCTCGAATATGTGTTGAGACCAAGTCATGGGTGGTGTAGTTTTTCTCGCAGACTTTCAGTTGTCGAGAAGCATATGCAACCACTTTCTCTTGCTGCATCAGCACGCGGCCAAGTCCTTATATCGAGGCATCATAGTATACCACAAAATCATTCGTTCCCTCTAGGAGGGATAAAATATGAGCACTTCAAAGTTTATGCATGAGAAGCTGGAATGCAACTTCATGTTTATCACTCTAGTGATATTTCTTGTCTTTCTTAGCTAGGGCTGTGAGTGGTTGGGCTATTTTGAATAATCCCTCAACGAAACGTCGGTAATAGCCTGCGAAGCCTAGGAATTGTCGCACCTCAGTTGAGGTCTTTGGTGCTTCCTAGTTCTTGATGGCCTCTATCTTGGATTTATCCACATGTATTCCTTTTTCGTTAACCACATGGCCCAAGAATTGGACCTCTCGGTTCTAGAGGTCACATTTGGAGAGTTTAGCATACAGTTTCTCCGGTCACAAGATTTCAAAAGCTAATCGAAGTTACTCTTTCTGTTCTTCCTAGGTTTTTGATTAGATAAGAATATCATCGATGAAGACAATGATAAACTTATCAAGGTAAGGTTTACACACTCGGTTAATGAGATCCATGAATAACTCAGGTGCATTTGTTAGACCGAACGGGATGACCAAAAACTCGTAATGGCCACACCGAGTACTAAACTCCGTCTTAGGAATATATTCCTCTTGGATTCTCAACTTATGGTACCCAGATCGTAGGTCGATCTTAGAGTAGTAACTGGATCCTTGTAATTGATCGAATAAATCATTGATGCGAGGTAAGGAGTAACGATTCTTGATCGTCACTTTGTTTAACACACGGTAGTCGATGAACATACGAAATGTGCCATCATTCTTTTTAACAAACAAGACAGGAATTCCCCATAGTGAGAAGCTCGGTCTAATGAAACCCTTGTCCAACAACTCCTGCAGTTGGTTGGACATTTCTTGCATCTCCTAAGGTGTAAGTCGATAGGGTGCTCATGCGATAGGTGCTGCTCATGGTGCGAGGTTTATGCTGAATTCCACTTGTCGCGGAGGTGGAAGCCCTTGTAGCTCCTCGGGAAATACATCGGGATAGTTGCATACATGTCGTATCTCTTCAAGTTTCTTCTCCTCTTCTATCTTCTCGGCGATGAGTGCTATTATGGCGGTGTATCCCCTTCCTAGGCATTGGTGAGCTTTCATGCACGAGATGATGTTCAAAGGAGTTTCGCTCCTTTTGTCTTTGATACACAAGGTTTCCCCGCTAGGTAGGGGTATATGCATAACTTTGTCGTTGCAAATTATATCAGATTATTTTCCGAACAACCAATCCATGCCTACCACGACATCAAAACTGCTGAGCGTGAACGACATGAGCTGAATTTTAAACTTGTGATTTTCTAGCTCTAAGGTGCATCCTTTCAGGATGTATTTTGTTACAATTGACTTACCATCAGCTAGCTCTACTATATATTCAACCTCAAATGGTGTTGGGTTATGGCAAATATCTCACTAAATTCATTATATATGGAACTCTTTTTTGCTCCAGTATCAAACAATACGGAAGCGTAATGACTTTTTAGGATGTCACACCCCGACAGACTGCAGAATACGTTGGGGCGCGATTGTGAATGCTCAAAAGGTCAAGGTGCTATGTTAAGGTTTCAATATTTAAAACATCCATATTAAATTATTCGAACAAAACATTCAATAACATTCAAAAGAAATTACAAATGAAATGGTAAACAATGTTTTAATTAACTAGCTGGGTCCTCTAAACCTAATCTATGTCTTGGTCATATGTCTTCATCTTAACCTGTTACATATGTAAAATAAAAGGGTCAACTATTTGCGTAGTTGGTAAGCAATTAAAAACAGTTTAATATAATTGTATAAAAGATGAAAAACTATTAAACTTTGTAGAACTAGATCTAAAGCATATGTAAGTTTCAAGTATCATGTTTAAGCACAAAGCAATAATCCAAAAAAGTGATATTACAAAGCTTAAATCAATACTAGCTAGGTCTTTGATTTAAACAATGTAAATCATGATGTTTATGTTGGTGTACATTTCACCTTTTTGAAACAAGACATAAGTCATTGCGAAGAATGTGGCCACATTATATACATAAACATGTGAGTAAAACTATATTCATAATCATTTGTAATAACATAGATATAATCATATTCATAACCATAGTCATAAAATTTTGAGTAAAAGCATTTAGAGAATTTAGAATGCTTCTCAGCCTCGCAGTTTTATAAATAGAACATATATAGTGAAAAGGGGCAATGAACTCACCTGGTGTGTTGTTTTGTGTAGTTGACTGATTCAAGAATGCATGCTTTCCTTGTTGGTATGTGTGATGTATTCAACCACGAATTTGATTTGAATTGCATTCACAATAGTAAATGTAGAGACCTTTAAGGCTGATGCGTACCAAAACATTTCTGGATCAAGTTATGAACCTTCGGAAGATGTACAACCACTGAAAGGTAAGAATTAGCCTTTGGAAGAACCATTGCTTCTGAAGGATAATTCTCTTCCATTGAGGGATTTCAGTTCAGTGCTTAAAGGTTCAAATCGATCAGTGCTTCCGATCGATTATCAGTGCTTCCGATTATCAGTGGTTCCCAAGACAAAGACTTCTGAAGACTTTCTCTCTGACAAATATTCTTGATACTTATGGAAATAAACAGAGCTGCTTTCTCACACCCAAAATAACAGAAAAGACATTCCGATGTTAGTCAGCAACAAAGAAGAATTGTCAAGACTACAAAGATACTAAACAGTTAATGTGTTTTGTTGTTTAGGTATTTATTGTATAAGTCAATACAGTCTTTTGTATTAATTGTAATTAATATGGCTTGGCCTGTCAAGACCATAACAGATACTAGATTTAGCATACGTTTGTTTCTAGTGTTTTGTCCAGTCGTGTATCCCTACGAGGATACAGCTGTAGGTCTTAGTATAAATACGTTCACTTGTTAGTTAGCAAATTACTAGTGGGTGCTTGAGCTAAGGGTTGTAAACTTAAAATTTGAATGCAATATACTTAGACCTTGAATTTACATTTACTTTTAATATTTTGTTTCAAACTGTTTTACAAATCTAGTTGATAGAATTTTCGCATCTATCAACTTTGTATAAGATAACCTGTGTAAGTGTTGTGTAGATTACATAACCCGATCCAACAAGTGGTATCAGAGGTTTGGCTCTTTAACTTAAGCAACTAACCATTCTTAAGTTACCAGTTGTTTATCTTCTATAACTCTTTGTCTTTCAGGCTATCTCTTAGTCAAAATGTCAACTTTTAGCAAGCATGACACTAAGAATGGTACTCTCAACAAGCCTCCCATGTTTACTCCAGATGATTATGATACATGGAAGGTCAGAATGGAGGGTTTCATCAGGATCCAAGACTTCAAACTATGGAAGTCAGTTCTTGAGGGACCATTCATCCCAACCATTGCTGCCCTAGGTGCTGGTGGTGCACCGGTAACTAAAGATCCATCTCTATACTCAGATGAGGATTACAAGAAGATGGAGGTGGATTCAAAGGCACTATGGCTGATCCAGATGGCGATCCCAAACTCAATCATCCACGCATTCAAGAAATGCAAGTGTACAAAGGAGCTGTGGAACTCTTTGCAGTAGATGTACGAGGGGTCATAAGATGTCAAAGAAAACAAGGACATGTTGAAACAGAAGTTTGAAAACATCTATCAAGAAAACAACGAGAAGATGTCTTCTCAATATCTTTAGTCGATGAGTTGGTGGCTGCAGGAGTAAAGATGGAGAATCAAGATGTTATAAGAAAGTTTCATAGATCACTTCCACAATCACGGAACATCTACTCTGTTGCCATTCGTTTAATAGAGAATCTGAGAACTTTGAAGCTTGGAGAACTATTTGGTATACTTAGTGCATACCAAATGGAAATTGATGCACAAGAACCTAGACCTACCTCTATACCCTCAGGTTCAGCAGCCCTATATGCACCCATCCATAATCCTCCATACCAAAATTATCAACCCATCTATCACTCAACTTCTACACCCATTGTCACTTTTCCTAAAACCCCAACTCCATCAACCTCCCACTCAAACCCATTCACTAACCCAACTCCACTCCTTACTTCAAGCCAAGGAGCTTTTATGGCTGAAGAGACCAACTATTTTCATCTGTGCCAGGAAGATTTAGATGGCATTCCTGCTGATAATCTTGAGGAGATGGACATCAATTACTAGATGGCCATGATTTCCTATTGGGCAAAGAAGTTCTATCAGAGAACTAGTAGACAGTTTAAGAAGCACAACATGAAAACCGGGTTTGGCCTAGACAAGTCCAAAGTCAAATGCTTTAACTGTCAACAGCTAGGGCACTTTGCCAGAGAGTGTAAATCCCAAGCTCTCAACCATCAACATCTGGACAGCCACACCAAAGAACATCATGCTCCTCCAACAGTGCCAATGTTGCAGAACAACATGATTTTTCAGACTGGAGCTTTCAAGCTGAGGATGCATCTATCTCCAACAGTGCCCCGATGGCCAATGACTCGACCTCTACATTCAAGGTAACAGAAGATATGTGTACTCCTGAATGTTTAGAAAAGTTGAATGCTTATAAACGGTTTGATGCTCAAGTCTGTAATGAGCTCGAGTCTTTACAAGTTGTTAAGGCTAATTTCTTTGAATCTAAAAGAAATTATAAAGAAAAGATTGAGGAACTGGAAAAGACCATTTCCAGTTTAAAGCACGAAGACACTAACAAACAGTGTCAAATTAACAAACTTTTGGAAAGGTTAATAACTGCCAAGACAGAACTTGTATTGGCTGAGTCTTGCAGAGACAAATTTTTGAGTCAAGATGAAAAATATGAGAAACTCTTTAAAATGAGTGATACAGCTGAGCTGGTAAAGAAAAGAGGGGCTGGGTTAGGTTATAACAAAATGGAACATCCATCTGCCTATACTCCAATGGTGGAGGTTCGATGTAAACCAGAAATTAATCTTGTGTATGATGAAATTTTTGATATACACAAGATTCAACAAGAAAATGATTCACCTGAATCTAGCCTGACTCAATCATCTCATACATCTGAAGATGACATTTCTAAAAATTTTGAAAAATTAAAGACGGTTTCTAAACAAAAGAAAAACAAGAAAAACAAACCATCTTTTGTGAAGGCTAAATATGTTCAAACCGGGAGTACATCTTCATATGATTATGTCACTTGTCCATTTGACAAGTCGAAAAGGGCTAGCTCAAATGATAGAAAAGCCAGTGTTTCAGGGATTCAGGTAAACCACCCAACCAACAGTCCGGTTGAAACTTCCAAACAATCAGGTTATGTGAACCATAGCTCAGCCTTCTGCAAAAGAGAGAAGCTTCAAAAATCTCTCAATGATCAGACTGTGTGTCTGATGTGTGGTGAAGCAAACCATTTTGCTGCCGACTGCTTCTATAATCCAATAAGCAGAATACATTCAAGACCACAAGGTAATGGAAGTAAAAAGGGAAATTGGAATAAGTCATTTGTTTCCTCGGAGAAACGATCTGCTTCAGAAAGAAGAAAGTCAATCAAGCAGCAAAAGGAACCATCGGAAGCAGGCTCTTCTTACAATAGAAGAAACAAAAAGTCTTCCAGAACAAAAGACACATCGGAAGCAAAAGCCAAAGGTGCATTTGACCCTCAACATTTTGGAAGAAGTAGGTCAGAAGAAAAACCCCATCACAAGACGAAGTCCAAACCAACAGAAGACAAAGAAAAGTTGCTTCCAAGGGCGTTCAGAGAAAGAAACTTCTCAAATAGCTCCAAAGGTCAAGAAAATTTGGAAGAAAAAGGAAACCTCTGAACTAACAGTTCAACCAATTGTTCCACCAGCTTGCTCATCATCCGATCCACCAAAGATAATATCAAAGAAATTTTTTATAATGATGCCAATGGAAAACCCAAGACCAAATGGGCTTGGGTTCCCATCAGGAACTAATTCACCTCTGGTCATGTGCAAGGACAGCAGGAATCAAAAAGCAACTTGTGGATTGTTGACAGCGGTTGTTCCAGGCACATGACAGGCAACAAAACTCATCTGTACAAATATGAACCATTCTTTGGAGGGTTTGTTTCATTTGGAAGTGATCCGGTAGGAGGTTATATCACAGGTAGGGGCACAATCACAAATGGCAAGGTAAGCTTTGAGAATGTGCATTTTGTAAAAGAATTGAACTATAACTTACTAGGTGTATCACAGGTGTGTGACGAAAAGCACAACATGTTGTTTACTGAGCATGAATGTATTGTCCTGAAGCCAGGATTTGTCGTTCCAAATGACCAAATTCTGCTCAAAGTTACCAGAAGAAACAACATGTATATGTTGGACATGAGCATACCTACACCACTCAGTAATATAAACTGCTTTGTCTCAAAAGCTTCACTTGATGAATCATCTCTTTGGCATAGGAGACTTTTCCATGTAAACCTGAAAAACATGAATAAATTGGTCAAAAATAACTTAATTACAGGTTTACCCACTTAAGAATTCATCTGTGTTGATAAATGTGTTGCCTGCCTAAAGGGGAAGCAACACAAATCATCTCATCATGCCAAAGAGATGAATTCTATAACAACAGTCCTGCATTTGCTTCACATGGACTTGTTTGGCCCTACAAGTGTGACAAGATTAGGTAGAAAGTCATATTGCTTGGTGGTCACTGATGATTTTTCTAGGTATACCTGGGTATTCTTCTTGAGTACCAAGGGTGAAACAGCTGAGATTTTGAAATCATTCATTCTCAAGGTTGAGGATGAAAGTGACCATCATGTAAAAATTATAAGGTCTGATCAAGGAACAGAATTCAAAAACCATACTTTAAACTCATTTTGTGAATCTAAGGGTATTACAAAACAATTCAGTGCTCTTAGGACTCCACAATAAAATGGTGTTGCTGAGAGAAGGAATAGGACACTGATTGAGGCTGCTAGGACCATGTTATCTCATGCCAAATTTCCAATAACTTTTTGGGCAGAAGCAGTCAACACTGCCTGATATGTTCAAAATTGAGTATTGGTAGTTAAATCACACGGTATGACTCCTTATGAAATTTGGCATAAGAGAAAACCATTTATTGGGTTTCCCAAACCATTTGGTTGTCAATGCACCATCTTGAATACTAAAGATCATCTAGCCAAGTTTGCTGAGAAATCAGCAGAGGGCTACTTTTTGGGTACACTTCATAGGCTAAGGCATATAGAGTATACATCAAAGATTCCAGGATTATTGAAGAGTCTGCAAATGTTCAGTTTAATGAACATACTATCAATAAACCTGGAATAGGCCCAGATTGGTTGTTTGATCTTGATAAATTTACATATGCATTTAATCTTTTGAAAGAGTATGTTCTAGAACCACAGACAACTACCTTGGACTCCTCCCAGCGTGCAAGAGAAGAAGATTTTCGTGTTGAACTGCCAATAGCTTCAAGAAAAATCTTGGCAGAATCCACTTCAACACATCTGTTTCACAGTCTGAGACAACCAATACTTCTCAGGTTGTTCTTTTAAGCGATTCCTCTTCTGCTCAACAAAATCAAGAGGATGTTAGTGGCTCGACTGAAGAGGCTACCACTCAACCCACAACAGTCTAAACTCAGAGACATCATGATTTACCAGAAATCCAGCTTGATGTTGTACTTCCAAACCTTGAGTCAAGTAATTTGGAATTAAGTTCACAGCTGGATGTGATTCGCAGAACCCGCATTCATAATATTCATCCAGTTGAGAACATCAGTGGAAGTGTTGAAGATGGAGTGAGAACTAGAAGTTCAATGCATAAGGAAAACATTTGTTTGTTTTCCTGCTTTCGATCCCAGATCGAACCAAATAAGGTGGATGAGGCATTGAAAGACAGCAGCTGGGTGGAAGCAATGCAAGAGGAACTTCTGCAATTTTAAAGACAAGGTGTGTGGAAGGTTTGCCCTTTACCTAAGGGAAAATATGCAATCGGAACTAAGTGGGTGTTCCGAAACAAGAAGGATGATAAAGGTGTAGTCATAAAGAACAAAGAAAGATTAGTGGTGCAATGTTACACCCAAGAGATGGAATTGATTATGATGAAGTTTTTGCTCCAGTTGCCAGAATTGAAGCCATTAGAATCTTTCTAGCATTTGCAGCTGCCAGAAACTTCAAAGTTTTTCAAATGGATGTCAAGGGTGCTTTCCTCTATGGCAAGATTGATGAGAAGGTCTATGTTTGTCAACCACCTGGATTTGAGGATCCTAAGTTTCCTAATCATGTCTGAAAGCTTGATAAAGCTCTATATGGGCTGCATCAGGCTCCTAGAAAATTGTATGAAACTTTGTCCTCTTTTCTATTGACAAACAACTTCAAAGGAGGAATAGTTGACAAGACTTTATTTTTCAAGAAATGCAACCAACATATCATGCTGGTTCAGATATATGTTGATGATATTATTTTTGGTTCAACTGATGAAACTCTCTGCAAGGAGTTTGAAGCACTAATGAAATACAAATTTGAAATGAGTTCAATGGGAGAACTCACTTTCTTCCTTGGATTACAAGTGAAACAAACTCCTATAGGGATCTTTATCAATCAATCAAAGTATGTCAAGGATATACTTGAAAGATTTAGCTTCACCGACTGTAAAGCTCTTGGTACTCCAATGTCTAAAACAACATCCTTATGTCCTGATCTTGAGAGGGAGGATATTGATCAACACCAGTATAGAGCAATGATTAGCTCTTGGATGTATCTAACAACAAGCATGCCTGATATCATGTTTGCAACATGCTTGTGTGCAAGGTTTCAGGCCAATCCTAAAAGCTCACATATGCTTGCTGTAAAAAGGATCTTCAGATTCCTCAAAGGAGCACCAAGGTTAGGACTGTGGTATCCTAAGAATGCCAACTTTCAACTAATGGCCTATACTGACAGTGATTACGGAGGTTGCAACATCAGCAAGAGGTCCACATCTAGAGGATGCCAGTTTATTGGATCTAGAATTGTGTCATGGCAATGTAAGAAGAAAACATGTGTCTCAACTTCCACTACAGAAGCTGAATACATTGCTGCCTCCAGTTACTGTGCACAAGTACTCTGGATTCAAAATCAAATGAAAGACTATGGAGTAGAGCTGTCAAATACTCCCATCCAGATTGACAATTCCAGTGCAATTTCCATAACCAATAATCCAGTCAAGCATTCTAAGACCAAGCACATTGACATCAGATACCATTTCATCAGAGATTGTGCAGAAAAGAAGCTCATTCATTTAGTCAAAGTTGATACAGAACACAACTTGGTTGATCTCTTCACCAAAGCGTTTGATGAAGGAAGGTTCAGGTATTTAATCACAGCTATTGGTATGATCAATTTTGAGTAAATGCACTTATTTTAAGGTTTAAATAATCCTTCGAAAGATAAACTTAACTTATCTTCTGAGTAGTACTTACTCATCCGAAGAAATGTTAAGTCTTCCGACGTGTTATTTAATCCTTTATTCGAAAAAAGTCACACTTCTTAAGATTTGTATTCTTATGTAAGTATTTATCTTCCGATATAAATCATTTGCTTCCAAATACATTTTCTTCTGATCACTCGTCAGAATCTCATGCTTTCGAAGCATACATATCTTTATAGCACAGATTTATTCTCTTCCGAGACTACATGACAAATTTTCGGTATTTTCTCGGAAGAATCTCTTTCATCTTCTAAGTCTCACAGCTGTCACGGAAGACCTTTTCTCTTCTGAGTCTCTGGATCTCAAATATTTAATGTATCGTTATACTAAATGCTGACATCCGAAGGTATAAAAGGTCTCCCGCCCATTCAAATTCTCACTTCCTTCCTCTACTATTGACAGTTTCTTCTTGAACTAAACCCTAACCGTTCTTCTCAAAAAAAAAATGGATCTCCTTGCTTTCAAACCTGTACACAGCCTGATAGCCGAACTATCTACTGATCATGATCCCGACTTTGCTCCGATCATCTCGTTTCTCCGTCGGAGTAGGTACTTTACTGCTTTAACCATTAACCTCGTGGTGTATAAATCTCATCACCAGCAATTTTGGGGTTCATGTTCTGTTTCTGACTCTCCAACTGGTAGACGTCTTTCTGCTACCATTGATGCTCATCGTATTGTCATTTCTGTGGAAACTATCTGTAGACATCTTAATCTTAATGATGTTACAGGCAGTGATTCTTTCACAAGGGATGAGGTAGCAATGACCTTTAGGTCAATGGGATACGAACGTCCTCTTCCATCAACTACCTATTTGAAGGGAAGAGTGTCCTACAGTTACAAGTATCTCCTATTTGAAGGGAGGTTTTTGTATAACTGAAGAAGCCGAGTGCACAGTTCTCTGGAATTTTCACTCCTCTGCTTCCGTCCATGGAGCCACCTGCTCCTGAAGGTGACAGCTCTGTCCAAACCACAGCTGCTGAACCCACACCTTCCACTCACACAGACTCTTCCATCAAAGTCACCTACAAACGAAAAAGACAACCTAAACTGTTATCTAAAACAGTTCAGGCTCCTTCTTCCGAACCCAAAATGAAAAAGGCTAAGAATCTAGCAAGGGCCCAGTTCTGCCTAAGGTGCAAACCAAACCTACTGTTGTACCATAGGATCTTCCTCTGGATCCAGTGGATGCCCTTCACCTTTCTACTAGCCCTCAGGATATGTCACTTTACATACCTGAGAATATTCAAAGGGATACCCACATTACTGAGTCTGCTTCTACTGAAGCAACTCCATTAGTTTAGGGACTGTCTCCCAAGTCCCCAGGAGATTATAACCCCTGACTGCCCCCCACCCATACATCTACCCCGGCTCAAGGATTCTCTGTAGTAGCTCTAGATGACCCTCTCTCTCCCACTTCCCAAAATTTAATGAGAGCGGTGACAGAGCTAATTGAAAGGTTTCCTGACCAAGAGCCTTCTATTATAGAGGTTGACCCCAGAAGTTCTGAAAGGGTCAATACAGTGGAGGCTGCCACTACTACTGAACCTTCTCACGTTCTTCAGGACAGTGGTACCGATAATAGGACCTCCTCTGTGGCAACTCCCATTGCTGATGATTTCTTTGAAGTCATTTTCAATGAGAGGAATCCAGGGCGCCAAGAAACCACATCTGGTCATGGAGGTACGGGATCTAGGCTCAAGACTCCATCGCCCAAGGATTCCACTTCTGTGGATGAGGGCACAACCATTCAGGAATTGACGGCCACCATCTCCACATTACAACCCAGGGCAGCCAAATTGGAAGCTGAGGCTGCTGTCCTGAGGCTGCAGGTCCAGGAGAAGGATGCTATCATCTTGGACCTCCAGCGCCGCCCACCGGTCATACTTCACCCCTTTCATCACTATCACCATTATCATCACCACCACCATCACCTGTAAACACAACATCTCCAGCAAAAGAAGAAGAGGCAGCTACTCCATTGGAAGAAGGAGAAGTGGAAGCTGCTCATGAATCCACTCCATTCCTAACTAATTTGGATAAGGAATGGGATAACTTCTTGAGTACTTACTTTCACAACTCTAGTTCCTATTCATCCTCCTCTTCTTCTAGTGCTGCAGGGGAATTCTTGGAGACCGAACAAGAAAACATCTCTAAGGAATCCAATTCCCCTGATAAAACCTCAAAGTCTCCTTCTGAGATTAGATCCCCTTCTTGGACGAAGTCTCCTTCTGAGACTACAGCCAAGGTTGCCATAGAGGAACCCATTCAAACAACCACAACCATCACCATGGAACCTGTGTCCCCTCTTGGGATAATGGCTAGTGAAGACCTCTCCTCAGATCCTGAGTTCTCTGTGGACTCTACTAAGGAATCTCCCATGTTGGTTGGTCAACCGGAGGAGGTAGTGAAAGCTAAGGTTGATTCCGAAGCTGCAGCTGCTTCCGAAGGCCCAGTCATGCTTCATGGTTCTTCCACAGAAGAACTATTTGCCGATGAACCAACTGGTGAGGCTACATAATCCATCTCCTCTAGGTTGAAATAAATGGATAAAGGAAAATGGAAAATAATCCCAGAGGAGGAAGCTGAACAGTAGGAGAGGAGGCCAGTGATGAAGAAGGGCCGACCAGACACTTCCAAGGATGGAGAGATCATCAAAGTCTCTGGTCTCCTCCAGGAGAAGGGCTATGATGTAGATGATATCTTGCTCTGGTCGGTACCTCAAGTGGCAGAAGAGCTGGATCGGTTGCAGCAGCAAGAACAGGCTGCTGCTGCAGCCAAAGCCACGACAGTTCTAACCAAAAAGCAAAAGGAGACTGCCTACAATGACAGGATGAAGAATATCCTATTAAATTATAGATTTTCTAAGCGGCAGCTTTCTCCAATGAAGAACTCTACCATGGATATGCACGTAAGAGAGATCAAACAAAAGATTGCCAAAGGAGAGTTGCCTGCAAGGGAGCAAATCGAGGCACATCAGGAGGCCTTAAACCTAGGCCTCCATTGACTCTTCCAGGGAAGGATAATTGAAAAGCCTCTCTCAAGGGCAGCAATCAATGAGAGCTTGGAAGACATGTATGGTGCTTCAAAGAAAGCACTCTTCCCAAAGGAAGAACCCATCACTCCTCCATCCAGTCCTTCCTATGACAACATGCCAATATCCTCAGTAATCAGGATCAATAGGGGTCAAACAAAACATCAAACTACAATCCCTGATGCTGAGAAGCGATCAAGGATGGAAGCAGAAAATGAAGCATTGGCTTCCACTAAAGTAAGGACTTCCACTGAAGTAATGGCTTCCTCTTATCAAATAGCTTCCGCTGAAGCAACCGCTTCCACTGGAGCAGAAGCAACTCCAGAAACCACTGATGATGATGATGAAAGAGAGCAGGAACAGCCACAATGAAGTACAACTTCATGTCAAATTGTTCCGTTTAAAAGGCGTGGTCCTTTCAGAAGGAGAAAGACTTCAGCAAGAAGACGACATGATGAAACACCCTTAAATGTGTACTTTCCCATTGTTGAATGAAGTTACTTATCCATGGAGAAGATATTTGTTTTGAAATTCTGTGACGGAAACATAGTGAAGCTCCAGGATTATCAGCTATGTGGTCTCCCTGCTCCAAACATCTTTGATCTAGCAAACCATCCTCTACTCAATCTAGACAACAACTTTGAAGGAGGACTTGCTACAATACTTGTCCGAAGAAGAGCTGAAAATTTAATAAACAAAGGACATAAGTTTTGGTAGTTTCAGCCTCGGGAGAGACCGTTAAGACCTTTAAGGCTGATGCACACCAAAACATCTCTGGCACAAGTTGTGAACCTTCGGAAGATGTACAACCACTGAAAGGTAAGAATTAGCCTTTGGAAGAACCATTGCTTCCGAAGGATAATTCTCTTCCATTGAGGGATTTCAGTTTCGTGCTTAAAGGTTCAAATCGATCGGTGCTTCCGATCGATTATCGGTGCTTCCGATCGATTATCGGTGCTTCCGATCGATTATCGGTGCTTCCGATTATCAGTGGTTCCCAAGACAAAGACTTCCGAAGACTTTCTCTCTAACAAAGATTCTTGATACTTATGGAAATAAACAGAGCTGCTTTCTCACACTCAGAATAACAGAGAAGACATTCCAATGTTAGTCAGCAACAAAAAAGATTTGTCAAGACTACAAAGATACTAAACAGTTAATGTGTTTTATTGTTTAGGTATTTAAAAGTCGATGGATTCTTTTGTATTAATTGTAATTAATATGGCTTGGCCTGTCAAGACCATAACATATACTAGATTTAGCATACGTTTGTTTCTAGTGTTTTGTCCAGCCATGTATCCCTACGAGGATACAGATGTAGGTCTTAGTATAAATACGTTCACTTGTTAGTTAGCAAATTAATAGTGAGTGCTTGAGCTAAGGGTTGTCAACTTAACATTTGAATGCAATATACTTTGACCTTGAATTTACAATTGCTTTCATTATTTTGTTTCAAACTGTTTTACAAATCTACTTGATAGAATTTCTGCATCTATCAACTTTGTAGAAAAAACTTGTGTAAGTGTTGTGTAGATTACATAACCCGATCCAACAGTAAATATTTGATAACTTGATATTGTGTATTCATTGCAGTTTTTGGGTGAACTTCATATGTTATTGAAGTCATCAATCATGTTTGGTGTTTAGTTTAGTCTTAATCATGTTAGAACGAGGTTATAATTAAAAAAGATCTATAAATTAACCATTTGGCATGATTAATATTGCGTTTTTAAGATTTTTTAATCATGTTTAATAAAATGTAGTGTTGCGATGTTTTAAATACATGTTGAACCATAGACCCATACATAACTCTCATTCATGCAAAGGTGGTGAAAGTTGTTTACATGCAAAACCTTTGTTATCACTTAACACATGGTTTGATAAAAGTATTAACCAAAACTTATGCTTATGTTGGGAATCTTTATAAACCTTGATCACCTAGAATTGGGTTAGGACAAAGTCGATCTTACCCGACCCTATGTTGTTTAATCGGCTTGTTTGATTCTAAAATTCAATTAATTTTTACCCATTTCATGTTAAATCTACTTGGATTTGGTTGGGGAATTAATATCGAAGGTCTGGGTAGTTAGAGTATCGTGTCGACACTAGTAGTGTGGACACCATACTAAGATTTTTCAAAATTTCCCTTCGATACTATAGGTTCAACCAGATCTTAGAATCGATATTATAGGTGTCGATATTAGTAATAACTATGGGGACTTGTCCAACCTCCTTGGATGCCATCGAGCTTAACAATTTCGAAGAGAATTTGGTTATTTTGGACGACTTTGAATCTGATAATGTCAATGGAAAGTTCCAAGCCAATCCAAGTAGGCTAGGATCATTTACAAGTATGTGAAGGTTCCTAAACCGATTTGAAGTTCAGTTGTTTGGGTGGTTAGAAAACCCAAAAAATCCGAACCCTTGAGCTTCAATCTTGTTTGTTTAACGTTCGTTAAGCTTTTATCCTTTGCAGTTTCAGCTTCTAGATAATGATAGGATCGTTTAGAAACCAAGAACACCCAATTTAGTGATGATTTGAGAAGGTTGAGTGTTCGTTTTCTAGAGAGAGAGTGTGTGGAGAGAGAGAGTTTTGGGATTGAAGAGAGAGAGAGAGAGAGAGGTTGGTGCTGCAATTAATGAGGTAGGAGAGGGGATAATGCAGGCTTTTATAGCCCGAGCCATTTGGCACGCATTCAGATTCATTCGATTTCGTTTAAATGCGTCGTTTGTGAAATAGTTTAATTTGAATCTTTTTAGGTTGTAATTTCGAATAAAAATTTTAAATCTCATTTTTTATTGTTATAGTTTGAAAAATGTTAAATTTTAATTGTTTCATCAGATCGTATGACTTTCGCTCGTGTACATACAGATCGTCACCCATAATTCATCTCATTCTTAAATGTGGGTACTATCTGGTTCGCAAATTCTTTGTATTTAACCATTCATAAATGTACCAAGTATGTTTACTTGATCGCAAACATAAATACACATTCTCAAAACAGATCCATTCTCTGTTGGTAAATCTAATCCATATTTACTTCACATATCGTTAGTGCATGTACTATTCATAGATGACAACACTCTTTTATGTATTTAATTCTATATTTAGAAAGAGGTCTCACATAAAATCTACTATTTATTTCCTTTTTTCCCAAATTTAATTAAATTCATTTTATTATTTACATTTTGGTACTACCTAGCACCAGATCTTTCTTCCCTTTTTCTGATACATTTACTTTCCTTCCAAAATTACTAAATACATATTTCTTCTATTTTTTCCAAAATATACATATTTCTTTGTTCTCTACTTGCCATTAATATCTTGAACTAAAACAAATATACAGGCCAAAAGTATACTACTCATTACCTCAAGTCAACCATTCAGGTAGGCATCCTAGCTCCATTCCTACCGTTGATCCTCCAAACCCTCGTCTTGGCGGATAAACCTATGAACTGATAAATGGAGCAGTATCTTACGACCTCATCACTAAATGTATTCAAGATTGGGTGATTATCAAATCTACGCAAAATCACAACTCCATACATTCTTTGTTTGGAGAGTGGAGTTAATTAAGAAGAAGAAAATGACATGTGTGACTCCCAGCAATTTCAGGTAAATTGCAACACTTACAAATTACTTATTGACATTCATATTTCTTACATTGCACTTAATTAGAATTAATTAAGTGAGACAAACACAAACACAAACAATTACAAAACGATAGTTCCGGGAATTATCAAATCGTGCATTGCACATTGATTATGGTAATCAAGTGTGTCCAACACAAACATAATTGTGAAACGATAGTTCGGGTAATTATCGAATTGTGCTTTACACATTAATTATGATTAATCAAGTGTGACAAACGTTTCAAAAATTCGAGCACAGACAATCATGAATCAGTATTTCAAGGAATTACCAAATCACCCACGAGTCTTGTTATACGAACGTTGGTGAACTACAAAACAATAATGAGAACAAAAGAACATGTATATACGTGATTATGTGTTAAACATAATTTAAAAGGGAATTTTTAATTCAATTGAAACATGTGGCTGAAAAATGAAAACAAAGATCTGAAAATCAAACCCTTAGCGGTACTTGAAGGGTGAGAGGGAAATTTTAATTGAGTCGAAGCATGTGGCGGTACGACACGATTGATCATTTTCTAACACAGCAGTACGCGATGAGTCTCGAACCCAGATTCGACTAATTTGTTCTTGGCGGTACGCCAAGAGCTCCGGGGAACCCCCATGGTAGTACACGAGGAGCCCAAGACTCCAAAAACTCTATAAATGCAACCCCATTCTCCACAACCCATTCTTTTACCACACATTTGAACTTCTGGCAAACCACTCGACCAAAACCTCTGTTAATCAGCTTCCAAGCCTCTTTTAACAACCCTTGGAGCCCTCCCTTTCATTCCTTGACGTTCTTCGATCATTGGAGCTTGGAAAAAGCATCAAAAGACTCGTAGTAGCCATCAAATCACTACAAACTCAACCTTAAGAAGCTTCCTCACCTGTCCAGCACGAATCTAAGCCATCAACCCACTTGCAAGGTAGTTTTAATGGTTATTTTCACCTAAAAACACACATGCATGAATTTGTTGATGATCTTAGATGATTGTTGGTGTATTTTGATTGATTAGAGGTATAGAAATGTTTGAGATTGAGTTTTGGTAGTATTTGTCAAAGATTTGTGACACTTACTATATATGAAAACTTTGAACATGCATGTGGTTAGTTATATGATCATCTAGACATGCTAGATAGTTTTAAATGATGATAAATGTATAATAACATGCATAGCAACATATTTGGTTAGTTGATTTTGTGAAAACACAACTTTTGTTAGTGACTTACTATTTATAGTAACTTTTAGAATCAAAACGATGGATTGATAATATGATGTTGTTGTAATGTATTTAGGAATATCATAGAAATGTATTTGGAACTTTGGATTAACAAAAACGAATTTTAAACGGACACTTTCTAAATATGGAAACTCTTATTTGGGGAAAATGCCAAATAAGATAATATGACAACTTGCAATACTTGTATACGTGTTTAATGTAGTTTAGGAACATGTTAGAAGTATTAATTTAACGAAATTTGGATTTCGTGTTTAAGCTTTCCAAAAATAGAAAGTTTCTAAAAAGAGAAGCTTTCCAAAAGTAGAACTTTCCAAAAATAGGAAATTTCCAAAAATAGAAACTTTCCAAAAATAAAAACTTTTGTGATTATCATACGTGACTTACGTGAACATTGCCATAATTCGAAGCGTAAGGAGTATGACAATGTGTTACTTGCGTGTTAGGATCAATATGACACACAAACAAACTATAACAAAATAAACGTGTCACCAACGATTCGTCGAGTCAACACAAGTCAACACAAATAATCTGTTGAGCACAAAGACACTCGGAGTTGTATGGGATAAAACAAATCACAAAACACATACTCATAGACCTATATGATTATAGGTGACCGCTAGCAGGTGCTAGCACACCCAATTTGCTTACACAAAACAAGGAACTGCATTACCAAGTGAGTTCACGGCCCTGTTTTTTACTCTTTTAGACCTTATAGGAGAAAACATGAATAAAAACTGTTATGATACAACAAACACTTTTTTGATACATATTACCTGCATTTATCGCTTATATATATGTCTCTGGCACACATCACAACAACGTCCTCATAAATACACCTCGGACCGTTAATAGCATGTGGCGCTCAGCGTGCTAATTCTGGACAGTACAATTTGGGCCAGACAAGCCCCTCTGTTGCGCGCCGTATGGCCACCCCGACTGGAGGTCAAAACAGAGAAAAATTGACCAAACAACATTTACCATTGTCTTGTGTGATGGACATGGCACGAGGTAGCAAGTCAGCTACAGTTGCGAACCCACATATCGTATAAAAATATATTGGCTAGCTATCAATGGATATATTGCATTGTAATGACATGTAGTCCTACAACATTTATCTGCAAACTTTTACTAATATTATAAAAGTTAAGCTCTCACCAACCATTTTGTTGACGTTGCTCGCATGTTTTCTCAGGTAACTAAAGGCACTCAGGAATAGGATGCTAGGACGGGGTTAAATGCATCTACTTTGTGTCTTGACTATTTGAAAACACTTTATATGTTATCTTTTAATACGTAATGACTCAACAACATAAAACGCTTCAGCACTTATGTTTTGTAACTATTGAAACAATTTTACTTAGCTTCCACAACTCTAATTTTACATAACTGTTTTATCCAAATATATTGGATGTACATATAGTGTGACCAAAGACTGCGATCCTCCCAATATGGGTTGCACCCTCGAAGGACGGGAATCCTGTGGTGCGGCAGATTGGTATCAGAGACCTCGGTTATTGTGAATTAGGTTTGCATTAGTGAACATTTTCTATAACCATTAGTCTCCACACACTACACCTTGCTTAGTGTTGTATTTAGTTGCATACATGATCATACACATACTTACTACGCGCATTTTAGATATGGTGTCACCATCATAACCACCCATGCTTGCACACAATAAGGAGCCGATAGCTCAAGAACTACCAGCATCACCCCTGCTGGAGGCCGTTGTGTCACACCCTGAGCCGGCGGGGTTGGATCGATGCCCCCGTCGGGCGGAAGGTTCTCGGGGTGCGATATCGTGAGTGATAATCGTGATGATCAGATTGTTTACATAGCATCAATGTTAAGAGTAACTAAAGCACAATCAAGCATTAACTAGGATTACAAAGTTAAATTACAATATCAATGTTCAGTAATTTAACTCGGTAAACCTATCAAAAGAATCAAATGTTTTCTATCTTGTAACTATACAAGACATTCAAAAGTGATTCGTATAGATAACAAAATATGTGCTTCCAAAATCAACTAGGTCCTCTATCTGGGCAGCCTAGCACGCAATCCCAAAGCCATAGCTTAAACCTGTTCATCACCTGAGCAAGCATGTAAGAAAACAAAGTCAACACAATGGTTAGTGAGTTCATAAAGTTTATAAGTTTAAAAATAGCTTTAGCAAACCTCTTCCGGTAAAACCTTAATCTTATTAACTCCACATGTAATATCGAAATTGGTATGCTTATATATAGGTCATACCCCTGAGTCGAGCCTACAACCCGCCCAAACGCCGTCCCAGCACATACTAATTCGCATACGACACTGTTGTTAATAATAATTAAGCATTTTACCTACCATTGAATCAATCTTCTTCATAGCTTTAGTTTTCTGTTTCAATGTTTACATGTCTATAGCATTCTTAAGTATTAGCTTCAAAGTAAGTTTAACAAGCATCATAGTTTCACACGCACCATAGTTTCGCTTTCACTAATCTCATGCGTGAGTACAAGCCCTGCTATAGCAGAAGTTTAGCAATTACGTAGCTCACGGCTAGATACAAGCCCTGCTCTAGCAGAAGTTTAGCCATTACTTTCTCATGAATTAGTTAAGCCTAGTCTAGCAATTACGTGTTTCCTATACAAGATAGAAGCCCTGCTATAGCAGAAGTTTAGCAATTACGTATCTCATACATAGACACAAGCCATGCATACACAAACAATACAGCATTTACATATCTCATATAAGCAGACAAAAGCCCTGCTATAGCAGAAGTTTAACAATTACATGTCTCTTATATAGATAACAGCTTAGCCTCGTCACAATTTAGCTTTCACGTATCTCAATACATGGGTACAAGCCCTGCTATAGCAGAAGTTTAGCAATTACGTAGCCCATGATTAGATACAAGCTTAGCATTTCGCGCGCAATCATAGTTCCAAGCATATAGTTTCAAGCATTAGCATATAGTTCAACCACGAAATTCATAGTATAAGCATCAAGTATGTAGTTTAAGCCTCTAGTTTGTAGCATAAGCATCAAGCCTCAAATTTAAGCATTTAGTTCATAGCATAAGCCTCAAGCATCAAGTTCAAGCATCTCGTTTCAAGCATAAGCATCAAGCGTCAAGTTTAAGCATCTAGTTTATAGAATAAGCATCAAGCACATAGTTTCTCAAAGTATACTAGTTTCCAAGCATAAGCCTTGTTGTAAGCATCATAGTTATGTTTAAAAGCATTAAATAACATTTTAATAATTTATTAAAAGGTTTAACATGCTTCTCAGTCCCGAAGTAAAAACAAATAAGTTTGAAAATGGACAAATGAACTCACCTTGTTTCCGTAGTGGTTGACTAAGTAAAATAAGAATGCACGCGCTCTTCGTTTGTACTGACTGTTGTTTTCAAGTTCCTGTATTGATTTCATGGAATTGTAAATTATAAGTACGAGTTGTTATTATTTCATGTTTGCGTTGGTGTTAGCCTAAAGTAGACTATCACTTATGAGTCTCGGTTCTCATTCGGCCCTAAGTTACTTTTTATATAGGTTAGTGTCACTTAACCCCATTTAGTTTGATGTTAGCTTTCTTGTTCATTTGCTTTGATCATTATCCGCATTTGCAAACATTCCGAGAAACAAAGCCTTAGACTTTAGGAAATTCGTTAGTTTCAAAACATTATTGCCTTAATAGTAGTTTATGTTGTTAATCCCAAGCCAATTTTACTAAGATTCGTTAATTCAATTGCTTGCCCCAATTCAACTCATGTGGGCCGAATTCACTTTGGGCCGAATGTAGATGGTCCTTGGGTCAGTTAAATGGGTTTAAACCAATTGAGAGGTTTGGGCCGGTTAATAAATTGGGCCCAACGAAATTAAATGGCCACATGGTATGAGCTAATGTTTTCGGTTGGGCCAAATGACAATGGCCGAGTAAAATGATGTGGGCCGAGAACAACGAAGGTGGGCTAAATAAAAGAAGTGAATTGGGCCAACTAAGGGTGGATCAAGATATTCACACGATTCGTAATGTTTTCTTAGCCACATGAACCACTTGGGCCGTAAGGAATGTAGGTCGAGTATCACAATGTGGGCCGAAGGATTTGGGCCGTATGAACATAATGACTATAGCATAGGATAGTATTAAATTGTTTTGGGAAAAGTGGTTCTACAAACCAGCGAACCTATCAGCCAAAAGTCCCAAGGTTCGGCTTCCATGAAGGCTAGGTTCGTGAGAGGGAGGGTTCGGCTAGGTCCCGGAGGTTCGGCTAATGAGCATTAGGCTCGGCTGTAGCTCAAGGTTCGGCCCAGTCTTTGTATAGGCTCGCCAGTCACAATGGGTTCGTTGGTTGATGCAGGTTCGCTGCATGAAGGTTCGGCATTCATCCAAAGATGCATGCGAGGTTCGACTCCACCTGGTTCGTTGGCCAAAGGGTTCGTAGCTAATCATGCATGGTTCGTGAATACTATTGGTTCGGTGCAAAAGGTTCGTCGATGGGGTATGAGGTTCGGTCACCCTTACAAGGCTCATTCATGCAAGAGGGTTCGGCAGCAGATGGTGAAGGGTTCGGCTGAGGCTAGGTGATGAAGGTTCGGCCGTGGGGGCTTTTGCAGGTCGAGGGTTCGGCCTCCATGTATTCCCACGAACCAGTACTTCGGCTATCATTCATCATCATCATCGGCCATAGTGAAATGGTTGGTTTAACATGGGGTTATGCTACTAATGTTTCTCGTGGGTTGGTGTTTCGAACAATTGAAGATTAGTCGACTAGATGAATGATTCGAACAAGATTCCATACGAAAACCCTAATTCTCAGCAACTTTAAAGCCAAATACCTCGAAAATGGTTGGGTAACTTTGTAGATCCGTTGTACTTCCTTGTAGAGGGCTTCAAGATCGTCGTTTAGGCTCAAGAATCATCGATTTTCATCAAGATTTGAGGGAGTTATGGTGTTTTGAATGCTTGAATTGTAGAGAGGGAGAGAGTGACGGGTTTGAGGGTTAGAGAGAGAGAGAGTTTGTGATAAATGAGGGAAATCCCCTCATTTACGCCTTTTATACTTCGTGGGTATTCAGGTTAGTTTCGGTTACTCGGTTCTCGTTTTCGTCGCGTTTCCGGCACGTTACGCGTGTCTTTTATAACTTAAATAAAAAAAAATTATTTTAAAATGTCTAAAAGGTGGTTAATACTGATAATTATTTTAAATATCATTTTCATGAATTATTTATCATAATTTATTATTTTAACGCGTTTCGTAAATCGTTTCGTGAATTTACGTATTTTAATTTAAGATAGTTTCTTTTTAATTTATTTTCGATGAGTTTCAAAATTGTAAAACAGGAAATATTATATTTCCTTAAATTTATTATCGATCGTATCGTTTTCGTTTCGTCAGAACGCGTCACCACCGCGCGTATTCGTTCGAATCGTCATTCGAACGAACACGACGATGGTTTGGTTTTCTAATTCTTGTTCTCTACTGTTCAGTCATTATTTCAGGACGTTAAACTCTCAGAACCATTCGTACAAATCGTCACCTATACGAATAATTCGTCGGTTTAGCATTCCGGAACAACAACCGTTATAGTTTCGTTCTGTTTAACCTCACATACGTTTATACACAATAGCATCAAATCAAGTATCTGCGTTTCAACACTGTGTTGTCTGATATGTTTCTGACTGTTAAACCCTAAGGTTTTAATCAGATTTCAGACAATCGTATAATAGTCTCGTGTTAAGACTATTATACGATTGTGTACCTGAGTTACTGTACGAGTTACTGTTGCGATCACTGTTCCGGCACGCGTCCGGCACTGATGTTACAGTCTCCCCTTGTTGGAGAAATTTCGTCCCGAAATTTAAGACTCGTTATTCGGTACGGCTTCCTCTGTAAAGAGTTGGGGATACTTGTTCTTCATGTGATCTTCACATTCCCAAGTAAACACGGGTCCGTGCTTTGAGTTCCATCCAACCTTAACGATCGGAATACGGCTTCGCCTCGGTTTCTTAACTTTGCGATCCATAATCTCTAAAGGTTCTTCAACAAAACGTAAGTGTTCATCCAATTGAATTTCTTCAACCAGTATATAAGAGTTTCATCGGCAAGGCATTTCTTCAAGTTTGAGACGTGAAACACGTCATGTACACCACTAAGTTCCTCTGATAAGCTTAATCTGTACGCCACAGGACCAATACGTTTGATGATTTCGAACGGTCCCACGTACCGTGGTGTTAGCTTGCCTTTCTTTGCAAAACGAACTACACCTTTCCATGGGGATACCTTCAACATGACACGGTCTCCCACTTGGAATTCCAACGGCTTGCGCCGTTTATCGGCATAGCTCTTTTGTCTACTCCGAGTTGCTTGTAGCCTTTGTTGTATCTGAGCAATTTTGTCTGTAGTTTCTTTAATAAGTTATGGCCCGGTGATACGATTATCTCCCACTTCCAACCAACAGATTGGCGATCGACATTTGCGACCATAGAGAGCCTCGAACGGTGCACATCCAATGCTACTATGATAGCTGTTGTTGTAGGAGAATTCAATCAGTGGTCAATGAGAATTCCAATTCCCACCGAAGTCTAGAACACAAGTTCTCAACATGTCCTCTAGGGTCTGTATGGTACGTTCGCTTTGACCATCCGTTTGTGGATGATAAGCTGTACTCAAGTTTAATTGCGTCCCCAGAGATTTCTGTAATGATTGCCAGAACCTTGATGTAAATCTGCTATCACGATCTGAAATGATAGACAATGGCACCCCATGGCGTACCACTATCTCGTTGATGTAAAGCTTCGCTAGTTTATCCATCGTGTAAGTTTCCCGCATCGGCAAGAAATGAGCAGATTTGGTTAATCGATCAACGATAACCCAAATAGTGTCGTGTCCACTGGAAGTGCGGGGTAGCTTAGTAACAAAGTCCATAGCTATATGTTCCCACTTCCAAAGTGGAATTTCAGGCTGTTCCAGAAAACCTGACGGTTTCTGGTGTTACGCCTTCACTTTAGCACACGTGAGACATTGACCAGCGTTCTCGGCTATGTCTTTCTTCATGCCCGGCCACCAATAATACGCACATAAGTCTTGGTACATTTTATCAGCACCGGGATGCACAGAGTACTTGGTTCTGTGTGTTTCATCAAATATAAGTTTCCTTAACTCATCTACTGCAGGAATCCATACACGATCCTTGTAGTACACGAGTCCATCAGGTTTTGTTTCCAAATGTTTTTCCACTCCACAATCTAAGTCTTTCTTGAAATTTCCTCGTTCAACCGCCTCTTGTTGTCCTTGCATAATGTTATCGTGTAAGCTTGTCTGCACAGTCATTCCCATTGCTCTGACGCGCAAGGGTTTGACCCGTTCTTTCCGACTCAAGGCATCAGCTACAACATTTGCCTTGCCCGGATGACACTTGATTACACAGTCGTAGTCATTCAAAAGCTCGACCCAACGTCGTTGTCGCATGTTGAGTTCCTTCTGATTGAATATGTGTTGCAGACTTTTGTGATCAGTGAATATGGTACACTTGGTGCCATATAAGTAATGTCTCCAAATCTTTAAAGCAAATATCACAGCTCCCAGTTCCAGATCATGAGTAGTATAGTTCTTCTCATGAATCTTTAGTTGTCTCGAAGCATATGCGATAAGTTTGTCTCGTTGCATCAGCACACAGCCGAGTCCCTGATGGGATGCATCACAATACACAACAAAGTCATCACAACCATCTGGGAGAGATAAGATCGGGGCATCGAATAGATTTTGCTTTAAAGTCTGAAAGGCTTCTTCTTCTTTTTGCTCCCAAACAAACGGCTTGCTTTTCTGTGTTAGTTTCGTGAGTGGCAGAGCTATTTTAGAAAAGTTCGAGATAAACCTTCTGTAATAGCCTGCTAAGCCTAGAAAAGAACGTATCTCCGTCGGTGTCTTCGGAGTGTCCCAATCCTTTATTGCCTCGATCTTGGTAGGATCAACATGTATTCCCTCACTGTTAACTACATGACCTAGGAATTGAACCTCTTTTAACCAAAACTCACACTTAGAGAATTTGGCATAGAGTTTCTCTTCCTTTAACAATTCCAAGATCGTTCTAAGATGTTGCTCGTGCTCTGCTTTGCTTTTAGAATAGATCAATATGTCATCAATGAAAACAATAACAAATTGATCTAAGTACGGCTTACACACACGGTTCATGAGATCCATGAAAACCGCGGGTGCATTCATCAACCCAAAAGGCATCACCATGAACTCGTAATGCCCGTATCTAGTACGAAACGCCGTCTTAGGTATGTCTTCGTCTTGTACTCTGAGTTGGTGGTATCCGGAACGCAGATCAATCTTTGAAAAGTATTGAGCTCCTTGCAATTGATCAAACAAATCATCAATCCTCGGTAGTGGATATCGATTCTTGATGGTTAGTTTGTTTAACTCTCTGTAGTCTATGCACATACGAAAGGATCCATCCTTCTTTTTCACGAACAAAACCGGAGCTCCCCAAGGTGAGTAGCTCGGTCGGATGAAACCTTTATCAAGCAGCTCCTGTAACTGATTAGATAATTCCTGCCTCTCTGAAGGTGCTAACCTGTAAGGAGATTTAGCAACAGGTATTGCTCCAGGAATCAGATCAATACGAAACTCTACCGGTCGCACCGGTGGCAAACCAAGTAGATCTTCAGGAAACACTTCAGGGTATTCTTTCACTATCGGCACGTCTTGTATCGTTTTCTTGTCTTCTCTTTCTCCACCACATGAGCCAAGAAACCTATGCATTTCTTTTGTAGACACTTACATGCTTTTATGCAAGATATGATCTTTACGCTTCTCTTTGCTTGATCCCCACGAACTTCCAATACACGATCATTCGTCACTGGAATCCGAAGTAGCTTTTCGGAACAGATGACTTCAACCCTATTGAGTGTTAGCCAATCCATTCCCACGATGATGTCGAAACTACCCAACTCCATCGGCAACAAGTCGATGGTAAATGTGTGATCTATGAGTGTAAGTGGGCAATTCCTAAGTATAGTGCTAACTGTAACTTGCTTTCCGTTTGCTACTTCGATAATGTAAGGGGAGTCTAAAATTTCCTCAGTAAGTCTAAGTTGACGCGCAAAATCAGATGAAATAAAACTCTGGTCTGCACCAGTATCAAATAGTATAGATGCATAAGAGTCATGTAAGAGAAATGTACCAGTGACCACATTAGGGTCTTGGCATGCAGCATTGGCTCCGATAACAAAAGCTCGTCTGTGAGGTGCTTGTGCTCCTGGTTGCACTCTCTTTGGACAGTCACGGGAGAAATGACCCATTTCCCCGCAGTTGTAGCATCCCCTGTTGTTATTGTTGTTGTTGCCTGGCGGTGGTGGAGGTAGTGCTCGTGCAGCAGTGTTGGTAGCTTGCATCGCAGGAGCACGGAAATTTGCAACCCAGTGGCCAAATCGACCACAGTTAGTGCACTTCCTACACTGTGCAGCAGGTGGATAATGATACTTGCAATGAGTGCACTGAGGATACACTCCCACATAGTTCTTGAGTGTAGTGTTGGCTGGTGCTACAGGAGTCTGTCTCAAAGGAGTGACGGCCGCATAGTTCTTAACGACCTTTTGTTTCTTCTTCTGGTGATACTCAGGTTTCTTTGTTGTTGTTTCCAAGGCCTTTCCCGCATCGTCTTTTAAAACTCCTGACTTTACCATCACCTTCGTAAGTTTGGCTGAAAGGGAGGTGGCTGGCTCCAGAGTAGCAGGATATGCAGCCAGCATAATGCTTTGAATACAAGAGGGTAATCCTGCTACATATCGATCAATCAGCTTTTCCAATTTTGGCACCATCTCTGGCACCAGGGCTACCAGTTCATGATATCGAGTGGTAAAAGTCATATGATCGGCCCCCTTCATTACATGGTTTGAGAGCTCCACTTCTAGCTGTTGTAGTTCATGCTTCGGACAGAACTCGTTCCTCAAAAGGAGTTTGAATTCTGCCCAAGGCATTGCCATTGCTTCATCTCTTCCCTTAGCTCTGATCTGAGCATTCCACCATGTCAACACTCGCTTGCTAAATGATCCAGCCGCATAGCGAACCTTGTGGTGTTCCAGACAACTGCTTATGTCCAAAGTGTTCTCCATTTTCTCCATCCATTGGATGAGTCCAACAGCTCCTTCCACACCAGTAAAGCTCGGTGGTTTGCATCCTACAAAGGATTTGTAGGAGCAGTCTGAAGTATGACTAGTGTTTCCACTAGCCTCTCCTGTGGTATGGCCAGAGGTGTTGCCATGTCCTTGAATATGTTTTATCATCTCTGGGATGACATCTTTCAGTTGGCTCGTCAGTTGAGTACTCAGAAGTGTCGCCAAGGCGATAGTAGCAGGGTCAATAACTAGACCCGCATTCGGGTTCGAAGGAGGACTATGTGGAGGAGGAGGAGGTGGCGGTGGTGAATCTGGTGGTGATGGTGTCGATGAGTGTGGTACAAAAGTCTGAGGAGTAGGCACCAGGGTCGGTTGTCTTCTAGGCGGCATTCTGATCATAACCAAAAGAATTTGGTTAGTGCAGTGATCGAACGCAGAAGACATAATGAAAAGTTAAATCTTATGTTTTCTACATGAGGGTCCCTAAGTTATAGTCTAGGCCAAACCGTTTAAGTAAATGACCTATTATTCTCTATAAACTTGAGCTCTGATACCAATCTTTCACACCCCGAGCCGGCGGGGTTGGATCGATGTCCCTGTCGGGCGGAAGGTTCTCGGGGCGCGATATCGTAAGTGATAATCGTGATGATCAGATTGTTTACATAGCATCAATGTTAAGAGTAACTAAAGCACAATCAAGCATTAACTAGGATTACAAAGTTAAATTACAATATCAATGTTCAGTAATTTAACTCGGTAAACCTATCAAAAGAATCAAATGTTTTCTATCTTGTAACTGTACAAGACATTCAAAAGTGATTCGTATAGATAACAAAATATGTGCTTCCAAAATCAACTAGGTCCTCTATCTGGGCAGCCTAGCATGCAATCCCAAAGCCTTACCTTAAACCTGTTCATCACCTGAGCAAGCATGTAAGAAAACAAAGTCAACACAATGGTTGGTGAGTACATAAAGTTTATAAGTTTAAAAATAGCTTTAGCAAACCTCTTCCGGTAAAACCTTAATCTCATTAACTCCACACGTAATATCCAAATCGGTATGCTTATATATAGGGCATACCCCTGAGTCGAGCCTACAACCCGCCCATACGCCGTCCCACCACATACTAATTCTCATACGACAGTGTTGTTAATAATAATTAAGCATTTTACCTACCATTCAACCAATCTTCATCATAGCTTTAGTTTTCTGTTTCAATGTTTACATGTCTATAGCATTCTTAAGTATTAGCTTCAAAGTAAGTTTAACAAGCATCATAGTTTCACACGCACCATAGTTTCGCTTTCACTAATCTCATGCGTGAGTATAAGCCCTGCTATAGCAGAAGTTTAGCAATTACGTAGCTCACGGCTAGATTACGTAGCTCACGGCTAGATACAAGCCCTGCTCTAGCAGAAGTTTAGCCATAACATATCTCATGAATTAGTTAAGCCTAGTCTAGCAATTACGTGTCTCCTATACAAGATACAAGCCCTGCTATAGCAGAAGTTTAGCAATTACGTATCTCATACATAGACATAAGCCATGCATACACAAACAATCCAGCATTTACATATCTCATATAAGCAGACAAAAGCCCTGCTATAGAAGAAGTTTAGCAATTACATGTCTCTTATATAGATAACAGCTTAGCCTCGTCACAGTTTAGCTTTCACGTATCTCAATACATGGGTACAAGCCCTGCTATAGCAGAAGTTTAGCAAGTACGTAGCCCATGATTAGATACAAGCTTAGCATTTCGCGCGCAATCATAGTTTCCAAGCATATAGTTTCAAGCATTAGCATATAGTTCAACCACGAAATTCATAGTATAAGCATCAAGTATGTAGTTTAAGCCTCTAGTTTGTAGCATAAGCATCAAGCCTCAAATTTAAGCATCTAGTTTGTAGAATAAGCATCAAGCACATAGTTTCTCAAAGTATACTAGTTTCCAAGCATAAGCCTTGTTGTAAGCATCATAGTTATGTTTAAAAGCATTAAATAACATTTTAATAATTTATTAAAATGTTTAACATGCTTCTCAGTCCCGAAGTAAAAACAAATAAGTTTGAAAATGGACAAATGAACTCACCTTGTGTCCGTAGTGGTTGACTAAGTAAAATAAGAATGCACGCGCTCTTTGTTTGTACTGACTATTGTTTTCAAGTTCCTGTATTGATTTCATGGAATTGTAAATTATAAGTATGAGTTGTTATTATTTCGTGTTTGCGTTGGTGTTAGCCTAAAGTAGACTATCACTTATGAGTCTCAATTCTCATTTCGCCCTAAGTTACTTGTTATAGAGGTTAGTGTCACTTAACCCCATTTAGTTTAATGTTAGCTTTCTTGTTCATTTGCTTTGATCATTATTCGCATTTGCAAACATTCCGAGAAACAAAGCCTTAGAATTTAGGAAATTCGTTAGTTTCAAAACATTATTGCCTTAATAGTAGTTTATGTTGTTAATCCCAAGCCAATTGTACTAAGATTCGTTAATTCAATTGCTTGCCCCAATTCAACTCATGTGGGCCGAATTCACTTTGGGCCGAATGTAGATGGTCCTTGGGTCGGTTAAATGGGTTTAAACCAATTGAGAGGTTTGGGCCGGTTAATAAATTGGGCCCAACGAAATTAAATGGCCACATGGTATGAGCTAATGTTTTCGGTTGGGCCAAATGACAATGGCCGAGTAAAATGATGTGGGCCGAGAACAACGAAGGTGGGCTAAATAAAAGAAGTGAATTGGGCCAACTAAGGGTGGATCAAGATATTCACACGATTCGTAATGTTTTCTTAGCCACATGAACCACTTGGGCCGTAAGGAATGTAGGTCGAGTATCACAATGTGGGCCGAAGGATTTGGGCCGTATGAACATAATGACCATAGCATAGGATAGTATTAAATTGTTTTGGGAAAAGTGGTTCTACAAACCAGCGAACCTATCAGCCAAAAGTCCCAAGGTTCGGCTTCCATGAAGGCTAGGTTCGTGAGAGGGAGGGTTCGGCTAGGTCCCGGAGGTTCGGCTAATGAGCATTAGGCTCGGCTGTAGCTCAAGGTTCGGCCCAGTCTTTGTATAGGCTCGCCAGTCACAATGGGTTCGTTGGTTGATGCAGGTTCGCTGCATGAAGGTTCGGCATTCATCCAAAGATGCATGCGAGGTTCGACTCCACCTGGTTCGTTGGCCAAAGGGTTCGTAGCTAATCATGCATGGTTCGTGAATACTATTGGTTCGGTGCAAAAGGTTCGTCGATGGGGTATGAGGTTCGGTCACCCTTGCAAGGCTCATTCATGCAAGAGGGTTCGGCAGCAGATGGTGAAGGGTTCGGCTGAGGCTAGGTGATGAAGGTTCGGCCGTGGGGGCTTTTGCAGGTCGAGGGTTCGGCCTCCATGTATTCCCACTAACCTGTACTTCGGCTATCATTCATCATCATCATCGGCCATAGTGAAACGGTTGGTTTAACATGGGGTTATGCTACTAATGTTTCTCGTGGGTTGGTGTTTCGAACAATTGAAGATTAGTCGACTAGATGAATGATTCGAACAAGATTCCATACGAAAACCCTAATTCTCAGCAACTTTAAAGCCAAATACCTCGAAAATGGCTGGGTAACTTTGTAGATCCGTTGTACTTCCTTGTAGAGGGCTTCAAGATCGTCGTTTAGGCTCAAGAATCATCGATTTTCATCAAGATTTGAGGGAGTTATGGTGTTTTGAATGCTTGAATTGTAGAGAGGGAGAAGGTGACGGGTTTGAGGGTTAGAGAGAGAGAGAGTTTGTGATAAATGAGGGAAATCCCCTCATTTACGCCTTTTATACTTCGTGGGTATTCGGGTTAGTTTCGGTTACTCGGTTCTCGTTTTCGTCACGTTTCCGGCACGTTACGCGTGTGTTTTATAACTTAAATAAAAAAAATTTATTTTATAATGTCTAAAAGGTGATTAATACTGATAATTATTTTAAATATCATTTTCATGAATTATTTATCATAATTTATTATTTTTACGCGTTTCGTAAATCGTTTCGTGAATTTACGTATTTTAATTTAAGATAGTTTCTTTTTAATTTATTTTCGATGAGTTTCAAAATTGTAAAACATGAAATATTATATTTCCTTAAATTTATTATCGATCGTATCGTTTTTGTTTCGTCAGAACGCGTCACCATCGCGCGTATTCGTTCGAATCGTCATTCTAACGAACACGACGAGGGTTTGGTTTTCTAATTCTTGTTCTCTATTGTTCAGTCATTATTTCAGGACGTTAAACTCTCAGAACCATTCGTACAGATCGTCACCTATACGAATAATTCGTCGGTTTAGCATTCCGGAACAACAACCGTTATAGTTTCGTTCTGTTTAACCTCACATACGTTTATACACAATAGCATCAAATCAAGTATCTGTGTTTCAACACTGTGTTGTCTGATATGTTTCTGACTGTTAAACCCTAAGGTTTTAATCAGATTTCAGACAATCGTATAATAGTCTCGTGTTAAGCATAATGTATTAATAGCATAAACATAGTTTCACGTAATGTGTACCTGAGTTACTGTACGAGTTACTGTTGCGATCACCCACACTAAACACGCTAGAGACTAAGAGGCAGTGACACAAGCAAGACACCATTGCTAGACTGACTCGGAAAGTGACCTGGGCAAACGACAGAATTGAGTATCTTGCACAGGAGTTGAGGGATACGGATACCGCTCACGCAGAGCTCCATATGATAGTTGACAGGATGGGGATGGATATGGTCCATATAGTCGGATGACTCTAGGCTGTAGTGAACTGAGCCACCATTGCTGAGGCAATGCTTGAGGAGCTGGCAGATATGGTCATAATTCCAAACCCAGAGGAGCCGGACACTGAGGAGGAAGAACCAACATGGGATGCTGATTCTGAGTCCACCATTGACAAAGCCTTTGATTGATTTTAGCATAGACCTAGAAGGGCCAGGTTATATCCCTATAACTAGAAATTTTGAGATTTTGATGTTTTGGTATTAAATGAATTATAACCATTGCAACTTATTATATATCAAGAAGTTATTATCTATTATTGAAAGTTATGTGTATGCATACGAATGCATGTTTTCTTTCTGTACCAACTGACCGTTGTACAATAGACCTTAGTAACGTGCTAACAATTACTCTCACTAGGAAGATCATGGCTGAAAGATCGCGGGACGCCAAAATGCAGGAGGACGCAATAACATCAACGATCGAGTAGTAGAGGCAATTGCTTTTTAGGATGCTACTTGAAATAAAAACTAGTTGAATCAAGGAGGTGAAATTGTTGTCCCAAATCCACCTAGCATACTAACCACACGTCTATCTAATCCTGAACAAATTTCCTTTCGTTTTGTATTTCAGGAGCAAGCCCTAATCCACCAATCTGCATGTTCAAATCATTCTTAGACTGCAAACCCCACTCATTCAACGGTACTGAGGGTGCCATCGTTCTTCTGCGCTGGATGGACAAGGAGGAATCAGCCTTCGCGATGAATAACTATAGCGGAGAAGACCAAGTGAAGTATGCGGCAAGAACTCTTGAGGGAGCGGCCCTCACCTAGTGGAATGTGAACGTTCAGAATTTAAGGTTGGAAGCAGCAATAGTCGTGCCATGGGACAATTTCAAGCGGATGATGAACCGCGATTTCTGCTCATGCGGAGAAGTACAAAAACTTGAGACTGAGTTCTGGAACAACAAGATGGTCGGTTCCATGATCAAGCCATACATTGCTCGATCTTACGAACTGGCACACCTGTGCCCAGAAATAGTAACCCTAGCTTACAAGCACATAGAGAAATACATCGAGGGGTTAGCCCCTCAGATCTAGGGGATGAATCTATCTGCTAACCCATCACCCTACAACAAGTCGTTAACTTAGCCCACAAGCTCACTGACTCAGTGGTTGCACATGGACTCTTACTACCCCGTGGCTCAGTAACCAAGACCATTGACAACAAACACAAATGGGATAACACCCTAAGCATAACCTCCACTCTACAACCAACACCATAGAAGCGTAAGTTTGGATCACCCCAAGCTTACAACCCAGCCACTCCAACCTCCCATAACTAGGGATCCTACGTAGGAAAACACCCCAAGTGCAACATTAATCACGCAATCGGGCAATGTGGCATTTTCTGAAGCCAGCGATGTGGTAAAATGGGACATACAGCGAAAAACTGCAGAGGCGAACTGCAGGCTAAAACCCCACAGCCACAACAATAGCATGAAGCACCAGGAGGTTGCTTCGAGTGTGGAAAACCTGGGCACTTCAAGAAGAACTGCCCACACCTGAAAGGCAACAACAACCACAACCAGCCAAACAATAACAAAAATTGGAACAACAACGGTATGAGGGGACGAGCCTTCGTGATCGGGACAAAGGAAGCCAGAAGGGATCCCAACCATGTCACAGGTACGTATCTCCTATGTAACATTCGAGAAATTTCGATGACGGACTTTGACACTCAAATTTTAACACATCTCAAAATCAAAATAATTACTTGAAATTTTCTTAATCTAACTATGTTACAACTCATAAATATTTTTATATGTACATTTTATTAAAAAATGAACAGAATATTTTATTAATTGATATTAATTAATTTTTATAAAATGTGAGGTTATAAATGTTAACAATAATAAGTTTTTATAAATGGATTTAGCTTAAAAAGTTAAATTACAAAATTTAAGGGGCCAATGTTACAATTTTTGAGACCTAAACGTAAACATAGCCTAAAAATCTTTGTACTAGATATAAGAAAAAGCCATAACCATAGGGATTAATCCTACCAAATTTCATCTTCTTTTATCCTTTTCATTTGGTCTCTGGTTCATCTATCTTGAACCAACTATCCATCTCTCAAGGACTAAGACTTAGGTTGATCAAAAACATGGGAGACTTCGTGAACACACCCAAAACTCATATCCTTTCCGTCGTATAATCCAACTTACATTATATGCATATCCTAAGATAGGACATTGTGTTTTTTAAGGCTTATATGTAAAGGATAGCAAGTAAGAAGCTCTATATGTTGGATTCTTAGTTTTGACATAAGACAACTTTCAAATGACTATTCAACCAACATTTCCCCATCCTTGAACTAACATTTTGGACCACCCAAACGATGCATAAAACCGAGCCTAAACAAAGCAAGAACCACAAACAGAATTTTGAAAACGTAACCCTTGACTCACACCAAGATCCAAAGTTTAAACCAAATTCTCGAAACTACTAATATTGGATTACTCTCTTTCATATGATAGTACTTTGAAAATGTTATGATCTTTAGTCATAAGTAATGGCCGAATCAATTATCCAAGTCGTGTTTATATACCACGTCAACCAAGGGTTTTATTCATCCATCAAGATCACTAAACTCGTCAAATGTTATGATTTCATGGTAATTCATGATTGGGAGACGCTAGTTCATAACAACAATACATCATCCTACAATTCTAATACATCTAACAACAATTCCAACATCATTCTAGTATGTAAGCTATAAATTTTAAAATCAGAATTCATGATTCAAATTTGCCAGTTTAAGATTCGAAATCCTAAGTCTATACACCGTATCGTTTAATGCGTCACAAAACATGAAAGTTTTACGATAAAATTTATATCAACATGTTAACTCGAAATATCAAAGCCAATATGAGTACCAATCATCTAAAATAATATATCTAATAGCACCGAAAATTACCATAGGATTTGAGTAGGGAAAGCTATCAGGTATTGACAATGTGGTGGGTTCTTGGCTGGGTTCGCCCTACATATACCCTATATATATAAACATTACTGATATTACGGTAGAATATCCTAGTCAGAAATTATGAGAATTTGGATATAAACAAAATTTAAATCTTAAACAATGAACTTTTAACAATTTATAAAACAAGAAAAACCCCGTTCAGACCTACCACCGTAATAATTTTACTAAAGTATGGGAGAAAGTGTTATCTACCAGATTTCTAAGCATTTCATTATCAAACGTAAATCGTCATAAACATTTTGGGATTCTAGTAAAACAATGATCACACAAAGAAAACCTTGACATTGTTTTTCCAATCACTTGCAAGTTTCTTTGCTTCTGGCCATTTATGATTTCCTACTTGTAATTGTGTTATTCATAAGACCATGTTTCACTATGAGTTTATAGTCATACCCCTTTTGGGTTAACTGATCATTGATGAAATTTATAAAAATAACGAATCACTTTTTGCAAAAAAAACTTAAACAAATTAATAACCATTTTCACTTTATAATATCTTGATTTATTCAAGACCTGATTACAGGAACGTGTCAATTCGTTGCCTATTTTAATATTCAAAAAATATATAGTCTCATAACAAAAAGTGTTTATCTAGAATAACATGTATGATAAAAGATCGTATACTGCTAAACTTCTTCAAGAACTCAAAGCACACGATCTATTCCAACATCTTTTACCATGCACAAAATCTAAAGGCTCGACAAATTACGTACATTAATCGCAATGAGACTCAAAAGTTTATCCATGCTTTTTCATTTCAACGAAGGAACCCCTATTCTCAATGCAGAAAATTAACAAGAAAAGTGACACTAGCCTCTTTGTGGCAAAGTGTCTTACCTATCCATTAGAAACAAAAAATATCCATCTAATAGTTGTGCGATTGTCTCGCGATTTCTGGTACGAAGTGAGAAACAAAACTATGAAGTTCATTTCCAAGTTCCCTCCCACTTCTACTAACACAATAAAAGTCACTGACCGTACAATCTAACCAACATCTCGTTATGTAAGTTCACTCAACGTTCACAAAGAAACGAGGATTGTAATTTGCAAACCTGAACAAACAAATTTATCCTACATTTTTGTATGTTCACAATTCTCCATGTTTTCCCGTCAAGGTGTACATTGGTGGTTCAATGCACTTCGTTGCGAAAACTTGTGGAGATTTGGATAAAAACACACTAAAAACCTCGATATCTTTCTTGTCAAAGTGTACATTGTATTTCAACGCACTTTGTAGAGAAATTTATGAAGACCAAAACATAAGACCTCCATATACTTCTCGTTAAAAACTACATTGAATATTCAAAGCCATTTGTAAGAAAAATTATGGAGATCACATATCAGAAAAACCAATAATTTCTACAAGTTTCTCGATAAAGCATAAATTGGTGAATAAATGCGTCAAGTACATAAACCAATGATGCCAACAAACAATTCAAACGTAGTCAAGATTCGGTAATCAGTTTCGTTAGAACTCAAAACATAATATATGAAAACAAGGCAATCATATATTGGGTAACAATTTCATTATATTTTCAAAAGTAGGGGTGACTGTAACATTTGAGAAATTCCAATTACAGATTTCGACACGCACATTTTCACACATCTCAAAATTAGAATAATTATGTGAAATTTTGTCAATCTAACTAGGTTACAACTCATAAATATTTTTATATGTATATTTTATTATAAAAATGAATAGAAGATTTAATTAATTGAAATTAATTAAGTTTTATAAAATGTAAGGTTATAAATGTTAAAAATAATAAGGTTTTATAAATGGTTTTAGCTTAAAAAGTTAAACTACAACTTACAATTTTCGAGAGAAAAACGTAAACATAACCTAAAAATATTAGGATTAGATATGAGAGAGCCATAAAAATAGGGATTAATCCTACAAAATTTTATCTTCTTTTCTCCTTCTCATTCGGACTCTGGTTCATCTATCTGAACCAACTATCCATCTCTCAAAACTAAGACTTAGGTTGATCAAAAACGTTGGAGACTTCCTGAACACTCCCAAAACTCATATACTTGCCATCTTATCATCCAACTTACATTATATGCATATCCTAAGATAGGAAATTGTGTTTTGTAAGGCTTAGATGTAAAGGATAGCAAGTAAGAAGCTCTATATGTTGGATTCTTAGTTTTGACATAAGATTACTATCGGGTGACTATTCAACCAACATTTTCCCATCCTCGAACTAACATTTTGGACCACCCAAATCTTCTATATATACTAATATAATAAGGAGAAACATGGTTCAATTGGTGCATAAAACCGAGCCTAAACGAAGCAAGAATCACGAAAAAAAGTTTGGAAGCATAACCCTTGACTCACACCAAGATCCAAAGTTTAAACCCAATCCTCAAAACCATTATTGTTTTATTTCCTTTCATATGATATTATTCTAAAAGTGATGAACATGGGCGAAAACCGTGCGTGAAACGGAGTTATAACGAAGAGGGAATCGTGAAAACAAGGTTGATGTTTGTTGACGACTGCAAGACGCGAATTCCTTTTTAAAAACCATCCCACATCTCCCAAGAAAAAAATATTTTTCACTTTGAACACTTATAAATATTCTTGTTTTGGTCTTTTATAGTTTTCAACTCCTAGTTGAGTATAAACTATTGGAATAACCAAATTTTGGTGGTTCTACAAGTGTAACACCCATTGGGATGATGGGTGTCGGCCCCCTCTGACAGGGTTGTCATGGGTAGCAGCACTCATACACATTTTCATACGGGCTCCTCTCTCTCCAAGATGACAGGCATCTTAACCTAATATTTAGGCGCTCCAACCACCATTCTAAAATCAAATTAACCAGTTTGGTGGGAAAGTCAATTTAACAAACGCGCTCGTATATCTACGGGAGCCCCAGCCTCAATGTTGGGCGCCACTCATAAGTATATCCACATTTTTTAAAAATTCTACAAATGATATTACATTTTAAAACACACTTGAAAAATTTATTAAACCTTAAAGAAATTCTTTGTTTGTTTTTCTAGTGGATAAACAATATAGTTCTTAACCACTTGAAAAACATTTTTAATGAATCCTTTTAAAATGGAGATGCTCAAAATCCAGTGATGAAAAGTCGCCTAATAAGTCAACTAAAAACCATCCTAAAGATAGCCGCATTAATGAAAGGATGCAATCATAGCAACCCAAAAGGCATAAATAAGTTATTCCATACGAGGAGTTTGAAAACTGTTCAAGGATGATGTTGAATTTCTTTTCAACTGAAAAGCATGATAAACGTTTTGAGGTATTTTTTTAAGATGCTTTTGTAATAGATACTCAAATGTATCTTTTTATAACATTTTTCAATAATTTTTATAAACTTCTGGTCATTGTATATTCACTTCAAAAATTTTTGGAAGCACATTAAAGGAAGGATTGGAAGATTATTGCTAGAGATCTAGAGAAGTTCAAAGGGTCAAACAGTAAATTTGCGTTGGACAATTTCCACCGTCTTTGTTAGAATCATGTAGCAAAAATGCTACTAAGTTTGCTAATGGAAAATTTACTTCGTTCCCTTCTTTTTTTGTTATTCATTATTTGTATTTTCCTTTTTGTTTTCAACGTCAAAATTGGTCAATTATTATGATTGATTTGAATACACTTGACCTGGTTATGTATCAAACAAAATTTTAACTAGTGACAATTATAGAGAGAATGTGCACCCAATATTAAAGAAAATGACAATTTATTTTACAGTGTTGTTCGTGAACATTCATTGCTGGAAAGTTTCAAGGTGCGAAGAAACATGTATTTCATTTGGAGCTAATGAGAATTATGAAAATTCTGAGAATGAGTTAATTGGAAATGAAGCTGTTCATGTTTGTATGCTGATAGAGCTTTTAGTACCGGGAAATTGCTAAATTTCACTGATGGTTTTTAAAAAAATGTTGTATCTCTTATCAACTATTCATGACCGAACAATTTTATCTCTGGCGTTGTTTGCCACGTCCTGCTAATGGATACTGATTTGTTTTCAATCGTTGTCAAATATTTAGTGTAGTTTATCAATGATTATTTTTATTTAATAGTTAGACCAAGAAAAACAATGCTTAAATATAAATATAAAAGAAATATTAAAACTCATAATTAATTATTGTATTCGGAATCAATATTGTTTTAATCTTTTCATGATTTATGATAAGGAGATGAACTCTCGTACTCGTCTTGTCTCATATCATGAGTTACATCTCATTTCTAGTCGATTATATATTGTAAATGAATATAGTCATGTGCAGGAAGCACATATTCGTCATCTAAAAGATAATTACCTTTTGGATGTTCATTCCCTTCTGGTAGATTTGTTGGTAAAAAAGTACCAAACGCCAAGTTCCAAAATTTATAGTTATAAACTAATGGGTTATCTTCATGTCATGTCATGGGTTCTCTTCATTTGTAACATTCTCTTCGGTTTGTGGTTTATCTTCTTTTGTAGCTTTCCTATTTTCAAAAAAGTTTGACATTTTTCTTATTTGAAAGTTATGTGTTGACATCCAGAGCATATTGTTGGTCATCCTCCCTCACCTTAAGAAGGAATACATTTATTTACTCTTGGATGACCAGCTTGCCTTTTATCCATACGTGAAGTTTCTAATGTATTATAATTTCAATTATCTCCCATTCAAATTCATTAGGAACTAGATTTATAGACTTTGTGTAAGTGACAACATGAACATCATTTTAAAACCAATCCATTTCCAAGTGAGTACCTTCAGGCTGTTTCAAAAATATTAAAACAACAATCACATAACCACAAGGTAAACCAAACAATTTCCATTTGCGACAACTACATTTTTTTTGTGAAGTCAACAACGCAGCGTTGGCATCCATCATCACAATAAAATGATGGTATTCTATACCCCTAACTGACCAAGTTTTGCATTTCTGAATTCTTCTTGATATCTTGTTTTCCACCCATTTGGTCACATAGTGAATATCTTTTGGTGTAAAATGTTTTAATATTTATATTATTTTTTTCAATTATTTTGCTGATAATAGTTTATTTAATTTTATAATATATTTAAATACGCACCTCCGAGTACCATTTTTGCAACAAATCAATGCAAAATCAATAAGTCGAGTAATCAGTAATTTTCTTGCATATCGAGACAATGCATTAATAGACTCACCAGTGTTTGAAGTCATTATATTAAATCGTTGGACTGGGTAATGTGACAGTGCCCATTTATGAAGGCCAACCCTTGTAAGTATGTCTTAGATAGTAGGACAGTTACTATAAAGTGCGTTAGAAGCTTTTTCAAATTCAATAATGGTATAAGCTTTATAAGTTGGCCACCACAAATGTTTTAGCTTTTTCAAATTCAATAATGGTATAAGCTTTATAAGCTGGCCACCACAAATCAATGAAAGATACTTTGTCTAAGTTTTGACAAAAAACATGTCCATCAATCCCTGCTTTTTGTCTTCCCAACACCATACGTGATTGGTAAAATTTGATTATTTCCATCCATAAATGCTAAGAGCATTGTTCCTTTATAAGCACCATTAAAATGTGCCTAGTCAATAATTGTGATCAGGCGTAAATAGTTAACAAAACTCTAATCTACAAAAAAATATTACTAATTAAAAAATGCATTTATATTTCACGACATATTTTGATTTTAATGAAAAAGCTTTCTGCAGCGCCCACTGCAACAAAAGTCATTTTAAAATGGTTAAACTAGTTCCTTAAAATATGAGTCACGGTTCTTGATAGACTAATTAAAAATATAGTAGTATACACATAGCTTGGCAAATGACTACTCAACTATGTTAGACAATTGGCTCAAAGAACAAATCAGAAACAGTAATTTCAAGCTGCCATATTGCTACATTATGAAAAACAAGAAGAGAAAACTGGTACAATAATAATAGAGAAGATTAAGCCTATTTATAGCTAGAAACTTAACCTCTAAGATAATGTAAACAAGGAAAACACTGCCTAAACTAGGAAACTAACAGCTGCTAATTACCAGCTGTAATCCTATGAAAACACAGCTGTAAATCTTACAGCATTTTATTTTAATAGCAAAAACAACTTAACCTAATAAAACATGATTAAACCCATCATTCACCCGCTTAATCGTGGTTTGTGGTCTTTTACTCTTCATAGCAATGTTGGTTCATCATCTTCACACCGTGACAAGTTAACTTCTTCCCTTTTCCCCCACTTTGGACATTCATTCACAAAGTGTCCAAACTCACCGCACTTGAAACATCTAACGTGGCTCTTATCCCGTTGGAACCGTTCACCATCTTGACCTTTCCCGGACCCACGATCTCTTCCTCGGCCACGCCCAAAGTCATCCCGATTTGAACTTCCACAACCACAATGTTCACATCCGTGCTTTTTCTCCTTTTCCCTTTTAGAATACATCAACCTCCCATGAATTTCTTCTTCTTTGTTGGGTCCCTTGACACGTTCCTCATATGCCTTTAACCTTCCAACGGCTTCGTCAAATGGCATAGTGTCCAACTCAAAACATTGCTCTATGAGGGCTACAATTTGGAGGAATGATTTAGGCATAGAATCAAGCAACCGTCTCACCAATACCTTTTCTTCTAGGTCTGATCCGAGACACCTTGATTTTGAAGCTAGCTCACTTAGTTTGCTTGCAAAATCATCTACCGTGTCATTCTCCTTCATGTGTAGGCTATCGAGCTCTTTCCTCAAGGTTTGAAGCCTAGCTGTTCGGACTCGATCAACCCCCAGAAAACGTGTTTTCAGCCTTTCCCAAACTTGTTTTGCATCAGTATAAGCTGCCATTTGTAGTACAAGTTCTTCCGGAATGGCTTGAATCAAGAAAGCAAGAGCCATCTTTGATTTCTTAGGATCAACAGCAGCACCTACTGTTGGTTCAATAGCCTCCCATATGCCATAAGCGTCCATAATCGTCTTCACTTTAATAGCCCACACCGGGTAGTTTGTAGACGTCAAAACTGGACACTGATATGTCATAGAACCACCTTGTTTTGATGGTACCATTGCCATCTTCTTGTTTAGAAAAATTTAATCCTGCTGACCAAATCTGATGCACCCGACCTTTTCCTTCTTCTGACCACCGAACAAAGAAAAACAAGGCATGCTACCCCGCTGCCTCTACTGTTTTTCTTTTCAGCCGCTAAGCGAGACTGGATACAAAGCTTCCTGCTTAACGAATCAGACCTGTTCGCTTTTATCGCAAATCTGATCATAACATTCTGCCAAAAAGAACCTGCTGCTGGATCTTATCCTTGGCAAGGAATGAAGGGTCTGGGTACGAGAATCACGAATCAAAGAATACGAAAACTGTTGAAATAAATCTGATCAGTCGCTGATCAGAATTTAACCTCCTTTGATTGTGAGACACTGCTACTTGAAACTCTTCAAAAAAACAGTGCAGGGACTTCCTCACAAGCCTGATTCTTCGGTGCTCTCATACCAATTGTTAGACAATTGGCTCAAAGAACAAATCAGAAACAATAATTTCAAGCTGCCATATTGCTACATTATGAGAAACAAGAAGAGAAAACTGGTACAATAATAATAGAGAAGATTAAGCCTATTTATAGCTAGAAACTTAACCTCTAAGATAATGTAAACAAGGAAAACACTGCCTAAACTAGGAAACTAACAGCTGCTAATTACCAGCTGTAATACAATGAAAACACAGTTGTAAATCTTACAACATTTTATTTTAATAGCAAAAACAACTTAACCTAATAAAACATGATTAAACCCATCAAACTAATCCATCTACGAGTTGATCTGAATAATTTTTTCCTCATCAAGTTTGTTCGTATGATTTGTTTACTTTAAATATCTGGTTGATGTTTTTAACAATTTCTTTACCACGATAAGCACAAAAATAATTTGTAAGTTGTTGGTTAATGAAATGAACCAAAAAAATTTTATTTGCATTTTGAATATTGGGATATGTTTGTGTTCTTAAACATGTGTGCTCGATGTTAAAATAGGCAACATGAAACACATTAGTATCCTTGAAATTATAAGCCCTTAAAACCCAACCACAACCTTCTGAACAACATTTTACAACATATCTTTCTTTTGATAACTTTTGAACTTTGAATTCAAAACATTCGTTCAATTTCATCAAAGAGAAATTCAAGTTTTAGTTCCTTTTTATATTTGAAAAATTTGTTGATAATAGAATGTGTAGATAAAGATGGTTTAAAAACTTTAGACATGATGGGTTGAGAATGAGAGAGAGGTTAATTGTTGGAAAAACATAGATTATTTAAACCAAAATTTAATGTTCATAACTAACTCATAAAAGTGTTAACATAAATGATTAAATCGGGAACATCTTTTTTTAATTAGACTCGAGTGACGAATCATTTATTTAATGATGTTGACTAACTCTAACATCTTCAACGACAAACATATAACATATTTCACTATGATTTTTTCAACTATCTTTAAATATATTGACATATCATTGTTGTCGTATGTGTGAATGAGACATAAATTCGTGAAAAACTTATAAGATAGTGGAGCAATCTATTGAATATGAGAACGATTTGATATTAAATCACTGTGCTCGATATAACTGATTTTTGAAGGAATACATAATGCACGTCGGATACAATCAAAAGGAACATAATCATAAATACCGTTCTTGTCTTCCAAATTCCCACCTGTACAAAAAACAATGGTAAACTTCATTTAGAATAAAAATTTCATACATAAAATTAGAAACAAATTTATATTGTAAAATTTTCACATCATACTTATAATTTTATTAAAAAAATTGTTTTTTTTTATAATTTATGTTTGTTTTTTAAAATCTTTGCGCCCATATAGTTTCTCACCTAGTTTCCTTGATGGAAATACATGTTGGGCATCCGTTAACTTAAGGGTGGCGCCTGTACATATACTGGCGGCGTTCGCTTGGCTATCAAGTCAAGCTGGTTAATTTTGTATATAAAACAGTGGTTGGGGCCCTCGTATATGAGGTTTGGTCGCCTATAATCTTGGAGAGAAGAGTGACTTTAAAAAAAATGAAGAAAACGTATATAGTCGCCACCGCCTGTGACAGCCTTGTCAAGGTGGGTTCGTGTCCGTGACAAGATTTAAATCTTTATGGATACATGCCAAAGTGTATGGGTTCGGGCACCTAATAGGACACGTGACATCTTCTAATTTGTTGTTTTTATAGGCGGATGCCCATACAATTACACAACACCTGTACCCGGATAAACATTTCTTGGCGTCAAACGGATAAAATGGGGCAGAAAAAAGTCAACAGTGGACATTTTGGGAATTTCCCCAAAGTAACTAGCCAACTCTGTATTCGTAGAATTAAGGTAGCGTTTGGTATGCATGAATAAAAGATGAGATGGAATGGAATGGGTCATTACGTTGGAATGAAAATAAACATGTTTGGTTATCACATAGGAATGGAATGCACCATTCCATAACGAATGTGATTCCTTCACTTTTGATGATTTTCATTCTTTGGAGTAGGGGTGTTTTTTTTTCATTCATTCTCTTTAATGAATGATCCGACTAATGACCCGACCCATGTCCAAATCCATGACCCGATCCATGACCCGATCCATGACCAAACCATGAGCCGACCCTTGACCTAACCCATGATCCGAACCATGACACGAACAATGACCCAAACCATGACCCGAACCTTGACCCAAACTATGATCAAACCATGACCCGATCCATGATACAAAGAAGTTACCCGACCCTTGACTCAAACAATGACCCGACACATGAACCAAACCATGACCTGATCCATGAAATGCTCCATGATTGAACATTAAGCTAAACAATAACCGACCAATAAAACGACATCCGAACCATGACCCAACCCATGACAAAAAAACCCGACCCATGACTTGAACAATGATTAAAACCATGACTCGACCCATAAATTATTGTTTTTCATTCCTTCATCTTCTCATGTCTACCAAACAACAAGAAGTAATGAATCATTTCATTACCAGAATTAACCAAAAATGACAATGGAATGGTAATGATTCATTTCTTTCTCACGTCCGTTCCATTCCCTTGTCTATTCCATTCCCTTGTCCATTCCATTCATTCATACCAAACAAGCCCTAGTACATCATTACAATTTAGCCCATGCATAGAATTGGCAGTTAAAACATTAGTCCATAAACTAATAAAAATGATTAATACGCATTACGAATACATCCTAGTTATCATGATTATTTTCCTAAAATACAAAATAGGAAAACGAAGCTAGAATATGGCAAAATCTGTCCATGTGGGTTTGGTGACCGGAAGATCATGCGAGTGAACTTGGACAACAACAGTAGTCTTGTTACCCTAGCTTCTAGACCATTTGTCGATCGATATGATGCTAGGTATAGTAGGCTAGAATTAGAACCATGTTGGTTGTTGAAATTATAAACTAAATAAGTTAGGGTCTCTTATGTATATATTAGAAAGTTTATATTTGGAGTCATGAATGTATTTGTAAATAGTCTAAGGGCCTATATGTAATTATGTCAACCAAGTTAGGGTTATATAAACCCAAACCTATGTACATATTTCACAATCGTATGAATCATATGAATGAAAGAACAAAATTTTCTCTGCAAGTTTTCTTCTCAAAATTCTTATTTTCTTCAATTGTAAGTCTGAGTACCAACATTGGTAAAGGTATGATGAGTCCCATGAACAGCCTTCCACAAGTATAAATGCAATGAGGGATGGATACACCAATCACTTGGTTTATCCAACCGGTGACCCAAGCCAATACCCATCTTTTGAACAATTAAGAAAGGACTAGTATTAATACTTGGGGTTCTAATTTGTTATTTTTATGCTTTCTTAAGGTAGATTATACATAAGGATGCAGTTCAAATAAACTTGGGGTTCTAATTTGTTATTAATACTTGGGGTTGTTTGTTTACCTCTTAGTGGAGTCATTCAGCACTTAACCATTCAGCACTTAACCATTCAGCGCGGTTGGTTTAAATTTAGTTGCCTCTTAATGATTCAATTCAGCACTTAACCATTCAGCACCAATACCATGCTGAACCATTCAGAGGCCATTCAGAGGTGCAACCAAACATTCAGACCTCTTAACCATTCAGACCCTCTTAACCATTCAGACCTCTTAACCATTCAGCACTTAATGATTCAGACCAACCAAACAGCCCCTTAGTATTTAACTTCAAACATGTGTCTCTAAACGTCTAGCATTAGCAAAATACTGCATCCTATTACATGCACTGTATAAAGCTTTCTTTAAGTCAGCAACTTTCTTTGTCCCCATGCCTACTTAAATCTTCTCAGTCATGTCCTTAACATCCTTCATCGCAAGTTCATATAAGTGCCAAATTGTAAATGGTCTTTAATTTGTTATAACAACTGATTTATAAAAAGAATCGAATCAAAGAACTCGATCCCATAAAAAAACTAAAGAAACTGGAGTAAATCTAAAAGCCTTTTTTTCAAAATATGGGAATAATTAATGATACATATTGTAAACAGCATAATATCCAATAATTTAACAATAATATCAACTTAAGCTTACAACCCGTCCCTGAATAAACGAACAAAAACCTCCATCTGGGTATTCGGCAAGCAAACTCCAATCTCGAGGTCTTCATTATTTTCTTTACAGGCATTCATGGATATGGATCCATTATAATCAATAGAAATAGTTTCAATCTTTTTGGGTTTACCCCACCCAAAATCCATGTCATAAAACTTGAGCTTTGGTGTTCCAGAAACCCCGATCATTGGCGTCCGTATCCCATTTGAAAACAAGTCACCAAATGATTCTATTTCTTTCACGATTCCATCTTTATCGGTCAACGTCTTGTATAGGCTCTCCCCGATCAACTTTGCAGCAGTCACGAACCCTTCCTTCCCGGTTAACCGTGTGGTTCTTTCCATAGCCATACATCCCCCAACACAGTTGCCAAAGTAGGCTGCTGGGATCGGAGGATTCATACGCACCCTGCAATCGATGGCAAAACTAAAGATTTGCATCTGGTCCTCGCATGTACTCGCTATGCAACTCCACATATAACCACATGCAACAGTAAAAGATGACACATATGCTAATGTTGGTTGTTGGGTTGAAACCAAGTTTTTCAACCGATTAAGCACGGTTCGAGGCAATACAAAGGTGGCTCGAACCTTATCTGTTGGTCCACAAAGGTTCCGAGGTGCATACTTTTCTTTAAAGCTTTCAACTTTCGCAAACTTTAGATAACTTTCTTCCAGCTGTTTATTGTTTTTGACCACCCGATCATAATATGGCAAAGTTCCACTAGCCAGAAACGATTCATCTGTCCCAGATCGAGCAATCGATGTCCAAGCGTTCAAGAAACTAAACCTGGTGCTTGCATCACCGAGACAATGGTGATTTGTCATCCCGATGCTGATTCCAGAGTTGGGAAAAAGTGTCACTTGAACGGAGAACACTGGGATCTTTGTGAAATCTGAGGTTTTATCGGCTTGATCGAGTTGAGGTATCAGATGGTAAAACATTTCACAATCTCTTGGATGGTTTTCGGTTAGTTTGTTAAAATGAAGGTCGTTACATTCTGCAAACTTAACCGCGACAGAATCACCTTCGATGTAACGGATTTCAGGCTTTTTGGTAGAAGTGGGATATACAATCAAGCTGCCAGCAAAAGGGTAAAAATGTTGAAGTGTGATTGATAATGAGTGTCTGAGATTGGGAATAATGGTTTCAACAAACTGAGTTTGTGTGATTGACAACTCGTAAAAGAAGAGAATGTGGACGGGAGGATGCCTTAGACACATGAAGTCGAAATAGGTTAGTGGTAGCAGCTTGTCACCTACGGTTGTGGCTGGTGGCGATACACGGTACTCTTCAAGAACACTCAAGATGGGAAAGGAAGCCATGATCTGATGTCTCGAGCCAATTAGGATACTTATAAACATGCGCAGAGAAGTCGTTATGTGACTGGAGAATTACCATATTAATACAAACAAAAAAAGCATGTTTAAAGTATAAAACTTTCAAAAATTGATATTTTTTATATAATATTATAGACATAGTATTCATTTAAATCTCGTCTTCTACGGCATCTTTTTGAAAAACATTGCAAATCAAAAAATAATAAGTTAAAAACAACGAAAATCAACGAGAATTGGTCAAAAAAAACAGCGAAAATTGGTCAAAAAAAGCAAAAATCCAACTTGGCGGCCGAGTAGTTTGATTACATTTGAGGTTAACCATGTGCGAGTAATTTAGGCCGACTAGCAGGAACTTGCCTTGGGAGCCAGATTCCCGAGTACTGGCCAAAGAGACTGATTTTTGCAACACTACTTATAACTGTTATAAATTAAAAGGACCACGTTTTGGATGAGTGATAGCAACGTGGCTTAATGAAGTCCCATGATTCGCAAAAAGAAATCTTGGTGACTAAATCAGAAAAAATAAAAAATATTGTGGTTTAACTACAAACTAGTAAAACAACTTTACTCCCAAATGTGTTCTATTCTTATTATACACACATATATATGATTGGGAATAAAATATAACTCATTCTTATTGTACTAACCAAAATAACTCCGCCAACGTCATCCCAAATCTTGGATTTTCTTTTCGAACATCAATATAACATATGCAAAACACTTTTTTCTTTAATATGTGTGTAAATTCTTTACCATTTAATAGTTAACATCATTTTAAGTTTTTGAATCTCTGTGGTTCTTTTAGTTTATTACAAATTCTTGGTTCTTAATAGAATGAATCCCTATATATATATATATATATATATATATATATATATATATATATAGGGCATGGAATTTTATATAACCCACTAAATGTGTACTAACCCAAATAACTTTGGGAAGATGAACCCGAATCTTGGATTTTTTGTTTTAAACATCATTATAACACATTTTGTAGCTACAATGATGTAGGATCTCAAACGAAAAAAGAATTAGCCCAAACTCATAAAAGAACATGGGAGCTACAATGATGTAGGATCTCAAACGAAAAAAGAATTAGCCCAAACTCATAAAAGAACATGGGGTTCAAAATGTGTTATAATGATGTTTAAAACAAAAAATCCAAGATTCGGGTTCATCTTCCCAAAGTTATTTGGGTTAGTACACATTTAGTGGGTTATATTTTTAACCTTCCCGTATATATATATATATATATATATATATAGGGAGAGGTTCAAATGTTAACCCTCCTTTATAGCGTTAACCGCTTAACCCTAGCGTTTTTTGCCCGAATCTTAAAATTTTTTTTTTCATAGTTTTTATTATGTAAAAATAGGGGGGGTTTCTTTTTTGTGTTTTTGCTAATTCATCACCGTTTAGAAGTTATTGTAAGTGTAAGTTACTTACACTTACTTACATTTACTGCATCAGATACGGTTTTGTAAGTAAGTGTAAGTAACTTACACTTACAATAACTTCTAAACGGTGATGAATTAGCAAAAACATAAAAAAGAAACCCCCCTTATTTTTGCAAAATAAAAACCATGAAAAAAAAAATTTTAAGATTCGGGCAAAAAACACTAGGGTTAAGCGGTTAACGCTATAAGGGAGGGTTAACAATGGAACCTTCCCCTATATATATATATATATATATAGGGTAAGGATCGGTTGTTAACCCACTTTAATTGAGGAAACCTAATTAACTCCGACAAGATCAAGCCAAATCTTTGGATTTTCGTTTTCATGATCTTTATTATACATGTACAAGACTATGCTATTTTATGTGTTTTGGCAAATTCATTACCATTTGGGATTTAAAGCAAGTGTAAGTTTGCGTTACACTGTAAATATTTATTTACTGTAGCGACCACTTACACTTACGTAAGAGTCCAAACGGTGATGAATTTGCATAAATACATAAAATAACATATTCTCGTATATGTATAATAAAGATCATGAAAACGAAAAACAAAAAATTTGGTTTGATCTTGTCGGAGTTAATCGGGTTTCCTCAATTAAGGTGGGTTCTTATTTGAGCCCAATCTTATATATATATGACAAAGTTCTTTTAGTAACCCACCTTTATTGCAGTAATCTGTATAACTCTTGCAAGATCGATCAATCCAAGTTTTTGCATTATTTTTTTGATTATCATTATCATATATGTCGAAAACTATTTTATTTTATGTATTTATGCAAATTCGCAATCGTTTATGATCTTACACCAGTGTAAGTTTTCATTACATTAACTTGTGTCGCTAAACTGTAACGCAACCTTAAATTTGTTTGAAATTTTAAATGCTTGTGAATTTCCGCAAACACATAAAATAAGAAATTTTTCTGTAGATGTAATAATGATAATCGAAAAAACAAAATAAAGGTTTGGATTTATCTTGTCCAAGTTAAGTGGGTTAGCGCAATAAAGGATGGTTAATATATGATCTTGATCCTAATATATATACACATACATTAACAGGATTCATAATTTTCGGAACAACGTAATTTAAACTTACACTGCTTTTAAATTTTAAACAGTGATAAATTTACACATATACATAAAAGAAGAGAGTGTTGTTTATGTGTAATAATGATAGTTAGAAAAAGAAAATAAAGATTTGAATTGATCTTGACGGATTCATATAGGTTACAACAACAAAAGTGGGTTAACAATTGAGCATTCTCATATATATATATATATATATATAAGAGTCGTGTGTTATGGTGACAACCATCAAAATCTTGTATGCTTAAAAGCACATAAAAATAAACATCGAAACAGTTGTCACTCTGCGAAACACAAAGAGGTACACATAAGGTTGTCCCAATAGGTAAGGCATCTAAAACAACTTCTTTAGACTTCCAATTTTTTAGGGCTCCATTATGAATTATATTTTGTATATGTTTTAGAAAATTGGGATTAGGTTGTAGGTTTAATGGGTTAAAAAAACCAAATAAAAGAGGAGAAATCTAGAACATAAACAAGATAATTTATGTTGATCTTTTGTCGATAGAAAAATCAAAGGAGGTGCTTCATCATTTGCTTACTAATTGCTTCAACCCTTGTAAATTTTTTAAGTACCAATTAGTAATAGATTAGTAATTTCTTGAATTTTGATTTTTACTCCTATGTCACTATTTTATTTTGAAGTTCGAATCTTGATTTTATCTATTTTTGATATTTTGTTGATAATTTATGTAGATTATTTGCATCATCAGACACATGTTGTATTTTGTACAAAAGGAAGCGATCCAAATTTGATGACCACTAATAAAAATTAGGGATTGTAATTTCAGACACAAACACGTTAACATGACACGACTTTAATATATTTCGTGTTTACCCTTAACATTATAGTCTAAAGCAGGTCAGCATGTTAAGATACGTTTATTTTCGTGTCTAAATAGGTAAAACCCGTTAAATTGTTAAGACATGTTAAAACTTTTTTTAAAAATAATTACTATGATAAAACCAGTTAAGACTTGTTAATACCTATTTAAGAAATGATATGTATGGTTTTTTATTTTACTCAACGTGTGTTGACATGTTTTAAAGAACATGTCGTTTTCGTGTTTGGAAAAACTGACATGATAATTTTTCGTGTATTGTCTGCGTCTATACCTTTGTTTTTTGTGTCTTATCGTGTTGTGTTGGACCCGTAATGTCAGCCTTGCTAAAAAAGAGCAAGCTTAAGGGTAAGTAAATCTGTACAATGAAAGCCAAAGTTAATTTTAACTTTTCTATCATTAATTTTTATTTTTATTTCATTAGCTTGATCAATTTTAGATAAACAAAACCAACATGTAACACTTTTAAATTGTATGGTCTAATTTTACCACTTGAACTAGCTCTAGCAATATTAAAATTTAGAGTACTTTTAAAAAGCAAATAGGAAGTTAAATCAATATATCAAATAGAAGATTTTAATTATATTATTATACCATGTTTGAATCAAAAGAAAAATAAAAAAAATTACAAAATGACCCCAACTTAGAAACTCTCTTCAGGACCCTTAAAAGACTTATGTCGGCCTTGAACATACTTAGTCATAAAAGCGTGCTTTACGTAAAATATGAAAGTCTTACCAATTATTAAAACAAGTGTTCAAAAACCTCTGTGTGTGTGTAGAGAGAGAGAGAAAAAAAAAAGATAATTTGAAAATCCTTCTTAGTATGAAAACTATGGTAAAAACCACATAATAAAATGTTTTTCTTTTGAAATTTTTTACAGGTTTGTAACATTATGTGAAACCATGTAAAACATATGCAACGCTGCATAGAGATGTTACATACGTTTTACATTGTTTTACAAAATATTTTTCTAAAAAAATCATTTTGGTGCTTTTTTATCTTACTCTATAAAAATATGTCAAATAATGTTGAAAAATAATTTGAAGAAAAAAAACTTTTTTACATAGTTTTGTCATAGTTTTCACAGCAAGAGGGGGTTTTCAAATTATATATCTCTCTCTCTCTCTCTATATATATATATAGGGGATGGTTCCTTTGTTAATCTTTCCTTATTGCGATAACCGTATAACCCTAGCATTTTTTTGCGTTTTTTGCCCGAATCTTTTTTTCTTTTTTTCATGGTCTTTATTATACATAAATATGGGGGTTTCCTTCTTGCGTTTTTGCTAATTCATCACCGTTTAGAAGTTATTTACAACCGTAAGTAACTGTAACGACTTACAGTTACTTACATCACACTTCCATCAGATACGTAATGTAAGTAACTGTAAGTCGTTACAGTTACTTACGGTTGTAAATAACTTCTAAACGGTGATGAATTAGCAAAAACACAATAAGGAAACCCCCCTATTTATGTATAATAAAGACCATGAAAAAAAAAGATTCGGGCAAAAAACGCAAAAAATGCTAGGGTTATACGGTTATCGCAATAAGGAAGGGTTAACATTTGATCCTTCCCCTAAATATATATATATATATATATATATATAGGATCAGGAATTTTACATAACCCACTATTCCTGCGCTAACCCAAATAACTTTGGCAAGATGAAGCCAAATCTTGGTTTTTTTTAACATCATTGTAACACATTTTGAACACCATGTTCTTTTATGAGTTTGGGCTAATTCATCACCGTTTAAAAACTTACAGTACTATAAGTTTTTAAAATATTTAAACTTACACTACTGTAGCACAAAACTTACAACGATGATATTTTTTAAATGGTGATGAATTACCCCAAACTCATAAAAGAACATGGTGTTCAAAATGTGTTACAATGATGTTCAAAAAAAAATCCAAGATTTGGCTTCATCTTCCCAAAGTTATTTGGGTTAGCGCGGGAATAGTGGGTTATGTAAAATTTCATGCCCTATGTATATATATACACATATATAGGGATGGGAATTTTTAATAACCCACTAAATGCGTGCTAACCCAAATAGCTTTGGCAAGACGAAGCCAAATCTTAGATTTTTTTTTGAACATCATTGTAACACATTTGGAACACTATGTTCTTTAATGAGTTAGTGTAAATTCGCCACCGTTTAAGAGATTACATCGTTGTAAGTTTTGATCAAAAAACACTTACAGTACTGAAGTCAAAAACTTACAACGATGTTATCTCTTAAACGATGGTGAATTTACACAAACTCATAAAAGAACATAGTGTTCTAAATGTGTTACAATGATGTTTACAAAAAAAAAATTCAAGATTTGGCTTCATCTAGCCAAAGTTATTTGGGTTAGCATGCATTTAGTTGGTTATGTAAAATTACATGCCCTATATATATATATATATATATATATATAGGAAAGTGTTAAAATGAAAACCTTTGTATAGAGCTATAACCTATTAACTAACTTCTAATGGTTAATTTAAAAATTTAGTCCATAAGATCATGCCATGTGTCACTAACTTTTTTTTAATATGTAAGGTTATTTAAGACATTTGTATCATTTTAAAAAAGTTAGAATTAACATGGTGGTGACATGTGTCACAAACTAATATATTTTATTCAATATGATTTTTTATTTAAAGTTACCCCATTATTTTTATAACATTTATAACTTTTTTATGGTATATTATTTTTTTATAAAATTGCATCATTAAACTCGTGTTATTTTTCTCTTTAATTCCGTTATAGTCTTTATTAAGTTTTTTTAATTTTTTTTTTCCAGATTCTTGTATTTATATCAATGTAATAAGCATAAAAATAAAACATGTTTAAAATGTAATTTTTAGTTGATTTTAAACTCGAAACGAAAAACGAATTTAGAACTCAGTTCTGTTTTTTCGGTTACAAATACAGTTCGTTTTTTCGGTTACGAATACGGTTCGTTTTTCCGATTACGAATACGGTCCGGTTTTTTGTTTTAAATGGTTTTCGGTTTTTTGGAACACCCTAGATGATATATTTTCAATGTTTATTACATTAATGTAAATACGGATATCTACAAAAAAATAAAAAATATAGCTAAGATTATAACGAAATTAAAGAGAAAAATAATACGAGTATAATGGTGCAATTTTTATAAAAAAATAATATACCATAAAAAAGTTATGAATACATAAAAGAACAAGGGGGTAAACTTTAAATAAAAAATTAGACTGATTAAAATATATTAGTTGGTGACACATGTCACCCCATATTAAATCCAACTTTTTCATATAATACAAAATGTCTTAACTATCCTTTATATTAAAAAATGAAAACGGACACATAGAATGATCTTAGAACTTGATATTTCAAATAACCATTACGTACTTACATGTTAGTTAATGGGTTATTACCAATGAGGCATTGCCTCAATGGTACCACAAGATTCTTCCAAATGCGAGGTCTTAGGTTCAAATCCTTCCCGCAGCGAAATAGGAGTCTGAGGGGGTTAGGGGGTTTTCCCAGTGGGGTTTCCTCCTGGGTGGTTGTGGTGGCTCATAGGAGGTCCAGACCTTGGTGACATAGTCTGGAATCAGTGAGTTCACACGATTGAGAACTTCGCCGTTCAAAAAAAAGTTAATGGGTTATTATTCTATCCAAGAGTTTTTATATAATCACAATTCTCTCTCTCTCTCTATATATATATATATATATAGGGGAAAGATCAAATAAAAAGTATATTTTGCCTAAGAAGGCTAAGAAGGATTTTTAAAATCTCCAAAACCGACCCAAACGAACTCCGATTGAACTCATTTCGATGACATTGGAACCGTCTCATCAAACCCTACAATATTAGATTTTAAGTTTTCGTTTTAACAACTAGATTTAGATTTTGGGTTTTAGGGCTTGGTTTTTAGCTTTTAAGTTGTATCTTTATGTTAAAGATTTGTTTTTAAAGTTTTGGTTTTAGTATTAGGGTTTATTGTTTACGATTTAAGGTTTGGGTTTTAGGGTTCGACAAGCCGGTTCCAATGATGTAAAAATTAATTCAATCGGGGTTTGTTTGAGTCGGTTTTTAAGTTTTTAAAATCCTTCTTAGCCTTCTTAGGCAAAATAGACTTTTTAGGGGAACCTTCCCCTATATATATATATATATATATATATATAGATTTATTTTAGTAAGAATCAACAAGTTGTAAAAGACTAAAATAACCACATTTATAGCCACAAGATTTAAATGGTTTAAAAGTAATTTTTCTTTAAAATATAGAAAGTTACTTTTATATACTTCAAACTTGTGGTTATAAATGTTTCTTATAGTTCTGAACTAACATTAGTTCTCAATTAAATAATCCTATATATATATATATATATATATACTCAAACACACTAACGCACACATTTCACGTGGCTTTGATTCTTAACCTCATATGTAATAGTGGCCCAACGTCTTGATATGTATTGAATAATTCTTTTAACAAAACTACAAAATTTAATGAATAAAAAGTTGCCTTTTTAGTTATTACATTTATTAAAATTTTTTTTGTAATGGAAATCTGGACCAATAGTAACCTAAAACAATAATTCACCCTTTAAGCAAACATTTTTAATTTTTTATACTAAAAAATAAATATAACATGACACATAAAACTATGCTCTTAATAATTTTAAAGTCTCTCTCGTGTTGAATGCATCTTATATTAAATAATTATATTAAATAGTAAAAATCTTTTTGTGTTTAAAAAAAGATTTTTGCATACAAGATAAAAAATATTAATATTAAAAAATACTTTCTTAATGCAAAAATTATAATAAAATACGAATTTTTCAAAAACGGTTATTAAATGAAATGTTAAAAAAAGCAAATGGTTCAAAATTTATATTATTATTTTAGTACTTTAAAGTATTAAATTAAAAAAACAGTAAAGTAATTTTTATGTTAAAAAGATAAAGGACATAATCGGAACCAATCTATCATGCTAATCCAAAGATGCAAAGCCCGCTAACAATACCGTAGATGGCACCATGTAAAGTAAAAAATGTTGGAATTTTGTGTGAAAAGAAAAAGGAAAAAGAAAAATATAAACTTTTAACCTTTCACCTACCAATTCATTTGTCATGAATATGGTGGTTGTTAGTGGGCAATTGGCCATGAATATGCTAGTTAGTGGGCATAATGGCAACCTTTGAAATGCCATGGCTACAAGTATAAATAGAGGCATTTGGCCTCTTGGTGAAGTTGCTAGAATTTGAGATCAATACACCACTTGAGATTTATACACACAAGCTCTAAAGGTTCCAAAGACAATCATTTGCTTTGTTGAATTCTCAACAACCTACAACGATCGGTTCTCGTGTGAAGCACTCTTGTTTCAGGTGAAGTTTCGGGTTTTCGGTTAACTCCGGCAGTATACGCTGCTTTGGCTGTTGTACCCTGGGAAACAGTCGGGTTCACCTGGGTGGCCCGAAATCTGTTTTAAGGGACCTCTGTTGAACAGAAATCCTCAGCCACCGAACTCATTTCAATTCGTTTTCATCTTGTTTTCTACTTCTTCTTGTAATTTCAATTTTAGCATTTTTATATTTCTTGTATCAATTTATTTTATATTATGTATTTTTCTGAATTGTAATTCGAGTAATTGAATAATAAAAGTATTTGTTTATTTTGTGAACGGTGTTCCTACAAGCTTAAAACAGATTTTAAAAACCACCGTTCATAAGTTTGTGTTTTTAAAAATTTTCGGATTACAAAACAGAAATATAAACTATTTAGTTTCGTACAAATATTTGTTTATCAAGAAATTTTAAATGTGTTTTAAATTTTGTTTTTGGTAAACGAGTATTGTTTTCTTATTAATAGGAAAATTTAATATGTTGTTTTACTTGACCACTTTGAACCTTGCGAGGTTCCTGACTGAGTCCCCTCCTGCAATTACTGATGGGGATGTCCAATCCGTAACCGCTTTGGAAGCGTGGAAACACTCGGAATATCTGTGTCGCAACTATGTGTTGAACGGTTTAGTGGATGCATTGTACAATGTTCACTGCAAGATAACAACTGCCAAAGATTTATGGGAGTCGTTAGACAAAAAGTATAGAACGGAGGATGCTGGCACAAAGAAGTTTGTGGTAGCCCGTTTCTTGGACTATAAAATGGTTGATACTAAAACAGTTTTGAACCAAGTTCAAGAGTTGCAAATTATACTAAGCGACATACATTCTGAGGGAATGACTCTTAGTGAGACATTTCAAGTTGCAGCTATGATTGAAAAATTGCCTCCAAGTTGGGTGGATTTCAAGAACTACCTAAAGCATAAGCGAAAGGAAATGACGGTGGAGGACCTTGTGGTGCGTCTTCGAATTGAGGAAGACAACAGGTTGGCTTTGAAAATAACACAACAACAATTTGCTCCAAAAGCAAATATGGTAGAGCATGGTCAATCTTCCCGTGGGTACAAAAAGAAAATTGACAACTACAAGGGCAAGGGCAAAGGCAAAGGCAAGGTTGTGGACCTTGGACCGAAAAAAGGTGGTGTGAAGAAGCAGGTTTTCCCTTTTAAGGGAAAATGCTACAATTGCGGTGAACATGGTCACCGTGCTGATAAGTGTAAGGCTCCTAAACAGGACCGAGCACATATGATGGAGGATGATATGCCTCTTGTTGCTATGGTCTCTGACATTACTACTATGATGGAGGAGATCAACTTGGTGTCAAATGACCCTAAGGGGTGGTGGGTTGACACTGGTGCTACCCGCCATGTGTGTCCTGATCGGGCACTCTTTAATACGTTTAAAGAGGTGGTGGGTGACTCTAAGCTGTACATGGGGAATGCAGCAACTGCCGATGTCAAGGGTGAAGGTAGTGTGATCTTAAAGTGGACTTCGGGAAAGGAGCTCACTTTGAGCAACGTGCTCTATGTTCCTGACATACGCAAGAGCCTCGTGTCAGGATGGTTGCTTAACAAACATGGTTTTCGTTTAGTTTTTGAATCTGATAAATTTGTTTTAACTAAGCGTGGAATGTTTGTTGGTAAGGGTTATGCCCAAAATGGAATGTTTAAACTCAATGTAATAGCTAAGGTTGAGAACATGAATGAAAATGCTTCTACTTCTGCTTATTTGATTGAGTCATCTAATGTTTGGCATGGTCGTTTAAGTCATGTTAATTTCAATTCGATGCGTCGTTTGATTAAATTAGATTGCATTCCAAAGTTTGCTATTGATTCAAAATACAAATGTACAACATGTGTTGAAGCAAAACAAACAAGATCATCTTTTAAGTCGGTTGAAAGAATAACCGAACCACTTGACATAATTCATACTGATGTGTGTGATTTAAAATCGATTCCCACAAGAGGTGGAAATAAGTATTTCATCACATTTATTGATGATAGTACACGATATTGCTATGTATACTTACTTAAGAGTAAGGATGAAGCAATTGACAAGTTTGTCTTGTATAAAACTGAGGTTGAGAATCAACTCAACAAAAAGATAAAAGTTCTAAGGAGTGATAGAGGCGGAGAATATGTTTCACCATTTGCCGATATTTGTGCACAAAATGGAATTATTCATGAGTGTACAGCTCCTTATTCCCCACAACAAAATGGTATTGCGGAACGAAAGAACCGTACATTGAAAGAGATGATGAATGCTATGTTAATTAGTTCTGGAATGAGCCAGGACATGTGGGGGGAAGCAATTTTGTCGGCTACTTATCTTTTAAACAAAATACCTTTCAAGAAAAAGGATGTTACTCCGTATGAGTTGTGGATGGGAAGAAAGCCATCTTACAAATACTTGAAAGTGTGGGGGTGCCTAGCTAAAGTGGTGGTTCCACCACCAAAGGTTCAAAAACTAGGACCCAAAACTGTGGATTGTGTATTCATTGGTTATGCCCATCATAGTAGTGCATATCGGTTTCTTGTTTATGATTCAAAGAATCCTGAAATACACAAGAATACTATAATGGAGTCAAGGAATGCATCATTCTTTGAAGAAGTGTTTCCTTGTTTGAAAAAGGAACTTCCAAGTTCATCAACACAAGTTGATGAGATTGTTCATGATGAAAATCAAGAACAATTAGAGGCTGAAGATGTTGAGCCAAGAAGAAGTAAGAGGCAAATGATTGAAAAATCTTTTGGACCTGATTTTCTTACTTATATGGTTGAAGGAGAGCCCCAAACATATCGTGATGCAGTCACGTCTTCAGAAGGACCTCAATGGAAAGAGGCAATCAAGAATGAAATTGATTCGATCTTACAAAACCATACTTGGGAGATAGTAGATCTTCCACCAGGGTGTAAACCACTTGGATATCGATGGATATTCAAAAGGAAGATGAAAGCTGATGGTTCCATTGATAAGTACAAGGCAAGGTTAGTGATCAAAGGATTTAGACAAAAAGAAGGAGTAGATTACTTTGATACTTACTCGCCTGTGACTAGAATAACCTCGATAAGGTTGGTGCTTGCAATAGCGGCTTTAAGAAATTTGGAAGTCCACCAAATGGATGTTAAAACCGCTTTTCTAAATGGGGATTTAGAAGAGGAAATTTACATGGAGCAACCTGAGGGTTTCTCAGCTCCAGGCCAAGAAGGAAAAGTGTGTAAATTAGTCAAGTCATTATATGGCTTGAAGCAAGCTCCAAAACAATGGCATCAAAAGTTTGACCAAGTTATGCTTAACAATGGTTTCAAAATTAATGAATGCGACAAGTGTGTTTATGTGAAAAACACAACGAGAGGTTATGTGATATTATGCCTTTATGTAGATGATATGCTTATCGTTGGGAGTGATGATAAGATGATCAAATCTACTAAAGACATGTTGAAAGCGAGATTTGACATGAAAGACATGGGTCTAGCTGATGTGATTCTTGGTATAAAGATCAATAGAACCCAACATGGTCTTGTGTTGAGTCAATCTCACTATGTGGACAAAATCCTTGAAAAGTTTAATAAGGGGGATACGAGTGTGGCTCAAACTCCAGTAGATACCACCCAACATCTATCAAAAAATAGAGGTGAGGGTGTTGCTCAGTTAGAGTATTCAAGGATTATTGGCAGTCTGATGTATCTGATGACATGTACACGACCAGACTTAGCATATGCTGTGAGCAGGCTAAGTAGATATACTAGTAATCCGAGCTTTGAACATTGGAAGAGCATGACAAGATTACTAAGGTACTTAAGATACACAAGAAACTATGGGCTGCATTATGGCCGAGATCCAGCTGTTATAGAAGGATACAGTGATGCAAACTGGATATCTGATATGAAAGATTCCAAATCCACAAGTGGTTATGTGTTCACCCTTGGTGGAGCAGCTATAGCCTGGAAGTCGTCCAAGCAAACTCTTATAGCTAGATCTACGATGGAATCTGAGTTTATCGCGTTAGATAAAGCTGGAGAAGAAGCAGAATGGCTACGTCAATTTGTGGAAGACGTTCCAGGATGGCCAAAGCCTATGTCGGCTATTTGCATACATTGTGATTGCCAATCGGCTATTGGTAGAGCTCAAAGTGCAATGTATAATGGCAAATCGAGGCACATTAGACGTAGACACAATACGATACGACAACTACTCTCAATGGGAGTTATCTCAATTGATTATGTGAAGTCAAAAGATAACATAGCGGATCCGTTTACAAAAGGCTTAAGCAGAGAGTTAGTGCACAAGTCGTCAAGAGGAATGGGACTAAAGCCCTTTGAACAAGTTTGTACAAAGGAAAACCTATCCTAGAAGATTGGAGATCCCATGACCTAGGCTTAATAGGACAACCTAATTGTATGAATAAAGATCACTGTGGGGGAGTACCTCAAATATAAAAAGGGAGTTAAATACTTCCTAGTTCATTCCTTTATCAAATCAGTGATAGCAATGGAGGATAAGCATACGGCTTTTAATGATTTGTGTGAAATCACCTATGTGAGAGAGAAGTGGGGTCGCTTTGAATGGATTTGTGGGGTGCGCAATTCCTAGAGCTCTTGCAGAACCAGGCTAGTGTTCCATGACCATAACGGACACGACAATGAGGGGTTAACCGTACCAGGAAGAGTATTGTGTGACATGTAATAACGTCTACGTAAACAGGGATTGGTTCAAGGACATCGCGTCTACTAATCGCTAGGAGACAAAGTACATATCACAAAGGAGGGTTCAAAGGGAACACCTACTTCTCCTGCAATACTCAACCGCTGAAATTTTATCGTGACGCTTGAGTGTAAGGATCGATTTCTTTTCATGTGGGGGATTGTTGGAATTTTGTGTGAAAAGAAAAAGGAAAAAGAAAAATATAAACTTTTAACCTTTCACCTACCAATTCATTTGTCATGAATATGGTGGTTGTTAGTGGGCAATTGGCCATGAATATGCTAGTTAGTGGGCATAATGGCAACCTTTGAAATGCCATGGCTACAAGTATAAATAGAGGCATTTGGCCTCTTGGTGAAGTTGCTAGAATTTGAGATCAATACACCACTTGAGATTTATACACACAAGCTCTAAAGGTTCCAAAGACAATCATTTGCTTTGTTGAATTCTCAACAACCTACAACGATCGGTTCTCGTGTGAAGCACTCTTGTTTCAGGTGAAGTTTCGGGTTTTCGGTTAACTCCGGCAGTATACGCTGCTTTGGCTGTTGTACCCTGGGAAACAGTCGGGTTCACCTGGGTGGCCCGAAATCTGTTTTAAGGGACCTCTGTTGAACAGAAATCCTCAGCCACCGAACTCATTTCAATTCGTTTTCATCTTGTTTTCTACTTCTTCTTGTAATTTCAATTTTAGCATTTTTATATTTCTTGTATCAATTTATTTTATATTATGTATTTTTCTGAATTGTAATTCGAGTAATTGAATAATAAAAGTATTTGTTTATTTTGTGAACGGTGTTCCTACAAAAAAAGATGATCAATGACAACGTGTAATGAGATAAGAACACATGTGTGACAAAAAAATGGCTTACCAACAACAAAATGGCTCATAGACTTCTATGTAACAATTGACAGAATTCTATTAAGCGATCCTTAGCACTTGTGCGACAAAAAAATTATAATGGTCAAAAATTAGAATGGTATAAACAACCACTGACTACAAAGTAGACAAGTGTACTAGTCAGCTGGTGGTGGTTCGGGTTGAACACTAGAACAACACTTAACAATGTTTTCTTCTTACAACTGATAGATGCGGAATAATCCATTAGCAAGATTTCACAAATACTCAAACAGAGAGAAATAAGAACACAGCTGATTACTTCAAGTTGAAAGTATATTTCTCTTGTTTGCAAAGTGTACAAGACTCTAACAAATCCACTACCCTTATTGGCTTACAATGAGAGGTTGTACACTACAAGCTACAACTGTATTCTCGTACGAATACTACATTGGATGATATGTTAGTTTCAATATGTATAAATAATGGTTCAACACAACCTAGTAATAAAAACATATAACCAAAATGGAACTATACACTACATACAAGTGCACCTGATATATGCAGCATATAATATGTAAGACCAAATATCGAATCCTAGGGACACAAAATCTAAGAATTACTAAATAAAGATAATATAATTTGGAAAGAGTTTTAATTAACTAAGAACAAAGGAATGAAACAACTTAGAAACTGAAAAAAAAAACTAAGAAACTAAGAAATCAATTAATGGAGGGGACTACCTAGACTTGTAATCCTAACGGTAAATTTAACAGTTCGGGCATGAATTACGGGATATAACCGGTCAATATAGATATGAAAACTCAGGAAACAATCAGAATCACCATATCACAATTTCAATCTCACTAATACTACTTAATGATCCTAAGATTCGTTTGAAGGATCATTGGTATGTGTAATGGATTACTTAGCCAGACTTTCCAAACACAAATTGTTTAAGGATTCAAAAGATCGTAACACTTGGTTGGTATCAGCAATATTAGTACACCAAAAGTGTAAGGATGTACATGAATAAATCAAAACATATAAGTTAATACCTTGAATCGTGAGGAATTCTAAAAATATAAACAGGAAAACCCGATGGTCACATAATTCGCCTAAAAAACCCTGAAAGCCTAACAATCAAAATTCCCACATGTGGTTAGTCTCGGAAATGATAATCCTACTGTTTATAATCCAATTACAGATAATAACCTAATGTTCAATTGGCCAAAGAAAACCCTAATGGAATTAGATACAAATCTAACACTAAAACTAATAAAACTGATCAAAACATGCAGTGAACAACCAAAACTCATCAGTTGGATATTATCATGCACTTATAGATTATCTTAATAGCAATAAATAACCCATATTAATCATGTATAATCTGCTCACAATCATAAACAATCCAAATTCTATAAAAACAAAGCCAAAAACTGAATAAAATTAACTGTTAATTATCTAAATTTAGGCAATACAAGGATTTTAGCCAAGAAACATGTTCATTACGTTAATTATACGAAAAAAATTCAGAATCATTTCCATGGATTCTATACAAACAAGAAATAATTAACAAAAAAAGTAAAAGAACCCGAAAACGTGTTCCGAGCACTCTTATATGCAATCTGAGCCTCCTCGAGCGTCCAATTTTGATCCCAAACCTTCAAAATCTTCAAAAATGTGTTCTTCAATCATTTCCACCCATTCTAGTTCGAATAATCTCAAGTTAGGGTTTAAAAAACGTATTTATATGTCATTTTAAAGTTAAGGGTCACGACTCGGGTTCATGGGCTGCAAGTTGTGTCTAAAAAGGAGGTCCACAAGGCCAAACAATGGCCGACATGCATGGTCAAAGGATCTGTCAAAATGGGTAAAAGGCCTAATGTCCGGTTAATGCACACTGGGTCAACGTAGGAGGGTCACGAGTGTTAAATACTGAGCCTGAATCATCCATAGGTCTTCTGTAGGACGAGGTCGGGTTCCAGGTATATAAGGCCCCAAAAGGCTGTCACGTGTCCATGAGGCTTAGAACTTTTATAATAATACACAAATACCCTCTAGAGTTTCTGAAACACAAATTTAAGCCCCGAAACTTCCTGAAATGTTACTTTTAGCCCCCAAACCTTTTAAAATTCATATTCTAAACTTCCAAACTTTCTCAAAATTATTTTGGAACTTAGTTTCTTCGTAAATACGATTGTTTAAATCCCGAAACCTACACAAGTAACATTAAAAATAAATATATGTATAAATAATTAAAATGTAATAAAAACTAAATATAAATCTAATCAAATAAGATAAAATAATATAAAAAAGTACTAAAAAGATGTGTAAATAAATGACACATGAAACATTCTCGCACTTAAACTTTGCTTGTCTATAATGAAACGAAGATGGGGGCTATTCATAGTCATGGGAAGAAGAAAAAACTCACAAATATAGGTTTTAGATGCAACATATATCTTGGACTTACCCTGGCTTCAGCTCTAGACCTTTGTTTTGATTCTTTGTCCTTCTGGATGCTCTTGGCCGTCGAGACGAGTAAGAGAAGAGGTTTGGAGCTTTGAGCTGTAGGAAAGGATAGTTTGAGAGAGTTTTTTATTGAATGAAGGTTCAAATGAAATGTGTGTGTGTGGGGATATAGCTTGGCCGAAATTTAGGAGAGACGGAGTGGAGGTATTTAGTTGAAGATAAAGAGAAAGGGAGAGAGGTGAGTGGTGGGTTGGTTTGTGGAAGAGAATGGTGGTTGATTCTGTGGGAGGAAGTGTTCTTTTGGTGTCACACCCCGAGCCGGCGGGCTGGATCGACCTTCCCATAGGGCGGAAGGTTCTCGGGGCACAATATCGTTGTGATAATCGAAATGATCAGATTGTTTACCATGCACATGATATATGATGAGAAATGCTAAATGACATTGATATAGAATTACAAAGTTAAATTACACGATTCATGCTCATAATTTAACTAAGTAAATATACCAAAAACAATCATAAAGTAGCTATCTTGTGTCTACACAAGATTTACAAAAGATGATTCAAAGTTTTGTCATTCAAAAATATGCAAAATCACAAAATGAAGCTAGGTATTCTAAAAGTCCTCTAGCTTAAGTCCTGAATGCTTGGTGAGTAAACCTGTTCGTCAATTGAGAAAACATGCATTTAAACAAGTCAACACTAGGTTGGTGAGTTCATAAGTTTAGTAATTGAAAAAATACTTGTAGTTGTTGTTCACATGTCATTTTGTCACACACAAGTCTCATTGTTATTGTCATATCTTGTCTCACAAATGTCCTTTCCATAGTTACCCTTACAAATAGTGTGTCATCCATATCAAGCATGGCTTATATACAGGGCATACGTATCACCAGTGAAGCCGCCAACCCACCACATACTTGACTGGATTCAATACCACTTGTAATGCAACTATGGATACCCATTATCATTTCACATTGTATTTGTCTTATTTGATATCCAGCCAGTTAATCCCACATGACGTGTTCTCATCCAACCGTGTTATATGTATAGCATAAAAATGTTTTGAAGGGAATATATTACCATGACCTAAGTTATGGTAACCCCTTCATGTTTTAAGGGAAATAGATTAATTTAATCTTATCCTTATTAGTTTTCTCTCAATTGTAGAATTAACTGTAATTCACTTCCAATATTAGGAGTGATAGTTAATTCATTGATATTGTTCGCATTCTTGAATGTATAGAGCCTAAACGGGATCCATTGTGATCCTCACGTAATCAGAGCACAATGCATCCAATTTACCTCTATCCCATTTATAGTCTCAATAGAATCAGTGCCTTCAACGAAACTATTACCAGTATTATGACATGAGAGAAAACCAATTCCTCAGTCTACCAGTTAATAGAAACGAAGGATTTGATTACAATCAGTTTCTGAAGATTAATATCACCATGTGTCGTTTACCAAACCTGACTGAAGCAGCCCTGTTACCGGTCATACGATACCGACCAATGATAATGTTACGATTAACGTACCGACATCACTCGCCGGCGGTTTGTCAAACCTATGGTACCACTACGCTAACGCGGTTTAGTCGCACTAAATCAACGGTAAACGATTTTCTTGAAGGGACTTACGACTGAACATGTACACATGAACACATGATTATTGTGATATAATACAAACAGTCTTTATGGTAATTAGTTGTTGTTATGTGTTCTCCCATTGTCATCATCTTAGTGTCATCAGTTCTCGGTGTTATGTGTTCTCATAGTCTTGAACAAAGTGTTATAAGAACTAGTCTTATTAGACGGTGTTAGTATATGTGGTGAATGATATTATCATCATGAAATTCTATTATCATGATTATCATTCGTGTTATCACTTGTAATTGTCTCATGTTATCTCATTGTTATCTCATTGTAAATAAATAAGTGTTATAAGATCAAATCTTAATTCACTTGAGTTATTTAAGTGTTTGGATGAACTCATGAAGTTATATTATCATGAAACATCCTTGATTTGTCATTGTTATTAATGCACACATAAGCATAAACATTGGTATTGATATAAGTGTGATAATAAAGATAACATCTTCATTATCTAAATCCCATTATGTTTGAGTGATGTACTAAAATCTTTAATTATTAAAAGAGTTAGCATGTTTCTCAGCCCCTTAACTAAAATCAAAAGATTAGAAAAGGGGCATATGAACTCACATGTGGTTGTAGTGGTTGACTAATTTGTTCTAGAATGCATCTTGATGTTGTATTCACGACCCTGTGTTTGATTCAATGTGTTTCGCAACTTATAAGTATGAGTGATTACTTCGCATGTTAACCCTAAGTTGGTTAACCTTTATAAGTCTTTGTTGTTTGGTTAACTCTAGTTCACTTGTGGTGTATTATACTAACACTTAGCCAATTTAGGTTAAGTTTAGTATATTGTAATATTCTTTGTGTACATGTTAAATACTTGACATAAAACATTAACATGTTCCATAGATTTTGAAATCATAATATTTTCTATGTACAATCTTAGATTTTTAAGAAAGGTTTGGATTTCATTTAACTTTTTTTGATCATACGAATGAGTCCTCATTAGCATGATATAACCATACGAATGAGTCTCAGTCGCTCAACTATACATGCGTAGGAATATGGTGTGTGACTGAGGTTGTCATGCGAATGAATAGTTCATTTGTATATGCTCATCACACGAATAAGTGGTTCCTTCGTATGTGATTGTCGAACGAGTGAGTAGTCCATTTGTGGGTAATGTCTATTCATCCCTGAGCTCATTCGTATCCAGTCCCAGGCGCATAAGGATCTCCTTCAGCCCAGTAGGTTCATGCGAATGGGTTGTTCATTCGCACAACCTATCCCTTCGCCCCATTCGTTCGCCTGCACGGAATCAGCTAAAAAAATGGTGATTTCGAGATTTGGTTGAAATAAGTGATGGTTTTGAGTGGGTGTATGTGTGAATGTTTGTTTAGAAAGTGTATGAGTCGAAAAGGGGTGTTTAAAGCCTATTAAACCCTCGGTTTTGTCGGGTTAGGAGAAAACCCTAAAAGATCCGTAACTTGCATTTTGTTTTACCTTCGATATAGGTGTTTTTGGTCCCGATCTGCTATACGTCTACGTGAGAAATGTCAAGAGCTTCGATTTGATAGCTTATTTGAAGAATTTGGATAAAAAATGAGGATGATATGGAGGTTTTTGTGATGAGTTTCTAGAGAGAGAAACCCGAACCGGGTTAGATGGGAGAGAGAGACGTAGATGGTGAGTTTTGATGAAAAATTAAATGCTAGTTAGGGTTTTGATACCCTGCGTGTGTTCGGGTTCGTTTCGTTTGCTCGACTCTTGTTTTCATTACGTTTACGAAACTTAACGCGCGTATTTACGAGATATAGATTAAATGGTTTTTCTCAGAATCTTTTGAAGATTGTCATTCCTAATAAATGTTTTAAATTTCTTTTCTTATTTTACCGTTTCGGAATCGTTTATTTTTGCGTTTCGTCACATCGTATTATCTTCGCGCGTATTCGTTCGAATCATCACCCAAACAAACACGACGATAACTTAACTTTCTGATTTTGTTTTCTACTTTTCAGATATCATTATGAACGTTAAACCCACATATATATTTGTGTGAATCGTCACTAACGCAAACACACTGTCGGTTTATTATTCGTAATGGATACTGAAATACTGTTTTGAATTAAACATCCTCACTGACGGACTTAACTAAACTGAACCATTTTCACATTGTTATGATTGAATTCATATTGTTTTCTCACTGGATTGTCGGCCATCTGATTCCTGTTATTTGTGGATATCAGATCGCAACCGATATGTGTTTGCCATTTGTTTTTCACCGTTGTTATTTCTCGTGTGTTGTTGTATATTTATATTCCAATTTTCATTGAAATACATACAACTGTTACTTGTTTTCATAATCCTATTGTCACACAATTGTTAAGAACATAGTATTTACTCATAGTAAAAAGTGAAAGTACACATACCGTACGAATTGCCGTTCGATCTGGTACTAGTTGTCACAGTCTCCCCTTGTTAAAGAAATTTCGTCCCGAAATTTAAACATCATTTTCGGGTACTACTCCTTCTTCAAACATGTGGGGATACTTTGTCTTCATGTGATCCTCACGCTCCCAGGTAAATTCTGGTCCGCGTTTAGAGTTCCAACAAACCTTCACAATAGGGATACGACTTCGTTTCAGTCTCTTGACTTCATAATCCATAATCTCTACAGGTTCTTCGATATAGTGTAGTTGCTCATCAACTTGTATTTCCTCCAATGGAATGACTAATGATTCATCAGCAAGGCATTTCTTATGATTCGACACATGAAACACATCATGTACTCTGCGGAGTTCATCAGGAAGTCTGAGTCTGTATGCCACAGGACCAATTCGTTGAGTTATCTCGAACGGTCCAACATACCTTGGTGCTAACTTGCCCTTAGCCCCAAAACAAACAACGCCTTTCCACGTGGACACTTTCAACATGACTCGGTCACCCACCTGAAATTCCAAAGGCTTTCGCCGTTTGTCTGCGTAACACTTTTGGCGGCTACGTTTTGCTTGTAATCTTTGTTGAATCTGGGTAATCTTATCAGTAGTCTCCTGAATAAGTTCAGGCCCAGTGATTCTGTTATCTCCCACTTCGGTCCAACAAATTGGATACCGACATTTCCTACCATATAATGCTTCGAACGTAGCACATCTGATACTGCTGTGGTAGCTATTGTTGTAGGAGAAGTCAATGAGTGGTAAATGGCTGTCCCAACTTACATCGAAGTCCAAGACACATGTTTACAACATATCCTCTAGGGTTTGGATAGTTCGCTCACTTTGGCCATCCGTTAGTGGGTGGTAAGCGGTGCTAAAGTTTACACTTGTCCCTAAGGATTGTTGCAATGATTGCTACAACCGCGATGTAAATCGGCTGTCCCTGTCTGAAATAATAGATAGTGGCACGCCATGCCGTACTACTATTTCATTGATATAAAGTCTTGTTAGTTTTTCCATCTTGTAGTCTTCTCTGATCGGCAAGAAATGAGAGGACTTGGTCAATCTGTCAATGATAACCCATATAGAATCATGTCCGCTGGAAGTACACGGTAGCTTGGTAATAAAATCCACAGCTATTTGTTCCCACTTCCATTGTGGTATTTCTAGTTGTTCCAGCACACCTGACGGTTTCTGGTGTTCTTTGACTTTAGCACATGTTAGGCACTTACCAGCATAAGTAGCCACATCCTTCTTCATACCTGGACACCAATAAAATGACCTGAGATCTTGGTACATTTTATCGTCACCAGGATGAACGGAATAACGTGTTTTGTGTGCCTCATCAAGAATAAGTTTCCGGAGTTCATCTACTGCTGGATCTACACACGATCCTGATAATAGATAAGCCCGTCTTGTTTTGTCTCAATTTGTTTTTTTGCTACACAATCGAGCTCGTTTCTCAAGTTGTTTATCTCCACTGCTTCTTGTTGTGCTTGTAGAATTTGATCTCTCAGAATTCTTTGCACAGTCATCCCCATTGCTCTAACACGCAAGGGTTTGACTCTTTCCTTCTGGCTCAAAGCGTCAGCCACAACATTAGCTTTGCCAAAAATGGTATTTGATCACACAATCGTAATCATTCAGGAGCTCAACCCAACGTCACTGTCTCATGTTAAGCTCCTTTTGATCAAATATGTGCTGTAAACTCTTGTGATCTATGAAGATCGTGCACTTGGTACCATAAAGGTAATGCCTCCAAATGTTTAATGCAAAGACAACTGCTCCCAATTCTAGGTCATGCATCATGTAATTCTTCTCATGTACTTTCAGCTGTCGTGCCTAGTAGGTAATGACTTTGTATCGTTGCATTAAAACACAACCGAGTCCCTGATGGGAAGCATCACAATAAACCACAAAGTCATCGCTGCCTTCTGGGAGTGTTAAGATTGGAACATTGCACAATCTTTGTTTCAGTGTTTTAAATGCCTCTTCCTGTTTCTGAGTCTACACAGATGGTTCGCTTTTCTAGGTTAGCTTTGTGAGTGGCAAGGCTATCTTAGAGAAATTCAAATGAATCTCCTATAATAACCAGCCAGACCCAAAAATGATCTGATCTCAGTAGGTGTTGTGGGCACATTCCAATTCTTGATTGCCTCGATCTTGGCAGGATCCACATGAATACCATTACTGTTAATCACGTGACCCAAGAACTGAACTGAACTTCTCTTAGCCAAAATTCACACTTGGAGAATTTGGCATAGATTTGTTCCTTCTTTAGAAGTTCCAAGATTGTTCTGAGGTGTTGTTCATGTTCTTTCCCACTCTTTGAATTGATCAGTATATCGTCAATGAAAACAATAACGAATTGATCTAAATACGGCTTGCACACCCGGTTCATAAGATCCATGAACACAGTGGGTGCGTTTGTCAATCGGAATGGCATCACCATAAATTCATAGTGACCAAATAGGGTACTAAAAGCCGTCTTGGGTATGTCTTCCTCTTGAATTCGGAGATGGTGATAACCTGAACGCAGGTCTATTTTTGAGAAATATTGAGCTCCTTGCAATTGGTCAAACAGATCATCAATCCTTGGTAACGGGAACCAATTCTTGACGGTGGGTTTGTTAAGCTCTCTGTAGTCAATACACATTCAGAAGGATCCATCCTTTTTCTTGACAAACAAAACCGGAGCTCCCCAGGGTGAGAAACTCGGTCTGATGAACCCTTTGTCTAGTAATTCCTGTAATGATTCGACAGTTCCTGCATTTATGATGGCGCGAGTATATAAGGAGACTTAGCCATAGGAACCAGAATGAAGTCGATTCTGAATTGTACTGATCGCTCAGGGAGCAATCCCTATAAATCATTCGGAAACACGTCCGCAAAGTCTTTTACAACTGATACATCTTGAATCTTGATTGTCTTCTTGTCTTTCTCCATTACATGAGCGAGGAATACGACACACTGTTTCCTTAAACACTTGCGTGCCTTCATGCACGATATTAATTTGTCACTGCGATTTGCTTGATCTCCATGAATTTATAACACCCGATTGTTCTCACTGGAATACATAATAGCTTTTCGAAACAGATGATTTCAACTCTGTTAAGAGATAACCAATCCATCCCGACAATGATATCGAAATGGCCCAATTCCATTGGTAGCAAATCAATGGAAAATGTGTGCTCATTAAGTGTTAGTGGGCAATTCCTAAGGACCGTGCTAACTGTTATCTATTTGCCATTTGCTATCTCGATGATATAAGGGGAGTCCAAAGATTCCTCAACATGATTAAATTGACATGCAAAGTCAGACGAGATAAAACTCTGATCCGCACCAGTGTCAAATAATATAGATGCATAAAAGTCAGATAAAAGAAATGTACCAGTGACCACATTCAGGTCTTGTCGTGCACCAGCAGCAGCTCCAATTTGGAAGGCCCGTCCTCTAGCTGTCGGAGCCCTTTGTGGAATTCTTTTGGGGCAATCCCGCGATAAGTGTCCAGGTTTGCCACAGGTGTAACAAGACCTGTCATTAGCAGCAACGGCCATCACCGTTGCATTTTCGTTCTTGTTCTGAGCCCTTGTGCTCTTGCATTGATTGGCCCAGTGACCAAACCCCCCACAATTAGTGCATTGCTTGCACTGGGAAGTTGGTTGATGATGGTACTGGCACTTGGTGCATTGAGGAGCCGTGCCAGTATACGGCCTCTTGATTTGCAGTGGTTGAGGTTGTGTGGCTTGCTGAGCACGAGTGGTTGCAGCAAAGTTCTTGACCACATTCTGTTTCTTAGCCGGGTGTCTATCCGACTTCTGTGATGTTCCAGCTTTGGCCACTTCAGCCTCTTTCTTTAGTGCCCCGGAGGCAACCATCACGTCTGTCAATGTTGCTGACATAATAATAGCCATTTCCAAGGCAGTTGGGTGGGCAGTAATCACATGCCCCTGGATACAAGCCGGTAGTCCACCGACATACCGCTCGATCCGCTTCTCAAGTGTTGGCACTATATCCGGTGCCAGCGTTAATAACTCGTGGAATCTGGTGGTGTAGGCCAGATGCCCAGCACCAATCATGACATGGTTGAGAAGCTCCGTCTCAACCTTTTTCACCTCGTTTCTCGGGCAAAACTGTGCCCTTAGCAACAACTTTGGGAGTTAGTTGATCAATTGACTGAAAGTGGCTGGTGATGACTGGTCTGGCAGAGGGTGAACGTGACCCTAAGACAGTGACTCACTTGAAATGTTGTTTAAGGATATTCACAATTTAAATATAAGTGATACAAAGATAATTCAAAATAATTTAAATATAAGTGATATAAGAACTGTGTAATTATCGAAGTAATGATAATGCTATAGCACATATAAATATGTTTTAAATTTATTAAATTTAGAACTCACCAGTTTATACTGAACTATTTTGTTACGTGTCAGGTGGACCTTTTGGAAAGGGGAATAAGGGAAAAACAAAGATGTAGGATAATGGTGGAGGTGGGTGAGACAACTCATCAGAAAACCATGTTGATGAATAATCTCCACTATTATTGCCTTTGAAAGGCTACATTTTGTTGTATAAGAAGTAACTCTTGGATTTGTAAATTTTAGATTGACCTTTCTATCGAAAGTTTTGACTGAGATGTATTTTCTGTTAATATGAATGGTTAATATATTTCTGCTTCTTATGTTAATAACACATTAAATCATTCATATGCTTTGATTAGCTGATGAATGGTGGCTTCGGGAGTCGAGGCGCCACAAGTTGGTATCAGAGCCCTTGGTTTAAGAGAAGTAAGATACGAAAGTATACTTAAACTTAAACCTAGATGTCACACCCCGAAATTTCAACTAACGGAATCACACCGTTTAGGGCGTGACAAACCAGGATCTCAGACATTAGACATAACGAAAGACCTATATATGCTTTCTAACATAATTCAGTCTTAATTTGTAAAATCAAAGTTTAACATTTGCGGAAGCGTGTGAAAGACAACAACCAAATGTAACAGTTGTAGAACCGTAAATACAATGTTCAATGTTTTAAATCAACAATCAAAGTAAACTATATGCATGAGACTCAACGTCCTAGTCCCTGCTTGTCCTTGATTGTGCCTTAGTGTCCTGAGAAAACATGTAAATCAAGTCAACACAAATACACAGGTTTGTATGAATAATAACAAATGTTTGAACAAGCTGTTTGTAAGAAATGTTTGTAGATCACATAATCACACATTGCATAGTCATGATAGCTAGTCATTGTACTATTTACATAAGCGGTCGACACCGAAGCTGACTGTTTGAATGTTGGTTGCCTTTCCACTATTCTCTAGCACAAACAATAGTAATGTTTGAATTGGCTAGTTAAACACTTGTGTAGACCTACAATCTACCAAGTGAGGTTTGTCAAACCCAATAGATCTATCTTCAACTACCACGCTTTGCACTACGACAAACTAAATGGTTCGATATGTAAGGACTTGTAATGCTATTTTCGCACTTATCGTAAATAGCTAACTCATGCAAGTGATATGTATCTAAAATGTTTGTTGCACATGTTTTCTCCCCCAAAACAGTTAAAATAAGAAAAGGGGCCATGTACGCACCTTTGAATGTAGCAGAATGATCAAACACACGTGGAATCGCGTAGATAATCCTCTACGAAGAATCTGTGTTTTAACAATAACGTTGTGTTATTTGGAATGTCGTTTTGTGTTTGAAATCACATACGTGTCAACACACGTATGTTAGATTGTTAGAAATGCGTATATGTAAATACGCGTGACTTTAAAATCGTTTACTTAAACCGTACAAGTATATATATGATTTTATTAAAACATGCGTAATTATACGCGCTTATGGTTTTGGGTAAAAGTATAAATTTTATCATTTCATGTTGTTCGTATTTTCATTTCGTTTCCAACGCAATTCGAATGGCTCGAATCGGAGTTAAAACGAATGTTTTATGACAAAAATACCAAAAATAGTGTTAAAACCCAAAACAGTTGGAGCCCGGGTTCGAACCCGCGACCTCCCTTCCACGCTACACACTCCCTACCACCTCCTCTGCTTCAAATTCGTTAACAGAATCCATTTTAAATGTTTTTAAACAACAAAAGGTCGGTTTCCCTTTGTTTTTATTGAACCGAACCAAATGGTTCTCCAATTGACCCACGATTCGATCCTAATCGAATCCAGAACCATGGGGTTTTTGTTCCAGTACCCCAACCAAGTCTCACTATGATTTTAATTTGATTAACTCATCAATTTAGAACACCCTATTGTGATAAAATTGATTCTGAATGTGTGCATCTAAATCCATCACCCAATTGAAATGAATTTATTTGTTTTAACCTGATGTTTCATAGAGTTCTCATTCCCCCAAGATTTTCGAAACCTTCTGTAACATTTAACCTATTTTTTATGTTCGATTTCCTCGAAACCCAAAAACATTTTCATCACATAAACCCTAGAAATCAAATTTATAAAATTCATGTTTGTTTGATATAATTAGCATAGGGTTTTCATCAAACAGGGGATACTGAAACTATCTGGACAATTTAATTTGAGAAACGATCTCGTCTTCATCAAAAACCCCAAATCGTTTCGAGTTAAGAACCCTAGATATTGAATTCATTCAATTCGTTATTGTTAGATGTAAATAACATAGGGATTTCGTTCAATGGAACCCCACAAAGCTATTGTATGATTTAATTTGAGTTTGAAATATGTTTGAATCAAAACCCCTAAAACATTTTCATTCAAGAACCCTAGCAATCGAAATCTCAAAATTTGTTATTGATTCATAAAATTGGCAAATGGGTTGTGTAAATCGGTAGTTTCTGAAACTTTTAGCATAGTTTAATTTGATTTTCGATTCCATTTACACTAAAACCCCCAAACTGTCTCACACAATGAACCCTAGAATTAAAGTTCATACGATTCGATGTTAAAAGCCGAAATTAACATGGGATTATTCTAAATCGGCATGTTTAGGTTGTAGGAGAGTAGATTCTTACCTTGTTTGGTGTTGATTCGATGTAGTTCAATTGGAAGCCTTAGTTTCGGCCTCCTCACAATCCAATTCTTCAAACCAGAGACTATGAGATCGAATTGTTGAAGACAGAGGCTCCTAATATTGCCGATCAAGTGTTCTTTAAGTTCAATTGTGATAGGTGTAATCGAATTGTGTGGTTTTGATATTGAATAGCCACGGTTTTAACATTTAAGAACGGTTTTTAGTTTAATTCGATGATTGATGTTCCCATAACGTTTAATAACTATTAATCATCATCAATGTGATGATTTAAGTTGATTAATTTCGGTTATAACTTAGTTTTAATGTGAAATTCGAATTTTTGTTGTTAAATCACACGAATTTTGACTTTATAAGTCAAAATTGTTCATTTCTTGATGTTACAAGTTTAATCCTTTATGATTTAAGTGTTTGTAGTTTCGTTTTGGTTAATTCTAAACCTCCTAGTTTAATTTTGTATGATTTTTGTTAGTTTCGGGTTAACGGAGTTAACCGAAAATGCCGAATTGTCACATCATCCCCTTGTTGAAGGAATTTTCGTCCCGAAAATTGTTAAATGTTAGAAGTAGTTAGGACACTACTTGTGTGTTCAAAGTGTACGTGTTAGTGCGGTATGTGATCATTCTGTGTACTTGCATGTACTCACACCCAAAGTCCAATGTTTGCAACATCACACCCAAGTGTGATCTTTCTATGTACTGTTTGCATGCACACCAGTTAGTGCACCTAACTATGATTGTTCGTGTTTGATCATACTGTACTACGTAACCTTGGATATAGCAATTGTTTGTACTACATAACCTCGTACATAGTAAAATGTGTGAAACTAATCATGTTTGCACTACAATGCAATGTAACACATTAAATGTAGCACATAAAATGTAATGTAGCACAAAATGTTTGTAATCATGCTTGTAAGTGTTTGAATTTTTCAATGTTTGTGTTCAGCACACATGTTTGTAATCAATCAATTGTATAAGATGTTTGTGCTTACAGTTTGAAATTTGAAAGTGTTGGAGTGTGAAGTATCGCATCATCCCCTTGTTGAAGGAAATTTCATCCCGAAATTTAACGTACCTTCTCAGTGTTTACAGTTGTTGTTTTGAACAGATGAGGATACTTCTTCATCATTTGATCTTCCCTTTCCCATGTGAATTCAGGTCCACATCTTGAATTCCAACGGACTTTGACTATCGGAATCTTGCTTTGTTTGAGTTGTTTGACCTCTCGGTCCATGATTTCAACTGGTCCTTCGATGAACCATAACTGTTCGTCCACCTGCATCTCTTCAAGTGGCACGACCAATGTCTCATCAGAAAGACATTTCTTTAAGTTCGAAACGTGAAACACATCATGAACTCCGCTGAGTTCATCCGGTAATTGGAGTTGATACGCAACATGACCAATCCTTTTCAGAATCTCAAAAGGTCCTACGTAACGTGGGCTAAGCTTTCCGCGCTTACCGAATCGTATCACACCCTTCCAAGGTGATACCTTTAGAAGAACTCGGTCTCCTACTTGAAATTCCAATGGCTTGCGACATTTGTCAGCGTAACTCTTTTGTCGATCCTGGGCCGCTGCCATACGGTTCCGGATTTAAACTATCTTCTCTGTCGTTTCGTGTACTAGTTCGATCCCGGGCCGCTGCCATACGGTTCCGGAATTCATTGGTGCTAATCTTGAGAGAAAATATACTAGGAATGACATTGGTAGAATTTATTCAAATGCTAGAAAAGAAGGAGATGAAAGATAAGAGAAAAGCAAGGAGAGTGAATGTTACTCAAGATCCTTCTTTATATGGTGCATCAGTGGTTACACCACCTGTATCTTCAGCAAAGATTCAGACAACATTAGTTTCTAGTACTTCTGAGACTACTCCTGCACCTTCTGCATCTGCAAGTTCTAGTTCATCTTATTATGTGAAAGAGAAGAAGTCTGACTCAACAACACCTCCTGTTTAGCTGAATACAACAAATCTGGGGAAAGTAACTGTAGAGGCTGTTCGAGATCATATGTCAATTTTTTCATGTGTAGTCAGTGCGTATGATGAACAAATTGAAGGAAAGATTGGAAACTCTAATCTTACATTTGAAGATTATGAGCAAATTGATGATGACGAGATGGAATTGATTGACACTCAATGGGCATTGGGGAGTGTGATCCGAAGAATCAATCGATATGAAAAGAAAACTGGGAAGAAATTCACTTTTGATCGAAACACCAAGTTTGGATTTAATCCAAACACTACTCAATGTTACAACTGTGGTGAGTTAGGCCATTTTGCTAGAGAATGAAAAAATCCGAAGAAGCAAGGAAATTTAAACCCTTTCAAACCAAAGGAAGCTTATCAGAAGAAGAAAGAAAAGCCTGAAGAGTCATCGAAAGCTTTAGTAAGTCAAGCTGATGAAGGTTATGATTGGGGAAAGCAATATGATGAGTTGATGGGTGCTTTTAAGGCTTCTTTGGACGAAGACACAGGCAAAGGCAAGGAGAAGGTTGATGAGGTACATGATGATCTGTTAGAGATCATTGATAAATTGAAAGAGATGAATGCTCAGCTGACTGCTGAACTGGTAGAGTGCACAGAAGCTAACAAGAAGCTAATTTCAAGAGAAAAAGCCTTTGACAAAAAGATAATTGATTTAGGAAAAGAGAATGAATAGTTGAAAATCAAAGTTTTACAAAATAATCATACAGTTTTTGTGCATCTCGAATCCGTGCAAAAGCTGAAGGTTGAATTATCAGCAGCAAAAGCAGAAGCTGAAATGAACAAGAGCAAGCTTGAAAATTATCAAAATTCTCAGTATGTCATCGATTACTTTGCTGCCATGCAAAGATCATTGCATGATACTACTAGCATAGGTTTTCATGTTGTACCACCTCCTTCCAGCTACGTGCCAAGACCACAAATTGATTTGAATTTGGAAGTTCATCCTGTTTCTTTGGATGAACATCGGTCTGAACATGTCATTGTAATTGCTGGAGGATCATCATCTGATGAAAAAGTGTCTCTTGATAGTGATGCTCCCATTATTGAAGACATCACTGAATCAGAATATTCACCTGACATTTTGAGACAGAATGGTTATTAAGTTAAAACTGGTGATATAAAGAGTCTGATGTCTCAGAAGTCAAAAGCTGAGATGAAACCAGTTGAGAAAGTGGTGATCAAACCTAATCTTATTTCTAAACCAGTAATGAAACCCAAAATAACCACTACTCTCAAACCGATTGTGTATGTAAAGTCATCTACTACACATCAAGGAGAGTCTAGTGGTATTTTTCAAAAGAATAATGTGAGTTCTAAAAAGGTTGACAAAGTTGATTTTTTCTTTGATAAGTTTGGAGTTGGACATAAAGACAAATCAAAGTATTTTCAAAATAAAAAGACTAATTCAAAGATAAAATCAACTGGTTTGAGAAACAAATTCGCATCTGAAAAGATTGATTCTAAATCTTTCAGTTCATCTAAGTATTATGATGAACCAAAACCAAAGAATCATTTGCAAAGAAAATGTTACCGTTGTGGTAAATTGGTCATCTGATTGCTGATTGTGATTTGGATTTCAGTTCTACTGATTGTAGCAGCTTTAGGTCTTATTCACAAAGAGAAACACGAAAGTGTTTTACTTGTTGTGAAAAGGACATATTTCTACTAATTGTCCAAACCATAGAATCAGAAAGAGTTCTGATGATGAGAGTTGGGTGAATAGGTCAGGTGGAAGTCCTAGGAAAGTGAAACCGAGTGAAGAAGAAATGAAAGTTCTTCGGAAATTTGATCCTGATTGTATTTGGGTAAAAGAAGAAATTAATCAGAAGAAACGAGTTTTTGATAATAAAAAAAAGTGAAAAAGCTTGTCAAACTTGTGATTCTTTTGACAAGGCATCTTCAAAATCATTTTCAAAACCATCTTTTAAGTCAAAATCATTTTGGAAATTGAAAAACAGGTCGGGTGATCAAATTTCTGGGAAAAAGGATGATCATAGTGAAGATGATTCTTCAAGCAATTCATCACAACAGAATGGCAGGAGTCCATTCAGGGAGACTCGACGCCGAAATGGGGGGGGGGTCATCCTTTTTGATACTGATAAAATTTTAATTTATTGTGCAGGTGGCATCCATGGGCCATATCAACAGTCGTTGGATTGTTGATAGTGGATGTTCACGGCACATGACTGGAGAGCTGAATTTGTTGAAGGATTTCAGGCCAATAAAAGGAAGTTATGTGAACTTTGCAGGAGATAAAGGAGGTGAAATTACTGGGTTGGGTAGTTTGAAGAATGGAAAAGTTTCATTTGATAATGTTAATTTCTGCAAAGAATTAACTAACAATTTGTTAAGTGTTGACAAAGGATACAAAGTGATGTTTGATAAAGACAGGTGTTATGTACTTAAGCAAGGATTTCAGATTCCTGAGGAGTGGATTCTGATGACTGCTGATCGAAGCAAGGATTTGTATGTACTTGACATGGCAAAGGCGGAGACGGTGAATAAAGTGGAGACATGTCTTGTGTCTAAAGCAACTAAGTAAGATACATGTTCTTGGCACAGACGGATGGGGCATATTCATATTAGGAAGATGAATCATCTTGTACACAATCATTTAGTTGAGGGTGTACCAGTTAAACATTTTAAGCTTCCTGATGTGTGTGTGTCATGCAAAAAGGGTAAACAGAAAAGGAAGTCACACAAAACAAAGACAATGTTTTCTATTGATAAACCACTTGAACTTCTTCACATGGATTTGTTTGGACCTATCAATGTGAAAAGTATAGGTGGTGAATCGTATTGTTTTGTGGTGACTGATGACTTTTCTAGATTTTCACGGGTCATGTTTTTAAAGCATAAATCAGATACTTATGAAAACTTTGTGTTGTTGATTAATAGGTTGGAGACATTGTATAAGTTGAAAGTGAGACGAGTAAGATCAGATAATGAGACTAAGTTTAAGAATCACCAAATGGAGGAATTTTTCAATTCCAAAGGCATTCAGCAGCAATTCAGTGCACCGTATGAGCCTCAGATGAATGGTGTAGCTGAAAGAAAGAACAGAACATTGATTGAGTCTACGAGAACAATGCTAGCTGATTCTAAACTTCCCATTACATTCTGGAATGAAGATGTGGCTACATCTTGTTTTACTCTTAACAGAGTGTTGATTGTTAAAAGACACAATAAAACATGTTATGAATTGCTTCAAAATCGAAAACCTAATCTGGAACACTTGGAACCTTTTGGGGCTCCTTGTACCATGCTAAAGAAAGATTCAAAATTCAATTCTAAGGTTGAAGTGGGTTTCTTTCTTGGCTACAGTCTTCCTAACAAACGTGTGTTTAATAACATACGGGTGTTGAGGAATTATGGTATCATGTGGATGTTCAAAGACATACACCTATACCAGACAGAAAAGGACTGGATTGGCTTTTTGATTATGATAAACTGTTTGAGTCTTTTAATTTGTCTCCAAATGTTTTTGATGATGAAATAACCTTACAAATGTTATATGATTTACAGAATTCTGAAGATCAAGGTATTTCTCATCATTCTGAAGATGGTAATTATAATCCACATGAGGAAGGTGTTTCAGAAGTAATTAATGATGATTGGTCATCTGATGATGATCATGATGTTTTTGAAGATGCTATTTCTCATGATCAAGATACTGATCAGAATATTACAAATCTTGATCATAATGTGGATGTCCCGCAAGTGCCTATCACTAAAGTTCATGTACATCATCCTGTTGATCAAATCATTGGAAATCCATCTGCTGGAGTACAGACATGACATCAAGTCACAAATGAGGAGAGTTTGTATGTGGAGTTAGAAAGAACTCATGGCAGTCAAGAGCTCTGGATTCATTCTGCATTTATATCACAGATAGAGCCAAAGACTGTGACTGAAGCATTGCGTGAGCCTGCCTGGGTGGAGGCTATGCAAGAAAAGTTAAATCAGTTTAAGAAGTTGGGGGTTTGGCATTTGGTTGATTTGCCAAAAGGAGAGAAGAAAATTGGTGCTAGATGGGTACTAAGATGCAAACGAGAAGATCGAGGCGTAATTGTTCGAAACAAAGCTCGTTTAGTGGTTCAAGCATTCAAACAAGTTGAAGGAATTGATTACGATGAAGTGCTTGCACCTGTGGCGTGGCTAGAAGCAATTAGACTTTTTCTTGCTTTTGTTGCTCACAAGAAATTCAAAGTTTTTCAGTTGGATGTCAAGTCTGCATTTCTGTATGGTTCTTTGAAGGAAATAATGTATGTTTGTTAGCCACCGGGATCAGGTTTACCTCTTGGACAAAGCACTGTATGGTCTTCATCAGGCTCCGCGTGCCTGGTATGAGACATTATCGACTCACCTTATTGAACACGGATTCAATAGGGGCCAGATTGACAAAACATTGTTTTATCGGGAAAAGGACAAGGATATTATTCTTGTTCAGATCTATGTAGATGATATTATCTTTGGATCTACCGATGAACAACTGTGTTTGGAGTTTAAAGAGGTGATGATTGAGAAATTTGAAATGAGTGCCATGTCAGACATCAAATTTTTTCTGGGTTTACAAATTGATCAAACTGATGATGGAATCTTCATTAATCAGACCAAGTATATTCAAGATGTGCTAAAACGGTTTAGCATTCTTGATTCAAAGCCCATTTCCACGCCCACTCAGCCTAATCACGGGATTGAGCCTGATATTAAGGGGGAGATCATTGATCCTACTCTTTATCGTGGAATTATTGGAAGTTTGATGTATCTGACTACCTCAAGACCAGATATTGTGTTTGCTACTAGTATCTGTGCACGATGTCAATCAAAACCTAAAGTGTCACATCTGATTGCAGTCAAGAGAATTTTTCGTTATCTGAAGGGTACACCAGACACCGGTCTGTGGTATCCTAAGGATGATAACTTTTCCTTCAATGCCTACAGTGATTCCGATTATGGAGGATGTAAGACAGATGTGAAATCCACAACTGGAGGTGCACAATTTTTAGGGGAGCGTTTAGTTTCTTGGTAGTGTAAAAAGCAAACATCTGTTGCTACTTCAACCTGTGAGGCTGAGTATGTAGTGGCTGCCAGTTGTTGTTCACAAGTTTTGTGGATACAACAACAGATGAGAGACTATGGTTTGAATCTTCTAACTACTCCCATTTATGTTGATAATGAGGCTGCTATTGCTATAACAAAGAATCATGTGTATCATTCACGATCTAAACACATTGACATTAGGTTTCATTTCATACGCGATTGCTATGAAAAGAAACTTATTGATGTGGTGAAGATACATACCAATGAGCAACGAGCAGACCTTCTCACCAAGGCCTTTGATAAAACTCGTTTTGAGTATTTACTCAAATTAAATGGCATTCGGGTTATGGGTGAGGTACTCTCAAATCAACTTCCTTCATAATCAATGTTATTGAATTAACATTAGATATTTTAATTTTTGTTGTTTTGTGTTTCAGTTTTTAGGGGAAAAAAATTTTGAAAAATATAAAAATAGTTGAAAAATCAAAAACACAAAAACATTTAAAAAAAATAAAACTCTGAGAAATTGATTTGAACAAATGAGAAATGATAGTACAATGTAGCAGATGGAAATACATCTGTATCATACTATAACATAAACATAAAGAGCATTTACAATTACTTAGTATGATATGTTAGTAGGTTTATAACTTAGTTAAGATAACATTTGACAAAATTTTGTTTATGCTTTATGAAAAACAGATGCTTAGAATACATTACTTTGTTTTGTCCTGAATGAGTGGTAGTTAATCTTACAAAATGTTTCTTGAACAAAAGTTAAATTACTAGTTTTGATCATGTGTTTAATTTTCAAAAGAAATTCTAATTTTGTTTTTCTTTTATTTTAGTTTAAAGCTGAAACATTCTTTGCGTATACTTGCGTATCGACCTGATTGTTATAGCTTTAAATGATTCAAATTTGTTTTATTGGTTATTGATTAAGTTTTTGACAATCTCTGCGTATATGAAAATATCGATCTGATTGTTAAAAGCTTAATCTTAAATTATTGTTTCGTTCATTTTCTGGATCATCTGAGCATACATATGTATTAACCTTGATTCCAAGATTGTGAAAAAAATTCAAATTGTTGTATATTTTGTTATTTTTAAAAGAAATTCTGTTTTGTTTTTGCATGATCAAACTATTTAAAATTGAAATATATTGTTTCAAGAACATTATTGTTTGATTAGTTATTCATAAATCGGGGATGTATTCAAGTAAATGGAAAACATAAAGTATTTGATAATTTTGTTTTTATTTGATATCTTATCTAAGTAATTAAACTTAAAAAGGTTTTATATTGACAATCAATTTTGAATTGTAATTTGCTGTTAAATATATTCATTAATTCAATCAGTTGTGTTGAAAATTGTAATACAATATGATCTCATGTCTGGATTTTTCTCAAACAAAAATATGTGTTTGTTTTGCTAGTTTATAATTCATAGTTAGAGTTGTTAAAATTGTAGTTTGTTTGTTTGTCTTAAAAATTTAAAGATACTAAAAGATTTTTGTTTTATCTGATGTTAAATCAATAATTTTTGATTATTTTTTTGACTTTGAAACATTAAAACATTGATTTGTTTGAAATTTTAAATAAAATTGAATTTCAAAAGGTTTGCTTGGAGGTTCGCCTGAAAGGTTCGTCAAATAGGTTTGTTGAACAGGTTCGTTCAAGAGGTTTTGGACAGGTTCACCTGAGAGGTTTGTTCATAGGTTCGTTTGAGAGGTTCGTTAACAGGTTCGGTCAACATGTTGGTCAAAGGTTCATTGAAAAGGTTTGTCAACAGGTTCATATAAGAACAGGTTCGTGTGATATGTTCGTCACTTTTCATCAGAAGCTGTTCACGAACCTGCAACTGTGGATTTTTTTATTTTTTTAATTTAGGATCTCATAAACATTTTGCCTTATATCATCTGATTCGAAATTGTCTTGTGATCATTTATAGGTAAAAATCTTGAAGATTGACTGGCTAAATTAGAATATATGATTGGTTTTAGGATAGTTTAGTCGAACCTGGTTTGATGAGTTAAAACCTGTTAAAATCTAAGTTTTGAACAAAGTGTTTTCATTAATCTTGTTCATTTGTTAATGGCGAACCTCTTGATATAAATTTTTTGATCTAATTCAAAGATTTGAAAATTTGATTTTGAAATGGATTTAGGTTCGTTAACTGGACAGAGGTTCGCTGGAATCTCTAAGGTTCGTTTGAATTTGATAGGTTCGGGACGAACCTCTGAATGTCAGAACCGAACCTTTGTTGGTCAAGGTTCGTTTGACCTGAAGGTTCGTGTGATATGAAGGTTCGTTCATTAAAGGTTCGTTCAGTAAGGGTTCGTTAGGTTAAGAGGTTTGTCTGAACAGCAGGTTCGTCTAGGCTTAGGTTCGGCACAGGGGGTTCCCTGGTTTCAACACTTATAAATTTTTTTTTTGATTTTTAATTCCTAATTTCTTATTTTAATTTTGTTTTAATTTTGTTTTAATTTTGTTTTATTTCTGATTATAGAAATGGCGAATCTTACATTTGGAGATAAGCATAATCTATGTGCATATCTGGATCCTACGACCAAGAATGGCAAAGATTTTAGGCCTATGATTGAGTTTCTGAGACGTTCAAGGATTTATCATGCCATATCAAACTCATGTCAGATTTATAGATCGCATGTTCAAAGCTTCTGGAACTCAGCAAGATTAATTACTGTGGATGAAGAGTATGTTATTGATGCGAATGTGCTTGGTCAAGCGATTCGGATTACTGAAGCTGATATTCGAAGAGTTATACAATTTGGAGGAGAACCTAAAGGAATGACACTCATTCCTGAAAGGTGTATCAAGGGTTGCTTCCTAAGGATTCGGTATTTTGGAGTATATACTAAGAGTTCTATCACGAAGGGAAAACTTCCTCTATAGTACAAGCTGCTTGCTCATGTTTTGTTGCATTGCATGAGTATGAGACAAGGAACATTTGATGAGCTACGAGATTTGATGAGATCTGCGATGGTAGCTTTGATTTTGAACAAACAGTTCAATTTCTCAGCGATGATTTTCAGATATATGTCTGATAACATCACCAAAGCAAAGGATAGATTCTACATGTATCCCAGATTCATCCAGATGTTGATAGATGAGAGATTTCCAGAGCAAAACCTTCCTAGAGTTGCTGCTGATCTTCTCAATTTAAAGCATATGACTGACTCTAGTCTTGGTCAGGTCAAGATCTATCAGAAGAGCAGTGATGATATTTTGGTTAAAGAGTTAGTATGCCATTGTGCAAGAGCTAACTATGTTTCTCCTGAGAATGATGCATGGAGGCATGAAGATTCTAGTTCTGACAGTGAATTGTTCAGTGATAATGATGATGACCAACAAAAATCACCTCATTCTCCTCCTAGACAACAAACAAGGAAGTCACAACTTCAGTCTTCACAATCACAGCCACAAAGTCAAGAGAAAACTCAAGGGCCAAGTGTAACTCCTTCTACATTGGTTCTTCTTCAAGTAATCTTTCCAGGTCAACAAGAAGATCAAAGACAACAAGAGGATACTACTTCTGTTCATGTTGATGCTGAGAATGTTGAAGTTGATAATGAAGATGTAGAGTCTACAGAAACAGAGTCTGAATTAGAGACTATTGTAAGAGGTAGTACTGTGATTAAAAGATTGAAGAAAAGATCAGTTCAACAACAAAGTCAAGAAGATAGGGAAGAAGCAGATGATCATATTTTCATAGTGGAAGAGCCTGAGACTTCAAGGCCAAAGAAGAAGAATAGGATGGCAAAAGTGCCTAAGAAAAAGAAGACAAGGACTCCCAGGATCATTGTTTCATCTCCTGTGGTAGTTTCTATTTCACCTGCTTTTGTTTTGGTGTCTACACCCATTTTTATTGCTTCAACAGTTCAAACAGAAACTTCTACATCACCAGTTCACATGCATACATATTCTTTTGTGCAAACACCTGAGTTTGTGAATGTTGCTACCTTTGTTCCTTCTTTCATGGATGCTACAACAATGACTACATCTTTTCAAGAAACTACATCATTTCAAGATGCTTATACTTCCAAAGGAGAGTCTTTATTTGAAGGTTTAGATGACTTGGATCTAAAATTCTCTATAGGTTATGATGACTCTGAGATTAGAAGAAGGATATCTATTTTGTCAAAAGAGTTTGATCAGTATAAGATGGAAAAGGAGAAAGTAGTAGCTGATCAACCTTCTTTTTCAAGTTCAAGTGATATAGATGTTATGAAAAGCCAAATTGTTCAACTGATGAAGTGGAGAGAAGAAGATGTAGTTGAGAAGAAGTTGTTGAGTGACATAATTCTTTCTTTGGAGATTTTGACTGCACAACAAATTATTGATATTGATGCTTTGAAGAAATAAAATCAAGACTTAAAGAAAAAGATTGATGATATTCAAGTCAAGGACGATCAAGCTGAGGCTGCTGGTGCTACTTTTGATCCTGTATTTGTGAACGTTGATGATGAAGAAGAAGATGAGAAGATAGATTATGAGGATTCAGATGTTGATGTGCATCCAAGCTTTAATGCTTATTTTGATGATAAAGATGATGATGATGATGATGTGAATGATGTAGGAAGTTCAGGTGGTTTGAATTCAAAGACTGGTGCTATAGTGGTTTACAATTCTTCCAAGATTTCTCTTGATGCTACTCATCTTTCAGTTGTTTCTTCTGATAAGACTAAAGATTGTAAATATGTTGATGTTGAAGATTTAACTGATATGGAATATCCAAAGAAGATTATTGATTATTCTTTGCCTACTTTACTTGATTTGTTTAAACAACATTCTGATATTAATTTGCAGAGAATGTTTTTTGAAAGATCTAAAGATAAAGACTTGGGGGAAGGAGAGATTGTTGGTGGTTATTCAAGAAATGATTTCTATGATATGTTTGACGTGGATTCTGATCAAGATGATCCAATGGATGAAAATTTGTATATCTACAAACTTTGAAGAAGATTTTTGATCTTGAAGTTCAAGGAGGTGTACCAAAAACATCAATGGCTCAGATAAAAGGAAATACTTACATGGAATTATGGAAGGAGAATCAAGATGAAAGCAAGTACATAGTTGATCACTTGTACATTTTTAAGCAAATGATTGAAGTCATTGAAGAAAAAGTTCAAGAAAACCAAGCTAAACAATTAACAAGATTCAAGATTGGATCTAAGTCAAAGATGAAAGGAAAAATTGTTAGCTATGGTTACTTTCACAACATTTCAGGAAGCATAAAGGATAAAGGATGTTATGTAGTCAAACGGACTGATGGATGTCAATATTTTGGAAAAGCATTAAATCTAATGTCTTTACCATCTTTTGAGTGTATGCAGTTATCCCGATTAAAGATGATAAAGCCTATTCAGACTAAACATAATGACACATTTGAGAAGCTATTGAAGAAAGAGGCTAAATATGGGTGGAGTGTGTTGTCTCCTCAAGTGAAAGATAGGTTGCATGGATATTCAAAGCCTAAAGTTTTTACAAGACCAAGGTTGAGAAAGATAGAACTGAATTGGAATTCTTATTTCAAGTTCTGGTTTTATGATGAACAGACATCTGAAGCTGTGATTTTGTTGAGACAAGAAGAACAATGGAGGGTGATTAGGATGTTGGATCCTGTTTGGATAGTCAATTGTTCAAAAGAAGATTTTGATTTGCTGAATGTAGCTGAGATATTTGCTGATGAGGGATATCATGATGTTGGAATTAGTTACGAAGACATGGCAGTTCAGTTTCAAACAATTGTTCGGATGTGTTATACTCTGGGTATACATTCTGGATGCAACTAGGAAGATGTCAATTACTTGTATGTTGAGCTGATGAAAGTACAAAAGGAGATTGATGATAGAGATGCTAAGATGGAAGCTGAAAGCTGAAAGATTATCTAAGATTCCAAGATCTGTTGTTATTCGTGCTGTTGATAATGTGTGTGGAGAAACCAGTGGAGTTCAAAGTGAAGACTGAAGATGAAGATTGAAGATTTTGATAGCAACTATTAAGGGGGAGTTTGTTAGTACATATTTGTAATAGGTTGCTTATCAAACATGTATATTATAGAAAGTTAGTGAGGTTTGGCTGAGGTTCGTCTGGCACATGAACCTTAGCAGGTTCGGCGAACCTACTAGGTTTGGCTGATCAGGTTCGTCCAGCGAACCTCAAGGTATGGCTGGCGAACCTAATGGTTCGGCTAAGCTAGGTTCGGCTGACAAAGTATATATTGTAGGTTTGTCTGATTTTGACAGAACTTGAACTCTTGAACTCTGGAAGACCTCTGGACTCTGTGTGTATTCTCTCCGTGTTAGATTTCTCTGTGTGAGATTGTAATCATTGAAGATTAATGAAATGGAGATGATTATTGAAATGCTTGTTCTTCTTTGATTCATATAGATCAAATATAGATTCCGCATATATTTGATTGTTAATAGGATTCCGTTGTACGATCAAGATCAAATTCAGTAGATCAACACCGGCAAGTGAGGTCGGTATGTTATTCGTAATCATTATCATTGGCCGGTATCGTATGAGCGGTAACAAGGCTGCATCAGTCAGGTTTGGTAAACGTCCACATGGTGATATTAATCAACAGACACTATTAGTAATTGTACCATTCGATTTTGTAAGCTGGTAGACTGAGTAATTGATTTCACTCGTGTCATATTACTGGTGACAGATTCGTTGTGAAGGCACAGAGTCTGTATGAGATTTCAAATGAATAGAGGTAAATTGGAGGCATTGTGGTCTGATTACGTGAGGACCACAATGAGTCCCATTTATGCTCTATTCATTCAAGTTGTGAACACTATAAATGGGTTTACTGTCACTTTTAACAATAGAAGTGAATTTCAGTAAACTCTACTGTGGAGAGAACAAATAAAAAGCTAAGATAATTAAAATCTATGTCTTCAAAACATTAAGGGTTACCATAACTTATGTCATGGTAATATATACACTTCAAAAATCTTTAATTCTATACTTATATCATTGTGGGATGAAAACATATCATTTGGGAATATCAGGCTGGATATCAATTAAGAACGAACACATGTGAGAGGAAATGGGTATCCATAGTTGCAATATAGGTGGTATTGAATTTTGTTGAGTATGTGGTGGGCTGGCGGCTGGCCTGGCGTTAAACTTGATCCTACGTATGCCATATATATAAGCATGCTTGATTGGATGATCTACTATCTGTAGGTGTAAATATGGAGAGGACATCGTTGTGAGATAAGACATATCAAATTCAATTAGACTTGTGTGTGACACTATGAGTTGAGAATATCAAATTACAATTCTTTTCATTTACAAAACTTATGAACTCACCAAACTACTGTTGACTTGTTTTAAATGCATGTTTTCTCAGATGACAAACATGTGTAGTCACTAGACATTAGGGGTTAAGCTAGTGGGACTATATAGAGGACCAAGATTTCTTTTGTGTTGTGCATATTCCGAATGACATATTTGTGAATCATCTTTTATAAATCTTGAGTCGATAAAAGTTAGCTACTCTTTGATTCTTTTGAGTGGATTTACATAGTTAAATTATGAGCATGACTTGTGTAATCTAACTTTATAATTCTACATCAATGTCATTTTAACATTTCTCATTATATATCATGTGCCATGTAAACAATCTGATCATTTTGATTATCACTCGATATCATGCCCCGAGAACCTTCTGCCCGATTAGCCAGCCGGTTTGGGGTGTGACAGATTGTTATCAGAGCCATGATTATAGAGAAATATAGTTCATATTACTTAAACGGTTTGGCCTTGACTATAACCTAGGGATCCTTCATGTAGAGAACATAGGACTTAGGATTTTATTTGCATGTGTCTTCCGCATTCGATCATTGCACTAACCTATGTTCATTCGGTTGTGATCCGAATGCAGCCGTGGAAACCACCACCACTACTACCTCCACCACCACCGCAACCTCCTCCTCCACCTCCTCCTCCCCCACATACTCCACCTCACAATCATAACAAGAACCATGAGTTGGATCCTGCCACCATAGCGTTGGCCACTTTGCTGACAAGTGAACTAAAGGAGGTGATTCCTGACATGGTGAGCATGATTAACAGTAACAATAGCAACAACACCAGAAACTCATCCGGTGAGGGAAACGGAAACACAAGAAACCATCTAGACTACTCCTACAGGAGCTGTCGGCTTGATTCAATGGATCGAGAAGATGGAGACAACCCTTGACATCAGTGGCTGCCCCGATCAACATAAGGTGAGATATGTTGCAGGCTCGTTCAACAAACGAGCGCTGACCTTGTGGAATGCACAGGTTCAAATCAGGGGAAGAGATGAGGCACTAACTATGCCTTAGGAGGATTTGAAGACTTTGCTAAGGGGCGAGTTCTGCTCGAGGAATGAACTAAAGAAGTTGGAGACCGAACTATGCCTCAGGGGACTACCGGCTTGTATCTAAGGGGAAGAGATGAGGCATTTACTATGCCTCAGGTGGACTACCGGCCTGTATCCAAGGGCATATGATTGCTGCCCACCCAACTACACTGGAGATGGCTGTTACATTATCAGCAACTTTGACTGATGTAATGGTTGCCTCCGGTGCACTAAAGAAGGAAGCGGAGTCAAGCAAACAAGGGAATTCCAAGAAGCCAGACAGACACCTGACTAAGAAGCAAAAAGTGGTAAAGAAATATGTTGCGACCACTCCCGTTCAACAAGCAACTAAACCACCACCACTTCAAATCAAGAGGCCGTATACTGTGACGGCTCTTCAATGCAACAAATGTCAGTATCACCACCAACCAGCTACTCAGTGTAGACAATGCACGAGTTGTGGAACCCAGGGCCCCAGAACAGGAACAACAATGCAGTGGTGATGCCTGTTGCTGCTAATAACAGGTCTTGCTACACCCGTGGCGAACTTGGACACTTCTCAAGGGACTGTCCCAAGAAAGTACAACAACGGGATCCCGTATCTGGAGGATGGGCTTTTGCACTAGGAGATGCGACTGCACGATAGGACCCGAACGTGGTCACTGGTACATTTCTTTTATATGAATTTTATGCATCTATATTATTTGACACTGGCGTGGATCAGAGTTTTCTCTCGTTTGACTTTGCACGTAAAATTAATCATATCTTTAGACTCCCCTTACACCATAGAGGTAGCAAAGGGCAAACAGAGAGCAGTTAGTACAATACTTAGGAACTGCCCATTGACACTTGATGAGCAAACATTTTCATCGATTTGATACCGATGGAATTAGGCAGTTTCAACATCGTTGTAGGAATGGACTGGTTGTCCCTTAACAGGGTTGAAATCATTTGTTTCGAAAAGCTATTATGTATCCCCGTGGAGAACGATCATGTGTTGGAGATCCATGGAGATAAAGAGAATCGCAGTGTCAAATTAATATCATGCATGAAGGCACGCAAGTGCTTAAGGAATCAATGTGTAGCATTCCTAGCACATGTGGTGGAGAAAGACAAGAAGATAATCAAGATTCAAGAAGTACTCATAGTAAAGGATTATGCGGACGTGTTTCCAGATGATCTATCAGGATTGCCACCCGAGCGATCGTTGCAATTCCGAATCGATTTAGTTCTGGGAGTGGATCCTGTGGCCTAGTCTCCTTATAGACTAGCACCATCAGAAATGCAGGAACTGTCCAATCAATTACAAGATTTATTGGACAAAGGGTTCATCCGACCGAGTTTCTCACCATGGGGAACTCCGGTGTTGTTTGTCAAGAAAAAGGATGGATTCTTCAGGATGTGTATTGATTACAAAGAGCTTAACAACCTCATCATCAAGAATCGGTGTCTGCTACCGCGGATTGATGATATGTTCGATCAATTACAGGGAGCTTAGTATTACTCAAAGATAGACCTGCATTCAGGTTATTACCAGCTCCGGATTAAAAAGGAAGACATACCCAAGACGGCCTTACGTACCCTATATGGTCACTACGAGTTTATGGTGATTCCATTCGGATTGACGAATGCACAGGTAGTGTTCATGGATCTTATGAACATAATTTGTTATTGTGTTCATTGACGATATATTGATCTATTCCAAGAGTGAGAAAGAACATGAAAAACATCTTAAAACAATCTTGGAACTTCTGAAGAATGAACAACTCTATGCCAAATTCTCCAAGTATGAATTCTGGCTAAGAGAAGTTTAGTTCTTGGGTCATGTGATTAACATAATGGAATCCATGTGGACCCTGCCAAGATTGAAACAATCAAGAATTGGGATGTTCCCACAACACCTACTGAGATCAGATCATTTCTAGGTTTGGCGGGTTATTACGGGAGATTCATTTTGAACTTCTCTAAGATAGCCTTGCCACTCACTAACTCAACCCAGAAAAGGGAACCATTTGTGTGGACACAGAAATAGGAAAAGTAGTTGCAGACATTGTAATAAAGATTCTGCAATTCTCCAATCTTAACACTCCCTGAAGGCAATGATGACTTTGTAGTATAGTGTGATGCTTCCCATCTGGGACTCGGTTGTGTGTTAATGCAACGAGACAAAATCATTGCCGACGCGTCACGAAAATTGAAAATACACGAGAAGAATTACACGACGCATGACTTAGAATTGGGAGCTGTTTTCTTTGCCTTAAAGATTTGGAGGAATTACCTGTATTGTACTAAAGGCACAATTTTAACAGATCACAAGAGCTTACAACATATATTTGATTAGAAGGAGCTTAACATGCGACAAAGATGTTGGGTTGAGCTCCTGAACGGTTACGATTGTGTGATCAAATACCATCCGAGCAAAGTTAACGTTGTTGCTGATGCTTTTAGCCGGAAGGTAAGAGTCAAACCCTTGTGTGTTAGAGCAATGGGAATGACAGTGCAAATAAGTCTGGGAGATCAAATCCTACAAGCACAACAAGAAGCAGTGGTAAGAAACAATTAGAGGAACGAGCTCGATTGTGGAGCAGAGAAACATTTTGAGACAAAACAAGATGGGGTTGTCTATTATCAGGACCGTGTATGGATCTCGGCAATAGATGAACTCTGGAAGCTTATTCTTGACGAGGCACACAGAAGACGCTATTCTATTCATCCAGGTGCTGATAAGATGTACCAAGATCTTAGGACATTTTATTGGTGGCCGGGGATGAAGAAGGATGTGGCTATTTATGTTGGTAAGTGCCTCACATGTGCCAAAGTCAAAGCTGAACACCAGAAACCATCAGGTTTGTTCGAACAACCCAATATATCACAATGGAAGTGGGAACAAGTAGCTATGGATTTCATTACCAAGCTACCCCGCACTTCCAGCGGGCGTGATTCCATATGGGTCATCATTGATCGATTGACCAAGTCTGCTCACTTTTTGCCAATACGGGAGAATTACAAAATGGAGAAACTAGCAAGACTTTATGTCAATGAAATAGTAGTGCGTCACTGTGTGCCACTATCTATTATTTCAGACCGGGACAGTCGATTTACATCAAGGTTCTCGCAATCATTGCAACAATCCTTAGGGACAAACGTAAACTTAAGCACCGTTTATCATCCACAAACGGATGGCCAAAGCGAGCGAACCATTCAAACCCTAGAGGATATGTTAAGGACATGCGTACTTGACTTCGGTGGAAGTTGGGACGCACATTTACCACTTATTGAGTTCTCGTACAACAATAGCTACCATAGCTGTATTGGATGCGCACCATTCAAAGCACTGTATGGTAGAAAATGTCGATCGCCAACTTGTTGGACCGAAGTGGGAGATAACAGGATCACTGGGCCTGAGCTTATTAAAGAAACAACTGACAAGATTACCCAGATTTAGTAGAAACTACAAGCAGCACGTAGTCGCCATAAGAATTACGCAGCAAAACGGCTAAAGCCTTTGGAATTCCAAGTGGGTGACCGAGTCATGTTGAAAGTGTCCCACTGGAAAGGTGTAGTTCGTTTTGGGGATGAAGGCAAGTTAGCACCAAGGTATGTCGGAATGTTCGAGATAACATAACGAATTTGTCCTGTGGCATACAGACTCAGACATCCTAAGGAGCTAAGCGGGGTACACGATGTGTTTTATGTGTCAAATCTCAAGAAATGCCTTTGTGATGAATCGTTAGTTATACCACTAGAGGAAATACAAGTTGATGAGCAACTACACTTCGTTGAAGAACTTGTAGAGATTATGGATCGTCAAGTGAAGAGACTGAAACGAAGCCGTATCCCTATCGTGAAGGTTTGTTGGAACTCCAAACGCAGAGCAGAATGTACCTGGGATCATGAAGATCGCATGAAGTCAAAGTATCCTCACATGTTTCCAGAATAAGTAGTACTTGACAATGATGCTTAAATTTAGGGACAAAATTTCTTTAATAAGAGGAAACTGTGGCAACTATTACCTGACCGCCCGGCAACCGTACGGTATGTGTACTTTCATTTATTACTATGTGTGAATACTATGTGATAAACAATTATGTGATAACAGTTTTGTGAAAACATTTAATAGTAGTATGTATTTCAATGAGAATTGGAATATTTATATACAACAAATCATGTGAAATAACTAGAATTCATGACGAATGACAAAAACAATTCGGTTATGATCTGATTCCCACAAATAACAGGAATCAGATAGCCGGCAATCCCATGAGAAAACAATGTGAAATCAAAAATAACAATGGGAAAATGATTAGGCTTAGTTGTGTACGTCAGTGAGAAAGTCAATTTCAAAACAACATTTCAATATCATTTACGAATAATAAACTGACAGAGTGTTTGTGTGGGTGACGATTCACACAAAAATATTTGTGGGTTTAACATTCTAAATGATATCTGAAAAGTAGAAAACGAAATCATAAAGTAAAGCCATCGTCGTGTTTGTTCGGGTGACGATTCGAAGGAATACGCGCGAAGGTCATAAGATCTGACGAAACCGTAAAAATAAATGATTACGAAATATTTAAATAAGAAAAAGAAACTTACAAGATTTGTTAGGAATTATAACCTTAAAAAGGTTAAAAGAAGACTATTTTATTTAAAATTATGTAAATCTTTGTTACGTTTCGTAAACGTAACGAAAACGTAACACCGAACAACCCGAAAGAACCCGAAATGAAACCGGGTATATAAACTCTAAAAAGCGTTTAATTCCTCATTAAACCTCTCAACCACCCCTCTCTGTCATCACCAACCTGGTATAATTGCTTGCCAATCACTAAGCATTTAATTCCTCAGTAAACCCGGGTTTATAACAAATCACTTAGATTAGGACACTTAGATGTTAATAACAAGTGTAGTTAAAACAAAGAAATAATAACCATGTTTTTGACTTAAAACCTAAAACCTAAAACTTGAGCTTTACTTTGAAAATATCATGGTTTCAAAACATATACTGCATGTTAAAGTTTGAGGGCAAGTTTTATAACACATAAACAAGGAATGTTATAATATACTATGCTTAGCCTAAAATGGTTAAGTGTTAGTATGTTATATCACAAAGGGAACAAAGGATACTCAAATAACAAGGATTTACACAAGTTAACCAACTTTAGGGTTAAAACATGAGAAAATCACTTATACTTATAAGTGTGAAACACATTGAATAAAACACAGTTCAACATCAAGGTGAGTTCATATGCCCATTTTCTAATCTTTTGATTTCAAATGCGGGGCTGAGAAACATACTAATTTCTTTATTTAAAATATTTTAGTACATTATTTCATTAATCATCTTTACAAGATAATAAAGGTTTCATCTTTATTATCACATCTATATCTATGCTTGTTTGTGAAATGACAATTATATCCTATGAGATAATTCAAGTACGAATTTCAATTTATATGACATATCAGGAATGATATCATGACTACATAACTTCATGATATCATCAAACAATGGTATTAACAAGTGTAGTAGGACTAGTTCTTATAGCACTGTGTTTATAACATTGAGATGACATTGAGACAATTACAAGAGATAACAAGAATGAGATGACACTATGTTAAAGACCTTGACATCATAACAATGAGATGAGATGACAATGAGACTATAACAATGGGAAAACACATAACAACAATTTGATTACTATTAAGCTTGATTGCATTATATCACTGTATTCATGTGTCAAGTATTCATGTCTAGTTGTAAGTCTCTCTCTATATCGTTACCATTTGTTTAAAAGAGGCTAAACCGAAGATAGCGTAGTGGTACCATAGGTTTGACAAACCTCCAGCGAGTGAGGTCGGTACGTTATTCGTAATCATTATCATTGACCTGTATCATATGACCGGTAACTTGGCAGGCATCAGTCAGGTTTGGTAAACGTCCAGATGGGTGATATTAATCAACAGACACTATTAGTAATTGTACCCTTCGATTTTGTAAATTGGGAGATTGAGCGATTGATTTCACTCATGTCATATTACTGGTGACAGATTCGTTGTGAAGGCACTGAGTCTGTATGAGATTTCAAATGAATAGAGGTAAATTGCAGGCATTGTGGTCTGATTACGTGAGGACCATAATGAGTCCCATTTATGCTCTATTCATTCAAGTTGTGAACACTATAAATGGGTTTACTGTCACTTTTAATAATAGAAGTGAATTTCAGTAAACTCTACTATGGAGAGGTCATTGTTGTGAGATAAGACATATCAAATTCAATAAGACTTGTGTGTGACACTATGACTTGAGAATATCAAATTACAATTTTTTTCATTTACAAAACTTATGAACTCACCAACCTAGTTTTGACTTGTTTTAAATGCATGTTTTCTCAGGTGACGAACATGTTTAGTCACCAGACATCAGGGTTTAACCTAGTGGGACTATATAGAGGACTTAACTTTCTTTTGTGTTGTGCATGTTTTGAATGACATATTTGTGAATCATCTTTTTTAAATCTTGTGTAGATACAAGATAGCCACTCTTTGATTCTTTCGTGTAGATTTACTTTGTTAAATTATGAACATGACATGTGTAATTTAACTTTGTAATTCTATATCAATGTCATTTTAGCATTTCTCATTATATATCATGTGCCATGTAAACAATCTGATCATTTTTATTATGACTCGATATCACACCCCGAGAACCTTCCGCCCAACGGGAATGTCGATCCAGCCCGCCGTCTCAAGGTGTGACACAGGGAACCGCTTGGTTTTTGGAATCGGGTCTCTTGAAGTTCTTGGTAGTCTTCGTTTCTTGGTGGGAGGATGGCTGGATTCATCCATCGATTCTCTTTTGGTTGCTTCTACTTCCATCCTTGGAATACCGAAGGTACATCTTAGATGATGGAGGTTGTGATTTATTCGTTTCATGATGTCAGGGATAACTGCGATGAGTTGTTCCACATAATAGTAGGTAGAATAGTGGTCTCTATATTGGTGTGTGCTTGTTCTTTAGGAGACATTCTGATTACTTCCGAAATTATATCAGTTGATACTCGTGACTAAACACAGGTAACATATGCAACTTTTCCTATCTTAGATTCTCTACATGAGGTCCCTAGGTTATAGTCTAGGCCAGACCATTTAAGTAAATGACCTACTTCTCTATAACCATGGCTCTGATACCAATCTGTCACACCCCGGGCAGACCGGATGGATGGACTTTTCCGTCTAGCAGAATAATCCCAGGGCACTATTGCATCGGTGTGTTGAGATTGTATTCATTGCACATGACATATATGAGTAAGCTAACTTTACAACCAAATAAAAAAGTTAAATTACAACTTGTATGGGTACAATGATTTGACTTTGCTACAGTGGAAATGTTACACCTCTTGGACACGCCCAAGAAATCTACAAAATTGCTTGCAATAGAACAAGTCTTTAATCTTGTAGCCGCCAAGACTGCTCATGCTTGTAAGCAATTGAGTTAGGTCCTCTAGTTTGGTCCCTAACTGTATATTTAAAAGACATAACTCTTACATCATCTCATCACCTGAGACACATGTAAATAAAACGGTCAACACTAGGTTGGTAAGTTCATATCGGTGGTTTGAATAAATCTCTTTTTGTTCGCAAATGGTTTTAAAAAGAATGTGTAAATCTTGTTGAACCTCATTACTAACACCATCTCAAATCATCGAAGGTAGTTTATATATAGGGCATACGCAACCCACCACCCCTCCGGTGATCCACGATTCTGTCTTAAATGGAAATCGAACACCCTTCACTTCTGCACTTCTTTTCCTCTCGACAAATGTTTTGAAAAAGAAAATGTTTTTAGGAAAGAGTGTATGCTTTGTCTCTTGATATATAAAAATTTGATTTGTTTTGTTTAGTTGAAAATCACAAAGTTTGCACTCCTTTCTTGTTTGTTCTTGCACTGTTTGAATTGAAAATCTCGAAATAGATTATTTAGTTAGTTTATTAGTGTGGTTTTTCCATAATGTCACACATGTGATCATTTACCAAACCTAAGTTGTATTGCCCTGTTAGCTGGATTTCGCAAATCCAACCCTAAGACTTGATTTTTCTGACATGTTCGCGTAACGTAGCAGCCTCAGCACTGGATGTTTGTTAGACTTATGGAACCCTCTAATCTTGTCTGTTTTGACTAATGATTAACGTGAAATCTTGTGTGTTTTGACTAATGTTCTTGTGAATAATTCTCGGTTTGAAAACGGTTTCATTCAAACACACTTTTGAGCTATATGTTTTGAAAACTAACAATTTAATTACAGTAGATTAAAAGACTTATTGTAATAACATTCGAATAAGAGGTTGACAAAATAGTCATTTGAAAGAAATATTTGAAAATAAACCTTATTCAAATAACATTCAAATAAGAGGTTTCATGTTCTCAGCCCTATGGTTTTGAAAGAAAAAAATTGAAGAAAAAGGGTTCTATAAAATCACCTGTTGCTATGGGTCGAGAGGTCGTCTAAACTCGTGTCCGTCGTATTCACTCGATTTGATCATGTGTTTTCATACGTTATCAGATTAGTTGAAGTATAAATTTTGAGTTTGTTACGACCAGTGTATTATCGTGAGAGTGTAGTTTGAAATGTTATTTGTTAGGTTAAGTTTTGAAATTTAAGCTAAGGATTGGTTCTGCCAATACTGGTAGCTTCGGTAAATCTTGCAACACTTAGACATTTTTGGTCTCTTCTGTGTACGAATAGACTATTTGCCCGAATGACTCATATGCACGTGAATGAGGTCCTGCGAATGTCCACTCTCATTCAGGTGATCCATTCATAGGAATTGATTCTCATTTGTTTCGTTCCTCATGCGATCGAGTTCACCTCGTTCGTGCGGGTCTTCATTCATCCATAGGTTCATGATGGTTAGTTTCTCAGGCGAATAGAGTGCCTTATTCGTACGAATGAGTACTTCGTATGGGTCATTCGCCTGCGGATACACCAAGAACGCCATTTTCGAAATCGTGGGTTATTTCTGGGGTTTTTTACGGCCAAAAATGATGCCAAAACATTTTGGAGTGTTTTGGTACAAAGAATCGGTGTTAATACTCAATGTGTAGCTCATATTTGACGAAAAAGGCTTGAAAAAGGTTGAAATCTTTAAATGATGTTAGGACATTTTGGTAATAGTTTGCTTTTCAAAATGTATAAGTTTATATAGGTTTTGCATAGGTTCGTCTAGCCCACGAACCTAGGCAAGGTTGTGTATAGGTTCGGCGAACCTAGGCTATGTATTGTAAAGGTTCGTCCAGCGAACCTTAAGGTTCGGCTGGCGAACCTATGGGTTCGGCTCGGTTCGTCTGAACAGTATGTATATATAGCAAGTTTGTCTAGAGGTTTGTCACTTCTTCAGTTTTTGTAAGTGAGACAGATCTGTTTTCTCTATGTGAGATTGTAAGAACTGTGTGTTCTTGTTCATTTGATTGTAATCAGATTATTACATTCAATGAAATGATGTTTATAAATGATTGTTTTTCTTCGACTCATATAGATCAAATCTAGATTCCGCATAGATTTGACTGTTAATAGGATTCCGTTGATCGATCGAGAGCAATTCTACAGTGGTATCAGAGCCTAGGAGGAGTTCTATACAAGTATTTTAAAGATTTACAAGCATTTTGGAGACAAAAAGATCAAGAGATGGATTAAATTCGATTTTCTTTGTATTTGATGTTGTGTTGATAGTGTTATCATCATCTACTGCTTTTTTTCATCTAATTTCAGAGATTTGTGGTTAAAATCTGTGGATTTTTTATTTCAAATTTTGAAGGTTTTCCCTCCAAAATTTTTGAATTCTGAAGACAGGTTCATGAGCCGAACCTCGGATTGTTTAAATCATAAGTTCGCTGTTAAAAGTGACTTTGTTGAGGTTCGTGTGAAGATCTTGAAGAGGTTCGTCTCAAGGTTTGCATATTGCTAAGGTTCGTTTGCTTAGGGTTCGTTTGACTGAGGTTCGTTGGTCAAAAATCTATTGAAGAGGTTCACTGGTCAAGGTTTGTCTAAGGTTCGTGAGATAAGGTTCGTGAAGATCATGGTTTGGAGAAGGTTCGCCTGTTACTTAGGTTCGTGAGTTTAACTTTTCAAAGGAAGTTCGCTGATAAAAATTCAGAATCATGGTTGATATGTTTGCTGCTGTTGCTAGTCAAAATTCTAAGATACAGAGTATTTTGATTAGTGAAACTGAGTCAGGAAGCACAAATAAAGTTCCCAAACTACTTGATTTGACCGATTATGAAAACTGGAAAGGTCGGTTTGAGACACATCTCAATGGAACTGACACAAATCTTTGGGAAAGAATCTTGTCACCCTATGAAAGACCAAAAGTGGTGGGGACAGATTTGGATCAAACTCTTGAGAGATTGGATGCTGATCAAAGAAAGAAATATGATTCTGAAAAGAAAGCATATTGGATGTTGAGTCAAGCAATTCCTAATTAGATTCTACATCAATTTGATCAACATAAAACTTCATATGGTTTATGGAATGCTTTAAAGGCAAGAATTGAGGGAAACACCAAACTTAAAAAGATGAAAGCCACTAATATACGCAAAGAGTTTGAAAATTTCAACTTTATTGGCAATGAGAGTCTTGAAGCTTTAATAACCAGATATAGGCATTTATTGACTGAATTTTGGAAGTGTGGAATTGAATATACTGAAGAGGAGAAAATAGATTGTTTTGCAGATGCATTGCCTAAAAGTTGGAATTCATTAGTGTTGATTTTGAGAGAAAATTTACCGGGAATGGTTGAGTTTATCCAAAAGTTAGAAGAATAGGAAATGAAAGATAAGAGAAAAGCAAGAAGAGTTAATGTTACTCAGGATCCTTCTCTCTGTGGTGCATCTGTGGTTACACCTCCTGTTTCTTCTGCAAGGATTCAAACAGCCTTTGTTTCAAGTACTGTTGATAGTACTTTTGTACCATCTGCATCTGCTGGTTCAAGTTCATCTTATCCTCTGAATGAGAAGAAATCTGATTCTACAACAACTCCTCTTCAATTGAATACAACAAATTTGGGAAAACTAGCTGTGGAGGCAGTTAGAGATCATATGTCAATTTTGTCATGTGTTGTCAGTGCTTATGATGAACCAAGATAGCTGGAAGGATAGGAAATGCAAATCTTACATTTGAAGATTATGAGCAGATTAATGATGATGAGATGGAGTTAATTGATACTCAGTGGGCGTTGGCTGGTGCAATCAGAAGAATCAACATATATGAGAAGAAAACTGGAAAGAAGTTCACTGTTGATCGAAACTCAAAGTTTGGATTTAATCCAAAGGCCACACAATGTTATAATTGTGGTGATTTGGGCCATTTTGCTCGAGAGTGTAAAAATCCGAAGAAGCAAGGAAATTTAAATCCTTTCAAGCCAAAAGAAGCTTATCAAAAGAAGAAGGAAAAGTCTGAAGAGTCAACAAAAGCTTTAGTCAATCAAGCAGATGAAGGGTATGACTGGGGAAAGCAATATGATAATTTAAGGGGTGCATTCATGGCTTCTCTAGATGAAGAAACAAGTAAAGGCAAAGAAAAAGTTGAAGAGGTAAATGATGATCTTTTAGAGATCATTGATAAGTTGAAAGAAATGAATGCTCAATTGACTGCTGAACTGGTCGAGTGCACTGAAGCTAACAAGAAGTTGATTTCAAGAGAAAAAGATCATTGATTTAGGAAAAGAAAATGAAGAGTTAAAAATTAAAGTTTTGCAAAATAATCATGCAGTTTCTGTGCATCTCGAGTCAGTGCAAAAGTTGAAAGTTGAATTGTCAGCAGCAAGAGCAGAAGCAGTAGCAGAAATGAACAAGAGTAAGCTAGAGAATTATCAGAATTCTCAGTATGTCATCGAATGATACTACTGGCTTGGGTTTTCATGTTGTACTACCTCCTTCAAGCTATGTTCCTAGACCACAAATTGATCCGAATTTGGAAGTTCATCATGTTTCTTTAAATGAACATGAGTCTGAACAAGTTGTTGAAAATGCTGGAGGTTCATCTTCTGATTAAAAAGTGTCTCTTGATAGTGATGCTCCTATCACTGAAGATATCACTGAATCAGAGTATTCATCTGATATTTTGAGACAAAATGGTTACCAAGTTAAAAATGTTGACAAAAAGAGTTTGAAATCTCATAACTCAAAAGCTAAGATGAAACAAGTTGAGAAGGTGGTGATTAAAACCCCTCAAGTTTCCAAACCAGTGATTAAAGCTAAACCAACCACTACTCTTAAACCGATTGTGTATGTAAAGCCATCTACTACACATCAAGGAGAGTCTAGTGGCAATTTTTGAAAGCAAAATGTGGTTTCTAAAAAGGTTGAAAAAGTGTATTTTTTCTTTGACAGGTTTGGGGTTGGACATAAAGACAAATCAAAGAATTTTCAACATCAAATGAGTAATTCAAAGATAAAATCGACTGGTTTGAGAAACAGATTCTCATCTACAAAGGTTGTTTCAAAACCTTTCAGTTCATCAAAGTATTATGATGAACCAACACCAAAGAATCATTTGAAAGATAGAAAATGTTATCGATGTGGTAATTTTGGTCATCTGATTGCTTCAACTAATAGTAGCAGTTTTAAGTCTTTTTCACCAAGAGAAACATGAAAGTGTTTTACTTGTTGTGGTAAAGAACATATTTCTGCTAATTATCCAAATAACAAAATCAGGAAGAGTTCTGATGATGAGAGTTGGGTGAATAGGTCAGGTGGAAGTCCTCGGAGAATTAGACCTAGCAAAGATGAGATGAGAGTTCTTCAAAAATTCAATCCTGATTGTGTTTGGGTAAAAGAAGAAAATAATCAGAAGAAACGAGTTTTTGATAACAAAAGAAATTTTAAAAAGATTGTAAAAATTGTGACATCATCTGATGATGATTCGTTTGATAATGCATCTTCAAAATCATTTTCAAAACAACATTTTAAATCAAAATCATTTTGGAAACTTAAAAACAGGTCAGTTGATGAAGTTTCTGGGAAAGAGGATGGTAACAATGATGATGGGTATTCGAGTAGGTCATCACAAAAGAATGGAAGGGGTCCATTCCGGGAGACTCGACGCCGAAATGGCGGGGGTCATCCCTTTTGAATACTGATAGGTTTTGAATTTATTGTGTAGGTTGCATTCATGGGCCATATCAATAATCGTTGGATTGTTGATAGTGGATGTTCCAGGCACATGACTGGAGAGTTGAATTTGTTGAGAGAATTCAAGTTGGTGAAAGGAAGTTATGTGAACTTTGCTGGAGATAAAGGAAGTCAAACTACAGGATTTGGTAGTTTGACAAATGGGAAGGTTTCATTTGAAAATGTTAATTTTTGCAAAGAATTAACTAACAATTTATTGAGTGTTTCGCAGATTTGTGACAAAGGTTATAAAGTGATGTTTGACAAAGACAGGTGTTATGTACTCAAGCAAGGATTTCAGATTTCTGAGGAGTGGATTTTGATGACAGCTGATCGGAGCAAGGATTTTTACGTGATTGACATGGCGAAGGCGGAGACAGTAAATAAAGTGGAAACATGTATGGTGTCAAAGGAAACTGAACAAGATACACGTTCTTGGCACAGGCGGATGGGGCATATTCATATTCGGAAGATGAATCATCTTGTGAATAATCATTTAGTTGAGGGTGTACCGGTTAAACATTTTAAACTTCCGGATGTGTGTGTGTCATGTAAAAAGGGTAAACAGAAAAGGAAATCTCACAAAACAAAGAAAATCTTTTCTATTGATATACCACTTGAACTTCTTCACATGGATTTGTTTGGACCAATTAATGTGAAAAGTATAGGTGGTGAATCTCATTGTTTTGTGGTGACTGATGATTTTTCAAGATTTCCATGGGTCATATTTTTAAAACATAAATCAGAAACTTATGAAAATTTTGTGTTGTTAATCCATAGGTTGGAGACTTTGTATAAGTTGAGAGTGAGGCGTGTACGATCTAATAATGGGACTGAGTTTAAGAATCATCAAATGAAGGAATTTTGTAATTCCAAAGGCATTCAGCAGCAGTTCAGTACACCATATGAGCCTCAGATGAATGGTGTAGCTGAAAGAAAGAATAGGACTTTGATTGAGTCTGCGAGAACAATGCTAGCTGATTCTAAACTTCCCATTACTTTTTGGGTGAAGATGTGGCTACAGCTTGTTTTACTCTTAACAGAGTTTTGATTGTTAAAAGACACAACAAAACTTCTTATGAATTGCTTCAGAATCGAAAAACTAATTTGGAACACTTGGAACCTTTTGGGGCTCCTTGTACCATACTAAAGAAAGATTCAAAATTCAATTCTAAAGTTGAAGAGGGTTTCTTTCTTGGCTATAGTCTTCCTAACAAACGTGTATTTAATAAACGTACGGGTGTTGTGGAATTATGATATCATGTGGATGTTCAAAGACATATACCTATACCAGACGGGAAGGGTCCAGCTTGGCTTTTTTATTACAACAAATTATTTGAGTCTTTTAATATGTCTCCAAATGTTTCTGATGATGAAATAACCTTACAAATGTTGTATGATTTGCAGAATTTTGAAGAACAGGGTATTTCTCATCATTCTGAAGCTGGTATTACTACACCACATGAGGAAGGCATTTTAGAAGTAATTAATGATGATTGGTCATCTGATGATGATAATGATGTCTTTGAAGATGCTATTCCTCACGATCAATACATTGATCAGAATATTTCAAATCTAGATCATAATGTGGGTGTCCCACAAGTGCCTGTCACACGTGTTCATGTGAATCATCCGATTGCTCAGATTATAGGAGATCCAACTACAGGAGTACAAACACGAAATCAAGTCACAAATGAGGAAAGTTTGTATGTGGAGTCAGAGAGAACTCATGGTAGTCAAGAGCTTTGGATGCATTCAACATTTATTTCACAAATATAGCCAAAGACTGTGACTGAAGCATTACGTGAGCCTGCCTGAGTGGAGGCGATGCAAGAAGAACTGAATCAGTTTCAAAAGTTAGGAGTTTGGCATTAAGTTGATTTGCCAAAAGGAGAGAAAAAGATTGGTACTAGATGGGTGCTTAGATGCAAACGAGATGACCGAGTCGTAATTTTCAGAAACAAAGCTCGTTTAGTGGTTCAGGGTTACAAACAAGTTGAAGGAATTGATTACGATGAAGTTTTTGCACCTGTGGCGCGGTTGGAAGCAATTAGACTTTTTCTTGCTTTTGCTGCTCACAAGAAATTCAAAGTTTTTCAGTTGGATGTCAAATTTGCATTTCTATATAGTTCTTTGAAGGAAACATTGTATGTTTGTCAGCCATCGGGATTTGAGGATCCTATCCATCGGGATCAGGTTTACCTCTTGCACAAAGCACTGTATGGTCTTCATCAGGCTCCGCGTGCCTGGTGTGAGACGTTATCGACTCACCTTATTGAACACGGGTTCAATAGGGGTCAGATTGACAAAACTTTGTTTTATCGGGAGAAGGGCAAGGACATTCTTCTTGTTCAGATCTATGTAGATGATATTATTTTTGGATCTACCGATGAACAAATGTGTTTGGAGTTTAAAGAGGTGATGATTGAGAAATTTGAAATGAGTGCAATGTCAGACATCAAATTTTTTCTGGGTTTACAGATTGATCAAACTGATGATGGGATTTTTCATTCATCAGACAAAATATATTCAAGATGTGCTAAAACGGTTTAGCATGCTTGATTCAAACCAATTTCCACGCCCATTCAGCCTAACCACGGGATTGAGCCTGATATTAAGGGGGAGATAATTGATCCTACTCTTTATCGTGGAATTATTGGAAGTTTGATGTATGTGACTGCCTCAAGACCAGATATTGTATTTGCTACAAGTATCTGTGCAAGATATCAATCAAAACCTAAAGTGTCACATCTGATTGCAGTGAAGAGAATACTTCGTTATCTGAAGGGTACACCAGACACCGGTTTGTGGTATCCTAAGGATGATAACTTTTCCTTCAATGCCTACAGTGACTCCAATTATGGAGGATGTAAGACAGATGCAAAATCCATAACTGGTGGTGCACAATTTTTGGGGGAGCGTTTAGTTTCTTGGCAGCGTAAAAAGGAAACATCTGTGCCTACTTCAACTTGCGAGGCTGAGTATGTAGCTGCTGCCAGTTGTTGTTCACAAATTTTGTGGATACAACAACAGATGAGAGACTATGGTTTGAATTATCTTACGACCCTAATTCATATTGATAATGAGGCTGCTATTGATATAACAAAGAATCCAGTGTATCATTTACGTTCTAAACACATTGACATTAGGTTTCATTTCATACGCGTTTGCTATGAAAGAAACTTATTGATGTGGTGAAGATACATACAAATGAGCAACGAGCAGACCTTCTCACCAAGGCTTTAGATAAAAATCGTTTTGAGTATTTGCTCAAATTAAATGGCATTCGGGTCATGGGTGAGGTCATTTCAAATCAACTTTCTTCATAATCAACTTTTCTTGAATTAACATTAGATATTTTAATTCTTTTTGTTTGTTTTGTGTTTTAATTTTTAGGGGGAGAAAATTTTCAAAAACTCAAAAACATTTGAAAAATCAAAAACACAAAAATATTTGAAAAATCAAAAATACAAAAACATTAAAAAAAATTAATTAAAAATTCTGAGAAATTGATTCGACCAAATGAGAAATGATAGTACATTGTAGCAATTGGAAGCACATCTGTATCATACAAGAACTTAAACATAAAGAGCATTTACAATTACTTAGTATGATATGTTGGTAGGTTTATAACTTAGTTGAGATAACATTTGAAAAAATTTTGATTATGCTTTATGAGAAACAGATGCTTAGAATACAGTGCTTAGCTTTGTCCTGAATGAGTGGTGATTATTCTTACAAAGTGTTTCTTGGAAAAAATTTAAGTTACTAGTTTTGAACATATGTTTATTTTTTTTAAAGAAATTCTAAATTTTGTTTTTCTTTTGTTTTAGTTTAAAGCTGAAACATTCTCTGCGTATACTTACGTATCGACCTGATTGTTATTGCTTTAAACAATTCAAATTTGTTTTCTTGGTTTTGATTAAGATTTGGACAATCTCTGCGTATATGAAAATATCGATCTGATTCTTAAAGCTTCATCTTAAATTATTGTTTCGTTCAATTTCTGGATCATCTGAGCATACGAAAGTATCAACCTTGATTCCAAGATTTTGAACAATTTCAATTTGTTTTATATTTTGTTGTTTTTCAAAAGAAATTATATTTTGTTTTTGCATGATCAAGCTAGTTAAAAATGAAGTTATTTGTTTCAAAGACATTATTGTTTTTTTAATTATTCACAAAACGGGGATGTGTTCAAGTAAATGGAGAACATAAAGTATTTGATGGTTTTGTTTTCAATTGATATCTTAACTAAGTAATTAAACTTAAAGAGGTTTGATATACTGACAATCATCTTTGAATTGTAATTTGTTGATAAATATATTCATTAATTCAATCAGGTGTGTTGATGATTGTAATACAATATGATCTTATGTCTGGATCTTTCTCAATGATTGTTTTGTTAGTTTTATATTTCATAGTTAGATTTGTTAAATTTTCTGTGTGTTTGTTATAAAAAATTGAAAAAAGATACAAAAAAATGTTTTGGTTTTTATCTGATGTTAAATCAATAATTTTTTGATTATTTGTTTTGACTCTGAAATATTAAACATTGGTTTGTTTGAAAATTTTTTAAAATTGAATTTAAAAAGGTTTGCTTGGAGGTTCGTTTGAAAGGTTTGTGAGTAGGTTTGTTTGAAAGGTTAGTCAAACAGGTTTTGTTGAAGGTTCGTTTGATAGGTTTTGGACAGGTTTGCTCAACAGATTTTGTTGAAGGGTTCTTCTGATAGGTTTGTTGTCAGGTTCGTTCAAAAGGTTAGTCAAAGGTTCGTTTAACAGGTTGGTCAAAGGTTCGTCAATAAGGTTTGTTCACAGGTTCGTATAAATAGAGGTTCGTGTGTGACCTTCGTCACTTTCATCAGAACACTCTCCCGAACCTTCAAACTTAGATTTTGATTTTTTTGATTTTGGATCATTCAGTGTGTGTGCCATACATCATTAGCTTCGGATTTGGATTGTTGTTCTAAATAGGTAAAGATATTGAAGTTTAACCAGCTAGATTAGGAGATATCTTGATTTTTAGATCTAGTTAGTCGAACCTATTGTTTTGGATTAAAAACTATTTAAATTTAAATTTGGTGAAAATTGTCTTTATTAATATTGATAATCTGTGAATGGCGAACCTTTGGATATAGATTTTTTGATCTAATTCATAGATTTGAAAATTTAATTTTAAAATGGATTAGGTTCGTGGAATGAACACAAGTTCGCTGAATTCATAAGGTTCGTTTGAACTTTAAAGGTTCGGGCCGAACCTCTTTATACCATTGAACCGAACCTTGAATAGTCAATGGTTCGTTTAATCATAAGGTTTGTGGTATGTTCAAGGTTCGTTCATTGATAGGTTCGATGGTTTAAACAGGTTTGTCTAATAAACAGGTTCGTCTAGTTTAGGTTCGGCACAGGGAAGGTTCGTTGGTTCTATACTTAGAATTTTATTTATTTTTATTTTTTAATTTTTTTTAATTTTTTAATTGTGATTTGTTCTTAATTGTGGTTTGTTCTGATTGTATAAATGGCAAATCTAATCTTTGGAGACAAACACAACCTCTGTGCTTATTTGGATCCGACAACAAAGAACGGCAAGGATTTTCGTCCGATGATTGAGTTCTTAAGACGGTCAAGGATTTATTATGCGATCTCCAACTCCTGTCACATATACAAATCACACATTCAGAGTTTCTGGGATTCATCTAGGCTGATAATAGTTTATGAGGATTATGTTATTGAGGCTAATGTGCTTGGACTAGCCATTAGAGTTATTGAAGCTGTCATCAGGAAGGTGTTACAGTTTGGAGGTCTGCAAGAATGACTCTTATTCCTGAGAGGTGTATTAAGGGTTGTTTTATGAGAATCAGATACTTTGGTGTCTATAGTGAATATTCTATCAAGAAGGGAAAGCTACCTCTGCAGTACAAGCTATTAGCTCATGTTCTTTTGCACTGTCTTAGCATGAGGAAGGGAACATTTGATGAACTGAGAGATCTGATGAGGTCTGCAATGGTTGCATTGATTTTGAACAAACCGTTCAACTTTTCTGCAATGATCTTCAGATATATGTCAGAAAACACAACCAAAGCCAAAGACAGATTCTATATGTATCCAAGGTTTATTCAGATGTTGATTGATGAAAGGTTTCCTAAACAGAATTTGCATAGGGTTACTGCTGACATTCTCAAGTTAAAGCACATGACAAATTATAGTCTTGGTCTAGTCAAGATCTATCAGAAGAGTAATGATGATGTTCTTATTAAGGATATGGTGGGTCAGTGTGCTAGAGTTAACTACGTTGCTCCTTTGAATGATGCTTGGAGGCATGAAGATTCAAATTCAGACAATGAACTTTTGGATGATAATGATGATGATAAACCACCACCTCCTCCTCCTAAATCACAAGCTCAGTCTCATCAACAAACTCAAGAACCAGTTCAAGGGCCAAATGTAACTCCTACTACTTTGGTTCCTCTTCAAGTGATTTATCCCGATCAACAAGGAGCTCAAAGACAAGAAGAGACTACTGCTTCTCAACATGTTGATGCTGAAGATGTTGGAGATGAATCTGATGAAGAATCAACAGAGTCAAAGATGGAGACTGTTCAGGTTGGGAACAGAATGGTAAGGATATTAAAGAGAAGGCCAGCACAATAACAAAGTGAAGAAGCAAGAGAAGAGGAAAATGATCCTAACTTTACTGTTGATGAGCCTGAGTCTTCAAGGCCAAAGAAGAAGAAGAGAATGGCCAAGGTGCCTAAGAAAAAGAAGTCAAGGACTCCTAGGATCATTGTATCCTCAACAGTGACTACATTTGTATCATTTACTTCTATTCCTGCATTTGCATCCATTTCAGTTGCTGCAACAGTTCAAGAAGCTGCTTCTACTTCTCAAGCCTATGTTCATATAGAGACTTTCATGCCTAATCCTGAGTTTGTAAATGTTGCATCATTCATGCCTGCTTTTGTGAATGCTACTACAATTACAACTTCATTTCAGGAAGCTTCTAATTTTAGAGGTGAATCATTATATGAAGGATTGGATGATTTAGACTTGAACTTCTCATTGGGATATGATGATTCTTAGTTAAGAAGACGGATTTCTATTTTTTCACAAGAGTTTGACAAGTACATGAAACAAAAGGATAACGCTGAAACTGAACAACCCTCTTCTTCAAGTCAAAGTGATATGGATGTGATGAAAGGTAATATTTTTCAACTGCTGAAGTGGAAAGAAGAGGATTTCCTTGAAAAGAAGTTACTGAATGAGAGAATTACATCTTTGGAGACATTGACTGTGAAATAGAGTGATGAAATTGCTGATTTGAAGAAAGAGAATCAAATGTTAAAGCAAAAGATTAATGATTTCCAAGTCAAAGAAACTCAAGTTGAGGCTGCTAGTTCTGATCCAGTGTTTGTTAACATTGATGATGAAGAAGAAGAAGAAGAGAAGGTTAACTATGAAGATTCAGATGTTGATGAACATCCAAGCTTTAATGCTTATCATGATGATGATGAAGATGATGATTGTGATTTGACAGGTGTTGGAAGTTCAAGTGGTTTGAATTCCAAAACTGGTGCAATTGTGATATACAAGCCTTCTGGGATTTCTCTTGATGCTAATCTTATTTCATCTGTTTCATCTGAGAAGGCAAAGGACATTGGAGATGTATATATTGAAGACTTGACTGAGTTGGAATATCCAAAGCAAAGTGTTGATAGTTCATTGCCTAATTTTGTGGAGTTGTTTAAACAAAATGTTGATATAAAGTTGCAAAGGATGTTTGATGAATTAACTGAAGACAAAGCTCTGGAAGAAAGAGAGATTGAAGGAGGTTATTCTAAGAAAGAGTAAGCTGATTTGTTTGGTGTTGGATTGAATGAGTTAAAGAATGCTAATGACTCTAGAAAGATGGTGATTGGAGAAACAGATATTCTGTTGATTTTGAACAAGATGAGCTTATTGATGAGAATTTGTATAACTTGAAAACTTTGAAGAAGATTTTTGATATTGAAGTCCAGAGAAGAGCTCCAAAGACAACAGCTGATCTTAATAAAGAAAAGACTTATATAGAGATATGGAGAGAAAATCAACATGAACACAAGTACATTATTGATCACTTAATGATTTTCAAGCAAATGGTTGAAGTAATAGAAGAAAAAGTTCAAGAAGACCAAGCTAGACAATTCTCAAAATTCAAGATTGGATCTAAGTCAAAGATGAAAGGGAGTATTGTAAGCTATGGTTACTTTCACAATATTTCTGGAAGCTTGAAGAATAGAGGATGTTATGTTGTAAAGAGGACTGATGGTTGTCACTATTTTGGAAAGGCATTTGACATTATGTCATTACCTTCTTTTGAATGTATGCAGTTATCAAGGCTGAGGATGATAAAGCCTATTCAGACAGAGCACAATGAAATATTTGAGAACATATTAAAGAAATAAGCTAAGACTGGATGGAAGTGGTTGGTGCCTCAATTTTCTTTGTTGAAGAAGAATTCTTATGTGTATCCAAAGCCTAAAGTTTATTCAAGACCAAGATTGAGAAGAATAGAACATAATTGGAATCCTTATTTCAAGTTCTGGTTTTATGATGAAGGAACATCTGAAGCAGTTATTCTACTGAGACAACATGATAAGTGGAGGGTGATCAGACTGTTGGATCATGTTTGGTTGGTGAACTGTTCAAAGCAAGACATTGATTTATTGAATGAAGTTGAAATCTTTGCAAATGATGGGTTTCATGATGTGGGTATTAGTTACAAAGATATGGATGTTCAATTTCAAACGATAGCTCGGATGTGTTATACTCTGGGAATACACTCAGGATGCAAATGGGAGGATGTCAATTATTTGTATGTTGAGCTGATGAAGTTACAGAAAGAGATAGATGATAGAGATGCAAAATTGGAAGCTGAAAGATTGTCAAAGATTCCAAAGTCTATTGTTATTCGTGCTACAGATAATGTTTCTGAAGATCAGACAACAAGTGGAGCTCAAAGTGCAGATTGAAAACAGAGACTTTGAAGATTTTGAAGGAACTATTAAGGGGGAGCTTGTTAGGACATTTTTGTAATAGTTTGCTTTTCAAAATGTATAAGTTTATATAGGTTTTGCATAGGTTCGTCTGGCCCATGAACCTAGGCAAGGTTGTGTATAGGTTCGGCGAACCTAGGCTATGTATTGTAAAGGTTCGTCCAGCGAACCTCAATGTTCGGCTGGCGAACCTATGGGTTCGGCTAGGTTCGTCCGAATAGTATGTATATATAGCAGGTTTGTCTAGAGGTTTGTCACTTCGTCAGTTTTTGTAAGTGAGACAGATCTGTTTTCTCTGTGTGAGATTGTAAGAACTGTGTGTTCTTGTTCATTTCATTGTAATCAAATTATTACATTCAATGAAATGATGTTTATAAATGATTGTTTTTCTTTGACTCATATAGATCAAATCTAGATTCCGCATAGATTTGATTGTTAATAGGATTCCGTTGATCGATCGAGAGCAATTCTACAAATGAAGATGCTGGAAATGAAATAAACATGATTTTGAAGCTCAAATGGTCCGATTTCATTTGGAAATGACCGAAATTTTGTGAGGGGCGACTAAGGTTTCGTTTGGGTGAATTGGGTGAAAAATGAGAAGGAAAAACGTAAGTGTTGCTTTTATACCTGCGTTGTTGCATGAATAAGTCATTCGTACGAATGGCTCTCATTCCCACAAATAACTCTACTGTTGAAAAGCTTCTCCGCTAGTGACTCATTAGCACGAATAAATGCTCATTCATATGAATAGCTGAGTGTGTAACAAGTTTTATTATTTAAAAGTGAATCTTATCTTCGTTTTAAGTTCGTTAATCAGAATATTTTGTGAAAAGTATTTTAAAATAGTTATTAATTTCTATCAGAGGTATGAAACTCACGTATGCATTTGCATGAATCGTCATGCACACAAAAGTAACATTTGTCTGATTTTCTGACTTTGTTTTTATACTGTAAAGATATAATTTGATGTATCAAATCCGACGACATATTCACATAGATCGTCACCCATCTGAATATCCCGTTAGATTGATGCCCAAGAATGGTTTCTGTTATAGTTTTATTTATTGTTTCTGTAACATCAGTGCCCGAAGAGTAGTTCGGAACAGTGCAAGGTACAACAGACTTTAGGATGAAACTATGTGTAATGCTTATTCTATGCTATTAATGCTAAATGCTTATTAAACTATTTCAGAAACACTGTGTAAACTATAATGCAACAGTCAGATTTTGTCTGGCAACATTAAATTATACTATGTTTGTTAGTTTAGGAATTATTATGTATAAACGTATGCGAGAACCACTAAAACAAAACAATAACGGATGTTCTTAAGTGAACATTAAACTAACGGAGTATTCGTGTTAATGACGATTTGCACGAATATATCTATGGTTTAGCGTTCTGAATGATATCCAATAATTAGATAATCGAATCGGAATGTACAGTTATTGTCGTCTTCGTACGGGTGACGATCCGAACGAAGACGCGCGAAAACTGTATAATTCGATTAAACAGTTAAATTAAATATTTTTGAAATATTAAAAAAAATATAAGATAATTCGTTAATTTACTAGGAATTACCACCTAAAATAATTTAGAAAATCTTATTTTATAAAATCGTAACGTTTCGTTACGAGAAAACCGAACGAGCCCGAACACGCCCGAACGATGAAAGTGATAAAATGACATTAAATGTCATTTATTGCTCACACCAACCCATCCTCTCTCTCTAACCCGACACTTTCTCTCTCTACACTATTCTCTTACTAAAAACCCCATAAGTTTCTCAATTATGCACCAAATTGGGTGATTTTGGTGTCAAAACAACCATGGGAACGTGTAGATCATGAAGAGATGAATAAATCAAGCATAGAATTGCCAAAAACGAGGTATAAATGAGTGAGAAATCACTGATTTTCAGAAGTTTACACTATTCACTTTCTTCTTCGAACGACCTGGACATTTTCAGCTCGTTTCAGGTCTTTAGACCCTTAGTTTTTGCTCTAAATCGATCTAGGATGCTAAGGAAAAAGTTATATTGAAGTTTGGAATGCTTAAAATCGAAGATAAACATGAGAACACTAGTGTCGACGCAAGAACAGCAAGAAAAAGGACAGTATCGATGAGCTGGAACTTACCCACTTTTGTCAGTCGATATTAGCAGCTTCTATGGGTTAGGATTGATGGAACAAGGCCGATATTGCTAGTGTCGAAGACCTCCAAAGGCTGGAAAATGAAAGACCATCGATACTAATAGTATCGATGGCCAACATGAGCTGCCAACCCAGGTCTGTCGAGATTGCAGTGTCGAATGTGTACAACTGGGTCTCATCGATATTGATCAAAACCTGGTCATCAATACTAGCCCTATGCTGTCGATATTAATACATTGATGTGTTCCAAGTAATTGGGTCTTGGAACCAACTAAAATACTTAAGAAATGAGTTCACAATAGTGGTTTGAACATCGGTTAGTTGAGAAGGAAGCTACTAGGGTTTTATGGTGTTAATCGGTTTGGTATCCCCATCGATATTGAGGTGTGATTAACAAGATTTCTAAACACTTTTAAATATGAAAAACCTATGTTTTAACAAGCTTAGAACTATAATACAGTGGATGTTATTAAAGCAAAACCATGCATAAAGATGCTAGGGAACGATGGGGTTCAAGGGTGGAATACTAACTGTAAGTTAAAAGTCTAAACTACTAAGTATTAACTAATAGTGTTTTCAAAGCTAATAAACTAAACATAATTAACATGATGAGAAGCTATGAGTACAATAAGCTAAAGAAACAAAAGGAAACTTGTGAGAAGCTAAGGAAAATACACGAAGTATGGATGATGCTAGTCTTATATGATTAACTTCTAAATCCTTAGTGATTTCATTTCATAGATAATAAACTTATTATTCTCATGGAATGATCTTCGTTAATTATCAACTCAAAAAGATAACAACTAAACAAATATAAACTAATAAAGGGCTTATGATTAACTTAAAGGAGTTAATTCAAGTCCTTATACTATTAATGTGAGTTTTCATAAATTAACTGATGTTTCGTAATAAAAAAAAGTGATGTCATGTAAAATGTAATCATAATATTAATTTATTAAAGTATATTAACATAAATTAAATGATTTTAGACTTGAGATTTGTTTATTTAACTTAATAAAGTATGAGGTTATAAAGGATGATTTCTAGAATGCAATGATTTAACTTGTAAACGTCATGCAAATAAGGTTTAATTACTACTAACTAATGAATAAAGGGCATGAGAAATACTTAGCTTAGAAATACTTAGCGAAATGCTAGTAACACATTAGAAACCCTTAGGACACATTGTCGAACACCGAGACCAAACCCTTATCTACGTCAATTATAAATACTTATCGTGTACGAATCACAATATATCAACTCAGGTTCTGAAGCTACATAAATTACAAAGTACGAGAGCGTGCATATCTGATTCTTAGTCATACAGGCCTACTACACTAATGGTGAGTTCATTTGCCCCCTTTCAACCTATTTTGTTTTACTTCGGGACTGAGAAGCATGTTTACGTATTTTAAATAAATGTTTAAATTTTTCTTAACGCTTTTATACTTACTCTTGACGCTAATGCTTTATACACTTACACTTTGATGCTTTAAACTCGTGATGCTACAAACGCTTTAGAAAAACAAATACTAAAACTCTGAAATGCTTTTATACACTATACTACTGAAAGCTCATATTCTTAAGCTCAGAAAGACTTATATGCTTGAAATTCCAGAATGCTTGAAATGCTTGAAATGTTTGAAATATTTAAAAATGCTTGGAATGCTTGTAATGCTAAAACTAATGGAATGGGATTCCGGTTGTGAAGCTAGTACTTGTGCACATGATACGTAAAGGATAAACAATTTGTATGCTATAAACTTGTATGCTAAAGCTATTGGACTTCGTAAGACATACTGATTGGCCGCCGAGTGTTGACCTATGGTGTCAACCCCTACTAGTCATTCAGTGTTCTTCTTGGTTCATCTACGGTTTTGTGATGAGTGACTAGGATGATTTTGGTTTCCTCTAGTTGACTCTATGTCATCTTGAGAACTCCTTTATCAAAACACCGATGTTGAAAGTCACATTTTGTTTCTTCTACGGATTGATATTGGATTCCTCAGGGTATTCAGTTGTCCATAGAAGTAACTCTATAAACTTGATTTTCAAATGCTATTGTGTGTGTGTTTGAAATTCTTAAACAGAATGCTTTAAGCTATGATGGAAATGGAATTGGATGGTAGGTAAAACGCTTAATTATCATTAACAACAATGTCATATGTGGTTTAGTATGTGGTGGGCTGGCGGCTAGGCTGGTGGTAAGCTTGACCCTACGTATGCCCTATATATAAGCATACCGAACTGGATAGGACAGGTGGTTATTAATGAGATTAAGGTTGTTACCGAAAAGTGTTGCAAAGCTATTTTTCAAATACTAAAATATATGAACTCACCAACCATATGTTGACCTTGTTTTCTTACATGTTTATCAGGTGATGTACAGGAGTAAGCTAAGGCTCAACATTGCATACTAGGATGCCCAGCAAAAGGACCTAGTAGCTTTTTGAAAGCACATACTTTTGTTGATTGACTATGAATCACTTTTGATAGGTTGACTTAGTTAAATTATCAACCATTGACAAATTGTAATTTAACTTTGTCATCCTAGTTTAATGCTATTTGTGCTTTAGTTATTCTCAATGTTGATGCTATGTATACAATCTGATCATTCCGGTTATTACACGATATCGCGCCCCGAGAATCTTCTGCCCGACAGGACATTCGATCCGGCCCGCAGGCTCGAGGTGTGACAGTTTCCCTCATAAGAGGCTTGTATTTTCTTTTGCTTTGTGTTTGCGTGATTCCTAACATATCCATTTTGCTCTAGGGTATCCTTCGTATGTGATTATGTATTTGTAATCATACTCGTAACTCTCGCACTATAGTATTCTCTGCTGTTGTCTTGTACACCTTTGGATTTCAGACCTAATTCTAGTGTGTATACCAGTTGTCTCAGTCCCCCTTATTGAAGGAATTTCATACCGAAATTTGAACTATGCTATCGAGACTTTCTTTACTTTTTGAATTTGATGGAGATACTTGACTTGCATTTGACATGTGAATTTTGAGAAGGATGAGTTGGGTGTCTACACGATTCCCCTTGATGTAAAGAATCAAAGTCTCGTTGACTCTACATTTCACCGTAGTTAATGCACATTTGATGTGACGAACACTATTGATGCCAATGTGTCATTCCTTTACTGGAATGATGATTGAATTCTGAGTAAAAGTAGATGTGTGAATTCGGTTAGTTATTCACAATAACCCAAGTAGCATAATCTCCTACCAACGAAAACACTTCTATTGTTTAACTTCAGTCTTTGGGACACGCAAGATGGTTCCTGATCTGAATCTATTAAAGTCCTGGTACATTTCACTGGTACATGAATGATCATAAGTGTCAACATTACGCCTCCTACCTGATGTAAGCTTACAAATTTTCTTCGTAAAGATTTTGGGGTTTTTTTCAGAAATTAGTCTACATCGTTAGACTTTTTATTGAAGTCGTGTATCTGCACTGCATTCTAGAAATGCCCTTAAATTCATTTATGTCAATCATTAGTGATTGAATGTGCAGGGTTATATGAGCATGATTGTACAGTTCTCACATTGTTCAGTCACACACGATTGAATTTATCCTTCTGAATTCGAGGCTTACGACTAAATGTCAGAACTGTAAAAATGACCTCTCATCACCAGTGGTAACCATTCAGGTGTTTGACCCCTCACTCGGGCAGAAATAGTGTCTCTTCCTATTGAATGTGCGTCACAACCTTTCATGATCATTATGACTGACACATGAAACCTACATGAATGGTGCTTTAAAAGTCTTTGTTGACAAGGCTTATCAATCATAGTTCCAGGTCATGGATAGATAAGTTCTTCTCATGCACTTGAGTTGTCGGGGCACGTGGAGGGTGGTTCCATCTCACTATGTGTGAATACTAATGATTCCCTATTACGAAATCGTACTGAACGACCTTCGTACTTTCTGAAGTGGGTTCTTGAAGATCACCTCACTTGGGTTGTGAACATTCTTTGTGAAAACACTCTTGTTGGTTCTTCTCCTATGTATGATTGAATTCATTAGTTTAGTGTGATCGGGGGCCGACTCATCTTAAGTATCTATAATATGAATCTTTTGTAGCTCCCAGCAACTACTGGAAGACCATGGCTCCGTTTATATTGTCAAATGTATCCATTTCTTAGCTCATATTCACGGGAAATAGGAACGTGTGGGTATCTATTCTCGCTGCTTTGGGCTACGTCAAGCAGTCTTAACACACCGCAATTCTTTGAGCCTTTTTGTTGACTTTCGATGTGTATTATGGTTTTCCCAAAGAAGGTTGTTATGTGCTCTCCACATTCGCTCAAAGCCATCCGTTGTGACATTAGTGTAATCAGTTCACGCAACTTGCTTGCACTTGCATTCTGGCATGTTCTTGTACACGAGAGCTCAACTCTGGTGACCGAAAGAATGGTGTGCTCTGCGTTGTGTGAGTAATACCTCTAACTTTCAAAGGCAATTACTTCTATTCCAAATTCCATTCATATGATGTATAGCCTTACTTGTGTTCCTCAAGTTATAATGATGTGTAGGCGTTAGCTTCGCCTCATGGGTTCAACACACAATCGAGTCTCTAAATGAAATTCATCCCAACACACAGTAAGGTCACTGTTATCCCTTTGGTATGGTGAAGGTTGTGTGTTCGTGGAGGTTTTCCTTTCTCAATAGTGTTAAAGCCAATTTGTGTTATTGCTCTACTACATTTTTGTATTCTATTATTAATTCTGTAAATTATAGCGTATCGTGGCAGATAATTTTATCATAGTCGTATGGAAATGAAGTTCTTTTAAGCTTTCACATCCAAGTACTACGGAAAAAAATTGGCTAAATGAACGAAAATGTGACGATGGAGGGTTTTAGGGAAGTATGCCATGGGAATCAAGATTAGACTTTCATGGTTAAAAGTGAATGATTCAACCAGTTTCGACAATCTCTAATATTTGATACTGTTTCTTGAAGGTTGATTTGCCGTGTTCTCTGCAGTCAGTACATATCTGTATGGACTCCTTATTTTACACAAAAGAAATTGGAGTCCTCACGATGGGAAAACTCGATTGAATGAATTTCGTGCCCTACTGACTCCTGCAATTGTTTGAATAAATCCTACTCTTTTAAAAGCACTTACCTCTACAGGCTTGAGACTATCGAAGTCACTCACAGAAGTCAGGTCGGTCAAAAACTTCATGTTCGCGTTAATGGAAATTCTCGGTAGTTTAGTGGAAATACACTTCACTATATCTTTTATTCGACGAGGACGTTTTACATCTTCGTCCCTTTATCTGTCATCATTACCTAGTGCTGGCTAAATTAGACAACACATCTTCTGCTCAGAAACTAATGTATCTCTCGGATTTGATTTATTTTCACAATATTCTGGAGTTGGGTGTTATTGTGAAATTGAGAAGAGATAGGCATCTTGCAATGCATACATTAAACTACACACATTGCACTTATTGAGGGTTTAAAGGGAACATACATGTGCCACTCTTCCGATCTTAACGAACAGTGGAAAATGACGAAACAAAAACTTCACAAGAGAGCATTAGGTCAGCTGGTTACACTCTCTTGGGGCAATTCTTAGCTATATGGCAAGGTTCTCCACACGTGTAGCAACATTTGTTGTTGCTCGTCAAAGGGCATGCTGTCACAGCATTCTTCTTGCTCTAAGCCAAATAAGTTCTGCAATCCCGGTTCCCATGACCCATCATTCCACAATATGAGCATTGTTTACATGGTTTACTTTCAGCATGATGGTACCTACAGTTAACACATGAGGGAAATGTACCTGCATGTAATTTACAATGTTGAACCCAATGGCCATACTTCCCACAGTTGGAGCATTGTTAGCACCGGCTGCTGGCGTGATGGTGGAATTGGCATTTGGTGCAAAGAGGGGTTGCTTGTAACATCCCAAATTTTCTAATACAAGTTACTTGAACTTACGAATGCGTAACAAACAATTAACTTGCTAGAAAAGGGACGGAAAATAACCAAGTGAAGCTTAGAAATCGTGTACTCGAAATTTCAGAATTCGTGTACACCAGAATTCGTGTACACCATATTTCGAGTACAAGGACACTGCCTATAAATAGGAGTGCCTTGGGAAATGTGACAACCTTTGGCTGGAAGCACAATCTCTCGAGTACACGAAGTGGAGTCCCGGAACTTCAAAGGATCGAGCTTTTAACTAACCAAACGGAAGGGGGAAACGAACGAGAATCTACAGGAGTGATCATCTAGCTTCAAGTAAGTGTTCCAAACCATAAAGCTAGGATTTTTATGCAAAAGTTAGGATGGTTAAACAAAAGTGAACTTATGCATAAAGCTCACACCTTTATGCATAAAGTTCGTAACTTTGAGGTTCCAATACGTTGGTAACAACCTAAGAAAACTAGAACTAGCTCCCCAAAGTCTTAGATGAATTTCTGAGATGTTTAATGACGAAATGATGAGTACACGAAATCAGGTATAGAGGGTATTCGAAAATATATTGTTATTTCGAGTGCATGACTATTTCGAATACAAGAGTACTTCGTGTACATGGCATTTCGAGTACAAGGGCCATTTCGTGTACCAAGGTTATTTCGTGTACTCTAGTGTTTCGAATACAGGGATTTCAGGTACTGAAGTAGTTCGTGAACCACAGGTAATTCGAATACTATCCGGGTCCGAGGACTTGTAGTTATGAGGGGGAACTAGTTGACTATAAGGACTTAGAATAAATTCTAAGTCTAAGAATGGAATGTGATAAGATAATGTAATGATGTAGGTTCCTTGAGTCCTAGCTAAGGAGTTCGGCTAAGGAAAACAGGAGTCTACTATCAGGTGAGTTCTAGACGCCCTCTTTTATGTTTGCTGTTTTGGGCTGACATACATGCTTATTGTTATGTCTATGATGTTATGTGCTTACGATGATGATGAATGAATGATGATATGCCCTGACTATGTATGCATGTTTATGTGTTAGCATGGTGTATGCATGAAAGTATGCTAAGTATGATGAATGCATGATAAATGAGTTATGATGATGAATAACATGACATGATAATGATGCTAGCATATGATATTATGATGACTTTATGATCACATGCTTCATGACGATAACTATGAGAATAATTATAGGGATATGGCAAGGTCCTAGGTGGCTAGGATGATAGTATGACACCATGAGGCTATGATATGATAACGATGCTAGTATGTTATGATGGTATGATGAAATGATGCTAGTATGTTATGATGGTATGATGAAATGAGGCTAGTATGACATGCCTAAGATGCCATGATTAACCCGATGAATAATGTTATAATGCTAGCATGAAATGTATGAGGATTATGATGAATGACGATATGATGCTAGTGTATAATGTATGATGAATGAATGATGTCCCTATACGTGCTATAGGGTATGTGTGAATGATGATGCTCCGGTACTTGTACTGGGTGAAAATGAATGATGACCTGATCGTATCAGGATATGAACAGCCGATCGGGCTATAAACATGGAGTCGACCGGACTATAAACAGGGTAGTCGATCGAACTATAAACAGGGAGCCAACCGGGCTATAAACATAAGAGTCGACCGGACTATAAACATGAGAGTCGACCGGACTATAAACATGGAGTCGACCGGACTATAAACAAGAGAGTCGACCGGACTATAAACATGGAGCCGACCGGGCTATAAACACGGAGCCGATCGGGCTATAAACATGGTAAGAGCCGATCGGGCTATAAACATGGTAAGAGCCGATCGGGCTATAAACATGGAGCCTTGTGCCGGCATAAGCCCACTGTTCGTATGGTGACAGTGGAACGTATGACGATGATGGGAATGATGATATGTGCTAAGGTTATGGACTATGTGTATGGAATGATGTTTATGATATGTATGTTTAATGTTGTTTTACGAAAACTAGAACTCACCAGCGTAAGCTGACTTGATTTAGCATGTATGTCAGGTTAAGGCTAAGGAGAAGGAAGGTATGGAGCTCGGGGCATCAAGATAGAGAATTCGATGGTTTTGGCAATCCGATATGTTTTTGATACAGACGCTTTACTGATTTCTGTTTATCAAACTATGTTTACATTTCCGCTGCATGATTATGAAAGTTTTTAGTTTAAGAGCTATGTGTTATGATGAAAACCAACCTCTGTGAGGTGCCCGGTTTTGAGGCCTCACAAGTTGGTATCAGAGCCATAGTTTGAGAGATCTTAGCATCCCAAATGCTAAGACTTAAACTGAGAATGGGATTAATTGACGCAGATTGCCAACCACGGATGAACGGATGCCACGAGCCGAATGTTTATGTTGAGTTAAAGGATAGATGTAAGGTTATGTAAGTAGTTAGTGTCATGCACATTGAGGAGATGGGATGGGAAACGTTTAGAGCCTATGAGTTGGGTAAATGGTTAATAACACCTGATCAACGTCATTAACGATTTACAACACTTATTTCGTGCTAAACTAATTCCTGTACTGACTCATCAATTGTTGCATTCTATAGATAGTTAGATGGCTGGACAAAAGGGTAGACCGTGAAAGAAACCACAGGAACCTGAAGAACCACATGTCGAGAATGAAGAGCATGTCAATGAAGACGACCACGAGCACAACGAGCAACCAGAGAACGAAGAAGAGTTCACTCTTGAGCCTATCGTGGTGAAGGCTATTTCTGATGAGGTCTGCAAGATAATGGATGAGAAGCTACCAGCCTTGATCGCTCAGGCATTAAAGGATGCTCTAAAGGACAAGTCTGAAGGAACCAAGGAAAGCTCCAAGGGAGATGAAGAAGTTGTGATCATCGAGACAAAGAGTGGCGACTCTATGGCGGGGAAATTGAAGGGCTGTGACTACAAGTCCTTCAAGGGATGTAACCCACCGACCTTCGATGGTAAGAAGGATGCTGTGGCCACCTGCCACTGGGTATCCACGATGGAGGCTGTTATCTCCATCAGTGAATGCCGAGTCGACCAAGCTGTTAAGTTCGCAGCTCACTCTTTTGTCGAGGAGGCACTTCACTGGTGGAACACCATTAAGCAGTCCAAAGCTGCAGCTGATATGGAGAAGATGACTTGGGACGATCTAAAGGAACTGGTCACTAAGCAGTTCTGTCCCAAAAATGAGCTGGATAAGGTTGAGAGAGAGTTTCTGGTGCTGAAGGCGGGAAGCCTGAATCACAGGCAGTACACTTCGCGATTCAATGAGATGGCAAGACTTGTTCCTCATCTGGTTTCTACCGAGGAACGCAGGGTGAAGTTGTACATGGAGGGCTTGCCTCCAAAAGTAAGGATTCACGTCAAGGCCAATGCTCCTAAGACCTTTGACTCCACTGTTGAACTCAGTGGTATTGTATGGGATGATGTGATGGCCGATGAGCCAGTGAAAGGGGAAACCAGGGTGAAGGAGTCTTCCGGGACTAAGAGGGGTCGAACAGACCAACGAAAGACTTCTGTCAAGAAGATCAAGCGAGAGGAAACAGGTCTATGCCGTAAGTGTGGCAAGAGCCACTCTGGGCTGTGCCGTGTGGGCACAAACTTATGTTTCAGATGTGGAAAGGTGGGGCACTTTTCAGCCAACTGTCCCGGTACGATTCGATGCTATAACTGTAATGGGGTTGGACATCTGTCCAAAGATTGCAGGCAACCTCGGGCCGATGCTTCGGGCTCGGGTAAGAAAGAAGAAAAAGGAAAGGAGAAGCAGAAGGCTAAAGCACGAGCCTTTACGATGACAAAGGATGATGCGATTGAGGATCCTGATGTGGTCACAGGTACCTTTTCTATCAACAATATTCCTGCTTCTGTATTGTTTGATTCTGGTGCCAGTATGAGTTTTGTGTCTTCTACTTTCTGTGATGGGTTATCTGGGAAGGTTAAGAAGATAGATCGGGTATTTGATGTAGAGACGGCTATTGGTAAGATGACCAGGGTGACGGAGGCTATTGATGATTGTTATGTTGAGATAGGAGGTCATAGGTTCCCAGTACGATTGTTTCTTATTACCTTAGGAGGATTCGATGTAGTTTTGGGTATGGACTGGTTAGCCAAATATGAGGCTAACATTGTATGTCGATGAAAGATGATATGTTTACGTGCGATGGATGGGAGCTCCGTGACGGTTTATGGTGATAAAGCGATGTATGCGCCTAAGATCATTTCGATGATCAAGGCTGATGTTATGATGAGGCGAGGGTGTGTAGCCTACTTGGCCTACGTGATTGAGGAACGTATGGATATGAGGACGATTGATGATGTTCCCGTGGTGTGTAACTTCCCCGATGTATTCCCTGAGGAATTGCCTGGATTACCACCCGAACGGGAAATTGAGTTCCAGATCGACTTAGTGCCAGGGGCACAACCCGTTGCCAAAGCACCGTACCGTTTAGCTCCAAACGAGATGAAGGAAATGATGACCTAGCTACAAGAACTCCTAGATAAAGGTTTTATACGACCGAGTGTCTCTCCGGAGGGAGCACCGGTGTTGTTCGTTAAGAAGAAAGATGGAAGTATGCGTATGTGTATCGATTACAGGGAACTGAATAAGTTGACCGTAAAGAACAGGTATCCTATACCTAGAATTGATGACTTGTTCGATCAATTGCAAGGTGCAAGCTGGTTCTCAAAGATAGATCTCCGATCCGGTTACCATCAGTTGAAAGTTCGAGAGCAGGATATTCCAAAGATTGCTTTCCGTACGCGTTATGGGCATTACGAGTTTCTCGTTATGTCATTTGGATTGACGAATGCTCCCGCAGCATTTATGGATTTGATGAAAAGAGTATGTCGACCGATGCTGGACCGATCGGTGATAGTGTTTATTGATGATATATTGATTTATTCAAAGAACGAGGGAGACCATGCTTGCCACAATACGTGAGGTATTGGAGATCCTAAGGAAAGAGAAACTTTATGCTAAATTCTCCAAATGCGCTTTCTGGTTACGAGAGGTACAGTTTCTGGGTCACATGGTGAACCCAGAAGGCATTATGGTAGATCCAGCTAAAGTTGAAACGATTATGAAATGGAGCCCTCCGAAGTCACCTACGGAAGTATGCAGTTTTCTTGGTTTGGCCGGTTACTATCGGAGATTTATTCAGGACTTCTCCAAGATAGCGACGCCACTGACGAAGCTCACGAAGAAAGACGTAAAGTACGAATGGGGTCCAAACCAAGAACAAGCGTTTTCAGTGCTAAAGGAGAAACTTACCCAAGCTCCTGTTCTAGCACTGCCGGATGGAAATGATGATCTTGTTGTGTATACCGATGCATCGCGACAAGGGTTGGAATGCGTACTGATGCAAAGAGGAAGGGTGATAGCTTATGCTTCGTGCCAGCTAAAGATTCATGAGGCTAACTACCCGACCCACGATCTTGAACTCGCTGCAGTGGTGTTTGCATTGAAAATATGGAGACACTACTTGTATGGGGTACGGAGTTCCATCTATACCGACCACAAGAGCTTGAAGTATTTCTTCGAGCAAAAGGATTTGAACATGAGGCAGAGACGATGGCTTGAGCTGCTAAAGGATTATGATTGTGATATTCTATATCACCCGGGAAAGGCCAATGTGGTGGCGGATGCTCTGAGTCGCAAGACTGATCATCCTGCCATACGGGTAAAATCGTATAGTTTGGTAATAACTCCAGACTTTTTGAACGAGCTCAAACAGGCGCAACAGGAGGGATTGAAAGAAGAAAATGTGGGTTTTGAACGTGTCTTCGGACAAGCCAAGAACTTGGAAGACAATGACCATGGGATAAAGATACGATTCGGTCGGATGTGGGTACCCAGAAATGGGGACATTCGGTCGAGGATTTTAGATGAAGCCCACAAGTCACGTTATTCTGTGCATCCCGGTGCGACAAAGATGTATCAAGACCTTCGGAAAGATTATTGGTGGCCGGGCATGAAGTTTAACGTGATGCAGTATGTGAACAGGTGCCTTACTTGTGCGCAAGTGAAGGCTGAACATCAGAAGCCCTACGGATATGTGCAACCTCTATAGGTACCGGAATGGAAATGGGAACACATCACCATGGATTTCATCACCAAGCTACCAAAGACAGCTAAGCGGCATGATACCATATGGGTGATTGTGGACCGATTGACGAAGAGTGCACACTTCCTCCCTATCAGGGAAACGTATACGTCCGAAAGGTTGTCTGAGTTGTTCGTGAAAGAGATTGTGGCCAGACATGGAGTTCCTGTCTCCATTGTGTCAGATCGGGATACGAGGTTTACTTCCAGGTTCTGGAAGCAGTTTCATGACGCCATGGGAACGAGGTTAAATATCAGTACCGCCTATCACCCTCAGACGGATGGACAGTCGGAAAGGACTATTCAAACGTTGGAGGATATGCTTAGGGCATGCATTATCGATTTTGGAGGAAACTGGGATGACCACTTGCCATTGGTAGAGTTTTCATACAACAACAGCTACCACTCCAGCATCGGAATGCCCCCATATGAGGCGTTGTACGGAAGACGATGTAGAACCCCGGTATGCTGGGGTGAAGTTGGACAGAAAGAAATGGGAAACAAGGCTGCCGTGATTGAAATGGCAGAAAAGCTACGGGTGATAAAAGCTCGAATGAAAGCTGCACAAGATCGCCAAAAGTCTTACGCTAACAAGCGCCGAAGACCGATCGAGTTTGATGTTGGCGATCGAGTGTTGCTGAAAGTATCACCATGGAAGGGAATCATTCGATTCAGAAAGCGAGGCAAGTTGAGTCCGAGGTACATCGGACCGTTTTTGATAAAAGCAAGGGTAGGGAAAGTCGCGTATCGACTGGACCTACCAGAGGAGCTGAACGGGATTCATCCTACCTTCCACGTGTCACATCTTAGGAAGTGCTTGGCAGACGAACAGGCGCATGTTCCTTTGGATGACATTGAGGTAGATAATCGACTGAACTACATTGAAGAACCAGTTACCATTGTGGATACGAAGGAAAAGCAGCTACGGAATAAAACGGTTCGTCAAGTAAGAGTTCAGTGGAAGCATCGGCAGGGTTCAGACACGACATGGGAATTGGAAGACGAAATGAGGAAGTTGTATCCTCATTTGTTCGATGCGTAATGAGGCAGGTTTCGGGATGAAACCTATTGTAAGGAGGGGAGACTTGTAACATCCCAAATTTTCTAATACAAGTTACTTGAACTTACGAATGCGTAACAAACTATTAACTTGCTAGAAAAGGGACGGAAAATAACCAAGTGAAGCTTAGAAATCGTGTACTCGAAATTTCAGAATTCGTGTACACCAGAATTCGTGTACACCATATTTCGAGTACAAGGACACTGCCTATAAATAGGAGTGCCTTGGGAAATGTGACAACCTTTGGCTGGAAGCACAATCTCTCGAGTACACGAAGTGGAGTCCCGGAACTTCAAAGGATCGAGCTTTTAACTAACCAAACGGAAGGGGAAACGAACGAGAATCTACAGGAGTGATCATCTAGCTTCAAGTAAGTGTTCCAAACCATAAAGCTAGGATTTTTATGCAAAAGTTAGGATGGTTAAACAAAAGTGAACTTATGCATAAAGCTCACACCTTTATGCATAAAGTTCGTAACTTTGAGGTTCCAATACGTTGGTAACAACCTAAGAAAATTAGAACTAGCTCCCCAAAGTCTTAGATGAATTTCTGAGATGTTTAATGACGAAATGATGAGTACACGAAATCAGGTATAGAGGGTATTCGAAAATATATTGTTATTTCGAGTGCATGACTATTTCGAATACAAGAGTACTTCTTGAACATGGCATTTCGAGTACAAGGGCCATTTCGTGTACCAAGGTTATTTCGTGTACTCTAGTGTTTCGAATACAGGGATTTCGGGTACTGAAGTAGTTCGTGAACCACAGGTAATTCGAATACTATCCGGGTCCGAGGACTTGTAGTTATGAGGGGGAACTAGTTGACTATAAGGACTTAGAATAAATTCTAAGTCTAAGAATGGAATGTGATAAGATAATGTAATGATGTAGGTTCCTTGAGTCCTAGCTAAGGAGTTCGGCTAAGGAAAACAGGAGTCTACTATCAGGTGAGTTCTAGACGCCCTCTTTTATGTTTGCTGTTTTGGGCTGACATACATGCTTATTGTTATGTCTATGATGTTATGTGCTTACGATGATGATGAATGAATGATGATATGCCCTGACTATGTATGCATGTTTATGTGTTAGCATGGTGTATGCATGAAAGTATGCTAAGTATGATGAATGCATGATAAATGAGTTATGATGATGAATAACATGACATGATAATGATGCTAGCATATGATATGATGATGACTTTATGATCACATGCTTCATGACGATAACTATGAGAATAATTATAGGGATATGGCAAGGTCCTAGGTGGCTAGGATGATAGTATGACACCATGAGGCTATGATATGATAACGATACTAGTATGTTATGATGGTATGATGAAATGATGCTAGTATGTTATGATGGTATGATGAAATGAGGCTAGTATGACATGCCTAAGATGCCATGATTAACCCGATGAATAATGTTATAATGCTAGCATGAAATGTATGAGGATTATGATGAATGACGATATGATGCTAGTGTATAATGTATGATGAATGAATGATGTCCCTATACGTGCTATAGGGTATGTGTGAATGATGATGCTCCGGTACTTGTACTGGGTGAAAATGAATGATGACCTGATCGTATCAGGATATGAACAGCCGATCGGGCTATAAACATGGAGTCGACCGGACTATAAACAGGGGAGTCGATCGGACTATAAACAGGGAGCCGACCGGGCTATAAACATGAGAGTCGACCGGACTATAAACATGAGAGTCGACCGGACTATAAACATGGAGTCGACCGGACTATAAACAAGAGAGTCGACCGGACTATAAACATGGAGCCGACCGGGCTATAAACACGGAGCCGATCGGGCTATAAACATGGTAAGAGCCGATCGGGCTATAAACATGGTAAGAGCCGATCGGGCTATAAACATGGAGCCTTGTGCCGGCATAAGCCCACTGTTCGTATGGTGACAGTGGAACGTATGACGATGATGGGAATGATGATATGTGCTAAGGTTATGGACTATGTGTATGGAATGATGTTTATGATATGTATGTTTAATGTTGTTTTACGAAAACTAGAACTCACCAGCGTAAGCTGACTTGATTTAGCATGTATGTCAGGTTAAGGCTAAGGAGAAGGAAGGTATGGAGCTCGGGGCATCAAGATAGAGAATTCGATGGTTTTGGCAATCTGATATGTTTTTGATACAGACGCTTTACTGATTTCTGTTTATCAAACTATGTTTACATTTCCGCTGCATGATTATGAAAGTTTTTAGTTTAAGAGCTATGTGTTATGATGAAAACCAACCTCTGTGAGGTGCCCGGTTTCGGGGCCTCACATTGCTCCAGCATATGGTTTGCGAGTTTCATTCTCATGACTGGGTGTGACAACTAGTACCTGACCGTCCGGCAACCGTACGGTATGTGTACTTTCATTTATTACTATGTGCATACTATGTTATAAACAGTTATGTGATAACAATTTTCTGAAAACATTTAATATTTGTATGTATTTCAATGAGAATTGGAATATTTCTATACAACAAATCATGTGAAATAACAAGAAATACATGACAAATGACAAAAACAATTCGGTTGTGATCTGATTCCCACAAATAATGGGAATCAGATAGACGAAAATCCCATGAGAAAACAATGTGAAATCAGAAATAACAATGGGAAAATGATTAGGTTTAGTTGTGTATGTAAGTGAGAAGTCAATTTCAAAACAACAATTCAATATCATTTACGAATACTAAACTGACAGAGTGTTTGTGTGGGTGACGATTCACACAAACATATATGTGGGTTTAACGTTCTAAATGATATCTGAAAAGTACGAAACAAAATCGGAAGTTAAAGCCATCGTCGTATTTGTTCGGGCGACTATTCGAACGACTAACCGCGCAGATGATAAGATCTGACGAAACGGTAAAAATAAACGATTTCGAAATATTAAAATAAGAAAAAGAAAATTAAAAGATTTATTAGGAATTACAATCTTATAAAGATTAAAAGAAAACTATTTTATTTAAAATTATGTAAATCTCCGTTATGTTTCGTAAACGTCACAAAAAGGCAACACCGAACAACCCGAACGAACCCGAAATGAAACCGGGTATATAAACCCTAAAAAGCATTTAATTCCTCATTAAACCTCTAAACCACCCTCTATCTCATCATCAACCCGGTTCTCTCTCTAGACTCTCTCACTAGAAGTTTTTGTCACACCCCGAGCCGGCGGGTTGGATCGACTTTCCCGGCGGGCGGAAGGTCCTCGGGGCGCGATATCGTGTGATAATCGAAGTGATCAGATTGTTTAAATGGCACATGATGTAATGAGAAATGCTAACATGACATTCAATACATAGAATTACAAAGTTAAATTACACAGCACGTGATCATAATTTAACTAAGTAAATCTACTCAAAAGAATCATATAGTTTCTATCTTGTATATGCTTAAGATATAAAAAAGAGATTCATAATGTCATCAAAAGTGAATGCATCCAAAAAGTAAGCTAGGTCCTCTATATGGTCCCTATAGCTTATGTCCTGATGCTTGGTGACTAAACATGCTCGTCACGTGAGAAAACATGCATCTAAAAACAACCACACTAGGTTGGTGAGTTCATAAGTTTTGTAATTTAAAACCATTGGGTTTGCTTTTTCATGAAATATTGGGTCACACACAAGTCTTATTTAGTATCAGTTGGCATTATCTCACACAATGTCCTCTCCATAGCTACACTTATAAATAGTATGTCATCCATATCAAGCATGCTTATATGTAGGGCATACATATCACGAGTGAAGCCGCCAGCCCACCACATACTTGACTAAATTCAACACCATTTGTAATGCAACAATGGATACCTATTTCAATTTCACATAGGCTGAATCACAATTGGTATTTCCCAGATAATAAGTCATTACTCCACAATGATATAAACATGAAATAATAGGTTTTAAAGAGCAAAGGTTACCATAACATAAGTAATGGTATACTCTTTAGGTTTCAAACGTATAGATTTATTTATCTTATCCCCTTTTAGTTTCATATCACATAGTCTCATATAGTTTTATATCACATAGGCTCATAATCACGTATTCACATAGTCTCCTAATCATGTGGACTCATAAACTCATAATCTCATAACCACATAGTCTCATATAAAGGACAGATGTAGTCCCTTATAAACAACAGATATAGTTTCTTATATTAATAATTCTAATCTCATAGGAACACGATTATAGTCTCATAGATATCGCAATAAAGTCTCATAGACATAACAAGGCATACAGATGTAAATACAGAATAAAACTTTGTTAACACAATTCATTCTAAAACATTTAAGAAAAGGTTTTAGCACGTTCTCAGAATTCGATCTGGAATGCACGCGCTCACTTGTTGTACTTGATGTTGTATTCACGTCCCTGTGTTTGATTTCAAGTTGTTTGTACTTATAAGTATAAGTCACTGATTTGTAAGTTAACCCTAAAGTTCGTTAACCCTTTTAGACTTTTGTTGTTTGATCCAATTTCACTTGTGATGCAATACACTAACACTTAGCCAATTTTAGGTTAGGTATTAATATATTATAGTATTCTTGTTCATATGATTTAAAATTGAGTTTTAACTTGGCACATCGTGTAAGTTTGAAAACCATAATATTTTCTAAGTATAAAACATAGGTTATTAGGTTAAAACCTAGAATATCACTTTGTTAATTTAAAATGTTTATCATCATTTTAATATGTTAACATAAGTAAAATGTTAAAAAACTTAGCTATCTTATATGTTAAATACATATTTCATAAATGTTTTTATAAACTAGGTTTAAAAATGGGTTTACACCATATAGTGTAACCCTAGTAATGTTTATACCGAAACTATAATTTGTTATCAACCATATTATCATTTTAGTTTACATCCTTAGGGTCAAAACACTTAGTTTATGGTTTACATAAGTTTTGAATAGGTTTAAGTTAGTGTCGATGGATCAAAAGGGTTTAGTGTCGATGAACCTTCAAAACCGTTTAAACCCTAATGAGCTTCTAAGTGACTACTCCTTGTTCCCATCGACTTTATGGTCTTAATCCTAAACCATTTTGTTTTATTTTAAGTTCATGATACTTGGATAACATGTGCCAGTAATATCCACACACTGTTTAGCTAGTATAGATGGACTCATAACACACCACACTTAGTTTATGTTAAAGGCTAGATGTTGATACTATCGGTATCGGCAGCATGCCTTAGTATCGACTGTAGGCCACCATCCTAGCCAATATCAACAAAATTATTGCACCATGCTCCTTGGACCACTCGACATTACCAATACCGACTAAGGTCCAGTCGATACTAGCCACCATCGATCTTAGGAATGTCGATGAACACCTGATCAGCTAGCAGCCATCGAAACTAATCCTTCATTCAGGTTCATCAATCGATTATGTTGGTTCATCTGTCGACACTATCTGGTCAGCCCTTTTGGTCTTTATTTTGATGTTATCCAAGTGATTTATACCCATTACCATGCAAATTCTATGCGAATTAAGGTCTGAATTCGAGCTACAAAGCTGAAAGTGCTGGGTTTGAGAAAACCCTGAAAAACCTAATGTTCTAGCTCATCTCACCTACGTTTTAGACGATTTCAAGGCCTATCCTTTGTACTTTCGTGTAGGAAACGTTGAGGGCTTCGATTTGATATCCAGTTTGCCCAATTTGAGCAAGAATTGAAGGAGATATGAGGGTTTTTGTGTGAGAATTTTAGAGAGGGAGTGATGAACCAGATTTTAGAGAGAGAGAGGTGGTTGGTCATTCAATGTGGGAATTAAATGCTAGTAAAGGGTTTTTATACCCCGCCTAAGCTTGGGTTCATTTTGGTTGCTCGGTTCTCATTTTCTTTATGTTTCTGTAACGTAACGCGCGAATTTACAAACGTTAGTTAACATAGTTTTCTCAAAACCCTTTTAAGGTGGTTATTCCTAGTAAATATTTTCTATTTATTTTTCTTATTTAATTGTTCGAAAACGTTTATTTTATTCGTTTTGTCAGATCGTTTCATCTTCATACGTATTCGTTCGAATCGTCACCCGAACGGACACGATGATGGCTTTACTTTCTGATTTTGTTTTCTACTTTTTAGTTATCATTCAGAAGGTTAAACCCATGGATATGTTTGTGTGAATCGTCACCCACGCAAACACGCTGTCAGTTTATTGTTCGTAAACGATACCGAATTGTTGTTTCGAATCAGACATTCTCCCAGACGGACTCAACTAAACTAAACTATTTTCACATTATTATGAATGATTTTACATTGTTTTCTCACTGAATTATCGGCTATCTGATTTATGTTATTTATGGAAATCAGATCGCAACCGATATGTGTTTGCCATTTATTTTCACAACTGCTATTTCTCAAATGTTGTTGTGTATTTATATTTCGATTTTCATCGAAATACATACAATTGTTTAACACATAGTTATTTACACATAGTTATAGTAAAAGTACACATACCGTAAGGATTGTTGGATGATCTGGTACTAGTTGTTACAGTCTCCCTTTGTTAAAGAAATTTCGTCCCGAAATTTAAGCATCATTGTCGGGTACTACTTCTTCTGTAAACAGATGGGGATACTTTGTCTTCATGTGTTCTTTACGCTCCCAGGTAAATTCTGGTCCGCGCTTGGAATTCCAGCGAACCTTCACAATAGGGATACGACTTCTTTTCAGTCTCTTGACTTCACGATCCATAATCTCTACAGGTTCTTCAATGAAGTGTCATTTCTCATCCACTTGGATTTCTTCCAATGTTATGACTAACGATTCATCAGCGAGGCATTTTTTGAGATTTGACACATGAAACACATCGTGTACCCCGCTGAGTTCATTAGGAAGTCTAAGTCTGTATGCCACTGGACCAATCCATTGTGTTATTTCAAATGGTCCGACATACCTTGGTGCTAACTTTCCCTTAGCCCCAAAATGAACCACGCCTTTCCATGGGGACACTTTAAACATGACTCAGTCACCCACTTGGAATTCCAAAGGCTTTCACCGTTTATCCGCGTAACTCTTTTGTCGACTGCGTGCTGCTTGTAATCTCTGTTGAATCTGGGAAATCTTATCAGTAGTTTCCTGAATAAGTTCAGGCCTAGTGATTCTGTTATCTCCCACTTCTATCCAACAAATTGGAGACTGACATTTTCTACCATACAGTGCTTCGAACAGAGCACATCCGATACTATTGTGGTAGCTATTGTTGTAGGAGAACTCAATGAGTGGTAAATGATTGTCCCAACTTCCACCAAAGTCCAGGATACATGTCCACAACATGTCCTCTAGGTTTTGGATTGTTCGCTCACTTTGACCATCCGTTTGTAGATGGTAAGAGGTGCTCAGATTCACGCTTGTCCCTAAGGAATGTTGTACTGATTGCCAGAACCACGATGTAAATCGACTATCCCAGTCTGAAATAATAGATAGTGGCACACCGTGCCATACTACTATTTCATTGACATAAAGTCTAGCTAGCTTCTCCATCTTGTAATTCTCCCGAATCGGCAAAAAGTGAGCGGACTTGGTCAACGTATCAATGATGACCCATATGGAATCATGTCCGCTGGAAGTACGAGGTAGCTTGGTAATAAAGTCCATAGCTATTTGTTCCCACTTCCATTGTGGTGTCTTTGGTTGTTCCAGCAAACAAGACAGTTTCTGGTGTTCAGCTTTGACTTTGGCACATGTGAGGCACTTACCAACATAAGTAGCCATATCCTTCTTCCTACCTGGCCACCAATAAAATGACCTAAGATCTTGGTACATTTTATCAGCACCCGGATGAATAGAATAGCGTGTTTTGTGTCCCTCGTCAAGGATAAGTTTCTGGAGTTCATTTACTGTCAGGATCCATACACGATCCTGATAAAAGATAACACTATCTTGTTTTGTCTAAAAATGTTTCTCGGCTCCACAGTCGAGTCTGTTTCTCAAACTGTTTCTTGTCACTGCTTGTTGTTGTGCTTGTAGATTTTGATCTCTCAGACTTGTTTGCACAGTCATTCCCATTGCTCTAATGCGCAAGGGTTTGACTCTTTCCTTCCGGCTCAAAGCGTCAGCAACAATGTTAGCTTTGCCCGGATGGTATTTGATCACACAATCGTAATCATTCAATGTGGGAATTAAATGCTAGCAAAGGGTTTTTATACCCCACCTAAGTTCTGGTTCGTTTCGGTTGCTCGGTTCACGTTTTCGTTACGTTTTCGTAACGTAACACGCATATTTACGAACGTTAGTTAACATAGTTTTCTCAAAATGTTTTTAAGGTGGTTATTCCTAGTAATTATTTTCTATTTATTTTTCTTATTTTATTGTTTCGAAAACATTTATTTTATTCGTTTTGTCAGATCGTTTCACCTTCGCGCGTATTCGTTCGAATCGTCATCCGAACAAACAAGACGATGGCTTTACTTTCTGATTTTGTTTTCTACTTTTCGGTTATCATTCAGAACGTTAAACCCATAGAAATGTTTGTGTGAATCGTCACCCACGCAAACACGCTGTCAGTTTTTGTTCATAAACAATACTGAATTGTTGTTTCTAATCAGACATTCTCCCAGATGGACTCAACTAAACTAAACTATTTTCACATTGTTATGAATGATTTTACATTGTTTTCTCACTGAATTATCAGCCATCTGATTTCTGTTATTTGCGGAAATCAGATCGCAACCAATATGTGTTTGTCATTTGTTTTCACAACTATTATTTCTCAAATGTTATTGTATATTTATATTTCGATTTTCATCAAAATACATACAACTGTTATATGTTTTATAGTCCTGTTATCACACAACTATTTAACACGTAGTTGTTTACACATATTTATAGTGAAAGTACACATACTGTACGGATTGCCGAACGATCTGGTACTAGTTGTCACAGTTTTGATGCCAAAAGCTTCATTTTTTCACCAAATCATTTGTATTTGGTATCAAATCGAAGCTCACAACATGTACTTTACGAAAATACAGCAAATCATGGTCCAAAACATCAGTAACTAAGGTAAATTTGAGCTACAACATTCGGTTTTCAAGGTTTCCTCAAAATCCTGCTTCAACAGTCTTGTAACCCGGTTTTCTAATCTTAAAATACTTAGAATTCACATCAAACCGACCTTAGAACACTTGGACTATGTTTTATTAAGGATCAGGGAGCTTTGAGGTTAATATCGACACAAGAACACATAGTATCGATGGATGAACTGGATTGTAGAATTCGTATCGATGGACTGGGAATGGGGCTGACTTCATCGAGACTAACAAGGTAGAAGAAGGCTAGTATCGACGAAGGCCTGGTCGATACTATTAGTATTGATAGGTCCAAGGATTATGAGACTAGTGTCCATCGATATTAACATGTATGCTGATCAGATCATCGAACTTAAACTCATGCCGATACTGTTAGTATCGACACAGAGTTTTCCAACTTCATCTTCAATACTAATAAGTTCGACGCCTCTTGTTCATCTTAGATCCATCAATATCGTTATGGTTAAGTTATTCAAGTAATATAAACCTAATTTTAAGTAATATGGTTCACAATTGAGGTCATAAAGTCGCTGGGAAACAAGGTTTAGTCGTTGGGGAATCCATATGGGTTTCAAGTGTTAACCGGTTGAGTTAAACCGTTCGACATTAGCCTCCTACACATCGATACTATATAAAATCGAATTAAAACATATCTAAGGTATAAACCAATTGTATCAATAACAAAGGGATGATTCAAACCACACCAAAGAATGATAGCAAAGCCACATTTTGTTCTAGTAACACTAGGGTTTTCATCTAAAAAGGTGTTAATCGATTTTGTTAAACCAAAGTTAAAATAACACTTGTTAGATATGAAGATAACATATCAAATGGCTGACTTTTTTAACAAATCACTTATATTAGGACAGTTAGATGTTAATAACAAGTGTAGTTAAAACAAAGAAATAATAACCATGTTTTTGACTTAAAACCTAAAACATAAAACTTGAGCTTTACTTAGAAAATATCATGGTTTCAAAACGTATACCGCATGTTAAAGTTTGAGGGAAAGTTTTAAAGCACATAAACAAGGAATGTTATAATATACTATGCTTACCTAAAATGGTTAGTGTTAGTATGTTATATCACAAAGGGAACAAAGGATAATCAAATAACAAGGATTTACACAAGTTAATCAACTTTAGGGTTAACACAAGAGAAAATTGTAACACCCCGACCGATGGCGGAAACATCGGGGTGGTACGAAGTGAAGTTTGTTCATAGCACATGGTATAAAGTTGTAAATAATCAAGTGACAAACATTCAATGTAAACATTAACTTCACCTTCATCACATAGTCAATTAATCCAAAATATAACTATTACATCATTTGAATTCAAAGCATTAAACATTAATAAACTCAATCCCAACTCACTAAACTAGCTAATTGGTATTTCCACCTGAGACATGTTTAAAAATCAAGTGTCAACTACAAAGAGTTGGTGAGCTTCACAGGTTTAAACACACTCACAATAATAGTTTAATAAAATATAAGTTGTCACATGTGATAATAAGCCAATATGAACTAAAACATGTAATTAAACCATACGCGGATCAGATAATGTTAACAAATGATCTTTGACCAAGCTAGCATTCCTAACAATGCTGAAGTAGTAAACAATTCACCGCGGAGGACCGAAGTCAACTCAACCAACAGTGGGATGCTCGGTCCAATAGACCTAACATTGTTACTAAATAGTTAAGTTGTGATCAATGCAGGCTCAAGACAAGTTCACACTACAGTTTAGGTTACAAAGCTAAGTTCACATGTACATAAGTTAAAGATAAGTTCAAAGTCACATGTTTCACCCCAAAAGTTCTAAACAAGTTAAAAGAGGAATTATGAAGACTCCCTCAACGTGTGAGATAGCCTTTGTAATGTATGTCTAGTTATAACTCAATTTATATCCAACAAGTTCAGAGTTCACCTAAATAGTTCATTATGTATAAGTTCAAGTATCTATGGTTTTTAAAGAATTCTTAAGTTTAGATAGGTCATCGAGTTCGATTTTTGTTTTGTGGTAGTTTGAATGTTTAGCTATTGTTTTGTTCCAAGTGTTAAATAAATCACACTAAGTTTTATCGTAAAAGTTTTCATTTAATTTTTAAATATAATTACTAAAGTTTAATTTTTTTAAAATCAAATCCATTTAAATGCTTTTACGATTTAAAGACTTTTAAATTTGTAATTGTTAAATAAGTTGAAAATAGTTTTTGAAGAACCTTTAAATTAAATAACCAATATCGTATTTAAAATATATGTTTAAATTTAGGGTAAGTTTTTAAGTTGAAACCAAAGTTTAATATAAAATCATTTATAGGTTAAGTTGTAGATAAAATTTAATAATCTAGGATGATTTAAAATAATATAAAAAGTTATTCAAGAAAATGTATAAATGTTGATTAGCATAATTAAATACTAATTATGTGTTATTTGTAAATATAAGTTATTTTTTTTAAAAGAATTCTTAATCATATTAAATGATTAAAACACAATTTATTTGAAATATAAATATATATGTTATAATTTTTATATCATCTTTATATTTTTAAATGTTTAATCCATTTAAATAATATATATATATATATATATATATATATATATATATATATATATATATATATGTATGTATACTATGTTTATAATTGTTTTTTATTTATAAATTTATTAATTTATTATTTTTTTTTGAAGAATCATTAGTTTTTATTTTATAAAAAATATATGTGAAATAATAATTTAAAAATAATTCTTAAATCAAAAGATAAAAAAAAATAGGTCCAAAACTGGTTAAACCCGGCTGGAAAGGGATTCGAACCCGCGACCATTGCCTCAAAGCCACGAGTGATTAACAAGTTGAACTAAAGGCTAAGCCGCGAAAGATTTCGGTTTCAATTAGTTTTAACATAGATCGGAACTCTTTCCCCATTCCCAGTTCATAGAACTGAAACCCTAGAACCATATCCATTCTAAATTCAATCGATTTCGATATCAATCGTTAACGAGACCATAGTGTGACAACTAATACCTGACCGTACGAAAAATCTGTACGGTAAGTGTACTTACACCTATAACTATGTGTAAATACTATTGGGTGAACAGTTTGTGATAACAATTTTGATGAAACAATTAACAATTGAAAAAATTTCAATGAGAATTGAAATATAAATATACAACAACTCATGAGAAATAACAAGTGTGAGAACAAATGACAAATACAAATTGGTTGCGATCTGATATCGACAAATAAAAGGAATCAGATGGCCGACAATTCAGTGAGAAAGCAGTGTGAATTCATTTATTACAATGTGAAAATAGTTAGGTTTAGTTGAGTCCGTCGGTGAGAATGTAAAATTCAAAACAACAAATCAGTATAGTTTCCGAATGATGAACTGGCAGTGTGTTTGCGTGGGTGATGATTCACACAAACATATCTGTGGGTTTAATGTTCTGAATAATAAATGAATAGTAGAAAACAACAATCAGAAAGTGAAACCATCGCCATGTTCGTTCGGATGACGATTCGAACAAATACGCACGAAGGCGAAACGATCTGACGAAACAAATAAATTAAACGTTTCGAAACAATAAAATAAAGAAAAGAAATATAAAATATTTACTAGGAATAATCACCTTAAAAAGGATAAAAGAGAACTATTTATTTAAAATTCGTAAATTTCGCGTTACGTTACTAAACGTGACGTAAATGTAAAACCGAGCAAACGAAACGAACCCAAAACACGAACAGGTATAAAAGCCCAAAAGCTCATTTAATTCCCCCATTTAATACCCACCTACCTCCTTCTCTCTCTAACTCCCGTCTCTTTTTCTCTCTCTAAAAGTTTCATCAAGAAATCACACCTAAAATCCTTGTTTTTCAACCAAAATCGACGAATTTGGTATCAAATCGAAGCCCTCAACCTCTGCAACACGAAAGTACAAAGGATCGGGATTAGAATCAACGAAATCAAAGGCAATGTGAGCTCAAACTTTCGGATTTTCAGGGTCTTTAATAAACTTGGATGAATGAACTTGAACTCGAACTCGAATTTATCTCATAAAACCATGATTTCCTCACTTTTAAATGAGTTTTTCTGCATCATTTGAGCTTAAAATGACTTAAAATATGGGGTTTTAAGTAACCTGCAAATATACGGAAGTTCTGGGAACAGGAGGTTGAAGAGGAGTGATTCGAGAACACATGTGTTAGCAAAACCATAAAAGCTAAGAACCATTTTATTTTCAATCGAGAACCACCTCATTTGAGAACACAAAGTCGAGAATCACTTTATTCTTATGGGGAAGTCGAGAACCCAATTGTGTCCAAGTCGAGAACCTTATCTTAGTCGACAAACCCATATGCAATTCGAGAACCCATGTGAAATTCGATAACCTATCCTTTGTTTGCTATCCATAATCCGAGAACCCCACACAACTTGTTGTGTAATTCGAGAACTATATGTATTCTCATCTGCAATTTGAGAACACATGGGGTGAGTATTAAAAGCCGAGAACTCCTTGTGTGTAAACAACAATTCGAGAATTCCTATACAAACCTAGAATTCTTTTCCTTCTTTCTATTTGAGAACTCATTTCTTTCATTTAATTGAGAACGGGTTGTGTCTTGGTGGACCACATACCTCCGAAAAACATACATTGCAGCCACATAAAATCCCATAAAAGTCGTCCAAGAAAGCTTCATAGTAACCAACCATGAGGTCCAAGTATTTTGATTTAAATGGTTTGAACTTAATTGGGTATGATACTTTATTCAATATTACTTAAACATTGGTTAAGAAGATAGATGGAGCTCATAACAAGTGTTTAAATCATGAACCATAATATAAAACATGTCAAAGGTTTATAACAAATTGATGATTGATCCAGGTAACAAAAAGGGTTCACTTTTATAAAAAAAATGTTGGACACTTTACTACAAAGACTTATAAAAGTTAACCAACTTTAGGGTTAACCTACCAATTGATAACTCGTACTTATAAGTTACAAACAACATTGAATTCAACACAAGTTTTGAATACAACAACAAAGAGTGCATGCATTTCTTGATTACTTAGTCAACCACATATACTACAAGGTTAGTTCATATGCCCCTTTTCAAATATTTTTATTTTAAATGCGGGGCTGAGAAACATGCTAACTCTTTTAATTACTAAAAGTTTTAGTACGCAATTTCAAATATCATATGAGTTGTATAATAAAGAATTCCTTCTTTATTATCAAAATTTAACATATCAATGTGCATGCTTGTGTGTGAAATAACACATATGACATATCAAAGATGATCCATGATAACATAACTTCATGATATCATCAAATCAATGGAATGACACAATGTATTAATACTATATTTTATATCACGGGGTTTATAACACTGAGATGACAAATAAGATCTCACTAAGACAATCTCAAGAGATAACAAAAATGATATTCATGATAATATAATTTCATGATGATTGATCATTCACCAAAGTTACTAACACAGTGTAATAAGACATGTTCTTATAACACGTTGTTAGAATTAAGGAGAACACATAACATCGAGAACTAATAACATTGTGATGACAGTTGAGACAATACTTGTGATATCAAGGATGACTTTATGATAACATAGTTTCATGATGTCATTCCCCACATATGCTAACATTGTTTAATAAGATGAGATCTTATAAACCAATGTTAAAGACTAGAGATCATGAAACTGTGTTCATTCCATTCAGATCATATTGTTGGTACAATATGACAGTGATACAACAACAAAGGGTGTGATACACTATCTGAGTTAATTACATAGTTTTCATATACATGATAAACATAATAATCTTTACATCGGTGAGGATTAGAATTCAATTTTAATGGCAATCTTATTAATCAATCTAATGGGATCTTACCGGGCATTATATGTGCTAACTTTCTAATTAATGTCAATAAAAATGGTTTGGGAATATATGCATATCTTATAGATATCATGGAGAGGATATCTTACAATCCGCGCTCGTCAGTAATGACAGTCATCAGGGACATTTAGTGTCTCGCTCTAGGTATCGACTGTAACATTTGTACAGTAAGTCATGGTAGTCATAAATCAGGATAGAACAGTGTGTACAAGTTAGTCTATATGCCAATGTGATTCGTATTCAATATGTCAATGTGCCAATGTGATTCGTATTCAATATGTCAATGTGCCAATGTGATTCATGTATTCATGTTTGTGAAACTCATCAAAATAAGTAAAATATTATATTTTACGATTTACAATTTTGAAACTCATCAAAAATAATCCAAGAAATCCAATTTACAATCTAAAATATTCATTTACGTAATTGTAACGACGCGTTCGTAAAAATACGTGAAACCGACACCGAGCGAGACCGAATACGCGGGGAACTATTCGAGGTATAAAAACCATAAATTCTTCTCATTTTCTTCATTTGAGCAGCTCTCTTATCCCTCTCTCTCTCTCTCTAAACCCGATTTCCACACTTCTCACTAGAAAACCTCCATTTAAAACGCCCATATCTCCTTCATGTCTTAACCAAATCGTGCATATAATATATCAAAACGATCGTCTCGACGAGAGGAAGCTTGCAGTACAAAGGATCGGAGCTAATTCAATCTATTTTGGCCGGAATTGTATAGAGAATGTACGGTACTTTAGGTTTTTCTACTATTCATTGTCTTCTCCAACTTGAAACTCGTTTCCAGCCTTGACCACATGAGGAATGGACCTGAAATCGACTTGGGAACAACTGATGGAACTTGGTTTGAGGATAAAGAGTTAACAAAGTCGATGGTGATGGTTTTGGATATATGATGTCCGATCATCGATAATATCAACGTTACTATCGGGGTACGATCCAAAGAGTTACACTTTGGAAGATAGTAATGTGATTATAACTAAAATTTGTTTTAGATATATTCAATTTCACGAATTATATCAAGTGGTGTGTTATTATTATTTATGAAATAATAATAGTATTGGAGGAATTAATTATTGTCATAATTAATTAAAATTAAATTGATAAAGTTTAATTAGTTAAACTTTAGACATTTAATTAAATGTTGCTAACTAGTTGTTAGTTAGTAATATGGAGAGTAGTAATTAAATGGTTTAATTACTAAAAGAGATTAATTAAATTAAAAGATTTTAACTTAAATAATATGAGAAATAAAAGGGTGGGAAACCAATTTTGAATTGGTAATCTAAGATCCTATTTTTATGGATCTACTTTGACTTTAAAAACAAGATCAAACACTATATTTCACATAACTCTTTCACCCACTCACCCTCTTTCCCTCTTGGTGGCCGAAACCCCCTCCCCTCTCCTCTTGGATTTTCGGCTAAAGCACCATCACACACCTCCACCATAACCGAACCACCTTAGGTGGTTTTACAGTACCAGGTTGTTGCGGTGATATACGACAGAGATCGTGGTTCGTGATTCAAGTTACCTAGCGAGACTACTATCGAATCCAAGGTGTGTTTATGGGAGTTCTTCATTGAGGTCAATTCTAAACACCCTATGGTTGTTTTTCATTTATTCGTATGTAACTAGATTCCTGGTTTTGGTAATTTTGTTTATGTAACAAAATGTGTAACCTAATCGCTTCCGCTATCATAAAATCTGATTTTATAATTAATATGATTAATTAAAAGTTTAAAATGGTTACTACAATTCCCAACAGTTGGAACTTAGTATCAACGAGTAGAACATGGGTTAGCTAGTATCGACACAAGAAATAGCATAAGCTGATCTTGTGTCGATATTATTAAGGTCGATGGAGACTTTAGGCAGCCAAGTAATGTCTAAGAAGTTAGTATTGACGGATCCAAGAAGACCTAGATGAATTCCTGTCGATATTAACAAAATCGGAGCTGCCATATGTTGAAACTAAGCTCCCATCGATACAAGTAGTATCGATGGGCTTTCTCTTGTTTCAATTAAACTTCTTCATTGAGGTCAATTCTAAACACTCTCTCGTTGTTTTTCATTTATTCGTATGTAACTGGATTCCTGGTTTTGGGAATTTTGTTTATGAAACAAAATGTGTAACCTAATCTCTTCCGCCATCGTAAAATCTGATTTTATAATTAATATGATTAATTAAAAGTTTAAAATGGTTACTACAATTCCCAACAGTGGCATCAGAGCCGGTTTTACACACGAATAAACGTTTTGTTCATCGATCTTGTGTTTTATTTGTCAAAAACGTTTTGTATGACAAATGATCGAGCCTTTGATTGTTTGATTGTGACTATGATGATTCGAGCCCTAGGTTTTGACCCATTTGAATGATTGCAATGTTTGGTTTTTCAATTTTTGATTGGATGTATTTTTGCTGGTATTTGGACCCGATGTAATAGATTAGATTTATAGTTTTTGTAAATAGATAAACTTGAACCATCAATTCTATCCTAACAGCATCGATATTGTTCCCTTAATATAATTCAAGTAAAATGAACTTCAAATCAACTGATATTAATCAGAATTAAGGTAATAAAGTTGGTTCCAAATGTGATAGTATCGATGGGTGATCAATATGGTTTTCTAAGTGTTAACCGATTTTAAGCCATCGATGCTACCATGCATTTATTAACATTAACTTGCTAATATAACCAAGTGAATTTTGTTACAATAAGATAAACATGAACAAGTCTTGAGGGACAAAATCATTAGAAAAGAATACAAGAATCGATTTTGAGTGATTAAAATACAACCAATGCTAGATGAATAAAATACACCACTTTTTCACAATCCATTTATGTTTTTGATAAAATACCTTAATAATAGTAGAAACTAGTAATAATTAAGGTTAAATGGAATTGTTTAAACTTACTTAGTTGATTCTTAAACTAATAACAATGACATATGAAATCAAACATGTCTTTTGTTGTTACCAAAGTTGATAACCTAAGAGAGTTTCAATAGTTCAAAACCTATCATGATGTAATTGTAAAAGATCAAATTAAAAATTAATTTACTAAACTTAACTTAAATGGTTAAGGGTTAGTATACTCCCATTTCAAGTTGTGATTAAACTCAATGTAATCAATGAGAAGTTATAACAAGTTAGACTACAATTAGGGTGTTTATAACATAAATCAACACTTACAACTTGTGAACATCAAACAAATCAAAAAACATGACTGTGAATACAAGCTACATAACACTTTTTTCTCGGTTCTATGGATTCCACTTTCCATTTCATTTCCTATACAATTTGTATGAAAACACACATTTAACATTCATGATTCATTAACAAATCATATTGCATGCAAGGACTCCAATTTCTACATTTGTATTAAAATCCTCATTTTGGTTCGTTGATGCTAATACTTGCACCACCCATTTGCAAGTATTTTTGACACTTACAAAGCACTATAATATAAATAACATATTCAATAAACCCATCATTTATTGTATAAACCAAATGGGCTCTAAGGTCTATCTTTATTTAGTGTATAAAACTTTACTTTAAAAAAAATGTACTTACAGCACATGAGTTGTTTGTGCTTGTTTTTGACCACTGTAAAACCAGAATTGTTCAACATGTTCGACGATAAAATGTAGTTGAATCAAATTCCTTTCCAAAGATATAAAATACGCCTCAACCGTAAGTACGGTTGATTCAATAAGAATTTTCTAAAATTAGTACAACAACAAAAATATGTTCAATCAGCATGCTGAATTTTCTGCCTTTCTACAAAATCAACTATTTTGACTCTTTACAACCCGAATCAGCTTCTCATGTTCAAAGATGAAACGTAGTTGACTTGAAGAGATTTTCATCCATATAAAGTATGATTTTTCCATATTTTTCTATGATTTTATATGATTTTTCAAAGACAGTGAAGTAACCATTTCCTACGGGCCAAGGTGAGTAACCTACTCACTAAATATGCAACCGTAAGTCATATTAGTGATTAAATGTGTGTGTTGATTGTTTGAATTCTTGATAAATTGTTTTGTAGTATTGAAGAATGATATGTCAAATGTAGTTATAAATCATATAGTATATTATGATTGTTACATATTTGTTATGTGGAGTTTAAGGAAATGAAGAGAATTCATTGCTAGCATTGTTTGAAATAAATGCAACTATGTAAATAAATGGTCTATGTCGAATATGGACAATATATGTGTATGTATATTGCAGTTATGTATGATGTTCGACTAGTAGAAAGTCAAAGGGTAATTATGTATGTGAAAGTAGTAATTACCATTATGTGTGATCAATAACGGTTATGGAATAAACGAATAACGCGAATGTTAAGTCATTCGGTTATGGAATGAAATAACAACTTGAATGTTGAGTCATTCTGTTATGGAAGAAAAGAATAACGCAAATATTAAGTCATCTGGTTATGCAATAAATGAATGTTTGACTAATGAAAGTAAAAGTAAGTGTTTATTTGTAATGAAATGATTATATGAATAATTAATGGTAGATGCATGAATGAAATATGTGGAATTAAACCTATGGTATATAAAATTGGTGAATATTATGATATAGTTGCATAACTTGTGATAGTGTCATTATACGATTCATAAAAATTGACATAACGAATTGGAGATATGATTCACATCAGTGCGAAAGAAAATGTAAGACCATGAAGTATGGCATTTGGGTGATTATCCACATTTGTGTGGATGAACATGTAAGACCACTCGTGAATGGTATTGGATTCAACATATAAGACCACTGGTGAGTGGCATTGGATTCATCAAGTAAGATCACTGGTGAGTGGCATTGAATTTATCATGTAAGAACACTGCTGAGTGACATTGGATTTGACGTGTAAAACCATCTTGGGATGACATTGATTTTGTCATGTAAGTCCACCTTAGTGTGGCATTATAGGATCAGATGTTCTCAATTGATTCAATAATAGAGTATAGCAGCGGAATTCAAAGTTGAATTAGCACAATCATAGCAAGAACAAAGTTCAATCAAACAGTAAACGAATAAGTTTGTTATATAGAGAGAGTTTCTGCAAAAGGAATATTTCATTCAATTCACTAACTTCGTCACATTACAAAATTGTCAACTGCCCTTATATAAAGACAGTGACGTCTGATGATGTCACATGATGTTAACACCTAACAGACAAAACAAAACAACTGAAATAACTAAACTACTGAGAATGTCTACAACATCTGAAGGCATTCTCTTACAACTACTGAAGTAATAAAACTAAAACATCTGATGAGTAAACTACTCATCAGACTTTTACAAGAACTGAAAGAAAACTACTGAAGACTAAACTACACACTAAAACATCTGATGACTTACACTTCAGCTGTTGTATATCACTTCAGATCTTGTATCTTCTGTACATTGAATGTCAGCCGTTGTGTTCTTCTTCAGTTGTTATAAGTGCTGTGAGACTTAGAGATTTTTCTGATCAGGCTCATTGGTTCTTTTAGTCCAACAAACTCCCCCTGAACCAATGCAGCCAAAAACCTCTAATTTATTTATGGTCTCACTTATTTACTCCCAGGCTGAAAGATAAGTCTTTTTCTTTGAGATCAGTATCAAAATGACCAGTTAAAGTGTATGCCTGATAATCAACAGCTTCCAAAAAATCTAACAAGCAAAATATGAGAGGGAACTCTATTGGGGAAATGGACTATGAGCATTAACCCCTCTCATTAAAGCTATTGATCATATACTAACCTGAAGGACTCCCTGACATATGCCTCAAGCAGTATTACCTTCTCTTCTGGAGTCAGCCTCTCAGGTTCACCTTCAAAGAAAGACTCAGGTCCATAATACTCAGACAAGTACCTGGCCATTGTCCCATCATTCAGCTCAACTCTAGTAATCTCTCTGTATACAAACTCATCAGGATGCTTCCCTTCCAAAAACAAAGAAAGCTCATTTTGTTGAACATTTTCAAGTTTCCTATATACCAAGCCTTTCTTGATCATTTTGTTTTCTATAAACTTTGGAGCTTTTGAGCCAGAGTTGTACACACTCTTGAAGTCATTGATTATCTCCCAAGGATCAAGTACTGACCCTAGCATAATGTCAGCACTTAAGACCCTTCTGATTCTTCTGGCATAAGATGCTGGAGCCTCTCTCTTGTGTATCCTGTGAATGATTCTTGGATCAGGCCACATTCTAATCTGTTCCTTCCTATACTGGTAGGTGAACCTCAGAGCATACAACCTTTGAGCTTCTTTCTTCATTGCAATAATGGTTGATGTCTGAGGATAATCCTTGTCAACCATCTTTAAGATTTGCTCATCATGTTGTTTCTGGTTCTCTTCTTCTTCAAGCTTCACTTTTACTGCCAACATTCTAGACTCTGGTGTGATCTTTGGATGTTGACCAAAAACCAGTGGCTTGGCAGGAAGAGTTACTTTCTTCTTTTGAATGGTCAGATCTAACCCAGTTGTTGCTGAATCAGGCTTTTGAACATTTGTTTTAATGACTGTAGAGATAGGCATCCTGTCTTCCTCATCTGAATCTTCCTCTTCTTCTTGAATTCTCAGTTGCCTTCTTTTCTTTAGAGGAGCCCTTACCTCAACACTTTCAGAAGATTTCTCAACCTCAACCCTCTGAGTTTGAACTTCTTGTTCTTGCATCTCCTCTTGTTCAGTTTCTTGTACATCGGAGGTTGTAACTTGTTCAATACTTACTTTCTCAAAACTTACTTCAACTTCTTTATCAGCCTTTTCCACACTTTCTACATTTTCTTGCTCAACCTCCTCCTCAGCTCTGTTCACAACCTCAGCAGTTTTATTCTTCTTCTGTCTCTTGTATGTCACTTGAATGGCAGGAGACCTTTCAGAAGCAATATCTTCATTGTCAGACCTTTGCCTTTTGGAAGCTGAAGTTGTGACTGACTCTGTTCCTAACTCCCCCTTTTTGGCTGCAGGGGAAGAAGGAGTATGAAGAGTTGTAAGTCTGGCAGTCACAGCATCATCTACCATCTGCTGAATTTGAGATTTGGAGGGTAGCCTCTCATCAAGGGCTTGGGCAATGATGGTTTTCAGTAAAGGAGTGATGAGAGGGATGACATTTAGAAGGACAGCAGCTAATGCCTCTGGGGGGCTAGAACCCAAAGGATTAGTGCCTGAGGCAGTGGCTGGTGGTTTGTCAAATTGTGAAGTAGTGGTGGAAGTGTTTGGGTGACCTTCAGGATGAGAAGGTGCCATCTGTGGGGTAATTGGGGAAGATGGAATTTTGTCCTTGGACATGTTGGTGAGTAGCTCATTGAGTCTACATACCTCAGCCTCAAGTATTTGATTCTGCTTTAGAACCTCAGCAAGTGTTCTTTGGTCATCAGTAGCCTTAGCTAAATCATCTGACCTCCTGAGAATATCAGGATCTACCTGAGTTGAGTGTGGCTCAACATGATCAGGTGCCCCTTTTTCTTGGTTCTGGGGACTTCCAACCTCAGGGGTAACCCCTTCATCAGTTGTTGCCTCTGACAAGGTCTTAGCAATGGTACCACTATCAATCACTCCAAATGATGGAGGTGATGAAGTAGCAGCCTTGTCAGATATCAGAATCTCTCTTTCCACACTAGGAGATCTGATGTGGTAGTCATAATCCTGTGGGTTATCAGAGACACTTTGATCCTCCCCCTCAATGTTGGAGCTAATCCCAGTAGTGATAGGTGTCTGGGAGGGGATAGGAGTGTTCAACTGATCCAGGATGTTTTCAATAACAAAAGTGGGGCTATTTGGGGTGGTTTCCATAGGAATTGGCTTTGAAAGAGAGTGCACCCGGGGAGATTGGTGCTGTTCAATAGAAACCTTTTCAAATGAAAGAGGTTCTAGAGATGTGTCTGCCCCTACAATGGTTGCTCCAGGATCCTGTTGAGAGGAAACCTGGGCGGTTTGAGCTGGTAGAGTCTGATGGACCACTGGTTGACTACCCCCAGTGGCCATGTCATGCCTTGGTGAGGCATGGGCAGACTCAGGGGACTCATTTCCCTGAGCAGCCTTTTTGGGCTTTGTGGATTTGGGTTTGGTGGGGACCTTAGATTTTGATTTGGAAGAGGAGGCTGTGGGTTCCCTATGCTTGGGTTTTAGCTTTCGGGCAACCTCTTTTAGAGTAAGGTTAGAGTTGTGTCGGGAATATACTTCCAACAAAACTGCTGGAGCAGAGATCCCCTGACCAACAAGGCCATTTTGCTGAAGCTGTTTCTCTATGATGGCCATGATAAAACGTGGATAGAGTAGCCATCTAGAAGAAACAGGCTTAGCAGCATGTTCAGTTAATTCAGAAAACAGGATTTGAGAAAATTTAATTTTTGAGATTCAAGGATTGAATACAATACCTGTTGCCACCTGGAAGACATTTGGTCCCATGAAGAAGACTTCGGAGCCAAGCATATGTTGATCATATGAAATATCAGGCGCTCTGGGTCATTGAAGTGCTTCTTGAAAAGTGTTGAGTCACTCAAGTCACCCTGGTATTCATGACTTGTAAAACAGAGGTCAGTTGCGCTCTTAGTAAATTGGGTGACCAGATTAGCATCATCAAGCTGAAGAACCTCCCTCAGTTCAGCTGGGCTTATGTGCACGTTATGACCATTGACAGTGGACCGAAGAGAGATTACTCCTGTGCCAACATTGATCAGTTCCACATTCATCCAGAATTGATGAATAGAGTCGACATATAGTGTTGGATTGATGAGAAAAGCAGTTTTGAATTGAGAAGCATTCATCAAATCGACAGCTTCATCAAACTTTGACCAGAAAGAGGATTTGGTCAGATAGGCAATGGAGTTATGACGCGGTTTCAAGGTTATGGACGCCATGGATGCAAAGACTGGAGAGGGAAAATAGGTTTTTGAAAAAGATGGAAAGTTCTGAGAAAGTGATAATGAAACAACTGAAGAAGGTTGAGTTAAATAGAGAAAACAACAGAAGTTAAAACAACTGAAGAGTAAAATTACTCATCAGGTGTTGTCGACAATTTTGTTCAGCAGTTGTTTTCATCAGTTGTTCATCAGACTTTGTGGAAATTTTGTTCATCAGAACTTGTCACTACAAATAAAATGCCATTTAGTGGCACACGTTTTTAGTGGCATTTAACTTTGTACCACTAATATAGGTTTTAGTGGCACTTTTTGCGTGTCACAATTGCTTAACCATATTTTAGTGACACTTATTATTTATGCCTCTAAATTATATATTTTAGTGGCACTTTAAGTGTGCCATACTTAATCCATATAATTTTTAATGGCTTTTAATTACATGCCACTAAATCAATTTAACACTTTTCACCATCAATATTCCTTTAAAAATTCACTAACCTTAATTTATTAAAAATATCACGAAACACTACATTAAAACATGATTTCTCAAATTTTTCTGAACGTCAGTTCATTATAGCAGAACACTTATGATTTTTATCTTTTATTGAAGCAAAACAATCACTTTAGTAAAAGTAGTTAGCTTAGGTTCATTATGAATTTATTAAAAATACATAAGGCATTATTATTTTTATATACATATATTAAAGTAGGGAGTAATATATTTTGTTTGTTGTTTGTGAGAGGAACTGAGGAAGGGTTTTTGGTTCAGTGAGGAGCACGCATAACCCTCTATAGTTTCAATATTATCGCCATCCATCATATTCTTTTGCTCTGATCTTCTTCGGCTTAAGATACGAGAGAGAAGGAAGTTAGGGTTCATCAATCATATATCTTAATCGAATAAGATGGTGCATACCAACAAAAAACGTCGACTAGGGAAGTACGAATTGCAGATTTAGGGTTCATCCATCAGATATCTTAATTGAAGAAGATGGCAAATGGCAGTGAAAAATGAAGATCGAGGAGGTACGAGTTGCTGATAATCGAAGTTTTTTTTTTTTGTTCTTTTTAGATGTTTGCTTGACGTGAGTGTTAATTGATTGAGATTTGAGAGGAAACAAATGAAATTAGTCAAATTACTGATGATTTACTAGGATAATTCACATTACAAGATTTCAAATTTTGGTTTTTTTTGGTTCCTTCATCTTTGTTAGATGTCAACCTGAATAAATAACCTAATCGTTTCAGTTTGTTAAAGCTCAAATAAATTCAAAGGTGTGCTTTGGTTCTGTCAACCGTTTGGTATCTAAAATGCGACCTTTTGTTTCTGCAACCATTTCATATTCTCTTTTTTACAGTTGGTAAGTAGACATAAAGACTTGATTCAGTTTTCTTCTTTTGGTTTCATGATTTCTATGAATATCATGACAGTATTACAAGATGATTTGGTGTTAACTTGTTCACAGTAAATCATGTTGTCAGAATTTGTAGGTTGTGAAAGATGATCATCTTCTCAATATATGTTTTGAGTCTAACAACTATTAATTTATGTATTATGGCATGTGTTCAATATAGTAATTACTACTCGTGACTGAAATTATCACCAAAATAATATGCTTTTCAATGCACTGATATGTTAAGCATTGGTATTTATATATATTTAACCCTGATTAGAAAATATGAGGTACAACCTGATAATGTTATTATTTTCCCTTTTTCATATATTATCAAGATTTCATGTCAACTATCTTGAGTTTAAGTAACAATAATTTTCTGATAATCAATAATTTGAATGCCAGGAACACTAAAAATGCCTAAGCCCATGATCATTGATCTTGCTACGTTGGATTTTGCATTCAGTTTTCAGATTTACTTGGTAGAGTATGCCCCTTTGCTCTTATTTTTTTGTTAAAACTACTTTTAACAAAAATATTAATTAAATTTTATTAATTAACGATTACTAATGCTTCCTCGCCGAGAAAATCGTTGATAGACAAAACTAGTTGCACAAATTGTATGGTTGATTTTAGTCATAGACGTTATAAGTCATTGTTTATTTTCTGGTTTGTTTTCTGCTATGAAGCCATAGTTATCGATAGCGAATAGCGGTAAATAGCGATAAACAACCTATACGCTACGTAGCGAATAGCGGTAAATAGCGACCGCTATTTCGTGTTTAGCGATATAATAGTATAAAAACTCAATAAATATTTGTAGTCATCTGAAATAGCAACAAAAATAAACTTTCATAGTTTAAACCACCAAAATAGCTTCCTTTTATCATTCTAACCTTTAAATATAAACCAATTACAATTTAGTGCGCTACAGAAGAAAAAAAAAATTAGACCGAATGCCTTAAAACCTTTTCTCCAAGTCAATTTCACTCCAATTGACTAATTGAGTTTCCAGATCGTCCCAATTCAGTGTTTTCAGGCGCTTTAGAAGCCCATTACGATAATCGTCCAGATTCCGTCCAGCATCCGTCGCCGGTTGACCAGATTCCATCGCCGATTGTCAGATTCCGTCGCCGGTCATCCAAATTCCGTCGATGGTCGTCCAAATTCCGTCGATGGTCGTCCAAATTCCGTCACAACAGTCGTCGTCGACGACTATTAGGGTTGAATTTGGTAAAATCAGTGGAATTCGGTAAAATCGTGTCGTCGTCGTCCGGATTCTATCGCTACCTTCACGCTATCAACTCGCAAAACCCTAATCGCGACCTTTGCTCGCATCGCTCCGTAGCGCGCTATAGCGCCCGCTATGGACGCTATCGATAAGCTTGTATGAAGCAAACAAACACTACAAATAAAATGCCATTTGTGTATATATTCTTTATGTATATCCCTTAGAATTTGTTTAACCTCAATTTTAGTTTCTGTATGTATATTCGATACTTGTATGTATATTCTTTGTCTGTGTATTATAGTTTCAGAATTAGCTAATTCATATGTATATTCGAAATGTTTGACCACCTTTTACACCGTTAATAGGCTTGAAGATTATTTCACAACTTGCTGGTAGCCAGGATGTACATTTCTGATAACATTATAGTAAGGCACTAAGGCCCACTTGATGTTTATTGTTTTAATACAGTCTTGCAAATGTTAATTATTCGAGGTCATAACTAACATATGTGAACCCAAAAATATTGCTTTTTAACATGTAGATGAAATGTTAGATACATAAATCTGGTACATAAATTTGTTTTAGTTTTATGATTTGGTGGAACTAATATCTATGTCATGTGTTGTTGGAGGGTATCTCAACAGATTGTATGTATTGTTAGGTTGCAGCTACAATATCTAGGGGGGACTGAGTAGATCCTAATGCCATTAGCTCCTTGATGGTTTATAACTTGAGATGTTCATATACATATGGATACAACTTGCACAAATAGCACTAAAGAATTTTGTCTTAAAATATATATTTTTGATGGGTTAATTACTATTATGATCTAATTTGTGAAAAGTTGGTGGTCTGCAGGTTAACAAGGATGTGCATATCAATGCTTACGTCTGACCATAGTTAGTGTCAAGCCAATGGAGCTGCTAAACAGTTAGACATCATTACCTCTAGCAAACACTATTCTGTTGAATAAAACTACCTGCAAGTTTTAATCCATACAATGAGGGACAATCATAGAATTACTCCTAACAAAGAAAGAAAACCACCAGGTAGCTTCCTCAAAGTAATTTAAAGATTTTGTGCATATTAGCTCAAAGAATTGTGTGTGAAGATGTTCCTGAACCTCTCAAGAACTGTAAGTTTAAAATAGGTTTTTGTTTTTTAAATTATCATTTAACTACCAAAGTAGCATTTTCACAAAAATTACAAATTTGTATAAATAATTTGAACAGCTGGTCTCTTTGGACATGGGTTCATTGCTTGCTGGTGCTAAATTCGGAGGAGTGAAATGTTCATATGGCAGGGTTGTTATCATGAGAAGTCTTCGAGCTAGGTCATATGGGAGTGAAAAGTTCATCAATGATTAAATTAAGTGACGTGTATTACGTTCGAAAACCGAAAGATGTTGCTTATTACATTGCTTTTGACATTTTTTGCATTATGTTTTGGATAAAATTTTCAATGTTATTATTTACGATGTTGTTCAACTTTTATTTTATACTTATATTGTAAAATAATGCGTCTTTGTGACAATGTGTTATACAACTAACTATATATATGGTTTTTACCGGCATAAAATTTGAGCATGTAAAGGTTTTTTTATATTATGGCAAAATAAAAGTGCCACTAAAACCAACATTAATATGTGACTAAGATTAATTTTTAGTGGCACAAAAATTGTGCTACAAAAGTCTCTTTTTATTTTGTGGCAGAAAAAAAGTGCCACTAAAAGCCTAAAAACTTTGTGCAGCACATTGAAAAAGTGCCACTAAAAGGCTTTAGCGTCACCACTTCTAGTGGCACTTTATTTGTGTGCCACACAATCTTTGAAGGGTTTCTAGTGGCACTTTCTTGGTCTTTTGAGGCACTTTTTGTGTGCCATTAAATGGCATTTTATTTGTAGTGTGTGAACAATGTGTTCATCAGAACTTGTAAACAATTTGTTCATCAGAACTTGTAAACAATTTGTTCATCAGAACTTGTAAACAATGTTTGACCTTCAGTACTTAGTGAATCAATACTCATCAGTACTTGTAACTTAGAGTATTAGAAAAGGTCATATCTTTCCTTGAATCAGTACTTTTGATATGTATCAGTATTTACTGAAAATATCAAAAAGTTTCAAGGTAAAAAAAAATTTTATTTTAAGAAAAATTGAAAATATTTTTGGATTTTTGAAAAGAAATTAAAATTTATTTTATGAAAAACCAATCTATTCAAGTTGCAGCATACCAAGCCTTAGAACTAAATTTTGAAAAGTTGAAGTGTCTAAAGGCTTAGTAAAGATGTCTGCAAGCTCATCAGCACTAGGAACAAACTTTGGATCAATCAGACCCTTTTCATAACAATCTCTTATAAAATGATGTCTGATCTCAATGTGTTTAGTCCTAGAGTGCTGAACTGGATTCTTGACAATACAAAAAGCTGAAGCACTATCCATTAACAATGGTGTCTTCAGTTCTTTGATGCCATAATCCAAGAGTTGAGACTGAAGCCAGAGAATTTGTGAAGTACAACTTGCAGCAGCAATGTACTCGGCTTCAGCAGTGGAAGTGGCTACAGATGTTTGTTTCTTACTGTGCCAAGAAACCAGACAATTTCCGAGAAATTGACACCCACCAGAAGTAGATTTTCTTGAGAGTTTGCATCCTGCATAGTCACTATCAGAAAAAGCAACTAGCTTGCAGGAAAGTCCAGTGGAGTACCATATTCCCAGAGATTGAGTACCCTGTAAGTATCTGAAAATTCTTTTCACAGCAATCAGATGAGATTCTTTAGGTGCAGCCTGAAATCTAGCACAGACACATGTGGCAAACATAATGTCTGGCCTTGATGCAGTTAGATACATCAAAGAGCCAATCATACATCTATAAAGAGTTTCATCCACTGAAGTACCTTTCAGATCAGCATCAAGTTGTGTGGTGCTGCTCATGGGGTTAGAACATGGTTTACAGTTTTGCAAATCAAATTTCTTTAACAGCTCTTTTGTGTATTTTGATTGGTGAATGAAAATTCCATCAGGTTTTTGTTTAATTTGAAGACCCAAGAAAAACTTTAGTTCCCCCATGGCACTCATTTCAAAATTTTTGGTCATAAGCTCAGTGAAAGCATCACACAACTTTAGATCAGATGAAGCAAATATAATGTCATCAACATAAATTTGAACAAGTAGCTTATGCTGTCCTACATTCTTTATGAATAAAGTTTTATCAATGGAGCCTCTAGTGAAATTTTTTTTGAGAAGAAAAGTGGATAAAGTGTCATACCAGGCTCTAGGTGCTTGTTTCAGCCCATAAAGAGCTTTATCAAGCTTGTACACCCAATCAGGATGTTTATTGTCCTCAAAGCCTGGAGGTTGACACACATACACTTCCTCTTTTATTTTACCATATAAGAAAGCAATTTTGACATCCATTTGAAAAACTTTAAGTTTATGTAAGGCAGCATATGCTAAGAACAACCTAATTGCTTCTAGTCTGGCTACAGGGGCAAAAGTTTCATCATAATCAATACCTTCTTCCTGAGAAAACCCCTGTACAACCAGTCTAGCTTTGTTTTTAATGATTTGACCATTTTCATCTGTTTTATTCCTAAACACCCATTTTGTGCCTATTGCACACTTACCTGGAGGTAGAGAAACCAGCTCCCAAACTTGTTGCTTCTTGAACTGCAACAACTCCAACTGCATTGCCTCCACCCAGCCAATGTCTCTAAGTGCTATGTGATAGTTCTTTGGCTCTTGTTGACTGACAAATAGAGCATAAAGACAAAAGTTGGATAATTGACTTCTTGTGGAAACACCAGCAGAAATATCGCCAAGAACTTGAGATAATGGATGATCCTTCAGTTCTTGATATGGAATAAGATCAGTGCAAGTGTTTGCTGGAGGAACAGATGCTACAGATGAAGAAGATTCAGGAAATACATCAGCAGGAATTTCAAAGGATTTAGAAGATGCCAGAATTTCATCAGCATTTGTATTTGGAGGATCAACTGGAGCAGGAGGAGCATCAGATTTAGCATACAATGGCAGATTATCACTAAATCTGAACAGATGAGTACTTTCATCTTCATCATCAGGACTTCCTTGTGTGGTTTCTGTAGAAGCTTTTGGTGGATCTGCAGTAAGTACCTCATGTGTTTCAACATTAGGCTCAACTGGAAATTCATGTTGCAAGATGTTAAGATCAAACATCTCAGCAGGATTTTGAGGAATGGAATCTTTGGGACATTCATTGAATTTAACATGAAGAGTTTCTTCAACAATCTTTGTTCGACAATTGAACACTCTATAAGCCTTGCAAGTTGAAGAATATCCAACAAAATATCCTGCATCAACTTTGGAATCAAACTTTGTGAGTTGATCTTTGGTGTTAAGGATATAACATGGACACCCAAAAGCTCTGAAGAAGGAAATCAAAGGAGTTAGATTGTGAAGTATTTCATATGGAGTTTTCAACCATCTTTGATTTACTAAAACCCTGTTTTGCACATAGCAAGCTGTGTTAACAGCTTCTGCCAGAAGGTCAGTGGCAAACCAGAATCAGCCAACATTGTTCTGGCAGCTTCAATCAAAGTCCTATTTTTCCTTTCTACAACTCCATTTTGTTCAGGAGTTCTGGGAATGCTGTACTGTCTCTGAATTCCCTTTGACATATAAAATTCATCCAGAATGTGATTTCGGAATTCAGTGCCATTATCACTCCTAACACACTTGATAGGAATAGAATATTGCTTTTCAGCATATAACACAAAGTTTATAATAGCCTTGGCAACCTCACCTTTTGAGTGTAAGAAGAAAGTCCAGACAAACTTTGAATAGTCATCAACAATAACTAGACAATACTTCTTCTTTGCCATAGACATTATCTGCACTGGACCAAACAAATCCATGTGCAGTAGTTGCAGGCAACCAGTGGATTTGGAATCTCCAATTGGAGGAAAAGAGACTTTGTGTTGCTTTCCTTTCAAGCAGGCAGTACAATTCTCATCACAGCTAAAATCCTTTAAAGGAAGACCTCTAACCAAACCATGTTTCACCAATTGATTCATGTTTTTGATGTTCACATGACCTAATCTTCTATGCCACAGATTTGATTCCTTGAAAGAGGCCTTAGAGAATAAACAAGGATGACCCTTGACTGAGATTTTCTTAGATAAATCAAAGGCATATACCTTTCCCACTCTGTTAGCCTTAAGAAGTGTATACTCATCTAAAACTTTGCCAATCAAAGGCATCACATCAGAAGATAAAATCCTACAATCTTGCTTAGTGAAAAGAGAAACATGACCCTTATCACACATTTGACTAACACTCAGAAGATTGTACTTAAGATTTTCAACATGATTCACATCATCAAACCTAATCTCACCATTTGTTACCACACCTTTACCTATAATGTAACCCTTAGCATCATTTCCAAAGGACACAAATCCTTTCCTTCCAGTGAAATAATTATGAAGGAGAGATCTGCTCCCAGTCATATGCATGGATCCTCCACTATCAACATACCAGATGCTATTTTGGCATGCTGAAGGACCCTGCATACAACAACACACTCAGTTAGACTTTTGGACCCAAACCATTTTGGTTTTGGGTCTGTTAACACGTGATGAAACAGAAGTAACATTGTCAGTTGAAGCAACACTTGAATCATTCTTATCTGAAGATTTTGCTTTGACTTTTGATTTTGATTTCTTTTTATGAAATGAATCAACAGATGCCTCTGCCAGATTGACTTTTCCTATCAGTTGTTGCATCATTAGCATCAATTGATTATGATTTTGAGTTAAAATTTTGATTTCATCAGACACATCAGAACTTGATTTTTTATTTTTGTGTTTGATCATTTTAGTGTCTTTAATCAAATGAGATGCTGTCAAGTGTTGTTTCCCTGAATCTGGAACAATCCCTTTTCCTTTCTTGGATGTACTTGAGTATTTCCTTGTAAGGATTTTCTAGATTTTGAAACTACTGATGATTCTGGTACAAACTTTGAACTAAATTCATTTTTCATTTTGAGTATGTTCTTGTTTTTATGCTTGATTTTGTTGAATTTAGAACCTTTTCTGTACCAGCATTCATCAGTTGAATGATTAAACAGCCTACAAATTTCACAAGGCACCCTCTTTTTCTTTTCCTTGTGATTGTCTACAAGTACTGATGACTTAGAAATAGATTGTTTGTTCATCAGAACATCTGAGGCATCAGTATTTGTAGCCAATTTGACAACAGCTGATGTGTTGACAACATCTGAAGAGTTGTGCTTCAGCACTTGTGTATCAACACATTCACCAACATCAGTTGTTGCAGTATCAGCTTTTTCAACAACTGCTGATGAGTGACTTTGACTTATTAAAAGTCGTGCATCATTTTCTCCAACTCCATCCCCATCTGATTCAATTAAGTGTAGATTTAAGACATTTGAAACTTTTTCATCAGGATCAATCTCAACTAAGACATTATCCTGACATGTGTCATCCTCAATGACATTTGTACACCCAATTGAATAAGAATAGGTTTCAATCTCAACCTTTTCAGCTTTGCAAACATTTGACTCTTCCTCAGATATGTCTACAGAATCAGACATTTCTGAAGATTTGGTAGATTGATACACACTTTCCTCATCAGACTCACAGTCAAAACATTTTGGTTTATAATCAGCAGGGGGGGCAGTGTGATTATAACCAATCCCAAACTTAACATTTGAAGCTGACTGTTTGCTTAACAACATTTCAAACCCCTTACAGGATTCAACCCATTTTTCACAGTTGACTTGGGTTGCTGCAAGCGTTTGTTTCAAATCATTATGCTTCACAAGCATGACTTCCACTCTAGCTTTTTCATCAGATAACAAACATTTGAGTTTATAAATTTCAGACTCTTTTTCATTTAAAGCTTTTTCAAACTCAGTTTTGTTTTTAGCCACAGCCTTCTCTAATTCAAATTTCTCATTTATCAATTCTACATTTATTTCCTAATGGAAGCAAATGCTGAAATACATGACTCTGAGCATAACTTAGCTTTTGATTCAGAAGATACCTGTGATGTTGAAGAAGATTGACAAGAGTTGTCAGTTGAATCAATAGCCATCAATGCAAGATTTCCAAAAGGATTGTCTCCACCATGTGGACCATTTTCAGAGTAAGGCTGCATGTTGAAGTCAGATAAATCATCAGGTAGGCTACTCCAATCAACTACTCCAGGAGTAAAGAAACTCTAATGCTGTTGTGTTGAGACTGTTGATTGGTTTGAGATTTGCTGGGATCAGGAAGAGCAGGTGATTGTGAAGGAATTAATGCTGGAGTGTGTGTAGGTTGAGGCATGTAAAAACAAGGATATGGATATGGCATAGGATTTTGTGGAACAAAGTGAGCTGGATAGAATTGTTGTTGACTAGTACCAGAAGATTGTGGTCCTTTGCTTGATGTGTTGTTGCTTGGAAAAGTCACAAAAGGTGCAGCAGAGTTAGAACCAGTAGATTTGCACTCCCTAGCAAAGTGACCAAGTCTGTGACACTTATGGCACCTCAGCTTCCCTTTGTCAAATCCAACTTTGGTTTTGCCAGATAATCCAGGGAACTTTCTTCCTGTTCGTTTATAGAACTTTTGTGATCTGATGTTGATTAATGCCATTTGACTCAAAATGTCCATCTCCTCTAGATCATCATCCGGATTCCTTTCAAATCATCCATCACAAAACACAAGTTATCACCATAATTTCCTGCATTACCATCAACTCCCACAAAAGCATGTTCAGAATTGTTAGTAGAAAAATCAATATGTTCATCATAAGAACATTCAGACCCATTAAACTCTGACTCCTGACCTATCAAAGCAGTGTTACCAGGAACAAAATCATCAGCAAGTTTTCCAGATGAAGATAGTTTTCTCTTCTGTTCTACCTCTCTCTCAAAAGTTAAGAGTTTCCCATGTAATTGGGTGAGAGATAGATTTTCCAGATTAGCATTAGAGCGTAGGACAATTGTGTATGTGTCCCATCTCTCAGGCAGTGATCTGAGAAATCTGTTATTCATCTGACTATTAGTATATTCTTGCTTAACCATTTTCAACTCAGAAATTAAACATGAGAACCGCTCAAATTGTTGAGTCAATGATTCACCCTTTCTGTGAGAAAATGTCTCATACTGCTGAGCAAGGATTTCTCTAGTATTTGCTAAAACCTCATCGGTTCCACCAAATTGTTCTTTCAGTGCAACCCAGAGATCATGAGCAGTATCATGATGCATCAAGCCTGAATAAATCTCATTAGGCAGAGCCATGGCCAGAATACCATGAGCTTTCGCATCAATTTCAAACAGTTTGATATCCTCATCCGAATACATATCAGACGGTTTCGGAATCATGATCTTAGTTTCAGGATCAGTGATCGTGGGTTTATATGGACCATGCACTACAGATTTCCAACATCCTGCGCTGTTAATCGACAGGTGATGTAGCATTCTACGTTGCCAAATGTTGTACTCACTCCGCACAAGCATCGGAGGCTTGGTTGCGGAGCCTGTATTGTGCGGATCATTGTTTGGAGTTGTCATGATCACAGATTCAAGCAATTAGACACAAGCTAATGCAAATTTCGATCAATTGATTCAAAAAAATTAATATTGAAGGACAAATCAACAGAAGTTAACAGAAAACTTCAATCTATAACAAATTCTTACTTAATCAGCTAATTCGATCAATTAGAGAACAAATTTGAGCAGTTTCAGAGATCAATTGTTTAATCGATCAATGATTAACCAGCTCTGATACCAATTGTAGGATCAGATGTTCTCAATTGATTCAATAATAGAGTATAGCAGCGAAATTCAAAGTTGAATTAGCACAATCATAGCAAGAACAAAGTTCAATCAAACAGTAAACGAATAAGTTTGTTATAGAGAGAGAGTTTCTGCAAAAGGAATATTTCATTCAATTCACTAACTTCATCACATTACAAAAATTGTCAACTGCCCTTATATAAAAGACAGTGACGTCTGATGATGTCACATGATGTTGACACCTAACAGACAAAACAAAACAACTGAAATAACTAAACTACTGAGAGTCTACAACATCTGAAGACATTCTCTTACAACTACTGAAGTAATAAAACTAAAACATCTGATGAGTAAACTACTCATCAGACTTTTACAAGAACTGAAAGAAAACTACTGAAGACTAAACTACACACTACAACATCTGATGACTTACACTTCAGCTGTTGTATATCACTTCAGATCTTGTATCTTCTGTACATTGAATGTCAGCCGTTGTGTTCTTCTTCAGTTGTTATAAGTGCTGTGAGACTTAGAGATTTTTCTGATCAGGCTCATTGTTCTTTTAGTCCAACAGGCATCGAGTGAATCTACA